>FR997749.1:9237167-10573167 GCA_905475445.1 Ochropleura plecta
GAATGACTACTAAGGTGTTAGTTGTACAGACACACATGACTGGCACCTTTTACATTTCGTAGCAACAATGTCAATACATTATGTATATCGTTTTTCATTGAAACTGGTCGAGTTGTAAGCGTGTGCGGAAATAATCGATGGCATAGTATTATGATGAAATATTGTGTATTTTTGTTTACGCAAGTATTTCACGGGTCATTTCAGCATATTAGGTGTCTAATGAAATGACGACTAATCGAGATATATGGAAGAAGGCGTGCTGCGTCGAGCACAAGTGAATTAGCATAGGGGCAAGAAAATAATGACACGAGATTTTCATGCTTTGTTTCTATCTAGTTATGCCCTTAATGTGAAAATTGTGCTCGCCACGAAAAATAAATAATAGGGTGGCATTTGAAATATGTACGAGTAAGGGGTGCGAAAGAGGAAGTTCGTATACTTATAATTATTACAATATAGCATCATGTCTATATTTCCCAGAATGGAAATATTAGTATGACCTACAGGTAGTTGTTTCGGGTCTAGTTGTTTGTGTATGTAAGTTTAAATATTTGTAAACGCACCCACGATACAGGAGAATTTCCTAGTGTGGGCAACGTGAAAAAAAACGGTTGATTAGAAACATTCCATACAACAACATTTTGCTAGTCATATTCAAATCCTATGTTGTCATGAATCGACCCTATTGCCATCAATCGGGCTCAGGCACAAATTCAAGACTGCTACAAGCGCAGAAGTAGCAGTAGAACTTGCAGAAATACCATAGGTGAACCTAAAAGTAGTCCCATACATAACCTTACTAATATTATAAAAGCGAAAGTGAGTTTGTTTGTTACGCCTACACGCCTACATGGCTAAACCGATTTTGATGAATTTTTGTACATAGATAGTTGGGACCCTATAGACGGATATAGGCTAACTTTTTTTTTTAAAAAAAGGGAGAAAGAGGGAAGAAAAGGGAAAACTTGGCTTTGCTATTACAATAAATAAGGCGCTAGGGCAAAAACTACAAGTAGCAAGTACCTGCAAATCAGGAAAGGGGAACTGTGTTACCCCGAATTAAACGCGAAACCGCGAGCAAAAGCTAGTTCCAGTTATATTTTGGGGGCGACCCTATTGACTTTAATATTACACAGAATGATTATGCATCACTGTTTGCAAGCTTGAACTTTAAACCTAACATTGCAATGATATAGTTATAGTAGGTAGGTAACTCATTAATAGGATGTCATTGATAGATAAGACACGCGCGGTTTGTCCCGATTAATGTTTTATAGACTACTAGCTCTTGCCCGCGGCTTCGCTCGCGTTAAATTCGGTAGCGCCTTATTGATTTGTAATAGCAACGCTAAGTTTTCCCGTTTCTTCCCTCTTTCTCCCTCATATCCCACTCTTTTTTAATAAAAATAGCCTATGTCCGTCTCCTGGTTCCCAACTATTTGTGTACCAAAATTCATCAAAATCGGTTTAGCCATTAAAGCGTGAAGAGGTAACAAACAAACAAACAAACAAACTCACTTTCGCTTTTATAATATTAGTAAGGATGGAAAGGGACGCAATTTTTTTGTTTCTTCTGCGATTTGTCATTTTTTTTTAAAGCAAATTGATAGCTACCTATATGTAAAAAAACCTGTCGTATTGTATAATAGTACTGAATGGTCTAATAATCTTTTGACAGGAGGGCGGTGTAGATGAACATTTGTAAGATTGTCTATGAAAATTATTTAACCGTATTCGGTATGGACCCCTTCAGGGGCTCGACATTTAAACCTCCGCTGGCTCGGTACTGGCTCAGAAAGGGGTCAAACATTTAAGTCATACGACCTCCTCATTATTTTTGTAAATATTTTATTTTCTGGTTAAAAAATAATATGGGTGTGCATTCATTAAGATAGTAGAATAAAAATCTCACATGTAAACGTCATTACAAGTTCTTTAATTAATGAGCAAGCAATGCAAATTAAAAAAAAATTATACAGCACCATGCTGAGATAGGGGCCTTTGTGGCCTTGTACAGGACCTTTTTTATTTTGCTTTATTGGGACATTTAACAGTTACACATTACAATAAAGTATGACAATTTAAATTATTAAAACTAAGTAAATGTGAAACCCACACTAATGTCCCCAACATAAGTTCAGTCCTACAGAAAACAAAGCTGGCAAATACATACCAACCTCATCCTCAGCAACACTAAATGAACAAAACAGCTATCCAACACTGCCCATTCCCAAACTACATATGAATGCAATTTAGACCTTTGATATTTATCGTCTCATTCTCATCATTCTTTTTTTGCCTTTGCTTGTCAAATATATTTTTTTCTTTCTTTCAAGAGGTACAGTACCTACCTAGTAGTAGTAGTTTTGTTTGTCTCATAGTATCATACTCCAATTCAAATTCCTGATTGAAAACCAAATACGCTGTTCTCTCATACTTAATTTATAACGCTGTAACAGCAACACGACCGCGACGGCACGGACGTTTTGTTTTGACGGCACGGTTGGCGCAATGGCTGAGCGATCGACTGCTGCGCTGCGTGTCGTGGGTTCGATTCCCGAAGGGAAACAAATATTTGTATGACCTCCAGATAGTTGTTTCGGGTCTGGCTGTTTGTGTATGTGAGTTTAAATGTTTGTAAACGCACCCACGATACAGGAGAAATTCCTAGTGTGGGGCAACGTTTATAAAAAAATTAAATAAAATCACTGTAAAACCATGCTTTTAAGAGTAACCATGGAGTTTCTTGCGGTTCTTCTCCAACCCAAACTGTGCACATTTTCTCGACGTTTTATGAGTGCCCATGAAGGCCTATGTGAAATAAAAATATTTTGATTTTAATATTATTGGGGCCGTTCTAGTATTACGAAAGCAAATTTATTATGATTATTGCCCCCCCCCCCCATTGTCAGAAGAAGTTATCAAAGCTTTTACCCCCCCCCTCTCATGCTTACGTAAGATGAATCCTTACTTCCTTACTATATATTATATAGGTATTATATTAATATTATAAAAGCGAAAGTGAGTTTGTTTGTTACCTCTTCACGCTTTAATGGCTAAACCGATTTTGATGAATTTTGGTACAGAGACAGTTGGGAACCAAGAGACGGACGTAGGCTAATTTGTTTTTGAAAAAAGTGGGATGTGAGGGAGAAAGAGGGAAGAAAGGGGAAAAATCAATAAGGCGCAAGGGAAACTGTGTTAACCCGAATTTAACGCGAGCGAAGCCGCGGGCAAAAGCTAGTAACAAAATAAACAAATAAATAATATTATTTGGTTTTCGATCAGGAATTTCTCAGTGGTCACCTATAAAATCATCAGTTATGACCCATTGATGGAATTAGGCTCACCCACTATTAAGCACTTAAAGATAAGCGGCAAAATATGGGTGTATAATAGGTACACTAATACAAAATTACCAGCAAGATGTTATGTATGTAAATGGAGAAATAACATACTAAGTAATAGAGCATTCCTGTTATCAGTACTGAGAAGAAAATATTTAATTAATCTGCAAAGATGTGTATATTTAATAATAATTGCAGATCTACCATTTTGTTTACAAATACATTTATACATGTATTTGTCAATGTTAGTCTTATTTAATCAGTGTAGTTTGTGGCTAGACATAGATGTTTTACACATAAATAAATAAATTTATTTTCACTTGATGGGTTTCGTTTAATTTAATCAGTGTGATTATTGGTGACTACGATTCGAAAACAGGTAACTATTTTAGTCTTAAAATATATCTAGCTAAAGTATGTTTTCTTAATGTGGGTAAAACTCAACCTTTGGGAACTCCTTGGTAATTGCATGCATGATGTTTTTTTTATTCATCCTATTTATAACTGTGTAACAATACCATAGACAAATTAAAAAAGTAAAGTAGTTATTTGTTGGCAATCTAGCTGTTTTACTAAAACTTTTTTATCGGAGACTGAAATTTTCATTACAATTTTGTTTGTCTCAAAGTTTAATACTGTATGCAGAATATTTTAATTTGTCATTATTGTATACGAGCCCGGTTATTGTAACTCCATGTCATGCCAAAGCATGTGTGCAGAAACAACAGAATACCACATTCCTAATAAACCTTATTTGATAGCTTACTTTTTTTTTAATAAAAAAAGGAACAGCATCAAATAAATGGAGTATGTAAGGGTCAAGGTGTGGCGTTTATTAGTTTCCTACCCACCCCCCACTGCGAAAGACTTGCTAACAAAATTAACTTAAAACAACTTCGATCAAAAATGTTACATTTTTGATTGAAGTAAAACAATGTCAAGAAACAGGTTTATTTGACTAACAAGAAGCATTGTGCTATATACCTAAAGTCATTTCTTTTTTCAAAAGTTCAAATTAATGCAATAAGAATCATAAATGGAATCCTACCCTCAACATTTTTATGCACTAACTTTATTTTAACTACAAAATATTTTGATGACATTGTGGTTACTTAGATAAAAATGACCTAGAGGTTCATTTTATTTATCATTGATTGTATTTAAATACAGTATTTTTGTGTAGAGCATGACCTTTACAAATTATCATTGAAGATTCATTTTTGTTTTACCATACTAGGTGGCGTTAGTGGCTTATAAAACAAAAAACAGATGATGAACGTTACTTCGACATTACAATATAACAAAGGAAATTGCGTTTGATTCCAATTTTATTTTTAAATATTGTTTGCAGTGTTCACAACAGAGGTTAAGTATGACGTATAAATAATTAGAATATAAAGAAAGACCCTCATTTGATTATACAAAATATGTGACAAAGAAAACGTTACGCAAAAGGCCGAAAAGCTTCGCATTTGGTGGGTACATTATGAATCCATTCAAAATTAGAACAGGAAGAATCTCTACGAAAACGAAAAAATACCACAAACAAAGAAAAGAATTTAAGTACTCACATTGTGTAGCAGAAGCAGGCAGGCATACAGCCAGGAGACCGACGACAGCAAGGAGAATAGCCTTCATCTTTTATTTTTTTATTGAATTAAAAATCACAGATACTTTGACAAATTATGTTATGACAAACAGTTCCGTAACGTACGAGTACTCGTGAAAGTCTAGCCTTTACACACACTGGCGTAGAAGGCGACTTATCAGAACGCAACAAAATTGGAAAACAAGAACTTTATATGTTGAAGCCTCTGATTATATGAAAATAATGTACTGCGCAGCGATAACAGAACCCATCTCGTGTTGACAAGTGCTTGGATAATGACACGTTAGAGCGAGATGCAAGATACTGCCGGCGGTTTGCACAACAAAAAATCCCTGAAGAGGTTTCGTGTTCCGAGCCGACTAATGGAATATTTTCTGACTTATTTCTGGCTAATAGCTATATATTCCTGCTTTTAAGAGTTTTTTAACCTGTAAAATAATTAAATATAGTATTTCATGCCATCATAGGAAGGCAAAATTGTGTAGAAACGATAAAATATAGAAATAGGAAGAAATATTTAGAAACGCAAAACCTCAACATTCTCAGTATGACAGCTATGACTGGGCTACTACGTCATTCATTGGTTCAGATTGCGGGGGGATAGCGTTGAGAGGGGCGAAGAAATAATGATACCAACATTTCGCGCTTGCTTCTTTAAATGGTAAATTTAAAAGCAAGAGGAAGTTGTTTTTTGCAGTTATTGTTTATTCTTGTCATTAATAAATAAAGAAAAAAGTATGAGTAAAATTTTAACTGGTGTGTCTTCATAGTTTTTAGAGTATTTCACCAATTAATCTAGAAATAAAGGTAATTAGAATCTTTCTACATAGCCACCCCTACTGAAGTGCAGCTAACTTCACGTGACAGATGACAATTTTCCTATTTTATTATCATTTTGTCGTTCGCTATCAATCGCATTGCGTTTCATATATATTTTAATTACGTGTACTCTCCGTCCAACGGAGCTTTATCAGTTTAATAGTCATTGTTGGAAGTCGCCTTCTGCGCCAGTGTGTGTAAAGGCACTTTCGACGGAACAATCTTCCTTGCTGCAAATATATTCTAACTTTATTCGTCTCACAATAATTTGGTGAGTCCAATTTCACGATATATTATAACTACGACTTATTTATTTATTTAATATTGTCTATGCTCTTTGATTTTTATTTATATTTAGTTTTTTTTTTTTGTTTTGATTCGGTGTTCCGGGTTTGAAATACTTTGTAGTTTTTCCTTTGTCTTTGTGAATTAATTCGGTGAGTGCAATATTGTTGCTAATTTATTTTTAGAAAATAACAATTTAAAAATCGTAAAAGTTTTATGAATAAATATTTTTACAATCAATTCATTTTTAAGACGTACTTGCAAAGTACCTACGCCTCTTTGTCATTTGTTTACAAAAATAAATAATGCGAACCACAAACTCAATGACATTACTTTTTAATACGCAAAAGAACTATTAGAAAAAGTTATATTATAAATAAATGTTTCAATTAATTCTTTTTATTTATTTGATTGAAAGTAGGTAGGTAGATGATTTTTAGTTTTGATTCACCTACGATTTTAATAACTTGTTTTGATTAGGTATTGTTTTAATCTACAACTTTTAATAACGTAAATATTGCTGATTAAAAGATTAAAATAAATCAATGATGTATTTATCTACTTAATTTATATAAATGTAAATTGGTTTATCATGTTGATAGTCAACTTGAATGCAAGATAATTCTATAATCATACAAATAAGTTGCTTTTGGTGTCTGTTGGTGTGACCACATTGATCTTCTAAATAGCATAACAGATTTTGATATAGTAACTAGTGTTTTTAAAATAAATGCTTAACTCAGTGTTTCAAGGTCTATCTATATTATTATCTGTGGTTCAACCGATTCACAGTAAGTTAGTCTATCTTTTAAAGATTATTCTGGTTGTGGAAAACTTTATTTGTCATTTCCTTATCTGATATTTTCATCATAGGTAAATATTGAATGACTTACAAATATGAAGATCATACATTGCATATATCATTTGAAACAAAAACAATTGATGATTGATTATTTAAAATGTAAGATTGATTGTATAAAGGTACAAATAAACAAATTTCTTGTCTATCTGTTTGTTTGCTCCCAGTAATCTCCGAAATGTTGACAGGAATTTAATAGTTCCTAGATAGCAGTTGCTGTTGTAGGATAGGAACAGGATTAGGACCAAAAAATAGGCTCTTTTGGTAACAATATCCAGTTGTAATCCAATGCAACATATTTTATTGTATATAATTATAATATAGCTGGTATCCTTTACATCATACAAAAACTACAAAGCTGGGCTTACAGATGTTATGATTAATTTTCCTTTAATAACTTTATTTTTCTTTGTCCATCTCTAGAATCATAACCAACACCATGAAGGTCATTATCCTAGCTATCACCTGCCTCCTGGCTCTCTCCGGCGCCTTTGCTGCCGACACTTGCTACCAGGATGTCTCTCAGGACTGTGGACAGGCTTCCAACACTCTTGGTAAGTCTCTACTTCAATAAAATCAAAAAAAGATTTTGTTACCGACCTCTATCTTCATTTAGCAGTATTATTTTTACATCAAACTTGCCATTTGTCCTTTTAGGGAGGCAGATGGGAAATTTAGTGTCGTCGTCCCCTATGACACCGGGGTTTATAGGGGAGGATAGGACATACTGATTTGAGTTCAGTGTGCTAAAGAGATGTCTTAAAGATGCAGTTCATAAAAAAAAAAAAACTAGACTGAATGAAAATAATACTGCTGTAGAAGGAGTTTATTAAATCTCTGGTATGAAGAATAACATCAATTTTGGGAATTGGTGCCTTTCCAAATGTAATTACCCTTAAAAAATATCTATGAAATATAAAAAAAAAACATACAATGCTGCATAATAAATATTGCACATCAACACAAATTCGCAATCATTTGCTTTATAAAAACGTTTGACATTAGGGTCTTAAGCACAAACAAATAAGTGTCTGTCATCCACACTAATATTATATGGAGGAAAGATTTGTATTTTTGTGTGTAATGAATAAACCCAAAAACTACTGGACAGATTTCATAAATTATCTGCTATTAAAAAGCTGCACTATCACTGAGTAACATAGGTTATATAACATCACGTTACTACCCACGGCAGCGGGGCAGTAATCAAAAATGCGGTTGAAACCGTGCAGGACAGCTAGTTATTAATATTTTTTTTGTATTTCATGGCATTTCTCGTGTGAGTGAGGAGCTCGCTCGTGGCTAAATTATAGCAGCCGCTCAGTTCGATCTTTAGGTTAAGCCGCGCTTGCCTAGGTTGGTCTGTAGATGGGTGACCAGTGACCACCCGTTACATACCGAGTTTCCTCCGTGCCTAGGAAAGCACGTTAAGCTGTTGGTCCCGGCTGTAATTTGTAGATCTTTGACAGTCGTTACAGTAGTCAGTGTCCCGAAAGTCTGACAACCAGTCTTACCAAGGGGTATCGTATTACCCAGTATTAACTGGGTTATGGAGGTCAGATAGGCAGTCGCTCCAAGTAAAATACTGGTATTCAGCTGCATCCGGTAAGACTGGAAGCCGACCCCAACATAGGGTCAGTGGGTCATCTTAGGGGCGGAGTTGGGAAAAGGCTAGGCAGATGATGATGGCATTTCATGTCCAATATTTATGACTGCAACATAATTTTGAGGTGAATACATAGGTACACACAACAAATTGATGTTATTCTACATAAAAAAAGGGTATCTGTGTTTTTGTGTAATCTTTGACTCAAATGTTTTGTTTATTGAAAGAGGTTTTATTTATGGAGGTACCGGCTAGTGAGTTTTATTCAATAACAAAAAGAAGACAAAGAAAGAAATCTTTCTAGTTTTCTTTTTTAATTTTCAAATATTAAACATGCTGCTTCCATATGCCAAAATTAACAAATGTGAAAAACCTTTTTTTAATGATTTATGCTTTTTTCTATAAAGAGCCGATTATTAGACAAAAGAAAATATTTTTTTTTCTCTATAAACTGCTTTTTGGCGTATGTCTATTTGTTAATCTCCGTTTCTAGTCTGTTTTCACTTTCAAGCTATTTTTAACATGACACATACATGTTGTACTGTATATATTCATTTACCTATTTATGTTATTTCTTCTTACACATCGCCTTACTTCTTTCAGCTTTTAGACGAAACTGTAAGTAAAAATAAGTACAAAAAAGTAATAATTGGGTAAATGATGTAACAATGTTTTTTTTCATTCACTTGTGCTAACTTTTTTATGCGAATGGGAAATCTTCAAATAACTTGCTCCGCTCTGGGCGTAGCGGGGGAGTGTAAGACTTTTACTGACCAAAAGTCACCCATGTTCCGGGGCTGCGGTATCCGTTTGTGCTAACTTGGAACACATATTCATATAATAGATTCAGGTTGCATTATATAAAAAAAAAATAGAAATACCTACATAGTACTTATTACTTTTGAGAATCAGTTTTTTATTCTGGAGGTATATTCATATTCAAAAAACATTTCGTGTATTTAAATCCCGTGATGGCAGCAAGTCTATTTACCATTCCTCATCATCTTAGACTCTGTATCGAACATAGGAACTCGATTTCAGCAGTCACGCTTCTAACCAGTAGACCAAAAGGGCTTAGAATGTTTCTTTTATAACAAAAACGATCCCGTTCGCCATTATTTTCAAACTCATTATTTTCATCTTGATTCTAATTTTTTTCACTTTTTTATTATCGGGTTTAAAAAACACTGGCCGGTTGACCATTTTGCCATTGAAATCTACAATACATTGTGTTGTCATTTAAGTAGATTTTCATTAAAACAAATGAATTAATGATTAAACTTTGACTTCGCAGGATTATGTAAGTACTAACTCTATAATATGCTCTATAATTTGCAATACTTAATACAAGGATATTTTGGCTACCGAAGGATATTGTCAATTATTAGGAAGATTGTGGAATGGGGAAGGCAAGGTAAACCTGATTGTAGATGGTGTGTCTATAGCTTAGTCCCAATTAGACCAATGAGATATATTTTGGAATATAAAATCACATTGTCAGATTTTCAACGAATGACGATGCTTGATATAAGCTATGCTAGCGCCATTAATGTGACAGTTGCCTTCCTCATTGTATTCAAAAAACAAAATGGCGGTGTTAGATTTTCTGGCGCCAAAAGATCTTTGAATAACTCCTTTTGTAAATTTTCTGGCTTCTGAATTCTCAAAGGACACATTTTTAAACTGTACAGACACATTTTAAAAAACAAGACTTATTGTCGGTTTTTTTGAATTGAGAATGTTTTAAACTGAAGCAGATGATACTTCAGGATTCTCAAACTTATTAACCTTTTACATGCCAGAGCATAAACGCATGCGCGTGCCCTCCTCGCCAAGCCACTCATTTTATCTCAATTTTTGTCACATATTTGTGTCGTTAGCGTCCAGGGCATGCGCTTGCTTGTCACAAATATATGACAATGGCGTTTAAAAGGTGCCACTTGTCTAAAGCTGCCATTGAGAATTCAACATCTAGATAGATTTTATTTCTTCTGTATTTAGTGAATGAGCATAATATTAAGTTTTTATAGAATGTCTTACTGCATTTTGATTGCATCTTATTCAAAATCCACGCATCTATGTGTATCATTCATTTTTTAAATCAAATCATTAGGCTTATAAAAATATCAGTAGTAAACTTACTAATTCCATGCCTGATAAGCTTGGTTGTTATAGTGCAACATACTTTTTTTGACACTTGAAATACTTATCAAATGTAGACATTGTATTAAAAAAAGATGGCGGCTCTAGTACAGAACAAGGTCTTTCGCCAAAGAATCATGAAGCACTATATAAACCTCTGTATGATTTTGTATATAATGTAGGAAACAAATGGAATGCTTAACAACTCTCAAACCATATACTCACTACGATAATCATAAGTACGGTAAAACTAGAAAAAGTATGCGCTTCGCTAAAACGAGTTCTTGAATTAGCGCGAATGTCGCGCCAATAACACCAATAGGGGCTAATCTTCTAAGGTTTTTACTGCTGCGTTTAATAGTAGTGCAGTTGTCAATGCGCGTTTATATCACTTTTAATCTCTATATTTCGACCTACTTTCGATGGATGTAAAAGTATTTCATTTTAGTTGAATCTTACTTTTCTAAAAAAATACAACGCTTACCGAAGCATATACATTTCCTAGGGCATCTGTACCATCTGTACATACAGTGCTATAAGGATTTTTTGAGGCTGAAAAAACATCGACAATGGAACTGAGAAAACAAGATGGCGTTGTTAATTCGGCAGACAAAAGATCCTTAAACATATTTCCCTCAATCATCCGCATCAGCACTCCATTTGTAACCTACTCCATATAAAATAAATCTGGCAACAGCGCTTCCGAGGTGTAACGCTGTCTACGGCGAGTATGGACGGCACGGCAACGTCGCAACTGAAATGCAGGCGTACGCCAACTTGCATCTAGAACGGTCCTACGAATACTTGCTTTCGGCTGCGTATTTCAACAATTACCAGACAAACAGGCTTGGGTTCAGCAAACTGTTCAAGAAGCTCTCCGATGAGGCCTGGGAGAAGACTATTGATATCATCAAACATGTTACTATGAGAGGTGAGATATAACTAGAATAAGCTTCTACAATCGTTACTAATATTATAAAAGCGAAAGTAACTGTATTTGTTTATTTGTTGCGTCTTCACGCCTAAATTTACAAACCGATTTTGATGATTTTTGGTACAGAGATAGTTGGGACCCTGGAGACGGACATAGGCTAAAAAAAGTGAGAAAAGGGGAAGAAAGAGGGAACAAAAGGGGAGAGAAATATTTTTTTTTTTCGATCATCTCGCGGGTTAAAGTTAGCGTTAGCCCAAAGTAACGCTATGCCACGTGGACGAAATCGCGGGCGGAAGCTAGTAATATTATAAAGAGGAAAGATTTGTTTGTTTCGAATAGGCTCCAAAACTGACCAATTTTAACCATTTTTTCACTAATACGAAACTAAATTATCAGGAAGTAACATAGGCTATTATACAACATCGTGTTACTACCCACGGGAGCGGGGCAGCAACTAAAGACGCGGGTGAATCCGCGCAAGACAGCCAGTCTTTAAATAATTTTAAGTCGCTGAAATACTAATGCTGTTTGACTGCATTATCTTACTTTTTGGTCTAATGTGGGCCACTTGTCTTTGGTTTTATCCAGCTCGTCCCGCCATCTTGTAAGAGCTCTGCCGCATTTTATATATTATAAAGAAGAATTAATTGTTTATGTTGGTCAGAACAAGAGTTAAATATGTGACTGGTAGAAAATGCCTAAGGCATTAAGTCCGCCTTTGTACAGTTTTTTACTTGTGCATAAAGTTTTAATAAATAAATAAATAAATATGTATCCCGTCCGCAAATATACATTATGCACGTGTGGCAAAGACGAGTTGGAGAAACTCCAAAAAACTTAGTTTTTAGATGATCTCTTCTTTTTCGGATATCATCAAATAACTTCTCCTGCTCTAGGCGGCGCGGAAGAGTGTCAGACACAGACTCCCTACCTTGCCAGACCTCAAACTAATAATAAGACTCCCAATAGGTGATGAAATGAACTTCGACCAGCGCAGCACAATGAAGGTCGAACGCAAGAACTACACCGTGGAGTTGCACGAACTGGAAGCCCTCGCCAAAGCCCTGGACACCCAGAAGGAGATCGCTGAACGCGCGTTCTACATCCACAGGGAAGCCACCAGGAACAGCCAGCATTTGCATGACCCTGAGGTGAGCAGACATGGCTTTATATCACGCTTGTTCTCCCCAAGATTTGGCAGAGATATATATTAAAAGTTATGTTTCAAGATTCCATTTAAAAGAAGTTGAGCATATTGATAACATCAAGCAGATTTAACGAGCCCAATAGCTCTGCGCAACTTGGGCATCAAGCATAGTATTTTCATCAGTCTTGGGAAGTCATAATATTGTCTAGTCTTTTCCCAAGCTGAGGTCTCCTGGCTGGACTTTCTTTTAGCAACAAGTATCTCTAAGTAAGACTGGTTGTAAGGATGACAGTCAGAAGCCAACGACGCCTTTCCTAAGCTTGTCTATGGACCGATTTTGGCATGCGTGACGTAATCTTGCTAGACTGTCATTATACGGCGACGAATCAGTAGTATACCCAGCTACCCTACCATGACGTCTTAAAGCAGAACTTATTCCGCTGAGGGAAAGAGACAGAGCTATACAGGGTGTCTAGCACCATCTCTTTCCCTCAATGGAATAAGATCTATATCATTTAAAATGCAAAATCCAAAATAAAAAATATTAAAATCAAGCAAAACCTAAAATATTCATATTCATTCTTCATAAAGCGTGCGCACCTTAGTACAAGCCACTTCCAGTTCCATATGAATGTTAACGTTTAAGCTACAAACGTATTAACTATCTCCCTAAACTTTTTGAGTATTTCTTTTATATTATGATTTTTGTTAAACTGTGACACTGTATCGCTACTAAAGTTTATACAGTTACGTTCTCATGTTAGTGATTAATTATTCTTATGGGAGATTTTTTTTTTTTTAGATAAAGATATCTCAAACCTCATAAGGGCAAGCCAAGCTATCTTTTTCAAAGTTAAAAAAATAACTTGATGTTAATTCAAAAATCTTTTCCAGGGACCAAAAGGTTAATCCGAATGAGGGTTTTAACCGGTTTATTTTTTAGGGTTAGGTTTAAAACCCCACAATATAGATTAACCCGTATGATAGGGTTAATCAGCCTATAAGAACCGGTTTCGTCGAAAGGTTCATTTTTGTACATAAAACATCTGCAAGAAAGTGACAGATATAACTACCAAGCGGTGTTTGGTCGTGTTCCGACATGACTAACAGCCACGCACGATGCACAATACTGTTTTTGATATTGAAAAATGTTCGACGCTTAGATTATTTCAAATTTTATTTCTATTCTAGCGCGTTTCACTTACAGTAGGCACTTATTAGGAGTGACCTGAAGGTCTACTTCGGTGACTGCTACTGGAACTCCTCGACGGATCTAACTAGATGTGTCGAGTTTGGGCTCATTTTGTTAGTTATGATGAGACCTTACTTACGGACTTGATGGAATGACGTGAAGGTCTACTTCGGTGACTGCTACTGGAACTCTTCGACGGATCGAACTAGATGTGTCGAGTTTGGGCTCATTTTGTTAGTTATGATGAGACCTTACCTCCGGACTTGATGGAGTGACCTGAAGGTCTACTTCGGTGACTGCTACTGGAACTCTCCGACGGATCGAACTAGATGTATCGAGTTTGGGCTCATTTTGTTAGTTATGATGAGACCTTACCTCCGGACTTGATGGAGTGACCTGAAGGTCTACTTCGGTGACTGCTACTGGAACTCTCCGACGGATCGAACTAGATTTATCGAGTTTGGGCACGTTTTGTTAGTTATGATGAGACCTTACCTCCGGACTTGATGGAGTGACCTGAAGGTCTACTTCGGTGACTGCTACTGGAACTCTCCGACGGATCGAACTAGATGTATCGAGTTTGGGCTCGTTTTGTTAGTTATGATGAGACCTTACCTCCGGACTTGATGGAGTGACCTGAAGGTCTACTTCGGTGAGTGCTACTGGAACTCTTCGACGGATCGAACTAGATGTATCGAGTTTGGGCTCGTTTTGTTAGTTATGATGAGACCTTACCTCCGGACTTGATGGAGTAACCTGAAGGTCTACTTCGGTGACTGCTACTGGAACTCTCCGACGGATCGAACTAGATTTATCGAGTTTGGGCTCGTTTTGTTAGTTATGATGAGACCTTACCTCCGGACTTGATGGAGTGACCTGAAGGTCTACTTCGGTGACTGCTACTGGAACTCTCCGACGGATCGAACTAGATGTATCGAGTTTGGGCTCGTTTTGTTAGTTATGATGAGACCTTACCTCCGGACTTGATGGAGTGACCTGAAGGTCTACTTCGGTGCCTGCTACTGGAACTCTCCGACGGATCGAACTAGATGTATCGAGTTTGGGCTCGTTTTGTTAGTTATGATGAGACCTTACCTCCGGACTTGATGGAGTGACTTGGAGGTCTACTTCGGTGACTGCTACTGGAACTCCTCGATGGATCGAACTAGATGTATCGAGTTTGGGCTCGTTTTGTTAGTTATGATGAGACCTTACCTCCGGACTTGATGGAGTGACTTGGAGGTCTACTTCGGTGACTGCTACTGGAACTCTTCGACGGATCGAACTAGATGTGTCGAGTTTGGGCTCATTTTGTTAGTTATGATGAGACCTTACCTCCGGACTTGATGGAGTGACCTGAAGGTCTACTTCGGTGACTGCTACTGGAACTCTCCGACGGATCGAACTAGATGTATCGAGTTTGGGCTCGTTTTGTTAGTTATGATGAGACCTTACCTCCGGACTAGATGGAGTGACCTGGAGGTCTACTTCGGTGACTGCTACTGGAACTCCTCGATGGATCGAACTAGATGTATCGAGTTTGGGCTTGTTTTGTTAGTTATGATGAGACCTTACCTCCGGACTTGATGGAGTGACCTGAAGGTCTACTTCGGTGACTGCTACTGGAACTCTCCGACGGATCGAACTAGATGTATCGAGTTTGGGCTTGTTTTGTTAGTTATGATGAGACCTTATCTCCGGACTTGATGGAGTGACCTGAAGGTCTACTTCGGTGACTGCTACTGGAACTCTTCGGCGGATCGAACTAGATGTGTCGAGTTTGGGCTCATTTTGTTAGTTATGATGAGACCTTACCTCCGGACTTGATGGAGTGACCTGAAGGTCTACTTCGGTGACTGCTACTGGAACTCTCCGACGGATCGAACTAGATGTATCGAGTTTGGGCTCGTTTTGTTAGTTATGATGAGACCTTACCTCCGGACTTGATGGAGTGACCTGAAGGTCTGCTTCGGTGACTGCTACTGGAACTCTCCGACGGATCGAACTAGATTTATCGAGTTTGGGCTCGTTTTGTTAGTTATGATGAGACCTTACCTCCGGACTTGATGGAGTGACCTGAAGGTCTACTTCGGTGACTGCTACTGGAACTCTCCGACGGATCGAACTAGATGTATCGAGTTTGGGCTCGTTTTGTTAGTTATGATGAGACCTTACCTCCAGACTTGTTGGAGTAACCTGAAGGTCTATTTCGGTGACTGCTACTGGAACTCCTCGAAGGATCGAACTAGACGTGTCGAGTTTAGGCTCATTTTGTTAGTTATGATGTGACCTTACCTCCGGACTTGATTGAGTGATCGGAAGGTCTACTTCGGTGACTGCTACTGGAACTCTTCGAAGGATCGACCTAGATGTATCGAGATTGGGCTCGTTTTGTTAGTTATGATGAAACCTTACCTCCGGACTTGATGGAGTGACCTGAAGGTCTACTTCGGTGACTGCTACTGGAACTCTTCGACGGATCGAACTAGATGTATCGAGTTTGGGCTCGTTTTGTTAGTTATGATGAGACCTTACCTCCAGACTTGTTGGAGTAACCTGAAGGTCTATTTCGGTGACTGCTACTGGAACTCCTTGAAGGATCGAACTAGACGTGTCGAATTTAGGCTCATTTTGTTAGTTATGATGAGACCTTACCTCCGGACTTGATGGAGTGACCTGAAGGTCTAGTTCGGTGACTACTTCTGGAATTCTTCGACGGATCGAACTAGATGTGTCGAGTTTGGGCTCGTTTCATAAGTTATGAATTTATGATGAAACCTTGCCTCCACCTTGACTTGATGGAGTGACCTTGATTGAGACCAATCTCGACACATCTAGTTCGATCCTTCGAGGAGTTCCAGTAGCAGTCACCGAAATAGACCTTCAGGTTACTCCAACAAGTCCGGAGGTAAGGTCTCATTATAACTAACAAAACGAGCCCAAACTCGATACATCTAGTTCGATCCGTCGAGGAGCTCCAGTACCAGTCACCAAAGTAGACCTTCAGGTCACTCCATCAAGCCCGGAGGTAAGGTCTCATCATAACTAACAAAACGAGCCCAAACTCGATACATCTAGTTCGATCCGTCGGAGAGTTCCAGTGGCAGTCACCGAAATAGACCTTCAGGTTACTCCATCAAGTCCGGAGGTAACGTCTCATAATAACTAACAAAAAGAGCCCAAACTCGATACATCTAGTTCGATTCGTCGGAGAGTTCCAGTAGCAGTCACCGAAGTAGACCTTCAGGTCACTCCATCAAGTCCGGAGGTAAGGTCTCATCATAACTAACAAAAAGAGCCCAAACTCGATATATCTAGTGCGATCCGTCGGAGAGTTCCAGTAGCAGTCACCGAAGTAGACCTTCAGGTCACTCCATCAAGTCCGGAGGTAAGGTTTCATCATAACTAACAAAACGAGCCCAAACTCGATACATCTAGTTCGATCCGACGAAGAGTTCCAGTATCAGTCACCGAAGTAGACCTTCAGGTTACTCCATCAAGTCCAGAGGTAAGGTCTCATCATAACTAACAAAAAGAGCCCAAACTCGATACATCTAGTTCGATCCGTCGGAGAGTTCCAGTAGCAGTCACCGAAGTAGACCTTCAGGTCACTCCATCAAGTCCGGAGGTAAGGTTTCATCATAACTTATAAAACGAGCCCAAACTCGACACATCTAGTTCGATCCGTCGAAGAGTTCTAGTAGCAGTCACCGAAGTAGACCTTCAGGTCACTCCATCAAGTCTGGAGGTAAGGTATCATCATAACTAACAAAACGAGCCCAAACTCGATACATCTAGTTCGATCCGACGAAGAGTTTCAGTATCAGTCACCGAAGTAGACCTTCAGGTTACTCCATCAAGTCCGGAGGTAAGGTCTCATCATAACTAACAAAACGAGCCCAAACTCGATACATCTAGTTCGATCCGTCGAAGAGTTCCAGTAGCACTCACCGAAGTAGACCTTCAGGTTACTCCATCAAGTCCGGAGGTAAGGTCTCATCATAACTAACAAAACGAGCCCAAACTCGATACATCTAGGTCGATCCGTCGAAGAGTTCCAGTAGCAGTCACCGAAGTAGACCTTCAGATTACTCCATCAAGTCCGGAGGTAAGGTCTCATCATAACTAACAAAACGAGCCCAAACTCGATACATCTAGTTCGATCCGACGAAGAGTTCCAGTATCAGTCACTGAAGTAGACCTTCAGATCACTCAATCAAGTCCGGAGGTAAGGTCTCATCATAACTAACAAAACGAGCCCAAACTCGATACATCTAGTTCGATCCGTCGAAGAGTTCCAGTAGCAGTCACCGAAGTAGACCTTCAGGTTACTCCATCAAGTCCGGAGGTAAGGTCTCATCATAACTAACAAAACGAGCCCAAACTCGATACATCTAGGTCGATCCGTCGAAGAGTTCCAGTAGCAGTCACCGAAGTAGACCTTCAGGTTACTCCATCAAGTCCGGAGGTAAGGTCTCATCATAACTAACAAAACGAGCCCAAACTCGATACATCTAGTTCGATCCGACGAAGAGTTCCAGTATCAGTCACCGAAGTAGACCTTCAGATCACTCAATCAAGTCCGGAGGTAAGGTCTCATCATAACTAACAAAACGAAAAAAAAAGTCTTTGGTCAAACTGCATGAATGGAGCGATCGAGTCGAGCGCCGTGCCATGCGGTTATCGTTTTAAAGTAAAATATGCAGAAGCTGGTGCGTTATCAGTACATACGAACGTGCGATATCTACCTACACACACTCGAGCGAGTAGGTAACAAGCGACGCAGCCGAGACTGTGCAACTTAGAAGTTCTATCTCTTTCATTCAGATTAATCAGCAATATTTTATAGATTAATCGTTATGGCATACGGGTTAACCCGTATTACGGGTTAATCAAACGAAGGGCTTATACGTCTAACCGGTTAACCGTTAAATCCGATTAATGGGTCCTTGATCTTTTCTCTGTAGGTTGCCCAATACCTCGAGGAAGAATTCATCGAAGGCCAGTCCCAGAAGATCAGGGCCCTGGCCGGTCACACCACAGACCTCAAGAAGTTCATCACCTCAAACAATGGACAAGACTTGTCTCTGTCCCTGTACCTCTTCGACGAATATCTGCAGAAGACTGCTTAAGTCTAAAACAGATTTATATAGTTTTATCATAGATACGGCTACTGTTTCACTCCCCAAAAGCTATGTAGGTGTTAAAAATATATATTTAGTGTAAAAAAAAACATTACTTTGGGCAAAAGACATCTGAAGGATAGAAATACATTTAAAGCCCTTGCACTTACATATTTTTTGAATAGAAATCAATAAGGTCACAAATTTTGGCGCCATAGTAGCTTTTGACAGTCTAACGCCATTTTGAAAAAATACGCGCCAAGAGTGAGACAACCTTTTTACTCCACTAAAAATTAAATAAATCAGTTTTTTTTATTAACGTTTTTACCTTTGTGTACAATATTAGGCTGTTATAATGTGATTTTATTTCCAATTAAGTTTATCCCATTTATATTGTAAGCGATAAATAAAACTAAGTTGTATAACAAATCGTATGTGTAGATGTATCCACTTATTTTCAAATAAAAGTTATCATTTGAAATTCATATTATTGTTGTTTTTATATCCTCACACATAAATTCAAGTATTTTTCCCCAAGCTGAAAGGTAATGGCGGAAAAAATAAAAATGTTCCGTAATCTATGACACAAATGAAGAGCTAACATCCAAATCCTACATCGCTCTAGTTAACAACCATTATTAGGACTAGGAGAACTAGGTAACAAGAAAAAACTTAAGAAATAAATAACTACTTCCAAAAACAAACAAAAGTCGCCTTTTTTTTGTTTGGAAGACGGTTATTTTTTTGCAATTTCTTCTTTTTTATTTTTGACTTTTACTTAAGGTATTTCACACAAATTCTTGTCGAGTATTCATTTTCTATTGTTACAAAAACAAAACTTACATCTAGCAAGAGACGCGCAAAATGGGGCCCAATGTGTCCAAATCAACCCAATTCCATTTGAACGTCACTACAATAAATAACCGGCCAATGGTAGAATCTAAAGCTACACAACAATAACTATCATTTTTAACACTAATACACCTCGTTTTCATTATTTATATTTATTAAGACCAATTTTTTTTTAATTTCATGGTCGATGTCAAAAATATATAAAAAAACACCACTTTTAAACAAAAAGTGTATATTATGAGACATGGATGTTTGGAGACTTGACTATTTTGCAACTTAACGTTTTGAGATGTAGATATTTTGCAACTTGGAGGTTTCGAAACTTGGGTCATAAGAGATTTGAACTTTTTGCTAGGATATGTTATTTTGCAACTTGAACGTTATGAGACTGAACCATCCGGCACTGCTCGTTCGTCGTACTCCAAAAGCATAATAGAACGTAACCTAAACTTTCTGAATAAAATTACCAATTTAGTCCCCCCTTTGTTAGCCCTATTTTTAATTCTTATTGTTGGTCTGTCTTGGAGTCGAGTAAACACATACCTACTTCAAATAAAGAAAACTATTCAAAATAAGTACAAAAAAATATTTATTTCACACAAAATATAAAAAGTAAAAAAAATAACAAATTTTCTGTAAGCTTAGAATCCGTTAACGGCTCAATTTAAAAAAAGAAACGCACACATAAGTACACACGACGGCACATCAACCTATACTAAACCATTTTAACCTGATCTCTACTACGGTGTGCGATCCGTAGTAGAGAGATCAGGTGATAATAGTTTAGAATAGGTTGACCTGCCGTCGTGTGTATATTCCAAAGAAATTAACAATACTGTACTTTTAATACACACAAATTCATGCCTTAGAAGGCTTAGAATATACTGTTTTTATTTTCCAATTATGTTAGAAGTTGGTTGCTAATTTCTTGATTATAACCACGCTTCCCAACCTGGCGGGGTAACAGACAGAATTCTAGGTTCTGTAGAATGTTGAAGAAGACACGATACCTGTAAAAACAATACTTATAAGTTATTATAAAGAGCAATAGAAGGAACATGGATGGATTTTAGTCAGTACAAGTCTGACACTCCCATTTCGCTCGGAGCGCGAAGTCTTTTAATGAATTCCCATCCGAAAAAAAAGTAATGAAAACAAGTGACGACATTGTTGGCGCAGTGGCTGAGCGATCGACTGCCGCGTTGCGTGTCGCGGGTTCGATCCCCGCACGGAACAAATATTTGTATGACCTACAGATAGTTGTTCCGGGTCTGGCTGTTTGTGTATGTGAGTTTAAATGTTTGTTAACGCACCCACGATACAGGAGAAATTCCTAGTGTGGGGCAACGTAAAAAGAAAGAATAAAATGATCACCTGTTCGTCAACACTGTAAACATCTTTTGGTACGAAATCCGCAAACACTTGATCCAATAATTTCACATATTCGTTCTTATATCTCTTCTCCGAATCTTCAATACATTCTCTCGTTATTCCATAAGATACTGCTTTACCTCGCAAGATATTTTTGATGTGTTTTAGCTAAAAAAAATACCGAAATATTCGTAAAACTAATCTATCAAGCAAAAGTCATATTATTATATTACATAAACTATATCATTCCGCCTGTAATCCCGAAATGATAAGCCAGAGGTGTAAAGTCACACACAAATAACATGTATGTACACACGGCGGCACATCAACCTACACCTAACCATTTTAACCGGATCTCTCTACTACGTGAAAAACCGAGTCAGATTCGCGCACCGTATAGATACCGGCACGGATCTTGAGCGCTCGGCGGAAGGGTGGGGATCGCTTTGCGCATCGTACACATATGGCAAATAAAACGCACGCCCGTTGATTATTTATTTTTTCTAAGTTGCCTACGTAATTTCTTACTGGTTCTATGGTTGAAAGAAAGATTAAATAATGATTCATTAAATTGAGAAATGGAAATTGAGATCAAAGAAGTAGGTAATTAACAAGTGTTTCTAAATTAAAATTATAACTTAGTTCTTGTAGTTTCTCAAAAATTACAAAAAAAAACTACTACGTATTTTTTTTGTTAGCATTTTTGACTTCGAATTTTATTTGTTGTAGATAAAAACTTTATCTATTGAATATAGTACATTTTGATACAAGTACAAATAAAATAATTGAATGAAAAATAGTTTTGCTAATTACAAACTGACATTATTTTTTTCCCCGTTTTGCTTTCGATAAATATCACCTTTGATTATAATTCCAACGGTATATTTAATAAAAAATCACATAAAATATTTGAATAACATAATTTAAAAATGTTGTCTATTAAATTGGCCGGAATTGTACTCGTCGTCGTGAGGTACATGCAGCAGGAAAAGAACGAATCCCGAGTGACGTCTATGACGCGATGCGCTACCGGCCAATCACTGCACTTTCCCCGCCCCCGCGCCTCACTTCATACCACCAAAGGGACCCAATAACTCACTTCTGCGCAAGTGAAGGTCAGCGCTCAAGATCCGTGCCGGTAACTATAAGTTCCGTACAAACTTGCTACATACACGGCAATATCTTTTGACTGCGTAGATATAGACGGTTGTTTGTTTATTTTTTTTTATTTTACAGCACAAGGGAACCACAGACTTGAGTAGCTATATGGTTTTAATTTCAACTCAATACCTCGTTTCCGAGATAAAGGGTCTTGACAGACAGACAGGCGTACATCAAAATGAATCTATAATAATTTAGTTTTTTTTTTCTATTTGAGATACAGAACTAACACAGAACAGGTCTCATTAAAAAGCTACAGCATAAATACACCATAATATACTTCATGACTATTATTTTATATGTATTTATATACATATGTATAAATATTTATTTTTATAAATGTAACTTTTCGTTTTGTAAAATGAAACACCACAGAGTACCTACAGTACTGTCTCTCCTCGACAGATAGAGATTTTGACGACACGGTTGGCGCAGTGGCTGAGCGTTCGACTACTGCGCTGCGGTTCGATCCAGCACGAAACAAAATTTTGTATGACCTACAGGTAGTGGTTCCGGGTCTGGCTGTTTGTGTATTTAAGTTTAAATATTTGTAAACGCACCCACGATACAAGAGAAATTCCTAGTGTGGGGCAACATTTTATTAAAAAAAAAAAGAGATCATAGATCGCTTTTAGCGATACGACCGCCCATTGTGACACCCTATTTATAAGTTGAATTCTTGTAATTTGTATAGGTGTACATGATAAAGAATATTCTATCTATCTATACACCAGACATTTGAACTTTAAAACTAATTTTTACTACAGATTAGATAATCTTACCTCCTTAAATTCCGGTCCTAACCAGTAGAATGATGTTTTAATAAATCCTTCGATTAGTTTTTGTGATTGTCTCAAACTTAACAGTATACTTTGCAGACGGGCTTCCAGTACTGAAAGAAATAATAATAATAAAATTTTAACCCTTTGAACGCCATTGTCACATATATGAGACAAACAAGCGCGTGACCTGGACGCCAGCGATACAAATATGTGACAAAAAAGTAGGATAAATTGTCGCTTGACGTATATGGCAATCGCATGCATTTAAGTTTTGGCATCCAAAGGTTAATAATATTATGTAGGTAATAGATGTATTATGATGACACTAGAGTGCAAAGATTGTCATTATATTTTTTGTTTTTTTTTATTTCTTTTCATGTCATTACACTCGAGTTGGCTCATTTCTCACAGACGCTAAAAAAAAACAAAATAATCAACGCTAACGGAGCAGTATAGAATAGATTTGCTAAAAAAAGGAAATAAAATATTTATTTGTAGCAGAATCCTAACACGACCACACAAAATAACAAAAAAAAAACATACAATACAACGCACCATAAATATTACTAAGGTGGGGTATTTACAATTTCTCCCATAAAAAAATGATCAATAGTTACTGTTAAATTATTGGAAGATGGCTACCCAATCGACAGCTTTTCAAACGATGTGCATTATGTTTCATAGGTTAGACGTAGTGTTCTCACCACTAATATCACACACAGCTAGAACATTCGCCGTCAATCTAGCGGGAGCTAGCTCCTGGCAGCCATATTGGAAGATGGCCGCCCACTCGACAGCCTTTTCAAATGCTGTACATTATGTTTCACAAGTTAGAAGTAGTGTTCTCACCTCTAATATCACACACAGCTAGAACATTCGCCGTCAACCTAGCGGGAGGTAGCTCCTGGCAGCCATATTGGAAGATGGCCGCCCACTCGACAGCCTTTTCAAATGCTGTACATTATGTTTCACAAGTTAGAAGTAGTGTTCTCACCTCTAATATCACACACAGCTAGAACATTCGCCGTCAACCTAGCGGGAGGTAGCTCCTGGCAGCCATATTGGAAGATGGCCGCCCACTCGACAGCCTTTTCAAATGCTGTACATTATGTTTCACAAGTTAGAAGTAGTGTTCTCACCTCTAATATCACACACAGCTAGAACATTCGCCGTCAACCTAGCGGGAGGTAGCTCCTGGCAGCCATATTGGAAGATGGCCGCCCACTCGACAGCCTTTTCAAATGCTGTACATTATTTTTCACAAGTTAGAAGTAGTGTTCTCACCTCTAATATCACACACAGCTAGAACATTCGCCGTCAACCTAGCGGGAGGTAGCTCCTGGCAGCCATATTGGAAGATGGCCGCCCAATCGACGCCGCAGACGCCGCCATCTCGCTCGCTGTACATTATGTTTTGTAAGTGACGGTCACCTACGCCTGAAATGATACAAAAAATAAAACAATGTTAACAGTGAACTTTTTAATTCGTTAAAAAATACGATGCTTAAGTATAACTTGTATTATAGTATTTCTTGTGTCAGTTTTAAAATAGATGTGGGTAAGATTCATAGGCAATTTCAAGTTTCATACAAAAAATATATTGGGCTCCCTTTTCTTTTGCCACTCTGCAATGTTTTGTGAGTCTCTCATCCGTCATCAACATATGATTTGACGATAAAGTCAACCCAACGCACTTTCAAACTGCTCTGGTTACGTAGGCCCAACCTTTGCCACCATACGGACATACATTTAATTTGATTTACATTTAATATTCATTCATTTTGTTTCATTTACATGAATGATTTATTCATGTAAATTAATAATTCACTCATTTTGTTTCATTTACTTGAAAAATTCATTCATTTAATAACCTTTACAAGAAAAAGACATTTATTTAAAGTCATTTACATTAAAAATGTTTTCATTTAAATTCATTTACATGAAAAAATCATTCATTTTTATTAAAATTTTGCATTCGGATACATTAACATAATAACGGCTATAAAACAAAACTAACGCGAGTCGGAATTAATTACAAAATGCAAAAACTCTCTCGATGTAGATAAAAAAAGTATTAAAATAGATCTAGGTTTAAAATATAAACTTACCAAATAACCAATTCAATATGGTCATAGAACTCAATGTGTCTTCAAATGTCCGTTTCTTATTTATAAACTCTTTTACACAAGAACAGTTGTTTTCTATTGAAGACCTAAAATAATAATTATTTTATTGATTGCTAAAACATACACTGCTTTAAATTGAGGACTATCATCAAATTTTTTGATATTTTTCTATTTAATTCAAATTGGGATGCTTGTGTTTTGTGTTTGATGTAACCTCAAATGAGTCGTTTTGTTATTTGAAATAAATAAATAAAATATTTAGAACTTACCGCAAAACATAAGGTGTAAGTTTATCACACATTGCATTATATTGCTCCATAGCCAGAGATGGCGCTAGTATCAACTTTTCATAGCCCGCCTTGGGAGCCGCTACTAAAACAAAATAGTACTTCTTTAGATTCACAAATTAGTCGGGTACGAAACACCGGCCTCATCTAGTTTAAGAAAAAAAACTACGTGTAAAAGTGTTTGTGAAAACCTACTTGCAAAGACAACATCATTTACACAGCCAGAACTGGGACCGAACACAGTAATCGCATTCTCAGTGTAGTAGAAATGATAAATGGTGACAGCACGGTTGGCGCAGTGGCTGAGCGATCGACTGCTGCGCTGCGTGTCGCGGGTTCGATCCTCGCACAGAAAAAATATTTTTATGGCCTACAGACAGTTGTTCCGGGTCTGGCTGTTTGTGTATGTGAGTTTAAATGTTTGTAAACGCACCCACGATACAGGAGAAATTATTAGTGAGGGGCAGCTTTTATTATCAGTACATAGTGCATCTCCTCCTTTAAATCCATTCAAAGGTTGTCTTGAAAAGATCGCTTTTAGCGATAAGACCGCAAGGGCGGATCCAGCTTTTATATCAGGGGGGGGGGTCACCATGTCGCAGACAGCTTGTCTCCGTAGTCTAGTTCGGATACATATAGCTATACTTAATATTATAACGGAACGTGAAACTGTGTTTGTCAATTTTTCACGTTAAATGAAACCGCTAAACGGATAGGATTTCATGGGGTCGATTGCATTGGTCTTCCACTGCAGCGGAGTTACCTAGTCGCAGACGGAGTCACTGTCAAATTCTATTTTAATTTAATGGGTGCACACTGAAGAACATTACAAACTTATATGATGAAATGTATTCTTCGTTTGTGTCGTCTCGCAAAACGCCTTATAAGTTCCTCGTCATCTATATTAATTTATTGAGTTGTGAACGTGCAAAAGAGCTGAGCCCGTCAGGCGGTCTTCTGCCAAGCCAAGTTTTGTCGCTTCTTAGTGTGTAAAAAGACCTTTCCGCCGTTGCAACACTAACGGGTAGTGTCGCCAGAATACACAAAAAAAAACTTCTTATGTTGGGATCAAGTCTTTATCACATTCAAGTTCAAGTTACGAGGGTCGAAATGGCCAGCGGAATGTTTTGATTTCGCTGCCATTTCACTTTGCAAAGCTGGTAATCATTTATAATCATTGACACGAGTAGTCTAGTAATCCTTACTAATATTATAAAAGTGAAAGTGAGTTTGTTTGTTACGTCTTCACGCCTAAATGTCTAAACCAATTTTGATGAATTTTGGTACAGAGATAGCTGGGACCCTGGAAACGGACATAGGCCAATAGGATTTTTTTTTAAATCGAGAAATGAGGGAAAAAGAGGGGGCGCGTTCTTTAGGGCGGCGCGCCGCCCACTACCTGAACGCGCCCCAAAAGGTGTTAGCCATAAGGCTGATCCGGGGCTACCGCACGATCTCCGGCGAGGCAGCAAGTCTCCTTGCCGGACTGCCACCGTGGGATCTGGAGGCGATAGTCCTCGCGCGCCTGTTTGAGTGGCGCGCGGAGGCACTACACCGGGGGGAAAAACCGCTGCCGCGGCAAGTTGCCGCTCGGCGGGCAGACCTCCGGTGCGATCTCATGGTGGCATGGAGAGAGCGACTGTTGCAACCCCGTGCAGGGCACGCCACAATAGTGGCGGTAAGTCCCCTCTTTGAGGAGTGGCTGGAGAGGCGTCATGGCGTCCTCACCTACCGCCTGACGCAGGTCCTCACCGGACACGGAATTTTCGGGAGGTTCCTGCACATAATTGGGCGGGAGGAAACGCCCGGGTGTCACCAGTCACCATTGTTATGATCGATGATCAGACAGTGCCGGTCTGCCCAGCTTGGGCGGAGCACCGCCGTGCCCTTGTAGATGCGATTGGCGGCGGCGATTTCTCGCGTCCGGCCCTGTTTCAGTCCATGGTCCGGAGCGAGAGGGAATGGGAAGCGGTCACCTCCTTCTGCGAAGCAGTCATGCTAGTGAAGGAGGTGGCCGGGCGTTTGAGGAAGAGAACCTCAAACCAACCCAGCCGCCGCGGGAGACGCCCCGGGCGCCGGGCGCCGCGAGACGACTCCCGGCCACCGTAGATGCGAGCCTGTGGACGGTGAGCAATGGGTAGCTCACCGTCCGTCCGTCTATTGACGACAGGCCGTGTCGAAGGCGCGTTCGTGTTTCACGCGCGCCTCAAAGAGATGTCAGTAAAGCAGAGGGGCTTGCCAGGGCCTACGCCTGCCGGGGTTGCGGGTTGTTCGAAAGAGATACCGCGGCCCCGGAACGTAAAGGGCAATAGAAGAAACATGGGTGGGTTTTAGTCAGTAAAAGTCTGACACGCCCCCCCGCTGCACCCAGAGCGGGGGAAGTTATTTGATGATTTCCCAACCCAAAAAAAAGGGGAGAAAGAGGGAAGAAAAGTGAAAATTTAGTTTTGCTATTACAATAAATAAGGCGCAAGGGCAAAAACTACAGGTAGCAGGTTCCTGCAAATCAGGAAAGGGGAACTGTGTTCCCGAATTTAATGCGAGCGAAGCCGCGGGCAAAAGCTAGTCCTTACTAATATTATAAAAGCGAAAGTGAGTTTGTTTGTTTGTTTATTTGTTTGTTACGTCTTCACGCCCACATGGCTAAACCGATTTTGATGAATTTTGGTACAGAGATAGTTGGGACCCTGGAACCGGACATAGTTTTTTTTTTTTTAAAGTGTGAGTAATGAGGGAGAAAGAGGGAAGAAAAGGAAAAACTTAGCTTTGCTATTACAATAAATAAGGCGCTAGGGCAAAAACTACAAGTAGCAGGTACCTACAAATCAGGAGAGGGGAACTGTGTTACCCCGAATTAAACGCGAGCGAAGCCGCGGGCGAAAGCTAGTAGTTTATAAAAGTTAACACTTTTCTATTTTTTTACGAGTTATTACAACTTCAATCAATGCTCCCGCGTCCGAATTTGTTCGCCATTTGATAAACAGAGCGGGCGCTCGGGTAGAGGGGTTGGCTCGCGTGGCTCGCTGGTGCGCGATAGAACAATAGGCACAGCGGCCACCATTTGTTTTTTGAAAATATAAGCATTTCTGGAACAAACATGTGGAATAAGATTGAAAAACTATTTTTTTTTCTTATTTTTAAAAATTATGAGCTTTCAGTGCAAAAATCCTTTAATTTTTTTTAGAAATTCAATCCAGTGAAACAAAAAAACGGCTGGCTGAATTAATTTGGCTTTTCGTAGGGTTTTTGTGGACATATTGAACTGAAAAAGGCACACTTAACATTATTGGTTTCCTTAATATTTTCGAGCCAGTGCTTGACTTTCCAAAAAACCACCAAAAGCCGTTTTTTTTTTGTTGCAATGTCAAATTCATGTGACAGAAAAAAAAATGTTGAAACCCACCTTTAACTTAAAAAAATCTAAAAAAAAGGTGTTTTTTCTTGCTGGTTTTTCTAAGATTACTCAAAAAATCCGCGAGGTACAATATTTAAAAGTTATAACCCAAAAATTAGACACTTGGAGCTACAATTTCCTATTTTTTGGTTTCCCGTACGACAATTTTTCTCGTAGTTACGGTCTGTTCAAAATGTCCAAAAATTTGTTTTTTTTTATCGCTTATATTGTAACCAATACATAACAAGCACAGTATTGTATTATTATGATTATGTGCGTCTTTCGCCTATAACTTGTTTACGTTTATAAATAAAAGATAAAATTGCATTGCCTACCTATGACCCAGCCTGTCGCCCAGGGGGGGGTCATGACCCCCATGACCCCCCCCCTGGATCCGCCGTTGTAAGACCGCCCATTGTGTCACCCTATTTATAAGTTGTATATTGTTATTCTTGTCATTTGTATGGTGTACATAATTAAAAATATTCTATCTATCTATCTATAATATAATCCTTCACCAAATCCATCCATCTTGTCTTTGGTCTTCCTAAAAAATCTTATATCAGCTAGCCTACCATGACGTCTTAAAGCAGAACTTATTCCACCGAGGGAAAGGGACAGAGCTATACAGGGTGTCTAGCACCATCTCTTTCTCACACAGGAATAAGAACTGCTATAAGATGTCATGGTAACCCTACAGATGTTAAAAATACTTACCATTAATGTCATGTTTTTCTTCCATAAGATCTCTCAATCTAACATGGTCTTCTAAATACTCGATAATGGCTGAATCATCGCTCAATGGAGTTACCTTAAAAGAAAAATGAAGAATTAATAGTTATAGCCATACATACCAGCACTTTTGTATTATTGTATAGTTCCTTGTAAGTTTTTAGTATGTATTGCTGTTGGTGTACCTAATCGTTACTAATATTATAAAAACGAAAGTGAGTTTGTTTGTTACGTCTTCACGCCTAAATGGCTAAACCGATTTTGGTACAGAGTTAGTTGGGACCGTGGAGACGGACATTTTTTTTAAGTGAGAAATGAGGGAGAAAGAGGGAAGAAAAGGAAAAACTTAGCTTTGCTATTACAATGAATAAGGCGCAAGGGCAAAAACTACAGGTAGTAGGTACCTGCAAATCAGGAAAGGGGAACTGTGTTACCCCGAATTTAACACGAGCGAAGCCGCGGGCACAAGCTAGTAGTATTATTATTAAAGCGAAAGTGAGTTTGTTACTTCTTCACGTTTAAATGGCCTAACCGATTATGATGAATTTTGGACAGATAGTTGGGACCCTGGACACGGACATAGGCTAAAAAACGTGAGAAAAGGGGGAGAAGAAGGGAGAGAAACATATTTTTTTTCGATCATCACGCTGGATAAAGTTGGCGTTAGCCCAAAGTAACTATGCCACGCGGATGAAGTCGCGGGCGGACGCTAGTAAGTAAATAAAAATGTATTCCACCGTTGAAGAAAACAGTGGTCAGCTCAAAACCAGAGACATCCTAAATTTTCGTTCTTTAACGTTTGGTTTACCAGTTAACTTGGTGTCAGAGTTTAAAAGACTTGTTATTGGATAAATCACTGCTCCTATATAACTCCCCTCAGTCATGATGTGTTCAGTAGGCTGTTTGATCTGTACCCTATACCTACCTTAATTCGTTTTGTTTGGTGTTAACTTTTAGTTTTTTTGTGAAATATTAATAACTAGCTTTTGCCCGCGGCTTCGCCCGCGTTAAATTCGGGGTAACACAGTTCCCCTTTCTTGATTTACAGGTACCTGCTACCTGTAGTTTTTGCCCTAGCGCCTTATTTATTGTAATAGCAATGATAAGTTTTCCCTTTTCTTCCCACTTTCTCCCTCATTTTTCACTCTTTTTAAAAAAAAAATAGCATATGTCCGTCTCCAGGGTTCTAACTATCTCTGTACCAAAATTCATCAAAATCGGTTAGGCCATTTAGGCGTGAAGACGTAACAAACAAACAAACTCACTTTCGCTTTTATAATATTAGTAAGGATTTCGAAAATAATTTACCTACCTATATTCTTACATGATTATTGTATGCCCAAAGGGCGGGACATAGCTGATCTATTTAATTATTTAAGACCGGACCGAACCTATCCACAGTAAAGATATTGAAATTGAGAGTTTCCATGCCACCCATGGGGCTCTGTCTTGACCTTTACATGCCGTCGAGAAATATAGATAGATAGATAGATAGAATATTATTTATTATGTACACCATACAAGTAACAAGAATAACACTAGACAACTTATAAATAGGGTGACACAATGGGCGGTCTTATCGCTAAAAGCGATCTTTTCAAGACTACCTTTGGATGGATTTAAAAAGAGGAGAAACAGTACTGTAGGTAGTCTGTGGCGTAACATTAAAAAAATAATTCACCACTTCTTATAACTACCCACAGGAGAAAATATAGAAATATCACTCAGACATACTGGTTTCCTGACGATGTCTTCCTTCACCGAAGCAAATGGTAATAACACAATACGTACATGAATCCGAAATATTCGCAGAGAGAGAGGGTCTGGCTGTTTGTGCATGTGAGTTTAAATGTTTGTAAACAATTCAACTCAATTCAATCTTTTATTTACGGACATCTTAATCCAACGGTTAGTATACATACAGACTTAAAAACTATTTTTATTAACACAAATGAAGTTACAGGAATAGAAAAAGGCACTAGGTTCTAATATTACGCCTCAGGGCAGGAAAACCTCACCGGCCACGGAAGTTTCGGGAGGTTTCTGCACATAATCGGGCGGGAGGAAACGCCCGGGTGTCACCATTGTGACGATCGCCCGGAGGACACGGTGGAGCACACAGTGGCGGTCTGCCCAGCGCAGGCAATACCCCAAAAAAAGGGCAGGAAAACAGAACTTACTCTGACATCCAGATAACTGATAGAGAGATAGGTACCTCTCTAATCGAAGATTCATCAGAAGAACGAAATGCCTCAACACAGGAGCACGTACATCTTCAGCTATAGTCTTCAGGATAATGCTGTGACTAAAACTGTTACTGTTGTAAACGCACCCACGATACACGAGAAATTCCTAGTGTGGGGAAAAGCATATTTAAAGAAAAAAAATCATAGATACTTACATTATAACTTCTGACAAGTAATTTCTGGTTGATGGCCGGCAAGATGGAGGACGCTCTCTGGACTGACGCGTCGCGATACATTGGCTCCCCGCTCTTACAAATGAAGCGACGCGTCGCGCCGTTTGATAACAACGCGCGAACGAGACAAGGACGACGAATTGAGTCAGTGAACACAGATATCTGGAAGGGATTCAGATATATTTATTTGCAACAATGTAGGCACAGGTATAAGATGGTATGTACATAGTTGAAAGATTCCGCTACATTCTACCTTACGGCATGCAATACATGCATACCTTACGGCGGCATACGGGAATATCATGCTTGTATTGTAATTTGAAAGTGTGTTGGCTTGTATATTTGTATGTTTATTAACCGACTTAAACAGGAGGAGGTTCTCAATTCGACTCTCATTTCATCAAAGAAAAGATGGATTGTGCAAGGAATGATATGAAGGAGAAAGGAGTAAATGATGCCGTGACGAAAATGGGAGAAGAAAAACGTGTTGCGCCGACCCCAAACAGAATGGGACAAGGGCAGGAAAATGATGATGAGAGGTAAAGAACATGGTGTACAGCTCTTCATCTTGTATGGAATAGATACTCGACTAGACGGGTGTCGTGTCTGGTGGGCCTTTGCCCACCCGTTACTACGCTAGATGTCGCTACGCCCCCGTCGGGGAGCGTGCCGGTGTGCCGGGGAGGAACACTCCCCTGTGTCGCGGTGGCAACACCTGACCCGCAGCACTTAAGGGTCGACATGGACCTGGCGTGTGGTGCGAGCTGCACCTCGCACCTGTGAGTGTGGATGCAGTGTGTGTTACCGCAGGGGCGCTACAGCGCTGTACAAAGGGCTCCCAGGGGAAGGAACTTCCTAACAATACGTATATTTTTTTATGTATAAGAAAGATGTAAAAATATCCTTACTAATATTATAAAAGCGAAAGTGAGTTTGTTTGTTTGTTACCTCTTCACGCTTTAATGGCTACACCGATTTTGATGAATTTTGGTACAGAGATAGTTGGGAACCAGGAGACGGACATAGGCTAATTTTTATTTTAAAAAAGTGGGATGTGAGGGAGAAAGAGGGAAGAAAAGGGAAAACTTAGCGTTGCTATTACAAATCAATAAGGCGCAAGGGAAACTGTGTTACCCCGAATTTAACGCGAGCGAAGCCGCGGGCAAAAGCTAGTAAAGAATATGTGTAAAATAAAAAAATAATTCTACTTACTTGCTCCGAAAACTTCACGACATACACATTGGGGGGTAGTCTGAGTAGTCTCTGCAAGTGCGCTCTTTTGCGATCCAAAATGGCGGGCAAGCACAGATCCGGACATAGTTGTGAGAGTCTCAGTGTTGACCTCTGAGGTTTTGTGCGCAGTTCTTCTATAATAAGTTTTAATTCTGTTGCTTTTTTATCTGTGAAAATTAGAAAAAAACAAGATAGATAGATAGAATATTCTTTATTATGTACACCATGCAAATAACAAGAATAACAATATACAACTTATAAATAGGGTGACACAATGGGCGGTCTTATCGCTAAAAGCGATCTTTTCAAGACAAACTCAAGATTTATTTTCAAATAGACCATTTACAGGCACTTTAGATATGTCAAAAACAAACATGAAACTATTTATTATTATTTATAACTGTAGGGCTAAGGCCTCCCTTCCTTCTTCCCATTTTTTTCTTTCTTTAGCTGTTGTGGCCCAGTCCTTTTCGTGGAAGTCCAGCTCGTCACGCCATCTCCTTCTGGGCCTACCGCGTCACCGGGTCCTATCTAGATGTAGCCTACCCTAAAAAAACCAGCCAAGTACGAGTCGGGATCGTACAAAATAGCGACATAAACAGCCATATATTATGACTGCGTAGACTTTGTTTTTTTTTACAGCTCTAAGGGACGACAGACATGAGTAAGTGGTTTTAATTTTAAAATACCTCCACGCGTTCCCGAGAAGGGTCTTGACAAATAAACAGACAGACGTACAACAAAAGGATACTATAACAGTTTTTTTCCTCAAATTCTAACAGTGATCACAGTGGTATTTTTAAGTAATTCAGCATTACTAAGAATATTTATGAGATACATTAAGATACAAAACATATTTATTGTCTATTATTATTATTGCTTATAATATGTATAATAGCCGATAAATATTGAATGGTTTGTAGGTACAAAGCAAATTTCATCATCTATTCACATTTTAGACGAGAATATTTACTTGTTTTATATTTTTTATTTGAACTTTATTTTTTTAACAATTCAGGTTTGTTAACAACTATATAGTTGTTTAGCATTTTCTCTCATTTGTCTGAAGCATAGAGTTTTTATTTCTTTGTTTTAATTCTACAGGGTGTGGCGTAAATAGTGGTCCACCGTTAATGATTCGATTTGCTAGATAATTTACTATAACCTACTACAATTATAACCATTTTTACCCAAGGGTTCCGGAGATATTATTTTTTTCTTTTTTATATAAAATCCATATTTTGTTATGAATTTGGTTATTTAAAAAAAAAACATCTTTTTCTAAATTCTGTTTATAACTGCTGAATACTAGAGCTATCGTAAATAAATGTGTTCTTTTAAGTACATTTCGAGAATTCAGAGAACAAGCAATTCTGTATTCAGTAAAAATGGTTAAAATTGTAGTAGGTTATAGTAAATTATCTAGTAAATCGAATCCTTAACGAAGGACCACTTTTGCTACAGTCAGCCACCATACTGTTTTGCCATATAGTCAGTGCAGTTTATGCTTAAACTACGTAGTATACGTACCAAAGTCAGTTATATCCTCCAATGCATAGAGTTTATTTTTCATTGTATTCAACGATTGATAGTCGGTCCCTCCATGTTTGGTTTCAAAGAGTCTTTTTTTCATTCTGTTGAATATTGTGGTCCATTCTGTGTCATCTAAAACTGAATATAAAAAAATACTTTAAGATTAAGTCGTACTGCTTAGAACGCAGAGATGGAACGCGGCAACTGAGACACACAATAATGATCTCCATTTTATATAAAAAAAAGTGTGTGTGTCAGCTCCGACGCACGACTGGAGTTTACTCCTTAAGTACGAGTATCTAACCATACGCAAAAAGAGTTTATTCAACTGAAAAAAGATTAATATCATATGAAAGGGTAAATTCACAAATTAATGAAAAAAAAATAGCAATATAAATACATCGACACTGATAGAAACAAACAAGCCCAATAACATATAGTACATAGGTATAGTCGCCTATACAGCATACCATATGTACGTCATAATACACTCACAGCCAAATTAGAAAGTTGCGCACTAAAGGTGCGCACCAAAAACGTGACACATTTTCGTTACTTTAGTAGGTTTTACCCCTCGGATTTTTCTCATACCGGGCGCCTTATATATGAAAATCGATTCTTAAGGAGTAAACTCCAAAAAAAAAGTTTGAATTTCACCTTAAAATAAACAAATATTATTTACAATACAAGTATGCCAATGGGTAAGGTAAATAACTTGAATATTAGAGTTGCAACCGGTACCTCAGTTAAGATAACTTAATATCTTGTGTTAAGTTTTAAGATTTTATTATTATTATTTTTTTAAATTTTCTTTTCTTGTTTAATGTTGTGTGCCCTAGTGGCATGTGCCAAACAAAACTTATTTTTTTTATTTCTTTAATTTAAATTGAGCTTGATTATTTGCCGCCAATTTTTTTTTAAATTTCGCCCTTTTTGTTAGGTGCCAAATGAACTTATTTATTTCTTAACGTGTAATATGCGTGCGTGTGTGTCTATCTTAATATGACTACATTATATTTATTCTGCTCTATATATCTCGCGGTTGCGCGACTGCTGAGCCCGTTCTTGTTACGATTCCCGGGTTATTCAAAAAGTGTTATTGAGTTTTTCCATTAAGTGTTTTTCAGTAACTGCCCGGAGATTGGAAGTTGCCTTGGACGGCACGGTAAGCCGTTGTTTGCGCCGATCCCTCTCCGGTCGTATCGGATTGCCGTCCCATCGGACTATACGGGATTTGGCGGGCCTGTTGGTCTAGTGGTTAGTGGCCCTGACTGCTAAGCTGGAGGTCGTGGGTTCGATTCCCACCCAGGACAAACTTTGTGTGATGAGCATGATTGTTTGTTCTGTGTCTGGGTGTGATTTATCTATAATATGTATGTATTTATAAATTATCATTCATTTGCCTAGCCTTTTCCCAACTATGTTGGGGTCAGCTTCCAGTCTAACCGGATGCAGCTGAATATCAGTATTTTACATGGAGCGACTGCCTATCTGACCTCCACAACCCAGTTATTACTGGGTAATACGATACCCCTTGGTAAGACTGGTTGTCAGACTTTCGGGACACTGACTACCTGTAACGACTGTCAAAGATCTACAAATGACAGCCGGGATCAACGGCTTAACGTGCTTTCCGAGGCACGGAGGAAACTCGGTATGTAACGGATGGTCACCCATCCACAGACCAACCTAGGCAAGCGCGGCTTAACCTAAAGATCGACCCGAGCGGCTGCTATTATTTAGCCACGAGCTCCACATGTATTTATAAATTATATAAGTATGTATATCAGTTGTCTGGTTACCATAACACAAGCTCTGCTTAGCTTGGGATCAGATAGCCGTGTGTGAGTTGTCCCAAGATATTTATTATTATTATTTATTATTATCGGACTATGAGAGTGAGGGAACAGAGAGAGCACCTGCGCCTACGCCGCAACTATAATATCTCCCGCGCCGCTGGCTAATCTCCGCTGAGAGCCGCCGTGACCGAAAGCGGTCATGACTATAAATGATGTTTATTTGGCAAGTACGTTTTCACGTACACTTATACACGTCTTTTAAAAAAAAAACTAGATGAGTACTTCTGGGGTACGAAACACCTTTCGTACCCGAGAAGAAAAAGCCGAAACAAACTCAGAGGTCATAGTCTCTTAGGTAAGGTTCAGACAAAAATCTTGGTCAACTTACATGAGGACTATGCAGATTAGTGCCTGAAATGGTCTTTTTAAGAAATCACCACACAGATTGAGTGGACCTGTCAAACATTTGACAGTTATCGTGTAGCTCGACTCATAACTCAAGGAGCTCAACGACACGACGAACAATTACAAAAAAGGACATTTGTGTAGGTCGCTTCTAGTACTCAAACTGCCAGACAATCGTCAAAAAAAAACAAACGAAATAAAAGTAATTAACCTCATGGTCCTCACATTCACAATAAACAAATAAAAAATATTTACACTACTATATATTTATACTTACTTTTGCTCCTCAATTCACAAACATACTGCAGTAGAGAATAGTTAGCATCGCATATTAACTGAAAATACTCCTTGCACACATCTAAGTCTGAATCCTGTAACTTATCCAAATAGCTGTCGTTCAAAACGTGAGCTGGCAACACTGCTAACGTTTTCTTAAGGATGGCAATACTGAAGAAGTCTAGGCGATGGAAGATGCGGTGTATCTGAAATTAAGTAATTTATTTATTTATTTAAAACTAGCTGACCCGGCGAACTTCGTACCGCCTTAGCGTAGTTTTGATGCACTACTTTATTTTGTATAGCTGACAGTTGTCCTATCTTAGGTATGAGTACCTACCTATTCAATTTGAACTGGAATCTATAATATCCTCCATATAAAAATGAATCCCTATTTCCCTGGTCTCCCTATAACTGAGAAGGACTTTACTAATTTCATAATTTTATTAAATAAAAAAAAAGTAAATTAGTGCGATAGAATTTAATTAAGTAACCACATTTCCGAACAAACGATGCTCTTTCAATATAGTCTATGGCTGTGAATGACGTTGACATTCGTTACGCGCGTTTTTTTAAATATGCAAAATTAAATGTATTTTTTTTTCAATCTTTCTGAGACATTTTCTTAATATTTTTTAAGTACCGTAAGAACCTTCTACAGAGTATTAGAAAACTACAAAAAAAAATCAGCCAAATCGGTCTAGCCGTTCTCAAGTTATGGCGTGACAACGGAAAACGGGTTTCATTTTTATATATATATATAGATACAACAATAAATGTTGCAGCTTGATGATGATACTTCTTTTATATTTAAGACTAGCTGGCGCCCGCGGCTTCACCCGCGTGATGATCGAAAAAAAAGTATCCTATGTTGTTATTCCAGACCATAATCTACGTCTGTGCCAAATTTTATCAAGATCCGTTCAGCCGTTTTGACGTGAAACAGTAACAAACATCCATACATCTATCCTCACAAACATTCGTATTTATAATATTATACAGTAGGATAAACAAACGCCACTAATCTTGACGACGTAAATAATGCCCTATTGCAGGTACATAATTGGTTTACCGCTAATAATCCTTACTAATATTATAAAAGCGAGAGTGAGTTTGTTTGTTTGTTACGTCTTCACGCCTAAATGGCCAAACCGATTTTGATGAATTTTGGTACAGAGATAGTTGGGACCCTGGAGACGGACATAGGCTAAAAAAAGTCATCACACGGGTTAGTTGGCCACGCGGACGGAGTCGCGGGCGGAAGCTAGTTTAGTATTAAATGGGAAAAACGAATATTTTTTATTCTATGTTTGTATGGATGATCTACTAATCTTTTAGTAACAATGGAAAATGAATACTTAAAAAATGTGATATATCATCATACATACAACTAAAAATGCTGAAATAAAAAAACTTTTTTGCAAAAAAAACCGACTCAAAAAAAACTACAGAGTGGAAAATAACTTCCGGAAGTTGGTGGCAAAATAGTCAACGAAACAACCAAAAGTCACCAACGTCCAGAAGTAAAATTATTTTCCACTTTCTATTTTTTTTTTGCAAAAATGTTTTTTATTCATCGACGGTTCCTACGTACATAAGGTTAAGTCAAAAACCGAGGTTTACAGGAGAGCGTAATTTGTGTTCAACACGCCCTAGAAAATTAATATTTTCTTTCTACAATATTTTAACAGTTTTAAGAGCTATAAAATGCTATTTATTTCACATGACTATTTTATTTTTTCACGTTTTCTTGGAAAAACTGATAGATGACCGTTTCTACGACACTTATTTGTTGTATTTATAATACTTGTTCTCTTATACGATTTCTAAAACAAGGTAAATAAATGAAATTAAAATAAAAATCGTATGTCAGCATGTGCGCATAGATAATCTAAAGCCAATGATACAATTAAAAATAAATGCTATTTTCGACATGTCTTTATGTACCTAGAGACCGTCGACATGTGTTTTAATAAATAAATACATACCTGTTCCAGGAAACTTCTAGCCGTATCATCATTGATGGTAGTTTTAAAATAAAGGAGTCGGTTTAGCAGAATTGATACCAACAAGTTGCAGTCCGTAGTCAGGTTATGATCCAAAACTTTGTCAATGATCTCCGTCATGCGTAGGATTATAGCGTTTTGAGTTGAAACGTCTAAAAATAAAAGTAAAATACATTAAACACATAAACTTTTAAATAAAAGTTGTATGAAAAAAAGTGGAATTTGTATTCGAAATCAAAATCATTTATTTCAATTAGACCATTACAAGCACTAACTAAAAACAGGCACGAAATAAATGAGTTGAATTTGAAAAATAAATTGAATTTGAAATTCAACAGCGTCTCTCTGAAATTGGATATTTTACTTGCTCTCTGGCGGAATTCCAGAGGGTAACACTTAATATATTGTCTTCCACCTAACCTATCTCTAGAGCCGGTGTGAGAAGAGAAATAAGACTACATTGTTAACTTGGATTTTAGCTGTAAAACAAATCGACGGTTCCTACGTACATAAGGTTAAGTCAAAAACCGAGGTTTACAGGAGAGCGTAATTTGAGTGCAACACGCCCTAGAAATAATTCTATGAGCAATAATAAATGTTTTCTTTCTACAATATTTTAACAGTTTTAAGAGCTTTATGATACCATTAAACATAAATATTTTATTTTTTCACATTTTCTTAGAAAAACTGAGAGATGACCGTTTCTACGACACTTATTCGTTGTATTTATAAGACTTGTTCTCTTATACGATTTCTAAAACAAGGTAAATAAATTAAATAAAAATAGTATGTCAGCATGTGCGCATAGATAATCTAAAGCCAATAAGACAATAAAAAATATGCCATTTTCGACATGTCTTTATGTACGTAGGGACCGTCGAAATGTAAATAGCATAGTGCGATATGCTAATATCTCAGCAATGAATGATTAATAAAGACTCGCTAAGAATTTGTGTAAGGTACCATCATACCAAAACTAAATAGATTGAACCAAAGAACATGTTACCCAAAGAAACAAAAACGATGTATCAAAAAAAAGTCACCAACTTCCGAAAGTAAATTAAATTTCCGTCCCTCTTTATTTATTTATTTATGTACACACAAGAGAAAACACAGAAAAACATCATAAAAAACAAACAGTACAAAGGCACAGCTTATTTCTAAAGAAATTTCTACCAGCAGGCCTGCGAGAGGAAATATAAAGAAAAGAAACGTAGATAGTAGTGTGTGAGAACAGGAAGAGATATGAGAAGTGTGAGAACAGGAAGAGAGAATATGAGAAGAGATATATGATTGGAAGTCGGTATTTTTGTTAATTGTACTGAACATAGCATGATCGTTTGTTCGACAATGTGCTGTGCCCTGTATGCTTACCATTTTCATTCCACATTTCATCATAATATAACATGGCAGTTTCATATATAGATCTCAATACTTGTGCGTTGTTCGTTGACATCATTCGTCCTTTTTGGCGAACTATATGCGCGCTTACAGTTCGCATTACATCGTCTAGTTTGGTTTTGGATAACTCTGAAATTTAAAAAATGTGTTTAATGTGTAATCACGCTTGTTTTCTCCGAAAGGGGTAGTCAGAGATGTAAGTAGTACGAACATTTATTTTTACTAACTGGCGCCCGCGGCTTCGCCCGCGTGATATACAAAAAAAAAGTATACCCTGTGTTATTCCAGACTATATAATCTACCTCTGTGTCAATTTTTATCAAGATCCGTTCAGCCGTTTTGACGTGAACGAGTTACATAATCTTAGTAAGATAGCTGGCGTCTGCGGCTTTGCTCGCGTGATATCGAAAAAAAAGTCCTATATGTTATTACAGACTATAATCTACCTGCGTCCCAAATTTCATCAAGATCCGTTCAGCCGTTTTGACGTGAAAGAGTAACAAACATCCATACATCCATCCATACATTCAACACGGTTCATTCTCATTTTCACATTCTCGACACGGTTGGCGCAGTGGTTGAGCGATCGACTGCTGCGCTGCGTGTCGCGGGTTCGATTCCCGCACGGAACAAATATTTGCATGACCTGCAGATAGTTGTTTCGGGTCTGGCCGTTTGTGTATGTGAGTTTAAATGTTTGTAAACGCACCCACGATACAGGAGAAATTCCTAGTAGGGCAACCTTTAAAAAAAAAAATACTATTCGCATTTATAATATTAGTAAGATTACTTCAAAAGGAAAATTTGGAACCCTTATAGAATCACTTTGTTGTCCGTCTGTCTGCTAAGGCCCTTTACCACGAGAACGCGTGGAGGTATCGAGGTATTGAATTTAAAACCATATACTCAAGTCTGTGGTCAAACTCAAATCATTTATTTCAATTAGACCATTACAGACCCTTTTGAATGTCATGAAAACGAAAAAATGATGCTGCTACAGTCCCAGTCACAAGACATAATAACTTGTGAAAGTACTGTAGTTGCCCATTCCAAAGCGTAGATCTCTATGGAGAAGAATGGGCAAAAAACTCCATGAACACTCATTTAGATCATAATATTTTTAAAAAATCATGGACAGATTATTCATGTTGAGATTATACATACATATGAGAACGATGTAGAAAAACGAGCACATTAAGAGCGTCCAGAGTAAAAGCAAAAACAAGAGTTTAATTAATTAACACGTGGTAGCTAATAGATGACCAGTCACGACTGACAGCGCCCGTTCATGAACATGACGCATATATCAGCCCCATTCAGCTCAACCATTTTGAAGGGAACTAAATGACCCGATACACGCCACCATCAGCGAGACATTTACCACCAGGGCAACCGTCGTTTTCATGGTAGGAAGCTAATTTCGGTACACACTCTTTGTTATGTTACCAACGAAAAATACCTGCAAATCAGGAAAGGGGAACTGTTACCCCGAATTTAACGCAAGCGAAGCCGCGGGCAAAAGCTAGTATATTATAGTGGAATTTTATTACTTACCTCCTAAATCATGATGGAGTTGCAGAATCAACTTTTGCATTGATACGTTAGTGTCAAACGACGATTGGGAACCAAATCGAAGAGTTTGTTTTTCTAGAACAAAAAAAAACAAATAATTTTGATTAAAATACATAAAATAACACCACGCTTGATCATCACAATCAGAGACAACTATAGAATGATGATTTAAATTCGTTTTAAACTGTCAAAGTTTAAGCTTCTGTCAAGATTTGTGTTTATGGTTTAACCTCTAGAGCCCCAGCGGCACAAAAACGTCCCAGTAAACAAGTATTACCGTTGAGCCCCGCTGGCACAAATTTGTGCCACCAAACCCCGACCGATTTAAAACTGTATTTGTAGTAAAGATAAGTCTTAAAATCAGGGGCCTTAGTCTGCTATTACAATAGTGTCAGAATGGTCGATCACTGATCGCATAATGGTTGATTTTGACATCTACTACATACTAAACTTGTCGATGTGTTGTGTTGTGTAGTGATCGACCATTCTGACACCATTGTAATAGCAGACTAAGGCCCCAGATTACGCTTACGATAAGAGCCCGCCCGGCGGTGCTTGACGGATAGTTGACGTAAATAATGGCGGTCCTTGAGAGGTTAAGAAACAAATTATACATTACCAGCAGCTTCCAAAGCCTTCTGTAGAGAATTCAGGTTATTTTCTTTAAGACCTATGGTTCTGCATGCTTTAACTTTTTCTTGTACCCACGGAAGGATATCAACGTCTAGTAAACTCCTGGAAAAAAACATAGTATATCCATATCATATAAAAAATCCGTATCACAGTTTTAGTTGTAATTTTCCTGCCGGGGTTGCGGGTTGTTCGAAAGAGATACCGCGGCCCCGGAACGTAAAGGGCAATAGAAGGCACATGGGTGGGTTCTAGTCAGTACATGTCTGACATGCCCTCCCGCTCCGCCCAGAGCGGGGGAAGTCATTGGATGATTTCCCACCCGAAAAAAAAAGTTGTAATTTTCCGAAACAGCTTCACCGATGTATCTGGGAATCGGTCGTTATCTATTTTTCATACCCCTAAGTGATATGAGCAGCGGGTGAAACCGCTGGACACAGCTAGTATTTATAAAAGTGAATCCCTATTTCCCTTGGTCACGGCATTACGCGTGAACGGCTGAACCAATTTTGCAATTTTATTTTTGTTCATCATCATTTTCCTGCCCTTGTCCCATTCTATTTGGGGTCGGCGCAACACGTTTTCTTCTTCCATTCTCCCCTATCAGACGTCACGGCATCATTTACTCCTTTCTCCTTCATATCATTCCTTACACAATCCATCCAAATTATATTTTTGTTGTGTTTGCTATTTATTTATTTTACTATTTATGTACACACAATAGCTGGTCTATTGTGTGTACATAAATAGTTAAATTAAGTTAGTTAAGCAGGATAAAAAATATATAAAATGTAAGTACAAAGGTACTGCTTATTTCTTAATAAATTTCTGCCAGCAGACCTGCGAAAGGAGATATGAGAAGCTATTGTCTTATGAAAAAAAAAGTAAAAGGTTGGTAATATAAGTAGGTAGGGTAGAGTAGGTAAAGTAGGTAGAGTAGGTAAAGTAGGTAGAGTAGGTAAAGTAGGTAGAGTAGGTAGAGTAGGTAAAGTAGGTAGAGTAGGTAAAGTAGGTAGAGTAGGTAAAGTAGGTAAAGTAGGTAGAGTAGGTAAAGTAGGTAGAGTAGGTAAAGTAGGTAGAGTAGGTAAAGTAGGTAGAGTAGGTAGAGTAGGTAGAGTAGGTAAAGTAGGTAGAGTAGGTAAAGTAGGTAGAGTAGGTAAAGTAGGTAGAGTAGGTAAAGTAGGTAGAGTAGGTAAAGTAGGTAGAGTAGGTAAAGTAGGTAGAGTAGGTAAAGTAGGTAGAGTAGGTAAAGTAGGTAAAGTAGGTAGAGTAGGTAAAGTAGGTAGAGTAGGTAAAGTAGGTAGAGTAGGTAAAGTAGGTAGAGTAGGTAAAGTAGGTAGAGTAGGTAAAGTAGGTAGAGTAGGTAAAGTAGGTAGAGTAAAAAAGTAGGTAGACTAGATAATTATGGTAGTTAGGGTAGGTAGGTCCAAAAAGAAGATTTTTTAGACCATTAACATCACGCTACGACAATAAGGAGCTGAGCAGCGAATGAAATCGCTAAGCACAGCTAGTTTAGTTTAAAACTCGTAAAAATTGTAATCTTTGACAATCATTCAGTTATCGTATTACCAGTATTAACTAGACGTGACAGTTACTGGTATTCCGTGGTAAGCAGACTCCCAAGAAAAGGCTAAGCAGATGGTGACTCACTCCTTGTTCCTATCAATGCATTGAAGAGCGAAAGCCGGCAGGTTCCTCTCATTCGCTTGTTGACACCATACCAGCTCGTCTTTGGTGAACGAGACGCGATCTTGACTGTCTGAATCTAGTTGCTGTTGGTGATTGTAGTATGAGGATCTGAAATGTTATTATACATTTATTTTAAAACAGAAAGTAAAAGGTTACGGGAAAAAAATACAGTTTTATTTTTTACTAGCCGGTGCCCGCGGCTTCACCCGAGTAATATCGAAAAAAAAAGTATCTAATGTGTTATTCCAGACTATAATCTACCTCTGTGCCAAATTTCATCAAGATCCGTTCAGCTGTTTAGACGTGAAAGAGTAACGAACATCCATCCTCACAAACATTCGCATTTATAATATTAGTTGGAAGTAGGATGCCGCTATATTCTCGACAAAGCCATGTTATTTTATTTTTTAGATTGGTCAGGTCGATCATTCTCAAAAAGTCAGAAAAAATATCATAACTGGAAAACTATGAAAAGTCGCGGAACAAACATGGGTGTGATTCGGATTCCCCACGACACGAGGGACCTAAATTTTATTTTTGGAGGTTAATTTTCCGGCCACCCTGTATATATACATACCCTGTACATACTATGTTGTCGTAACCCAAAGGTTGACTGGTGTTGCGGGTTGTTCGAAAGAGATACCGCGGCCCCGGAACGTAAAGGGCAATAGAAGGAACATGGGTGGGTTTTAGTCAGTACAAGTCTGACAAGCCCCCCCCGCTCCGCCCAGAGCGGGGGAAGTCATTGGATGAGTACCCACCCTAAAAAAAAAAAAAAAGGTTGACTGGTAGAGAATGCCTTATGGCATTAAGTCCACCTATATACCACTATTGTGCATGAAGTTTAAATGAATCATTCCTTACACAATCCATCCATCTCTTCTCGTTTATTAATCTCTCGTCGTAATTTGGGACAAATAAATATTTTTTCTTTCTTTCTTATTTCTTTGGCCTTCATTTCCCTCTCGATTTATTAGCATTTTATATAATTTTAAATACCTGATCATATATCGAGCAGCCCATTCAGCGAGGCAGTCCGTTGGACTGATGTTTCCAAACAATTGCACGTCATTTTGATGCCATTGTATCGCTTCTATAACCTGAAAAATTACAACACAATATAACATTTGACGGCACGGTTAGCGCAGTGGCTGAGCGATCGACTGCTGCGCTGCGTGTCGCGGGTTCGATCCTCGCACGGAACAAATATTTGTATGTCCGAACATTTATTTGAATCCGATATATTTATTTGCAGAAATGTAGCTACAGGTATAAGAAATGGTTGAAGGTTTCCGCTATATTCTACCTTACGGCATGCTTAATACATCCATCAATACTTTATCATCAATTACAAATATCATGTCGTTCTTATTTATTAAATTAAATATATGAGTGTGTTTAAGTAGAGGTTCGCAAAACCTTTCGAATCAAACCGGTTTAGTCAAATAAAACTATTCAAAACTAAACTTACAGATGACGTAACAAAGTCCCTTTTTGGCCACTTTTCAGTTTGCTTCAACCAACTGATTCTATTTTGAGTGACTTCTTCAGGATAGTAGGACGCGACCATTTTGTTGAACCAATGGCTGTAATCTGTTGATTAAAGGCGGTTTTAACTTTTTCACTTTCATGGCAATTGAGGTCACAGAAAAAGCTCTATAACAAGGAGGAGGAGGAAGGAGGAGGAGCTCGTGGCTAAATAATAGCAGCCGCTCGGGTCGATCTTTAGGTTAAGCCGCGCTTGCCTAGGTTGGTCTGTGGATGGGTCCACCCGTTACATACCGAGTTTCCTCCGTGCCTCGGAAAGCACGTTAAGCCGTTGGTCCCGGCTGTCATTTGTAGATTTTTGACAGTCGTTACAGTTGGTCAGTGTTCCGAAATTCTGACAACCAGTCTTACCAAGGAGTATCGCATTACCCAGTACTAACTGGGTTGTGGAGGTCAGATAGGCAGTCGCTCCACGTAAAAAACTAATATTTAGCTGCATCCGGTTAGACTGGAAGCCGACCCCAATATAGGTGGGAAAAGGTTAGGCAGATGATGAAAAGCTCTATAACAAGTTTGAACAAGACGTTACAGGGATCCTCAAACTAACTCAGCCACCGCGGGACGAGTCCCGGCCACCGTAGATGCGGGCCTGTGGACGGTGAGCAATGTAGCACCGTACTTAGCCTTAATATTTAATTTGTGTGTGGACCAAGGAGTTTTCCCGGACCTTATGAAATACAGCAAGGTAATACCACTTTTCAAATCTGGGGACAGTAAAGACACCAATAACTATAGACCCGTATCCGTTTTGCCGGTTTTCAGCAAGGTGTTTGAAAAGGTAATGCTTAACCAAATGCTCAACCACTTTAACACCAATAAAATCTTACATGAGAAACAGTATGGTTTCACCAAAGGACGTTGTACGACTGACGCCGGTGTCACCCTAATTAAACACATATTTACTGCGTGGGAAGAGGCACAGGATGCCATAGGAATCTTTTGTGACCTTTCAAAAGCGTTTGATTGTGTTAGCCACGAAACCCTACTCTTGAAACTTGAACATTACGGCCTAGGAAAACTTGCGCTTAGTTTAGTAAAATCATATTTAAATGATAGACAGCAGCAAGTACAAATAAATGGTGTCAATTCAATGGGTTTAAATGTAAAGATGGGTGTACCACAAGGATCGATATTAGGTCCCTTCCTCTTTTTAGTATATATTAATGATCTACCCCATTTATTTAAAAACCAACCACAAATGGTGTTGTTTGCTGACGATACCTCTTTAATATTTAAGATGAACAGACGTGCCACAAATCTTGACGACGTAAATAATGCCCTAATGCAGGTACATAATTGGTTTACCGCTAATAATTTAGTATTAAATGGGAAAAAAACGAAGTGTATAAGATTTGCTCTACCAAATGTCAAAAACAGTGAGTGTGACATAGTATTGAATCAAGAGAAACTAGAATTCGTCGAAAAAACTGTTTTCTTGGGAATAACACTCGATTCAAAGCTACAATGGGGTCCGCATATAACATCTCTTGCAGGACGCCTTAGTTCAGCAGCATATGCTGTTAGAAAAATCCGTCAGTTTACTGATGTAGATACCGCGAGGCTAGTCTACTTTAGTTATTTTCATAGTATCATTTCATACGGTATTTTACTTTGGGGACGGGGTGCAGACATCGAGTCTATATTTATTCTGCAGAAAAGAGCCATCAGAGCCATATACAGGGTGTCCAGTAAATAATGGATAACCTTGAAATGGCTTATAGTAGAACTTATAGCCGTTCAGAAAAAAATATGAAACAAAATATATCATAAGTAGTACATAAGATAAGTTTTTTTTAAAGAAATATCTATTTTTTTTTCCTTATTTTACTTTCTTGAACACTACGACCAGAAATGATTGAATTCCATCGGTTTTTTGATGTTTTATTATTATGCACTAACTATGCTGATAGATACATAATACATAGTGTGACTAGCTACTGCAGTTTTTTTTTAAAAATACACAAATTAACTTTTTTTTGAAAATTTATCAAAATTTATTTTTTACACAAAGTTTAAACATCTTGGGTTTAAAAAAAATGTATGAATACATGAGTGACCAATCATTTTGAAATAATGTCGGTTTTATGTAGATTTTATAATGGTATAATTCATCATTGTATCTACTATAAATATCGAGTTATTGCTATTAATGTAGAAAAGGAGCAAATTTGACTAAATATCAAAATATCTATTACGGGTCAATTTTTTAAATTTATTAGTACCTGACCATTGGAAATTAATAAAAAACACATCAGACGTTGATAACAAATAAAAATGGCTGATTTAAACGAATTGAAACCAAATGGTGAGAAGTTAACTAATTTAAATTTAATTCTCATAATGTTTAAAATGGTTACTTTACACGCGTGAAATGGGTAGTGCGACCTTCATATTTGCTACCTGCGAGCACGCCATACCCCTGTCTTTTGTGTTATGTTAGACAAAGAGGGTCTCAATTGGCTAAGTGCGAAAGAGAGGAGCTACATGTAAAATATCAGGTAAGAACTCAGAGTTAGTGCGACACTCGATTTGCTCAGCTTCGCATGTGTTTATTTCGTTTTCGTTTGCAATCATCGCGATTTACTTTGAATCAGTGTTAAAATGACTACCCGGCTATTTTACTGGACTATTTGTTTTGCTTACTGATTTGGACTTGTCTTTTGCGATATTTGCGACGATTTGGCTTGTTTTTGGACAGAACTGCACTGTGTTTTTGTGTATCAAAATGCCACGTCATCAGTATACGGCACAAGAATATGCAAACATGCATTTTATTTATGGAGAATGCAGAGGCAACGCAAATGCAGCCGCAGCTCTTTATAGGGAGAGATACCCAAATGGGCGCCACCCAGACTACCGCGTATTTATAAGAGTCCAGGGTTGTTACTCCGAAGGAAGAATACCTGGTGGCGGTGTTGGTGGTACTAGCAGTGGAAGAATCGGTCGGCCAGATGTAGAAGACGTGGTGCTTGAATAAATTGGAAATGATCCTTCGACCTCTACGCGAGCAATAGCTCGACGCACAGGCATCGGAAAATCGACCGTGCACAATATTTTAAAAAAGAATAATTTCCACCCTTACCATGTCACACGCGTGCAAACTCTCCAACCAAGAGATTATGCAAACAGATTGCGTTTTTGCCGACAAATGCTGGCAAAGATAGAAGAAGACCCGCAATTTTTTAATAAAATTCTGTGGAGTGATGAATCGACATTCAAAAGAGATGGGTATTTAAATCTTAACAATCTACATAGTTGGCAACTAGAAAATCCCCATCTAATGCGTGAAGACAGGTCACAATACCAATTTAAAATAAATTATTGGACTGGGATATTGAATGGAAATATAATTGGCCCATTTGAATTACCGGGGAATCTAACAGGACAAAGTTATTTAGAATTTCTACAAAACGATCTTCCTAATTTACTAGAAGAAGTGCCCGAAGAGCTGAGGGAGTCTTATTGGTTTCAAAATGACGGCTGTCCTGCGCATTACGCTGTACCTGTTCGTGCATATTTAAATAATACTTACCCTAACAGATGGATCGGGCGTCTAGGACCAATTTTGTGGCCACCACGTTCACCAGACCTAAATCCATTGGATTTTTTTTATTGGGGCTGCCTCAAGGAAGAAGTGTACCGTAAGCCTATAAGATCGATAGAAGAATTACGTAGCCGTGTCAGAGCAGCCGCATCAAAAATAAGTGATCGACGGTATACGAGACTGCTCAGAAGATCATTTATTCGTAGATGTAGGGCCTGCATAAGAGTGGGGGGCAAACAATTTGAACATTTGCTTTAATGTGAAATAAAGTATTATAAATTTCATATGTTTTTTATTAATCCCCAATTGTCAGGTACTATTTAATTTAAAAAATGTTACCGTAATAGATATTTTGATATTTAGTCAAATTTGCTCCTTTTCTACATTAATAGCAATAACTCGCTATTTATAGTAGATACGATCATCAATTATACCATTATAAAATCTACATAAAACCGACATTATTTCAAAATGATTGGTCACTCATGTATTCATACATTTTTTTTAAACCCAAGATGTTTAAACTTTGTGTAAAAAATAAATTTTGATAAATTTTCAAAAAAAAGTTAATTTGTGTATTTAAAAAAAAAACTGCAGTAGCTAGTCACACTATGTATTATGTATCTATCAGCATAGTTAGTGAATAATAATAAAACATCAAAAAACCGATGGAATTCAATCATTTCTGGTCGTAGTGTTCAAGAAAGTAAAATAAGGAAAAAAAAAATAGATATTTCTTTAAAAAAAACTTATCTTATGTACTACTTATGATATATTTTGTTTCATATTTTTTTCTGAACGGCTATAAGTTCTACTATAAGCCATTTCAAGGTTATCCATTATTTACTGGACACCCTGTATAACCTACGTAGGCGAGATTTTTTAAGGGAACAGTTTAAGGATATTAACATCATGACAGTACCTTGTCAATATATTTATGAAAACATCATGTATGTCAGGAAAAACTTGCATATTTTTAGTAAAAGAGGTGACAGACACAATTATAATACTAGAAATAGGGACCAATTAGTTCAACCAGGTTTCAGGTTAGCTAAAGTAGACTCATCTTTCATGGGGTACTGTTTGAAATGCTACAATAAAATACCTCCCCACATTCTTCAACTGAATGAAACGAAATTTAAATCATGTATTAAACGCACACTATGTAGGCAAGCATATTATAAGTTGGGGGATTATATTGATGACAAAAATGCTTGGCTTAATGCTGGTCCTGCTCCAGAAGAATAGGGGTAAACTCATTGATTGGTATCCGAAGCTATAGTGGAAGCTGCAGAAGATTGTAAGACTATCTTTGCAATGTATAGAATCAATTCTCTAGTATTGTATAATTATTAAGCCCATATGTGAGTGCTATGTATTATTATTGACTTGACGAAGCCCTGGTGGTTGATAGTGTCATGCTCACTTAAATGTCTCGCTGATGGTGGCGGGTGTGTCGGGTCATTTAGCTCCCTTCAAAATGGTCGAGCTGAATGGGGCTGATCCATACGTCATGTTCGTGAACGGGCGCTGTCAGTTGGGACTGGTCATTTTTAGCTACCACGGTTCATTTTTAACTTATTTAGATTTAAAATTAAATTTTGCTTTTTATTTACTCTGGACGCTCTTACTGTGCACGTCTTTCTACATCGTTCTCACATATTTGTATAATTTCAACATGAATGATGTAAATACAATTTTGTAAAAATATTATAATTTAAAAGAGTGTCCATGGAGTTTCTTGCCCATTCTTCTCCATAGAGATCAACGCTTTGGAATGGGCAACTACAGTACTTTCACAAGTTATTATGCCTTGTGACCGGGACTGTAGATTAGTTTTGTTTCTTGACATTCAAAAGTGCCTGTAATGGTCTAATTGAAATAAATGGTTTTGAATTTTGAATTTTATGGGTAGCTCACCGTCCGTCCGTCTAATGACAACAGGCCGTGTCGACAGCGCATTCGTGTCCCGTGTCGACACCTTAAAGAGATGTCAGAGAGTAGAGGGACCTGCCAGGGTCACCACCTGCCGGGGTTACGGGTTGTTCGAAAGAGATACCGTGGCCCCGGAAAAGATAGTGCTAAATAAAGAACATGGGTGGGTTTTAGTCAGTAACAGTCTGACACTCTTCCCTGCTCCGCCCACAGCAAGGGAAATTATTTGATGATTTGCCATCCACAAAAATAAAAGTAGTTGTTTCGGGTTTGGCTGTTTGTGTATGTGAGTTTAAATGTTTGTAAACGCACCCACGATACAGGAGAAATTACTAGGGGCAACGATTTTTCATTAAAAATATAATATATATATACTAGCTTCCACCCGCGACTTCGTCCGCGTGGCATAGTTACTTTGGGCACCTTTAACCCGCGTGATGATCAAAAAAATATATCTTTCTCTCCCCTTTTTCCTTTTCACTGTTTTTAGCCTATGTCCGTCTCCAGGGTCCCAACCAGCCCTGTACCAAAATTCATCAAAATCGGTTTGGCCATTTAGGCGTGAAGACGTAACAAACTCACTTTCGCTTTGATTAGTAAGGATATATGACTTACCAAGCCTTTTGTGGGCGCCATCAAAATAATCTCTTAAGGAAACAGTGAACTGTTCATTTTTGATCCACAAGGGAGGTAAACTGTCTTCTACTAGTATTTTATCTTGCAGTCTCAAGTCATCCCAGTTTGATAGAGAGCCAAATGCATTGATTAAACCTAGAAATATGTTTAAATTGTATAAAATCAAGTCGTTTAACCTCTAGAGCCCCAGCGGCATAAAGTGCCAGTAAACAAGTATTACCGTTGAGCCTCGCTGCCACAAATTTGTGCCACTAAACCCCGACCGATTTAAAACTGTATTTGTAGTAAAGATAAGTCTTAAAATCAGATTACGCTTACGATAAGAGCCCGCCCGGCGGTGCTTGACGGATAGTTGACGTAAATAATGGCGGTCCTTGAGAGGTTAAACTGTCTGTTCGCTTAGATCTTTTAAACTACTCAACGGATTTTAATGCCGTTTTCAAGAGTTAGGTTTATATTGTACTAGCAGGCACCCGCGGCTTCGCCCGCATCATATCGAAAAAAAATATCCTATGTGTTATTCCAGACCATAATCTAACTCTGTGCCAAATTTCATCAAGATCCGTTTATCCGTTTTGACGTGAAAGAGTAACAAACATACATCCATCCATCCTCACAAACATTCGCATTTATAATATTAGTAGGATAATATCTCAGTCTACGTGATTGAAACCGCGGGGTGCATATCAGTATGTCACATTTTAACCGACTTCAAAAAAAGGAGGAGATTCTCAATTTGTCAGAATCTTTTATTTTTTATGTATGTCACCGATTACTCAAAGACACCTGGTCCGATTTGCAAAATTCTTTTTTTGTTTGATAGGGTTCCCAGGTGGTCTCAAATCAATTTTATTTATATTGCTTAAGTAGTTTATGAGTTATCGTTTATAATACATATTTTTTTCTCTTTGTCTATATGGATGATCTGCTAATCTTTTAGCAACAATGGAAAATGAATACCTGATAAAAATTATGTGATATATCATTAAACCATAATTATAAATGATGAAATAAAAACGTTTTTGTAGAAAATAAAACCGACTTCCAAAAAAAAAACTAAAAAGCGAAAAGTAACGAGTCAGTGGCAAAAAGTCAACGAAACCAACAAAAGTCACTTCCGGAAGTTAAGCTATTTTTTTTTTTTTGGAAGTCTTTTTTACAAAAGATTTTTTTATTATTGGTGTGATGTTTCTAATTTGATTTCTGGACCACAGTGAGATGTGGTGTATGACTATTTCAGTATGAAACTGTATTGAAAACATAACGTTACCTTCTAACGTGAAATCCTCATCTCTCATTGCAGCATCTGATTCTTCTTTAAAGATACTGTAACAATAAGCAATATAATTTAAAAAAGAACACGTTTAAGCAAGGGTATTGATTTTGAGGGAGAGAATCGCAACCGGGCGTCGGGCGCCGCGAGACGACTCCCGGCCACTGTAGATGCGGGCCTGTGGACGGTGAGTAATGGGTAGCTCACCGTCCGTACGTCTACTGACGACAGGCCGTGTCGAGGGCGCGTTAGTGTTCCACGCGCGCCTCAAAGAGATGTCAGTAAAGCAGAGGGGCCAGGGCCACCGCCTGCCGGGGTTGCGGGTTGTCCGAAAGAGATACCGCGGCCCCGGAACGTACAGGGCAATAGAAGGAACATGGGTGGGTTTTAGTCAGTACAAGTCTGACCTGGGCGGGGGAAGTTATTTGATGATTTCCCACCCCAAAAAAAAGGGTAGAATTATGATGACAAGTACTTACCTGAATATAAATTGGTTCCTATCTCCGCTTCTCAACTGCAGGTCTTCAAACAATATGTTAGTATACAGGTACCCTTCACTGTTGGAAACCGCTTGTTTCAATTCTTTCACTGATTCATTGAACCTGAAAAAGAAGCGTTTCTTAGGATTACGTAGGTCCAAAAAACGAAATAGTCGAGCTACACGATAACTGACAAATGCTTGCACTGACTGGACAGGTCCACTCAATCTGTGTGGTGCTTTCTTAAAAAGACCATTTCAGACACTAATCTGCATAGTCCTCATGTAAGTTGACCAAGATTTTTGTCTGGACCTTAAAAGAAACTATGACCTCTGAGTTTGTTTCGGTTGTTACGGTTGACGAAAAAGAATCGAAATAGTCGAGTTACACGATAACTGACAAATGCTTGCACTGACTGGACAGGTCCACTCAATCTGTGTGGTGCTTTCTTAAAAAGACCACTTCAGACACTAATCTGCATAGTCCTCATTTAAGTTGAAAGATTTTTGTCTGGACCTTAAAAGAGACTATGACCTCTGAGTTTGTTTCGGTTGTTACCGTTGACGAAAAAGAATCGAAATAGTCGAGCTACACGATAACTGACAAATGCTTGCACTGACCGGACAGGTCCACTCAATCTGTGTGGTGCTTTCTTAAGAAGACCATTTCAGACACTAATCTGCATAGTCCTCATGTAGTTGACCAAGATTTTTGTCTGGACTTTAAGAGACTAAGACCTCTGAGTTTGTTTCGGCTGTTTCTTCTTAGAGTACGAAACATCGGCCTCATCTAGTTTTTTTTTAAAGACGTGTAAAAGTGTTTGTGAAAACCTATTTGCAAAATAATCATCATTTATTAAGATAAGATAAGATATATTTATTTGCATAAAACATGGTATACAAGATGTTTTTAAAAATATTAGATCAAACATGTTTTGCTTAAACTAAAGCATGCAAACTAGACATACATTAAGGCATTGGGATAAAATAGATAACATTGAAATTCATTTTAAATAATCATTAATGCAATAGAAATTATTATTATTGAGCCATTTGTATAGCTGAATTTTAAATAATTTACAATTTAACGTTTTAAACATATTTGGTAATTTATTATATAACCGTACACACATTGCCAGAGAGTTTTTATTATATTTTGCTGATCTGGGTAGTTCATCCAAAACAAGTCTGTATTGGTCACGCCGACTTCGAGAGCTTATTTCCTCTGCTGTTTTAAATAATTGTTTGTATTTTTGAACAAACATGCATGCTTCGTATATATATAATGATGGTAACGGTAGTAAACCAAGTTCCTTAAATATTGGTTGACATGATTCGTCAGATGGAATGTCGTATAGGGCTCGTAAACATTTTTTTTGGGCTATAAATGCTCTATTGTGGTCCGTACTATTTCCCCACATAATTAGTCCATACCGTAGTGAGGACTCTACATATGCGCGATAGGACATCACAGCCGTTTTTATATTAGTGACTTTTTTTATTTGTCTTAAAGCGTAGACAAATTTATTTATTTTATTGCACACAGTATCGACCTGGGCTTTCCAGTCAAGATATTCGTCAATTACTACTCCTAAAAATTTTGTTTGTGCCACTTGTGTAATTTTCGGAATGTCCATTTTAAAATTAAATGCATTATTATAAGATTTATTAAATTGTACGTATACTGATTTATTTAGATTAATAGCTAGTTCATTATTATTTAACCAATTAATTAGATTGTCTGTTGTATTATTTATGTCTGTTTCATGATCCGTAATTGATTTATATTTTTTGTCAGTGGTAACTATTATGCAAATGTCATCAGCAAACAGGAAGCATTTATGATTGGTTACATTAACTACATTGTTTATGAAGAGTAGAAATAAAATAGGGCCCAATATGCTACCCTGGGGGACGCCGCGCTTTATAGTTATATATTCAGACGAATATTCAGTCATCTCCTTACTTTCATTAAGTTTAGTGACAGTAACTCTCTGTTGTCTATTAGTTAAATACGACGATATCCATCGAAGTGGCAGTCCTCTAATACCGATGGCCTCTAATTTCTGTAATAATATTTCATGTGAAACTAGGTCGAATGCCTTTGATAAATCAAAGAATAGCCCTGTCGTTAACTGCTTGTTATTAATATTAGTCAATATTGCTTTCAAAAGTGAAAAGATGGCTAGGGATGTGGACTTATGTTTTTGGAAGCCAAATTGCTCTTTTCTTATAATGTTGAATTTCTCACAGTAGTTAACTATTCTTTGATACATGCATTTTTCATAGATTTTCAACATGATGGGTATCAGTGTTATGGGGCGATAGTTGTTAATGTCACATTTTTCACCCTTTTTAAAAATTGGTTTGACAACAGATTTTTTCAAAGCGTTAGGAAAGACTCCTTGTGAAAAAGACAGGTTAATAAGATAGGTCAACACCCCGCTTATTTCATTAACACATGCCTTAATAATACGAGTGTTAAGATCATCGTAACCTTCAGCGTTGGTATTTTTCAAAGATAATATCTGTTTCCTCACCTCGTTTTCGGATGTAGGTGTGAGGAACATCGAGTTAGCAGTTTGGGTATCATTGCGACAACTATTTGTACAATTTTGAGTGGGAATATAATTTGTAAAATGACTGTTGAAGGCCGAGGCCATATCTGCTGGTTTGGTGAGTATAGTGTTGTCAATTTTAATGTATTCAATGTTGTCTTTGCGGTCCGTATTTTGGATTTCGTTTTTTATGATTGTCCAAGCGGCTTTACATTTGTTATCATTATTATTCATAAACTTAATGTTGGCATTTCGTTTGGCACTGTGAATACACTTCTGTAATAGTTTTGAATATGAGATATATTTATTCTTATTAGTTATATTTTTATTCTTGTAATATTGATACCGTAAAAAACGCTTTATTTTAGAACTCTGTTTAAGACCCTTACTTATCCACATCCGCTTTATTTTATTGTTTAGATTTATCTTAACCCTAATTTTTGGAAAACAAAGATTGTAAAACAAGCCAATCAATGCGTGGAAAGCGCTGAATGCTGTATTTGCATCGCTTTCCATGTAAATATCTGTCCAAGATAGACTTTGTAAGCATTTAGTGAATTTATGTGTATTTTCTAGACTGTAGTCTCTTTTGTGAATGTGGTATATCGCGGCTCTTGTTGTTTGAAGCTTTAAAGGGAAGCTTAACATTTGCGCTGTGTCGTGATCAGAGAGATGAAGCGGTAGGACTGTTGGGATTGCGTCAGGTATATTACTCAATATATGGTCTATGCAGGAAGCTTTTCGAGTAGCTTCTTGAATATGAATTTTCAAATTGTGATTGTTTGCTAAGTCTTGAAATTCTTGAGTGATTTTGCTTCTTTTCGATGTATTAATATTAAAGTCACCTGTTAAAACTATTCGTGTGCTCGATTTGTATTTCTTGTATAAATCACGTAAGATACTATCTAACTTATTTAAAAAATGATTAGGATCGGATTGAGGTGTTCGGTATAAGCAAATAATCACTAATTTCTTATTATCTAACTCTATACCACATGCCTCGAAAGTATTTACCGATGCATATTTCTTTATAAACTGTAATTCTTTGTAGTCTAGACCTTTTTTTACCAGAATGCAAGTGCCACCTCTGTGTTTTTCTCTGCAAAAATTTGCAGCCATTTCAAAATTCAATAACCTGAGATAGTTCTCATGACCTTTTTTAATGAATGTTTCGGAGAGGCAGATCACATGTGGGGCATTATGTGAGTCACGCATTTCTTGTAGTGTCAACTCCAATAGTTTCTGTTTTGATAAGACACTTGCAATATTTTGGTGGAGTATCCTAAAGTTGTGTGATGTAGGTGCTGTGTTTTTAGGTACGAAAAAATGTTTCGTTCTTTGTAAGTGTGGGAAAATAATATGGTATAGTACCCTTTCTATGCTCTTCGGAGGGAAGTCGAGGGTTTGCCTTTTTCTGAGTTCCACTACAGCTATTGCTGTTTTTGAAATAAAAGGGAATAGTTCCTTTTTTGGGTACATTCGTCTCCCTTTTTTGCAAAGAACTTGGTTTACTACTTGCGAGGTGTTTCTTGAGCTCGGCCGGATTTAAATATTTTTGGTTATAATAATCACAATCTAATATGTAATTTATGGCTTTGCAAATGTCAGATATGTTGTGGTGTACTGAATCCATGAAATGAGAATTTTTATAGTGTTTACAAATACTTTTGAGACGATAATTCAATTGGTCGACATCTAAATGGCTACTTTTTAAAACGTTTAATAATATTATACTATTCTTATGAAATGTCTTTAGTATTATTTTTAACTGAGATAATACATGTACCATGTTAAAGTCATTTTCACCTAAAGATATTACAATTTTGTCACCTGGTTGTAGGTTTATGTTAGTACAGCTTTTTGTAATTGTGTCGCTCTGTGCATTTGGCATCGTATGGGCGAGGACTCCATATTTTTCGTATTGTGTAGTCTTTCTTGAATGAATAAGGGCAGCAGCCAGACCGACACATTGTTGCGCCCCAAAAATCCTTATTGTTTTTCCGAACATATTGTGTTTACTTAGGTTTTGGGCAACTGGGTTTGTTGTACAGGTATTGGCTGAAGTAATCTGTTTTGGTGTGGTCCTAAGTGATTGGTTCAAAACCTGTATTTGTGTATTCAGAGTTTTTATCTCATTTTCTGCGATTTGTAGCTCCTTTTGCAGGGCGGAGATATTTTGTTGCAGATGTAGATACATAAAGCTGTTATTACTTTGAACATTTGTAGTACGCTTCGGAGATGAGCGAGTAGAAGACACAAGTTGACTTACGCAAGACTGTCTTTTCTTTTTGTCATTGCATATAGGACTGCTTGTAGAAGAATGACACAACGACTTCAAAACATTAATTTCTTGAATGAGCTTGTTCACTTGTCTTTTTAAGTCGTTGTTTTCTAATATTGTGTTCTCTAACTCATTTTCTGTGCTCTCTACTTTTGTAGTTAGTTGGGCTATTGTGTCTTGCATCTCAGACATTGAAGATGTGTTAGTCGAAGTACCATCCACACTTTTTGAGAGTTTGTTCGGTGAGGTATCCATTTCGTAAGATGTATCGCAGTCGGTTAGTACATGAGAATCCTGGTCAGGGGACGACTGTTTTTTCTTTGAGTGAGTTTGCAGAGGCGTTTTTGTAGTAATATACGTCGTTGTTTTTCTTATTGTTATGTTAGATGGCTCTATAGAATTGGTAGTTTTTTTCTTAATACACATCTTGCAGCGCCATTTGTTTTTGGATTCTTGATTCATTGATCTGTACGTGTGTTCCGGATAACCATCGCAGTCCGGTTCAAATCTATTGTTACAAGATGAACACAATGCAGTTTTCCTTATGTCAACAGTTTTTTTACATCTGTAACATACTACTAGTGCTGGCATCTTGTGGCCTTTGTTTGAGGTATTTGTGGACATAGATTGGGATGACATGTCTTGGTGTAAGTGTGTACCACCTAGTTCTAAGAAGTATGTACTCTGTAGATGGCGTTACAATTATCGATCGACATCAGTAATCTTCGGATGTAGGTGACAACAGTTCGTCGTGATACCGCTACTCGGCGACAGATGACGCTGTTACAACTTCTTTTTTCTTTGCAATCGTCTGACTTGCAAATTTACGAAAAGTGATCATAGAATAAAGACAGATAGAAGGTTATCTTCATACAAACGCATTGCGCGCGGCTTGTATGTGTGCGTCGTAGTATCTATGCGTCGCCGCACGCACACTAAACAAAATCTCGACTCCTTTCGCGGTGCGCCAGTCGGGGCTAACACTGCACGAGGTTCGCGCGTCACGGCTTTTCGGCACCGCTAAATGAATCAAAAATGTCTGATAATCGCGGGAGAAAGTATTGCTGTGTTTGGGTGTCTTCATAATTCATCAATTCCAGAATTGTCTCTGTTCAGATTACCTAGGTATTGAATTTCGCTCGGTTTATTTTATCTTTTTTTATCACTACATCACTACATAGTATAAAACAAAGTCGTTATCCGCCGTCTGTCTGTCCCTATGTATGCTTAGATCTTTAAAACTACGCAACGGATTTTGATGCGGTTTTTAGTAATAGATAGAGTTATTTTTAAGGAAGGTTTTAGTATATAATTTGTTAAGTTTTTGTATTTATTTCTGTGTACATTAACGATATTTGTTGAAGATGTTGGCAAAAAGTATGCTGTCTGGGAGCTTTCAACGAAAACGCTACCTCAACCCTTTAAGATATAACAAAATAATGTATGGTGTAATTGTGTATCTTATATAGGTCCACAGAAAAGTCAGCAGTGATATATGTCTATATCTTAAGGATAACATACTATATCCATTTTAATACTTTAACAAATGGACAATTATAAAGCGCTAACTTGGAAAGCTATTTACACAAATACAGTATTAATCCTTATCATTTTAAATAGGTTGGTTGACATGAACATTTCATGAAGATTATTTTTTCCTTTTACATCATGCAGATTAAATAAATACTTTAGGAGATATAGCAAAATCAAAATAACGCGCAACAAAATTAATTTCATGTCGCCGTGACTAGTCTGGCCCGCGCGGGCGGTGCACGGTGTAGGGAACAAGTCGCTCATCGCTGAGTGCGCGACCCGAACACGGGCAGACGTGTGAGCACAGAGTACGTTGAGTTGACACGTTCCTTACAAACTAAATTCAAATCCTTTATTTGTGAACATAGGTACAATAAGATCTAATTACATAAAATGTAATAAAACATAGGTTTTATGAAGTTTCATAATACAATCCTATTAGTTAGATTCGTACCATTACCTATGGACGGACGGACAGCGAAGACTTAGTAATAGAGTTTTTACCCATTGGGGACGTAACCTTAAAAATGAGACGTACCTAATTTTATTTATACTTCGATTTTATTATTTTTGCTATAGGCTGCTTTTTATCAACACACCACGCGGGCAAAGCCGCGGGCGGAAGCTAGTTATAAATAATGCTGCTCTGTATCTTGAATACATTTCTATATTTGATAGGAAAACCATTGTTGAATTTTATTGACTAATAAGAGATGTGTTATCTGTGACAGGGCTGGGCTTTAAACTAAAGAATTTGTGATAGTACAAATTAGTGAGGCCTGACAAACCCTGTACCCAGACAATAAAAGTAAAAAATACAACTTCTCGACCCTTGCCAATTTATAGTTACTGAATTAAAATTTAGCTAAAAGTGGCAACCCTATGACAGTAGGCAATTATAACGCGGATTGGGCCGGAGTTAACCTACTTCCCCTCTTTATACTATGAAGTGATGTTGTCACTAGGGTTTGAACTCGCGACCACTTAAGTTAGGTTAGCAAAAGTCAACATGAGTTAGCCACTCAGCCAATCAAGAACAATTTTAGTAGTCAAATTGATTGACCACTTATGGCAAATATTTTACTTAAATCATAAACATCAGGTATTATGATGCGTGACGGTTTGGATTCAAATCACTCTCTGAGTCACTTTCTTACTATACTTCTCACTATTCTTTAATCCTTATAGGATTAGTTTTCCGTGCGTCTACCCGTTTCTTAAGATTGCGTGGACGTAACAATTTGAAGCTTAGGTATATCAAATACTCAGCTTAGCATCTTTTTGGATGAAAAATCATCAAATAACTTCCCCCGCTGTAAGCGGAGCGGGAGGGAGTGTCAGTAAAAATCTGACTTACTAAAACCCATCCATTTTCGTTCTTTTGCCCTCTATGTTCCGGAGCGGCGGTATCTCTTTCGAACAACCCGCAACCCCGACATGATATATAAAAAATCTCGTGTCGCCATGTTTGTAACCATACTCCTCCGAAACCGCTGGACCGATTTGTATGAAATACTAGCTGGCTACCGCGGTTTTGCGCGCGTGATATCGAAAAAAAAGTATCCTATGTGTTATTCCAGACTATAATCTACCTCTGTGCCAATTTTTATCAAGATCCGTTCCGCCGTTTTGATGTGAAAAAGTAACAAACATTCATACACATATCCGTACATCCTCACAAATATTCGCATTTATAATATTAGTAGGATTATGTGTATATGAAATATTGTGTGCATATCGGGTAGGTCTGAAAATCGGCCATCATCTATTTTCAGCCCCTTAAATGATAAGGGGGACCTGAACAGCGGGTGAAACCGGTGAGCACAGCTAGTATTATTATAGATTTTTTTTAAATATAAAAATATGTTTTATTTAAAAATTATTTAAATTATTTTGTCAACTTACCCTGCAATACTGCTTATATCCTTAATAAAAATCCTGCACGCATCCAAAATTAGAGGGGTTAGACAGAAAGGTTCCCTCTTAATAATGTGGGACAGCTGCTTAGCTATAACCGAATCAAGGTCGAACCTAAGACCCGTGCCTTGGAGGCACTTCATGATTTGAACGGAAAGTTCTTGACATATTTGGGAATTAGTCTGAAACAAAAAATGCATTTATGTAGGAGAGAAATTCAATGGCAATGCTGCTAGTCATGTTTTCCAAATGACAGCGGGGTGGAGCGTGCGATGTCATTATTATATTAATAACTAGCTTTGCCTGCGGCTTCGCTCGCGTTAAAATCGGGGAAACACAGTTCCCCTTTCTTGATTTACAGGCTTTATTGATTGTAATAGCAAAGCTAAGTTTTCCCTTTTCTTCCCTCTTTCTCCCTCATATGTAAATCTTTTTTTAAAAAATAGCCTATTCCCGTCTCCAGGGTCCCAACTATCTCTGTACCAAAATTCATCAAAATCGGATTAGCCATGTAGGCGTGAAGACGACAAATAAACAAACAAACTCACTTTCGCTTTTATTAGTAAGGATAACATATATTGTTCACTTAAGCCCCGTTCCAATATACAAAAACGAGTCGTTTTGCTTACGGATAGTAAGATTTTGACATAAGTCTCATAGAACTTATGTCAAAATACTATCATCCGTAAGCAAAACGAGTCGTTTTTGTTTATTGGAACGGGGCTTTAACAAATAAAGTCAGTAACATTATATTTTTTTTATAATTTTCAGGATTAACTCACTTGAAATTGAATTAAAAAATAGTGATAAAAATTCGTCCTCAGCGCTGTCAGTGTGCAATGTCCCCAAGAGACTGGCCGCGTTGCCACGTTGTATGGCAACGCTAAGCCTCTGGCCAAAGTAAAAGCCAGCCCTTAGATGCTAATACACATTTACATATGAGATAAACAAATAAAAAAATAAAAAAAAATATTGTCTTAAAATTTCTTACCTTTGAAATTTGTAGGAATACGTTTAGTAAGTCCGTTATAGGCATTTGTACATTAATTTCACGGCGTGTTGGATCTAAAATATAAAAAAGACAAAAACTTAAGAGGTGTCAAGGGACAACCGGATGGAACGAAGTTATTATTTATTATGTACAAAAAACCTGTATACACTCAACAAAAATAATCGTCGCGACACCACACTGTTCAATGCGAAATAGAAAGACGAAACAAAAATAACTGCCTTGCTTTCTATGAGAGTGAGAGACAGACAGAGAAAGCGCACGCCGCACGGCTTACAACTGTCGTTACAACTTTTGGTCTTAATTTTTTCCGTCTAGCCCCCTTTCGAAACACGCGATAAGGAACTTTGTTCCAAAAACATTGGACTACAAAACTATATGAAATGTCCTCAAAGATTAATTTGCTGAAAGGTATGCTATTCGTAGGGATAGAGAAAATTATTTTAATGATTACTTTTGTTGTTTTAGGGTTATGTACAGACGCCTGCACATCAAGCTACTACAATCTGTCAGATTTCTTTGATAGATTTTCGACTTTATTTCTAAAGTATAAGGTTCAAGGTTCATTGGGAAAAATTAACAGTTTCGGGTAGCTTGACCTGCAGGCGTCTGTACCTCAAAAGGAAAATCCTGCCAAGAGCGCCAAGTTGCGGGTTGTTCGAAAGTTGCGGGTTGTTCGAAAGTTGCGGGTTGTTCGAAAGTTGCGGGTTGTTCGAAAGTTGCGGGTTGTTCGAAAGAGATACCGCGGCCCCGGAACGTAAAGGGCAATAGAAGGAACATGGGTGGGTTTTAGTCAGTACAAGTCTGACATGCCCCCCCGCTCCACCCAGAGCGGGGGAAGTCATTGGATGATTTCCCACCCGAAAAAAAAAAAAAAAAAAAAAAAGCCAAGAGCAAGCCAGACTCGCGTACCGAAGTTTCACGGACAACTAAGTGATAAGAATAAGAATAATTTATTTGCCAGAATGTAGGTGTACAAGTATGTATGATCTTAACATTAATGTGGCCCGTTTACATTCTACCATTAAATGTGGTGTGCAAATATTTAATTTAAATTTTATTTGTTTTTTTATTTGGTTGGGTTCCGTTTACTCCTTTTGAGATGCGAAACTCTAAAAACAAAACCCTTAAAGGATCACTTTGTTGTGCGTTTGTCTGTCAAGACCTTTATCTCGGGAATGGAGGTATCGTACAAACTTGCGACATAAACGGCCATATCTTTTGACTGCGTAGACTTAGAAGGTTGATTTTTTCACAGCTTCAAGGTACCATAGACTTGAGTGCTTGTTTGTAATTTCAACTCAATACAACCATGCGTTGCATGCATGCCCGGGCGTCGGGCGCCGCGAGACGACTCCCGGCCACCGTAGATACGGGCCTGTGGACGGTGAACAATGGGTAGCTCACCGTCCGTCCGTCTATTGACGACAGGCCGTGTCGACGGCGCGTTCGTGTTTCACGCGCGCCTCAAAGAGAGTCAGCAAAGCAGAGGGGCTTACCAGAGCCTCCACGCGGTTGCGGGTTGTTCGAAAGAGATACCGCGGCCCCGGAACGTAAAGGGCAATAGAAAGAACATGGGTGGGTTTAGTCAGTAAAAGTCTGAGACTCCCCCCGCTCCGCCCAGAGCAGGGGGAAGTTATTTGATGATTTTTTTTACCCAAAAAAAAATACCACCATGCGTTTCCGAGATAAAGTTTCTTGACAGACAGACAGACGGAGAACAAAATGATCCAATAAGGATTCCGGTTTTTCCTTTAGAGGTATGGAGCTGTCAAAAGTATGTGACGATCTTAACCCATATCTTGGGACAACTCACACACGGTCATCTGATCCCAAGCTAAGCAGAGCTTGTGTTATGGTAACCAGACAACTGATATACATACTTATATAATTTATAAATACATACATATTATAGACAAATCACACCCAGACACAGAACAAACAATCATGCTCATCACACAAAGTTTGTCCTGGGTGGGAATCGAACCCACGACCTCCGGCTTAGCAGTCAGGGCCACTAACCACTAGACCAACAGGCCCGTCAAATCGCTATCTCTCCCGGTGCATCCTTGCGACGCGGCTAGTTCTTACTTACTTTTATTAACTCTCAGTCTATATGTCACACCAGATCTCAGAACCGTTCTTGCCATAGTCTTCGTCCTTACGGAAATGCTTTCAGAAGCTCTTAGAACACTGTTGAACAAAAAAAAAAACAAAACTATCAAATCTGTGTGTGAAATACTGGTGTGCAATCTAAAATCAACCTTATTTAATTAACGGATAAAGTTGATATTACTATGATGTCGATATTACTATAACTGTCATTCATGAACATTGAACAGCAGTTTAAGTCGAACAAATAAATACAACCTTTGTGGCATTCCTTCATCTCTTAACAATATAGCTTTTTTTTTGGGGTGGGGAATCACCAAATAACTTCCCCCGCTCCGGAGCGGGGGGGAGTGTCAGACTTGTACTGACTAAAACCCACCCATGTTACTTCTATTGCCCTTTACGTTCCGGGGCCGCGGTATCTCTTTCGAACAACCCACAACCCCGGCAGGTAACAATATAGCTTTAAATTTGATATTGAAGCTTAAATTTGATATTACTATGATAAAGACAACTAACCTTTGTGGTAATCCTTCATCTCTTAACAATATAGCTTGGAAACTCTCCTGACTCTTCAAATCTTTGAACAGTAACTCCAATAACTTTGAGCCGCAGTTAGACAAGTCTAAGTTGTTACTTGTGGCTAAGCTGCCTTGGTAGACTATTATGTAGAATAGTTCTGCAAACCTGTCAAGAATATTTTCACACTTGTATTTTAAGAGAAAGTCATTTATTCAAATTAGGCTGACAATCAGCACTTTTTAAACGTCACATTACAAGAGACAGTCCCACAAAAACGGCCTGCCCTTCGCCACTTCCTAGTGTTTTAGCTGGGAAGAAGAAGTGGCGGAACAAACTCCCCAGATTTTGATAGTTAGAAAAAGGCTGAGCAGATAATGATTTAATAATAAAACATTAATTTTCAGGCATCTTAGGCCCATAGATAAATAATTAAATACCTTACAGACAATCATATATATAGCTAATACAATTCGTGTTAGTAAATCAATCCTTAACAACTATGTTAGTAGCACTTCACTGCACTATGTCACTGCGCGTTCATGTGGCACTTGTCCGTGGAAGCGCCGGAACACCACTCCCTGCGGCCAAAAGCTTAACTAAGCTTACCTCATATTGATTTCCTTAGAAAGACACTCTTCAACGCCATCAGATATCATTTTGGAGACACTCTCGTCCAGATCAAAAATCCCATCAAATATTTTCTTCACAATCATCTTTTCGTAGTCACCTTGTGAATCAATAGCGTTTAGTAAAGGACTGCTGTCTACCGCTTTTCTTTTAAAAGGATTATGATTCTCGCGTTTAAATAGAGCTGAAATCATTTTATTAAAAATAAAATCCTTACTTAATATTATAAAAGCGAAAGTGAGTTTGTTTGTTACGTCTTCACGCCTAAACAGAGATAGTTGGGAGTCTGGAGACGGACATAATTAAAAAATGGCGGCTAATTTAAAAAAAGTGAGAAACGCGGCGGGGGGGAGCGTATGTGTGTGTCTGTTTGTTTGTCCGTCTTTCACGGCAAAACGGAGCGACGAATTGACGTGATTTTTTAAGTGGAGATAGTTGAAGAGGAGCTCGTGGCTAAATAATAGCAGCCGCTCAGGTCGATCTTTAGGTTAACAACAGTCGTTCGGCGTACGCGCTCGTGAGCGGATCGAATATGTCAACTACCGCGACGATACCTGTGAATACACTAAAATGTGTGAACTGTAATATAGTAATAAGTGAGCTTTTATCATTTATTCAAAACAAAATCTCAGTGATTGATAATGAAAGTTTAATCAGGATTTGCGCATCTGCCTTTTCTGAGGAGGAGGTAGAATGTGCTAAAGAACTACTGTTTAATTCTATTAACGGTAAACAGAAGAAAGTGTCCAGACGGAAAAAAGCACAGAAACCTAGAAGATATGATTTGTGTGTTCAAAGTAACTGATCCGGACCATATGCCGACTTTTGTGGCTCGTGACTTGCAAAAATTACCCCCCGTTACGTTCGACCATGTCGATGTCACCAAATTGTTAAAAGACTTGCTGATTATGAGGAAAGAAATTAATGATATAAAGGACACCTACGTGACATTAAATCAATTGGATGAGCTGAAAATGGAATTGGAATCAGGCAGGCCCGCTACATCGTTTTTAACCTGCAATATTAACACAAGAAAAAGAGGAGGGTATCTGCTTGATAGCGGGCCTATCGGTTTGTCGCCGGCGGCCGGTGTCAACCTGATGACGAGATATTCTAGCACCGAACGCACTGAGTCACCGAAGTATCGCTCTCTCACTCGCACACAGATGGAGACTGATAAGCCGAGTGCGGCTGCACTGATTAACTCGACTCTGTTGGAAAATGAATTTTGCACGAAGATGCCCGAATCAGCTGTGTGTCATACAATGACTGTTGAAACAAAACACCCCACCACGGCGGACATTGTGAAAACAGGTGAATGGAAAAGGCAAAACGCACCTAATGAGGAATGGATAACAGTCCAAAAAAGAAGGTCTAAAAATCGATTTATCAGTAAAACGGGAAAAGCCACCACGGACTTTTCTGCCAAATTTAAAGCAGCTGAAGTAAAAATTCCTTTGTTTATTTCGAACGTAAACAAGGAAACTGCAGAAAATGACATCTGTCTGTATATTAAAAATAAAACATCGGAGGTAGTTTCACTAGAGAAAATAACAATGAAGAAAGAAAGGCCTTACAATGCTTTTAAGCTAATGGTAAACAAAAATAAGCTGGAAACATTTCTAGATGATCAGATGTGGCCCGACGGCATCACATTTCGACGTTTTGTACATTTTAAAAATAGACGAGAAGATGAGAACATTCTTTCTCAGAGTAATGCAATTAAAAACAAGACTATTATTAATGGATAATGCTTCGAAAATGAACATAATAACATTTAACTGTAAAAATGTGAAGAGATCAGTGAACTGCGTGCGGTCACTGTGCAGGTCGGCCGATATAGTCTTGTTACAAGAAACTTGGTTATACCCACATGATCTGAACTTTCTAGAAAACATAGACCAAGAATTTAGCTACACTGCAAAGTCTTCAGTTGACACGTCTGCTGGTATTTGCAAAGGCAGACCATATGGGGGAGTCGCCATACTGTGGCGAAAAAGTGCTTTTAATAATGTGTCTATAGTGAAAAGTGACAATAACAGAATCTGTGCAATAAAAGTTATGGTTAATAACCGGTATTTTATGGTAATAAATATTTATATGCCAACGGATTGTAGTGAGAACTTGTTAGTCTTTACGGAGTGTCTTAGCGAAATGTACTCAATCATACAAAATAATAATATTGAATCAGTGTTTGTACTAGGGGACTTCAACGCGCATCCAGGTGAGTCATTCTGTAATGAACTACTTAGTTTCTGCAACGAGCAAGAATTATTATGTGCGGACGTTAATAGCCTCGGTTTGTTGTCGCCTACTTATACATTTATTAGTGACTCACATGGGTGTAAACGTTGGTTAGACCACTGTCTTGTAACACAGTTGGCGTCCAAAACAATAGTAAACATTGAGGTGATTTATGACTCTTTTTGGTCGGATCACTTTCCATTAAAAGTGGAGTGTGATATTAATGTTATTAGAGTTAAAACATTTGTCAAAAATATATGTAACGATATACGTTGGGGCGAAAGAAGTTCTGATGAAATAAACAAATACGTGTTGCAGTGTAATAATAACTTAAAGAGCTTAGATTTTCCTGAAGATTTTAAACTATGTGCTGATAAATATTGTGATAAGCCTGAACATGTAATTCTGTTGGACGAAATGTATAGCAAAATTGTAAATGTATTAAGTGAGGCTGCCAGTAGTAGTAGGAACCCGCGGGGCATTATAGGAAAAAATAAAGTTGTTAAGGGATGGAACAAACACGTAAAAGCAGTTCACACCCAAGCAAAGACCACATTTAAAACGTGGATGTGGTTTGGTCAACCCAGTAGCGGACCCATCTTTGAAGATATGAAATTAACGCGTAAAATATTTAAATCAAAATTGAAATGGTGTATTAAAAACCAAGAAAACATTGAAATGGATATTCTAGCCTCATTACATTCAAAAAAACGTTTCACATCATTTTGGAAAGGTACTAAAAAACTAAATAACAGTACCCCAAGTCTTTCAGCTAGTGTGGACGGTAAAAATGACTGCACTGAAATAGCAAATATTTTTAAAGAACACTTTCAAATGAGTTCACCTTCCGCGACAGGGTCGGGTATGAATTATGATGCTGACCATTGTCGTTCTGGGTCACCCCTTCGATTTTCATGTAAAGAAATTAAATCTATTATTAAATGTATGAAGAGGGGTAAATCCCCGGGACACGATGGGCTCAGCATTGAGCATCTTCAAAACGCTGGTATACATCTGCCGCGAGTATTGACCATGTTCTTTAATCTTTGCTTGGGACATTCTCACTTACCACAAGAGCTACTGGATACAGTAGTCATACCTATTGTGAAGGACAGGACGGGGGACATAGCAGACAAGAGTAATTATAGGCCAATCTCACTGGCAACTGTGATAGCCAAAGTACTTGACAGTGTGCTTGACGCCCACCTCGGTGGATATACCGAGTTACACGACTCACAGTTTGGTTTTCGTGCTGGGTTGTCTACCGAGAGTGCCATTTTTGCGTTGAAGCATACTGTCAAGTATTATACAGATAGAAAAACACCAGTGTATGCATGTTTCCTGGACCTGTCTAAAGCATTTGACCTGGTTTCCTATAATGCCCTGTGGGGAAAGCTTCGTGAGGCGGGCGTTCCCGCTTCGGTAGTTTTCACGTTATCTATGTGGTACAAAAAGCAAAGAAACTTTGTAAAGTGGTCAAACGCGCTGTCTGACCCCTATAAACTAGAGTGTGGTGTTAGACAAGGAGGTCTTACGTCCCCAAGGCTTTTTAACATCTATGTTAATAAATTACTGGTTGAGCTCAGCAACACACATGTCGGATGCCACATAGATGGAGTTAGTTTAAATAACTTAAGCTACGCAGATGACATGGTGTTGCTGAGCCCATCCATCTGTGGAATGAGAAAGTTGCTGTCTATTTGTGAGAGATACGCAGAGCAGTATGGCTTAAAATACAACCCTAAGAAAAGTGAGCTGCTGGTGTTTAGGGGCAGTAATAAAAGTCCATCATACGTCCCTCCGGTAACACTGTGCAATTCACTTTTGCAAAGAGTAACCCATTTTAAATATTTGGGCCACATTGTTACCGAGGACCTGAAAGACGATACAGATATGGAAAGGGAGCGTAGGTCATTGGCTGTGAGGGGAAATATGGTGGCTCGAAGGTTTGCTGGTTGTTCAGTACCAGTAAAAATGACACTATTCAAGGCTTACTGTCAATCATTTTACACCAGCAGCCTTTGGGCTAATCATACCCTAAAATCAGCCCATGCCCTGCGAGTCCAATATAACAATACCTTCAGGATGCTGTTGAGGCTTCCACCCTATTGTAGTGCGTCCGGAATGTTCGCCGATGCGCACACTGACGACTATTTTGCAATTATGCGTAAGAAGGTGGCGTCAGTGTTGTGCAGAGTGGGAGGAAGCACCAACAGCATTTTGAGGGTGTTTGCTGAAAGGCTGGATGGGCCTACCCTGGGTAGGTTTGTCAAACTACATGTCTTACATGGGCCTTGATAAATCTACCTAGGGCTGAGTTTGGCCACACTATTTTTTATTTCACTATTTTTATTTCTTTTTTCTGTAAGTACTAACATAGGTTTTAATGATAATACTAACACAATTTGGGCCAATGTAGTCTGTAAATAAAAGATTTTTATTTTTTTTGATTTTTATTTATTATTTTTTATTTTTAAGCCGCGCTTGCCTAGGTTGGTCTGTGGATGGGTGACCACCCGTTACATACCGAGCTTCCTCCGTGCCTCGGAAAGCACGTTAAGCCGTTGGTCCCGGCTGTCATTTGTAGATATTTGACAGTCGTTACAGCTAGTCAGTGTCCTGAAAGTCTGACAACCAGTCTTACCAAGGGGTATCGTATTACCCAGTACTAACTGGGTTATGGAGGTCAGACAGGCAGCCGCTTCATGTAAAATACTGGTATTCAGCTGCATCCGGTAAGACTGGAAGCCGACCCCAACATAGTTGGGAAAAGGCTAGGCAGATGATGATGAGTTGAAGAGATGGAGAGTGACATAGTTTAATTTAGTGTAGTGACATTTGTCTCTTTCTAAGTCCCCACTTCTCTAAAATGATGGGTGGACGCGAGCGCAGCCGCGGGCAAAAGCTAGTCTTATGTATAAAATTCTCGTGTCACAATGTTCGTTCCCATACTCCTCCGAAACGGTTAGACCGATTTGTATGAAATTTTGTGTGCATATCGGGTAAATCTGAGAATCGGCCAACATCTATTTTTCATACTCCTCTGCAGAAAAGGAGCTGAGCAGCGGGTGAAACCGCTGGGCACAGTTAGTCATTTATAATATTTTTTTGTCCTAATGGCTTAATACTGCCAAGAGCCTCGATCAACAACCTCTCGTTAGGCAGCTGGATCAAGGGCTTGATACAGAAAGCGGTACTCGTATTGTTAGGAGGTTCCTTTCTCTGGAGCCCTGACCGCCGGTAGCTTGGAACCTGTTCCCGATACCGGTGGGCTACTATTTTTTTTGTATTTTGAAATGTTTTTTTTTAAATAATGGTTTATGTAAAAATACAGAAAATATGTGTAAAGATGAATAACGAAAATAATAATGACTTTTTTAAAATGTTTTATGTATATTTTAAGGAATACGTAAAAATCATCATCATTTTCCTGCCCTTATCCCATTCTATTTGGGGTCGGCGCAACACGTTTTCTTCTTCCATTCTCCCCTATCAGACGTCACGACATCATTTACTCCTTTCTCCTTCATATCATTTCTTACACAATCCATCCATTTATTCTTTGACCTTCCTCTCGCTCTCCGTCCATCAACATTCAGATCCATCACTCTTTTAGTCACATATGCTTCGTCCCTCCTCATTACATGTCCATACCAAGACAAACGACTCCCTTTCAATTTATGTGAGTATGTATCTTTATACAAGGTAAAAACTTTTTTGCAGAAAAAAAAACCGCCTTTCATTGAGACGGAAAATATATTTACTTCCGGAAGTCAGTGACTTTTGTTTGATTTCTTTTGCGAAAATATAGCATAATATTCTTTGAAAATGAATTGAGATGTGAAGGAGAAAGAGAGAAGAAAAGGGAGAACTTAGCTTTGCTATTACAATAAATAAGGCGCACGGGCAAAAACTACAGATAACAGGTACCTGCAAATCAGGAAAGGGGAACTGTGTTACCCCAAAAGCTAGTTTGAAATAATAAAGCATTTTACATACCTTGAAAAGCAGTCAAAAATACATCAAATGCTTCTTTCCGGGTTTGCACAGACGAACTTCTACAATTCTGCTCAACCCCCTTCAGAACATCAGTCCTCATTGTCTCATCCATGAGTTTCAGGCTATTCCGGGCTATTTTCATAGCTTCTACCCTCAGTTCGCTGTCAAATAACTCCCCCAAAGTTATAATTTGAAACATGTCCGTGTAATAATCATCGAATTCTGTTGAGTTTTCTAAATATGTGGATATTATTGTTAGGCATTTAGATTTTTCTACTTTTGGTGCTAGATCTGTAATTATCCTGTAAAGAATATTTAATTATTTCAGTAAAAAATCACGGTGTGCTTGTAGGGAGAAATTTCATCAAGATCCGTTCAGCCGTTTTGACGCGAAAGTGTAACAAACATCCATACATTCGTCCATCTATCCTCACAAACATTTGCATTTATAATATTAGAAGGACAAGTAGGATGGATGTATGAATGTTTGTTACTCTTTCACATCAAAACGGCCGAACGGGTCTTGATGAAATTTGGTACAGAAGTAGATTATAGTCTGGCATAACACATAGGATACTTTTTTTTTCGATATCACGCGAGCGAAGCCGTGGGCGCCAGCTAGTAAGTACTATTTTATAAAATGAGCTAGCCAGATACCATGCGAGGATCGAACATGCGCCACGCAGCACAGCAGTCGATCGCCCAGCCACTGCACCAACCGCGCAATCAAAATTATATCATTGATATTGATTTTTCCAAAACTTGACGCTTATAAATTACAAGCTTTTGCCCGCGGCTTCGCTCTTGTTAAATTCGGGGTAGCACAGTTACCCTTTCCTGATTTGCAGGTACCTACTACCTGTAGTTTTTGCCCTTGCGCCTTATTGATTGTATTAGCAAAGCTAAGTTTTCCCCAACTATCTTTTTACCAAAATCGTTTGGTCATTTAGGCGTGAAGACGTAACAAACAAACTCACTTTCGCTTTTATAATATTAGTAAGGATTGTTTAAATATACTCACTTCAAGTGATTAAAATCACAGCATTCCTTACAACCCCGCTGAGCATAAAATAGCATTTTCACATAACTATTAACACTAATACTTCTGACAGCGTTTAAAATCTGCCAGAATTTTGCCAAATACTTCTTTCTCGTGCCAGAATCTGCCATAGAGAATGCCAGGCCAGTTACTTCTGCCAGTTTCGAGTTGCCGGTCCAATTTTTGGCATCAGGGTTCGCAAATATGGTGGTCAAGAGATCAGGTAAAGCGACGCCATTTTTTAATAATCGTTCGAAAATTGGTAGTAGGGGGAATATGTCTTTTAGGAGATCTGTAATATAAGAAAAAAAAAGTTTAAAAAGAACATTTAAAAAAAGTTTATACAGAATATTTAGTAGTGGTATGATCTATCATCGCACAAACTTCGAGTACTTATTTTTCATCGTTACTAAAAGATGTTAGCATATCATCCATATAGACTGAGAAGAATGCACACATTACTCTCGTTTGCTGCGCAGTCGGGTAAAAATATGTTGTATTATAGAATATAATATCATAAACAACCCAAGCAATATAAATAAAATTAATATGGGACAACCTCGGAAGAACCCTTTCGAACACAAAAAGAATTTTGAAAATCGGTAAATAGTTGGCGGAGTAATCGGTGACCATAAATTAAAAAATAGTCTAAAATCACGCTTTTAGCACGCGCTAAAATTACAAAAGTCTGCCACCTTGGGACGGCAGCCATTTAGGTCACGAGATTTTTCTTTCGTATCCCATTCAGCGAACCCTTTCATTTAGTACCCATATCATGGGGGTGCATTTCAAATAGCCAATCCGCCATCTTGGATGTCCGCCATGTTGGATTTAAGCCACGTGACTATTTTTTTCGTTTTCCTGACAGCAAACCCTTTTTTTTGATACCCATGCCTATCACAGCAAACAGCCAGTCCGCCATCTTGGGGAGGCCGCCATATTGGATTTGCAATGACGTTTCTTAGCTAGTCATGTATTATCATCAGAACTCAGAGCGTGTGCAAAATTTCATCCTAATCGAAGACCGGAAAGTGGGTCAAATTAAGATTCCAAGATTTTCTTACATACATAGTCACAAGTGAAGCTAATATCAGCGTGTTAAAAAGTCTTTTTTGAAGTCGGTTAAAATATCTTAACAAGGATTACACTGTGGCGGTTTGTCCACCGCCATACCCGAGCTAGAAGCGAACGGCGGCGGCGATCTGGAGCGTCCGGCCCTGGGTCAGTCCATGGTCCGGAACGAGAAGGAATGAGAAGCGGGCACTTCCACGTGCGAAGCTGTCATGCTAGCGAAGGAGGCGGCCGGACATTTGAGGGAGAGAATCTCAAACTAACCCAGCAGCCACGGGAGACGCCCTGGACGCCGGGCGCCGCGAGACGACTCCCGGCCACCGTAGATGCGGGCCTGTGGACGGTGAGCAATGGGTAGCTCACCGTCCGTCCGTCGATTGACGACAGGCCGTGTCGACGGCGCGTTAGTGTTCCACGCGTGCTTCAAAGGGATGCCAGCAAAGCAGAGGGGCCTGCCAGGGCTTAAGGGTTGTTCGAAAGAGATACCGCGGCCCCGGAACATAAAGGACTAAAGTTGAGTGTATACAAAGATTTTACATGGAGCGACTGCCTATCTGACCTCCACAACACACTTAATAACTGTGTTTAATAAAACAATATATAAAAAAAAACTTACCAACACAAAAACCTTGAAACACACTCCATTTCACAGTAACCATATTTCCATACAGTTGTAACAATCCGTTCAATGTATTTAACACTCGTTTATATATACCAACATTATGTTTATATGTTACACATGTATTTATTAAATACTCTATGTTAGTATTCATTTTTGCATCGTAAGATAATTCTGTTATATTCCATTTTATTATTGTTGATATCTGTAAAGGAAAATTTTATGAACTTAAATGTATCAAGATATCATGTTGAGATAGATAGATAGAATATTCTTTATTATGTACACCATATAAGTAACAAGAATAACACTAAACAACTTATAAATAGGGTGACACAATGGGCGGTCTTATCGCTAAAAGCGATCTTTTCAAGACAACCTTTGGATAAATTTAAAGGAGGAGAAACAGTACTGTTAGGTAGTCTGTGGCGTAACATTTTTCAAAATTAAAATGGGGATTGAGATAGGGGCCTTTTTGGACTTGTAAATGACATATTTAGTTTATTGATTGTCGATTTTTAGAGTTCCGCTCAAATGAAAAAAACAGATCCTTTATAGGATAAATGAAATAGTTTGTTTTATCACTTGGCCGCTTTTTATTTCCGAATGATTTAGAATCTGTTTCAGATAAAAAAAAGTTTTCTCGGGTTATTAATTCATTATTCGCGAATGTCTTGGCAAAAATATTTTATTTACTAGCTGTGCCCGGCATGCAATGCAATTTGTTATCTACTCTGCCTACCCTACTTACCCTACCTTCCCTACGTTTTTTCCCCTATTCTTCTCTTCCATTTTTTGACGTGATAACGTCTTTAAAATCGTTTTAGTCGGGTGACATGTTCAGAAACTTGTGTCACACCAAAACCTCACGAGCGCGATCGATCGATCGATCGATCGATCGTCTTATTGGTGATAACTTATATCACCAATAAGATGTTATCACGTAAACATCTCGATCGTAAACCTACTTTACAAACAACCAATTTTTTTTGACGTGATAACGTCTTTAAAATCGTTTTAGTCGGGTGACATGTTCAGAAACTTGTGTCACACCAGCGCGATCGATCGATCGATCGATCGCGCTCGTGAGGTTTAGTTATCACGTAAACATCTCGATCGTAAACCTACTTTACAAACATCCAATTTTTTTTTTTATAAGAACCCCTTTCAGACATTTAACAACAACAAAAAAAGAATTTGCGAAATCGGTTCAGCTGTTCTCGAGATTTGCGCTTAGCAACAAATTCAGAGATTCACTTTTATTTTAAAACTAGCTTTCGCCCGCGGCTTCGCTCGCATTAAATTCGGTATAACACACCAAGCAGACCTGCATATTTTGCTCTTGCGCCTGATTGATTTGCAATAGCAACGCTAAGTTTTCCCTTTTCTTCCCTCGTTCTCCCTCATATCCCACTTTTTTAAAATAAAAATTAGCCTATGTCCGTCTCCTGGTTCCCAACTATCTCTGTACCAAAATTCATCAAAATCGGTTTAGCCATTAAAGCGTGAAGAGGTAACAAACAAACAAACAAACAAACAAACAAACAAACTCACTTTCGCTTTTATAATATTAGTAAGGATAATCCAAATTCAACAATAAGAACTTACTATATCAATATGCAGGTTGTTTAGTACAAGTTTTCCGTGTTCAGAAGTCGGTGTATCTGCTATTAGTTGTAACAACGCGGGACAGAGGGCGCTGGCGTGCGGTTTTAATTGTTCTGCTGCATTACATATAGCCTGAAACGAATAGAATGTTTACTACCCCATTTTTTGCAGATGGGTAATCATCAAATAACTTCCCCCGCTCTGGGCAGAGCTGAAGGGAGAGAAACTGCACTCTATGCAAACTCTATGTAAAATATTATGATTTAAAAGAGTGTCCATGGAGTTTCTTGCCCATTCTTCTCCATAGAGATCTACTCTTTGGAATGGGCAACTACAGTACTTTCATAAGTTATTATGTCTTGTGACTGGGACTGTAGCAGCATCATTTTTATGACATTCAAAAGTGCCTGTAAAGGTCTAATTAAAATAAATGCGTTGAGTTTGAAAGTTTTTTGGGAATGGGGCCCAAGTTGTATAACAAGTTACCTATAACAATAAAAATCTTGACTGTATATACAATTTCATAAGGGCTCTTCTTAATTTATTAGCCGTAAAAACTTACTACACAGTCAATGAGTAACTGGACAATTTTTTTTAATTCATTGATATTTTGTATTTATTAATATCTTGCGTTCTTTTAGTTTTTATTTAAAATTAAGCAAATGATGTTTTTAATTAAATATAATTTAATGTATTATATTTGTTGCCTTTAATAGTTATTTTTTTTTAATTTTTTATTATCATTACTACTTTATGCAATTGTAATTAGAATATTTGTACGCCGCTGACGGCAAGACATAGCGTTCATTTTATTAACATTGACATGATCTGTACCTGTGTTTGGTTTTTACCTGTGTTCTACAAATAAAATTATTTGAATTTTAGTTTCAGACTTGTATTGTCTATCCTATAATAGATCGCTCGACACGGAAATCGGAACCTAGGACCTTGTGTTTAACAGTTGCACATGTGGATACTAAACCTAACGGGACAGTAAATACCGCGGCCCCGGAACATGTTTTAATCATTTTTTTTTTGCAATAGTTGTCAAATCATATATTTATATCACCCTTGTTCTGAATAGAGACAGTACTGATAGCAACCTGTGTGACTCGTCTCATAGTTATTATTTTGTTTTTGCAATATTTTTTTATATTTTTTACTCTTGTATAGATTCTTTTCTACCAATTCGTTGTGAATGAGTGGACATGGTTGGCCCTGTAGATTCTTAGACGCTTGTTAACTTTAGTTAACGTATTATTTTATTTTACTTTTTGTAAAGTAAGCAATGACTTATTGTCGGGCCTACGCTGTCCTCTCATACTTAAGTACTAACGCTGTAACAACAACATTGTAAAACCAAATGATTTTAAAAGAGTAACCATGGAGTTGCTTGCCGGTTCTTCTCCATAGGAAACGACCAACCCGAACCGTGCATCTTTTCTCGACGTTAATATGTGCCCATGTAGGCGTATGTGAAATAAAAATATTTTGAAAAAAAATTTAGTCAGTACAAGTCTGACACTCCCCCTACTTTCCGCCCAGAGCGAGGGAAGTTATTTCCGTCTATGGACCACATGTAAAGATTGTCTTTGCTCAGCCAAGGATGGCCATGTGAAAGCCTGTCGCTGTAACTACAAGTTTTTTTTTACGTTGTCCCACACTAGGAATTTCTCGTGTATCGTGCGTGCGTTTACAAACATTTAAACTCACATACACAAACAGCCAGACCCGAAACAACTACCTGTAGGCAATACAAATATATGTTCCGTGCAAGGATCGAGCCTGCAACACACAGCACAGCAGTCGATCGCTCAGCCACTGCGCCAACCAAGCCAAGATAAACCTTAACTTACTTGAGCTAGCAACCATTTTACGTTCACAGTGACTTCGGTCGTCAAGCCCGCCACCACAGCGCTCCGCCAATCAGTGAGCTCGAGTGTGCTCGCGTGTTCCAGTAGACACGTGAGCGTGGACAAGCAGCCGTGAGCATTGAGCACGCTGTCTTCGAATTCTACGGTCGTGTCGTCTTCTTCCTCCTGTAATTTAAATGGTAATAGGTTTAAGAGACATCAAGAATGTCATCATCTGCCTAGCCTTTTCCCAACTATGTTGGGGTCGGCTTCCAGTCTAACCGGATGCAGCTGAATATCAGTATTTTACATGGAGCGACTGCCTATCTGACCTCCACAACCCAGTTAATACTGGGTAATACGATACCCCTTGGTAAGACTGGTTGTCACTTTCAAGACGACTGTCAAAGATCTACAAATGACAGCCGGGACCAACAGCTTAATGTGCTTTCCAGGGCATGGAGGAAACTTGTAACGGGTGGTCACCCATCCACAGACCAACCTAGGCAAGCGCGGCTTAACCTTAAGGTCGACAGCGGCTGCTATTATTTAGCCACGGGCACATCAAGAATGTGCTGGATTATAATGCTGGGCTGTTAAGTAGAATAGAATAGGATATACTTTATTGCACACCAAAATTGAAATAAAACTTTAAACAAAATGTGCTAAATCTGTGGTTACAATGGCGGTCTTATCGCTAATAGATCGATATCTTCCAGACAACCTTTGGATGGACTATAAAGTAGATGGATGATCAATCTTGTTTCTTATTTTTTGTTGTTATTGGTGCGAAAGGTCATGTTTATTCCGTCTAGCCCAGACGGAAAAAAATAAAACCAAAAGTTGTAACGACACTTTTTGCTATGGTTGTAAGCCGTGTGGCGTGCGCGTGTTTCTCTGTCTGTCTCTCTCTCTCATAGAAAGCAAGCCAGTTATTTTCGTTTCGTCTTTCTATTTCGCATTGAGTAGTGTGGTGTCGCGCCGATTATTTTTGTTGAGTGTATACAGGTTTTTTGTACATAATAAATAATAACTTCGTTCCATCCAGGTGTCCCTAGACACCTCTAAGTGTTGATTTTCTTTTTATTTAATTTTGTCTTGTGCAAGCATTAGTACTTTTCAATACACTTCTCGAAAACTGGCTTTTATTTCACTACTAGCCTTTGCCCGCGGCTTCGCTCGCGTTAAATTCGGTAGCGCCTTATTGATTTGTAATAGCAACGCTAAGTTTTCCCGTTTCTTCCCTCTTTCTCCCTCATATCCCACTCTTTTAAAAAAAATAATAGCCTATGTCCGTCTCCTGGTTCCCAACTATCTGTGTACTAAAATTCATCAAAATCGGTTTAGCCATTAAAGCGTGAAGAGGTAACAAACAAACAAACAAACTCACTTTCGCTTTTATAATATTAGTAAGGAAGTAAGGATTATCAGGTTCAATGTATTTCACACGCGTGTTTTTTTCTTATTTTTCACAACGAGCGTCTTTCATTTTTTCTAATTTCTCCACAGATAACAATAAATAATTGTACATATCACTATGGTCGGAGGTGATTTTTTGTTACAGCGATTTGGCGTGTATTTTTATGACCTTCATTTCATTAACGAAGATGAGGGACATTCCACCCTATTCCTTTAACAAATAGGGACTATTATTACTTACCTAATCATTCTCTTCATCAGGAACACGAATCCTTCCTTGTCTATTGAGGATAAGGAACTTTCTATCCTATTCCTATGAAGAACAGGGTCTCTTATTACTTACCTCATCATCCTCATTGGGAACACTCGGGTTCCAACTGTTCCAAATGCTGATAAGGAACTTTCCACACTATTCCTATGACGAACAGTGTCTATTATTACTTACCTCATCATCCTCGTCAGGAACACTTGGGTTACAACTGTTATAATGATGATAAGGAACTTTGCACCCTACATCAATGATTAACATGGTCTATTATTACTTACCTCATCATCCTCATCAGAGACAATCGAGTTCCAACTGTTCTAAATGATGATAAGGAACTTTCCACCCTATTCCGATGAAGAACAGCGTCTATTATTACTTACCTCATCATTCTCATCAGGAACAATCGAGTTCCAACTGTTCTAAATGATGGTAAGGAACTTTCCATCCTATTCTTATGAAGAACAGGGTCTATTATTACTTAGCTCACCATCCTCATTAGCAACACTCGGGTACCAACTGTTCCAAATGATAATAAGGAACTTTTCACCCTATTTCTCTGATTAACAGGGTCTATTATTATTTACCTCATAATCCTCATCAGGCACACTCGAGTTCCAACTATTCCAAATGATGATAAGGAACTTTCCACCATATTTTACGAAGAACAAGGTCTATTATTAATTACCTCATCATCCTCTTCATCAGGTATCATGTCGAACTGCAGCGGGTTTTCAGACAGCGTCGTCAAGAACAGTCGGCTTCGAACTGTGCCTGAGAACGATGACGAGGTGGCCAGGGCGTCCACTGAACGTTTGGTGGGTTTGGATCCCTGTAACAGTATAATACATTTTGTTGGGGCCAAATAAAAGGTTATTTATTTATTTAAACTTAATGCCATAAGTTAATGTCTACCAGTCAACCTTTGGGTAAAATACGACAACATTGTGATAGGGTACAAAAATTATATAAAATAAGTACATATTTAAAACTAGCTTTTGCCCGCGGCTTCGCTCGCGTTAAACTCGGGGTAACACAGTATTTGTAGTTTTTGCCATAGCGCCTTATTTATTGTAATAGCAATACTAAGTTTTCCTTTTCTTCCCTCTTTCTCCCTAATATCTCAATCTTTAAAAAAAATAGCCTATGTCCGTCTCCAGAGTCCCAACAATCTCTGTACCAAAATTCATCAAAATCGGTTTAGCCATTTAGGCGTGCAAACATACATATGGTAACAAACAAACACACATTAGCTTTTTTTTAATAATATTAGTAAGGATTATTTGTTGTCATAAACGTAAATTCTTATATAGATACCAATACAGATATAAATGAAATAAACTAATAAATACATTTAAAAAATAAATAAAAACGAGAAACTTAACAGTAATTACTATGACTTTTAATTGGTAGACGGACCTAAATAGTGGTTTCGAACTTTTCGTTTAAAAGCAAATTCGCTTTAGCTTTTTTGATGTTAAAGGGTAGCGCGTTCCAGAGATTTATTGTTAAAACTAAGTATGAAAATGGTTGCAGTTTAGTGGATTGTATTTATTATAAGTTAGTAACAATCGTGCACCCCGACATACTGTACGCCTGATTCATTGAAGCATGCTTCCGTATAGAAGCTCTAAACCGTTTTGTCGCGTGTATTGTGATTGGTCGGCTGCGCACTCGGGCTGTGTGTGTGTATATGTGTGGACGACGGGGACAGTTGTTGGGAGAGTTGGCAGCAAACCAGTAGTTCCTAAAGTGACCACCAGGGGCGCATGAAAGTCTCGACAGGGGTTTACATTGGCATGACAGAAAATGGGGGGTTCCGGAAAGGACTCGGTATGGACTTGGAGTTCCTAAAGTGACCGTCGAGGGTCCATGAGCCCGGGTTGCAGGTTGTTCGAAAGACATACCGCTGCCCCTGAACATAAAGGGCAATAGAAGGAACATGGGTGGGTTTTAGTCAGTACAAGTCTGACACTCCCCCCCTCTCCGCCCAGAGCGGGGAAAGTTATTTGATGATTTCCTATACGCAAAAAAAGGGACCCATTAGAGACTCGACAAGGTCTGCGTTAGCGAGACCGTGGTTTAGCAATAAGGTCATACCAAGTACTTTCAGGAACTCTTCCTCATTTAACATAGTGGGTAAACGCGTGGACACTTAAAAAAATACAAAATACATTTTTTTTGTCCCCCCCTCCCCGCTTATTGTAACTATTCAAAAATTTCAATTCGATATTGATCCGGAATGAAAGAGGCTGAGGCAACAGAGGAGGTGGAATACCCACTCTGTTATATCCTTACTAATATTATAAAAGCGAAAGTGAGTTCGTTTGTTACGTCCTCACGCCTTAATGGCTAAACCGATTTTGATGAATTTTGGGACATAGATAGTTGGGACCCTGGATACGGACATAGGCTAACTTTTTTTTTTTAAAAAGCGAGAAATGAGGGAGAAAGAGGGAAGAAAAGGAAAAACTTAGCATTGCTATTACAATAAATAAGGCACAAGGGCAAAAACTACAGGTAGAAGGTATCTACAAATCAGGAAAGAGGAACTGTGTTACCCGGAATTTAACGCGATCAAAGCCGCGGGAAAAAACTAGTTAAAAATAAGTGTAAATTCTTTACAAACAATACATACCCGATACTTAGCATGAGCTAGCAACTCAAACGGGTACGTCACGTCCTTGTCCACTATAGCGGCCCACGCGTGAACGTTGAATATCCGCGCCGCCAGGCTCCTGTTTAGTTTGCGGCGACAGATGGCGCTGGCGAGGCAGTTGTATGACGAGCACTGCAACCAACTGCAATACAAGGAAGAATATGTAGCATTTTTTTGCAGATGGGCAATCTTCAAATAACTTCTTCCGCTCTGCGCGGAGAGGAGGGGGGGGGGGGCAGAACTGATAGCAACATCTGTGTGACTTGTCTCATATAGTTAACTAGCTTTTGCCCGCGGCTTCGCTCGCGTTAAATTCGGTATAACACAGTACCTGCTACCTGTAGTTTTTCCCCTTGCGCCTTATTGATTTGTAATAGCAACGCTAAGTTTTCCCTTTTCTTCCCTCGTTCTCCCTCATATCCCACTTTAAAAAAAAATAGCCTATGTCCGTCTCCTGGTTCATCAAAATCGGTTTAGCCATTAAAGCGTGACAAACAAACTCACTTTCGCTTTTATAATATTAGTAAGGATAATTTGCAATATTTTGTCTTATTCTTGTATAGGTTCTTTTTTACCAATTCGTTGTGAATGAATGGACAATTGGACATTGTTGGCATTCTAGATTCTTAGGCGCTTGTTAACTTTTGTTAACGTATTATTTTATTTTACATTTTGTAAAGTAAGCAATGACTTATTGTCGGGCCTAAGCTGTCCTCTCATACTTAAGTACTAACGCTGTAACAACAACATTGTAAAACCAAATGATAATAAAAGAGTAACCATGGAGTTTCTTGCCTGTTCTTCTCCATAGGAAACGACCAACCCGAACCGTGCACCTTTTCTCGACGTGTTATAAGTGCTCATATAGGCTTATGTGAAATAAAAATATTCTGATTTGAGTTGAGGCTTTTACTGACTAAAACCCAAAAATGTTCCTTCTTTTGCCGGGTACTTACAGACAAGTATTCTTCAACTCTTCGCTTGCGTTACTGGGGCACTTGACGTTGGTACTTATAGTGACACAGTACTTGCAGGTCTGCTCGAGGAAGTACCACGGCTTCTGTGAGCCAGCACTTTCGTTTATTGCTCCGTTTTCTAAGGCTTCTGTTGTTATCTGGAAGTTAAGTCATATTAATTGCCGCGCTTTAAAGAGATGTCAGCAAAGCAGAGGGGCCTGCCAGGGCCACCGCCTCCTGGGGTTGCGGGTTGCTCTAAAGAGATACCGCGGCCCCAGAACAAAGAAGGAACATGAGTGGGTTTTAGTCAGTACAAGTCCGCAATGCCCCCCTCTCCGCCCAGAGCGGGGGAAGTTATTTGATGATAATTACTATCCGCAAAAAAAGGGGACTCCTATACAACAAACATTATTTTTTGGGCGTTTTTATAGATAACTAGCTTCTGCCCGCGAATTCGTCCGCGTGGCATAGTTACTTTGGGTTAAGGCGCTGTACAAAGCAAACACTTCGTAAAACGACTATTTTTTCGTCGCAAAGTTACCCGTATCTGTACATGCCACTAGCCAAAAAAAAATACCGTGTATAGTTCAATACATAAAGTAAAGAGTTACACAAAATAAGTTTACAAAAGTGGTCTTGTACTACGAAAAAAAAAAATGTTTAAAAAGACCAAAAAAAAAATTTTTCGTCTCGAAATTCTCAATTTTTTCAGCGACAACCATCATATTTTTAATATCTATAACAAAGAAAATTGTATAGACTAAAGAGTAATCTAAAATTTTTCAAACACGGATCTGTATTTTTTTTATATTCAATAAAAACTGCGAAATGACCTACATTTTGGCGGACATGACATTCAAATAAAATCAAACACCGAAATATTTTCTACCTTATTTCTATTCTTTCGATGCAATACTGTCGTGTACTTGTGTCAGACCATGCCTAGTATGCAGCTAGCGTCACTTCCGCGAATACCTAAAGATTAGCTTATTACCGCGTCTTAACGCTAACTTTAACTAACGTTATGATCGAAAAAAAATATCTTTTCTTCCCTCTTTCCTGCCCTTTTCCTATTAGTCATCAAATAACTTCCCCCGCTCTGGGCGGAGCGGGGGGGAGTAACAGACTTATACGGACTAAAACTCACCCATGTTCCTTCTTTTGCCATTTATGGTCCGGGGCCGCGGTATCTCTTTCGAAAAACCTAGGCAGGATGGAAGCCCCCATAAATATTTATTTTATTCTGTTTTTTTTTTAGTATTTGTTGTTAAATACATCATCTGTGAAAATTTAAATCATCACGGTTCATAAGATACCGACACAGAGGACAGAATGCGGAGTCCTTTTTTTTTTTCTTTAAAAAACGTTGCCCCACACTAGGAATGTCTCGTGTATTGTGGGTGCGTTTACAAACATTTAAACTCACATACACAAACACAGACCCGAAACAACTACCTGTAGGTCATACAAATACTTGTTCCGTGCGGGGTTCGAACCCGCAACACGCAACGCGGAAGTCAATTGGTCAGCCATTGCGCCAACCGTGCCGTCTTATTATTAGGGTCCCGTTTTACCTTAGAGATACGGAATTTTAAAAAGTACTTACCTTTTCAAAAGCAACCTTCAGAATATTAAAAGCGATGGCATAAGAAACGAGACGTTTCCTGTAAGCCTCGTTGTTCGCAGCCTCCTTGAATCCCACGCGAAGAATGTTGAATAGATCCGTCACTATGGTAGATATGTACTTCTCACAGAATTTGCGGGATGAATGTCTGTAACAGATTAAAAAAAAAAGAAAAATTGTTATAAAATAATGCATGCATAGACTTTTTCCCGTGACGTATCGATGGGCACCTAATTGGCAGTCGTGCTCGTAGGCCATACTCATGCAGTCGATTTCGCACAGTTTTTTTTTGGGGTGGGAAATCACTAAACAACTTCCCCCGCTCTGGGCGGAGCGGGGGCGCCCCCCGCGGGGGGCGACTTGTACTGATTTAAACCCACCCATGTTCCTTCTATTGCCCTTTACGTTCCGGGGCCGCGGTATCTCTTTCGAACAACCCGCAACCCCGGCAGGCGGAGGCCCTGGCAAGCCCCTCTGCTTTGCTGACACTCTTTAAGGCGCGCGTAAACACGAACGCGCCGTCGCCACGGCATTTCGCACAGTTTGGCAGCTAACAACAACACCACTTGAATTTTGTAGCCTTAGACCTATCTCTCGGGCGGTTAACATTTGCTAGCGTCTTGTAGTCAGTTGTATGTATCGATCTTGCCGTGTGGTTGTACACCTTCCTCGACCTGGGTGCTGCTCAGCAGGATCTTCCGTGTTAGTGTAACGCTGATGAAGATGGCAAATAACGCTTCTGTTGACACCAAAATACCGGGATACCTGGGATTGGCTTACTAAAATTGAATTGGGAGCAATTGCCGCAGGATAACATTAACAGTCTCATCGATTCTATGAATAATCGGTGCCAGCAAGTTCTCAGTAACAGAGGAGGTCACACTTAGTATTAATTTATGCAATTTTTGTACAACCATTTAATTTTTGTTTAAGTTTAGTTGATTAGGCACCTTACTTTGTACTACAGTAATTACTCGTAATTATTGTTTACTAGCTTTTACCCGCGGCTTCGCTCGCGTTAAATTCGGGGTGACACATTTCCCATTGCGCCTTATTGATTTGTAATAGCAACGCTAAGTTTTCCCTTTTCTCCCTCACATCCCACTTTTTTTTATAAAAAATTAGCAGGTACCTGCTACCTGTAGTTTAGTAATATTATAAAAGCGAAAATGAGTTTGTTTCTTTGTTACCTCTTCACGCTTTAATGGCTAAACCGATTTTGAAGAATTTTGGTACAGAGATAGTTGGGACCCTGGAGACGGACATAGGCTAACTAAGACTAAATAACTTTTCTTAAAAAAATGAGAAATGAGGGAGAAAGAGGGAAGAAAAGGGAAAACTTAGCATTGCTATTACAATAAATAAGGCGCTAGGGCAAAAACTACAAGTAGCTAAAGGTCTGCAAATCCAAAAAGGGGAATTGTCTTACCCCGAATTTAACGCGAGCGAAGCCGCGGGCAAAAGCTAGTATTTTATAAAGGCGCCATAGCCTGCACAAAATATCGAATAATATCTGTTTTTAATGCTTTTAGAATAAGATTTAAATGTCATTTGTTTTGTTTATGTTAAAAATAAAGAAATTTCAATCAATCTAATGAAATAAGCAGTACCTTTGTGCTCTTCTGTCTTAATGTAATGTCCTATCAAGTATTTTGTGTGTCAGAGGGGCCTGCCAGGGCCTCCGCCTGCCGGGGTTGCGGGTTGTTCGAAAGAGATACCGCGGCCCCGGAACGTAAAGGGCAATAGAAGGAACATGGGTGGGTTTTAGTCAGTACAAGTCTGACACTCCCCCCCGCTACGCCCAGAGCAGGGGAAGTTATTTGATTATTTCCCACCCCAACAAAAAAAGTATCTTGTGTGTGCATAAATAAATAAAGATATACTAACCTCAATAAAGGCAAGAAGATACGATTGCAGACACCCAAATTGATCCCCGTCTTGGCTCTTCGATAAGCCTTGTCAAAGATATTTATATCATCTTTAGCCGATAAAGCGGCCATACAAGCATCTATTGCATGGTCCCACCATCCTTTTGTGTCATCTCCTGAAAAATAAATATTGAATATTATCCTTACTAATATTATAAAAGCGAAAGTAAGTTTGTTTGTTTGTTTACTACCTCTTCACGCCTAAACCGATTTTGATGAATTTTGGTACAGAGATAGTTGGGACCCTGGAGACGGACATAAGCTAATTTTATTTTTAAAAGTGAGAAATAAGAAAGAAAGAGGCTGAGAGGGTTTAACGCGAGCGAAGCCGCGGGCGAAAGCTAGTATTTTTTGAAAAAAACAGGCCAAATAAGAGTTGGACTGGCGCAACCAGGGTCCCGTACAAGCTTGCGACATAAACGGCCATATCTTTTGACCAGACTTAATCTTAGCGCGCGTAGACTTAACCCTAAAATCACCCTTTAGGGTTGATTTTAACAGCTGTTGGGCTCATAGACTTGAGTATATGGTGTTAATTTCCCGAGAGGTACAAGTTTTAGAGCCAGGTAGCAACAAAGCAGACGGGCCTTTCGGACGGGGACACTGCCTGCCGGGGTTGTGGGTTGTTCGAAAGAGATAACGCGGCCCGGAACATAAAGTGCAAAAGAAGGAAGGATGGGTTTTGGTCAGTAAAAGTCTGACATTCCATCCCCGCTCCACCCAGAGCGAGTAAGATATTTGATGATATCCCTTCCACAAAAAAAACAAGTGCAAGTCGGACTCCCGCATCGAGGGTTTCGTACAATTTTTTTTTTCTTTTTTTTTTTTTTTCTTGGGACATCTCACACACGGCTATCTGATCCCAAGCTAAGCAGAGCTTGTGTTATGGTAACCAGACAACTGATATACATACTTATATAATTTATAAATACATACATATTATAGATAAATCACACCCAGACACAGAACAAACAATCATGCTCATCACACAAAGTTTGTCGTGGGTGGGAATCGAACCCACGATCTCCGGCTCAGCAGTCAGGGCCACTAACCACTAGACCAACAGGCCCGTCATATCAGAATATATTTACGACATAAACAGCCATATCTTTTGACTGCGTAGACTTAGAGGGTTGATTTTTTCACAGTACAAAGAATCACAAACTTGAGTATGGGGTTTTAATTTCAAGTCGATACCTGGACGTGGGCGTTCCCAAGATAAAGGGTCTTGACAAACAGACAGACGGGCATCAAAGAGATCCTATATAAGGGGTTCCTTATAAAAAAACGGTACCCTTATTGTAGTCACTTAGCTGTGAAAAACTGAACTCGCTAAGTCTACGCAGTCAAACGATATGAACAGACAGACCACAAAGTGATCCTATAAGGGTTTCGTTTTTTTCTTTTCAGGTACGGAACCCAAGTGTGATAATTATTATTTACTAACTTTCGCCCGCGGCTTCGCTCGCGTTAAATTCGGTATAACACACCAAGCAGACCTGCAGTTTTTGCTCTTGCGCCTGATTGATTTGTAATAGGAACGCTAAGTTTTCCCTTTTCTTCCCTCGTTCTCGTTCTCATATCCCACTCATTTAAAAAAAAATAGCCTATGTCCGTCTCCTGGTTCCCAACTATCTCTGTACCAAAATTCATCAAAATCGGTTTAGCTATTAAAGCGTGAAGAGGTAACAAACAAACAATCTCACTTTCGCTTTTATAATATTAGTAAGGATTGGAACGAAGTTCCTTATCGCGCGTTGCGAAAGGGGGCTAGACGGAAAAAAATAAGACCAAAAGTAATAACGACACTTTTTGCTATAGTTTTAAGCCGTGCAGTGGGCGCGTGTTTTTCTGTCTGTCTCTCTCTCTCTCATAGAAAGCAAGCCAGTTATTTTCGTTTCGTCTTTCTATTTCGCATTGGATAGTGTGGTGTCGCGACGATTATTTTTGTTGAGTGTTTACAGGTTTTTTGTACATAATAACTTCGTTCCATCCGGGTGTCCCTTGATACCTCGCAAGCTTTTTCCATCAGCTCGTTTCTCAGCTGCATTCAGTTAGTCTGGTAGTCTTTAGAAAAAGGCTTAGCAGCTTGATGCTTTTACATACCCCCAGCTAGAGTTATGACTATTTCCAGCAAAGTCATGTCCCCGTTAGTGGCCAGGGTGTCGAGCAGAGCTCTGAACGGCGGTATATAACGTCCCTGCATCTCTGAGAGACGCACGGGTAGGCAGGATGCGAAGGCACGGTAGTATGTGCTGGGGACAAGAATATAATCAAGCAAGTTTTTTAATTCAGCATTTTTAATTATGGTAACATGATATATCAAATAATTTTTTATCGGGTACTAGCTTTCGCCCGCGGCTTCGCTCGCGTTAAATTCGGTATAACACACCAAGCAGACCTGCAGTTTTTGCTCTTGCGCCTGATGGATTTGTAATAGCAACGCTAAGTTTTCCCTTTTCTTCCCTCGTTCTCCCTCATATCCCACTTTTTTTAAATAAAAATTAGCCTATGTCCGTCTCCTGGTTCCCAACTATCTCTGTACCAATTCATCCAAATCGGTTTAGCCATTAAAGCGTGAAGAGGTAACAAACAAACTCACTTTCGCTTTTATAATATTAGTAAGGATAAGGATAAGGATTGTTACTAAAAGATTAGCAGAGCAGATATAGATATAGAAGAAAACATATGTATGGCGCGTCGCCCACACGATTAACAGTCGAGGTGCAGTTGAGGCGCAGGCGCATAGGAAGCACGCCGCAACAAGATTTTCTTTACAAATGTCGTGTGGGCGACGCGCCTAATGCGCCCGCGTCTCAACTGCACCTCGACTGTTAATCGTGTGGGCGATGCGCCTATTATAAACGATAACTCATAAACTACAGCAATATAAATAAAACCTATATGGGAAGAACCTAAGAAGTATATATACCCTTTCAAACAAGAAAAAGAATTATGAAAATCGGTCCACAGTTTGGTGGAGTAATCGGTGAACAGACATAAAAAAAAAATACGGAAGACCGAACCTAGTACTTTTCAAGTCCTTTTTTTTGTTTTTTTTTTTTGCGGATGGGAAATATTTTTTATACAATTTAGAGGGCACGGTTGGCGCAGTGGCTGAGAGATCGACTGCTGCGCCGCGTGTCGCGGGTTCGATCCCGCACGGAACAAATATTTCGACGGTCCCTACGTATATAAAGACATGTCGAAAATGGCATTTTTTTATTGTCTCATTGGCTTTAGATTATCTATGCGCACATGATGACATACGTTTTTTATTTTTATTTAATTTATTTACTTTGTTTTAGAAATCGTATAAGAGAACAAGTATTATAAATACAACGAATAAGTGTCGTAGAAACGGTCATCTCTCAGTTTTTCTAAGAAAACGTGAAAAAATATATGTGTAAATGGTATCATAAAGCTCTTAAAACTGTTAAAATATTGTAGAAAGAAAATATTTATTATTGCTCATATAATTATTTCTAGAGCGTGTTGAACACAAATTACGCTCTCCTGTAAACCTCGGCTTTTGACTTAACGTTATGTGCGTAGGGACCGTCGATTTGTATAACCTACAGGTAGTTGTTGGGTCTGGCTGTTTGTGTATGTAAGTTTAAATGTTTGTAAACGCACCCACGATACAGGAGAAATCTTAGTGTGGGGCAACGTCTTTTAAAATAAAAAAAAAACATCAAATAAATTGGCCCCGGCTCTGGGCGGAGCGGGGGAGTGTCAGACTTGTACTGACTAAAACCCACCCATGTTCCTTTTATTGCCCTTTACGTTCCGGGGCCGCGGTATGTCTTTTATCCTTTTCCTTATGATACAAAAACAATAACCTACCCATACTCCTCTCCAGCAGGTAAAGCACCAATCAACTTGATCCTATCTTCTTGCCGAGTCCCCTCTGAGGTCAGCAGAGTGGTAGCCCAGGTCACTGCTGGACAACCCATTCCCACACTCTTGGGTAAACGAAGAAGGTTCAATAGAACTGATAGCTTGTCATCAAATGTAGTTTGCTCAAGAAATGTGGGCCACAACTGAAATAAAGTTATATTTGGTAAATGAAGTTTATTTTGCAAGTAGGTTTTCACAAACACTTTTACACGTCTTTTTTGAAAACTAAATGAGGCTGGAGTTTCGTACACGACTACTCTGACAAAAAAACAAACTCAGAGGTCATAGTCTTTTTTAAGGTCCAGACAAAAATCTTGGTCAACTACATGAGGACTATGCAGATTAGTGTCTGAAATGGTCTTTTTAAGAAAACACCATACAAATTGAGTGGACCTGTCCAGTCAGTGCAAGTATTTGTCAGTTATTTTTTTTTATTTATCAAAACTTTATGCACATGTATAAACACTGTACAAAGGCGGACTTAATGCCTTGGGCATTTTCTACCAGTCTACAGTCAGTTATCGTGTAGCTCGACTCATAACCCAAGGAGTTTATTTAAGTTAGTGCTTAATTTGATGTTTTTACACACTGTGTCTACGTGTTTAATCTATCTGTCCTATCGCAGGTCTGCTGGAAGAGATTTCTAAATGAAATAAGCAGTACCTTTGTGCTCTTTTGTCTGTATGTATATTTTTTCTCATAATATATGTTTTGTGTGTAAAAAGGCCACAAATGACAAAAATAACACAAATATTATTTTTATTGCAAAAACAGTATCAATCCTCTTTATAATTTTATATGTAAAAAAGACACCCAGTATTTTTGCATTATAATGGTCCAATCAGATTAATGTTGAAGGACGGAGAGCGAGAGGAAGGCCAAAGAAAAGATGTATGGATTGTGTAAGGAATGATATGATGAAGAAAGGAGTAAATGATGCCGTAACGTCTGATAGGGGAGAATGGAAGAAGAAAACGTGTTGCGCCGACCCCAAATAGAATGGGATAAGGGCAGGAAAATGATGAATATGCTGATGAAATGGTCCAATCAGATTGCCCTTTTTGCATTTACAAACTTTGTTTGGCTAACTAATATTTTGATAGGCACTCCTGTACAAACATAACTTTTCGACAGGTAGCCCTTTCGAATTTAACCTCTCAAGGACCGCCATTTCAACTATCCGTCAAGCACCGCCGCGCGGGCTCTTATCGTAAGCGTAATCTGATTTTAAGATTTATGCTTTGGTGGCACAAATTTGTGCCAACAGGGATCAACGGTAATGCTTGTTTACTGGCAAGTTTTTGTGCCGCTGGGGCTCTTGAGGTTAAGCAGCGATATGTACTTACATGTTCAACCAATCCCAATATATCTTGAAAATGATCCTCTTTATACACTTTTCCAAAAAACTCCACAATATCAACCAGCAAACTGCAATGTTCCGCTTTCAAGACAAAAGGCTTAAAAATTAACCTTTTAAAATAAACATTAACATAAGACTTAACAAAATCCAGATGATTATCTATAATCTCTTCAAATTCGTATTCCGACAAAGTCTTTTCGGAAATCGAAAGCAAATCTGTCAAAAAAACTCGACCCCATTTTAATTCGATTTCTGTTCCATTTTCAAGCAACAACTTCGTCCAATCTTTCGCCAAAGGAGTTGGCGTCCCGACAATTTCTGAAATTATCTTCAAAGCGTATATAATTTCGGAATATTTTTCGGAATACTCCGAAAACAGTATTTTCTCTTCAATGCATTCTGCAATTTGTTGAAGTTCTAGTTTCTTGTGCCATTTCTCGTAGCTTAATTGGATTGTTGGTAAATAATTTTGGTTTGATTTGTAAATAGAAAGACAAGTGATCAAATTCTTTTTGAGTAATAAAACGGAACTTGGAGGTATGTTTTCAATTATATAACCAAGACATTGAAGAGTTTTCTGAAATAAAATATTAATTTATTAATATAATTATGTGGATATATATTTAAGCATTATGTAACATTATGTAATTATACAAGTATTTATTAATATTTACTTATATATGTAAGTTGTAATAGGTTAAGGCACAATCACATGTTTTTCTAATACTCTCTCATACACTATCGTCTACATTTCGTTCTCATATCTCCTTTCACAGGTCTGCTGGCAGAAATTTCTTAAGAAATAAGCAGTACCTTTGTACTCAAATTTTATATGTTTTTTTTATCCTGTCTGGTTTACTGTGTGTACATAAATAGTTAAATAAATAATTTATTTTATTAAACACATGTTAAATAAATATATTAGATGTATTTATTTATATATTTTAAATAAATTATTTTATTTTTATTGTTTATGTAGTATTTAGCAGTAGGTACACCATTATCTACGCCCCGTTGTATTTTTATATTCGTACAATCCATCCAAAGGTTGTCTGGAAGATATCGCTATTAGCGAAAAGACCGCCATTGTAACCATAGATTTAGTATTTTTTGTAAAACAGTTTTGTTTCAATTTTGGTGTGCAATAAAGTATATTCTATTCTATTAATATTGTTAATAAACTGTCTTCTGGTCGCAACTGCTGTGTCCTGGACGATTCCCGGATCAAGAAAACGTGTTTATGGTGTTTTTACATCAGGAATTTCTTGTTAGCAGCCAAGGAGTCTGTATTTGTGCAATTTGGCAATAGGCTGGCAGCATGTCAGATGAGACTTAAACATAACTCGCGTAATGTTGGCCACTGCCTGCCGGGGTTGCGGGTTGTTCGAAAGAGATACCGCGGCCCCGGAACATAAAGGGCAATAGAAGGAACATGGGTGGGTTTTAGTCAATACAAGTTTGACACTCCCCCCCGCTCCGTCCACAGCGGGAGAAGTTATTTGATGATTTCCCAACCGAATAAAGAGGCCCATACACGATACAGAAGAAAAAAAGCTATTAATCTTACCTCAGCATCCACTTCAATCAATTCTTCAGCATATTCCTTTAAAAATAATAACGCTGCATTGATTTTAACATCTCCGTCAACGAATTGAATTTCCAACAATTGGTTTAGTATCACACAGTCTTTATAAACAACAACGTTTCTACGTATTTCTCTGTTCAAATCAAAATTTGTATTAAAGTGCGCTAACAGTGTTACCAGATTCAAAAACTGTGGCGACTTTATTGTCAATTTATGACACATTTCTAGTACAATGTCAAGTAGAAGAATCGTTTCAAACTTTTTGATTTCCATGACTCTTTTTGTGAACCCCATAATTTTATTCAAATTCAATTCTTCGGTTACAATATTCGTTGCATATTTCTCTACAACTTTCTTTATTGCTTCCTTGATTTGTATATCGGTGAATAAATCAAGTTTGTCTATGAATAAATTGGATGACAGTTCGAAAATTTCGACGCCGCCATCTTGGATTATGGCCGTGTATGTTAAGATGTTCGGCAAATGGTCGATGATAAGGGAATTGTTATCTGTGATGGCTGATAGGAATGCTCTTATTATTTCTAAGCCTGGAACAACTGAAGAAGCTGAAAAAATATACTTTATTAGCGAAATTCCTAGGAGTTAATGAGAGAAATTTATTGCAAGGAAATTGAACACCGACTGTGTTCAATTTCCTTGCAATAAATTTCTCTATACAGAAAAGACAAAAAGAAAGTAATTATTTATATGGAACACGTGTTACACGTAAAATATGTTGTTACAAAGTATCAACATATTCAACATGAACTGACATAATAGTCGTACAAATTATATTAATTCACTAAACCTAACAATATAATATTTAATATTATGTCTATGTTTTTTTTAAACGTTTTCTGTTTTTTTTAAAGAATTATTTAAATCTGTAAAATAAAATGTTTGTTAATTTCTACAAATTAACAAACATTTTATTTTACAGATTCCCCTTGGTTCTCTATGGAAATGTGAGTCGCTGACACTTATAATATTAATAAGAAGTACTATAACTCACATTCAACTCTGCTAATCAAGAAGACAGTCTGCTCCCCAACGATCTTCAGCAGTTCTCCCGTGGTCTCCGAGCCTGGCTCATGAGTCAGTAAGACTTGAAGACTATCTGAAAGTCTCCTCCGTACGGTAGGAATTATTTCTTCTGTAATACCCTAAAAAAACACACTAAAATTAGAAAGGCGAAAGTTTCGTTGTGCAGTAAACCCAGTTTTCAAGATGTTAGAAAATATTTGAATTGGTTTACTAAGATAATAGGGCAGTATTAGAAACAAATCTCACTTCTGAAAGCCGGTCGTCAGACCGCATTAGAGATATCGATATAATTAATAAACAAATATTGAAACCCGGTTTGCGACTCGATTGCTGTGGGTTGGTTCTTGTTTGCAAAAATGGGTCCAAGTGAGATTATAACTGATTAATATGTCAGTTCTATCGCTAAGATGGTCTCAAGACATGGTAGACCTTATCTTAAGACCATCTCGTTAAAATCACGTTTGACTGTTGAATGTTTTTTTTGGATTGTGTACGGTATATGAAAAAAACTACTTGTTATTTGTGACGCGACGCGTGTAAACGCGAGTAATTAACAAAATATTAAAGTTAAAATAGAAGAATTTCTCAACAGTAACTTTTTTCGGAATACTTTTTTGCCAGAACAGACTTTTTTTATTACGTTCTAGGTTCTGGCAACTTCGGCATCTTTTGAGCATCAATTTGTTATCTGTGGTAAAATAGAGATCAGATTTCAAACTGTTTATTAACTCATATCAAATGTGGTGCGACTGGGTATAGAGCTGAGATGATCTTGATACTGTATTTATGAATTAAGAAACATCTTAAGAGCATGGTCTAACGTTAAGACAGAATTTATCTCAAGACCATAAGTGAGATTTGTTTCTAAATACTGCCCATAGAGTTCAACATTACATGAATTCAATATTTTCATTTATTTCCAATTTCCAATATGATCTTACCTTCATCAAAACGTGAACGCAAGCGTTAGTATTACACATCAATAGAGCAGGATAGACTGCTACTTCTGTCTCGCTCCTTCCTATATTAGTTCTGAAGAGGGCATGTATGACGCGAATAGTTGCTTCTTGCACTCTTGGGTCGGTGCGGTCGCATACTAAAAAATAGAAGCTTCTAGAAACTCTAAAGACGTGATGGGTATAACACAAATTTATTTTTATAACGAGAGGATAAAATGTGATATGCTTACTAATGTTATAAAAGCGAAAGTGAGTTTGTTTGTTACGTCGTTACATCTAAATGGCTTAACCGATTTTGATGAATTTTGGTACAGAGATAGTTGGGACCTTGGAGACGGACATAGGCAATTTTTTTTTAAGTCGTGAATGAGGGAGAGAGAGCGAAGTAAAGGGAAAACTTAGCGTTGCTATTACAATAAATAAGGCGCAAGGGAAAAAAACTACAGGTAGTAGGTACCTGCAAATCAGGAAAGGGGAACTGTGTTACCCCGAATTTGACGCGAGGCAAGCCGCGCGCAAAAGCTAGTTAACAATAAACTTAAGTCTGTGGTCCCTTGTAGCTGTTAAAAAATCATCCTTCTAAGTCTAACTAGTTTAAAGATAATTATGGCCCTTTACCTATATCGCAAACGACACGGCCGGAATTGGTATAGAGCAGTGCCTTAACAAAAAAAAATCATGTCCATTGATGTACAGTACGTCATTTTAAAGCTTACATGTAGGGCTTTACAGTCGGTTATGTTTTATGATCAGAGAATAGGCGACAGAATAGTAACATAGTACGATAATACGTGATAAAATCAACGCAAGATGACAATGTAAATGTTAATCAATGCAATGTCAGAATATAAAACCACACAATCAATGGACAAACATATATTTTTTGGTTCACCCTTGTTTGGTCGAACAATGTTTCGTCGAAAATCACTTCGGCGAATTTTAGTTGCAATAAAGTCATTTCGTAGAATTATTCATTTGACCGAATAATTCATTGGTAAATTTTTATTTTGCATAATTATTTATTTGAACTAATTTCATTTGAACAAATTTCATTTCACCGAATTTTCAAATGCACTAATTTTATGCATATATTCTTTTGACCTAAAATTCATGTTTAATGGGCACAGTTCTAGCCTAACTCAAATGGCACTTAACCAAACCTTAAAATATTCTTTGCATGGTCGAGGGTGGGCTTGGTCGACGGAGCCCCGCTACGCGGGGCTCCTACTTCTGGGTGGTTTATAAAAAAATAACCACGAAGGGGATGGCGGGGTCTATTCGCTCGCTTCACTCGCTCACACGACCCCGCCATCCCCTTCTAACCTAACCTAACCTATCCGAGTCGGGGTGCCCTTTTTTTTTTTTTTTTTTTTAGGGTGGGAAATCATCCAATGACTTCCCCCGCTCTGGGTGGAGCGGGGGGGGCATGTCAGAGTTGTACTGACTAAAACCCACCCATGTTCCTTCTATTGCCCTTTACGTTCCGGGGCCGCGGTATCTCTTTCGAACAACCCGCAACCCCGGCAGGCGGAGGCTCTGGCAAGCCCCTCTGCTTTGCTGACTCTCTTTGAGGCGCGCGTGAAACACGAACGCGCCGTCGACACGGCCTGTCGCCAATAGACGGACGGACGGTGAGCTACCCATTGCTCACCATCCACAGGCCCGCATCTACGGTGGCCGGAAGTCGTCTCGCGGCGCCCGGCGCCCTGGTCGGGGTGCCCTAAAGTCCAGATTGCATCCAGTTTCTCCTGGTAAATATTACATTACATCAAATGAACATTATACCTTTTGATCATTAGCACAAATGTTGTTATAGCAAATAAATATTCGACGAACTGAAAATTCTGTCAAACGATATTATACTAAGTGATGATTTTCTTAAACGTTGTTCGATTTAGTAATATTGTATCAAACGTTGTTCGACCAAACAAGGGTGAACCATATTTTTTTGCATTTTCTCTCGCCTATTTTAGGGAAATGTAATTAATGCGTCTATTTTTTATTTATTTTAAAAGGAATTTTCATATATTAATCATTACTGTGCACTATCAGGGCAGGATCCGGCCATGTCCTTTGTACGAAACCTTCGGTGCGCGAGTCTGACTCGTATTTTGCTGGTTTTTATTTACTGTGAACATAAATAGTAAAATAAATCAGAAGGAATACTTACAACTGGCTGAAAGGATGACCAGCAAAGAATATAACACTTCCGTATCTCCTCGCAGCAGACATAGTTGTAGAACTCTTTGGAGATCGATCTTAAAAAGGAAAAAAGAAACTCGGGAACAATCCTTACTAATATTATAAAAGCGAAAGTGAGTCTGTTTGTTTGTTTGTTACGTCTTCACGCCTAAATGGCTAAACCGATTTTGATGAATTTACAGATACAGGTACAGAGATAGTTGAGAGATTTTTTTTTAAAGTGGGAAAGGTATGAGAATGAGCGAAGAAAAGGGGAGAGAAAGATTTTTTTCTATCTTCACGCGGGTTAAAGTTCAGCGGACGAAGTCGCGGGCGGAAGCTAGTAACATATAAAGGACTCAATGCACACAATTTGTCGACACGCTTGGCGCATTGGCTGAGCGATCAACTGCTGCGCTGCGTGTCGCGGGTTCGATCACCGCACGGAACAAATATTTGTATGGCCTACAGATAGTTGCTCCGGATCTTCTGTACGGTACTGTTTGTGTATGTGAGTTTAAATGTTTGTAAACGCACCCACGATACAGGAGAAATTACTAGTATAGGGCAACTTTTTTCGCAAAAAAAAACCTCTGTTGCCGTTGGGGAAACAGAGTGTTTTTCACTTTTCTTCTAGATCAATATCGATTTTAAAATTTTAAACAATACTTAGTTATGTGTTGTGTTATGTGCTTCATTCAACTCGAGTGAAGTTTTAAAATATTGCTGTAATTAACATTTTTTATAACATTTTGAACAGGATATTTACCATCTTTATAATGAATTGAGTTAACAATATTTCGGCGGTTTTTTTAAATTTTTTAGTAACGATACCTTTCATTCGGAATTTCTCCTGTATCGTGGGTGAGTTATATAAAAACTTTTCTAAATAATAAAAAGTATTTATTTGTCTCGCACAGAACAAAACAGTAAAAATATTTTAAAAAAGGAGACATACATACGATAAATTAGCCCTGTATTACTAGTACTAATATAACATTTAATAATAAAAAAAAATTTACAGCGCTGGTATTCTGATAGGGCTCAAGCAAGTGATGCCACATATATATGTTATACCAATAAGCGAAATGAAGAAAGTATTCCATTTGTATGTTTTTTTTTAGGTTGAGCCACTTGCAGTTCAACTCGCTAAGGTTGTTCTACTGCTTAACCTGTCTACCATCTGTATAGTGTAGCCCTTCATGCTGCAAATTTATAGAAATGCAGTAAAATAAAAAGGTTACAGCGCTGGTATTCTAAATGGGCCTAGCAAGTGATGCCACAGAAATCTATTGGTTTATACCAAAGAGCGAAATGCAGAAAGAATTCCATTTGTATGTTTTTTTTTAGGTTGGCCACTTGTAGTTCAAATCTATTGTTTTATACCAATGAGCGAAATGAAGAAAGTATTCCATTTGTATGTCTTTTTTTTAGGTTGGGCCACTTGCAGTTCAAATCTATTGTTTTATACCAATGAGCGAAATGAAGAAAGTATTCCATTTGTATGTCTTTTTTTAGGTTGGGCCACTTGTAGTTCAAATCTATTGTTTTATACCAATGAGCGAAATGAAAAAAGTATTCCATTTGTATGTCTTTTTTTTTAGGTTGGGCCACTTGCAGTTCAAATCTATTGTTTTATACCAATGGGCGAAATGAAGAAAGTATTTCATTTGTATGTCTTTTTTTTTAGGTTGGGCCACTTGCAGTTCAAATCTATTGTTTTATACCAATGAGCGAAATGAAGAAAGTATTCCATTTGTATGTCTTTTTTTAGGTTGGGCCACTTGCAGTTCAAATCTATTGTTTTATACCAATGAGCGAAATGAAAAAAGTATTCCATTTGTAAGTTTTTTTTTAGGTTGGGCCACTTGCAGTTCAAATCTATTGTTTTATACCAATGAGCGAAATGAAGAAAGTATTCCATTTGTATGTCTTTTTTTAAGTTGGGCCACTTGCAGTTCAAATCTATTGTTTTATACCAATGAGCGAAATGAAGAAAGAATTCCATTTGTATGTTTTTTTTTAGGTTGGGCCACTTGCAGTTCAAATCTATTGTTTTATACCAATGAGTGAAATGAAGAAAGTATTCCATTTGTATGTTTTTTTTAGGTTGGGCCACTTGCAGTTCAAATCTATTGTTTTATACCAATGAGCGAAATGAAGAAAGTATTCCATTTGTATGTCTTTTTTTAGGTTGGGCCACTTGTAGTTCAAATCTATTGTTTTATACCAATGAGCGAAATGAAAAAAGTATTCCATTTGTAAGTTTTTTTTTTTAGGTTGGGCCACTTGCAGTTCAAGTCTATTGTTTTATACCAATGAGCGAAATGAAGAAAGTATTCCATTTGTATGTCTTTTTTTTGTTGTTGGGCCACTTGCAGTTCATATCTATTGTTTTATACCAATGAGCGAAATGAAGAAAGTATTCCATTTGTATGTATTTTTTTTTTAAGTTGGGCCACTTGCAGTTCAAATCTATTGTTTTATACCAATGAGCGAAATGAAGAAAGTATTCCATTTGTATGTCTTTCTTTTTAGGTTGGGCCACTTGTAGTTCAATTCGCTAGCGTTGTTCTACTGCTTAACCGGTCTACCATCTGTATGGTGTAGCTCTTCATGCTGCGAATTTAAGATTTGCAGAACAAAATTACCTTAAATGTGGTGCCTTCTATAATATTAGGCACATTCAAAAAGACTTTATTTTTCAACTTCAAAACGTAAATATCTTCTGAAAAACTCTCTTCTTGAGTCATATGTCTGTATTTACCTGTAACCAAAAAGATAATAAAATTTTATTCACAATCCCAAATAATTATGAGTTCAATGTTCTATTATAAAGTTCACATTCTATGGCAAATTTTATTTATTTGGGACAAAAAACAGTTACACGTTACAATATCGAAATTTAGTGTACCTAAGTATAATAAAAATATTTAAAAACGTAGCCAACGGCATCGGTGACAAAAAAGTCAGTGTGTCAACAAAAAAAGGATATTTGTGTAGGTCGCTTATAGTACTCAAACTGCCAGACAATCGTCAAAAACAAACAAAGTAAATAAAAGTAATGATCCACATGGTTCTCATATTTTTTAGTTGTCAAGAATTCATTTTCCATTGCTACTAAAATATATAGGTAAGCATATCAGCCATATACATTCCAGGAAAAATATGTATTATAAAGATAACTCATAAACTAGCAAAGCAATATAAATAAAATTGATACGGGACGACTTCGTAAGTGGGTATACTTCCGATTATAAAATATATTTTGAAAATCGACCCACAATTAACAGAGAAATCGCGTAACAAACATATACAAAAAGAGTCGAATTGGGAACATCCTCCTTTTTTGAAGTCAGTTATAAATCAACCTAGACAACATACAACTAAAGTAGATAATTGAAATGGCAATAAAATTCAAATAAATTGATTTAAATAACATCAAAAGACTTACCCAAAAACATGGTAGCATCTTTTTGGAAAATTCTCGCATCTTTGGTCTCAGTTATATTTTTAGATTTTATCTTATAAATATGATTTATAATCTGAAATAATATATTTAATGTTATTGCGAGACAAAGGGGTATGTTATTACCAGAGATAGGATAATCGGATGCATATTTATCTAAAGTTAATTATTGGCCACGGACTTTATGTACCTACTTTAATTGAATTTCCCGGAATTTTTTTCCGGGATTTTTCCCATACAAAAGTGCTTTCCATAATAGCCAACATCTCAACTTTAGATAAATATTCATTCGAATATCCGATCTAGAATAGAAAGAATAGAATAGAAAAATATTTATTCGAAACAGACACAACACAACAGCAAAAAAAAAGGTACACAGAACGGAAACACATGGACAAGGTTGCGCTGAGCGTGCCCATACCGAAAGGGTCTCTAGGTATTACCCAGTAACTGGGTTGTGGAGGTCAGATAGGCAGTCGCTCCATGTAAAATACTGGTATTCAGCTGCATCCGGTTTGACTGGAAGCCGCCAGTTTCAATTATTGTTGAAACACATAAACTTATGTGTTTTTGGAAAAAAAAACCTTGAATACCCGCATATAAAGTATACCTTGCGCTACAACTTCAAAAAAAAACTTTGCAATAGTACCTAGTACTTATTTTAAGTTAGGTAGGTAAAAAATGCAAGGATTTAAACATAGAATAAGTATAATACTTACCATAGACAACTGTCGTTTATCCAAATGATAATTTTCACTTCCAATCAAAGCTTCTAGTTTCGACAGGGCTTTCGACATAACTTTAAAATCTGTACCTTCGCTTGAAAATATCATCTGAAAATAATAACATCATTGTATATCAACATTATGTCAAAACTGTGGGGTCACAGTGACGTCATAAAGCATCATCATCATTTTCCTGCCCTTGTCTCATTTAATTTGGGGTCGGCGCAACACGTTTTCTTCTTTCATTCTCCCCTGTCAGACGTCACAGCATCATCATAAGTAGAACAGCTGTTTTCCGCAAAAGTATATATCAAATGGCTTCAGTATTGTACGATAAAAATCCCCGAGAAATAAAGGATCTCAATTTAGTTTTATTTAAAAAGGCGATAAATTTTAATTATTAAATCTTATTACTCTACGACTGAATTTATGGAGGATTGTTAAATTTATTATTGATAACACAATTTTTATTTTATTTCATTTTTACTTCATCTATCATTTTATTTTATTGGTTGATATTTTAATTATTATTCGTAATGAGGAGGGCGAAGCAAATGTTACTAAAAGAGTGATGGTTATGAATGTTGATGGGCGGAGAGCAAGAAGGCCAAAGAAAAGATGTGGCTGCGATTTCCTGCGTCCGGCCCTGGTTTAGTCCATGCTCCGGAGCTAGAGGGAATGGGAAGCGGTCACCTCCTTCTGCGAAGCAGTCATGCTTGATGCTAGCGAAGGAGGTGGCCGGGCATTTGAGGGAGAAAACCTCAAACCAACCCATACGCCGCGAGAGGCGTCGCGAGACGACTCCCAGCCACCGTAGATGGGGGCCTGTAGACGGTGAGCAATGGATAGCTCACCGTCCGTATGTCTATTGACAACAGGCCGTGTCGACGGCGCGTAATTGTTCCACGCGCGCCTCAAAGAGATGTCAGCAAAGCAGAGGGGCCTGCCAGGGCCACCGCCTGCCGGATTTGCGGGTTTTCGAAAGAGATACCGCAGCCCCGGAACGTAAAGGGCAATAGAAGGAACATGGGTGGGTTTTAGTCAGTACAAGTCTGACACTTCCCTCCGCTCTGGGAAAAAAAGGAAGTTATTTGTAAGATCCTCCTTACTGCTGTTTTGGTTAGCGCGGCGAAGTTCTCTCCGTGCACAGGAAAGCTCCTTAACCCGTTGGTACCCAGCTGTCATTTACATATCTTAAACATTAGTTACAGGATGTGTACAACTTACTTGAAAGGCGGAGAGCGTGTCATCGTGTGAAATGTCCGGTGTCGTGGTCAAAGTTGAAAGTAACTTGTTCAAAACCGTATCTTCTTCAAACTTCTCCACGTATATTATCTGAAATAAATAATTTATTAACTTGAAGACTGGCCGTTTTTACGTAAAGCTGTAAACGATATTGACACGGTTGACAGAGGAGAATTAAAAAGAGTATGAGAAAATAAAAAGTTAAATGAAATAACCGACTTCCAAAAACACTAAAAAGTGGAAACTAACTTTAATTCTACAAGGCGGTGGTTAAAACTCTTTTTAACAGAGATTTTATAAAGTGTCGAATTATATATAACGTTTATTTCATGGACATTAATCTTTTTGTGATCAGATCAAGTCGATTAGTGTCGTCTGGGTGACAACAATGACTTTTTCAATTCATAATATGTACTTTCTCAAGTTGATTTAAATATCACAGACGGAAGAAAACTTGGACTTATAATTATATACACGGTTGGTGCAGTGGCTAAGCGACTGACTACTGCACTGCGTGTCGCGGATTCGATCCCCGAACGGAACAAATATTTGTTTAGCCTACAGGTGTTTGTTTCGGGTCTGGCTGTTTGTGTATATGAGTTTAAATGTTTGTCGCATCCACGATACAGGAGAAATCCTAGTGTGGGGTAGCGTCAACAAAAACATATACATTGTGGAATGCAATAAATGAATATTGAATACGATGATACTGATTTACTTACCTCATTTTCATTTATCTCATTGATCATCTTCACAGCATCAACGTTGAACAGTTTAGCTAGATGTACGACAGTCGGTTTGAACGATTGGCACCAGTTGTCAGTATTAAATTCAGTTTTATGTAGACTTAACAGAGTCGTCATTAGCGATAGAATTGGTTTTATATCTTCGTATACCTGTGTATATATACAATACATAGATAACATCAAGCTTGTAATCCGTTAAGAGCTGTTACAGTCCACTCACACCTCACCAGTTTTTATTGGTATTTATAAAAAAAAAATGTCCGAGTATACCGTGCAAACTTGCGACATAAACAGCCATATCTTTCGACTGCGTAGTCTTAGAGGGTTGATTTTTTCACAGCACAAAGGGACCACAGACTTGAGTATCTGGTTTTAATTTTAACTCGATAGTTCCACGCGTTTCTTAGATAAATGGTCTTGACAGACAGACGGACAACAAAGTGATCTAATAAGGATTCCGTCTTTTCCTTTTGAAGTACGGGACCCGGGGAAAAGAGTCTATATAACTCAATTAATTATTGCACGGAACCCTAAAAAGAAGCGAAATCTATACCCATCGTAACATCTATACATATACAGGGTTATTTGTAAAACACCGGCAACCTTGCAGGACTGTATTACAATCATCATAAACAACAACTTTTGTTCTATGTTTTTTTACAAAATTTTATACATTTACAAAAAACAAATCTTCAAGATTTCGCTGTCCTATCTAACACATTTCAACTCCGTATTTTGCTGTACCTACATACCTACACCGCCGCATATAGGTACGTTTGCTTCGCATAGATTTCGTAACATTTAGAGCGTTCAATTTCAATATTTTTATTTTTGTATGAAAATCTGATGAACTAAAATATGATAAATGTTTAAGGTGAAAGCTCCAACCTACCCGCGAAATTCAAATTTAAAAAAAAAGGCGTAGGAACAAAAAAAAAACAGAAAAAGTCTTTCCTACAGCTTTATGAACTTGGAGGGTTGTATTGGTGATTTTGATGATTATAATTCTATAATTACATACGTCTTACAGCCGCGAATAATATTTTAATCAACATACAACCTAGCACTGGCCTGAAAATTGCAAAAAACGTAAGAAAATTTGAATTTCGCGGGTAGGTTGGAGCTTTCACCTTAAATGTCCTAGAACCAAATTTGTTGATTATGATGTTAGTAACATGGTCCTGAGACGTTGCCAGTGTTTTACAAATAACCCTGTATATAATACCGGTATTATATATCTATGGTAACATCTATGCCACAAGTTTCGATGGCAACACTGCTCCACTAATCTTTTTGAAACAAAATCCCCACCTTATAATTAACACTTGAAACGGGAAATTTACCATGTTTGTCATGCCATGATTTATGATCACGAATTAACTGTTCATCCATGATCATGGCGTTTGTAACATCGCCGAGATATCGAAAGAAAGAAAGAAAAGAAAGAAAAAACATTTATTTGTCGCAAATTACGACGAGCACACAAAATAATAATAATAATAAAAAAAAAATTAAATTATCGGAAACTCGATACAAATAACAAACATGGTAAATATCCCGTTTCAAGTGTTAATTATAATGTCAGTAACCATGTCAGTTTAAAGGCTTAAAATCCTCACCTTCTCTGAATCCCCGGTAAAAGCAGCCAGAACTTCCAGGAGATGATGAACAGCATCCTCAAAGATGATCACAGCTTTACCTAAGTCTGGGCCTGTAGTATTGTCCAATAGGGTTCTCCAAATGTCTATGTATTTGTCTAGATTATCTTGGAGGGAGAGTTTCAGTAATAATAATAAGGCGGCCTGAAAATATCACATTAACATTATAAAGGCGAATGTTTGTATGTAAATGTTTGTGTGTGTCAATTTGATATTTATTCGAGTTTCTAATTGATGAAAATATTTAAGCTGTTTAGCGGTGCTAACTATATAACTTTGTTATTTCTTCAGTATGAGAAGACAAAACGCGGGGAAAAATCAAATTAAATCATGATTTCATATCCTTTGAATGTCTGAAGTTCCTCCAGGGGAACTTAAGGTAAGTAGGTATTCAAAGCCAAAACAAAACCGACAATCAATGAGTTGACTAAAGTACTTTGATCTATTATTAAATTTTCCCGTAAGTGTATTGGAAAACATCGATTAATTCACGTGAGAATTTCTCACCACTGACTGCTCTCGGCTCAGGCGTTATGCAAGATTTTTTCACTTGAATCAAAATGTACTATTCATTTCATTCATTCTCTAATTTCTACTTTTAATCAATCAATCAATCTACACGGGCACTTATAAAGCGTCGAGAAAAGGTACACGTTTCGGGTTGGTCGTTTCCTATGAAGAAGAACCGGCAGGAAACTCCATGGTTACTCTTTTAAAATCATTTGGTTTTACAATGTGGTTGTTACAGCGTTAGTACTTAAGTATAAGAGGACAGCGTAGGCCCGACAATAAGTCATTGCTTTACAAAACGTAAAATACAATAATAAGTTGAAAAAAAGTTAACATGCGACTAAGAATCTACAAGGCCAACAATGTCCACTCATTCGCACCAAATTGGTAAAAAAGAATCTATACAAGAATAAGACAAAATATTGCATAAAAATAACTATATGAGAAAAGTCTCACAGATGTTGCTATAACTACTGTAACTAATCAAACATTCTATATTTCCTTACCAAAATAGAAATAATTCAACATTACCTTCCTCACATCATCCGACGCCTTTAAAACGCCGTTAACAACAATATCCCTCTTCTTCAAACTCGGTAAGTTATCGTAGAACATTATAGATGTCAATAACATAGTCTCGCTGTTCGATACACTGGATCCTATACACCACGATACCTGCAATCATTGTACATCATGCATCATCAAAACAGGTAGGAAGAAAGAAAGAAAAACAAGAAAGAAAAAAAGAAAGAATGAAAAACAGGAAAGAAAAAAGAAAGACTGAAAAACAGGAAAGAAAAAAGAAAGAATGACAAACAGGAAAGAAAGAATGAAAAACAAGAAAGAAAAAAAGAAAGAATGAAAAAAAAAGAAAAATTGTATTTAATTAGACTAAATTATTTCCGGGGTTGCAGGTTGTTCGAAAGAGTTACCGCGGCCCCGTACATAAAAGCAATAGAAGGAACATGGGTGGGTTTTAGTCAGTACAAGTCTGACACTCCCCTCCGCTCTGCCCAGAGCGGGGGAAGTTAATTGATGATTTCTCATGCGCAAAAAAAAGGCTAAATTATTTTTAAAAAAAGCCAGCGAGACAAACTTGCGACATAAACGGCCATATCTTCTGACTGCGTAGACTTAGACATAATGATTTTTTCCACAACTCCAAGGGACCATAGACTTAAGTATATATAGATATTAGGTTTTAAAAAAGAATATTATGCTATATTTCTGAAAAATAAATCAATCAAAACCGACTTCCGGAAGTAAATTTATTTTCCGTCTTAATGGAAGGCGGTTTTTTTTCTGCAAAAAAGTTTTTTACCTTGTATAAAGGTACTCACATAAATTGAAAGCGAGTCGTTTGTCTTGGTATGGACATGTAATGAGGAGGGACGAAGCACATGTGACAAAAAGAGTGATGGATCTGAACGTTGATGGGCGGAGAGCGAGAGGAAGGCCAAAGAAAAGATGGATGGATTATGTAAGGAATGATATGAAGGAGAAAGGAGTAAATGATGCCGTGACGTCTGATAGGGGAAAATGGAAGAAGAAAACGTGTTGCGCCGACCCCAAATAGAATGGGACAAGGGCAGGAAAATGTTTTTACAGCGTTAATGAATTTGTGTCTTATATTGACGAAGGGGAGTAATGTTAGGGAATTCTTACTTTGACATTATAAAATATTAATATGGCATTAAATCGTTGCACTTATATCAATTCAGACATTTATAACAATCATATGGATAACAAATTATGTAATATTGTGACACTTTAATTAATCCAATCTTAAATTAAATATTTGCACACCACATTTAATGGTAGAATGTAAATGGGCCACATTAATGTTAATATCATACATACTACTTGTACACCTACATTCTGGCAAATAAATTATTCTTATTCTTCTTTTTTTTTCGTTTATTTATTTCTGTACATATTTTTTATATTTTTACATATTTCTTATAAAAAAAAACATTTAAAAATATAAAAATAGTAGCCCACCGGTATCGGGAACAGGGTCCAAGCTACCGGCGGTCAGGGCTCCAGAGAAAGGAACCTCCTAACAATACGAGCCGGTGTTGGTCGAGGCTCTTGGCAATTAAGCCATTGGCTGTAACGACTATCGGCACAATGATCGCTGAGTCTTATTATTATTCTTCTTATTCTTAATGATGATAGAGATACTCACAGTGTTCGCTTCTTCATAAGAGAGTTTCTTAGCCCTCAACGTGAATTCCAGCTCAATACCACTGCATATTGTAGGCACATCCATCGACTGGCTCATTCCAGCTTGTATGATTATTCTTAAAGCTGTATGTTTTATCACCATGGATGGAGAATCGAGACGGGGAAGAACTTCTGATGTTATAATTTCCTGAAAAAGGTTTTTTTTTATAATAATGTGAAATAACTTGAAACGTGACTGACGGAGTCCTGAAAATGGACCATGGATTACATTAGACATCGATTAATTTATTATTAACTAGCTTCCGCCCGCGTCTTCGTCCGCGTCGCATAGTTTGACGGGCCTGTTGGTCTAGTGGTTAGTGGCCCTGACTGCTAAGCCGGAGGTCGTGGGTTCGATTCCCACTCAGGACAAACTTTGTGTGATGAGCATGATTGTTTGTTCTGTGTCTGGGTGTGATTTATCTATACTATGTATGTATTTATAAATTATATAAGTATGTATATCAGTTGTCTGGTTACCATAACACAAGCTCTGCTTAGCTTGGGATCAGATAGCCGTGTGTGAGTTGTCCCAAGATATTTATTATTATTTATTTATTACTAGCTTTTGCCCGCGGCTTCGCTCGCGTTAAATTCGGTAGCGCCTTATTAATTTGTAATAGCAACGCTAAGTTTTCCCGTTTCTTCCCTCTTTCTCCCTCATATCCCACTCTTTTAAAAAAATAATAGCCTATGTCCGTCTCCTGGTTCCCAACTATCTCTGTACCAAAATTCATCAAAATCGGTTTAGCCATTAAAGCGTGAAGAGGTAACAAACAAACAAACAAACTCACTTTCGCTTTTATAATATTAGTAAGGAAGTAAGGATTAGTAAGGAAGGAAGTAAGGATTTTTCATACCTTTTTACTATTTATTTACATTTTTCGATGAATTTTCCGATGAATTAAAACAATAACATGAACCGAAAACGTGTAATGACACCATTGCGCGATCAACGCCATCTACTAACACAGAATTTATGTATAAAAGTGTATATGCAATAGCACCCAGACTGTACAATAAGTTGCCCAAACAAATTAAGGAGTGCAAAAGCCATGAATTTAAAAACCAACTATCACTATTATTGATTGACAAAGTATATTATTCAGTTAGCGAATTTCTTAATGACAAACTTTAAGAATGTTGACATATTATTTATTTATTCTTGCTTTAATTACTTGTTTTGATATGACTAACGTTTTGTGCATGTATTTTTAATATTGACATCTAGCTGACGTTTTATATAATTTAATGTAATCAACATACACATACAAATATTTTTGTAAAAATTGTATGCCTAACGGCGGAACATAGATAGTTTCTGACTTTCTTTTTACCATCTATTTTTTACTTATGTTCACAAAATAAATGAATTTGAATTTGAATCTATCTACGGAGCATAGGAACAGCTCGACATTTATAATACTGAATTGATGCCGACGTTTGACCAATAGATGGCGCTGTATGTCCGGAATAAATTTTATTTTTTGTAATAAAAACTATCCTATGTCCTTTCTCAAGTTCCAAACTATGTCTGTACCAAATTTCACACAATTCGGTTCAGTAGTTTAAGCGTGAAGAAAAGACTGACAGACAGAAAGACAGAAAGACAGACAGACAGAGTTACTTTCGCATTTATAATATTAGTTTGGATTAGTTACATTGGGTTAACGCTAACTGATCGAAAAAAAATATCTTTCTCTCCCCTTGTCTTCCCTGTTTCTCCCCCATTTTTCATTTTTTTTAAATAGCCTTTGTCCGTCTCCAGGGTCTCAACTATCGCTGTACTAAAATTAATCAAAATCGGTTTTGCCATTTAGGCGGGAGGACGTAACAAACAAACTCACTTTCGCTTTTATAATATTCGTAAAGATATAATTAACGTATTTGTATGTTGTTTTATTTGGTGACTTATAGCATCGTATTGGATGTTTTTGTAAAGGTGCTATAAATTGGTGGTAAATAAATAAATTTTAAACACGAATTCAACATATTAAACATGAATAAAATTCATTACATTTCATTTTCATTAAAAAAAAAACGTTGCCCCACACTAGGAATTTCTCCTGTATCGTGGGTGCGTTTACAAACATTTAAACTCACATACACAAGCAACCAGACCCGGAACAACTATCTGTAGGTCATACAAATATTTGTTCCGTGCGGGGACCGAACCCGCGACACGCAGCGCAGCAGTCAATCGCTCAGCCACTGCGCCAACCGTGCCGTCAAATTGTATCAAACAAAAAACTTAAGAGGTGTCAAGGGACACCCGGATGGAACGAAGTTATTATTTATTATGTACAAAAAACCTGTATACACTCAACAAAAATAATCGTCACGACACCACACTGTTCAATGCGAAATAGAAAGACGAAACGAAAATAACTAGATTGCTTTCTATAAGAGAGAGAGAGAGAGAGAGAGAGACAGAGAAACATGCGCACGCCGCACAGCTTACAATAGCTTACTATAGCAAAAAGTGTCGTTACAACTTTTCGTGAGAATTTTTTCCGTCTAGCCCCTTTTCACAACGCGCGATAAGGAACTTCGTTCCAAAACGGTTAATACATACATTGCGAGAGAGTAGGTTGCTGCGCTTGCAGCCTGGCGATGTTTAACTTTTTTTTTTGGCAGGAGTGGGAAATCCCCGCGGACACCTCGACTATCTCACGGGTGGTGAGACAGTCGAGGTAGTGCCGGACTCGAACCGGCTAAAACCACACTCTTGCACCGCTAGTGTCTCTCTGACATGATCAGAGACCTTTGGTAACAAATTGATTTTGCCTTTTGTAGCGACTAGTTTATATGAGGCCGAAAAGACCACGCTCTGTGATACTGTATCGTTCATTTATTGTTTAATTAACATATAATTACATCTTTAAATATTTCTTAAAAACATAAAAAAAATACATTTTAAAATATAAAAATAGTAGCCCACCGGTATCTGGAACAGGGTCCAAGCTACCGGCGGTCAGGGCTCCAGAGAAAGGAACCTCCTAACAATACGAGCCGTGTCCAGGAGTACCGCTTTCTGTATCAAGCCCTTGATCCAGCTGCCTAACGAGAGCCTCCTCAGGTGTTGGTCGAGGCTCTTGGCAATTAAGCCATTGGCAGATACGACTATCGGCACAATGATCGCTGAGTCCACATCCCACATGTCGACAACCTCGCGAGCCAAGTCAAAATTTTATTATTAACTATTATTAAATATTTATTAGAACTTTTTATTATTAAGGACTGTTTTAATATTGATTGACTTATTTACGATTTGTTGTTTTGACGTGACAACGTCTTATAAATTGGTTTGCCGGGTGACACTTCAAGAAACTGCGTTACGCTCCGCTCACGTTATGCGCTCACAATGAGAGCGAGTGAGAGGCACGCGCCCGCCTAAGAGCGAGAGAGACAGACATAAACCACTCAAAGTCGTTGTCACGTAAAACTTTCGCCCGTATACCGACTTTACAGGCAACCAATTTTTTTTAATGCTATTGAAGTTTCTATTTGATTATATATTTTTTGTTTCGACGGAGATGTAAACCTTAAACATACATAACGTTACCTCTTTATTTCGAATGTCAGGCAATATAACTTCATATATATTGCTCAATGCGTCCATAGCCGGTTTAGTATCGATCTGCCATAAGTACAAACGGACAGCCCTGTCTTTTGCCAACCTCTCTTTGAATAGACGAGCGTGATGCTTGAAGATTGATAGAAGGACTGGAATTAGACAAGTATGGGTGTAAAAATAACATATTTGTGCTCACATTGTTTTTAAATGTTTAGTTTGATACTATACGTGAGGACTTGCTGATGTGTGGTTTTTTTTTTAAATTAAGTTTCTTTTTAAGGTGTTGGTCCTCCATGCTGTAATTGTAAATGCTTTATTACAGTGTGGAAAAATAAGTCAGGCGCTGGAGGGAACTACCTTAAAATGGCTTATTTAACTTTAATGAGACATTGCTTTATTTTTAAAAAGAAACAAAACTGCATCCTATGACTTTTTGTCTCGCCCGGGCTAAATTAAAAAAAAAGCAAACACTTGCAATTTTTTATTTTACTAATCGATTGGATTATTATTGTGTCGTACAAGATTTTTATGAACTCAATTTTTAAAAAAAGTTTAAAAATGGAACGTTCAATTTTGTTTGCAATGCGGGTCGACAAGATGGCCTGCAAGATGTCCAGACCTTGGATTTCTCTTTATGGGTCATATTTATTTATTTATTATACATGGAAAACTTACAGCTAAAGAGAACATAAGAAAACTTTACAAAAAAGACTGAAAGCAAATTATAAGTTGATCTTTTTGTTTCGGGGCCGCGGTATCTCTTTGGAACAACCCGCAACCCCGGCAGGCGGTGGCTCTGGCAGATATTTTAAACACTGTGTCTACGTGTCTTATAAATCTTAAAGAGATTTCTAGATGAAATAAGCAGTATCTTTGTACTCTTTTGTCTGTATGTATTTTTTCAATCATGTGTTTTGTATCTACATAAAACTTCTTCCAATTAATTACTATATACAAACTATAAATAGACACAAACTAATAATAAAAATATGTACAAGTAAAACACGGTAAATTACAGGGTGTCTTAAAATTCGTCCGCATCGCAGTCAACAGGATAAGTGCCCAAAAGGGTGGCAGCATAAATAAATAGAATACGTTACCTTCCAAACACTTGGATATCTTGATACATTCTCTCGACATTGTATCATAGAATCCATTGATCTGCTCTATTTCAATGTCATCGCCGAAATGCTCGAACAATCCGTTAATACCTTGCAACACTGCGTTCACTACTTGGTCCTGTAACAACATAATTATATTATTAACAACATATATTAGCGGCTTCGCTCGCGTTAAATTCGGGGTAACACAGTTCCCCTTTCCTGATTTACACGTACCTGCTACCTGTAGTTTTGGCCCTTGCGCCTTATTTACTGTAATAGCAATGCTATGTTTTCCCTTTTCTTCCCTCTTTCTCCCTTATATCTCAATCTTTTTTTTTGAAAAAACCAGGCTATGTCCGTCTCCTGGTTCCCAACTATCTCTGTACCAAAATTCATCCAAATCGGTTGAGCCATTATAGCGTGAAGAGGTAACAAACAAACAAACTCACTTTCGCTTTTATAATATTAGTAAGGAAGTAAGGATGATGCATTTTTGTAAGCAAAAATCAGAATACATTAAATATTTAGACAACAATCATGTTATTTTTGCCGTTTTTAATTCTTTGTTTACGTTAATTCGCAAAATTCGCAGTTAATAGATAATTCTTACCGTTTTGTTATTAGGTTGAAGCATATTCAGATAAATGCGCCATATTCTTGTGAAATGTTCCTGTACTTGTTCAGGATGGTACCTGCATATAGTGCCTGAAATAAAAACATACTAATGAAGAGGACTTTCAAGGCAAGTTAAGGAGGAGTGTGTCAGCATGATGTTATATAACTTATGTTACTTCTTGATAATTTAGCATCCAATCGATAAAAAAAAATTGTATAAAATAACACCGACTTCCAAAAAAAAAACTAAAAAGTGGAAAATAACTTTATTTCCGGAAGTCGGTGACTTCGTTGACTTTTTTGCCACCGACTAAAGTCGGTTTAAAATGGTTAAAATCGGTCCAGTAGTTTCGGAGCCCATTTGGCACATACACACAAAAATCTTTCCTCTTAAAATATTATTATACAACATACATTATTATACACATTATTATTATACACATTACTGACCAAGACCAATATTAAGTTCATTTACACATTTTTTTACTATAGAATTTGAACTTAACCCCATACAGTATTCAGTTTATTTTCCACCAACAAGTAACTCTTTCTGAGGCTAGCTGATTAATTGATTAGTAATAAAAATATCCTTCATGTATTTCACATGCAACAGAATTTGAACTTTATCATTTCCTCGCTAGAATTTACTTACCAACAAGCAGAGCCTGTGGCGCCTTACAAGTCTTCGCTTCTTCCAAGGCACTGACATGTCTGCTTACCACTTGTTCGTTTAAGTCTGCAGAAGGATGCTTAGCCACGCTTATCAAGCAGAGCAGGGCGTCCTTACGAGTTTGTGGGTCGAAGGGTAGCATGCATAGCTGGAACAATAATATAATAAAATATACAGGGTCTAATTTTATTAGCTAGCGAACTCTTACTCTCAAATATTGTGTTAATGTTATTATTTCTCTCATTTACACTATCTTTCTCTCTCTCTCTCACGCTTTCACTATCTCTCTCTCACTTACTCAATCTCTCTCTTTATTACTATATCTCTCTCTTACTTACCCAATCTCTCTTTCTCCCTCTTTCACGCTTTCACTATCTCTCTCTCACACACTTACCCTATCTCTCTTTCTCTCTCTCTCTCACGCTTACACTACATCTCTCTCACTTACCCAATCTCTCTCTCTTTCACTATATCTCTCCCTTACTTACCCAATCTCTCTTTTTCTATCTCTCTCGCTTTCACTATCTCTCCTGTCTCTCACTCACACACTCATTCTCTTTTTCTCTCTTCCCCTTACTCACTCAGTCTCTCTCTCTCTCTCTCCCTCGTTCTATATATCGCTCTATGTAATATACTGGTATTCAGCTGAATCCTGATAAGACTAGAAGTCGACCCCAACATAATTTGGAAAAGGCTAGACAGATCATGATGTCCTTCCAAGGTGTCTCTCGGCGTTGCCACTCAATTCTTTATTTCTATAAATTAAAATTAATCAACCTTAAATACTCACTTCAATGATTTCATTATAATAATTCTCCACGACATCCCAGCACTTGTCCACAATTTTCGAGAGTATCTTAAAGGAATCCGCTACAGTTTTCAACCAGTCTTCACTCGCCCGCTTTGAGGATATTGTCTCGAACAGACCGACAGGTTTGAACAATAAGGTCTGGGCTAGCCATTCTGGAAGAAAAATAAAATAAATATGAAACCGTACAACCGTAGATACTATTTTACATTTTTAGGGTTCAGTACCTCAAAAGGAAAAAACGGAACCCTTATAGGATGACTTGGTTAACCGTCTGTCTGACCTCCACAACCCAGTTAGTACTGGGTAATATGATAGTATGATAAGGCTAGTTGTCAGACTTTCGGAACACTGACTACCTGTAAAGACTGTCAAAGATCTACAAATGATAGAACCAACAGCTGAACGTGCTCCGAGGCATGGATGAATCTTGGTATATAATGAGAACTGAGAAGTCACCTATCCACAGACCAACCTAGGCAAGCGCGGCTTAACCTAAGGATCGACTTGATTTTACATGGAGACGGTACCCCTTGGTAAGACTGAGTGTCAGACTTTGGGTACACTGATTACCTGTAACGACTGTCACGGTGTACAATTATCAATCAATTAATACAATAGGAAGAAATCACTTTGAATTTTGTTATAAATGATGTTTATTTTGCAAGTAGGTTTTTACAAACACTTTCACACGTTTTTTTTATAACTAGATGAGGCTGGTGTTTCGTACCCGACTACTCTGAGAAGAAACAGCCGAAACTCAGTGACCAAAGTATAGTTGTTAAGAATTTATTTACTAACACAATAGTCTAGTCAACAAGTGCTTTTTTAGTCAAAACTTTTTAAAAAACTCGGAAAAATATGGTTGAGGGCTCATTCGATTCGGGATCAAATCTAGAAAGTTTTTGAAAAAATTCAAGACCCGCTCGAAAAAATTGCAAAAGTTATTAACAAATTAGTAAACAAAAAAAAAGGGGTTTAGTTTTTTTGGTATATCTCGAAAACTATTTGATATATTTTGATTTTGAAAAAAGATTCAAAAAGAGGAGGAAATTTGCTAAAAGAAACTCCCAACTCGCGAAATTGTAGGACCAATATTAAAAATTTTACAGGGAGCTGAAAATACGCCTGAAAACGGGTACTCGGGTTTCCGCAAGCCACGCCCCCTTCGAGCGCTTTAATGAAAAATATTAATTAAACATATTAAATGTTGATATTAAAATTTGAAAAAATTCAGACATGTACAGGACAAATTAAGGAATGAAATACCGTAGAAAAAATATTTTTATCGCGATTTTATAAAAGGTTATCCATAAATTAATAAACAATTTCTTCCGACTGGCTATAAACATTGCAAGTTGCATAATTGTTAAACCAGAAATCCCAATTTTTTTTCCTCTCGTGGAGCTATTCTTCAAATATTAAAGAAAGGATTTCCGTTGAGTAAATTAAAAAATTGTTAATTTTCGATTTGTTATTAACAAATTACCTAGGCGGCAAATTAAATATTTAAATAAATGTTACAAGAATTATTTTTTTTCCAATGTCGATGATCATTCGTTTTTCTATCAATAAAAGCTACCTAAAAATATTTTTTTATAAATTTTAATTCTTTTTGTTTATAAAATTGTTATAAACAAATAGATTATTTATAAGATAATTGAATATTTTTTTTTGAAAATAGATTCCTCGTAAAAAATTATGAATTTTAAGATAAAAAACGATGCTTAAAAAAAATTTTTTATTGCTAAAAAACCGTTTTGTTAATTAACAATTTTTTTTTACCACTTGTTAATAATATTAAGGTACGCTTTTTTTTAAAATATCATTATTTATTATCCTCCTTAATAATAAAAAAAAAAATCGTTTTTTTATAAATTTTCATTGTTTATTAAATAAACAATTTGTTAAAAACGATTAATTTTTCTTTGTATAATTTTTTTAGAACTCTTTACACTAAAATAAAACCGACCAATTACCTTTTTGCGGAAAAAAAAATTAATTCGAAAATAAATATAAATATTTTTTTTTTTTTGCAAAACGGTCATTGGTCGGTTTTATTTTAGTGTAAAGAATTCTTAAAAAAATTATACAAAAAAAAATTAATTGTTTATAACAAATTGTTTTTTTAATAAACAATGAAAATTTATAAAAAAACGAAATTTTTTCTTTGATTATTAAGGAGGATAATAAATAATGATATTTTAAAAAAAAGCGTACCTTAATATTATTAACAAGTGGTAAAAAAAAATTGTTAATTAACAAAACGGTTTTTTACAACGGTTTTTTATATCAACATTTAATATGTTTAAATAATATTTTTCATTAAAGCGCTCGAAGGGGGCGTGGCTTGCGGAAACCCGAGTACCCGTTTTCAGTCGTATTTTCAGCTCCCTGTAAAATTTTTAATATTGGTCCTACAATTTCGCGAGTTGGGAGTTTCTTTTAGGAAATTTCCTCCTCTTTTTGAATCTTTTTTCAAAATCAAAATATATCAAATAGTTTTCGAGATATACCAAAAAAACTAAACCCCTTTTTTTTTGTTTACTAATTTGTTAATAACTTTTGCAATTTTTTCGAGCGGGTCTTGAATTTTTTCAAAAACTTTCTAGATTTGATCCCGAATCGAATGAGCCCTCAACCATATTTTTCCGAGTTTTTTAAAAAGTTTTGACTAAAAAAAGCACTTGTTGACTAGACTACAAATCGTTTTAGCGATATATATCATTGTCTGTAAGGTCAATGGTCTAAATTGCCTGAAAATAAATGTTTGATTATTATAGTCCCTTTCAAGGTCCAGACAAAAATCTTGTCAACTTACATAAGGACTACGCAGATTAGCGTCTAAAATAGTCAGTTAAGTGTATAGATGGTATTGCCCCTATGTCTTAGTTCATTCCACTATGCATAATAAGTCGGCCTAGAACTTAGCTACACGTATGATGCCGTAGCGTCATAATTCTGAACATGACAAAAAGTACTACAGCGCCATCTATGTATCTACTGAAGAACTAGCTGCGAATTCCTACATCTCGCAAGTGAAGTTATTCGCGAGTTAAGACTATATACGCGAACCCGACACAAACTATCATTCAGATCCGTCCCTTGTTAGAGCCAGTCCGCGATGCTAAGCCAGTAAGTCTAAACCAGTTCCTAAATAATGTCATTCAGATCCAGATTGTCCCTTTGCTGTCCTTCCCCAGCGACGCTCTAAGCCGAGGCTCGTAGCGTGTAATCGCATAGTTTGTAATTTTTTTGCCCTGGCTGGAGACCTTACCCCTTTGAATGTCGTTAAGTTCCTACATAAAACAATATGCCACAAGTGTCTTAAGTACCCACAGGGGAACAATACGCTGTAGTTATCGGTTTAACGGTAAAATTTTGTTGAAGGCCTTAATTTCAAGTCATCCACAGGAATTGCCCGACACTTTCGCTGCCCAGAACCCAGCGTATGAGTCCAAAATATATGGTATAATTTGAACTGGGCAGCAAAAGGTTTAAGCAGACGACAACCCGCCTAGGTTGAATTGCAAGATGCCTTATCGAAAAAAAAAAAACTGTCTTGCAGTGGCCAACCAGACACGACACCCGATTGCTCTGAGGATTTTCCCTTTTCTATAGATGAAGAGTTTTACACCCTGTGTTTCACTCCTCTAAAATGCTATTAATAGAGCTGCCGACATAGGTAGATAGATAGATAGAATATTCTTTATTATGTACACCATACAAATGAAAATAGTAACAGAATACAACTTATAAATAGGGTGACACAATGGGCGGTGTTATCGCTAAAAGCTATCTTTTCAAGACAACCTTTTTTTTTTTTTTTTTCGGGTGGGAAATCATCCAATGACTTCCCCAGCTCTGGGCGGAGCGGGGGGGCATGTCACACTTGTACTGACTAAAACCCACCCATGTTCCTTCTATTGCCCTTTACGTTCCGAGGCCGCGGTATCTCTTTCGAACAACCCGCAACCCCGGGGTTCAAGACACCCTTGGATGGATTTAAAGGAGCGGTAACAGTACTGTAGGTGGTCTGTGGTGTTTTATTTTACGAACGAATAGCTACATTTATAAAAACAAATACTTGTATATAAATACATATGTATAATATAGATATAAAATAATAATAATGAAGAGCAAAGAAATATACATACCTGTTTCAAAAGCCGCCAAGTCATCAGATAGAATGATTTCCGCTGACCGTATAGCCTTCGCGTAGTCTTTGGGCTCAGGAGTCTCAGGATATGACGTCACAACGTCACACCAACTCTCCATTTTATAATACAACTATGTTAATTTTCTGTAAATAATAAGATAATTATCTATTACAACCTCAGCGGTTTCACGCGTTGCTTGTCTCTTAATCCTTACTAATAGTATAAAAGTGAAAGTGAGTTTGTTTGTTTGTTACGTCTTCACGCCTAAATGGCTAAACCGATTTTGATGAATTTTGGTACAGAGTTATTTGGGACCCTGGAGACGGAAAAAGGCTATTTAAAAAAAAAAAAAGGTGGGATGTGAGGGAGAAAGAGGGAAGAAAAGGGAAAACTTAGCGTTGCTATTACAAATCAATAAGGCGCAAGGGGAACTGTGTTACCCCGAATTTAACGCGAGCGAAGCCGCGTGCAAAAGCTAGTAATATTATAAAAGCGAAAGTGAGTTTGTTTGTTACGTCTTCACGCCTAAATGGTTAAACCAATTTTGATGAATTTTGGTACTGAGATAATTGGGACCCTGGAGACGGATATAGGCTATTTAAAAAAAAAAAAAAAAATTGAGATATGAGGGAGAAAAAGGGAAAACTTAGCATTGCTATTACAATAAAGAAGGCGCAGGGGCAAAAACTGGTAAGGTAGCAGGTACCTGTAAATCAGGAAAGGGGAACTGTGTTACCCCGAATTTAACGCGAACGAAGGCGCGGGCAAAAGCTAGTTATGTTATATAGCCTTCTTCGATAAAAATGGTCTATCAAACACCAACATATTTTTTTAATTTGGACCAGTTATTTCTCAGATATGCGCATTGTACTAAACAAATTCTTCAGCTTTTCAGGCCGTGCGTTGCGTTAGGCGTGCGCACGGCGCGGGAGCCCGCGTGGCTTGCTGTTTCATGTAATCTCAGGCAGTGCGCTGCGGAGATTATATGAAAAAGCACGCCACGCGGGCGCCCGCGCCGTGCGCACGCCTAACGCAACGCACGGCCTTAATGTTAGTTAAGGCTGATTTTTCCAATGCCAGATAATTTTACTGGAGGAATAATTTTGTATTTTTGACAATTCTTTCATACTAAAGCTGTCAGACGTCAATTTAATTACACGAATAAAAAATCTCTGTTGATTGAAAAATGAGCCCTTAGTATAATATCCAACATTATTTTTAGTATATGCGAAACCTGAATATAGTTTGTTTAGAATAAATAACTGAAATGATTCCAAAATTTTTTACACCATGTTATATTTTGTCCCAAAAATATTTAAGAAACATTACAAGTTGGACACGCCCGGATTCAATAAACAAAAAACGATTCGTTTTGCTTACGGATAGTAGTATTTTGACATACGTCTCGTAGAAAATACTACTATCGGGCCCGGGCGTTAGTAGGTATACGCAATCGTACGGCGCCCAACATGTCACAGCGACACTAGGCGCGAGGGGTGACCGTGTTTTTGTACGGACAACCAAACCAGCTTATAACTGCGTGATTTTTCATGATACTGTTCTGAATTTTTGTACATAAATTCGTTACTTACATACAAAAAATATTAGACACGTGTTTCGGGTTTCGAATAAATAGAATAGAAATATACTTTAACAGCCATCATAGAGGGAGGATGGGAGAGGTGCTTCCTAAGAAAAAATCGTATCTAGTTTTACAATTCTTTATTGGAACGAAGTTCCTTATCGCGCGTTGCGATAGGGGGCTAGACGGAAAAAATTAAGACCAAATGTTGTAACGACACTTTTTGCTTAAGGCCAAAAGTCGTAATGACATTTTTTGCTACAGTTGTAGCCATGCCATGCGGCGTGCGCGTTTGTCTGTCTTTTTTTTCTGGTGGTGGTGTCTGGTGTCGCGACGACTATTTTTGTTGAGTGTATACAGGTTTTTCGTACATAATAAATAATAACTTCGTTCCATCCGGGTGTCCCTTGACACCTCTCAGGTTTTGTTAGATATAAAATCTTCAAATTGTAACCAATCGTTTGAAAAGGAATTTAAAAAACAGGCGATTATTCCATGATTGCGGTTACAGGCTTCCCCTTTTCCCTTTTTTCCATACATATGGTTGAGTTGAGTGTAATAGGCTTGCAAAAATTTAAATAGGGGACATATCCAACATGGTTCACTCAGATTGAACCTGACCTTTGTTGTCCTCCCCCAGCGACGCCCTTATGTGAGGCTTAACCCAACAGGGGGTGCCCTTACGAGTGTGGTTGCTTAGTTTGCATTTGTAAGTTTTTTGCCCTGGCCGGAGGCATTATCCCATTGAATGTCGTTAAGTTCCTACAGGGAGCATAAGACAAAATGCATACATACAAAATGAAACGTAAATTCTAAACCTGGACTGCCTACCGCCTACCATGCTACCAATTATAACAAAATATATAAAAATATTAACATTACCACAGATTCTTTACTAACTTACTTACTTACCACAGATTCTTTACTTACTTACTAATACTTTCATCTCGATGGCTATTCAAGTAAAGTTCTATATTATGAAGTTCTGATAAGAATTATCTCTGTATAATTAAGTTAGGATCTGAAAAGTTTTGGAGCAGTGAAGTAAGCCACAAGTTACCAAGTTATGGGTATTTAGTTAGAAAATTACTATAACCTTATTATGAAATAATACAAGTTAATTGCTGCTTTACGTTATAAACCGGCTAAATATCATTGTAGAAAACAGAGAAGTAAAACATTTAATCCTTATGAGAACTACCTATAGAAACAAACTTATAAATGACATAATCCATTAATTACCTGAGTATTCAAGTTCTTTCTTTGTGTCTTATAAAATCACTGTAGAAGAAACACTGAAGAAATAAAATACACGAAACGACCAACCCAAACCAAAATTCAAAACAAGTTTGGACAAGCTGAGCTGTCACTGTCAGTGGCCCAGCCCGCCCAGCTGTGTGTGTTTACCAACCACAGAGTAAAAACAATCTATAGTTAAATAAATAAATAAATATCTTGGGACAACTCACACACGGCTATCTGATCCCAAGCTAAGCAGAGCTTGTGTTATGGTAACCAGACAACTGATATACATACTTATATAATTTATAAATACATACATATTATAGATAAATCACACCCAGACACAGAACAAATTAACAATCATGCTCATCACACAAAGTTTGTCCTGGGTGGGAATCGAACCCACGACCTCCGGCTCAGCAGTCAGGGCCACTAACCACTAGACCAACAGGCCCGTCAAAATATTAATAGGATGTATACCAACAGGCCCGTCATAGTTAAAGAGGTATTAGGCAACAATGGGAGTACTCCATCTATCTGAGTGGCACTCAGATTCTTCTTAGTGAGGAACTCTCATACCCAGAGGAGGCGGTCTTGCCCTTCACCCTCACTTTCTTCGTGTCGTGGTTACTTTTAATGTTGAAATTGAAAGTAACCACGACACAGCGCGGTTGTGCAACCGACATATCCTTAAAATATAGCAAGCAAGCACATAATATTAAGAAATTAGCTTTGGAAATGTTTTTTGAAGGATTTTAAAATCAAAGCATAAGATATTTGCCAAAAAAAAACAGAATTTTACTTTGTTCTCGTTGACTTTGGTATGCTGCGTATAACTAAGCGTGTAACGCGACATCATAATGCGGTCAAATAAAAACGCACTTCATTTCCAAATGATTTTGCAAAAACACTTTGTTATGCAATTTGTCCATCTTACCCTCTGACATTTCAAATCGGTCGATAATTTCGATGAAATTCAATGTACTGAATTTCGTAAATTAAATTCAAAATAAACATAAATTAACTTCACCACATTCAAGCTGGCACCACGAAGAGTGATTTGGTTGGGGATCCATTACTATTCTCCATTATTACACCGTGTGACAACAAATAGGTTAGGATTTCAAAATATTTATATTTATTTCTTTAATTCTAAGTGTCTGAAACGTTTTATCCGGAATTTATCTATTTGACTGTGTTATTTATTTGATAGTGCCATTATGGACATTTACATAAGGAAGAAATTCGCTGGGCTTCAAGACTTTTTCGAATGTATAGCTATTACTAGTTAATCTATAGAAGAAGGTCCCCCTGTAATTGGGCTTAAGTAAATAATACGTTGTAATAGACTCTTGCAGTCTACGTTGTACAGTGCCAGGGTGGAAACGCGATGTAAGTTGTAGTGATACTTCAAACTGTTGATAGATATATTATGTACTTTTCTTTCAAAAGGCTTAGGTCCAGTTATATTTTCTTTTTGTAGATTTTGCTGTCGCTTTAGATTTAAACATCCTTATAATATTATAAAAGGGAAAGTGAGTTCTTCTGTTTGTTATGTCTTCACACCTAAATGGCCAAACCAATTTTGATGAATTTTGGTACAGAGATAGATGTTATCCTGGAGACGGACATAGGGATATTTAAAAAAAAAGTGAGAAAAGGGGAGAAAGAGGGAAGACAAGGGGAGAGTAAGATAAATATTTTTGGATCATCACATGGCTTAAAGTTCGCCTTAGCCCAAAGTAACTATGCCACGCGGACGAAGTAGCGGGCAAAAGCTAGTCATAATATAATCATTGAATACCTTCCTAAGATCACCTAATCATCTCTGCTTCTGAAATGCGTACGTTGTTCTTTGTTATATATGGTGTGTATTGTGACAACATCTATTTGCCATTTTAACTACATAAAATGACCATAAGTAATCTTCTAAACCAGCAAAGCGCTGCAAGCAAAAGTAGTCTTTAAGGTCAATTTTTGATGATAGTATATATGATATTAGTGCCCAACCGAAACTAGTTTTACGACTGAAACCGAAGCCGATTTTCGGCAACGGCCTCTGTTTCGGCCGAAACTGAAACTTCCTTACAAGGATCAGTTTTATCAGTCATTGTGAATAGCCTTTGGAGGACTTATTAAACTCATGGCACAATTGCAATCAAGTGGTATACCACAGATGAAAAATAGAACATAGAGAATAGAATAATAGAATATCTATTCACTATATATATGCAGGTTCTATCTGTGGTATATTTTTAAAAAGTTAATTGTTTCATGCCTATAAACTTTGCTTAAATGTAAACAATAAGATGAAAAAGATTTATCACAATATAGCAGATTGTTTAGGACAAACAAACAATCAAACATTATGGCACGCATTATATAAGTAGTGAATCATTTTGAGGTAGTACTCTATACTTAACACTTCAAGGCAATCAATTTACTGGCCTTGAAATGACACGTACATTCATATTTCATGCATGTTATAATATAAGTACTTGTATATCAAGAAATGACTTAAAAAACTAAGTTTATGTTTGCTTCATATTTTACTAGCTGCACTCCGCGGTTTCGCCCACGTAGAGTGGTATATCATACATATGAAAACCTTTTTGTTGAATCACTCTATCTATTTCATTAAAATCCGTTGAGTAGTTTAAAAGATCTAAGAGAAGAGACAATGGCAGCGACTTCATTTTTTATACTATGAAAAGATTTCCAAAGTACACATTATAATTATAATAGACAAGTTGGCGCCCGCGGCTTCACCCGTGTGATATCCAAAAGAAAAGTATCCTTTGCGTTATTCCAGACTCTAATCTACTTCTGTGCCTAATTTCATCAAGATCCGTTCAGCCGTTTTGACTTGAAAGAGTCACAAACATCCATCTATCCATCCTCACAAACATTCGCATTTATAATATTAGTAGGACTACATGAGCCAAAAAAAAAATCTGTTTGAATTAAATTTTACTTGGTATCTTTGTATATATTTTTGTTTGTTGCTTAAAACATTATCATATTGACACTGGGTTATTATTTTTAAGTTCTAGAATAAAATATTATTGTGTTTTGTAAATAAGAATTACCATTGTTAAATTGAATGATCGCTTATTAGGTACGCTCATCAGGATTTTCCCAATTTGTAATAATATTATACAATTGCTTCCTCCTGCGGTTTTACTTGCGATTTTTATTGCCATTGGATGACGGTATGTCATTCATCATGAATGACCTTGAATGCTTGACCTCGCTGTGATTGCTAAGTTTTTTCAAAATTAAAAGTCATTTATTCAAACTAAAAAGTCATTTACACAAGACAGTTCCCCAGAACGTCCTCCCTTCACAAGTAAAAAGTGATGACGTATTTTTAGAAGTAAGAATAATAAAAAAGTTAGTAAGTTATGTGAGAGCGGAATTTTTGTTAGCTTTTGGAGCTCGTGGCTAAATAATAGCAGCCGCTCGGGTCGATCTTTAGGTTAAGCCGCGCTTGCCTAGGTTGGTCTGTGGATGGGTGACCACCCGTTACATACCGAGTTTCCTCCATGCCTCGGAAAGCACCTTAAGCCGTTGGTCCCAGCTGTCATTTGTAGATCTTTGACAGTTATTACAGGTAGTCAGTGTTCCGAAAGTCTGACAACCAGTCTTACCAAGGGGTATCGCATTAACTAGTACTTAACTGCATTGTGGAGGTCAGATAGACAGTCGCTCCATGTAAAATATTGATATTCAGCTGCATCTGGTTAGACTGGAAGCCGACCCCAACATAGTTGGGAAAAGGCTAGGCAGATGATGAGAGCGGAATTTTTGTTCATGGGATGATTGTAGATCAAAAGATTATAGAAGAATACCTAAGCTAATTCCCGGTTTCAGATTTAACTGTTTAACTGAATATACATGTCATGTTTGTTTAGCTAAGATAAATAGTTAGCTAAATTAAGCCTTTATAAACGGCACGGTTAGGGCCTTAGGGGAGTGGCTGAGTGATTGACTGTTGCGCTGCGTGTCGCGGGTTCGAACCCCGCACGAAAAAAATATGTGTATGACAAATACAGGCAGTTGTTCCGGGTCTGGTTATTTGTGTTTGTGACTTTTTACAGGAGAAATTCCTAGTGTGGGGCAATGTTTAAAAAAAATAACAATATGGCGGTCTACAAAAGATGACTAGTCATTTTGTATGCATTCTCTAAGAAAAGGGTTTGCTGAAGAGGGCCCCTTTATCACTTGGGGTATGAAAATAAGATGTTGGCCGATTCTCAGACCTACCCCATATGCATACACAAAATTTCATACAAATCGAACCAGAAATTTCGGAGGAGTTTGGTAACAAACACAGCGACACGAGAATTTTAAATATTACATTTCAAATTGTGATTTTAATAAGAAGGAAGGAGATTCTCAATTCGTCCGTTTTTTATGTATGCCCCTATTACTCAAAGACGCCTGGACCGATTTGCAAAATTCTTTTTTTGTTTGATAGGGTATACTTCCCAGGTGGTCCCATATAAATTTTATTTATATTGCTTAGGTATTTAATGAGTTATCGTCTATAATACATATTTTTTTCTCTGTCTAAATGGATGATCTGCTAATCTTTTAGTAACAATGGAAAATGAATACTCGATAAAAAATATGTGATATATACCATAACTAAAAATGCTGAAATAAAAAACTTTTCTGTAAAAACCGACTTCCAAAAAAAGGGTTTGTATTTTTTACAAAAAAGTTTTTAATTATAATTCTGGCTGACTAATTGAATGTATTCTTTTATGATTATATTAGATTCTTTGTTCACAGTTACAGTGGAAGCAAAAGGAAAATCTCAAGTATGTCGTCTCAATTCTCTCCCAAGAGTGGTAGCTCATCTCCGCAGGGGACCCCGAACATAAGCGACCCGGTTGGGCCCGGAGGGGGCCCGGCTTCGTCAGGTGTTGCAAAACGATATGATAATATATGCAAATCCCAGGAAGATAAACGGAGTTACAGGTATAAAAATAATTATTATAATTTATTAGGCGTGCCCAAATGTTTACACATAATTTTTTTTTTTAATTATGGCATCAAAATGGAGTGACTTTTATTATTAATAATAACCTTTTTATTTCGGAAACTTGCTCCATAGTTAGTTAGTGATACAACTTACGTAACTATGTTAGTATTTATTGTTTTAATGTTTACATACTGATTTCATTTTATTTTATTGGCATGATATATTTCATTATTTTTAATGACTTAATGTGTTTCATTCGTATTGTATTGGATTATTATTGAATTCGACCTGATAATTTATTAATTTACTTGCGACATTGATGCTTATAATGAACTCCTATGTAATTATTGTGAATTAATTTATTTATATCTTACGTTAATTATTTTGAATGCGACTATTTAGACTTTTCTTCTTATTTAAATAAAAAATGTGCCCGATAGGCTCCATGTGAACTGTATTAAGACCTTGTAAAACACATGTGAGATGCAATAAATAATTTAATTGAATTGAATTGAATGGGGCAGTCGGGCCTACCAGTCTGGTTTGCACCCTGTATAGACAATGGCGTTCAAAAGGTTTCAACAAAGAAGGTTTCATCATAAAAATGAACTTGTCTATGTCTTTCCAGAGGTTTGATGCTGTCCAATCGGTTGCGGGTACTGCTAGTCAGTGATATGACCACAGACAAGTCGGCCGCTGCTATAGATGTCAATGTTGGTAGGTACCACTCATCTCCTTACCTTTCTTTTAAATACTTCTAGAACACACAAAACATCCATGCAAAAAACACTTACAAATAATAATTGTATGTTTATTTTTAACCGAATTAAAAAAGAAGTAGGTTCTCAGTTCTACTGTATTTTTTATGTATGTTTGTTACGCGATTACTCTGCCAACTGTGGACTGATTTTCAATATTTATTTTTATAATCGAAAGGGTACTTGAAGATAACTCGATAAAAATACCTAAAAAGAGGAAAATAACTTTACTTCGTTTCGTTGATTTTTTGATATGTCATGCGTTATATTATAGTGAAGACTATTTTTATTTTTTAAATTACTCAAAAGCTTTTTTTTATACGAATAAATAGTAGTCTTTGGGTAGATGAGGCAGGCTTTTTTGTGGATGGGTCATCATCAAATAACTGCCCCCGCTCTGGGCGAAGTGGACGGGAGTGTCAGACTTTTACTGACTAAAACCCACCCATGTTCCTTCTTTCCGGGCCGCTTATTCTTTCCAACAACCCGCAACCCCGGACAGGGGAGACTGAAAGAGATGAGAGGACTAAAATTACACGATGCATATATAGACATGTAACTGTTCCTCCAATTTTTTGACGGGCCTGTTGGTCTAGCTAGTGGTTAGTGGCCCTGACTGCTAAGCCGGAGGTCGTGGGTTCGATTCCCACCCAGGACAAACTTTGTGTGATGAGCATGATTGTCTGTTCTGTGTCTGGGTGTGATTTATCTATAATATGTATGTATTTATAAATTATATAAGTATGTATATCAGTTGTCTGGTTACCATAACACAAGCTCTGCTTAGCTTGGGATCAGATAGCCGTGTGTGAGTTGTCCCAAGATATTTATTTATTTATATTTACAGGCTATCTAAGCGACCCTGAGGAGTTACCGGGACTAGCACATTTCTGTGAACACATGCTGTTTCTGGGAACCACGAAATATCCTGAGGTATGCAACTTTTATTCGTACTAGCCTTTATTTTATTGCGTAATACTATTATTTTTGGTTGTTGACTAGTTTTTGACCCCACTCTCCCCTCCATACAAAGTGGTTAAGATAATAACTACTACTACAATAAATTAAACTAGGCACTACCTCAGAACGTTCTCAGTCATCATCTGCCTAGCCTTTTCCCAACTATGTTGGAGTCGGCTTCCAGTCTAACCAGATGCAGCTGAATATCAGTATTTTACATGGAGCGACTGCCTATCTGACCTCCACAACGCAGTTAAGTACTAGTTAATGCGATACCCCTTGGTAAGACTGGTTGTCAGACTTTCGGGACACTGACTATTGTAACGACTGTCAAAGATCTACAAATGACAGCCGGGACCAACGGCTTAACGTGCTTTCCGAGGCACGGAGGAAACTCGGTATGTAACGGGTGGTCACCCATCCACAGACCAACCTAGGCAAGCGCGGCTTAACCTAAAGATCGACCCGAGCGGCTACTATTTATTTAGCCACGAGCTCCTCTCAGAACGTTCTCAGTCTACCTAAAATCATTTGAATATTTCCAGTAGTTTAGTCACAGGAAATTATTTTACATTTTTAAAATTTGCTACACGATGTATCTAATAATAGGGAAGTACTGACAGGTTAACGACCGGCGACCCCCGCCTCTGTATAAATACACATCAAAAGAAAGGGTGTTCTATTTTGCTTCCACTTTTATGCCATTTAGTTTGTTCGAAATTTTAGTATTTTAATTTTGCGTGTTAGGGTTTTTTTGATAGTTTAGATTTTTAGAATTATTCTTATAAACTAGTATTGCCAATGTTCTCATTTATTGTTGTATTATCATAACCACTTTGTATAAAAAAAATAGAATAGGCCGACACACCTCCCCCTGTTTAATATTTATTACGAAAAGAAATAAAAAAAGAAACCTACGTTCGGTTTGTTTTAATGTTTATATTTCAACAATAAAAAAAAAGCTTTGGTCCACACTAGTAATTTCTCATGTATCGTAGATGCGTTTACAACCGTGATGTGTGTAAATTTTTACGTATTTATGTAATACTAGCTTTTGCCCGCGGCTTCGCTCGCGTTAAATGTGGGGTAACACAGTTCCCCTTTCCTGATTTACAGTTACCTGCTACCTGTAGTTTTTGGCCTTGCGCCTTATTTATTGTAATAGCAATGCTAAGTTTTCCCGTTTCTTCCCACTTTCTCCCTCATATCTCAATGTTTAAAAAAAAACATTGATGTAGCCTGTGTCCGTCTCCAGGGTTCCAACTATCTCTGTACCAAAATTCATCAAAATCGGTTCAGTCATTTAGGCGTGAAGAGGTAACAAACTCACTTTCGCTTTTATAATATTAGTAAGGATTTTTTTTCTATAAACAGGAAAATGAATACAACAAGTTCCTATCAGAGCACGGGGGGTCGTCGAACGCGTCGACGTCATCAGATCATACCACTTATTACTTCGACGTCATTCCTGAACATCTGCATAAGGCGCTGGATATGTAAGTTTTGTATTAAATATTTACAACTTTATTTTTAGTTTATGCGAAAGCCGAAACACCTGTCCAGTATTTTTATATACTTAAAGAATCTATGTACAAAATTTCAAAACTGTATCATGAAAAACCACAAAGTTATAAGTGCTATGTTACCTGGATATCCGTACAAATACACTGTCACCAACGGCGCACGGCGTCCCTGCGCCGCGACTGTGACTCGCGCGCATATTGTTGTGCCGAGCTCCGGCCGGGTGGTTTGTGCGCTTGCGAATAGGTACTTAGTGTCGCATGGTGTCCATATTATAAACTTTTTTAAATATTTATGGGAAAAAATATAACATGGTGTAAAAATGATTGGAATCGATTCAGTTACTTATTCTGAACAAACTATATTCAGGTTTCGCATATACTAAAAATAATGTTGTACTTATAAGTGTTCGAACAAACCCGACTTTGTTTTATACTATCTAATATATAAAATTCTCGTGTCACAATGTTCGTTCCCATACTCCTCCGAAACGGCTCGACCGATTCTTATGATTTTTTTATGCATATTCAGTAAGTCTGAGAATCGGCTAATATCTATCTTTCATACCCCTAAGTAAGAAGGAACCGCTGGGCACAGCTAGTTTATATATCTTTGTTCTTACTCCCCAGTTTCGCCCAGTTCTTCATCTCGCCACTCTTCACGGAGTCGGCGACGGGTCGCGAGCTGAGTGCAGTAAACTCGGAACACGAGAAAAATACGTCTTCAGACACGTGGAGGCTGGACCAGCTCAACAAGGGCACCGCTTCACCCACCCATCCCTTTCATAAGTTTGGTACAGGTATGTGTAGCGAGGAGGGTTTTTATCAATCTTCAATCTACCCTCAATCGTCCTCAATCGCCCCTCGTCTCAAACTCATACTCAAACTCAAAGCATTTATTTTAGTTTAATTAGACCATTTTTTTGCGGATGGGAAATCTTCAAATAACTTCCCCGGAGGGAGTGTCAGACTTGTACTGACTAAACCCACCCATTTTCCTTCTATTGCCCTTTACGTTCCGGGGCCGCGGTATCTCTTTCGAACAAACCGCAACCCCGGCAGGCGGTGGCCCTGGCAGGCCCCTCTGCTTTCAATTAGACCATTACAGGCACTTTTGAATGTCAAGAAACAAAATGAAGCTACAGTCGCTGTCACAAGACATAATAACTTGTGAAAGTACTGTAGTTGCATCTCTCAAAGCGTTGATCTCTATGGAGAAGAATGGACAAGAAACTCCATGGACACTCTTTTAAATTAGAATATTATTACAAAATCGTATTTACATAATTCATGTTGAGATTATACAAATATGAACGATGTAGAAAGACGTGCACAGTAAGAAAAACAGACATGGGAGTAGTGTGTTCTCCAGTTATTAACTGGGTTGTGAAGGTCAGATAAGCAGTCGGTTAGATACGCAGAAGCCGACCCCAACATATTTGGAAAAAGTCTAAGCAGATGATGAACAAAATATTTTACACATGTGTCAATCTTTCATTCCGTCAATCACATAATCTATCAATCTTCCATTCCTTCAATCACATAATCTATCAATCTTCCGTTCCCTCAATTATACAATCTATCAATCTTCCATTCCTTCAATTATACAATCTATCAATCTTCCATTCCTTTAATTATACAATCTATCAATCTTCCATTCCTTCAATTATACAACCTATCAATCTTCCATTCCTTCAATTATACAATCTATCAATCTTCCATTCCTACAATTATACAATCTTTCATTCCATCAATCAAAAGTCATTTATTCAAGTAAGGCCGATAATCAGCACGTCCAAAAAGTGCTGAGTAATGTGTTACAAGAGACAGTCCCACATATCACCCCGCCCTTGGCCACTTCCTAGTATTTTAGCTGGGAAGAAGAAGTGACGGAAGGAACGAACTCCCCAGCAACAGATCTATCTGGTTAAAAGAAGTACTCAATCTATCAATGTTTCATTCTTTCAATCACTCAATCTATCAATCTTTCACAGGCAATAGAGAAACTTTGGAGACAATACCCAAATCAAAAGGTATTGATGTCAGGAAAGAGTTGCTGAAATTCCACAAGAAATGGTATTCGGCAAATATCATGACACTAGTCGTTATGGGAAAAGGTAAGAATCTTCTAGAATAACTTTGTTGTCTGGCTGTCTGTCAAGACCCTTTATCTCGGGAACGCGTGGAGCGATCGCGTTGAAATTCAAATCATAAACTCAAATCTATGGTCCCTTAGATCTAAGATAAGATAAGACAAGATATTTATTTTCTGAAACATGTGTACTCATAAATGAATAGTACAAAAAAAAATGCATGCAGGGTAATAAAAAGAAACGGTCCGGACATGTTTAAGAAAGAAAGAAAGAAAAAACATTTATTAGTCGCAAATTACGACGAGCAACAAAATAACAAAAAAAAAAAAAAAAAAAAATTCAACATGCAAAGTACTTACCACAAACATTTACAAATACATATAGGTATGGGACAAAATAAAAATAGCTTGCACGTCGTGACTGCGACAGGTCGGTCACCACTCAGCATGATGCTGCACCATGGGAGCCCACAGCACAGCACAGCACTGTTTGCAACATCTATAAAAACTAACCCTCTAAGTCTACGCAGTCAAAAGATATGGCCGTTTATATCGCATGCTTGTACGGAACCCTTGGTGCGTGAGTCTTACTCGCTCTTGACCGACCGACTTTTAGCGTTACGTACATCAAAAGAAAAAAACAAAACCATTATTGGATCGATGTAATGTAATATTGAATACTGTTTTAGCTGAAGTATCGTGTAGATAAAACCTTCCTTTTCAATATTGAACCACCACGATTTATAATTATGGCAATGTAAGGTTTTTGCGTGACCGTTATCATAAAAATAATTCAAAATTGACGACACGGTTGGCGCAGTGGTTGAGCGATCGACTGCTGCGCTGCGAGTCGCGGTTTCGATCCCCGCACGGATCAATTATTTGTATGACCTACAGATAGTTGTTTCGGGTCTGGCTGTTTTTGTATGTGAGTTTAAATGTTTGTAAACGCACCCACGATACAGGAGAAATTTTTAATGTGGGGCAACGTTTTTTTTTTTTTTTTTTTTAAAAAGTCGGATGTTAGCAAAGACAGGCTACTCTTCATACAAAAATCTTTCGTTTTCCAGAATCCCTAGACGATCTAGAAAGTATAGTGGTCCCACTATTCTCTGAAGTGGAAGACAAGTCGGTGGAGCCGCCATCTTGGCCCGAGCATCCGTTTCCGCCGGAGCTGCGTCGCAAGCGCGCGTACTGCTATCCCGTGAAGGATCTGAGGTCTTTGTCTATCGACTTCCCTATTCCAGATACGAGGAAACATTATAAAAGTGGAGTGAGTATAACTAATAATAAAATATATCACCGAAAAGAAAATAATTCCTTACTAATATAATATTATAAAAGCGAAAGTGAGTTTGTTTGTTTGTTACGTCTTCACGCCTAAATGGCCAAACCAATTTTGATAAATTTTGGTACAGAGATAGTTGGAACCCTGGAGACGGACATAGGCTACTTTTTGTCTCTTTCTAACCCTCCACTTCCATAAAATAGGGGTGGAAGTTTGTATGGAGCATTCCGCAATTTTCAAGGTAGGGAGCTTAAAATTAGTATGCGGACTATTTGTCAAAGACAAAAAAAAACATCCAGCATCAGTTTTTTTTTAAATCTGCCCCCCAACCCCTTAAAAGAGGGGATGAAATTTTATATAGGACTTTTCGCAGTTTTCAAGGTAGGAAGCTAAAAATCGGTACACATACTCTTTGTTACCAACGAAAAATACCTGCAAATCAGGAAAGGGGAACTGTGTTACCCCGAATTTACCGCGGGCAAAACTAGTTTACTACTTATAGTAAAAACTAGCTTTTGCCCGCGCCTTCGCTCGCGTTAAATTCGGTAGCGCCTTATTGAATTGTAATAGCAACGCTAAGTTTTCCCGTTTCGTCCCTCTTTCTCCCTCGTATCCCACTCTTTTTTAAAAAAAATAGCCTTTGTCCGTCTCCTGGTTCCCAACTATCTCTGTACCAAAATTCATCAAAATCGTTTTAGCCATTAAAGCGTGAAGAGGTAACAAACAAACAAACAAACTCACTTTCGCTTTCATAATATTAGTAAGGATATTACTGATGATAAAATACATAAGTATATTATTAGTGAATGCAAGGTGTTTTACTCCTCTATTAGAGCCCCTATTAGATAGTAATGTAGATATTGTTGTCCACAGCCAGGACATTACTTGTCCCATCTGCTGGGACACGAAGGACCTGGCAGTTTGCTGTCTGCATTGAAGGAAAGAGGATGGTGTAACAGGTAAGAAAAGCCCATGTTATTATAGTACTAGTTGTGCACCTACCTCGCGGCATATAAGGGCTGTAGCGTGATTTTTAATGGTTTTTCGTTTTTTTTAAGTAAGCAATGACTTATTGTCGGGCCTAAGCTGTCCTCTCATACTTAAGTACTAACGCTGTAACAACAACATTGTAAAACCAAATGTTATTAAAAGAGTAACCATGGAGTTTCTTGCCGGTTCTTCTCCATAGGAAACGACCAACCCGAATCGTGCACCTTTTCTCGACGTTTTATAAGTGCCCATGTAGGCCTATCATCATCTGCCTAGCCTTTTCCCAACTATGTCGGGATCGGCTTCCAGTCTTACCGGATGCAGCTGAATACCAGTATTTTACATGGAGCGACTGCCTATCTGACCTCCATAACCCAGTTAGTACTGGGTAATACGATACCCCTTGGTAAGACTGGTTGTCAGACTTTCGGAACACTGACTACCTGTAACGACTGTCAAAGATCTACAAATGACAGCCGGGACCAACGGCTTAACGTGCTTTCCGAGGCACGGAGGAAACTCGGTATGTAACGGGTGGTCACCCATCCACAGACCAACCTAGGCAAGCGCGGCTTAAATGCTATGCCATGCCCATGTAGGCGTATGTTAAATAAAAATATTTGAATTTTATATTAAATGGTAATTATCTCTGTTTCTCCACAGTTTAGTAGGCGGCACTCGTATCGGAGCCCGGGGCTTCGGTTTCTTCGGCGTACAAGTGGATCTGACGGAGGAAGGTGTCTCCCATACTGATGATATCATTGAATTGGTGTTCCAAGTTAGTATATCAAGTATCATCATCAGTGATCGGATAATCGGGCGCTACCTTACCTAAACTTCATTTTTATGCCTACGAAAGAATAATATGGACATGCCTTTCCCGGATCCCGGGATCGTTAGAAATTTCTGATTGGTAAAAATTTTACCTGCATACAAAATGTGGTTAGAACTCGTTGTAAAACCAAAATATTTTCTTTGTATAATGCTTACATACTTTCTCGTACTTTCAAGACGGCTGTTCCTTGTTAAATTTTCATTGCAATTTCATTTCGATTTGAAAATTCCATTTATTCTGAATAATATAAAGATATAAAATCAAAATAACCATTGCTATAATTTCATTTTTTTATTTTATAATTTATTACTTATTAATTCAAGAAGGAATATCCATATTATTCTTTCAAGAAAAGAAGTTTAGGTATATAAGCGCCCGATTATCTTTCATCAAAATCGGTTTAGCCATTTAGGCGTGAAGACGTAACAAACACTCACTTTCGCTTTTATAATATTAGTAAGGATTTATTCTTGCTCATGTACGATAAATTTGTAATAATTATAGACCACATGGTCTGAAATAAAGATTTATTATTATTATTAACAGGAAAAAAACGAAACCGTCATTGGATCACACTGTAGTCCGTCCTTCTGTCTGTCTGTCACGTCAAATATTAACCCCCTAAGTCTACGCAGTCAAAAAATATGACCGTTTATATCGCAAGTTTGTTTGCCCAACTCGCACTTCCCAGGTTAATTTTACTTCTCTAACACGATATTCCTTTTTTTACAGTACATCGCGATGCTGAAGAAGGAAGGTCCGAAGCATTGGGTGTGGGAGGAGCAGAAAGACTTGATGGCGCTGGAGTTTAGATTCAAGGATACGCAGGAAGCCAGGGGCATGGTGACAGGCCATGTGCACTTACTGCAGGCAAGTGTATAGCAATATGGTCCTTATGTCGTAGCGTTGGAGTTCAGGTTCAAGGATACGCAGGAAGCCAGGGGCATGGTGACAGGCCATGTGCACTTACTGCAGGCAAGTGTATAGCAATATGGTCCTTATGTCGTAGCGTTGGAGTTCAGGTTCAAGGATACGCAGGAAGCCAGGGGCATGGTGACAGGCCATGTGCACTTACTGCAGGCAAGTGTATAGCAATATTATGGTCCTTATGTCGTAGTTTTAGAGTTCAGATTAAAGGACCGCAGTACCTCGGGTTTCGCGTTGTTCGAAAAAGATACCGTGGCCCCGGAACATAAAGGGCAAAAGAAGGAACATGGGTGGGTTTTAGGCAGTACAAGTCGGACACTCCCCCACTCCTCCCAAAGCGGGGGAAGTTAACTTTACAGGAGAAATTCCTAGTGTGGGGCAACGTTTTTTAATTTAAAAAAATATATATGGTATCTCGGAGCTGTGAAAAACTCAACCCGCTAAGTCTACGCAGTCAAAAGATATGGCCGTTTATATCGCAAGTTTGTACGGAATTCTCATTCTCGGAACTTGCACTCGGGTCTGGGTGTTTGTGTATGTGAGTTTAAATGTTTGTAAACGTACCCACGATACAGGATAAATTCCTAGTGTGGGGCAACGTTTTTTTTTAAAAGAAAAGAAAAAAAAGATATTCTGCACAAAACTTTTTTTTAATTCTCGACTTTGAATCGGCGACTGCTTTTAATAATTATTATTTTCTTTTGTCTCCAGGAATTTCCTATAGAAGACGTTCTCTGCGCATACTATATCATGACGGAATGGAAGCCAGAGCTGATCGACTCACTGCTAGCTCTGCTTACCCCTGAGAATGTTCGCGTTGGCATTGTGGCGAAGTACGTATAGAAAGAAATAATATTTATTAAACTGTTTTCGTTGTAGCATGATGGGAGGTGACATTAGAAGAAAATACACGTTTTTTAATGGGATAGATTGTTATGATGATACGCTTTTACGATTATGATTAGAGGCCGGATTAAATGCAACATAAAAAGCTTGTTATATGCATGAAAAATGCTTGAAAATTGGCAGAATATGCGAAATAAAATGAAAAAAAAACTCAATCAAAATCAAAATATTTTAATTTTACATAGGCCTACATGGGCACTTATAAAACGTCGAGAAAAGATGCACGGTTCGGGTTGGTCGTTTCCTATGGAGAAGAACCGGCAAGAAACTCCATGGTTACTCTTTTAAAATCATTTAGTTTTACAATGTTGTTGTTGTTACAGCGTTAGCACTTAAGTATGAGAGGACAGCGTAGGCCCGACAATAAGTCATTGCTTACTTTGCAAAAAGTAAAATAAAATAATACGTTAACAAAAGTTAACAAACGTCTAAGAATCTACAAGGCAACTAAACTGCAGATCAGTGAGCACGCACGTCAAGGATGAACAAGTAACAATTTATATGCGTAATAGGTGGAACGACTTCTTAGTAGACGAACGCGACGTTCTTATGTTCCGAAATGCAGTAAAAAGTCACAATTATTACTCAATAGCCTCTAAGCCTTTATATTTTGTGACTGTTATTAAATTTGAAATTTCGAAACGCAGGGTGAGTGAAATTTATTGTAAAACTAGCTTTTGCCCGCGGCTTCGCTCGCGTTAAATTCGGGGTAACACAGTTCCCCTTGCGCCTTATTGGTTTGTAATAGCAACGCTAAGTTTCTCTGATTATGATATAATCCGGTCTCTAATTATGATATTCATCTAATTGTGATATAATCCGGATCTCTAATTATGATATAATCCGGTCTCTAATTATGATATTCAGGGTAAAGCCTATATCACAAAATAAGATAACAAAAAAAAAATTGACGTCTTTTTTTTGGGGTGGGAAATCATCAAATAACTTCCCCCGCTCTGGGCGGAGCGGGGGGGAGTGTCAGACTTTCACTGACTAAAACCCACCCATGTTCCTTCTATTGCCCTTCACGTTCCGGGGCCGCGGTAACTCTTTCGAACAACCCGCAACCCCGGCAGGCATTGACGTTTATGTCGTAACTTTACAGAATCCTCAGTGCGCAAGTCTGACTCGCTCCTGGCCGGTTTTAATGTACTTTAACATTATCTGTACGTGTATTAAAAAATCAAAAACAGTAAAAAATAATAATAAGCAGTACCAACTGAGAGATGACCAGTCCAGTCAACATGACGTATGAATCAGCACCATTCAACTTAACCATTTCTTTACAGAGGTTTCAAAGATAAATGCACAATGACAGAGCCTTGGTACGGGACGAAATATCTGCAGGAGAATATAGAAGATTCTTTAATACAGGTATTTATCTCTTTAAAACAATAATTTTACTGAAGTAAGTTGGAACAAAGTACAGTACTTATTTAACAATAATTTAAACAAATTTATATGAACTAGTCTCATTAAATAAATATGAACTTAACCCGTTGAATGTCGTTAAGTTCCTACTTAATTAGGTATATACCTGTAATGATAACTGTAAGGAAGATTTTTTGAGTAAAAAACTTGAGAGGTGTCAAGGGACACCCGGATGGAACGAAGTTATTATTTATTATGTACAAAAAAAACCTGTATACACTCAACAAAAATAATCGTCGCGACACCACACTGTTCAATGCGAAATAGAAAGACGAAACGAAAATAACTGGCTTGCTTTCTATGAGAGAGAGAGAAACACGCGCACGCCGCACGGCTTACAACTATAGTAAAAAGTGTCGTTACAACTTTTTGGTCTTAATTTTTTCCGTCTAGCCCCCTTTCGCAACGCGCGATAAGGAGGTTCGTTCCAATAATTAAAAAAAAATTGTTATCTCATTCTCCAGAAGTGGAAGACTGTGCAGCCTACTCCTGAGCTACACCTCCCCCCTCCGAACGAGTTCATACCTAATAAGCTTGGCTTAGAAAAAGGGGAGGACAGTACCGCAGATTCTACCGCCCCTATAATAATTAAGGTAAGAAACTATTTCTTATATATATATTGACTTGGCTCGCGAGTTTGTCGACATGTGGGATGTGGACTCGGCGATCATTGTGCCGATAGTCGTATCTGCCAATGGCTTAATTGCCAAGAGCCTCGACCAACACCTGAGAAGGCTCTCGTTAGGCAGCTGGATCAAGGGCTTGATACAGTGCGCGGTACTCCTGGACACGGCTCGTATTGTTAGGAGGTTCCTTTCTCTGGAGCCCAGACTGCCGGTAGCTTGGACCCTGTTCCCGATACCGGTGGGCTACTATTTTTATATTTTTTAAAAGGTGAGAAACTATTTCTTTATTTATCAAAAAACTCATGCTCGCGGCGTTGCCCGCGTGAAATGTGGCGCAGTGGCTGAACGATCGACTGTTGCGCTGCGTGTCTGCAGGCAGGTATAGCAATATGGTCCTTATGTCGTAGCGTTAGAGTTCAGAGAAGTTAAGACTTTTTATGGTTCCGCACCTATAAATGAAAAAAAAAAACGGAACTTATTGGATCGGATGGATGTTTGTCTGTCTGTCAAGGCCCGCGTATCTCGGGAACGCGTGTTGTTATCGAGTTGCAATTAAAACCATATACTCAAATTTAAAAAAAGACGACACGGTTGGCGCAGTGGTAGTGCGATCGACTGCTGCGCTGCGTGTCACGGGTTCGTTCCCTGCACTGAACTAATATTTGTTTGGCCAACACATAGTTGTTTCGGGTCTAGCTGTTTGTGTATGTGAGTTTAAATTTTTGTAAACGCACCCATGATACAGGAGAAATTCCTAATGTGCGGTGAAGTATTTAAAAAAGGCTGCAATTGCGGATTGCTTAGGTATTTTCTACTAGTTTACCTAAGGGTGGTGACATGTCCCCCCGCTCCGCCCAGAGCGGGGAAGTCATTTGATGGTTTCCCACCCGAAAAAAAAAGGGTGGTGCAAACCGGGGTTGCGGGTTGTTCGATAAAGATTACCGCGGGCGCCGGAACATAAAGGGCAATAGAAGGAACATGGGTGGGTTTTAGTCAGTATAAGTCTGGCACTCCCTCCCCTTTCCCCCCGGGGGAAGTTATTTGATGATTTTCAATCCGCAAAAAAGAGATATCTAAAATGATCTGTTTGTTTCAGGACACCCCGCTAATGAGACTTTGGTTCAAGAAAGACAGCGAGTTTAATCTGCCTAAAGCAGTTATGACGTTCGATTTAGTCAGGTAAGGCAATAAAAAAGACCATTACAGACACTAATCTGCATAGTCCTCATGTATGTTGACCAAGATTATTGTCTGGACCTTTAAAGAGACTATGACCTCTGTGTTTGTTTCGGCTGTTTCTTCACAGAGTAGTCGAGTACGAAACACCGGCCTCATCTAGTTTAAAAAAAATGACTTGTGAAACTGTTTGCAAAAACTCACTTGCAAAATACCTTTTAATCCAGATTTTTTTAACCGCCTTAAAAATGTAGGAGTTTCTCAAATAGGCTGTATTTTTATAATCCAAGTGGTACACATACTCATTTAGGGGCTCCACATATTAATTATGTATATATTTTAAGTAATTCATGTGTTATGTTCTTTAATACATTCCTTTTTTTCTTATGTAAATAGTCGATATGCTAATATCTCGTAGTAGCAATGGAATATGAATACATCCATAGGAATTTGTGTAAGATACCATCATACTGAAAACATAACTGAAAAGGCTGAAATAATAAACTAAAAGTATTCATCACGTTGTTCGTCTGTCTGTCAAGACTTTTCTTTTTCAAGATAATATCTGTATATATATATATCTCGGAAATAAGTAGATATATTAAGATGAAATTAAAACCATGTACTTAAGTCTGTGGCCCCTAGGAGCTGTAAAAAATCAACCCACTTAAATTTCCCTAGTGTGTGTAATATCTGTTGCAATCTGTAAAAAAATCTTTGGGGATTTCGATTATGCCATCTTCTGGGCTATTTACTCTATGACGAAATTTTAACAGCCGCTCGGCTCGGATTTATTTTCCGTCTCATTTGTGTTTTTTTTTATGGTTTTCGCAGTCTTCGCAGTCAAATAATATGGCAATTAATATCGCTTTTAAAGTTTGTACGGCACCCTAGAAAGTGTCTCTATCGATTCTTTTTCTTTCTGCCAGCCCCCTAGCCTACGCAGATCCCCTGAGCTGCAACCTGACGTCAGTGTGGGTGCTGCTACTGAGAGACAGCCTCCAGCAGTTCGCGTACGCCGCGGAGCTGGCGGGACTGCGCTGGAGCATCGGTAATGCCAAGTATGGGATCAGCGTGAGTAGATTCAGTAATTACTTGAAAACCCACTCCCTTATAGCAGAATAATTCGCCTTTTAGCACAAGGAAGAAGGAAAGAAAGAAAAATATTTGTTTGTCGTAAATTACGAAAGGCACATTAAATAACAACAAAAAATACATATATGGCACAAAAGTATAAGAGGAAGATTAAATGATATAAGAGGAAGTTTGAAAGTTGCAGAAAAATTGAAAGGGAGTCGTTCGTCTTGGTATGGACATGTAATGAGGAGGGACGAAGCACATGTGACTAAAAGAGTGATGGATCTGAGTGTTGATGGACGGAGAGCGAAAGGAAGGCCAAAGAAAAGATGGATGGATTGTGTAAGGAATGATATGAAGGAGAAAGGAGTAAATGATGCCGTGACATCTGATAGGGGAGAATGGAAGAAGAAAACGTGTTGCCCCGACCCCAAATAGAATGGCATAAGGATAGGAAAATTATGAACGATATGGAACAAAAGTAAAAAAAAAAATATCTTGCACGTCGTGACTGCGATAAGTAGGTCACCACTCAGCATGACATTGAAGACTACATATTCCTAAACCACTGCAACAGCAGAGGGGCCTATCAAGGCCACTGTTTACCGGGTTAACTGAAAGATATAACGCGGTCCCAAAACATAAAATGCAAAAGTAAGAACATGAATAGGTTTTAATCAGGAAAAGTCTGACACTGCGCCCCGCTCATAATTTCCTATCCGAAAAAAAACTACAGCAACTTATGTGCGCCAAATCAATGAAGCTCGGCTAAGTCTCAGAGAACCAATTTAATGGTCTTCGATCTCGCCACGAAATTAATCAAAAAAGAAGGCGCTCCTTTGCTTTCTTTTCTACGAAAAAAAAACAAATTTCTACTACATTTATAGAGTTCCCTAGTTAAAAATAAATAAATAATAATATATGTTTTCGCAAAAATAGTTTTAGATATTTTATGTATTGGACCCTATTACAATGTTGTCGTATTTTACCCAAAGGTTGACTGGTAGAGAATGCCTTATGGCATTAAGTCCGCCTATGTACCACTATTGTACATGAAGTTTAAATAAATAAATAAAAATAGCAGTACAAGCTTCGATTTTGTATAAAAACAACTTATTGCAAAACATTAACGACTTGTAACATAATACTTAAATTTCCCTAATGTGTGCAATATCTGTCGCCTTCTGTAAAAACTGACAGAAGAATTTCTTTGTGGATTCGGATTATGCCATCTTCTGGGCCATTTACTCTATGACGAACGGAATCGGAACTTCGGTCGCTTTTGTGTTTTTTTTATAGTTTCGTACCTCAAAAGGAAGTACGGAACCCTTATTAGATGATTTTGTTGTCCGTTTGTCTATCAAAACCATTTAACTCGAAAACGCGTGGTGGTAACGAGTTGAAATTAAAAACATATACTTATAAGTACGGCCAACTAGCAGCGATACGAAAGGTCATTAACCTAAAGAACAACTGTGGCGTTGACAATCTAATATTTATCTCTTTCCATCTTGTGCCTTTGTCGTAATGTCTCGTTCTCCCGGCAAAAACATGACAACGTTAAGACGGGTTCGCCAACATTCGGGCGGCCATTTTAGATGGGGTTTTAGCATGGGTTTTGTTTACATTTGGTATCGCTTCTCGTTGGCCGTACTTTAGTTAGTATGTGGTCTCGTGGATCTGTAAAAAGATATGGCCGTGTATTCCGTAAGTTTGTACGGAACACTTGGTGACTTGGTAGGTTTTTATTGAATAGATTGATAGAATATTCTTTATTATGTACTCCATATAAGTAACAAGAATAACACTAAAAAAATTATAAATAGGGTGACACAATAGGCGGTCTTATCGCTAAAAGCGATCTTTTCAAGACAACTTTCGGATGGATTTAAAAGAGGAGAAACAGTGCTGTAGGTAGTCTGTGGCGGAACATTTTTCAAAATTAATAGCTACATTAATAAACACAAATACTTATATATAAATACATATAAAATAATAATCATGAAGAGCAAAGAAATCCTTACTAATATTATAAAAGTGAGTTTGTTTGTTACCTCTTCACGCCTAAATGGCTAAACCGATGAATTAATGAATTTTGGTACAGAGATAGTTGGGACCCTGGAGACGGACATTGGCTATTTTTTTTAAAAAGAGTGAAAAATTAGGGATTAAGAGAGAAAAAAGGGAAAACTTAGCATTGCTATTACAATAAATAAGGCGCTAGGGCAAAACTACAGGTAGCAGGTCACCAGCAAATCAGGAAAGGGGAACTGTCTTATCTCGAATTTAACGCGGGCGAAAGCTAGTATTTAATATTGTTGTTTAAGGAGAGAGCTTTAAGACCAGAATTTTAAAAGTGGACAGGGTTTGAGCTCGAATAATAAACACGTTAGATTTTTCAGGTGACTATCGATGGGTACGATGACAAGCAAAGCGTGTTACTGGACAAGATCATCGAGCACATGGTGGACTTCACTGCTGACCCCAAAAGGTTTCATATCATGAAGGAAAATCATATCAGGGCGATAAGGAATTTTGATGCTGAACAGCCTTATCAGGTATGTTTTTTTTAATATTTTAATTCTTTTCTTTCTCCTTTCTTTATAAAAAAACGTTGCCCCACACTAGGAATTTCTCCTGTATCGTGGGTGCGTTTACAAACATTTAAATTCACATACACAAACAGACCCGAAACAACTATCTGTTGGCCAAACAAATATTTGTTCCGTGCGGGAATCGAACCCGCGACACGCAGCGCAGCAGTCAATCGCTCAGCCTCTGCGCCAGCCGTACCGTCAAATTATCTTCAGTTAGTAGTTTAATAACTAACGCCCGGTTCCAATAGACAAAAACGAGTCGTTTTGCTTACGGATAGTAGGATTTTGACATACTTCTCATAGAACTTATGTAAAAATACTACCATCCGTAAGCAAAACGAGTCGTTTTTGTTTATTGGAACCGGGCGTAAGGCATCTTCGACACGTGCCAGCTGTAGCGGGAGACGCTTCGGGTGTCTAGAACCGACAGAACACTCCCGGCCACCTTAGATGCGGTCCTGTGGACGGTGAGAAATGGGTACGTCCCCGTCCGGCCGTCTACATGACGAAAAAGACGTGAGCAGAGAGGCTTGCCGGAGTTGCGGGTTGTTCGAAAGAGATACCGCGGCCCCAGAACATAAAGGTCAAAAGAAGGAATATGGGTGGGTTTTAGTCAGTAAAAGTCTGACATACCCTCACGCTCCGCCTAAGATCATTTGATGGTATCCCATCCGAATAAAATAGTAGACTTTTACAATGTTTGCTTGTTTTTGGCTTTTTTGACAGGCCGACCTTTCATCCTTACTAATATTATTAAAGCGAAAGTGAGTTTGTTTGTTTGTTACCTCTTCACGCTTTAATGGCTAAACCGATTTTGATGAATTTTGGTACAGAGATAGTTGGGAACCAGACGACGGACATAGACAATTTTTTTTTTTTTACAAAAAAGTGGGATGTATGAGAGAAAGGGGGAAGAAAAAGAAAAAAATAGCGTTGCTATTACAAATCAATAAGGTGCAAGGGGAACTGTGTTACCCCGAATATAACGCGAGCGAAGCCGCGGGCAAAAGCTAGTGTTTAATATTTATTTCGTAAGAATCTAAAGGAGAAAATGAAAACACTTTTGTTTTAACGTTTATTTTTTGAAGTTATAATTTCTAGCGCTTTTTCAAAGTACAATCTTTACTTTGCTTAATTTTGTGATCTTTTGTCAGAACTGTCAAGACTATTAATTTCACAAAATTATTGTGAATTTAATAGTCTATATTAAGACTATGCAATATTTCTAGTCAACCCGGTCAAAAAATCGCGTTCTCCCATACAAACTTGAAGGCATGGTTGGCGCAGTGGCTGATCGATCAACTGCTGCGCTGCGTGTCGTGGGTTCGATTCCCGCACGGAACAAATATTTGTATGACCTGCAGATAGTTGTTTCGGGTCTGGCTGTTTGTGTATGTGAGTTTAAATGTTTGTAATCGCACCCACGATACAGGAGAAATTCCTAGTGTGGGGCAAAAAAACTGCCACCTGTTTTATCCCCAATTTTGCAAAATCCCGTCTTAGTGACCACCAAAAGTACTGCTTGCTGAATCAGGCAGTTATAGATGGAAAAAGGCTTGTCAGATTATGATGTTTTATTTATTTGTTTTGCAGCACGCTGTTTACCAGCAAGCGTTATGTCTAGCGGACCTGGTATGGACGAGGTGTCAACTCTTAGAGGTGGCTAATGGTAAATATACTTTATCAACCTTTAAAGTCGTTGAATGTCGTTAACCTCTCAAGGACCGCCATTATTTACGCCAACTATCCGTCAAGCACCGCCGGGCGGGCACTCTGATTCTAAGACTTATCTTTACTACAAATACAGTTTTAAATTGGTCGGGGTTTGGTGGCACAAATTTGTGCCAGCGGGGCTCAACGGTAATACTTGTTTACTGGCACGTTTTTGTGCCGCTGAGGCTCTAGTGGTTAAGTTCCTACGGGGGAACATAAGACACTAATGCCACAAGTGTCTTAAGTACCCACGCGGGAACTTTATACGGTGTAGCTATCGGTTTAATGGTAATATCTTCGTTTTTCTGAAGGTCTACCTCGCTAAAACGTTACTCTTAATTCGTCGAATTTTCGCGCGTTTGTTGTGACATTCAACAGGTGTTAACCTGTGCGCCATTGTCACATATATGTGACAAGTAAACGCGTGAGCTGGATGCCAACGACACAAATATGTGACAAAAATAAAGGTAAAATAGAAAGAAAGAAAAAATATTTATTTGTTGCAAATTACGACGAGCACACAAAATAACAAAAAAATAAACATTAAACATGCAAAGCATCACATACATTTACAAATATGTACATACAGTAGAATCCGTTTATTATGACTCCGCTTATAATGGCCAACCGCTTATTATGACGTATTACACAGCGATGTTTGGTTTTCATATAGAGTTCTTTAAACGAAGTCGGGTATAATGACTCCGCATTGAGTGACAGTTCGCTTATTATGACCCATTTTTAACAAATTGTGTTCAGTTGATGTAGTGACCGACATTATTCCTAACACTTTCGACAGTGTTCGGTGTTATATTATTATTTTTGATTTATTTCTATTTTTAACCGACTTCAAAAAAGGAGGAGGTTCTCAATTCGACTGTATTTTTTTTGTGTTTGTTTCCTCATAACTCTGGTCTTGGTGAACCGATTTTGATGATTCTTTTTTTATTCGAAAGCTGCTGGTTGTCGTAAAAATTATCAAGATCCGGCCAGTAGTTTTTGAGTTATCTTTAATAATGCGTCTTAGATTGACTTCGTGTACGTTGATGATATAATTTTAGAGGTTGTCGAAGACAAATGAACAAAAAACGCTATGCACTATGATTTGGAAGATCATCGCAGTTTTTTGAGGAGATTGTATTTTAATTTGGTGATAGATCTTCAGTGATATACAACGGAACTCTTCAATAAATGACAGCAAATATGCCGTGATTGCTGCAATTACATTTGTATAAGTATGGGTTTCGCCAGGGTAGGCAGGCGAGTGGGAGCAGGGTGACCGTAACCCCTCCCCACCCCTCACCTAGTCATTAAGAAACATAATCATCAGATCAAGTATCAGCTGTATCCCCTAGGCGATGATGCATATATGATTTCTGAATTGGTTTTAAACTAAAGCATAATTTAGTTAGTATTTAATACTATAGCGTGATGTGGAACTAAAGCTTGTATTTAAGACGGGACCTACGCACTAAAAAGCTAAAAATAACCGTGTTTGCGTATTATATCATAATACTATAGCTAAGAATGCTGAAATAAAAAACTTTTTTGCAAAAAACAAAACCGACTTCCGAATAAAAAGAACTTTTGTGGCTTTTGTTGGATTCGTTGACTTTTTTGCCACCGACCTCCGGAAATAAAGTTATTTTCCACTTTTTAGTTCTTTTTTTTCGGAAGTCGGTTTTATTTTTTGCAAAAAAGTTTTTTATTTTGTCTCTCTATTAAAATAAATTCTTACTGACAAAAACAGGAGATTGTTTATTTCGCACAAAATGTTTTTTATGACGTCCGCTTAGTATGACGTGTTTGTTATTTCCCTTCGATGTCATTTTAAACGGATTCCACTGTATATATACGGACAAAATAAAAATAGCTTGCACTTCGTGACTGCGACAGGTAGGTCTCCACTCAGCATGATGCTGTGCTATGGGAGCCCACAATGATTCAACCCGTGAGTAAAATTTAGGGGGTTGATTTTGACACAGCTCCCAAAGACCAGACTTATATGGTTTTAATTTCAACGCGATACCTCCATGCGTTCCCCAGATAAAGGGTGTTAACAGAGTGACAGACAAAAAATGATCCTATACAAGTACCGGTTTATTCATTTGAGGTGCGGAACTATAAAAAAATTACAACTGTTTCTAGAGGAAAAAATATAATCAAATGTTTTATCTAATATACATATAAAATTTCCGTGTCACAATGTTAGTTACCGTCGGCTAAACGGCTCGACCGATTCTTATGAAATTTTGGGTACATATTGGGTAGGTCTGAGAATCGGCTAACATCTATTATTCATACCCCTAAACCTCAGCGGGTGAAACCGCTGGGCACAGCTAGTCAAATATAAATAGCCCCTGAGTCTCAAGTCTCTCCAATTTATATTATACTAGCTTTGCCCTGGCATGCGTTGCAATGCAGTTTTTTTACCTACCTACCCTACCTACCTAAACTACACAAAAACCTATATGTACTGCATTTACTTTTTTTTTCTCGCCATAAAAACCATCCTTGGGACTTCAACGAATATTTAAAAAAAGAATTGGTGAATTTGGTTCAGGCGTTGTTGAGTTATGTGCTTACCAACACATTTTGCGATTCATTTTTATATTATAATATAATAAATTATAGAAGAAGATAATCGACAAACGAGCTACAAAACTTAAAATTTTCTTTGTAGAAATGACACCGGAAGATCTCAACGATTTCGTCGCCCGCATGATACGTAAGGTGCATATCGAAGGTTTCATGTACGGGAACCTTAGCCGAGAGAGGGCGCTACAAATCGCTGGAACTGTTGAGGAGAGGTGAGTCATCATTATCTGCCTTTAGTAGAGGGAGTGTCAGACTATTACTGACTTAAACCCACCCTGATCGCCTCTAGCTCAGACACAGAGATGCTCCGCTCCACGGTGTCCTCCGGGAGGTCCTATTGTCATAATGGTGACACCCGGGCGTTTCCTCCCACCCGTTTATGTGCAGGAACCTCCCGAAACTTCCGTGTCCGGTGAGGACCTGCGTCAGGCGGTAGGTGAGGACGCCATGACGCCTCTCCAGCCACTCCTCAAAGAGGGGGACTTATCGCCAATTTTGTATATCTAGCCTAGCCTTTTCCTAACTGTGGTTATTCGTTGGCTTTGCATAGGCATTTGATGCGGATTAATGACAATTTCGTGAGAAAAGTTTTGAGAATGAATGTGGATAGGTATAAGTATTTGGGACCTAACAAGGACTAAAACAGTGGACTGTAGTTTAAATCGTTACTAATAAAAGCGAAAGTGAGTTTGTTTGTTACGTCTTCACGCCTAAATGGCCAAACCGATTTTGATGAATTTTGGTACAGAGATAGTTGCGACCCTGGAGACGGACATAGGTTTTATTCCCCTTTTCTCACACAAAAAAAGTGAGAAAAGGGGGAGAAAGAGGGAAGAAAAGGGGAAAATAAGTTTTTTTTTTCGATCCACACGTGGGTTAAAGTTAGCGTTAGCCCAAAGTAACTATGCCACGCGGACGAAGTCGCGGGCGGAAGCTAATGCGTACTAATATTATAAATGCGAAAGAAACTCTGTCTGTCTGTCTCTTCTTCACGCCTAAACCACTGTACCGATTTCAATGAAATTTTGTACAGATATAGTCTGGGACCCGAGAAAGGACATAGGATAGTTTTCATCCCGGAAATCCCCCGGGAACGGGAACTATTAATCCACGCGGACGAAGTCGCGGGCAAAAGCTAGTAAATAATATTTTGCAAAAAAAAACTGACTTCAAAAAAATCACCTTTGCTTTATACATCGTTTTTGTTTTGCCACCGAATTCCTGTTGTAAACTTAAATTCTGTCTTTTTAGTGTTTTTTTTGCAAATAGTTTTTAAGTTAACTAAGTTTTTTTCAAAATTTTGTGTGCACTTATACAATAAGTGCCAAATAAACATTGTGTTATTTTCTTTGTCAATGATTCGTGTTTTTTGACGTGATAACGTCTTTAAAATCGTTTTAGTCGGGTGACATGTTCAGAAACTTGTGTCACACCAAAACGTCACAAGCGACATTTCATAAAGATGGTAGCGCCATCTGTTACTTGGCTCGAAAAAAAAACTTTAAATTAGTACTTAATTTCATTTTAGATGTCACTACTGGTGATAACTTATATCACCAATAAGACGTTATCACGTAAACATCTCGATCGTAAACCTACTTTTTGTGATACAGATTACCAAAGGACGCTTCGCCGCTATGTGCCCAACAACTGCTGTTACATAGAGAAATTGAAATCGAAAAAGGTAAGATTTATAGGAAACTAGCTGTGCCTGCCATGCAATTTTTTTACCTACCTACCCTAGCTACCCTACTTACCCTACCTACCTTACTTTTCCTAACTATCCTACCCTACCTACCCTACTCTTTTGCCACGGGTGCTTTCATTTTTTCTGTATCATCACGGGTAACAATAAACAACTGCACAAATCCGTATAGCCGGCAGTATTTTTGTTTTTTAGATCAAAGAGGCGCTTGTTTTTAAGGCCTTCATATTTATTAAAAAAAAAATGGGTTTATCAACAGAATATCATATATAAACATGATCATTTATAAAAATAATTTGCTCAATAACAACAAAATGATCTTAATTGAAAATTTAATTAAATTGTTTCTGGTCTGTATTCAACGAAATATTTGAATTTCTTATTTTTATAACAATACTAGCTGTGCCCCGGCATGCGTTGCAATGCAATTTTCTACCTACCTGCCTACCCTACCTACCCTACCTACCCTACCTACCCTACCTACCCTACCTACCCTACCTACCCTACCTTTTAAGTTGGATCAAACTGCACACGGTGTGCAAATTTAATTTAAAATCGGTTAAGTAGTTTAGGAGTCCATCGCGGACAAACAACGTGACACGTGATTTATATATATTAAGATTAGGCTGTGACATTTAGCAATGTCATGCCTTTGTTTCTCCCTCAGTATGAGAAGACAAAGCGCGGGAAATATATACTCATAGTTTCATATTCATTAATGACAAAAGTATTTTTTGTTCTGTTATTTAATTTCTCCGAACTGTATTGTATTTCCTCGTTTAATTAACGTGAGAATTTGTCACTGCTGTTCTCGGCTCTATAACGCTCTCGCCATCTTTCTTTCTGAATAGCATCTCGCAGTTCGACCTAGGAGGTTATCGTCTGCTTAACTGGACGAATCCTGTGGATGCCTTAAAAATTTAGACCTCCAGCCAGGGCAAAAATCTTACAAACTAAGCGATTACACGCTAAGGGCACCCCCTGTGGGGTACGAGCCTCGGTTTAGGGCGTCGCTGAGGGAGGATAGCAAAGGGACAGGCTGGATCTGAGTGAACGCTCTCACCTGGCGGCTTCTGCTTTAAATTCGCCTCGGCTGCAATGACAAAGTTTCCTCACTTGATTCAAAATCCTTGTCCTTACTAATATTATAAAAGCGAAAGTGAGTTTGTTTATTTGTTTGTTACGTCTTCACGCCTAAATGGATAAACCGATTTTGATGAATTTTGGTACAGAGATAGTTGGAACCCTGGAGACGGATATAGGCTATTTTTTTTAATAAAAAGTTGGATATGAGGGAGAAAGAGGGAAGAAAAGGAAAAACTTTGCATTGCTGTTTCAAGAAATAAGGCGCTAGGGCAAAAACTACAAGTAGCAGGTACCTGTAAATCAGGAAAACGGAACTGTGTTACCCCGAATTTAACGCGAACGAAGCCGCGGGCAAAAGCTAGTGTACTATATATTGCTTGGCTAGAGTCACGTACCGAGGCTTCCGTATAAACTTGCGCCACGTGCATATCTTTTGACTGCGTAGACTTAGGGATTTTACGATCACAAATGTGATTATATGGTTTTAATTTCAACTCGATACCTCCACGCGTTCCTGAGATAAATTGTCTTGACAGACAGATAGATAACAAAGTGATCCATTCACTCTTTCGCTGCCCAGAAATCAGCGTATGAGTCCAAAATGTATGGTATAACTAGCTTTTACCCGCGGCTTCGCTCGCGTTAAATTCGGGGTAACACAGTTCCCCTTGCGCCTTATTGATTTGTAATAGCAACGCTAAGTTTTCCCTTTTCTTCCCTCTTTCTCCCTCACACCCAACTTTAAAAAAAAAGTGGAGGGTTAGAAAGAGACAAAAAGTAGCCTATGTCCGTCTCCTGGTTCCCAACTATCTCTGTACCAAAATTCACCAATAAATCGGTTTAGCCATTTAGGCGTGAAGAGGTAACAAACACACAAACTCACTTTCGCTTTTATAATATTAGTAAGGATGTGGACTGGGCAGCGAAAGAGTTAAGGTTCCTTTTGAGGTACTGAATCCTAAAATACCTTGTCTTTTTAGGGTTCCGTAGTCAACTAGGAACCCTTATAGTTTCGCCATGTCTGTCTGTCTGTCCGTCCGCCCGTCCTCGCTTAATCTCTGTGACCGTTAGCACTAGAAAGCTGAAATTTGGTACCAATATGTATATCAATCACGCCGACAAAGTGGTAAAATAAAAATTGGAAAAAAATGTTTTATTAGGGTAGCCACCCTATATGTAAAGTGGGAAGTGATTTTTTTTTTAATTTCAACCCTAACGTGTGATATATTGTTGGAAAGGTATTTAAAAATGAATAGGGGTTTACTAAAACCATTTTTTGATAATGTCTATAATTTCGGAAATAATCGCTCCAAAAGTAAAAAACATTGTGTCCCCCCCCCCTCTAACTTTTGAATCATAAGTTTAGAAAATATGAAAAAAATCTGAAAAGTATAACTTTATAAGGACTTTCTATGAAAATCATTTTGAACTTGATTGACACAACAGTTTTTGTACAAAAAAGACAAAAAGTTGTACAAAATAATTTCCTCCTCCACCTTTAAACTCATAAGTGGGAACACTTATTGTGACGGACGGGAAACTACGGAACCCTACACTGAGCGTGGCCCGACACGCTCTTGGCCGGTTTTTTTTAATTTTAAAATGACTTGAATATCCGTCCCAAGGTTCTTGGCACGTTCGTGAAACAACAAACGATGTCCACCGCTCATCGTGCGCGTCGCTGTACTACGCGTGCGGCGTGCGACAGTGCAAGAACAACGTGACGCTGGAGCTGCTCGCGCACACCTTAGCGGAGCCCTGCTTCAACATGCTGAGGACTAAGGTATAGTGGAGGATGCCTTTTTCTTTGCAGATGGGAAATCATCAAATAACTTCCCCCAATCGAGGGGGGGGGGGTGTCAGACTTGTACTGACTAAAACCCACCCATGTTCCTTCTATTGCCCTTTACGTTCCGGCCGCGGTATCTCTTTCTCCGAACGCTTCACCCCGTGCGGCGGTGGCCCTGGCAGCCCCTCTGCTTTGCTGACATCTCTTTGAGGCGCGCGTGGAACACTAACGCGCCGTCGACACGGCCTGTCGTCAATAGACGGATGGACGGTGAGCTACCCATTGCTCACCGTCCACAGGCCCGCATCTACGGTGGCCGGGAGTCGTCTCGCGGCGCCCGACGCCTGGAGATGGAGGATCCCTTACACAAGGAATTTCTCCTTCCATTTTCTGACACCCACACTTCGCTAATAATGTTGTCCCATTCAATAGAAGGCGAGTCTATTTTCATCAATCAACCTGATAGAAAACCAGAGTGCGTAACAACTACGCACTCTCGTTTTCAGTCCTGGTCTCTTCCTGTTTGGTTAACAGAGAATTTTTCTTACGTTTTTTTAATCATTGCCCCACTCTTAGGAGATCATCATCATCTGCCTAGCCTTTTCCCAACTATGTTGGGGTCGGCTTCCAGTCTAACCGGATGCAGCTGAAATCAGTATTTTACATGGAGCGACTGCCTATCTGACCTCCACAACCCAGTTAATACTGGTTAATACGATACCCCTTGGTAAGACTGGTTGTCAGACTTTCGGAACACTGACTACCTGTAACGACTGTCAAAGATCTACAAATGACAGTCGGGACCAACGGCTTAACGTGCTTTCCGAGGCACGGAGAAAACTCGGTATGTAACGGGTGGTCACCCATCCATAGACCAACCTAGGCAAGCGCGGCTTAACCTAAAGATCGACCCGAGCGGCTACTATTTATTTAGCCACGAGCTCCTCTTAGGAGATCAAATGATCTAAAATAGCCACTTTGACAGAACCATAATAGAATAATAATATGAATCACGTTATAATATGTAGAATGCCTACAAATTGACAAAGCTTATATTCTGGATTTAAATCTCGGTGGAACGATCTCGTGGGATATTTTTTTAATTTTTATATAACGTAGCCCCACTCTAAGAATTTCTCGTGTATCGTGGGTACGTTTACAAATATTTAAACTCATATACACAAACAGCTAGAGCCGGATCAACTAGCTGTAGGTCATACAAATATTTGTTCCGTGCGGGGATCGAACCCGCGAAATGCAGCGCAGCAGTCGATCGCTCTACCACTGCGCCAACCGCGTTGTAGAACTACATAAATAATGTTAATTTTTTTTCGCTCCCCCAACAGGAACAATTAGGATACATAGTGTTCAGTGGTCTGCGTCGCTCCAATGGCGTCCAAGGATTCCGAGTGATCGTACAGAGTGACAGGCATCCGGAGTATCTGGAGCAGAGGATAGAGAACTTCCTGCAAGGATCTTTGGTAAGTCATACATTTATTTACACACGCACATCGAAACACACATGACACACATGATCGAAAAAAAAAATGATCAAATGTGTTATTCCAGACTATAATCTACCTCTGTGCCAAATTTCATCAAGATCCGTTCAGCCGTTTTGACGTGCAAGAGTAACAAACATCCATCCATCCATCCTCACAAAAAATGCATTTATAATATTAAGTAGGATATGATGTATCTTACGCGATTTCTCCGTCACTTGGGAGCTGATTTTCAAAATAGATTTTATATTTGAAAAGGTGTAATGTATAATAAACAAGCGTTTGCCCGCGGCTTCGCTCGCGTTAAATTCGGAACGGAGGTACAGAACTCTAAAAAACGGTCGACATTAGAACCTCCTCCTTTTTTAAAGTCGAGTAAAAATATGTTTAAAAGCATTTGAGTATTTGTTACTTGAGAAACGCTTAATACAATAAAAATGTAATATTCTACAGGATTATCTAGAAAAAATGACAGATGTGGAATTCGCGAAGTACAGAGCCGCCCTCGCCGCGCAAAAGTTGGAGAAACCGAAGCGTATGTCCAGCCGAGCTTCACAGATGTGGAGCGAAATCACCTCACAGGTAAATTACCTAGTCTATCATCATTTTTCTGCCCTTGTCCCATTCTATTTGGGGTCGGCGCAACACGTTTTCTTCTTCCATTCTCACCTATCAGACGTCACGGCATCATTTACTCCTTTCTCCTTCATATCATTCCTTACACAATCCATCCATATTTTCTTTGGCCTTCCTCTCGCTCTTCGTCCATCGATCCATCACTCTTTTAGTCACATGCCTTTCATCCCTCCTCATTACATGTCCATACAAACAAACGACTCCCTTTAAATTTTTCTGTAACAGTCGCAACTTTCAAACTTCCTCGAATATATTCATTCCTTACTTTATCCATTCTTGTCACTCCACACATCCATCTCAACATTCTCAGTCTATGCACACTATTTATTTAAACTTTATGGACATGTAAAAAATACTGTACAAAGGTACTATAAGGACTCAATTTGACGCTTTAAAGTGCCCATGTAGGCCTATGTGAAATATCTTGAGAGGTGTCAAGGGACACCCGGATGGAACGAAGTTATTATTTATTATGTACAAAAAACCTGTATACACTCAACAAAAATAAATTCAATGCGAAATAGAAATGAAAATACCTGGCTTGCTTTCTATAAGAGAGAGAGAGAGAGACAGAGAAACATGCGCACGCCGCACAGCTTACTGTAGCAAAAAGTGTCGTTACAACTTTTCGTGTGATTTTTTTCGTCTAGCCCCCTTTCACAACACGCGATAAGGAACTGCGTTCCAATAAAAAAAAATATTTTGATTTGATTGCGCGAGCTCAGTCACTTTCTTATTGTAAACGCACTAAATAGTCCTTGTCAGAATGAAGATACAATATTTACTGGGGAGTATATTCCGCCACTTCTTCTTCCCAGCTAAAACACTAGGAAGTGGCGAAGGGTGGGCGTTTTGGGGGACTGTCTTGTGTAATGACGTTCAAAAAGGGCATCAGCGTATTCAAACGTTGGCAACGTTTGACTACGCTCCACACTAGAAATTCCTCCTGTATCGTGGGTGCGTTTACAAACATTTAAACTCACATACACAAACAGCCAGACCCGAAACAACTATCTTTAGGCCATCCTTACTATCTAATATATAAAATTTTCGTGTCACAATGTTAGTTACCGTACTCCTCCGAAACGGCTCGACCGATTCTTATGAAATTTTGGGTACATATTGGGTAGGTCTGAGAATCGGCTAACATCTATTTTTCATACCCCCAAACCTCAGCGGGTGAAACCGCTGGGCACAGCTAGTAATATTATAAAAGCGAAAGTGAGTTTGTTTGTTACCTCTTCACGCTGTAATGGCTAAACCGATTTTCATGAATTTTGGTACAGAGATAGTTGGAAACCAGGAGACGGACATAGGCTATTTTTTTAAAAGTGGGATGTGAGGGAGAATGACGGAACAAAAGGGAAAACTAAGCATTGTTATTACAAATCAATAAGCCGCAAGGGCAAAAACTGCAGGTAGCAGGTACTGTGTTATACCGAATTTAACGCGAGCGAAGCCGCGGGCAAAAGCTAGTATAAAATATTTGTTCCGTGCGGGAATCGAACCCGTGACACGTAGCGCAGCAGTCGATCGCTCAGCCACTGCGACAATCGTGTCGTCAAGTTCGAATAAATGAATTTTAATTTGATTTGATACAGGATGTAGTTAGCTTTTATTTCTGCGTTAATAAGATTCCCCGCCATGTACCTACACTTTTAAAGTCAGTTAACCATGTTACAGGTGTACAACTTTGACAGGCCGAAGGTCGAGGTGGACCTGCTCAACACCATCACTAAGGAAGAGCTGATACAGTTCTATAAAGTGAGTAGATAAAAAATACTTATTATATGTGGAAAGTTTCGCTAAGTAATTCTACTTGACCCCAAAAATAAATTAGGCAGCAAAACTTCCTGCCGGGGTTGCGGGTTGTTCGAAAGAGATACCGCGGCCCCGGAACGTAAAGGGCAATAGAAGGAACATGGGTGGGTTTTAGTCAGTACAAGTCTCACACTCCCCCCGCTCCGCCCAGAGCGGGGGAAGTTATTTGATGATTTCACACGCGCAAAAAAAAGGCAGCAAAACTTTATAAATATGATTGATGTCGATTATACAAGCTGTTGTTTTGCAACCGTTAAAATTCAAGAACGTAACTAAGCTAATGATTAAGCCGTGTCGACGGCACGTTAGTGTTCCACGCGCGCCCTAAGGAGATGTCAGCAAAGCAGAGGGACGCCAGGGACATCGCCGCACGGAGGGAAGGGTTGTTTGATAGAGTATGAGTGGACATGGTTGGCCTTGTAGATTCTTAGACGCTTGTTAACTTTTGTTAACGTATTATTTTATTTTACTTTTTGTAAAGTAAGCAATGACTTATTGTCGGGCTTACGCTGTCCTCTCATACTTAAGTGCTAATGCTGTAAAAACAACATTGTAAAACTAAATGATTTTAAAAGAGTAACCATGGAGTTTCCTGCCGGTTCTTCTCCATAGGAAACGACCAACCCGAACCGTGCATCTTTTCTCGACGTTTTATAAGTGCCCATGTAGGTCTATGTAAAATAAAAATATTTTGATTTGATTGATACCACGGTCCCAGAACATAATGGGCAAAAGAAGGAACATGGATGGGTTTTTGTCAGTAAAAGTCTGACTCTGACACTTCCTTCCGCTTCGCCCAGAGCGGGAGAAGTTTTCGAAAAAAAAAAGTCTTAGCAATTGACGCCAACAGATTAAGTACAAGTCTGGATAGATGAAAATTAATCTCTGTTTGTAATATTCTAGAAACACATAGCCATGGATTCTCCCGAGCGACAGAAGCTCTCGGTGTACGTGGTGTCGACGGCCGAAGGAGGCGCGGGTTACACAGGTGGTGAGAAGGACGGGGAAGAAGAAGAAAGCGAGGAACAGTTGCCTCCCGCTGATGACGTCAATAAGGGAAGGAAGGTAAGCATCATTTTCTTATTTCTAAAAAAGCGTGTAAGTGCGAATTGGATTCCGTACTATCCTTACTAATATTATAAAAGTGAAAGTGAGTTTGTTTGTTACGTCTTCGAGCCTAAATGACTGCACCGATTTTGATGAATTATGGTACAGAGATAGTTGAGACCCTGGAGACGGATATAGGCATTTTTTTTTTAATTTGGGGTGTGGGGGAGAAAGAGGGAAGAAAAGGGAAAACTTAGCGTTACTGTTACAAATCAATAAGGCGCAAGGGGAACTGTGTTACCCCGAATTTAACGCGAGCGAAGCCGCGGGCAAAAGCTAGTTATCTATAAAAAAACGGCAAAAAAAAATGTTTGTTGTACGGGAGCCCCACTTTTTTTGCGGATGAGAAACCATCAAATAACTTCCCCCGCTCTGGGCGGAACGGGGGGGGGGAGTGTCAGATTTGTACTTTTTGCCCGCGGCTTCGCTCGCGTTAAATTCAGGTTATTCTCCTTGCGCCTTATTGATTTGTAATAGCAACGCTAAGTTTTCCCTTTTCTTCCATCTTTCTCCCTCACAACCCACTTTTTTTTTAAATTAGCCTATGTCCGTCTCCCAACTATCTCTGTACCAAAATTCATCAAAATCGGTGTAGCCATTAAAGCGTGAAGAGGTAACAAACAAACTCACTTTCGCTTTTATAATATTAGTAAGGATGACACGGGGAACCTTTCCTATTCTAGTCGTTTTCTAAGTTGCCTCAATTTAGACCTCAATGTGTGACATGTCATTTAGGAGCTCGTGGCTAAATAATAGCAGCCGCTCGGGTCGATCTTTAGGTTAGGCCGCGCTTGCCTAGGTTGGTCTGTGGATGGGTGACCACCCGTTGCATACCGAGTTTCCTCCGTGCCTCGGAAAGCACGTTAAGCCGTTGGTCCCGGCTGTCATTTGTAGATCTTTGACAGTCGTTACAGATAGTCAGTGTGCCAAAAGTCAGACAATCAGTCTTACCAAGGGGTATCGCATTACCCAGTACTAACTGGGTTGTGGAGGTCAGATAGGCAGTCGCTCCATTTAAAATACTGATATTCAGCTGCATCCGGTAAGACTGGAAGCCGACCCCAACATAGTTGGGAAAAGGCTAGGCAGATGATGTGTGACATGTCATTTAAAATAATCTTTCTTTTGTTACAGCCAACGCAGATCATTGACCTGGTCGAATTCAAATGCCGGCGGCATCTCTACCCACACCCCTCGCCGTTCATAAATATACCACGAAAAGGCTCTCAATGCAAACTTTAATTAGCACGTAGTTATGTTTACTCAAATATACAAGTAGAAATGGACCCTATTTCTTTAAAAACAGGGTCTAAATTAATGGAAAACGACGGCGACTGTCAAATGAATGATGATAGTTATGTTTACTCAAATATATAAGTAGAAATAGACCCTATTTCTTTAAAAACAGGGTCTAGTTTTATGTAAAGGCGACTGTCAAACGAATTGCGATAGCTTAGCTAGTTTAAAGCTTCGCTATTGGTTGAAAAATCTGGTATTTAATATCAACGTCAAAGATGTCGTACCGTGAGTTTATTAGAGTTGAAAGTTGAGTAATGCGACCATATTTATTGTGTGACAGCCAGTCTGTAGAATTCATGGCCGGCTTATCTGCTACTCTACCATGACGTCTTAAAGCAGAACTTATTCCACTGAGGGAAAGAGACAGAGATGTACCCAGTGTCTAGCACCATTTCTTTCAAATCAAATCAAGTCATTTATTTCAATTAGACCATTACAGGCACTTTTGAATGTCAAAAAACAATGAATCTACAGTCCCGGTCACAAGGCATAATAACTTGTGAAAGTACTGTAGTTGCCCATTCCAAAGCGTTGATCTTTATGGAGAAGAATGGGCAAGAAACTCCATGGACACTCTTTTAAATTATAATATTTTAACAAAATCGTATTTACATCATTCATGTTAAGATTATACAAATATGTGAGAACGATGTAGAAAAACGTGCACAGTAAGAGCGTCCAGAGTAAATAAAAAGCAAAATTTAATTTTAAATCTAAATAAGTTTAAAAATGAACCGTGGTAGCTAAAAAATGACCAGTCCCAACTGACAGCGCCCGTTCACAAATATGACGTACACAGGAATAAGAACTGCTATAAGTTGTCATGGTAACCCTACTGTTCTCTTATCATTAAATCTAGATTTCTTCAAAGTCCGAGTGAATAAGATCCTTTTAGGCAAATCTTATCCTCCCTAGACCGCGTTATAACGAGCATCAGGCAAGTTACATACAAACGTAAGCCTTTTTTGGGGGGGTGGGAAATCATCAAATAACTTCCCCCGCTCTGGGCGGAGCGAGGGTGAGTGTCAGACTTGTACTGACTAAAACCCACCCATGTTCCTTCTATTGCCCTTTACGTTCCGGGGCCGCGGTATCTCTTTCGAACAACCCGCAACCCCGGCAGGCGTTGGCCCTGGTTGGCCCCTCTGCTTTGCTGACATCTCATTGAGGCGCGCGTGAAACACAACATATACAACGTGTAAAAAGGGGTCACTAATACTTATAAGTAGGCACATATATCATGTATAGAATACACTGTGAAAGAATCATAATTAAAATCAATGATTCAACTTTCCATAATTTTTTTTTTTCATTTTACTTCACTGTTACGACCCTAGGCGTTCAGGTCAATGGCCGACGATAGTAGGTACTAAAGATATTAAGTACGAATTCGCTGATTACATGAAATACTTCTTCCTAAAGTTCTTACCTACTACTTACAGGATCTAGAGATACCTACCTAATTACACAAACTTGGAAATAAAAAGCTCTCAGCTGATTTTAGGGTTGTCGCACGGAGTTCGTGCAAAAATAGTAAAATGCCTTTTTCTTTAAAAGTATAGGATTTCAGAAACTAGGTACATGCACAAAGACTGCTTTTCACCTTACCTGTATGCCCCTTAAATGTTATTGCTCCTTTTTTTTTACACATCGTCATCATCTGCTTAGCCTTTTCCCAACTATGTTGGGGTCGGCTTCCAGTCTTACCGGATGCAGCTGAATACCAGTATTTTACATGGAGCGACTGCCTATCTGACCTCCATAACCCAGTTGATACTAAAAATCAAAAGAATCGGTCGAGCCGTTTCGGAGAAATATGGGAACGAACATAGTGACACGAGAATTTTATATATTAGACTAGCTGTGCCTAGCGGTTTCACCCGCTGTTCACGGCGGGGTATGAAAAATAGATGTAGCCGATTCTCAGACTTATTGAATATGCATAAAAAATTACATAAGAATCGGTCGAGCCGTTTCTAAGGGGAATGGGAACGAACATTGTGATACGAGAATTTTATATATTAGTTTCTGTGTTTTGACTGTCTCGTTGATTTGGTGGTCCTGGGTTCAACTCCCAGTGTTTTTAAATTTCACAGCAGTATCCTAAAGTCTGAATTCGTGTCCGTTTGATGCCAATAGGCACTCTCCTTAATACACGGCACTGAAAGATTACATGCGATATGTAAGTGTATTATTTGGTATAACTCTGCCTTATCCCTCGGGAATTAAAGCCGTTATGTTATGTTAATTGTAAAGCTTACGCAAGCTCTCAACAACGAAAGACATAACAATTTATGTTTTTTATATATTTATAAACATATTTGTAGATTATTATTTGCCTAATTTTTAAAAGTTAGTTTAAATGTTTATCTAGATTTCGAGTAATCTAAAAAAATAGTCATTTTTTTTATGTATATTTCGTGTATTGTTTTTTTAAATATGTTGTTTATCTTTAAAAAAAAGTTCATAGATTTACATAAATAGTTGATACATTTCATTTCTGTCATAATAAAAATCACCATAATTAGAAACAACGAAATTCTCTAGATAAAATATGTTGACATACAGACTTTAGAAAGTGTTTTTAAAGAAGTCACTTTGGTGCTTTCTCTGATTTAAACTAACGACCTCATGCATGAAAAGCTTGGCGTTTAGCCATAGCCCATCACGACACCTTTTTTATCTATACTATTAGCCAAAAACGTAGATCATCATCTGTCTAGCCATTTCCCAACTATGTTGGGGTCGGCTTCCAGTCTTACCGGATGCAGCTGAATACAAGTATTTTACATATAGCGACTGCCTATCTGACCTCCACAACCCAGTTAGTACTGGGTAATACGATACCCCTTGGTAGGACTGGTTGTCAGATTTTCAGGACGCTGACTATCTGTAACGACTGTCAAAAATCTACAAATGACAGCCGGGACCAACAGCATAACGTGCTTTCCGAGGCACGGAGGAAACTCGGTATGTAACGGGTGGTCACCCATTTACAGATTAACCTAACCTATAGAATATTATTATAATGTAGTTAATATATTTATACTCATATTAACTATCATATCGAAACAATAGTCCTGTGAGTTTAATCCGGTCGATTTGACATCGAATAAACAAATACAATTAGATTTAAAATACTAATATTCTCTATAACTAATAATCGTATCATAATAAAACATAAAACGTATGCTTATGACAAAAACGTTGTATATTTCTTTTCTTGTCAGTGTTGCCATATGCGTTAGTAAATTATTTAAGTATGGATGTTTAGTTTATTTTCTTTGCACTGACTGAGAAGTTCTTCTTCTCTGTTATATCCCTTTTGTATAATATCCTCCGCTCCATGAGCGGGGTGAGTGTCAGACTTGTAGTACTGACTAAAACCCACCCATGTTCTTTCTATTGCACTTTATACTTCGGGGCCTCGGTATGTGTCGAACAACCGCCAACCCCGGCAGGCGGTGGCCCTGGCAGGCCCCTCTGCTTAAAACACCTCTAGACCCCAATATAGTTGTGTTGTCTTCAGACCCCTCCCCCAAATGTTATAGCACACAAAACTTAATTGGCGGAAGGTTGGTATAAAGGATAATGTCCAAAATGGCCCTGTGCACTGAGTATCGGAATACACGGTAATTAATTGTCTTTTTTATTATGTAAGTTGCTAATACTAACACGGACTAGCTGTATGCTAAACTATATTTATAGTATTACTTGTGACTAATAATATCCGCCAGTCTCCATCTACGCCTAATGTTAAGAATACAGTTACCTATGATTATATGAATAGTTTCTATGCATTTTAATTTTGCACTTACATCCACTTAGGCGTAAAAAAATATGCATAAGTACCTACTAATTGTCTAGGTAGGTATTAAAAATAGCTAAATGTAGTATGATATAATTCTTCAGTTTCTTAAAAATCACTTGGAGCTATGAAAATACATACCTAATATTCGTTGTTATCGTTCGATTATAACCTCAAAATCTATATATATTTTTCTGGAAAAAATTAAGGGATAAAGAAAAAATTTTTGGGAATATTTTGGAGTAGATTTTTTTTAGTTTTTCAAAGATTACTCATAAAACCAGGAAGCTACAAAATTCTAATCCAAAAACTAGACACTTTGAGCTTCAATTTCTTTTCTTTTTTTGGTTTCCCGTACGACAACTTCTCTGGAAGTTACGACCTGTTGAAAATTTCCCAAAAATTTGGATATTTTTTGATCCCTTAATTTTTTCCAGCAGTGTATATCTATTCTGCAGCTGGTCCGCTATAAAAATAAGATCATAAAGGAGTTTACTAATGATAGAGAATACAATACATCATGTTCCGATGCTCTTGGGTCCAGGGCCAACAATGTATGGGCGCAGAGCAATGTCCTCTGCACAACCCTCTCAGGTATTAAGTGTGAAATCGTTTTGGATAACTTTGTTCAACTGTTATATTTAGTCTTCTATCACGTATTTGTCATTTTTTGTGTCTCAATGATGGTTATAATTAAGCGCGCTCCCATTTTTTATGGAACTGTGTGTGTTAAATACTTCTGCCAATCCCTTTGGCTGAAGAAAGCGTGATATATGACCATAAACAAATTTTCAAAGTCTCAACTTTTTTAAATATAATGCTTATAAAAAAATTGATAGTCAACAATCAATTCTTAAGTAAACAACGGGGTCAAGCATGGCTTACAACTTGTATTATTATTATTTATTTTTATATTGATTGTAATATATTCATTTTGTGTAACAATAAGGATCAATAAAGTTTTCTTGTAATTTATTGTTATTATTTTAATGCCCCCCCTTCCCCCTACTTTTTAACGTAACTGCTACGTTTGTGTAGGGGTCGAAAAGCCCAACTACTGTGTTTAAGGTTGTAGTGTTTATTTTTTTTTTCTGAATGGCATCTCACAGTTCTACCTAGGAGGTTGTCGTCTGCTTAACCGGGCATTTCGGATGCCTTGAATTTAAGGCCTCCAGCCAGGGCAAAAAGCTTACAAACTAAGCGACTACACGATAAGGGCAGCCCCTGTGGGGCTCGAGCCTCGGTTTAGGGCGTCGCTGGGGGAGAACAACAAAGGGACAGGCTGGATCTGAGTGATGTTATTTGGGGACTGATTCGAACTGACTGGCTCAGTAACGTGGGCTGGCTCTAGCAAGGGACGGGTGGGGCAGTTACCGGGACGTCGCAACGGGCCTCGTCGGCAAGGACGGAATGACGGCGCTTTGCGTCTGAATTAACGTAGAGTGCTAGTCTCCCTGCTGCTCTCCTGTAGCAGGGTTATAGCATAGTTAGGAATGACGAGAGTATGTTGAGGACGACGAATTTTACTTATTCGCGAGGGTTCGTATCGAGCGGCCGATGCGATAAGGGGGTTGCGATGTTTTAAAGCGGAGTCAAAGAAGCGCTTGGTAAGGTGCTTCATGAATTGAACGACGGTGGGGATTCTTAAGTCTAAGTGTAGACTATCGTTACGGACGTATGTGTATGTGAGTTTAAATGTTCGTAAACCCACCCACGATACAGGCCAAGGCGGACCTATATAAGGGTTTTTTGGACTGTAGCCCAGGCCAGGGCCCATTGAGGGTGAACTGCCCCCAGTCACCATTTAAGACAAATGTGAATAAAAAAAAACAAACACTAATTTGGCAGGTATACAACTCTAACAATCTTACCAAACACAAAACTACTAAAAAATTAGCTATATTACACTGGAAATGCACTTGATGTGTCGTCGTATGTACCTAGTATAACATTATCGAAAACAGTTATTTTGACATAAGGGTAATAGAGCAAGAGCCCGTGAACCCCAGACCTTCGTTATTTTATAAAAGCTGAAAACTTGTCAGCGCATGCTCCTAACACAGGTAAGAACGATGGACCATTACGAAGTTTGGGCTACCCTGGCTTTGGCAGGTAAACGGTACTAAAGATGTGTAAAATTCCGGATTAAATTCATCAAATTATAAAGTGTGATTTTTTGGTATTACCTTCAGGGTATTATTAAAAATCACGCCATTAATTGCCAGACACTTTACATCGTGGCAACCCCTGGCCAGATACCCTTAATGTTAATGAAATTATAATTCTACTTACGTTATAGTATAACTACTTTGTTAATGAAGCACTTAGTTCCCGTTGAGTTACACCATTTTGTTTTGTTTTCAGCAATATTAAAATCATTTAGAATAAAGTATAGATAACCATTTAGAATAAATTAATTAATTTAGAATAAATGGTTATGTATACTTACTTATTAAAAAACAATTATGGATTGCAATGGTTTTATTTAATCTTTAATTGAACAATAAAGTTCCCCTATTACGTACAGTGTATATTGATGAGAAAAAAAAGTGGCTTTGAGTTACAATGTTACTAATCGGTAATGATTTTCTCAATGGTAACAGTGTAACACAAAATGGTGTGACTCAACGGGAACAAACTAATTAAGCAGGCCCCCAGATAGTCCAGGGCCCCATAAACTCACGGTCCACCTCTGGTTACAGAAGAAATTCCTAGTGTGGGGCAAATTAAAAAAAAAACCGGCCAAGAGCGTGTCAGGCCACGCTCAGTGTAGGGTTCCGTAGTTTCCCGTCCGTCACAATAAGTGTTCTTTACCACGGTAGGTCATGAAAGCACGGAAAATCTTAACATCGACTTTTAAAAAAATTACGTCATTACGCAACGCCATCTATCGAACCATTTATAAACTGGTTTTGTACCTTAACATTTTGATGGTGTTAAAAAAATGAATTTTAGTTTTGTTCTAAATTGCCTTAGCATGTTCTTGATAGAAGTTTTATGTAGTTATAAGATACCGCCAATGCCAAGGAGAGACCAACCGAACAATTCGGTTATACCCGATCCAATGTAATAAGTACCTACAGCGCCATCTCTCGGGGAATTGGGTTACTAATTTTATTAATACAAAGACGTGCAAGAAGTTTTCGGTGGTAATTTTGGATTGCGAGAACCGATTTCAATAATTCTTTTTTTGTTTGAAAAAAGATACGTTCAGGATAATAAAATATGTAAACGAAGTTAAAAAAAATGCTTGCATATACGATTATACTACAAACTTAGTCCAGAAATTATTTTGTACAACTTTTTGTCTTTTTTGTACAAAAACTGTTGTGTCAATCAAGTTCAAAATAATTTTCCTAGAAAGTCCTTATAAAGTTCTACTTTTCAGATTTTTTTCATATTTTCTAAACTTATGGTTCAAAAGTTAGTTTTTTACTTTTGGAGCGATTATTTCCGAAATTATTGATATTATCAAAAAATGATTTTAGTAAACCCCTATTCATTTTTAAATACCTTTCCAACAATATATCACACGTTAGGATTGAAATTAAAAAAAAAAAACACTTCCCACTTTACATATAGGGTGGCTACCCTAATAAATTTTTTTTTCCAACTTTTATTTTACCACTTTGTCGGCGTGATTGATATACATATTGGTACCAAATTTCAGCTTTCTAGTGCTAACGGTCACAGAGATTAAGCGAGGACGGACGGACGGACAGACAGACATGGCGAAACTATAAGGGTTCCTAGTTGACTACGGAACCCTAAAAAAAGGAAATTTCTCATTAGCAACTACGGAGTCTAGATTTCTGTCCGGTTGATTGATGAAAATAGATTCGCCTTCTATTGCACGGGACAAAACACTAGGTACCTGCGAAGTGTAGGTGTATTATAAGTTACACTTCAAGCAAGCGAGATGTTATGTTTTGTTAATCCTTACGATTTTATGGAAATAGCTATAAAGAACTAAAAACTGCTTTCGATCATTAAACCTTCGCGCGACAAAGTGTGCACACGGGTGCAAAGTTTACATACATTGTTACCCTACATTTTTGTAAACAATAACACACGGTTGGCGCAGTGGCTGAGCGATCGACTGCTGCGCTGCATGTCGCGGAATCGATCCCAGCACGAAAAAAAAAATGTATGGCCTACAGATAGTTGTTCCGGGTCTGGCTGTTTGTGTATGTGAGATTGAATCTTTGTAAACGCACCCACGATACAGGAGTAAACTCCTAGAGTAACTTCATCAATGTTTAAAAAAAATTGCGTCGAAAATTTCGTCCTCAACGCTGTCAGTTGGTGATGTCCCCAAGAGACTGGCCGCATTGTTAATTTTAAAGCATAAACTTAAAATATATGTTTATAATATACATACTAGCTGTGCCCAACGGTTTCACCCGATGCTCAGGTTCCCTTCTGGAGAGACTAATTGAGAGAGAGAAAGAGACTAATAGGCTAGTTACCTAAAACAAAATTATTAGTCCGTCTTTTACATTATTCAAAAATAAGGGACACGTATTTTTTTACAAAGATATGGCCCATTAAAGGTACGTGAAACGTTAAGCGTTGCTGCATTTTTTCGCAACAAGTGACGTCACACGTAACTTTAATGGGCTTTAAATAGAATGTAATTACTTTGACCCTGGAAACTATCCTATTGTCCTTCTTAAGTATTAAGGGCCACCCTTATAACTTAAGACGGACAATTAGTCTACTTGCAGAAATCGGTGACTGGTTTTGATTCATTTATGTTTTATTTACCTACTAGCTGTGTTCAGCGGTTTCACCCGCTGCTCAGCCCCCCCTTATCACATAGAGCATGGCATCGCTATGAAAAATAGTTAGCAGACAATTCTCAGACTTACTGAATATGCATAAAAAAAATCATAAAAATCGGTCGAGCGGTTTCGGAGTATGGGAACGAACATTGTGACACGAGAATTTTATATATTAGATTTATTTGGTCCACCAACAATTTATTACACTAACAACTTGAAATAAACTTAACATGTCTTTAAAACTTTAAACAGTGTAACAATTAGGTACTGAAAGGTTAACAGCATTATGAACCATTATAAATTGCGTTAATGTAAGCATGCAAACTTAAAACTAATGATGAAAAGTAATTGTGTATATCATATTCATCATACTTAAATGGTTAACAATTATCTACGTATAACAAATCAGATAAACAATTAAGAATATTAGATTTCAGCTTATTGAAAGAATCAAAGTGAAAATGAAATTTCATCGTTTTTTTTTCGCCACAGCAGTGGGGACTACTTCAGGAAGTCATTTTATTTTACACTTTTTAGTGTTATTTTGAAAGTGCGTTGTTTTTATTGTAAACTAGCTTTTGCCCGCGGCTTCGCTCGCGTTAAATTCGGTATAACACAGTACCTGCTACCTGAAGTTTTTGCACTTGCGCCTTATTGATTTGTAATAGCAACGCTAAGTTTTCCCTTTTCTTCCCTCGTTCTCCTCATATCCCACTTTAAAAAAAATAGCCGATGTCCGTCTCCAGGGTCCCAACTATCTCTTTACCAAAATTCATCAAAATCGGGTCAACCATTAAAGCGTGAAGAGGTAACAAACAAACAAACTCACTCTCGCTTTTATAATATTAGTAAGGATTCACTCACTCTTGACCTCTATCTTGTTTAAGGACAGATACGAGAAATGTCCCTTACACCTGTTTAATTATATCACACATAATATTAACAGCAATGCTGCATAGCGCAAAAATACATCTCCCTACGTTACTTCAAAGGAGAGGGAATGGGAAGCGGTCACATCCTTCTGCGAAGCAGTTATGCTAGCGAAGGAGGTGGCCGGGCGTTTGAGGGAGAGAACCTCAAACTAACCCAGTCGCCGTGGGACATTTCGGGCGTCGGGTGCCGCGAGACGACTCCTGGCCAGCGTAGATGCGTCTGTGGACGGTGAACAAAAGGTAGCTCACCGCCTGTCCGTCAAGTGATGACAGGCTATGTCGAAAGCGCGTCCGTATTTCACGTGCGCCTCAAAAAGATGTCTGCCAGGGTTCGGCTTGTTTTTAAGAGATACCGACGCCCCGGAACACAAAGGGCAAAAGAAGGAACATGGATGGGCTTTAGTTAGCTAAAGTCTGGCTCTCCCTCCTTCTCCACTCAGAGCGGGAGAAGTTATATAATTGCTATTGTTAACGAAGAAACCAACCATAATTGTAACTTTAGTACCTGTCCGCTCGATAGATGGCGTTGACGTCAAAATAGATCTCGCTATGGTTTCGTTACATCGAATAGTATAAGAACAGAACAATGTTAGTGCTTAAAAATAGGTACTCACCTCCCTGTCATACACAATCCCGACAGGGGGCACACACCCCCGGGCCCACCCACCCGGGGAGTTAGGATTTTTAGGGCCTTAGGTGAGCTTCACTCATGCCGGTTAACTTCTAACCGCCTTAGGGCTATTTTTCCTTTTCCATTATGGCGTCGGAGAACGCCATATTGGCGTTTCTTCAACGCCTCTTCAAGGATTTGCCTCATTTAGAGGCGAAATATGGCGCCGAACTCGCAGCACTGGAGCGCAATTCCATTGCGCAGTTCAGTGACTGTCTCGACAGCCCGCTCTCGCCGCCGCCTGCCGACAAAGGCAGGCCACTTAGCGAGCTAATCCCGCCGCTGGTGACTCGCCCTTTGTCCGGGCCGACAAAGGGTTCTGAGAAACCGGACCCCGAGAAATCCATTGTTCGCAATACAATGGTACCGACAAAGGGTTCCGAGAAATCGGACCCCGATAATTCCATTGTTCGTGGAACAATGGCGCCGACACAGGTGTCGTCCGCACCTGAAATTATGGACACGTCATACCCGGTATCCGATTCCGAGCATGCCGAATTCTCGGATATCACGTCGACATCTGAAGACGAGTACCAACTCGTCGGAAAGGGAAAGAGGAAGAAGGGCAAAAGCTCACAGGCCACCAAGGCCAAAAAAGCTGCCGAAGCGCCCACCTGCCCTCCCTCTCCCCTCCCCTCGACCTCCGCCGCCGCTGCTCATACCAGCCGGCCAGCTAGCCCTAGCGTTGCCCCCGCTGCGACTTCAGCTAAAAAGCTGAAACCTCCTCCTCCGGTCTTTCTTCAAGAGAAAGCCAAATGGACCGACGTGTCCAAGTTGTGTCTGGCTCACAAGATCCAGTACACAAAGGCCACCAACACCCAGCAGGGTATTAAAATAACAGTCCCGTCCGCTTCTGATTACAGGGAGCTGATCCGTCAACTGCGTGGAAGGAACATCGCCTTCCACACCTACACCCTCCCAGAGGAAGCGCCCACCCGTGTGGTGATCAGGCGCGTCCCGAAGGAGATCCCGTCAACCGACATCCTTGAAGACCTCAAGGCCCAGGACATCCCGGTCTTGGCCGTCCACCGCCTTCACAAAGCGAGAGGAGGCGATCAGTACGATATGGTACTGGTCGTCTGCGAACCAGTGGAGGGTCATCATCCTATTTTTAAAATCCGCTCCGTCTGCTCGCTTACAGGCATAGCAGTCGAGAAACCGTACAGGTCCCACGTCATCGGTCAGTGCCACCGATGCCAACTCTACGGGCACAGTCAGAGGAACTGCTACGCGCCTCACAGGTGCGTCAAGTGCCTGGGCGACCACGGCACTGCTAACTGCCTACGACCGAAGGACATCGCTCTCTGCACAGAGCCACCCAGCTGTGTGCTATGCGGCCAGTCCGGGCACCCGGCTAACTACCGAGGCTGCCCCAAAGCACCCAAACCATCCTCCTCGAAGTTGGCGAAGCGTGCCCACGCCCGCCAGCAACGTGAAAGCCCCTCTGTGAGGTTTCCCTCCTCGCAGATGCCAGAGCGCCTCAGTCCACAGAGGCCCATCCCATGGACTCAGCAGAGCCACCAGCGAGCGTTCCCAGCTCTCGCTCAGGCTAAGCCCAATACCATTCCCGGGCTCTTAGATGCCCCCGTCCCTCCGCCCATTACTCGCGAAATCGTTCCCGCGCCCTCTCAACCCGCGCTCTCTCAACTCGCGCCTTCTCAACCCGCGCCCCCTCGTCCCGTGGCCTCCGGCGCCGCGGCCGGACGCGGTAGAAGGAATTACGAGATCATCACCAAGGCCTTTGGTGCTTTTGTCACCGCAGAAGCCGACCGTATGGCAGACGAAATCGAAGCTGCCAATGGTGATGCCGAAACAATGTTACGCATCTGGGAGTCATATCCCACGATCCTCACGAACCTCCGAGAACTTACTTTTAAATAAACCTTCCAATGGCTAACAAAAATTTAAGTTGCTTCAAACCCCGTTCCCTCAAGTTAGGTTATTTTAACGCCAACGGCATTAGAGACCAACGTGATGAGATCGCCTCGTTTTTGCGCGACCATCAAATAGACATTCTCCTCATCCAGGAAACCTTCCTCAAGCCTTATCATCGCGACCCGAAAATTGCCAACTATCGCGTAGTTCGCAACGATCGGTTGCGCTGTCACAAAGGCGGTACGTTAATTTATTACAAGAAGGAATTGCACTGCATCCCTCTAGATCCTCCTCCCTTAAAGTCTCTCCTCGAGGTATCCATTTGTCGGCTTGGTATGACCGGTCACCAGCCTATCACCATCGTTTCCGCGTACATTCCTCCCGCTAGTTCATCAGAGGATCATACACCTCTCATGGACGACCTGACTTCCCTATTCGGCTTGAGTGACTCCGTTATCATAGCGGGTGATCTCAACGCCAAGCACCCCGCCTGGAATAGTTCGACGACCAATCCCAGAGGGAGAGCCCTCTTCAACTTAGGTGACAGACTTGACTTTGACCCCATCGCGCCTATGGAACCCACTCACTTTCCCCACGACCCCGCGCACCGCGCCGACGTACTCGACTTAGCGCTTCTCAAAAATATCAACCTTAGGTTGCATACTATTGAGACGATTCACGAGCTAGACTCCGATCACCGCCCAGTTTTTCTTCACTTAATTCCTCGCTCGGGCCCTTCTGACCCCAGCCAGCCCAAACCTGCCCAACTCCAAGTGATAACTGACTGGAGGAAAGTCAGCGAAAAGCTGAACTCCGCCACGTCACCTCACCTGGACGCCATCCCCGATCACATAGTTTCGGTCGCAGACACGACGGCCGCTATCGACTCGTTTACAGAGCACGTTCAATCCATACTAAAGGATTGTTCACGGGAAGTCCCAGCAATGAGTGATCATCGCTGGCGTCTACCCGCTGACGTACGTGATCTGATAACCGAGAAGAACGCGGCCATTCGTGCCTACAGCCATTTTCCCTGCGACGCGAACAAGGCTCACATGCGCTCATTACAGCGTGCTGTAAGGAAACGCACTAGTGAGCATCGTTCGAATCGTTGGGACAATGAGCTCAGCGAACTGGAACCCACCCATCAAGCCTTTTGGCAACTACAGAGAAGAATGCGCGCTACCGAGGAGGCTTCGATGCCCCCGCTCATTCGTCCGGACAAAAGCGTCGCATTCGATGACTCTGAAAAGGCAGAATGCCTAGCCGACAGTTTGGAGTCCCAGTGCTCCCCTAGCTCACAACCGGTCATCAAGCGTCACCTCGACAAGGTGAACGCAGAAGTAGAACGTAGAGCTGCCCTACCTCCCGTAGAAGACCCCGATGATCCTCTGCCCCTCGTCACGCCCGACGAAGTGCAAGACATCATCAAAAGGCTTCAACCACGGAAAGCTCCCGGCTCCGACGGTATCACCAATAGGGTAATCAAACTCCTCCCCGCTCAGCTCATCATCCTTTTGGCGGCCATCTACAATGGCGCCTTGAGCAACAACTTCTTCCCCCAGATATGGAAAGAGGCCACTGTTATCGGTATCCCCAAGCCAGGCAAGCCCAAGTCTGAGCCCACGAGCTACCGACCCATCAGTCTCCTGAACGCACTCGGCAAAATCTATGAGAGACTTATTTATAAGCGACTCAAAGATTTCGCCGAGACTAAGAGTCTCATTCCCAACGAGCAATTCGGCTTCAGGACCGAACATTCGTGTATCCAACAGGTCCACCGCATCGTCGAACACATGAGCGCTGGCTTCCAGCGCGGGGCGATGACGGGCGTACTATTCTTCGACATAGCGAAAGCTTTCGACAAAGTCTGGCACAACGGCTTATTATACAAGCTGTACTCACTAGGAGTGCCGGACCGTCTCGTGCTCATCTTACGGGACTTTTTGTCGAACCGCACCTTCCGCTATCGCATAGGGACCTCATTTTCTTCCCCTCATCCTATTAGGGCCGGTGTCCCTCAGGGTTCCGTCTTATCCCCCCTCGTCTTCACGCTGTTCACTAGCGATATTCCCAAGAGCAAAAAAGCTCAGTTAGCTCTGTTCGCGGATGACACGGCCATTTATTATACTGGCCGCTGTACAAACGCTATCGCCCGTACCCTCCAGACCTCAACCGACGTCCTAGGCGCTTGGTTCAGGAAATGGAGAATCGAGGTGAATCCCGGTAAAAGTCAGGCGGTTATTTACTCCAAACCGCGCTTTAATCCTCCGATCCCCAGTCCGATCGCTATGTACGGCAAGCCTATCCCCTGGGAGAAGCAAGCCAAATACTTAGGTGTCATTCTAGACAGTCACTTGTCCTTCGCGGCTCATATCAAAGCGGCTCGTTCGCGCGCTGCCTTTGCTATGGGTAGGCTTCACTTTTTAATTCAGGCAAAAAGCAAATTGTCACTCAAGTGCAAATTGCGTTTATACACCGCGGTCATCCGTCCCATCATGACATACGCATGTGTCGTGTTCGCCCACGCCAACCCGCGTAGCCTTCATAAGATGCAGGTCTTGCAAAACCGATTCCTTCGTAAAATCACGGGAGCCCCTTTTTACGTCCGTAACGATAGTCTTCACTTAGACTTAAGAATCCCCACCGTCGTTCAATTCATGAAGCGCCTTACCAAGCGCTTCTTTGACTCCGCGTTAAAACATCGCAACCCCCTTATCGCATCGGCCGCTCGATACGATCCCTCGCGAATAAGTAAAATTCGTCGTCCCCGTCATACCCTCGTCACTCCTGACGATGCTACAACCCTGCTTCAGGAGAGCAGCAGGGAGACTAGCACTCTTCGAAAATTCAGACGCAAAGCGCCGTCATTCCGTCCTCGCCGACGAGGCCCGTCGCGACGTCCCGGTAATTGTCCCACCCGTCCCTTGCAAGAGCCAGCCCGCGCTGCTGAGCCAGTAAGTCCAAATCAGCCCTTAAATAATATCACTCAGATCCAGCTTGTCCCTTGCTGTCCCTCAGCGACGCCCTAAGCCGAGGCTCGTACCCCACAGGGGGTGCCCTTAGCGCGTAGTCGCTTAGTTTATAAGTTTATACCCTGGCTGGAGGTCTTAATTTTAAGGCATCCACAGGATTCGCCCGGTTAAGCAGACGACAACCTCCTTGGTTGAACTGCGAGATGCAATTCCTAAAAAAAAAAAAAAAAAAGTGCTTAAAAAACCAGTCAAGATCAGGACACACTTTGTCGTTTCATTGCAAACTCTATAAGTGTTCATATACAGTCCACCAGTCCACACCTTATTACCAACTCGGTAATAAACAGCTATTGAAAACCCGCAACCCGTAGCTTCCCCCTTAAGTACCAGCTAGCTACGCATTTTCCTATTTTTGCATGCCAATGCCCCGTTCATGTCAATATAATAAAGAAATCAAATTCACATAACGCTAAGAGCTTTATGGCAACTTATGTGGGGTACAACACTTCTACATTAACTTAATATGTGCTAAATAGGCTGCAGCACTTAAGTTGCACTATTAGCGATGCAATCAATTTTAAGTACCTATACGAGAGGCGGTGACGTTACGTTTAGCCATGGATTCAGTATATGATTCTGTTTACACCCTTACTCAGCTAAATAGAAAATTATCAGAATTATTATTTTCTTGTTTAATCGACTTCAATAAAAAATAACTCAATTCGACTGTTTTATTTTGTTCTAGCTGGCCCCTGCGGCTTCGCTCGCGTTAAATTCGGGGTAACACAGTTCAACTTTCCTGATTTGCAGGTATTTTTCGTTGGTAACAAAGAGTGTGTGCACCGACTTTTAGCTTCATATCTTGAAAACTGCGAAAAGTCCCATATAAAATTTCACCCCCTCTTTTAACCCTTAAAAGAGGGGGTGAAATTTTATATGGGACTTTTCGCAGTTTTCACAGTTTTGAGGGCAGATTTCCAAAAGAAAAATGATGCACGTTTTTTTTGTTCGTGACAAATAGTCCGCATACCAATTTTTAGAATTGCAGAATGCTCCATACAATCTTGAACCCCCTATTTTAGGGAAGTGGGGGTTAGAAAGAGACAAAAACTAGCCTATGTCCGTCTCCAAGGTCCCAACTATCTCTGTACCAAATTTTTCATCAAATCGGTTTAGCCATTTAGGCGTGAATAGGTAACAAACAAACAAACTCACTTTCGATTTTATAATATTACTAGCTTTCGCCCGCGGCGTCGCTCGCGTTAAATTCGGTATAACACACCAAGCAGACCTGCAGTTTTTGCTCTTGCGCCTGATTGATTTGTAATAGCAACGCTAAGTTTTCCCTTTTCTTCCCTCGTTCTCCCTCATATCCCACTTTTTTTAAATAAAAATTAGCCTATGTCCGTCTCCTGGTTCCCAACTATCTCTGTACCAAAATTCATCAAAATCGGTTTAGCCATTAAAGCGTGAAGAGGTAACAAACAAACAAACAAACAAACAAACAAACAAACTCACTTTCGCTTTTATAATATTAGTAAGGATATACTAGTAAGGATTTTAAAATGTATTCCGCCGGTCTGTAGTATTCACTGCCGGCCTTTCTGTGCCTTGAACATTATAATCTGGATCTCCTCAAAGTTTGATTGAATCAGTTTCTTCTACAAGCGAGTCAAATCATTTATTTCAATTAGACCATTACAGGCACTTTTGAATGTCAAGAAACAAAATGAACCTACAGTCCCGGTCACAAAACATTATAACTTGTGAAAGTACTGTAGTTGCCATGTAGTAGTACTGTAGTTTCCAGAGTTCCACCCTAGGCCGCATCTTCGCGAACTTCAAGCAAGATGCGGACAAAAGCAAGCAGTATCAAAAACAAAAAACTCTTTCGTGGGTTTGTTGAACAAATGTTGACAGAAAGAAGACATGACATATATCACAAACTTCAGAAGTAAACAGTATATTATTTAAAAAACTATGCAATAAACTAATTAGCGAACAAACCTAAATGATTCAGTATCATATTTTTTAAGTTTTAATTTCTACGGTAACTAAATTCGTAGCGTGCAAAAGGTATTTTATATGCTTTTTATGATCTTACTTTAGCTAGTAACAATATCTTTCCTACTAATAATAAAAATGCGAATGTTTGTGAGGATTAATGGATTTATAGATGTTTGGATGTTTGTTGCTCTTTCACGTCAAAACAGCTGAACGGGTCTTGATAAAATTTGGCACAGGTGGTAGATTATAGTCTGGAATAACACATAGGATACTTTTTTCGATATCACGCGGACGAAGCCGCGGGGGCAGCTATCCTACTTCCTACTAATATCCTACTTACTATCCTACTATACTACTCCCTACTAATATTATAAATGCGAATGTTTGTAAAGATGTATGGATGTTTGTTACTCTTTCACGTCAAAACGGATGAACGGATCTTGATTAAATTTGGCAAAGAGGTAGATTATGGTCTGCAATAACACATAGGATACTTTTTTTCGATATCATGCGAGTGAAGCCGGGGGCGCCAGCAAGTTATGATATATGTAGGTACGTAATTTCATGAGCTTAAGTTTTACAGGTTACAAACATGATCAAGAACTCAAAAGCCGAGAAACAATATAAAATGATTATTGCCGACACTTCAATACACAAATTATATTTGAAATAGAAATATTAACAATATGAGTTTAAATTAACTCTTATTTAAACGTAAAGTAAGTATTCAATCCTTACTAATATTATAAAAGCGAAAGTGAGTTTGTTTATATGTTACGTCTTCACGCCTAAATGGCTTTTTATGAATTTTGGTACAGAGATAGTTGGGACCCTGGAGACGGACATAAGCTGTTTTTTTTTAAAAAAATTGGACAAATGAGGGAGAGAGAGGGAGGAAAAGGGAACACTTAGCATTGCTTTTACAATAAATAAGGCGCAAGGGCAAAACTTACAGGTAGCAGGTACCTGTAAATCAGAAAAGGGGAACTGTGTTACCCCGAATTTAACGCGAGCGAAGCCGCGGGCAAAAGCTAGTAATATATACTTTCACTGTCTCATATACGTCTGATGCTTGCAAGAGCGACTGTTGAGCTTGGGGTCTTGGGTTCAATTTTCTTTCTTAAGATTTTTTGTTCAAGAATTACTCTGTAGCGACCTCTTTTTTCTCGGGTGGGAAATTATCAAATAACTTCCCCTCGCTCTGGGCGGAGCGGGGGGTGTGTCATACTTGTACTGGCTAAAACCCACCCATGTTCCTTCTTTTGCCCTTTATGTTCCGGGGCCGCGGTATCTCTTTCGAACAACCCTTCACCCCGGCAGGCGGTGGCCCTAGCAGGCCCCTCTACTTTGCTGACATCGCTTTGAGGCGGGGGCGTGGAACACGAACGCGTCATCGACACGGTCTAACTTCTGCTTTGATGGTTTGTCTTGAATTTTGAGTCGGCGTGAAACGATTGAAACGTCGAAAACAATTGACGATCGCAGTCGCGTAATCACACCCTGTCTCATATTAACCAGCTTAATATCAAGATCTAAATATATTTATTTCGTATAGGCCTACATGGGCACTTATAAAACGTCGAGAAAAGGTAGGTACACGGTTCGGGTTGGTAGTGTCCTATGGAGAAGAACCGGCAAGAAACTCCATGGTTACTCTTTTTAAATCATTTGGTTTTACAATGCAGTTGTTACAGCGTTAAAACTTAAGTATGAGAGAACAGCGTAGGCCCGACGATAAGTCATTGCTTACTTTACAAAACGTTTAATAAGATAAGAAACTTTAACAGCATAATATAAACGACACAACAAACTTCATAATAAACGAACGAATAACTAAAACTACAACATGGATTACGCTGAAATCAAGAAACTCGACGAAGAATCGGCAAGGAAGATGCAGGAAGGGACAGGACCTGTCGACGAATGCATTTGTTCCCTTCTAGCTGGCGCAGAGAGAAAAAGCATAGGAGCTTCCATTAAAAAGGTTGGTTTTCTTATTTTTTTTATAAATATTAAAAAAAAACAAATTGCAATATTTAAACTTATACAACAGCAAGCTTAACCCAGAATTGGGTTTTCTTACAGCAAAACTTACTGAAATTAAGAAATTTGCTTAAACACTTAAAATTGATCTATTAATTAATTATATAAACTTAAAAACTACTAAACATCAAATACCTATAAAATCTTGTAAGATACATAAGTAAGTACTTAACATGTTGACAAAAAATGTTAAATCTTAAAATGAATTAAAAACTTGAGAGGTGTCAAGGGACACCCGGATGGGATGAAGTTATTATTTATTATGTACAAAAAACCTGGATACACTCAACAAAAATAATCGTCACGACACCACACTGTTCAATGCGAAATAGAAAGACGAAACGAAAATAACTAGCTTGCTTTCTATGAGAGAGAGAGAAAGAGAGACAGAGAAACACGCGCACACTGCACGGCTTACAACTATAGCAAAAAGTGACTTTTGGTCTTAAGCAAAAAGTGTCGTTACAACTTTAGGTCTTAATTATTTCCGTCTAGCCCCCTTTCGCAAAGCACGATAAGGAACTTCGTTCCAAAAAACTAAAATTTATTAAAACTTTATAAAATAACTCGAAAACTGGTTCTTATTGCGATTAGGCTCAAAATACAATGTGTTTCACATGCTTGTTTTTTTCTCATTATACCGCAACGACGGCATCCTTTTTTTTGGTTACGAATTCCGTTTCGAATACTTAACAACAGTTCAATCCTTACTAATATTATAAAAGCGAAAGTGAGTTTGTTTGTTTGTTTGTTACCTCTTCACGCTTTAATGGCTACACCGATTTTGATGAATTTTGGTACAGAGATAGTTGGGAACCAGGAGACGGACATAGGCTATTTAAAAAAAAAAAAAGTGGTTTGTGAGGGAGAAAGAGGGAAGAAAAGGGAACTTAGCGTTGCTATTACAAATCAATAAGGCGCAAAGGGAACTGTGTTAACCCGAATTTAACGCGAGCGAAGCCGCGGGCAAAAGCTAATTCCTTATAATCGGCGGTGTATGCATTTTCTTAGGGATCCATACCTCAAAAAGAAAAAAACGGACCCATCTAGAATTACTTTGTTGTCCATCTGTCTGCCAGTCTGTCTCTCTCCACATTTTATCTCGGTAACACGTGAAGTTATCGAGTTGAAATTAAAACCGTCTACTCAAAATGATCCCTTAAAACTGTCAAAAAATCAACGCTCAAAGTCAAAAGATCGAGACGCGTTTTTATTTGGTTGTTTATATTATGTGCCCTTGTGGCATCTACCAAAAAACATATGTTCTTTTTTCTTTAAGGCTTTAGCATCTATCAAGCCTAACACGAAAAGAAAGACTGTCGGTGAAAGGGCAGCAGTCGTTAACCCTATGTCTGAGAGAAGGGGCGCGGATATGCCTGTAGGGGGAGGAACAGCTGCCAGAAGACGAGCTGATAAACCTGGAGGTGGAAGAAGGGGTGCCAATGCTCCAGCCGGAGGAAGAAGAGGCACGGCCCCTGCAGGGGGTAGGAGGGGCGGTGGTAGAACTGCAGTTGGAAAAACAGGCCTTGATATTCCTCTGGTTTTTAATAAAGACGAAAGAGGTGATTGACATCCTACTTACTGATTTATTCCTATTTAATGTTTGTATTAATAATTATGTTTATGTACCAAATATTTGCACGTCTCCAGTGGCAGAATATGATGAGACCTTTGTTTATATTTAAGACCATAAAAATGTACCATATTCAGACAATTATCGATTGCATGTAGCGGAGATGAGAATGTTGAGATGGATGTGTGGAGTGACAAGAATGGATAAAGTAAGGAATGAGTATATTAGAGGAAGTTTGAAAGTTGTGCCTGTTACAGAAAAAATGAAAGGGAGTCGTTTGTCTTGGTATGGACATGTAATGAGGAGGGATGAAGCACATGTGACTAAAACAGTGATGGATCTGAGTGTTGATGGACGGAGAGCGAGAGAAAAAGCCAAAGAAAAGATGGATGGATTGTGTAAGGAATGATATGAAGGAGAAAGGAGTAAATGATGCCGTGACGTCTGATAGGGGAGAATAGAAGAAGAAAACGTGTTGCACCGTCCCCAAATAGAATGGGACAAGGGTAGGAAAATTATGAAAAGATGATGATTCAGACAATTAAATGAATTTGAATGTCCTGCTGTCGGCAGCTGCATCTATGTTGAGGTATTCACAGGCCTTTTCTAACCATTTCCAGGTATATACTCCACAAAAGAGGTAGTGAAAAGGAAGGGGTCATGTGGAAAATGCGGTTGTGACAAAGAGAATATTGTGATGAAGCATTCTTACGCCAATATTCGTATCACCAGCCCAGATGTCTCATCGATTTGTCCTTGTCCTACCAACTGTTTACCAGGTACGTTGACTGGCCTTTTCTTCACCTCCTTCAAAAAGGAGGTTCTCAATTCGACTGTTCTGTATTTTTTTTTTAGGATTTCGTAAATCATCATCATCTGCCTAGCCTTTTCCCAACTATGTTGGGGTCGGCTTCCAGTCTAACCGGATGCAGCTGAATACCAGTATTTTACTTGGAGCGACTGCCTATCTGACCTCCACAACCCAGTTAATACTGGGTAATACGATACCCCTTGGTAAGACTGGTTGTCAGACTTTCGGAACACTGACTACCTGTAACGACTGTCAAAGATCTACAAATGGCAGCCGGGACCAACAGCTTAACGTGCTTTCCGAGGCACGGAGGAAACTCGGTATGTAACGGGTGGCCACCCATCCACAGACCAACCTAGGCAAGCGCGGCTTAACCTAAAGATCGACCCGAGCGGCTACTATTTATTTAGCCACGAGCTCCTCACCTCCTCTTAGGATTTCGTAAATCAAAAGAACAAAAACGGAATTCTTTTTGAATCACTTTGCCAACGTCAGTCTGTCTTTCAAGATACTTTATCTCGGTAACGCGTGGAGATATCGAATTGAAATCAAAACCATATTTTTTACTCTATGGGACCATAGAGTAAAAAATATAGTTTATGAGCTTTGTAAATATCAACCTTCTAAGCCTTCGCAGTCAAAACATATATTTAAGCCGTTTATGTATCAAGATTGTGTGGAACCCTCGCTGCGTGAGTTTGACTCACTCATGACCGGTTTTTATTGCACGCCTCATTAGCGGAGCGGAGGCAGTGCTCTACTCTCGACATGTCAAAAAACCCAGTCTTTCGAAGCTTGAATGACTTTTTTCTCACTAATATAACACTTACAGGATAATATGAGTGCACTAAAATCGAGTTAAATAATCTACCAAGCACATATGGTATTTTTATGAACAATTATTTTGTTTAATATAGTAAATAATTATATTAAAATCAATCATTCTTGGACGTCCGTCAGTCTGTGTTTATGGATCCATGTATGTGGCAGAGAAATTGGTCGAAAAATTTATCGTACCAGAATACTTTTTTTCTTATAATATAAAGTTATACCCTGGGCTGATTCCTAATTAATATTAGCGTTCTAAGTACTGTCGTTTAATTATAATTGGTAAAAAACTAAAATACGACTGTGTATTTGTATATCTATATACATTTATTTTTTAGTATATTTTTTCCTCACCTTAGAGTTATGGCGCCACTATATATTTTTTATATTATTGTTTTTTTTCAATCATTTATTTTTATTTTTTTTATCATCTCGTCGTTTTTTTTTAATGTGAATGACCGCTATGAGGCGTGTACTTTTGGATTTTCCAAATTTTTTTGTATATTTTTTTACTCGATTTTTCCGTGTTTTGTCATCCGATTTTCAAATTCTTTTTATAAACGAAAGAGTATTCTCTTGAAGAGGTCCTAAGTATATGAATTTTATCTATATTGCTTGGGTTTTTTATTAGTAAACGTTTTTATAGTAATGGTTTTCGCATACGTGTCGGATTGCCGTCCCATCGGACTATGAGAGTGAGGGAACAGAGAGTGCATCTGTGCCTGCGCACACACGCCGCAACTATAATATCTCCCGCGCAGATGGGTAAATTCCGTCCTCTTATTAATTACATTGAATTTGTTACAGAGAAAGCAAACCTACTGAACAATATAAAAGTCACTATTGAGCGGGTAATCATAGACCCAGACAGCGAAAACTCAGAGGCAAGCCTTCACACCCCGGCACAGCAGAGGATATTAAAGGAACCGGATATGACTGACAAGAAATCTCTCACTAGCCTTATCAATGCTCAGTATGAAACGGATGAAGATAAGCTCTATGACTGAGAAAATATAGAAAAATAACTTCTATGTTGATGACAATACGACTGCAAAGGTCGTAGCAAAAATTCTACTATGTAACCTTGCATCACGATGAATCCAAAAAGCGCCTCTAGCGGTCGTGCGAGGAACTATTTTTGACAGCTTGAGCGTTAAGGTGAAAGCTCCAACCTACCCGCGAAATTCAAATTTTCTTACGTTTTTTGCAATTTTCAGGCCAGTGCTAGGTTGTATGTTGATTAAAATATTATTCGCGGCTGTAAGACGTATGTAATTATAGAATTATAATCATCAAAATCACCAATACAACCCTCCAAGTTCATAAAGCTGTAGGAAAGACTTTTTCTGTTTTTTTTTTGTTCCTACGCCTTTATGAACTTGGAGGGTTGTATTGGTGATTTTGATGATTATAATTCTATAATTACATACGTCTTACAGCCGCGAATAGTATTTTAATCAACATACAACCTAGCACTGGCCTGAAAATTGCAAAAAACGTAAGAAAATTTGAATTTCGCGGGTAGGTTGGAGCTTTCACCTTAAGCGTTTAGTTCAAATCTTACATCATAGTCGGCGTTTACGACACGATGCAATACGGTAAGATTTGGCCTTGGGCAAGCGTGTTTGTTATTTAATAGATAATTTACTTCTTATACCTACTATCTAAAATACAACTTACAGACATGCAAACAAAGTTCAATATAATTCTTTTAGTCAGTACTAGAAAGATATCGTAAAAATAATGACAGTACATGTGCTTTCATAAAGATACAAATTAGTAATTAGATTCAGTACAGTCAAATAGCTCCAGACTCTGTATGCATCATCATTCATCATTTTCCTGCCCTCGTCCCATTCTATTTGGGGTCGGCGCAACACGTTTTCTTCTTCCATTCTCCCCTATCAGACGTCACGGCATCGTTTACTCTGTTTGCAGGCATAATAAATAAATAAACACATAAAACATACAATTTGTATGTTTAAGCAAGCTTTATGAACATGTCAAACGATTGCGTGTGAAACCTCCTATAAAGATATTGCTGAATTGATTTAAAGTTCAGATAATAAGCTGTCAAAGGGAGTGTTTGTCATTATTTTGTCAATTATATCCTTGAAGTTTAGGTAAATAAACATTATCTATTATGATCTCTGCTAAAAAGACATTTGGTTAATCACGACATTAAGGTCTGCTCAAACTAAGGCAAGACCCGCGCGGGATTCGGGACGAAAGATGTGTCAACTAACTTTTAAGATCAAGTTCAAAATGATTTGTTTAGCTGCGTGATTTTTTAACTATTATGACATACGACGCGCGAAATTACGTTCCTCATCCATCGCTGGTTTCTTTCTCAGTTTTAAATACGACCTTAAAATAATAAACGTAGGTACCCCATTTTTAAATCTTTAGATATAAGAAATGTATGTACTATTCTCATCGATATATTTCAAAATATACTTCCGTTTATGAATTACTCTGCATTTTACTTTAAATTTTATAGAATCCTGTTTTCCTGTATTTAGGATTCCGCACCTCAAAAGAAAAAACGGCACAAACATAAAGGGTCTTGACAGATAGACAACAAAGTGATCCGACAGAGGTTCCGTTTTTTTTCTGCTTTTTTTATAGCTGAGCTGGACTTACTAAACGCGTTCCCGAGATAAAGAGTCCTATTTGGTGCAACCTTGAAACACACACCGTCCAGTAGAGGGCGACCGTTATAAATGTCATGTGATGTGTCTAATTGTTTATGGGTCAATCTAACTTCTTTCTTTTTTTTTTTATCTGTTTTTTTTTCTCTCAGTTTGATATGTTTTGTGTTAATTCCTGTATTGTGTCTTGATGCACCAAATAAATGATTTATCTAGTTATCAAATTGAAACATTACTCAAATCTGTAGTCCCTTGAAGCTGTCAAAAATCAACCCTCTAAGGTCCGGTTGTTCGTACATCACAGTAAAGTAAAAGTCAAAATTTAACTGTTGTCAATTTATACCACGGTTAAAAAAATGACGTTGGTTATCTTCGCATTCAGTTGCCCAAAAATATTTTACGGTGCGGTTAAATTTGACCAGGGTTAAAAGTGTTGTCAGTACAATTTCGTGTACCTTCCCTTAATTTTCGATGGGTAATATGTTTTCGACTGCCGACATTGTGTTAGCTGTCATGTTGTCATAGTTGTTTTGAAAGAAATACTATTTGTTTGTGATATAAGTTTCAGTATTTATATATTTCTCTTGCGTTTTCTTGTAATCGACTTAGATTTTTGCGGCAATACTCTGCATTATTGCCACCAGGTGGTTGTATGTATACATGTGTGCAATCTATAGCACCTATAACTTTTGGAAAGCGGCTAATATTGTAAAAAAAGGCATATAAATAAAATGGGGTCTAAGTTTCGCTAACTCCTTGCTCACAGTGTGAATAGCTCTACATACTGTTGACGTGTGCACTCCCTTTGAATGCCCAACACATCTCAGAAATGATCCAGATGCGTGAAACTGTAGAGTTAACAAGACTTGATCTGCAGATGTAATTGCATTGTTTCTGAAAAAAGTGAATGAACAATACATCATTAGTTGTTAGGTTCTTATTTAGAGGTTTTACTATGAAACTAAAAAGATTGATTCTAAAAACCATACCTATTAATTTATATATATATGGATAAAAATTCACTCACCTCCTGGTCAAACGTTTGAGACGCGAATCTAATAAATTTACAAGCACTTTAACCAAATTCCTCGACACTCTGTAGCGTGCTCTAAAACTATTTCCTCCTTTAAAAAAAATCAGTTCGTGGCCGAAAATTTCGTTGTCTTTGTCGGACTACTTGTCCAAATATGAATTCGTCATCAGAAGAACTCTCTTCTCGCTCCGATCCCATTTTAAACTGTATTCGCAAAGAAATATTTTGTAATAACCTAAAAACTGTTACTGTTAACTTCAAATTCTACTAACGTCAAGATTTAAACCACCCCTACCCTGTCGGTAATTTTGACCGCCGTTAAATAGGTTTTTTGACCGCTCGTTAAAGTAACCGCTCCTTCAACAACGCTTTTTAAATTTGTCCCCCGGTTAATTTTACTTTAACCAAAACTTAACCCTAACGTTGACGTAACCGAGCTTCGAGCAACCGGACCTTAACGCAGTCAAAACATTTTTATTTATGTTTTTGTTTTAAAAACGTTACCCCACACTAGGAATTTCTCCTGTATCGTGGGTGCGTTTACAAACATTTAAATTCACATACACAAACAGCCAGACCCGAAACAACTACCTGTAGGTCATACAAATATTTGTTTCGTGCGGGGATCGAACCCGCGACACGCAGCGTAGCAGTCGATCGCTCGGCCACTGCGCCAACCGTGCCGTCAAAAAATATGGTCGCTTAATGTCGCAAGTTTGTACGGAACCCTCTGTGCACGAATCTGACTAGCACTTTGCCGTTTTTTTATTTTTAATACACTAGTTTCATTCTTATAATCACATATTTTCCCCTCGCAGTTGATTAAAGACGTCTTCTGCAGAAACCGCAGAATTTTCTAGTTATTCTTAATAGAACTCTTTGCTAAAGAAAATAAAGTATATATTTTTGTATTATTTTCCGACTACATTATTAAACGGATTGTTTTTATATACTGAATGTGCTTATTTTTGGGGTCCTCGATGGATTATTATTTTGGTGTCTTAAAAATTCTAGGTTGCTAGATCTAGGAGGCGCACAGGAGAAGAATACCTTGAAAGGTATGCGAGAGACCCAGCTAGTTAAAATTCGTGATAATGAATGGACGGATGTTTGTTACTCTATCACGCAAAAACTACTGAACTGAATTGGATGAAAATCGGCACGCAGATAGTTTATAACCTGGTTTAACACATAGGCTTTTTTATCCCAGTTAACGTGGGTGAATACGTGGAGTGCAGCTAGTCTAGTGTAAAGTACATGTCTATCCATCTAGTATTTGGAAAATTCAAACTCAGTACAACAGAAATGTTATAAATGTTTTATTCCTTCTCCAACAAACGTGGATTGAAAATTTAAATAAACACTCTAGAATTTTCCATTTCAATACGACGTAGGATCACCTGAGTTATTTGTACAAATTTATATTTGAATTTGAAAACTACACACCGATGGAAGTATAAAATAAAATAGCCTTTATTGCTGTTTATTTCCTTACAATAGGTTAATTTACATGCCTACTTAAAACTAAATTGGTTTACCTACTTAATTACTTCTAACTTGTATTAGAATTATCGGCAACTGGTTGTTTTCGTAGAACAGCTTGTAAAAAAGGCCTCTTCTAAAAATTTCCACGAATTCCAGTCTCTTGCTAACCGGGTCCATACCGGGCCAGCTATTTTCTTTAGGTCATCTTCTCATCTTTTGATTTGTCTGCCTCTATTTCTTTCTCCATCTCTTGGATACCATTCTGTTACTATCTTAGTCTATTTTTCTTTATTTTCCCTCAACATATGTCCCGTCCAACGCCATTTCCCGTCCTAACGATGGAATTATGGATCATATCAAATCGAGGTATTTTTTGCGTTTGGAAATCAAAATAACTTTTTTTTTTTGGGTGGGAAATCATCAAATAACTTTCCCCGCTCTGGGCGGAGCGGGGGGCGTGTCAGACTTTTACTGACTAAAACCCACCCATGTTCCTTCGATTGCCCTTTACGTTCCGAGGCCGCGGTATCTCTTTCGAACAACCCGGAACCCCGGCAGGAATCAAAATAACTGCCCTTTGTCTTCCTATCAAGACCCTTTATCTCATGAACCCATGGAGATATTTAGTTAAAATTAAAACCATATACTTAAGTCTATAGTGTCTTTGAGCTGTGAAAAATTGAACTCTCTAAATCTACGCAGTCAAAAGATATGGCCGTTTACGTTGCAAGTTGATACGGAAGCCCCGGTGTGCGAGTCTGCCTCACTTTTGGCCGTTTTTTGCGGATGGTAAGGCATCAAATAACTCAAACTTGCACCGACTAATACCATCCCATGTTCCTTCTATTGCCCTTTATGTTCCGGGGCCGCGGTTTCATCGAATAACCCGCAACTCCGGCAGGCGGTGGCACTGGTAGGTCCCTCTGCTTTGCTGACATTTCTTTGAGGCGCGCGTGGAACACGAACGCGTCATCGACACGGTCTAACTAACTTCTTCTTTGATGGTTTGTCTTGAATTTTGAGCCGGCGTGAAACGATTGAAACGTCGAAAACAATTGACGACCGCAGTCACATATCACACCCTGCCTATTAACTTAATTACTGACCAGCTTAATATCAAATTCAAAATAATTTTATTTCACATAGGCCACAACTTAACCCCGGCAGGTGGTGTCCCTGCTGGCAGGTCCCTCTGCTTTGCTGACATTTCTTTGAGGCGCGCGTGGAACAGTAACGCGCCGTCGACACGGCCTGTCATCACTAGAAATTGAACCCTCTATGTCCACGCAGTCAAAAGATATGGCTGTTTATGTCGCAAGTTTGTACGGAACCCTTGATGCGGGCGTCCGATCCAGCACCGAGCTCCTATCTTTTGAAATATCACAAATGTTTATGTGAATGTGAATCCTATCCTACTTATCCTACTAAGGGCGAGCGCGCACTACGATAAAAAATCGTTGCGAAAAAATATCGCAAATCTGTGAACCACAGAAATACACTACAATCCGCGCATTGCCAAAATAAATCGTTTGTATTTTTAATATTGTAGTTTGCGATTTTATTTCGCATTAAAAAAATCGCAACGATTTTTTATCGCGGTGCGCGCTTAGCCTTATATTATAAATGCGAATGTTTATGAGGAAGGATGGATGTATGCATGTTGGTTACTCTTTCACGTCAAAGCGGCTGAACGGATCTTGATGAAATTTGGCACAGAGGTAGATTATAGTCTAAAATAACTTATAGGATATTTTTTTTTTCGATATCACGCGGGCGAAGCCGTGGGTGCCAGCTATGTGAACTGAAACATTTTTGATGTAACAAAAACTTAATTCCAGAATATAAAATACACATTGCGCCTGTGATCTACGCGTGTGAGTAACGGCACGGTTGGCGCAGTGGCTGAGCGATCGACTTGTGCGCTGCGTGTCGCGGGTTTAATCTACGCACGGAACATATTTGTATAACATATTTGTATGACCTACAGGTAGTTGTTTCCGGTCGGGCTGTTTGTGAATGTGAGTTTAAATGTTTGTAAACGCACCCACGATACAGGAGAATTTCCTAGTGTGGGGCAACGATTAAAAAAAATGATACTGTAGGCGAAGTCGTAATATCCGACTTTGTTATAAAGAATTTTATATGAAAACCAAATTTCGCTGTGTAAGTACTTCATTAAAACAATTGGTCAATAGAGGCGGAGTCATAATAAACGGATTCTACTTTATACTTATTCCTTACTTTATCCATTCTCTCGTCTCTCCACACATAAATAACCTAATAATAATTTACTCGAATTTATTGTGAAGGACGGCACGGTTGACATATGTCGGGCATGCCACCGTCCGGGTGAATCAATTCGACACATTATCTCCGGTGGTTCTCGTCTAGCTAACGGAGAGTACTTGCATAGACACAACCTTGTAGCCAGGATTATTCATCAGCAACTTGTGGAATCGGAAGTGCCGTACTACAGGTATGAGCCCGACCCAGTTCTCGAACATGGCAATATCACATTGTACTGGGATCGATCCATCATCACTGACAGGACTATTGTTGCCAACAAGCCTGGGGCCTTAGTCTGCTATTACAATGGTGTCAGAATGGTCGATCACTGATCGCATAATGGTTGATTTTGACAAGTTTAGTATGTAGTAGATGTCAAAATCAACCATTATGCGATCAGTGATCGACCATTCTGACACTATTGTAATAGCAGACTAAGGCCCCTGATATAGTGGTGGTGGATCGTTCAGTGCGGCGCGCAATGATTGTTGACGTAACAGTCCCGCATGATGAGAACCTCGTGAAAGCCGAGAAAGATAAGCAAATCAAATATATTGACTTGGTTCGCGAGGTTGTCGACATGTGGGATGTGGACTCAGCGATCATTGTGCCGATAGTCATATCTGCCAATGGCTTAGTTGCCAAGAGCCTCGACCAAAACCTGAGGAGGCTCTCGTTAGGCAGCTGGATCAAGGGCTTGATACAGAAAGCGGTACTCCTGGACACGGCTCGTATTGTTAGGAGGTTCCTTTCTCTGGAGCCCTGACCGCCGGTAGCTTGGATCCTGTTCCCGATACCGGTGGGCTACTATTTTTAAATTTTTAAATGTTTTTTTATTTTTAAGAAATATTTAAAAATTTAATTATATGTATAGAAAACAATAAATGGACGATAATTTACTCGACCTACATTGACCTACTCTATTTGTACCTTAGACCTCCATCTCAGTAGTCCCGATCACGATCACTAGACTAACAACTTAATATCAATAATAGAAATAAATGATACGCAATTCCTCTCGCAATACGATACGACTTTCCAAAACTTGATAAAGAACGAGTATTATATTTTGTTTTGATACATTTTTGTGGTTTCTTTGAGCACTGACTACCGTCTTCGTGTTACAAGATTGAAGTTCAAAGTAGTGAAGTTCCTTCTATAAATTTTGTAAATAATTATTCATTTTATTTGTTTACTAGCTTTTGCCGGCTTCGCTCGCGTTAAATTCGGGGTAACACAGTTCCCCTTTCCTGTTTTTCAAGTACCTGCTACCTGTAGTTTATGCCCTTGCGCCTTATTGATTGTAATAGCAAAGCTAAGTTTTCCCTTTTCTTCCCTCTTTCTCCCTCATTTCCCACTTAAAAAATATGTATATTATACTTTACTATGTCCGTCTCCAGGTTCAATACTACCTCTGTACCAAAATTCACCAAAATCAGTTTGTAACGTCTTCACGCCTAAATGGTTACATTTAGGCGTGAAGACGTTACAAACAAGTAAACAAACAAACTCACTTTCTCTTTTATAATATTAGTAAGGATTGTGAATGTGAGTCCAATGTGGATATTTTTTTTTCTTTTTGTATTTTTTTTGTATTTTTTGGCAGTTTGATTACTATAATAAGCGACCTTCACAAATGAGCTCCTTGAGTTATGAGTCGAGCTACACGATAACTGACAAATGCTTGCACTGACTGGACAGGTCAACTCAACTCTGTGTGGTTCTTTTTTAAACAGACCATTTCAGACACTAATCAGCATAGTCCTCATGTAACTATTGATGCGCTGAAGGCGCTGCTGCGGTTACCTCGCTTCTGCAGCGCTTCGGGAATATATGCGAGCGTCCGCAAACCAAACAGTTATTATATTTTTAAGCCAGCATACGCAAGATGGCGACCTCGATTGCGAGTACAGTGCGGGCCAGTAACAGTCGCCATTTTTTTTTTAGAAATGGCCTCTAAGCATCTCCCAGTTCAGCCTAGGAGGTGGTCGTCTGCTTAACCGGGCGATTCCTGTGGATGCTTTAAAAGTTAAGACCTCCAGCCAGGGCAAAAACTTACAAACTAAGCGACTACACGCTAAGGGCACCCCCTGTGGGGTACGAGCCTCGGCTTAGGGCGTCGCTGAGGGAGGACAGCAAAGGGACAGGCTGGATCTAAACGATATTATTTAGGGACTGGTTTAAACTTACTGGCTCAGCTGCGCGGGCTGGCTCTAGCAAGGGACAGGTGGGGCAGTTACCGGGACGTCGCGACGGGCCTCGTTGGCGAGGACGAAATGACGGCGCATTGCGTCTGAATTTACGTAGAGTGCTAGTTTACCTACTGCTCTCTTGTAGCAGGGTTATAGCATCGTCAGGAGGTACGAATGTCGAGGACGACGAAGTATATGTAAGCCAGTTATAATTTTAAATGTATGTGTATTAAGCTATGGATGGATGTATGTGTATTAAATATGTCTGATATAAATAAGATGGGAAAACGTGGGGAAAGAAGTTTTGATGACTATAAGAGTAGAGAAAAACCAAAAAAACCTATGAATGGACTGTGTAAATGATTATATGGCATGTAAGGAAGTAATAGAGAAGTGTGGACAAAGAATACATATTTAGCCGACCACAAATAAAGCCGGATTATGTCAGGAGGATGATGAATGAATAGAGGAGCTCGTGGCTAAATAATAGCAGCCGCTCGGGTCGATCTTTAGGTTAAGCCGCGCTTGCCTAGGTTGGTCTGTGGATGGGTGACCACCCGTTACGTACCGAGTTTCCTCCGTGCCTCGAAAAGCACGTTAAGCCGTTGGCCCCGGCTGTCTTTTGTAGCCGTTGGTCGAGGTTGACAGTCGAACTCAAAACTCAAACTCAAACTCAAAGCATTTATTTCAATTAGACCATTACAGGCACTTTTGAATGTCATAAAAACAAGAACAAAAAAATGATGCTGCTACAATCCCGGTCACAAGGCATAATAACTTGTGAAAGTACTGTAGTTGCCCATTCCAAAGCGTTGATCTCTATGGAGAAGAATGGGCAAGAAACTCCATGGACACTCTTTTAAATTATAATATTTTTACAAAATCGTATTTACATCATTCGTGTTGAGATTATACAAATATGTGAGAACGATGTAGAAAGACGTGCACAGTAAGAGCGTCCAGAGTAAATAAAAAGCAAAATTCAATTTAAAATCTAAATAAGTTAAAAAAAATTACCGTGGTAGTTAAAAAAATGACCAGTCCCAACTGACAGCGCCCGTTCACGAACATGACGTATGGATCAGCCCCATTCAGCTCGACCATTTTGAAGGGAGCTAAATGACCCGACACACCCGCCACTATCAGCGAGACATTTAAGTGAGCATGACACTATTAACCACCAGGGCCTCGTCAAGTCAATGATAATACATAGCACTCACATATGGGCTTAATAATTATACAATACTAGAGAATTGATTCTATACATTGCAAAGATAGTCTTACAATCTTCTGCAGCTTCCACTATAGCTTCGGGTACCTACTTATCAATGAGTTTACCCCTATGCTTGAGGAGCAGGACCAGCATTGAGCCAAGCATTTTTATCATCAATATAATCCCCCAACTTATAATATGCTTGCCTACATAGTGTGCGTTTAATACAAGATTTAAATTTCGTTTCATTCAGTTGAAGAATGTGGGGAGGTATTTTATTGTAGCATTTTAAACAGTACCCCATGAAAGATGAGTCTACTTTAGCTAACCTGAAACCTGGTTGAACTAATTGGTCCCTATTTCTAGTATTATAATTGTGTCTGTCACCTCTTTTACTAAAAATATGCAAGTTTTTCCTGACATACATGATGTTTTCATAAATATATTGACAAGGTACTGTCATGATGTTAATATCCTTAAACTGTTCCCTTAAAGAATCTCGCCTACGTAGGTTATATATGGCTCTGATGGCTCTTTTCTGCAGAATAAATATAGACTCGATGTCTGCACCCCGTCCCCAAAGTAAAATACCGTATGACATGATACTATGAAAATAACTAAAGTAGACTAGCCTCGCGGTATCTACATCAGTAAACTGACGGATTTTTCTAACAGCATATGCTGCTGAACTAAGGCGTCCTGCAAGAGATGTTATATGCGGACCCCATTGTAGCTTTGAATCGAGTGTTATTCCCAAGAAAACAGTTTTTTCGACGAATTCTAGTTTCTCTTGATTCAATACTATGTCACACTCACTGTTTTTGACATTTGGTAGAGCAAATCTTATACACTTCGTTTTTTTCCCATTTAATACTAAATTATTAGCGGTAAACCAATTATGTACCTGCATTAGGGCATTATTTACGTCGTCAAGATTTGTGGCACGTCTGTTTATCTTAAATATTAAAGAGGTATCGTCAGCAAACAACACCATTTGTGGTTGGTTTTTAAATAAATGGGGTAGATCATTAATATATACTAAAAAGAGGAAGGGACCTAATATCGATCCTTGTGGTACACCCATCTTTACATTTAAACCCATTGAATTGACACCATTTATTTGTACTTGCTGCTGTCTATCATTTAAATATGATTTTACTAAACTAAGCGCAAGTTTTCCTAGGCCGTAATGTTCAAGTTTCAAGATTAGGGTTTCGTGGCTAACACAATCAAACGCTTTTGAAAGGTCACAAAAGATTCCTATGGCATCCTGTGCCTCTTCCCACGCAGTAAATATGTGTTTTAACAAGGTAACACCAGCGTCAGTCGTACAACGTCCTTTGGTGAAACCATACTGTTTTTCATGTAAGATCTTATTGGTGTTAAAGTGGTTGAGCATTTGATTTAGCATTACCTTTTCAAACACCTTGCTGAAAACCGGCAAAACGGATACGGGTCTATAGTTATTGGTGTCTTTACTATCCCCAGATTTGAAAAGGGGTATAACTTTACTGTATTTCATAAGGTCCGGAAAAACTCCTTGGTCCACACACAAATTGAATATTAAGGCTAAGTACGGTGCTATAGTCTCAATAATAGCTTGACAAACTTTAATAGACATTCCCCAAAGATCTTCGGTTAATTTGATTTTGATTTGCTTGAAAGCTTTAATGACTGCAGTGGGGTTAATATGCTTAAATTGAAACTCAACCGGACATGGTGAAACGTTTGCTCTTAATAAATCAATGGAAAGCAAGGGTGAAGAATTTAATGTTTCAGTAGTTTTAAGTGGGATACTAGTAAAGAAATCTACAAATTCTTGAGCAACTTCGTTTTTAGTGGTTAGAAGACCACGCGAAGACTCTAATGTGATCTCATTATTACATTTTTTGTTTCTGTTAGTTTCACTATTAATGATTTTCCAAACCGTCTTAATTTTATTATCGGCGGATTTAATCTTGTTGCTAATGAATAAAGATTTAGCTAATTTGCAGGTGTTTTTAAAAAATTTTGAGTAAGTTGCAACATAGTGATTGAAAGTTTCTGAGTTGAAGTAAGGCTTAAGGCCGTAAAGCTCAAACAATCGTTCCCTACTACCTAAGTCGTTACAGGTAGTCAGTGTTCCGAAAGTCTGACAACCAGTCTTACCAAATATCGTATTACCCAGTACTAACTGGGTTGTGGAGGTCAAATAGGCAGTCACTCCATATAAACTACTGGTATTCAGCTGCATCCGGTTAGACTGGAAGCCGACCCCAACATAGTTGGGAAAAGGCTAGGCAGATGATAATATCAGGAGAATGATGACGTTGACTTTTTGGTAGTTATTCTAACTTTAAGGAGTTGAAATGACAAGGTAAAGTATGCCGGAGAGTAAACTATTATAGTTCTACTCAGAAAATCTTCAACATGTTAAAAACAAGTTCTTGAACAAACAAAACTATTAAAAGTAGAAACTTACTAAGATAGCAGTTTAAAACTGAACTAACAGGCCAACGATTTGACTGTCTTTAGCTTGTTTTCCCCTACTTAGCTTTTAAAACTCTAAAGGGAAAAAAACTCAAAAGCATATAAATATTAGACCATTACAGGTACTTTTGAATGTCAAGAAACAAAATGTTGAAGCTACAGTCCCAGTCGCAAGATATAATAACTTGTGAAAGTAATGTAGTTGGATAATTGTATTGTTATTTTTTTGCGGAGGGAAAATCAACAAATAACTTCCTCCAGAAAAAGGTGCATGGGTCTCGTTGGTCGTTTCTTATGGAGAAGAACCGGCAAGAAACTCCATGGTTACTCTTTTAAAATCATTTGGTTTACAATGTTGTTGTTACAGCGTTAGTACTTAAGTATGAGAGGACAGCGTAGGCCCGACATTGAGTCATTGCTTTTCTTGCGGATTGAAAATCATCAAATAATTTACCCCACTGTGACTGTCAGACTTTTACTGACTAAAACCTACCCATGTGTGTACTTTTTCCTTTTTGTTCCGGGGTTGTGAAATCTCATTCGAACAACCCGCAACCCCGGCAAGCGGTGCCCCTGGCAAGCCCCTCTGCCTTGCTGACATCTCTTTGAGGCGCGCGTGAAACAATAACGTGCCGTCGACACGGCCTGTCGTCAATAGACGGACGGACGGTGAGCTACCCATCGCTCACCGTCCACAGGCCAGTCTCGCGGCGGCCGACGCCCGGGGCGTCTCCCGCGGCGGCTGGGTTGGTTTGAGGTTCTCTCCCTCAAACGCCCGGCCACCTCCTTCGCTAGCATGACTACTTCGCAAAAGAAAATGACCGCTTTCCACTCCCTCTCGCTCCGGACTCCGGACCGCCTCTAGCTCGGGCACGGCTGTGCTCCGCCCCGTGCTGGGCAGACCGCCACTGTGTGCTCCACCGTGTCCTCCGGGCGTTTCCTCCCGCCCGATGATGTGCAGAAACCTCCCGAAACTTCCGTGTTCGGTGAGGACCTGCGTCAGGCGGTAGGTGAGGACGCCATGGCGCCTCTCCAGCCACTCCTCAAAATAGTTGAGTGTTTAAGGCACGATTGGCGCACTGGCTGAACGGTTTACTGCTGGGCTGCGGGTCGCGGGTTCGATTCTCGCACGGAACAAATATTTGTATGGGCTACAAATAGTTGTTTCAGGTCTGGCTGTTTGTGTATGTGAGTTTAAATGTTTCTAAACGCACCGTTGTAACTATTTTTTAAAAGTTAGTCTATATCCGTCTCCAAGGAACTCTCCGAACTATCTCTGTACCAAAACTCATCAAAATCGCCATTTAGGCGTGAAGACGTAACAAACAAACAAACTCACATTCGCCTTTATAATTTACTAGCTTTTGCCCGCGGCTTCGCTCGCGTTAAATTCGGTAGCGCCTTATTGATTTGTAATAGCAACGCTAAGTTTTCCCGTTTCTTCCCTCTTTCTCCCTCATATCCCACTCTTTTTAAAAAATAATAGCCTATGTCCGTCTCCTGGTTCCCAACTATATCTGTACCAAAATTCATCAAAATCGGTTTATCCATTAAAGCGTGTAGAGGTAACAAACAAACTCACTTTCGCTTTTATAATATTAGGTCCTTACATATGAAATTGGCGTTTTTCGTACTGGCCACTTTAATCACGAATTTCTCCTCTTTGGTAAGGAATTCCAAATTCAAATTTGTACAGCTATTTACTCATGTATTTGTGCTTCGATGACCGTCATTCATTTGTTTTTTTTCTTCTGTTTTTTCTGTTTGCGTCACTCATTTTACAAAATGGAAAATTTAAAATATCGCATTATTTACGAGTACGAGTTCCGCCGTGGCACTAGTGCTGCGGAAACGACTCGAAGGGTGAATGATGTGTATGGCGGTCATGTTGCAAAAGAAAACACAGTTCGTTTTTGGTTCCAACGTTTTCGTTCTGGAAATTTCGACCTGCAGAACAAGCCCCGTGGACGGCCTGAGACCCAAGTTGATAATGGAGAATTGAAGGCTATTGTGGAAGCGGACCCATCGCAAACCACGTCCGAGTTAGCTGCAGGCTTCGATGTTAGTGATAAAACTGTTTTAATGCACTTGAAGCAAATTGGGAAGATTAAAAAGCTTGAAAGGTGGGTACCTCACGAATTGACTGAAGCAAACCGGCAAACGCGCGTCGACTGCTGCGTTACATTACTGAACCGGCACAACAATGAAGGTATTTTAAACCGAATCATTACCTGTGATGAAAAATGGATTCTTTACGATAATCGGAAGCGCTCAGCGCAATGGTTGGATCCTGGCCAGCCAGCCAAATCCTGCCCCAAGCGAAAATTAACCCCAAAAAAGTTACTTGTAAGCGTTTGGTGGACTAGTGCCGGTATTGTTCATTACAGTTTTCTCAAATCTGGCCAGACTATTACAGCTGATGTCTATTGTCAGCAATTACAAACCATGATGGAAAAGCTAGCGGCTAAACAACCAAGGCTGGTCAATCGCTCCACGCCACTGCTGCTTCACGACAACGCCAGACCACACACTGCGCAACAGACGGCTACCAATTAGAAGAGCTTGAATTGGAATGTCTTAGACATCCTCCGTACTCCCCGGACCTTGCTCCAACAGATTACCATTTTTTTCGCAATTTGGATAACTTTTTGCAAGGGAAAAAATTCAACTCCGATGGGGCAGTCCAAATCGCCTTCAAAGATTTTATTGATTCCCGTCCGACTGGTTTTTTTAGTAAAGGGATCAATGAACTACCTATAAGATGGCAAAAGTGCATTGAAAACAATGGTTCATACTTTGATTAATTAAATATATTATATTAAAAAAATTCGACTTTTTGTTCCTTCCATACAAAACGCCAATTTCATATGTAAGGACCTAATATTATAGTAAGGATTTTAGTAAGGACTAGCTCTGGAGAGCGGTTTTAGCCGCAGCTCAAGTCCTTTTCTGGAGACAGCCCAGCTTATAACTTAGAGGTATGAAACATAGATTACGACCGATTCCCTGACGTATCGATCATACATATACAATTTCATAAAAATCGGTCAAGCCGTTTCGTAGGAGTATGGCAACTAAAACTGCTACACCAGATTTTTATAGATAAGAAAGATGATACTGGTTACTTCTGCCTATTCATTCGAGAATTAGAAGCGTGATGGTTGTTGAGTTTAATAAACGGTGCATACATTTCACAATATGTCAAATAAACTACTTATTTAACAGGTCATTTCTTTATTTGAGTTTCATCGATTTCTTGACAATGACTAAATAAGTTTGATCTATCAAACTGTCTTGTCATTTTATCATATGACCTTCACGACTAACATTGTATTGTATGGGTGGGTAGACTCTGATCGAAACATGTTTTTTGAATCATTAACACATGTTTAGGGTTCTCTACTGTTAGTGCTAGCGCGCACTGGTGACTTTTGTCACGGTGACTGTTTCGTCACTCTGATTAAGTCCAAGAATATGTATGGTAGTCTAGTCAACAAGTGCTTTTTTAGTCAAAACTTTTTAAAAGTCTCGGAAAAATATAGTTGAGGGCTCATTCGATTCGGGATCGCATCTAGAAAGTTTTTGAAAAAATTCAAGACCCGCTCGAAAAAATTGCAAAAGTTATTAACAAATTAGTAAACAAAAACAAAGGGGTTTAGTTTTTTTGATATATCCCGAAAACCATTTGATATATTTTGATTTTGAAAAAAGATTCAAAAAGAGGAGAAAATTTCCTAAAAAAAACTCCCTACTCGCGAAATTGTAGGACCAATATTAAAAATTTTACAGGGAGCTGAAAATACGCCTGAAAACGGGTACTCGGGTTTCCGCAAGCCACGCCCCCTTCGAGCGCTTTAATGAAAAATATTATTTAAACATATTAAATGTTGATATTAAAATTTGATATTTAAAAAAAAAGCGTACCTTAATATTATTAACAAGTGGTAAAAAAAATTGTTAATTAACAAAACGGTTTTTTAGCAATAAAATTTTTTTTTAAGGATCGTTTTTTATCTTAAAATTCATAATTTTTTACGAGAAATCTATTTTCAAAAAAAAAAAACAATTATCTTATAAATAATCTATTTGTTTATCACAATTTTATAAACAAAAAGAATTAAAATTTATAAAAAAATATTTTTAGGTAGCTTTTATTGATAGAAAAACGAATGATCATCGACATTGGAAAAAAAAATAATTCTTGTAGTATTTATTTAAATATTTAATTTGCCGCCTAGGTAATTTGTTAATAACAAATCGAAAATTAACAATTTTTTAATTTACTCAACGGAAATCCTTTCTTTAATCTTTGAAGAATAGCTCCACGAGAGGAAAAAAATTTGAGATTTCTGGTTTAACAATTATGCAACTTGCAATGTTTATAGCCCAGTCGGAAGAAATTGTTAATTAATTTATGGATAACATTTTATAAAATCGCGATAAAAATATTTTTTCTACGGTATTTCATTCTTTAATTTGTCCTGTACATGTCTGATTTTTTTCAAATTTTAATATCAACATTTAATATGTTTAAATAATATTTTTCATTAAAGCGCTCGAAGGGGGCGTGGCTTGCGGAAACCCGAGTACCCGTTTTCAGGCGTATTTTCAGCTCCCTGTAAAATTTTTAATATTGGTCCTACAATTTCGCGAGTAGGGAGTTTTTTTTAGGAAATTTTCTCCTCTTTTTGAATCTTTTTTCAAAATCAAAATATATCAAATGGTTTTCGGGATATATTAAAAAAACTAAACCCCTTTGTTTTTGTTTACTAATTTGTTAATAACTTTTGCATTTTTTTCGAGCGGGTCTTGAATTTTTTCAAAAACTTTCTAGATGCGATCCCGAATCGAATGAGCCCTCAACCATATTTTTCCGAGACTTTTAAAAAGTTTTGACTAAAAAAGCACTTGTTGACTAGACTATGGAGGTGCGCGCACGTTACGACGTGACAACTGACATTTATGTACGCCGACCGACGAGTGACTTTACATAAATGTCAGTTGTCACGTCGTAACGTGCGCGCACCTCCATACATATTCTTGGCCGTGACAAAAGTCACCAGTGCGCGCTAGCACTTAGCGTCTATAATAAATTTGATATGTGTTCGATTTATTAACATGCAACATTACCACTACGTTATTAATTGGCAACACTCAAAAAGTGCCCTCTAACTGGTTGAAAACCAACCAATCACAGGAACGCGCCAATTTCACTATTGAAATGGCGGTAATTGGAAATAACGAACTACAATAGCCCGGCTAAATGGTCAGTCGTTTCGGAGATTCTCCTAGTGAACATCTTCTAAAATAAGTTGTGTAGTGTGTCAATAAAACCTAAGGTAATATGATATTTTTCTATGATGTATTTATGCGTATTTAAATGTTGTAAAAGGTTATAATGTGTGATTTGCAATAAAAGTGTTTTTATTGAATCATTTATGAAGTTTTTCTTACACTACATCAAAAGGAAAAAACGGATCCCTTATAGGATCACTTTGTTGTCCAACTGTCTGTCTGTTAAGACTATTTATCTATAAGAGCATGGACGTATCGAATTGAAATTATCAAGTCTGTGGTCCCTTGAAGCTGTGAAAAAATCAACCCCTTAAGTCTACGCAGTCAAAAGATATGGCTGTATACTACTCTGTCAAGAAAGTACCGGGAAAAGATCAATAATACACAAAATGTCTGTTATTCATCCAAATTTATTTAATCACCTTCAAAGTATGCTCCTTTAGAAACGATACACTTGCGCCAACGAATAATCCATTCATCAAAACATTTTTTAAACGCTGCTTCCGGAATTGAGTTCAGTTCTCGCCGCGAATTCTCCTTTATGTCTTCTATCGATTGAAAACGGGTGCCACGAAGTGGTAATTTGAGTTTAGGAAAAAGAAAAAAGTCAGCAGGAGCCATATCTGGTGAATATGGTGGTTGCTGGATGGTATTTGTTGAGTGTTTGGTCAAAAATTCGTTCACAATGATAGCCTTGTGCGAAGGCGCATTGTCGTGGTGCAAAATCCAAGAATTTTCTTTCCACAAATCTGGCCTTTTTCGTTGAATTTGCTCTCTTAAACGCCGCATAACGCTCAAATAATATTCTTTATTTACCGTTAGACCTTCCGGTAAGAATTCAGAGTGCACAACACCGCGATAGTCAAAGAAAACAATCAACATGACTTTGACTTTTGATCGACTTTGGCGTGGTTTTTTCGGTTTCGGTTCAGTTGGAAGGCGCCACTCCGAAGCTTGTTGATTAGTTTGCATGTCAAACTCGTAAACCCACGTCTCGTCACCAGTAACAATGCGTTTCATGAATGTTGGGTCCGAACTGACTCGTTCTAGCATGTCCTCAGCGACTTTCATGCGATTGAGTTTTTGGAGAAAATTCAGATCTTTTGGGACTAGCCGAGCAGCAACATGTTTCATACCCAAATGATTAGTTACAATGGTACGAATCGACTCGTGAGATACAGAAAGTTCGGCGGCTATCTCTCTCAGAGTTGAATGGGGATTTTCAGTCACTATTTTCTTCACTTTTGCGATGTTAACTTCAGTTGCAGACGTTGACGGCCTACCAGAGCGAGGCAAATCTTCCATCACATCTCGACCGCTTTTGAACGCTATGAACCACTCATAAGCACGAGTTTTTGATAAAGTCGATTCACCGTAAGCCTTCTGTAACATTTTCAGTGACTCCGAACACGAAATTCCATTGGCGATGCAAAATTTAAGACAAACTCTTTGTTCGATATTTTTGTCCATTATGAAATTCGCAATACACACTATATATGATATTACTAAAACCAGCACTGTTTTTATTATAAATAACAGATGCAACTCAAACTCCGCGCCAAAATGGAAAACAGTTGTGCCAATCTAACAACTACAAAAAAAACAAAAATTTTAATTTGGAACCATAAACAAATCATCCATTCCCGATACTTTTTTGAATGAATATCGAAAATGAAAAAAAAAACACTAAAAAGTGGAAAATAATTTTACTTCCGGAAGTCGGCGAGTCTCGTTTGTTTCGTTGACTTTTTCGCCGCCGACTTACGGAAGTAAAGTTATTTTTAACTTTTTAGTTTGTTTTTGGAAGTCATTTTTTTTTAAGTTTTTTATTTCTTTTTTTTTTCAATTATGGTATGATGATATCTTTCCCAATTTTTTTATCAAGTATTCATTGTCCATTGTCACAAAAAATGCAGATCATCCATATAGACGTAGACGACTACTCAAGAAATATAAATAAAATTGCTATGGAGCCGCTTCGGGAGTTTACCAGCTCTAACAGAAAAACAATTAAAATCTTATTTTTTTTCTTATTTTTTAAACTTTGCCCACACTAGAAATTTCTCCTGTATCGTGGGTGCGTTTACAAACATTTAAACTCACATACACAAACAGCCAGACCAGAAACAACTATCTGTAAGTAATACAAATATATGTTCCGTGCGGGGATCGAACCCGCGACACGTAGCGCAGCAGTCGATCGCTCAACCACTGCGCCAGCCGTGCCGTCAAAGAAATCGATTTACAATTAGCGCAGTAATCGCTGAACATACATAAAAAATACGGTCGAACATAGAACCTCCTCCTTTTTGAAGTCAGTTAAATACTGGTACAGCTGCACCCAGTTATACTAGCATCGACCCCATGAAATGCTTGACATATGATGATGAGTTTCGCCCACAGCTCTTAATTTTACGATCACGCTGATAAGTGAAGTAACTGCAATTGGTTATGCCATTGCTTATTACTGGAGTATGTACAAAAACTAGCAGTTTGGTGAAAATGGGAAAAACTGCGTTATAACAATGGGTGGTCTCGAGTGGAGCAAGGGTGGCGTGGAGAGGGTGAGACATAAAAATATTTTTACAAATTAAAAGGTGTTTTTGATTTTACGTACCTTAAATGAAAAAAAAAACGGAATCTTTATAAGATAATTTTGTTGTCTGTCTGTATGTCTGTCAAAACCGTTTATCTTGGGAAAGCGTAAAAGTATTAAGTTGATTTTAACTATAAACTCGAGATCAACTCCGTTCTCCTTTTGTATTGTGATGAACCATCTAAGTCTACTCAGTCAAAAGATATGGCTGTTTGTGTTGCAAGTTTGTACTTAGTTCTCGGTGCCCAAGACCGATTCGCACTAGGCCAGCTTTTTTATATTTTTTCTTTTTAAAAAAAAAATCCTTGCCCACCACTAGGAATTTCTCCTGTATTGGAGGTGCGTTTATAAACATTTAAACTCACATTCACAAACAGCCCTACCTAAGGTCATACAAATACTTGTTCCGTGCGGGGATCCGGAGAGGAATCCGCGACACGTAGCGCAGTAGTCGATTGCTCTGCCACCCTGCCAACCGTGCCGTCAATAATTATTAATAATAAATAAATAAATAATAAATATCTTGGGACAACTCACACACGGCTATCTGATCCCAAGCTAAGCAGAGCTTGTGTTATGGTAACCAGACAACTGATATACATACTTATATAATTTATAAATTCATACATATTTTAGATAAATCACACCCAGACACAGAACAAACAATCATGCTCATCACACAAAGTTTGTCCTGGGTGGGAATCGAACCCACGACCTCCGGCTCAGCAGTCAGGGCCACTAACCACTAGACCAACAGGCCCGTCAAATACATAATAATATATAATAATACATTTATATAATTATATCAAACAAAAAAATGTTTTGTTACACAAAAATAATAATAAAAAATAAAAAACAAGCCATAGCGACTCCATAGCCACCCTTATTCCCGCCCGCCCCTACGGTCCAGCTGTATATATAAGCCTTGGTTCTCGCCCTACGCTGCATTCAGTAGCTACAAGTTCTCAGGTAAGTGACCAATACATATATATTGTCTATATATAACATAATTATATATACACAAATTCTTGTGAAAAAAAGTCTTGAGAAAAATATGTTATGTTGGATGCATTGGAGAAAAATAGTTTCGTTTTGCAATTTTGAAAAATATATTTGAAAGAGGGATATTTTTTTTATTCTGTTGATTTTATTATGTGTATAGAGAGAGATATTCTTATAATTAAGATTTTTTGTTGGGATAGAGACTTGGAATTCTGTATTTTTTTTTTCTTAAGAATTTGTTCCATAAAATATTTATTCTTTTGATTAAATTATGTTTTATGGGGTAGAACTGAGTATAGAATTTTAAATGATTTACGGTATTGACAAGAAATAACAGTTTTTATTTAATTATAAAGATTTTTGTTTATTATCTCGATCTCTATACTTGTTTTGTGAGGTTACCTAAGTAAAATATAGGTATATATTTATTCATCATTTGCAGCGTTCTCAATTTTTCCTTCATTATTAATAACTCGAAAACGCATATATTTTCTTAATTTAAATCTATTTTGTGGGGTAGATATAGAAAACCATCCACATATTTTAATTGTATTTGAAGTAAAATTAAAACCGTTATTTTTAACCACAGAAACAAAGCACCCACAAAGCTCAATTATTTAATAAAAGTTTTTTTTTTTCTAATTGGAACAAGCGATATGACTTAAATAAAAGCAAACTTTAGTTTTCGCTGACATTTGTTCGCATTTAAATAAATGCCTCAATAACGTTTAATTATTTATAACAACTTATTTGTAAATAGTTTAGTCTACACCATACATACAAGTTATCGGCTAAACATAAAACTGCATAAAAATAGTAAAAAAACGGTCAAAATTAAAAAAATATAAATCAGCTACACAGTTTATAATAGTAAAGCCTTTTATTCCGAATGTTTAACAGTTTCAAATTCAAATTCAAATTCAAAATCATTTATTTCAAGTAGGCCAGTTACAGGCACTTTTGAACTGTCGAAACATTGACAACAATAAAAATGAAGCTACAGTCCCAGTCACAAGGCATAATAACTGTGAAAGTACTGTAGTTGCCCATTCCAAAGCGTAGATCTCTATGGAGAAGAATGGGCAAGAAACTCCATGGACACTCTTTTAAATCAAAATATTGATACAAAACCTTGGTTACATCATTCGTGTTAAAGTGGTAAACTATGTGAGAACGATGTAGCAAGACGTGCACATTAAAAGTGTCCATAGTAAAAGAAAAATAATTTCAAAAATACATAATTAAATTTAAAAAAAGCTGTGGCAACTGAGAGATGACCAGTCACAACTGACAGCGCCCGTTCACGAACATGACGCATAGATCAGCACCATTCAACTCAACCATTTTGAAGGGAACTAAATGATCCGACACATGCGCCACCATCAGCGAGACATTTGAGTGAGCATGACATGCTTTCAACCGCCAGAGCAAATTAGTCAAGAAAAGATGTAGGTTTCCATTGAATGATAGTTTTAAACCTTAATACTAGTTTGTTAATGGTTAATGGCATAGTCCTCCTCTAACGCCTTTCACTGTATCCTATCCGTTGCCACTCTTAGCCAAAGTGGATTTAAGACCCAAGGTCGCAAAGTAAAAAGATGGGGGAATGAATTGACATTGACCATAGGGTACACAAATTACTTAATTTATTTAATGCATGGATATAGTAAGTACTGAGAGTACAATGGGCTGTATACATATATCGAGAAGCAGTGTTCAAGAACCTCAGTTAAGTACTTGCTATATCTTTGGATTCGATCGAGATTATGTATATCATTATTTAATTAATATGGTTAAGGGGAATAAATCAGGCGGCTGGTAGATAAGAATTATGGTGTAAATTGAATCATACGACTCACAAATTTCTACGCATTTTTATCGTTTAACCTTAACCTATAAGTAAAACACACATTGTATCCAGAGCAAGGAGTGACCAATTTATTATTTAATAATGCATATTTACAATATTTATAGGTGGCAGTACTAATAGCATACTATTTTGATATTATAATAATATAATAATAATAAATATCTTGGGACAACTCACACACGGCTATCTGATCCCAAGCTAAGCAGAGCTTGTGTTATGGTAACCAGACAACTGATATACATACTTTTATAATTTATAAATACATACATATTATAGATAAATCACACCCAGACACAGAACAAACAATCATGCTCATCACACAAAGTTTGTCCTGGGTGGGAATCGAACCCACGACCTCCGGCTCAGCAGTCAGGGCCACTAACCACGAGACCAACAGGCCGTCAAATTATCATAGATAATAGAGAATATCTCAAAATGGCTGGCAAAAAGCGGGGAAGTGAATTAGACCCAAGTGTGTATCGTAATAGTATCTATATTAAAACACTCCTTACATAAGTATCTAGAATATTGGTTGTCCATGCCCGGGCACATTGTATAAGCCCCATCTTAAAAAGGGTAACCATAGAAACCTACTGATTACGTAGCTCACTGCTAACGACAATCGTTTAGGGAAATTACTTTATTATGTACCGTGATAAAAAAGCAGTCGGACGTGGATAAAATGTACCAACTCGTAAGTTAAATCGTCTCAGTTATTATACAGGGTGGAACATCGACGGACAAATGAGTAACTCGTATTTTAATTTTAAACAACAGCCTCTAAGTACAGGGGTTGCGGATTGTTCGAAAGAGATAGAGCCCCGGAACATAAAAGACAAAAGAAGGTTTTAGTCAGTACAAGCCTGACACTCCCCCCCGCTCCACCCAAAGTGAGGGAAGTTATTTGATGATTTCCAACCGTAAAAATGTCGACATTTTTCATTGGTATTTTTTAATAATTGCTGTCCCTGCAACATTGCAATACATATATCATCATATATGGTCAAAATGCATGGAACAGCATATCAATATAATAAATACAGTACTCTTGGAGCCCTGATCGTATAGGTTTGATAGACAGTCGATTAATGTAAAATACTGGTATTCAGCTGCATCCGGTTAGACTGGAGACTTAAACATAGATGAAAAAAAGGTTAAGCAGATGAAGAGTCCATGTTTTTTTACAAAACTTTGCCCCTGCCTAGTAATTTCTCCTGTATCGTGGTTGCGTTAACAAACATTTTAACTCACAAACACAAACAGCCAAACCCGAAACAACAACCTGTAGGTCATACAAATATTTGTTCCGTACGGGGATTGAACCCGCGACACGCAGCGCAGCAGTCGATCGCTCAGCCACTGCGCCAACAGTGCCGTCAAATTTGAAACTATATATTTACCAAATTTCATTCAGGTCCATTTAATAGTTTTAGCATGAAATAGTAACAAAGTCCTTATAAAGTTTTGCATTTGTTAAAGTTGTAAGAATAAGCAAGCTTTGGTATGAGTTAAAAACAATAGTACAACGAGCTCTTCACAGTTCTGCTGTTAATGAGAAACTACTAATTACTGACAATATTGTTCTCGTCTTTTCATGGTAGTTTTCTTAATCTTTTTGCCATCTCAAGCGTAATTGGCCACCCATCCACTTCAGCTTCTCACGTAGTATATTTATTTTTAAGTCAGTGACAGGGATGTTATGTAACTCCGGAACCATAACCGAAACTATCGGATATCCGAATAAAAAATATCCGAATCCAATATGAATGTTTCGGATAGTTTTCTTTTTTCTTTTATTAAACGTTGCCCCACAATAGGAATTCTCCTGTATCGTGGATGCGTTTACAAACATTTAAACTCACATACACAAATAGCCAGACGGAACAACTATCTGTAGGTCATACAAATATTTGTTCCGTGCGGGGATCGAACCCGCGACACGCAGCGTGGCAGTTGATCGCTCAGCCACTGCGCCAACCGTGTCGTCAAGTTCTTGACAGGCTCTTGTTACTTTTGGCGGTCCGTACTGTCACTTGTCACACTAAGGCGTGTCTTTTGCAATTTGCATTATTTATGATTTGTATTTCACTATAATTTTCACCGCCACGGACTTCAATAGAAATTATATTTTAACTTAAGCGATATTGTAGGCGGTTTCGGTCAAAAGGTAAAAAAAACTAATTTAAGTAACCGAAACAAGCGGATAATCTAGACCTAGACTTATATTATAAATCTACGCCAATATTATAAAGGGAAATAATTTGTATTTTTTAAAATAACGAGTAAAGTCAAAAACTACTGGACCTTTTTTTGGTTAAAAGTATGCTATGTGTTATTTCAGACTATAATCTACCTCTGTGCCAAATTTCATCAAGATCTGTTCAGCCGTTTCGACGTGAAAGAGAGAGAACAAACATCCATACATCCATCCGCACAAACATTCGCATTTATTATATTATAAAAGTAGGGAGTAGGATTAAATTTACTTATAAAAGAAATTTCATATCCAAAACAAGTTTAGTTATAATGAATTAAACTGTTATCATGGTGATCGTGTCCGCATATCGAACGAATGTTCGCTTCGTTTAAATGACTTGAGTTGCAGCGGTTAATAATTAAAAAACTAAGCAACCACTGCGTCGAGAGAGCCGACAGAACGACTATATTATTGTTTAAGAATAACTGTAGACAAAGTTTATTATTAAAGTTGCTGCGGCAAAGTATTGCTTATTTAATCTTGTTTTAAATGCAAAGTTGCGTACCAGTTAAGACACTGTTTATTTTATTATTCTACTAGCTGCAGTACTCGGCGGAAAACCATATATGTAAACTGGTCAAGGAACACTACCTCTCCTCTATAGTTTGATTTTTGTATATATTTTAGATATCTATTAAGTATTTTAGATTGTATTTATGTAAACATATATTTATTATTTTTATTTCTATTAGTTTGAAAGTTTTCTATATTGATAATGTTTTGTTTATTTAAGTTAGTGCTTAAGCTGTTTTTTTTTTTACACACTGTGTCTACGTGTTTTTTTTTCCATCTGTCCTATCGCAGGTCTGCTGGAAGAGATTTCTTTATGAAATAAGCAGTACCTTTGTGCTCTTTTTTCCTTATGTACTTTTTTTATACATTGTTTTGTGTGTACATAAATAAATAAATAAATAAATAAATAAATAAATGTATTACTAGCTTCCGCCCGCGACTTCGTCCGCGTGGCATAGTTACATTGGGCTAACGCTAACTTTAGCCCGCGTAATGATCGAAAAAAAAATCTTTCTCTGCCATTTTCTTCCCTCTTTTTCCCCCTTTTTTTTAGCCTATGTCCGTTTCCAGGGTCCCAACCCAACTATCTCTGTACCAAAATTCATCAAAATCGGTTTGGCCATTTAGGCGTGAAGACGTAACAAACAAAGAAACTCACTTTAGCTTTTATAATATTAGTAAGGATTTAATCATTTCACGAAAACACCTTATTAGTTAGCACAGGAGCACTCTCTGTTCCCTCACTCTCATAGTCCGATGGGACGGCAGTCCGACACCACCGGAGAGATATCAGGCGCAGGACCAACAGCTGAACGTGCGCTCCGGAGCACGGAGGTAACATACCGCTAACTTTCAAAATATCAGGCCACTTAGATATTAGGCACACTGTTTACTTAGTATTAGATAAGGGTATCCACGACAATACTGCCGACAAACTGCTCTGTAGATTGCCAGAATATCCTACTTAATATAATATTATAAATGCGAATGTTTGTGAGGATGGATGTATGGATGTTTGTTACTCTTTCACGTTAAAACGGCTGAACAGATCTTGATGAAATTTGGCACAAAGGTAGATTATAGTCTAGAATAACACATAAGATACTTGTTTTCGAGCATCACGCGGGCGAAGCCGCGGGCGCCTGCTAGTATTCGATAAACGTATCCACGAGAATACTGCCGGCAAACTGTAGTTCGGCAGAATTATTATCTGTTGATATTTTTTTATAAATAACGTTTGTTCGAATAAATAAATAAAGAAAAAAAATCCGTATGGAAAATCCCTTTAACACTTTTTGCCTGATCCGAATATTGAACCCCGCTAGCTCAGCAGTCAACAGATTATCGGTTCGAAAATCTAAATGTACAAAAGAGAAAATCACTGAGTCATTTGCGACGTTCCCAAATAAATTGTAATAAGGGCACGAATGATGATGAAGAACTACGGAACAATTGACACTTACGTATATTACATTACTCCCCCAAATTATTATAGGGTGTGATGGTAATCACGTGTTTAGTACTATTGTCTTCATAAAAATAATTAAGTCAGCGTGGGTGTATTTTGGTGTATAAATAACAACTACACAACGATGGCCAAGGACGGTTCGACAGGCCGTGTTGACGCGCCTCACTGAGATGTCAGCAAAGCAGAAGGGCCTGCCAGGGCCACCGCCTGCCGGGGTTGCGGGTTGTTCGAAAGAGATACCGCGGTCCCGGAACATAAAGGGTTAATGAAAGAACTTGTATGGATTGTCAGTACAAGTCTTACACTCCCTTCCGCTCCGTCCAGAGGGAAAGAAGTTATTAGATGAGGTCTAATCCGAAAAACCGGACAAGTGCGAGTCGGACACGCACATCGAGGGTTCAGTACACACTTGCGACATAAACAGCCATATCTTTTGTTTGCATAGAGTTAGAGATATGATTTTTCTACAACTCTAAGGGACCACAGATTTGAGTATATAGTTTTAATTTCAACTCGACGACCTTCACGCGTTTCTGAGATAAATGGTCTTGACAGACAGACAGACGGGCAACAAGGTGATCCAATAAGGGTTTCGTTTTTCTTTTATTTTGAGGTTTGGAACCCTAAAAAGGCCGGTCCGTGGATCGGTGACCATTTTAATACATCTAATACATCGTGAGGCATTGTTTTAAAAAAACTTGAGATGTGTCAAGGGACACCCGGATGGAACGAAGTTATTATTTATTATGTACAAAAAACCTGTATACACTCAACAAAAATAATCGTCGCGACACCACACTGTTCAATGCGAAATAAAAAGACGAAACGAAAATAACTGGCTTGCTTTCTATTAGAGAGAGAGACAGATAGAGAAACACGCGTACGACGCACAGCTTACAACTATAGCAAAAAGTGTCGTTACAACTTTAGGTCTTATTTTTTTCCGTCTAGCCCCCTTTTGCAACGCGCGATAAGGAACTTCGTTCCAAAAACGTATTTCACATTCTATTTAAGGGAACGCCCTTACAAAAATCTCTGACAGTAACGCAAAAGAAGACGCGGGCAAAAGTTATAGTAGCGAGCGCAGTTTACCCACGTCACGTCTCGTCGTCGTCTTGAAAAAGACATCGTTTTCATTATGAATTGTCAACAGCAATGAGGTTTGCAAATTAAAAGTACACGGTCGCTTGATTGAAAAATAATAGTTGAACACACTGAGAACGGTTTTATAAGAAGTTGAGAATAATGTCGTGACATTGGACTGGAAATAAATTAAAAAAAAAGAAGAGCACCCAAAATAATAAAAAAATAAAACATTGCATCACACACATTTACAAATACATATTTATATATATACGGACAAATAAATTTAACGAACTCAACAAAAGTCACGGACTTTCGGAAGTAAAGTTATTTTCCACTTTTTAGTACCTATTTTTTTTTTGGAAGTCTGTTTTAATTTTTTTACAAAAAACGTTTTTATTTTAGCATTTTTAGTTATGGTATAATGATATATTATCACAAAAAGAATATCGAGTATTCATTTTCCATTGTTACTATGACCTCTGAGTTTGTTTCGGCTGTTTCTTCTCAGAGTAGTCGGATACGAAACACCGACCTCATCTAGTTTAAAAAAATAGACGTGTAAAAGTGTTTGTGAAAACCTACTTGCAAAATAAACATCATTTATCATTACTAAGTATTAACAGATCATCCATATTATACCTATATAGACATAGAAAAAAATATGTATTATAGACGATAATTAATCTTTTTAATGGGACCAAATGACAACCACCAGCTTTTGAATAAAAAAAAGAATCATCAAAATCGGTTCACCCAGACCAGAGTTATGAGGTAACACACATAAAAAAAACATAGGGTCGAATTGATAACCTCCTCCTTTTTGAAGTCGGTTAAAAATAAAAATAGCTTGCACGTCGTGACTGCGACAGGTAGGTCACCACTCAGCATGATGCTGTGCCATGGGAGCCCACAGCACAGCGCTGGTTTACAGTCAACCCGTGAGTAAAACGTACGGAAGTCAAAACAGCATACATAAATAAAAGCTAAATTATACAGTACCAGCTGGCGCCCGCGGCTTCGCCCGGGTGGTGATTGAAAATAAAAGTCTCCTATGTGTTATTCCAGACTATAATCTACCTCTGTGTCTCCAAATTTCATCAAGATCCCTTCAGCCGTTTTGACGTGAAAGAGTAACAAACATCCATACTTTGTTTGTTTTTTTTTCTTTTGAGATACGTGTCTGTCTGTATGTTTGTATGTGAGTTGGTCTGTCTGTCGTGTTGTTGGTTGAAATCCTTACTAATATTATAGAGCGAAAGTGAGTTTGTTTGTTACGTCTTCACGCCTAATGGCTAAATCGATTTTGATGAATTTTTGGTACAAAGATAGTGAGAGACCCTGGAAAAGGACACAGGCTATTTTTTTTATTGAAAAATTAGGGACAAAGAGGGAAGAAAGGAGAAAACTTAGCTTTGCTATTACAATAAATAAGGCGCAAGGGCAAAAACTACAGGTAGCAGGTACCTGCAAATTAGGAAAGGCGAACTGTATTACCCCGAATTTAACGCGAGTGAAGCCGCGGGCAAAAGCTAGTTAACCATAAACTTAAGTCTAAAGTCCCTTGGAGCTGATATAATCAACTGTCTAAGTCTACGTAGTCAAAAGATATGGCTGGTTTTGCCGCAAGTTTCTTTTGTTTTTTAAAAAACGTTGCCCCACACTAGGATTTTCTCCTGTGTCGTTAGTTATGGGCGCGTTTACAAACATTTAAATTCACATACACAAACAGCCAGACCCGTAACAACTATCTGTAGACCATACAAATATTTGTAACGTGCGGGGATCGAACTCGCGACACGCAGCGCAGCAGTCGATCTCTCAGCCACTGGGCCAACCGAAGTTTGTACGGAACCCTCGTGGCGAGAGTCCGACTCTTTGTTGTAATATAAAATACGGTTATTACCGATGTTTACCGATGCACTATATTCATTTTGCGGAACTTTAGTTCACGTCCTTAACCGTTGAGTCTACACTAAACACAGCGTGAACAAGCGTCGCCGCGGGGCGTTAAAAGTGAAGTCTTGTGGTTTTAATTTTAAACTGAAAAGCAAAACACTTATTGTAAAAATAGTTGAAAGGTTTTTTTAATTAATAAGAGAAGAGAGTTAAGAAGAAGTTACCATGTACTGAAGTTGTAACTGAGACAACATACGACTTTTCATGTACATCACGGTTTTTTTTTGTGGATGGGATGTCATCAAATAACTTCTCCCGAGCGTTGAACTTTTAATGACTAAAACCCACTTTATTCCTGCGTTAGCCCTTTATTAAATGTTCCAGAGCCGCGGTACCTAAAGCGACAACACCTTTATCCTTATCCTTACTTATATAATATAATTAAAATTTTAAAATAATTATTATTATTATAAAAGCGAAAGTGAGTTTGTTTGTTTGTTTATTTGTTTGTTTGTTTGTCACCTCTTCACGCTTTAATGGCTAAACCGATTTTGATGAATTTTGGTACAGAGATAGTTGGGAACCAGGAGACGGACATAGGCTATTATTTTTTTTATATGAGTGGAATATGAGGGAGAAAGAGGGAAGAAACGGGAAAACTTAGCGTTGCTATTACAAATCAATAAGGCGCTACCGAATTTAACGCGAGCGAAGCCGCGGGCAAAAGCTAGTTAATATTATAAAAGCGAAAGTGAGTTTGTTTGTTTGTTTATTTGTTTGTTTGTTTGTCACCTCTTCACGCTTTAATGGCTAATCCGATTTTGATGAATTTTGGTACAGAGATAGTTGGGAACCAGGAGACGGACATAGGCTAATTTTTATTTTAAAAAAGTGGGATATGAGGGAGAACGAGGGAAGAAAAGGGAAAACTTAGCGTTGCTATTACAAATTAATAAGGCGCAAGAGCAAAAACTGCAGGTAGCAGGTACTGCGTTATACCGAATTTAACGCGAGCGAAGCCGCGGGCAAAAGCTAGTATCACTATAACATCACTGTCGTCAACATTATAAACGTACTGGTGCTATTGTGCACCCGCGCGCACGCAATTATACGTACGTATGAGTACGTACCATCTCTTTTGAACAACCCGCAATCCCGGTAGAAAATATCAGGACGTTTTAAGCTATTGCATAGCTTCTATCGCGGGCCTTGAGCGCGGGGACCGAATCCAGAAATTCCGTAACGAAGAAATACATGACGCTCCCCTCTCCGACGGGCACGGAGGTGTGGCTTGTCTAACGTCGTTTACACAATACGGTCAGTTATTTCAATACCGATTCTAATGTTCTAATTCTAATAGCGGGTTTGGTAGAGAATCGGATAGCCAAACGACATTACGCTGGATCAAACCCAAGGTCTTGTTTTTCTTTTTGCGACTTCTTTTCATTGGAGGTACTTTTTAAATATTATATTTAGTTTTTTATTTTTTTATTTATTGTCTAAGTTGATAAAAAATGTTTCTTTTTGCGACTTCTTTTCATTGGAAGTACTTTTTAAATATTTTATTTAGATTGTTTTTATTTATTGCATAAGTTGATAAAAAAATGCTATGCAATAGCTTTACCGCGGCAGTCCCCGAGTGCCACACGTATTTTTTTGCGTATGGGAAGTTAACAAATAACTTCCCCCGCTCTGGGCGGAGCGGGGGGAACTGTCAGACTTGTACTGACAAAAACCCACCCATGTTCCTTCTACTTTTCCGGGCCGCAGTATCTCTTTCGAACACCCCGCAACCCCGGTAGGCAGTGGCACTGGCAGGCCCCTCTGCTTTGCAAATTAACAGTAACATTTAATTTAGGTCATGTCCACACGCTTAGAAATATAGTGACCTAATCCAAAATTTTGTATTTTTGACTTTCATTCATAAAATGAATAAAATTAAATGTTATTAAGGTAAATTTTTGGAATGAAAGCCAAAATATAATATTTTTGATTAAGTACTATATTTCTAAGCGTGCGATGATTAAGAAATATGCAACTATGAGCTTAAATAACTCTGTAACTAGAAGAAAATTTTCGGTTCAATTCAGGGGTCAAGCAAAAAGAGATACCTTGTTTTTCCATCAGGAAATTCACAATCGCTCGGAGTTTGGAAGTTGGCGGTAAGATACCCCCGTGCCTCGGAAAGCACGTTAAGCTGTTGGTCCTGCGCCTGATCTCTCTCCGGTGGTGTCGGACTGCCGTCCCATCGGACTATGAGAGTGAGGGAACAGAGGGTGCACCTGCGCCTGCGCCGGCCGCACACACGCCGCAACTATAATATCTCCCACGCAGATGGGTAAACTCCGCTAAGATTGACCGCTATTATTTCTTTGTTATTTTTAAAAAAAACGTTAGCCCACACTAGGAATTTCTCCAGTATCGTGGGTGCGTTTACTGCGTTTACAAAAATTTAAAGTCACATACACAAACGGCCATACCCGAAACAACTATCTGCAGGTCATACAAATATTTGTTCCGTGCGGGAATCGAACCCGCGACACGCTGCGCAGCAGTCGATCGCTCAGCCACTGCGCCAACCGTGCCGTCAGCTATGGCCGAAAATGATCAGGAAGACTATATATAACTAGGCGGTTCACACGTATTCGTCGTGTCAAAAAAGTATCCAACGGCCGTACGAACATATGCTTCCCGCCTCCATCAAGTATAGTCATAGTCATAGAATTTTATTGATAAGGGATTCTTACAGGTCAAAGTTTCATATTTTTCATTACATTAAAGTTACAAAGAAATAAACAATGTCAAGTCAATAAAAAATCATAATGTCAAACAGGTAGAAATATTACAAATAAAATAAAAAGTCAAAACCACAAAAATCAAACACATTAATTTACAGTCAAAGATCGAATATTAAAAAAAATCGTCAAAGCAGTAAAACGCTTGCTCGACAAGCCATTTTTTCAAACGGGCTTTGAAGCTTCCAATGGCCGGGGTACTAGAAATGGTAGCCGGCAGCTGGCTATATACAGGGTGCAATTGAAGTCATGGGCATTATTTTAAACTAAGGCTCTACTCACGATACTAAGTGCATTAGAGCTACTTTAACGCAAATCAAAAATATTATTAATTCAATTACGGAAAAACTTAAAAATGTAGTAAGTTATATTGTAAAAGGCTTATCATTGAAAATAAACACTAAAAGTGATTTAATAAGTACTTTTTAAACGCCAGAAGTCGTGAAGTATGAAAATCTTAAAGTACAGGGCGGAAAGTAAACAAACATCAAATAATACTAATAACTAGTTATTGCGGCAACCGGCACGCGCGCGGTATTTTGTTAGAAGTAAATAACAATAATATTAGTTGTAGTAGCCCTAATGCAATTAGTATCGTGAGTAGAGCCTTAGTTTAAAATAATGCTTATGACTTCAATTGCACCCTATTTATATAACTGTATATTTATACACCCACTCTAGTATCACCTAGGTAGTCTCGACGATCCTCGCTTGCCCTTCGTCACGTGTCGAAATAAAAACTCAGACTAACTATCGTTCACAAACTCAATTAAACAGTTCCAAAACTTACTAAGGATACTCGCTAAATTGTTTAGTAACAATTAACTTGAACTAATTATATATTTATAAGTCGTTAGTAACTTTTTAGTTCATTTGTCCTGAAGCTGTAAGGATAAATTGGGCTCAAGTTTACTTTCTTAACAAAACCTTAAGTTTGGCTTCTTCAAACTTAAGGTGTCTTCGTCGTATAATAATATTGTCCTTTTAAGGTTTCGTATCTCAAATGGAAAAACTTGGACCCTTTTTTTGCGGATGTGTTAACCATCAAATAACTTCCCCCGCTACGGGTGGAACGGGGGGGAATGTCCAAACTTTAATAAATAAATAAACAATTATTTCAGGCATCTTAGGCCCATAGACAAATACCTTACAGACAATCTACAATCTACAGTCTTGACATTCAAAAGTGCCTGTAATGGTCTAATTGAAATAAATGATTTGATTTGAAACATATATAGTAAATAAATCCTTAACAACTATTTTAGTAGCACTTCACTGCACTATGTCACTGCGCGTTCATGTGGCACTTGTCCGTGGAAGCGCCGGAACACCACTCCCTGCGGCCAAAAGTCCTCTTCCAAACTATTACTAAAACACTTAATATCTGTATCTGGCAGTGGCCCTGGCAGGCCCCACTGCTTTGTTACCATCTCTTTGTGACGTGTGTGGATCATGAACGCGTTGTCAACACGGCAAACCGGTCCAAGGGTCCAGGGTTTAAGTCCCTTCTCGGGCGCCATATGACAGCCTTATAGGATAAATTTGTTGCTTGTCAACCCTTTACCTCGGGAACACTTGAAGGTATCGAGCTGAATTTAAAAAAATAATTACCACATACTAAGATTTTTTCCTGTATCGTGGGTGCGTTTACAAACATTTAAACTCACATACACAAATAGCCAGACCTGAAACAACTATCTGTAGGTCATACTAATATATGTTCCGTGCGGGGATCGAACCCGCGACACGCAGCGCAGCAGTCGATCGCTCAGCCACTGCGCCAACCGTGCCGTTAAAAAGCACAGGTTTAGTAGCGCCAAAAACTAGCAATAATTTTAATGCTCATTCAATTAAATGTGAACACACAACCGCCTGTTTTGACGTTATCTGTCCCTATAGGGGGGAGTCCCTGGTGTCCTGTCCCACACACGAACAATAGACGCTTTTCTCCAAGACTTGTCTAGGCATGTGTCCTAAGACAGGACACCAGGGACTCCCCCCTGCGGCCCTGGTGTCCTGTCCCACACACGAACAATAGACGCTTTTCTCCAAGAGTTGTCTAGGCATGTGTCCTAAGATTTTTAATAGGTAAATTACCAAAAACTTTAATAAGTAAAACCACAACAAAGCATTTTGAATCTAATCTAAAAAAATCTTGATTGAAAAGGCATACTACTCTTTTAAAAAGTTTAAAGTTAATGTAGCACCAACTGAATGTTACCTGTGAGTTCTAAAGTTGTTTACGCAGGGTTTTAGTATCAATTAATGTTATACAGCTTTCTTGTAGTAAAGCTAGCTAGCTAGCTACAAAAAACGTATCGGATGACTACGAAAAACGTAGCCACTGTCTACGAAGAGCGTAGCCACTGTCTAAGAAAAGCGTAGCAGATGTCTACGAAACGCGTAGCCACTACCTACGAAAAGCGTAGCCACTGTCTACGAAGAGCGTAGCAGATCTCTACGAAAAGCGTAGCCACTGCCTACGATTAGCGTAGCCGTTGTCTAGGAAAAGCGTAGCAGATGATTGTCTACGAAATGCGTAGCAGTTGTCTACGAAATGCGTAGCAGATGTCGACGAGAACCGTAGCCACTGTTTACAATAGTGTAGCAGTTGTCTACGATAAGTGTAGCAGATGTCTACGGTGGTGTTGCAAAAAGTCAGTTTTTAAGCGGGTTTTTATTGTAGTTGCGAGCAGGCAGCACTAAACCCAAAAGCATTATACCAACCTAAGACTTGTACCTTCATGCTTGACAGTGTCATCATAAGCCTAACCTTTTTCCCAACTATATTGGGGTCGGCTTCTAGTCTAACTAGATTTAGGTGAATACCAGTATTTTACATCGATTGACTGCTTATCTGACCTTCTCAACCCAATCAATAACCAGTCTTACCAAAGACTATACCTTTACTACGATATTCCTTGATAAAAACTGGTTGTCAGAATTTCGCACCACTGTCCACCTGTAACGACTGTCAAAGATGTACAAATGACAGCCGGGACCAACGGCTTCACATGCTTACCGAGGCACGGAGGAAACTCGGTATGTAACGGGTGGTCACTCATCCACAGACCAACCTAGGCAAGCGCGGCATAACTGCAAGATCGACCCGAGAGGCATTTATTACGAGCCACGACGAGTCTACGAACGTTTAATCTTTCTAATGATGTTAATTGCTTGTCAACAGGTCGGCCATTTTGTGCAGCTGTCAAATATCGCCCGCCATGTCTGTCTCCCGCGTCTCCTTGTGCATCGTGGTCGCCCTCTTGTACTTGCAATGTTGCTACACAGCAACGGTGAGAATTAACATTTATTTTAATTACTTTTAACCGATCTTTTTGCAAGGTGTTTTCTCTTTGGTGTCATATCGTTTTGCTAGTTGGGCACAATAACATTCGGTCCCTATAATTTCAACCAGGGTATACCTATAATTTCAAGATATTAAGTTACCTTAACTTAGGTATAGGCAACAACTCTAATATTCAACATTACTTATCTTACCTGTTGGCATAATTGTATTGTAATTTTTTTTGAAGATGTAAATGAACTATTAAGCTATTGCATAGCTTCTATCGCGGGCCTTGAGCGTGGAGACGGAATCCAGAAATTTCGTAACGAAAACACCTAACATTACGAATACGGTCAGTTATTTCAATCGCCATTACAATGTTGAATTAGCGTGTTTGGTAGAGAATCGGGTCTTCAATCAAATTACGCTGGATCAAACACAAGGTCTAATTTTCTTTTTGCGACTTCTTTTCATTGGAAGTACTTTTTAAATATTATATTTAGATTTTTTTATTTATTGCATAAGTTGATAAAAAATGCTATACCGCGGCAGTCCCCGAGTGCTACACGTATTTTTTTTTATCTCCGTAAGAAGGAGGTTGTCAATCGTCTCTGTTTTATGGCGTGTTAACGTCTTATAGATTGATGAACGCCGGCTTTACACACGAAAAAGCATGACTCATTTTCACATTCCGCCTAAGCCGAGCGTGCAGGCGAGAGCATGGAACAAGCAAGGCAATATTGGCCTATGTGTTCCGCTTGTGACGTTTGACGCTTGTGTTTATCTATTATTTATGTTTTAATGACAAGTTAACGTAGTTCAAGGGACCATATTATTATATCAAGCAGTATGACGTTGTCACGTAAAATATTATAGTCCGTAAACCGACTCCACAGACAACAATTTTTTTTTTGTTTTATTTTCAGCAATATTGTCTTCAACTGTAAACTGATGTCGATGTCAATGATGATTTTTGTTAGAATATTAGTTTAGACACGTGGCCACGTTTAAAGGTGAAGATCTGGTGCTGACCTAAGGAATCCCATGTTCCTTCTTTTGCCCTTTATGTTCCGGGACCCCGGTGTCTCTTTCGGACAAACCCCGGCAGGCAGGGTCCTCTGCTTTGCAGCGCACTTGTCGATATCTCTTTGAAGCGCACGTGGAACTTGTACGCGCCGTCGATACTTATTGCTCACCGTCCACAGACCCGCATCTACGGTGGCCGGGAGTCGTCTCGCGTCTTATAAGCGTTTAAAGAACCATTTTCAAACTGGGTTATGTTTTTTTTTTCCAGATTCCACGTAACTTTGACGGTCGGCTGTCTGAAGAGATGATCATGACTCCTAAAAAGAGGCCATTTTGCAATGCTTTCACTGGTACGTATCAAATACTAATATATATTCCATATTCGGTCCTCTCAAAACCTCCCAAATACCATCACCAGACTGTTACATATTCCTTTCTACAAATCCAATCTTGGTCACAACGCTCCCTTTTTTTTGGTTTGGTAAATCATCAAATTACTTCTCCCGCTCTGGGCGGAGCAGGGGGGGAGTGTCAGACTTGTACTGACGAAAACCCACCCATGTTTCTTCCATTGCCCTTTATTTTCCGGGGCTGCGGTATCTCTTTCGAACAACCCGCAACCCTGGCAGGCATTGGCCCTGGCAAGACCCCTCTGCTTTGATAACAATTCTTTGAGGCGCGCGTGGAACACTAACGCGCCGTCGACACGGCCTGTAGTCAATAGACGGATGGACGGTGAGCTACCCTTTGCTCACCGTCCACAGGCCCGTATCTATGGTGGCCGGGAGTAGTCTCGCGGCGGCGCCTGACGCCCGGGGCGTCTGCCGCAACTCAACGCTCCCTTACTGTGAATGTGTAGAAGCTACAATAGCTCTTGCACATCACCGGAAACCGACTTTCGGTGTTTTGCTCAACAAGTTCAGAACATCAGTGTTTCAGGCGATGGCAGAAATTAGTCTTCAATTTATTTATATCACCGGAAAATTTAATGAAATCATCAAATAACTTCTCCGGCTCTAGGCGGAGAGGGGGGAGTGTCACACTTTTACTTACTAAAACCAATCCTTGTTCCTTCTTTTGCCCTTTGTGTTCCGGCCGCGATATCGTTTTCGAGCTACCCGCAACCCCAGAATAAAGGAAACTCTCGGGGATTACCGAGGAGACGATAGGTTTAAAAAAATCAATCATATTATGTGTGAAAATAAATAAATATCTTGGGACAACTCACACACGGCTATCTGATCCCAAGCTAAGCAGAGCTTGTGTTATGGTAACCAGACAACTGATATACATACTTATATAATTTATAAATACATACATATTATAGATAAATCACACCCAGACACAGAACAAACAATCATGCTCATCACACAAAGTTTGTCCTGGGTGGGAATCGAACCCACGACCTCCGGCTCAGCAGTCAGGGCCACTAACCACTAGACCAACAGGCCCGTCTAATGAGTGTTGGATTGGATGACGATATAATTACTATCTAATATATAAAATTCTCGCGTCACAGTTTTCGTTCCCATACTCCTCCGAAACGGCTGGACCGATTTGAACGAAATTTTGTGTACATATCGGGTAGGTCTGAGAATCGGCCAACCTCTATTTTTCAGACCCCTAAGTGAGCAGCGGGTGAAACCGCTGGGCACAGCTAGTTTTATATAGATACTAGCTGTGCCCAGCGATTTCCCCCGCTGCTCAAGTCCTCTTGAAGAGAGCTTACCTTATCACTCAGTTGTATGAAAAATAGATAACGACCGATCGACGACTTAGATCAACCGGATATACATATTCAATATCATAAAAATCGGTCAAGCCGTTTCGGAGTAAGGCGACTTAAACTGTGACACGATTTTTTTTATATTAGAATGGCTGGCGCCCGCGGCTTCGCCCGGGTGATATCGAAAAAAACCGTTCAGCCGTTTTGACGTAAAAGAGTAACGAACACCCATACATCCATCCATTCTCACAAACATTCGCATTTAATAGTATAGTAGGGAGTAGGATAACTAGTGCCCGCGGCTTCGCCCTGGTGATATAAAAAAATATCCTGTGTGTTAAATATTCTAGACTATAATCTACCTCTGTGCCAAATTACATCAAGATCCGTTCAGCCGCTTTGACGTGAAAGATTAAGAAACATCCATACATCCATCCATCCATCCTCACAAACATTCGCATTTATACTATTATAATAGGAAGTAGGATATTAATAGTAGGAAGGAGGATAGCTGGCGCCCGCGGCTTCGCCCGCGTGATATTGAAGAAAAGTATGCTATGTTTCATTCCAGACTATAATCTACCTCTGTGCCAAATTTCATCAAGATCAGTTTTGACGTGAAAGAGTAATAAATATCCATACAACCATCCATCCTCACAAACATTCACATTTATACTATTATAATAGGAAGTAGGATATTAGTAGGAAGGAGGATAGCTGGCGCCCGCGGCTTCGCCCGCGTGATATTGAAGAAAAGTATGCTATGTTTTATTTCAGACTATAATCTACCTCTGTGCCAAATTTCATCAAGATCAGTTTTGACGTGAAAAAGTAATAAATATCCATACAACCATCCATCCTCACAAACATTCACATTTATAATAAATTAGTAGGATAGGATGTATAACCACAGACCGTCTCCTGCTAGGATGCTGACACACTCCTGACTATTTCGCTGTCTCCATTTCAGGATGCGGTCGTAAGAGGTCCCAGCAGGCGCCTGGAATGCCAACTCAAGATCTATTGAGGCAAAAACAGGTATATTTTAATTTCTAACTTATTATATAAACTAGCTGTGCCCAAAGGTTTCACCCGTTGTTCAGGCCACCCTTGCCACCCTCATCACTTAGGGGTATGAAAGATAGATAGAATATTCTTTTTTATGTACACCATACAAATTATAAGAATCACAGGATACAACTTATAAATAGGGTGTCACAATGCACGGTCTTATCGCTAAAAGCGATATTTTCAAGACAACCTTTAGATGTATTTAAGAGAGGAGGAGAGACAGTACTGTAGGTAGTCTGCGGTGTTCCATTATTCATAACGTATAGCTACACCTTTTTTTTCTGAATGGCATCTCGCAGTTCAACCTAGGAGGTTGTCGTCTGCTTAATCGGGCGAATCCTGTGGATGCCTTAAAAATTAGGACCTCAAGCCAGTGTAAAAAACTTATAAACTAAGCGATTACACGCTGAGGGCACCCCCTGTGGGGTACGAGCCTCGGCTTAGGGCGTCGCTGAGGGAGGACAGCAAGGGACAGGCTAGATCTGAGTGATATTAATTTGGGACTGGTTTGAACTTAATGGCTCAGCAGCGCGGGCTGGCTCTAGCAAGGGACGGGTGGGAATAGCTACACCGTTTTTTTTTTAGGAATGGCATCTCGCAGTTCAACCAAGGAGGTTGTCGTCTGCTTAACCGGGCATAGCTACACCGTGCTACCGTGTGGTTGAGTGTGTGAGAGAGAGAAAGAAATAGCAAGATGGCAGAGAGTAAGAAAAGATTGTAAAGACGAATAATTATTTATTTATTTTTTCATCATATAATATTTAAATAAAATATTGTGTAAGTATTTTGATTTCCCAAATAACTTAACCAAAAACTCCTTTGCACCGATAATCTAACAAAAAACTAATAAACCTTTTTAATCTTAATTTCAGTACGTCGACGAAGACACTTTCGGCTCATTCCTGGATTCGGAGACTGCTATCGAAGAACTTTCCCGACAGATCTTATCTGAAGCCAAACTTTGGGAGGCTATTCAAGAGGCAAGCGCTGAAATAGCCAGACGAAAACAAAAGGAATCGTATTAATAAATCGAAAAAACAACGAATAAATTGATACCGTAGCGTTTCAAATCAAGATTAGAGTTTAAAATAATCGTTGTAAACAAACTCGATTGCGGATGAAATAGTGTTGCTAGTTTTGGAATGGTAGTTTTTTGAAACTTTTCTACCATTATGGTAGATTTTTGTAGTTTTTATTTGACTGATTATTGAAACCTGATTTAGTATTTCCAGACTAAACAAAAATATTAAGAAACTTTTACACGTTTCATCCGTCGTCGAGGTCAAATAAACCATGTTCATTTCTAACAAAAAAAATCACGACATACTGTGACACGGAAGTATTCAAGACTTTAAAAATGTGAAGAAGACATTACAGAAGTCTAGAAGATATTGACTTAAGATACTACTACTTTACTGTGACATACCATCACGCTTTCGATCTCCAAAAGGTTGAACAGAGTTACCTAGTATTACACCCGCATTACAACAATTATTTTTCATCATCAAGCTGAGATAAAATGACATTAAAAGGTTAGAAGTTAGATTAACCCATAGACAATTACATACATCACATAACAGTCGCCCACTGGGCGGTGTGTGTCTCAAGGTTGCACCAAATAGGAGTCCAGCTCAGCATAATGCCAGATAGAATACCTGACGCTGGTATTCTGCTGAATCCCGTGAGTGACACACTGGTGTCGATATAACGCAATGATCTAAAAAGAACAAAATACGACATTGTGCGGCGAATATTATAAAGTTAGGTTAGTTCCCATTTCTAAAGTGACATGCATTTATAATTGACAGAAAGAAAGATTCCACATTTGAAAGTTATTAAATACTATCGGACCTGACCAGACCTGACAGATGTTGTCCTGGTTTTTTTTGTGCTGATTTGTGAATCTAAACCATCCAGGGCGTCACCCATACAAAAAGAATCATTCAATTCGGTCCAGCCGTTTAGGAGTTCAGTGACTTACACACGTACAGCAGAATTATATATATGAAGATTTGCAGCACCTATTAGATTACTTGAGAACACCTCTGGATACCCCTTCAGTGACTAGAAGCGTGATGGTTTGTTAATGTATATGTGTTAGTTTCATAGACAGAGAGTCTGGCTCAATCTTCACAATCTTTAGGGTCTTAAACTACTAATTCCATGAATAATATGATTGCTACAAATTGTATCTCATAATAATATAAAATTAAGTTTCTGTTTTATATTTTTAAGTATTCGTCTAGGTGGTGACTTAGTAATAATATTGAATAATAAATAATTGTTAGATTTTGATGCTAATAAAGTAGATGAGGATATCTAAATATCCGATGGGAAAAATATCGAAGTTTAATTTTTTTTAATTAATATCACCTTGGTTTAAGTGAGGACTTTATTATTGCGGCCAAGGCGGATTTAACGCCCGAGCCACTATGCGAGAGTGTTATAAAGCCGAGGACAGAAGTGACAAATTCTAACGTGAATCAGACAACGTTTCTCAATACACTTACGGAGAAATTAAATAACAGAATAAGTACAAAGTACTTTTGCAGCCAAGTTGTCTGTGGTCATATCACTGACTAGCAGAACCCGAAACCGATTGCACAGCATCAAATCTCTGGAATGACATAGGCAAGATATGTTTTTGTGATAAAACCTTCTTTTGTTAACCTTTTGAACGCCATTGTCCAAACAGGCTGCTAGGCCGATATAATTTTTCAGATACTTTCAGAGATCTGGCTAATTGCCTGTAATGACTGAGGGACCGCACACTCTACGAACTGTAGTTTTTAGTAGATTTGTTTACAAATGATTTTTCAGACAAATTACCAGATTGGTCTTACAATAGGGTAGTTTCCAGGGTCAAAGTAATTACATTCTATTTAGTCCGTATTTTAGATTATTCATAAATAAGGGACTCTTATTTTTTTATTTGTAAATTAGACCACAAATGACAAAGATATAGCCCATTAAAGTTGCGTGTGACGTCACGCGTTGCATAATATGCAGCAACGCGTGACGATTCACGTGTCCCTTATTTTTGAATAATCTAGAAGACGGACTAACATTTTTTTTTTGGAAACTTGTCTATTGTTTTAAGTCTACTACTAAATCCTACGATTATATTTTGCGAAATAGCAGCGTGGTCCCTTAGTTCACACACACATGAATACAGTACTCTACATACAATAATCTATTTTAGATAACATTATTATCATCATTTATTATCTCTTCACAAAAAAATTGTCACAGTGGTATTCTACCTCTGTGAGAGATTGGTACCTGTTGTAGGTTTTTAAAAAGAAAAAAAAACCGGTCAAGAGCGTGTCTGACCCGCGCCTAACTTACGACACAAACGGCCATTTCTTTTCACTGCGTTGTCCTAAAGGGTTGATTTTTTCACAGCACAAAAGGACCACAGATTGAGTACATGGTTTTAATTTAATTAAAACTCGATACCTCCAAGCGTTTCCATGATAAAGGGTCTTGACAGACAGATAGGACGACAGATGAACAGACAACAAAATGATCCTATAAGGGTCCTGTTTATTTTTGAGGTACAGAATTCTAAATAACGAAATGTCTAGTGTGGGACAAGGTTTAAAAAGAATAAAAAATTACTGTACTTTACATTTATTTATTTCTAAACAAAAGCAACATAATATTTAAAATTGAATGATTATGTTATAAAAGTCAGTCGTGTATCTTGAAAACAATTTTAGACTATAACCAATGTTTAATCCAAACGATTTTCAAACAAATCTTCTAAGGAGTACGGATGGTTTTCGCTTGGAAACACGTTGGTGGTCCACTGTTGGGGTAAGGGGATGTCTTCGACCACAAACACGGGTACTTCTGACTTCAAATGGCTTTCCTTCACATCCTGGGCAAGCGAGTGAATCTTTAAAACGAAAAAGATGAAGTTCAATATGATATCATTGAGCAGGGGGTCTAAAAATAGTCACTTTAGCAGAACCTTAACAAATATAAAAAGGTGGTTAATATTGTAAACTAGCTTTTGCCCACGGCTCTGCTCGCGTTAAATTCGGGGTTACACAGTTCCCCTTTCCTGATTTGCAGGTATATTGGTATCAAAAATAATGGTAAATATAGGTATATATGCTGATGTATAAGCTATATTATTGTAAAGTTTCATTAAAATCCATTCAGTAGTTTTTGCGTGAAAGTATTACAACATAAGTAGGATATTACCTTGAATCCGTCGGAACCCCTCTTCCTCCTCAAGTAGTTGAAGCAGCACGCTCGGAAGCGCCTCGTGCCGCATGCGCGTGCGCACTCGCTGCCGCACGAGTCGCACGCTGACCACACCGAGCTCACTGCACGAATAACATAGCACATACACACATAAACTCACGCCTGTAATCACCCAAGGTTTGCATAGAGATGTAAACCCTTTGAGTGTCTTTAAGTTCCTACGGGGGAACTAAAGTGAAAGTGAGTTTGTTTGTTTGTTACGTCTTCACGCCTAAAAATTAGCCAAACCGATTTTGATGAATATTGGTACAGAGATAGTTGGGACCCTGGAGACGGACATAGGCTAAAAAAAGTAAGAAAGAGAGAAGATAAGGGTAGAGAAAAATGAAGTTTTTTTCGATCATCACGTGGGTTAAAGTTAGCGTTAGCCTGAAGTAACTATGCCACGCGGAAGAAATCGCGGGCGGAAGCTAGTAATTAAATATTTTAAGGAAACTCAGCAATTAAACTTACCAACAAACATGAGAGAAAGAAAAGCTGTCAACTTCAGCATTTTGTATGATTCAATATCTCTTGGCGCCGAATAGTTCTGCTCCCGAAGACAACGTTAGAATGTCGTTCTGTAGGAGACAACCCCGTTTTATACGAGTTAAAGTTTACTTAGCGAAACGTGTAGGCGTTAGGAGACAAAGCTTTTAGCTTACGATATTTGTCCATAGATGTGTTGTTTTAGTCCAAAACTGCGAAAATAATAAGTGATATTTATTTCTTTATTTTTAAATCAGGGCGTTTACCCATGAAAATTATACTAGCCTATTAATTAATTAAAAGAATCAACGAATTGCGTCTAAAAATTCGTCTTCAATGCTGTCAGCCGGCAATGTCCCCAAGAGACTGGCCGCGTTGCCACGTTGTATGGCAACGCTAAATCAAATCAAATCATTTATTTCAATTAGACCATAACAGGCACTTTTGAATGTCAAGAAAACCTAAACCTAAACCTCTGGCCAAAGTAAAAGCCTATTAATTGCCAAGAGCCTCGACCAATACCTGAGGAGGCTCTCGTTAGGCAGCTGGATCAAGGGTTTGATACAGAAAGCGGTACTCTTGGACACGGTTCGTATCGTTAATAGGTCTCTTTCTCTGGAGCCCTGACTGCCGGTAGCTTGGACCTAGTTCCCGATAACGGTGGGCGACTATCCTACTTTCCATTAATATTATAAATGCGAATGTTTGTGAGGGTGGATGTATGGATATTTGTTACACTTTCACGTCAAAACGGCTGAACGGATCTAGATGAAATTTGGCATAGAGGTAGATTATGGTCTGGACTAACACATAGGATATGTTTCTTTTCGATATCACGCGGGAGAAGCCCCGGGCGCCAGCTAGTTGAAAATAAATTTACTTCCGGAAGTCGATCATAGGTTTTTTTGCTACCGACTTCCGGTCAGACAACGTCTGGTCGGAAAGAAGAAGGACCCTCCCTTTTGTATAAGGGAATGAACAGCTATATAACCTGTTTTTATACCCCTTTTTTTGGGGTGGGAAATCATCAAATAACTTTCCCGCTCTGGGCGGAGCGGGGAGGAGTGTCAGACTTTTGCTGACTAAAACCCACCCATGTTACTTCTATTGCCCTTTACGTTCCGGGGCCGCGGTATCTCTTTCGAACAACGCGCAACCCCGGATTCTCCTCGGGATTAAAGTTAGGTACTAAAAACCTGTAGTGGTTCCCCTCCCTCTATCATTTGTACACCTGTCCCACTTCTAACACCTGACAACTACGATCTCGCTCGAAGTACAGACGCCTGCACATCAAGCTACTACAATCTGTCAGATTTCTTTGATAGATTTTCGACAATAACACAATTTTTGCAGGCGGAGGCCCTGGCATGCCCCTCTGCTTTGCTGATCTCTTTGAGGCGCGCGTGAAACACAAACGCGCCGTCAACACGGCCTGTCGTCAATAGACGGACGGACGGTGACCATTGCTCACTGTCCACAGGCCCGCATCTAGGGTGGCCGTACCGACTGTGAGGGCTTAAGTGTGTGTTTCAATAAAATAATAATATTTTTAGGTTATATAATTTAAATCTATTTTAATTGACATGTCACACTTTTATCCCAAAACCTATTTTTATGTCTTTTTCTAATTCTTACTTTAAAACGACCTGAGTATTTGAACATTATGGTAAACCAGCCAGTATTGGTTAGGTTATAAAACCTCTTACAGTACTATGTCTAACAACGCCTACACATATTGCTAAGCAAACAGTAACTCATATAAAAAGGGGTTGTCAACTACAGCACGACATTCCAACATAGTCTCCGGTAGCAGAACCATACCGTGCCAAGAAATATATTAATCAATCATACAAAATGCTGAAGTTGGCAGCTATTCTTTCACTTGTGTTTCTTGGTAAGTTATTTTTATAAGTTTTGCCAATATTTTCATGGCTTACCATGGCGATAGCAAGAGACCGGATGGCATGTCTTTCTTTCCGTGGAAGGTTTTTAGCGTGGGGCACATGGTCGATACTTCGTGCTACGCTGGCGTTGCTGCTGCGACTGCAGAGAACCTCAAGTGCCGATATATGGGTGAATATCCCAGGCGCTAATTTTACGTGTCCACGTTGAGAATCATGGTGTAAAATGATGGGATGTTTCTTAATTTTTTTTCTAGTGAACTACTTAACTTATTCCACTTAGGGCCACAATTTTTTTTTAAATAGGCTTACCTATGGAGGCTAGGAAAAATAAATAACTTTAAAATTCAAGTTTGGTGGCTTGTCCTAGCTCCATTTTTTTATATAAATGTATTTACCAAAGGAACAATTTAAAGTGAAGTAAAAAACAAATTATTTCATTGGTAAATGCATATGACACACTATCTAAAAACATCTAAATCATATTATAAAATTGATGTTAAAAGCACAGGATACTCGATTCAAGTTTGTCCTAGCAAAAATCATAATTTTGGTAGCACTTTTTCAATTTACATTATCATGAAGATTCGTGCGTGTGCGATCAATCGCTTTTTATGTTCTGTTTTTCTCAGTCGTGTGCGGGAAGTGGCGCGTAACAGGTCTGTGCTTAGTGCTGTAATTGCTCGCCAAAAACGAAGTATTCATCTTGGGTCGAACAGGGGACAAGAATTTGTCAATTTTGGTGGATCGATTTGCTGGTGATTTTTTAGTGTTTTAATAGTAAGCTACGTATTGTAGGTAGTGATTTGGGTAACTTATTTATCAGTGATATTTATTCTTTTGTATCTTAATAACTGTATTTTTTAAGATTTTTTTTATGCCTGGTTTCAATTTTGGTGGTTCAATTTTGGTGGCTTTGGTGGCGATTTTCACCACCAAAATTGAAAATAAGCCACCAAAATTTAAGTATGTACTGTTTATATATTATTTGTACATATAAAGACAGTTTTTCACTACACATTGTTCATTTATATGTATACGTTACTATTCTATTTGTTTCCTTTCTGTTTGTTCTATTTATTAAAGTGCACATGCCATGCTATTTTTCTGCACTACTCTAAGGTCGACTGGCAATGGCTACTGAGACTGCACACCTCTCGGTTATGGAAGGTCTTCGCGTTAAATAGGCCTCGACCCCCGCACTTCCGAGGGATGTACAGTCTGATTACCGATGATCTTAGGTGATGCATCCGGTTTGCGTTTAGCAGTGTATGGACTCTCCTATCCAGGGCATCAAGTTCAGTCTGAGTCCATTTGAGTATGCCGAAAGAGTAGGTACATTAAAACCGTATTATAATTAGTATTATTATCGTTTATTTATTTGTATACATATTTTTTTATATTTTTACATATTTCTTATCAAAAACATATAAAAATAGTAGCCCACCGGTATCGGGAACAGTGTCCAAGCTACCGGCAGTCAAGGCTCCAGAGAAAGGAACCTCCTACCAATACGAGCCCTGTCCAGGAGTACCGCTTTCTGTATCAAGCCCTTGATCCAGCTGCCTAACGAGAGCCTTCTCAGGTGTTGGTCGAGGCTCTTGGCAATTAAGCCATTGGCTGTAACGACTATCGGCACAATGATCGCTGAGTCCACGTCCCACATGTCGACAACCTCGCGAGCCAAGTCAATATACTTGATTTGTTTATCTTTTTCGGCTTCCACAAGGTTCTCGTCATGTGGGACCGTTATTAACAATCATTGCGCGCCGCTGTGATCGATCCACTACCAAATCAGGTTTATTTGCTACAATAGTCCTGTCAGTGATGATGGATCGATCCCTATACAATTACGTGTACAATTATAAATACTTAAGTATTAATTATTTTAATATTACATGTTTTTTTGTAATAAAGACGAGACAAGGTTCATGTTTAAAAACTATAACATCTTTTCTTTATATATTTTACGGTTTAATATTGTTATTTCATGTTTTATTTTAGAGTTTATTATGTTTTAGTTTCTTAGTTTTGCTGAGAAAAATTTTGTAGTATGGCAGGTAATTTTGTTCAAAATAAAAAGTTTTTTTTTTAAGTCTACCCTCATAGTTCTCATTACGAGTTCATCAGATAAATAATAAATATTGTGGTACTTACTACCGATGACCGCAAGAAAGTATGGCAAGGCAAGGAGCTTCACGGGCGCTTTTACCGGGCTCTTCATGGGCCCGATGTAAATTTTCTAGCTTCCGTATCCTGGCTACGATTCAGCGACTTTTTTGGGGAAACTGTAGATTTTGTCTGTGCGATTATGGACGAAGTTATGTTGACGAACAACTACCGGAAATATATTATGAAGGATGGGACGGTTGATGTGTGTCGGGTATGCCACCATGTCACCCATCCGGGTGAGTCCATCGGACATATTATTTCTGGTTGTTCTCGTCTAGCTAACGGCGAGTACTTGCATAGGCACAACCAAGTAGCTAGGATTATTCATCAGCAACTTGCCTTGAAATATAATCTTGTGGAATCTGAGGTACCGTACTACAAGTATGTGCCCGACCCAGTTCTCGAGAAAGACCATGTCACGCTGTACTGGGATCGGTCTATCATTACTGACAGGACTATTGTCGCCAATAAGCCTGACATAGTGGTGATAAGATGTAATCACCCCGCATGACAAGAACCACGTGAAAGTTGAGAAAGAAAAACAGCTAAAATATCTCGACTTGGCACACGAGGTTGTTGACATGTGGAATGTGAACTCTGCTATCATTATGCCGATTGTCGTAACGGCCAATGGCTTGATTGCCAAGAGCCTCGACGAACATCTGTCGAAGCTCTCCTTAGGCGGTTGGATCAAGGGCCTGATTCTGAAGGCAGTTTACCTCGATACGGCTTGTATTGTGAGGAGGTTCCTGTCTCTGGAACTCCAACCACCGGTAGCTTCAACCCTGTTCCCGATACCGGTGGGCTACTATTTTTTGTATTTTTAAATGTTTCTTTTTTATTTTCTGTTTTTATTTAGAAATATTTAAAAAAAATATTAAAATGTATTTAACTGAATAAACGAAATATTATTATAACAAGACTGAGTTTTATTAACTGATGGAGTTTTTTGGTCATTGAGCTTTATTAGTGAGATTTAAGTTTGTGACAAAAACTGATTTTTAATGTATTGTTTTAAGCACTTTCAATTTTGGTGGACCAATATCAATTTTGGTGGTCAACTTTCAATTTTGGTGGACAATTTTCAATTTTGGTGGCTACACTAATCTTTGAACTCAAATATCTCAAAAAGTTACCAAGATATTTTCGGACCTCATGAAGATTCCTAAAGCTTGAACCTTCTATTTTTGTCCTAGGTCAATAGTTTCACGAAAACTTAAGAAAAAATTTTGCCACCAAAATTGACAAAAATATGGACTTGTTGATATTCACCCATATATGCGAAAGGCCTACCAGGGTCTCCGCCTGCCGGGGTTGCTGGTTGTTCGAAAGAGATACCGCGGCCCCGGAACACGAAAGTCAGTACAATTCTGACACTCCCCTCCGCTAATTTTCACCGCTGAGGTTAATTGTTGACTTCCTATCTGCAAAAGCCTTTAGCGTTGGACGCTACATGTGTCGATACTCTTCTTGAGACATCCCATCTTCCTATATCTTCGTGCTGCGCGGGCACTGCTGCTGCAGCTGCAGAGAACCTCAAGCAGCGTAAATATAGTAACCTTATTGGTAACTATATTTTTGAGTTGAAACTCTGTGGGGTAGTTGTGCTCAGTCTTTTAAGGAGATTTCAATATGTTAAGACCCAAGGGCTGGTTATTACCTTGATCAAAAGCTAAGCGTTACCATACGACGTGGCCAGTCTCTTGGTGACATTATCAATTGACAGCGTTGAGGACGCGAACGAGACGAGACGAAGTTTTTGACGCTATATTTTAGTTTATATTTAAGTTCGTTTCAAACTCAAACTCAAAGCATTTATTTCAATTAGACCATTACAAGCATATTTAAATGTCATAAAAACAAAACAAAGATGCGGCTACAGTCCCAGTCACAAAACATAATAACTTGTGAAAGTACTGTAGTTGCCCATTCCAAACCGTAGATCTCCATGGAGAAGAATGAGCAAGAAACTCCATGGATACTCTTTTAAATTATAATATTTTACATAATCATGCATACATCATTTATGTTGAGATTATACATATACTAGCTTTTGCCCGCGGCTTCGCTCGCGTTAAATTTGGGGTAACACAATTCCTCTTTCCGGATTTGCAGGTACCTCCTACCTGTAGTTTTTGCCCTTGCTCCTTATGTAATAGTACGCTAGTATTATATTATCTGTGGTAATAGCAAAGATAAGCTTTCCCTTTTATTCCCTTTCTCTCACATATCCCTCACTTTAAAAAAAAATAGCCTATGTCCGTCTTCAGGGTCCCAACTATCTCTGTAGCAAAATTCATCAAAATCGGTTTAGCCATTTAGGCGTGAAGACGTAACAAACAAACTCACTTTCGCTTTTATAATATTAGTAAGGATGTGAGAGAGATGTAGAAAAACTCCTCCTTACTGCTTTCTCCTTAAATCAGTCCTTACACAATCCATCCATCTTTTCTTTGGCCTTCCTCTCGCTCTCCGTTCATCAACATTCAGATCCATCACTCTTTTAGTCACATGTGCTTTGTCCCTCCTCATTACATGTCCATACTATTAAATACAACTCTGTGCAAACCTTGGGTGATTACAGGCGTCGGTTTATGTATGTATGTGTTATGTTATTCGTGCAGTGAGCTCGGTGTGGTCAGCGTGCGACTCGTGCGGCAGCGAGTGCGCACGCGCATGCGGCACGAGGCGCTTCCGAGCGTGTTGCTTCAACTACTTGAGGAGGAAGAGGGGTTCCGACGGATTCAAGGTAATATAATTTAAAATAATGATAGAATGACTTCTCCCGAACGGAAGGGAGTCAAAAAATCAAAGTCATTAATTAATTTATTTGACGACACGGTTGGCGCAGTGGCTGAGCGATCGACTGCTGCGCTGCGTGTCGCAAGTTCGATTCCCACACGGAACAGATATTTGTATGACCTGTAGATAGTTGTTTCGGGTCTGGCTGTTTGTGTATGTGATTTTAAATGTTTGTAAACGCACCCACGATACAGGAGAAATACCTAGTGTGGGGCAACGAGTTAAAAAAAGTAATTACTAGCTGGCGCCCGCAGCTTCACCCGCGTTTAAAAAAGCATTCTATGTACTATTCCATTAAATAAACTTAAAAATAGTACTGGTCTAAAAATGGTAAAATAATTACAAGAATTAAACAAAGATACAACTAGTGCCACACTACTAAAAAATAAAAACAATCATTTCGTGATGACATCCTAAGACTTTTTTGTTTTTCTAGATTCCCGCGCTTTCCCAGGATGTGAAGGAAAGCCAGTCGAAGTCAGAAGTACCCGTGTTTATGGTCGAAGACATCCCCTTGCCCCTACAGTGGACTACCAACCTGTTACCAAGTGATAACCACCCGTACTCCTTGGAAGATTTGTTTGAAAATCGCTTGGATTAAAAAGTGATCAAAAGAGAATCTGTATTCATAATGACTGACTTATATCATAGACTAGAATATTTATACTAGTAACTTATATTACATTATCGTTCAAAAATGTTGTAATTGTTTTTTTTTTTAAATAAATAAATGCAAGGATACAAATTGCTCCGTTTTTTTTTTCTTATTCTGAAAGTCTGAATACCAATTTTACCAAAGCGTATTACCCAGTACTAACTGGGTTGTGGAGGTCAGATAGGCAGCTGCTATATGTAAAATACTGGTATTCAGCCGCATCCGGTTAGACTGGAAGCTGAAACCAACTTAGTTCGGCAGATAATGATATTTCGGAGCGCAAAACCAATGAATAAAATAATTTTTCTATATTATGTTTTGAACTTAAAGGATCATGGGCATTTTTGTATGAGAGCTAGGCGTACAACCAACAGAAATAAAATGTGTTGTAATTTACTTTATTGTACTTCTAAATACCCCCTAAATACTTGTTAACCCCAATATCGTTAGTTTCACGCGCGCCTCAAAGAGAGTCAGCAAAGCAGAGGGGCCTGCCTGGGGTTGCGGGTTGCTCGAAAGAGATACCGCGGCCCCAGAACGTAAAGGGCAATAGAAGGAACATGGTTGGGTTTTAGTCAGTACAAGTCTGATACTGGCCCCCGCTCCGCCCAGAGCTGGGGAAGTTATTTGATGATTTCCCAGCCAAAAAAAGGCTATCCCTACAACCCCGATCAACCAAAATAACGTCGTTTTGTATTTTCATCATGCAAAATGTCTTGCATGATTGTTGCATCAGATGTAGTGGCGGCATACGGACCTAGGACATCAAAATGTGTCCATCAGTGCTGACAATCATAAAAAAAGGGTTTTTAGTAAATTCTCATACTTATGCAAGCTATAAGACGATCGTTGAAACAAAAAATTGGAACTTTTTTCTATATAAATATACCATCCATACCATACCATCGCAAATAACTATTGCTTTGCTATTTTCACTGTTACCGAATATATGTTTTGGTATCAACAAATTCCTCTCTAAGATATTATTCCTTGTGATATGGTCAAACCCTAGATGTAAAGGAGTAAATTCTGCTTCTAGGTATACATTTTCTAGTGATTTTCAATTTTATTTCTAGAGTTCGACGAGACATACCAAACAATGATGCCAATCGTTCATTACTTTCACCTATGCGAAGTTTTGTTAAATATACTCCAAGTACTGTCCGGGGACGACTTTGATTTGCGAGTGAGGGCGCTTGATTTATAATAATGTTAACTTGTTCGTAATTAAATCCTAGCCAAAAATAAAAAAAATTACGCTAATTTTTGTATTATCGATTGTTTTGGATTCTATAAAAAATACGTTTGAACATCACTGGATATCTCTGCTCACCGGTTGTTTCGGTTATTGCCGTCATAGTATAAAATTAAGTAATGGTCATTAGCTTTCACATAAAATATATTTTAAAGCTGTTGGTTTTACGCCCATTTTGACCGTGACCCTTTATAATTCAATATTGTGTAATAATAATAAACTATGTAAATCTATGAGACTAAATAAACAGTTTTTTTTCTATTTTTTATTACACGACTGCCCCAAAAAAGGAGTGTTATGGTTTTGGGTTCATGTATATTTAAAAATTTTCATCGCGGTCGGGGGACCAATTTGTAGAATACTTTCTTGTATCAAAAGTCCCCCGACTGCGATGAAAATATTTGTTTCGATTCCCTTTCATCTTTGTTCCAAGCACACATCTTGTTTTTTTTTTTTTAGTTCATTTTTTTGACATGGCTGTCGTGTTTTTGAATTATTGTATCAAAAAGGAACACACACGCATATATTAATTGATAAAACAAAATGGCGAAAAACGAGTATTCGCCATTTTAGTTTATCAATTAATATATTTTAAATAAAATACCAACCTCTGTTCCATTTGAGCGCGAAATGCTCTATGACCTTAGCAAAGCAACTTCTTATTTAGAACTTTCCTATTATTTTTAAACAGATAGGGGGGGAAACACGGCCTGTGGACGGTGAGCAATGGGTAGCTCACCGTCCGTCCGTCTATTGGCGACAGGCCGTGTCGACAGCACGTTCGTGTTCCACGCCCGCCTCAAAGAGATATCAGAAAAGCAGATGGGCCTGCCAGAGCCACTGCCTGCCAGGGTAGCATAGATAGGTTTTAGTCAGTAAAACTCTCCCTTCGCTGTGCCCAGAGCGGGGAATGGTATTTGATGATTTCGTTTTCGTTAAAAAAAACTTTTTTGCAAAAAATAAAACCGACTTCGGTGGCAAAAAAGTCAACGAAACCAACAAAAGCCACCGACTTCCGGAAATAAAGTTATTTTCCACTTTTTAGTTCTTTTTTTTCGGAAGTCGGTTTTATTTTTTGCAAAAAAGTTTTTTATTTCAGCATTTTTAGCTATAGTATTATGATATAATACGCAAACACGGTTATTTTTAGCTTTTTAGTGCGTAGGTCCCGTCTTAAATACAAGCTTTAGTTCCACATCACGCTATATTATTAAATACTATCTAAATTATGCTTTAGTTTAAAACCAATTCAGAAATCATATGCATCATCGCCTAGGGGATACAGCTGATACTTGATCTGATGATTACGTTTCTTAATGACTAGGTGAGGGGAGGGGAGGGGGTACGGGCACCCTGCTCCCACTCGCCTGCCTACCTTGGCGAAACCGATACTTATACATGTGATTCCAGCAATCACGGCAGATTTGCTGTCATTTATTGAAGAGTTCCGTTGTATATCACTGAAGATCTATCACCAAATTAAAATACAATCACCTCAAAAAACTGCGATGACCTTCCAAATCATAGTGCATAGCGTTTTTTGTTCATTTGTCTTCGACACCCTCTAAAATTATATCATCAACGTACACGAAGTCAATCTAATACGCATTATTAAAGATAACTCAAAAACTACTGGCCGGATCTTGATATTTTTTATGGGACCAAACGACAACCACCAGCTTTCGAATAAAAAAAGAATCATCAAAATCGGTATACCCAGACCAGAGTTATGAGGTAACAAACACAAAAAAATAAATAAAAATACAGTCGTATTGAAAACCTCCTCCTTTTTTGAAGTCGGTTAAAAAAGCATGCGGTGTGTAGTTACTACCTCTCCCCATGACGTGAATATTTATGTGTTTTTATGATTGACGTTAGCTCTTCTGCCTACCATCCAGAGATCCATGCGTGATAAATGAAACAACAGTTTGGGATAATGACATTTTATATTTATATCCACATTCGATTTTTAAACTATATTTCCAGCCATCTCTTTATCGAATACAGAAGTTTACCCATTAATTAACCAAATTATAAATAATTTACAAACAAATTATAATGTGTATATTATCTGTGTATTATTAATAAGGTACTAGGCGTTGAAATACATCGTATAAATGCAACCACCAGTTTTATATTTTTTTATCCGGATTTGGTTACTATTCTGAGTATGATTAAAAGTTTGTAAATTATCCATAGTCAAATGTTGGATTTTATGTCTATTTATCCAGCCATTTATAGACATAAAATCTATGACAAACAAATAAACAGGAATTTACTAGTACTTATGAAGGAGCTTATATTTTCAGAACGACAGTTCTTGTTGCAGTAGTTTTTTCTACTTAGGCTTAAGTACATATGATTTTTGATATGGAGTTTCTTGTCCATTCTTCTCCATAGAGATCTACGCTTTAGTATGAGCAACTACCCACTTTTTCTATTCTATTCCTGCAACACCTTTAACTAGACTGAAAGAAAATTAATGCGGCACTAGTTCGCCTTTATACCGTTTTTGCTTGTTCATAATGTTTTAATAAACAAATTAATTACTTAATGTACAGACGCCTGCAGGTCAAGCTACCCGAAACTGTCAATTTTTCCCAATGAACCTTGAACCTTACACTTTAGAAATAAAGTCGAAAATCTATCAAAGAAATCTGACAGATTGTAGTAGCTTGATGTGCAGGCGTCTGTACATACCTGTGACATTTTGAAAAGTCATAGATAGGAAGATAAACTTGTAAAGGTACTGTAGTTGTTCATACCAAAGTCTAGATCTCTATGGAGAAGAATGGACAAGAAACTACATGGACACTCGTAAAATCAAAATATTTTGATTAAAATGTAAATCAGTAATTGTGGAATTGTGATTACCATGAAAATAATAGCTCCCGATATAGTAACAAGCAGTCTATAACTAAATAAATTATAATTATTAATAACATGATATTTTTATTTTTACATTCCGAATTGACAGGGGCTTGAAAATACAATAAGACATTCTAAAATAGTCTTTTATATTATAGCGTTATGATATATTTTTATACAAAAAAAAATAGTTAGAGGAAGAAAGGGCTATGATAGGCTTGACATTTGACAGGAGAGAATGGAAGAAGAAAACATGTTATAGCAACCTGAAGTAATTTTGTCTATGACAAATCTGTGACGTCACTAATTCGCCAATCCAATGACTCTATCGTTTATTAATCAGAATCAAAAGTCATTTATTCAAATCACGCTGATAATCAGCACTTTTTAAACGTCAAATTACAAGTGACAGGCACTCAAAATGCCCACTCTTCGCTACTTCATAGTGTTTTAGCAGGAAGAAGTGGCGGACCAAACTCCCCAACAGTATTGATGCAACTTAAAATCTATTACTACAATTTATTGATAGGTAATTAATTAATTGGGTATCAGCAGTGTTTGACAAATAAAATAACTTGTACATAACGGTGTCAACTACCCATTTTTTTTGGAAAAAATAAAATAAATTAAACAATTTAAAATGTATTAATGAATTTTCAAGCGTTTAATAATTAAGTTTAAGCGTCGTACATGCGGTTTTCAACCATATCGTCTAAAGAATAGGGATGGTTCTCGTTGGACAGCATGTTGGAGATCCACTGTTCTGGCATGGGTATGTTTTCAACCACAAACATTGGTAGTTTATTAGCTCGTTGTTGATTTTCCTTTAAATCTTGGTTTGGCGTCAAAAACTGTGAAATATTAAGAAATACTATTATAAATTTTACCAAAAATATCAAGTTAATGGGGAAAATTATACAAGTTACAGAAACAAAATTAAAGGCAGTCGTTTGTCTTGGAATGGGATGAAACATGTGTGATTAAAAGAGTGATGAATATACATAACAAAGTACAGATGAATGGATTGTGATATATAACATCACACTATGACATTAAGGAACTATGCAGCGGGTGAAACCGCTGCACGCAGCTAGTGAGCGTATAAAATTCGAAGAGATCCCTCTATTACTCCAGGATTCCATCATCAGATCCTGACCTAATGACAACTGGACCACCAGTAAAGTATATAAATGATGTTTTCTTTCCAAGTAGGTTTTTACAAACACTTTTACACGTCATTTTTTAAAACTAGATGAGGCCAGTGTTTCGTCGCCGACTACTCTGAGAAGAAACAGCCGAAACAAACTCAGAGGTCATAGTCTCTTTTAAGGTCCACACAAAAATTTTAGTCAACTTACATGAGGACTATGCAGATACCCTACTCGAATGCCTGGGCATTCGAGTAATCAGTAAACATCCATAAAAAACTATCCCGACGAATTAAGAACCTCCTCCTCTTTTAAAGTTGGTTAAAAAGTGTACAATTTCACCTTTAGCGTGTCTGGTCCCCTTTTCTTCCGCAAATAGTTGAAGCAACAGGATCTGAAGTGTCTTGTCCCGCACGCCGAGGCGCATTCACTGCCACAGGAGTCGCAGGACAGACTGGCAGCCCACAGGGTGCTTCCTGCAAGAATACTAGGCATTATAGCTTACTAGCTTTTGCCTACGGCTTCGCTCGCGTTTAATTCAGGGTAACACAGTTCCCCTTTCCTGATTTGCAGGTACCTGCTACCTGTAGTTTTTGCCCTTGCGCCTTATTTGTTGTAGTAGCAAAGTTAAGTTTTCCCTTTTCTTCCCTCTTACTCCCTCATTTAAAAAAATAGCTATCTCTGTACCAAAATTCATCAATATCGGTTTAGCCATTTAGGCGTGAAGACGCAACAAACAAACAAACTCACTTTCGCTTTTATGACATCACGTCAGGAAAAAGAGTACACTCGCATCTCTTTAGTTATGTAAAAGTCCCATAACAGGGCGCGAGACTCTCCCCACGACCAGACAAAAATCTCTGTAACTACTACTGAGGTCTTGATTGAAAACCCTAGAAACCTTTGCCTGAGTCAGAATCATAACTTTGTGCTCATTAATTACGCTTGTGACAACGAGACTAATCCGCATCTCTGCGTCAATTTTGTCTACTGCGCGCGCTAGTAAATAGTGTTAATTTCTAAGGATGAGGATCACCCAACTGACCCACCTTCTCTCAGAATATTTTATTTCACATAGGCCTACATGGGCACTTATATACTCGAGAAAAGGGGCACGGTTCGGGTTCATGAACGTGCGCTGTCAGTTACCACGGCTTAATATGTTTTTTTTTTTAATTGTTTTTTCAATGGACACTTTAACTTGCACGACTTGCTACATCGTTCTCACAAAATGCACCAACTCGACATGAATGATGTAACCGAGGTTTTGTAACAATATCCAGAAAAGTGTCCATGGAGTTTCTTGCCCGTGCTTCTCCATAGAGATCTGCGCTTTGGAAGCGGTAAATATACTTTCACAGTTATTATGCATTGTGAGTGGGACTGCAGCTTAATTTATTATTATTGTATAGACAGTTCAAAAGTGCCTGTAACTGGCCTACTTGAAATAAATGCTTTTGATTTGATTAGAGATCTTTTCCTTTGGAGAAGAACCGGCCAGAAACTCCATGGTAACTCTTTTAAAATCATTTTGTTTTACAATGTTGTTGTTACAGCGTTAGTAACTAGTACTTAAGTGTGAGAGGACAGAGTAGGCCCGACAATAAGTCACTGCTTTTTTTTGCGGCTGGGAAATCAGCAAAAGCTTCCCCTGCTCGGGGCGGAGTAGGGGCGAGTGAAACCCACCCATGTTCCTTCTATTGCCCTTTACGTTCCGGGGCCGCGGTATTTTTTTCGAACAACCCGCAACCCCGGCAGGCGGTGGCCCTGGCAGGCCCCTCTGCTGCTGTATGCCCCTTAAATGTCGTTGTATATAAAAGAGAAAATCTGACTCACTCATCGCGAAATCTCAGAAGCTACAAGTGTTGAGAGTATCAAATTTTCCATGGAGGATTCTTTTAAGACATAGGTGCACGCTAAGACGATTTTGCAAAATTAAGCCCTAAGAGGGTGAAGACACAATTCAGCGTCACTCTCTATTACCATAGAGCAATCTCACTTAAGTTTTCGGAACTCACTTCACTTCACTTGCCCTTGTCTTGTGAATACTAAAACTTTTACAGGTGAGATGAGAAGTGAAGTGAGTGTGACTTTCGAGATGATTGGCGAGGTGAGTTTTGAAATGAATCACTATTTACAGAATAGCACTGCAGGGTGGAAAAGTTTGTATAGGAGAAGGCGATTACCGGCCGGATTGACTTCAAATTATACAAGGCATGTTTTCACCAAATTAATACTAATATCTAAACATGTCGCTACGACACTGAGTGAAACGATAGGCACAGCTCGTTCTTCTTAAAACTAGTTTTTCTAACATCAAATCTACATTCAATTGGCTAACATAAATAGTCTACATATAGAACAGTCATTTACTTTACAGGTTACTTCGGTGAGAATAATTGGAAGATGAGAATTACGTGACTCAGACCATGCATTTTCATCCAAACTAAACATTTATTTGAGTCGCAAACCTGGAAGTAGGTCTTATACTAAGATTTAAATTTTTAATCGGTATTTTTTTAAAACTCAAATTTAAAGTCTATTACAGGCCGTTACAGGCACTTTTGGATGTCAAAAACTATTCCAATTCCCGTGAGAAAATTGTATTTGTTTGTGAGTCGGTATGACTGAATATGTAATTTATTTATTTTAATCGTACGAAATTAAATTGACTTTTATTTTTTTATGAAATTAAAATCTGCTGACATTTAATCTAATTATAATCTATTGAATTTTATTGTAATATGTATAATATTCAAGTCACTAACATTTAAATACACATTTAAATTAACTACAGACACCTTTGATCTCATCCAGGGTGATGGATGACTAAATATAGTATTTAAAAACAAATCTCACTCCAGAAACCCGGTCGTGAGACCGCATTTGAGATATCGATATAATTAATAAACAAATATTGAAACCCGGTTTGCGACTCGATATTCAAGTGAGATCACTACTGTTTAATATATCGGTTCTATCGCTAAGATGGTCTCAAGACCTGGTAGAAATAACAAGTAGATAGTAAAAAATTAAAAGTAGTTTTTGCACGTTTCCGTACGTGTAAAAACTACTTGTTATTTTTGACGTGACGCGTGTGAATGCGAGAATTAACAGTAATCAACAAAATATTAAAGTTAAAATAGAAGAATCTCTAACAGAAACTTTCTTCGGAATAGTTTTTTGACAGATCAGACGTTTTTTATTACGTTCTGGCAACTTCGGCCTTTTGAGCATCAATATGACAGCTTGAACTATGTTATCTGTGGTAAAATTGAGATAACATTTCAAACTGTCTATTTATTCGTATCAAATGTGGTGCGACTGGGTATAGAGCTGAGATAATATTGATACTGTATTTATTAATTAAGAAACATCTTAAGAGAATTTTCGGTCAGTGGGTCATCTTAGGGGTTCTAACGTTGAGGTCCAATTTTTCTCAAGACAACAAGTGAGATTTGTTTCTAAATACTGCCCGAAGTATGAAACTACATCTAGGTACACGCACAATTCCGTATTTTCGTGTATTTGTATACATTAGTTTTTATACTTCATGTGCAATCTAGGGGCCATTCCAATACAACTAACCTGAAGAATAGTCACCGGACGCCGTAGCTTCTTTTTTGTGTCGTTTAGAATCTGCTTGCGACCAAGTCGCTGGCAAATAAAAGTAGGTACGTATTAGTTCTAAATTAAACGCAAATACCTCAAATACCACCATCCACATTATCATAAGTTTTGCGTTCTACTAACTAATCATAAGTTCTAAGTCAGAATCATTTATTTCCGTAAAATATAGATGTAGGTACCCAGCAGTATCTATTCACAAACAATCAAATCGTAACCGTAATCGACAGTCGAATAGTCTATGTTCTCGTAATCCAATCGACAAACCGGCAAGACGCTATTATTGACAGATTCGTGTCGAGTTTCTTTTTTTTTTCAAACATTGCAAGGTATGTTTAACAAGAGAGTGCAAGTTGTGGTCGAAAATTTAAAGTGATAAATATTTTATTTCACCAGGTATTTGTTTTTTTGTCGGTATGATCAGGTTGATTGACGTCTTCATATCGTAGGTAACACGGTGGTGCAGATATGTCAAAATTGACCGAACCTGTGAATAGCGTTTGAAGGACGTTTTCGATTATACTCACGGCACGATTGCAATCGGGTGATTGTGAATAGCTATGCAGGTGTTAATATTGTTGTTTTAGGCACAGACTATATTTGGCCTGTTTAGGGCATGCAAATTTTACATTAGTAAAATAATGCGTAATTAAGCTATACATACAAAATTAAAATTAAAAATCATTTAGCTCATTTAAAGTGAAACAATTATTAAATAAAAATGTAACACACGAATTCCTTCTGTATCAAAGGTGCGTTTACAAACATTTAAACTCACATACACAAACAGCCAGACCCGAAACAACTACTTGTAGGCCATACAAATATTTGTTCCGTGCGGGGATCGAACCCGCGATTTGCAGCGCATCAGTCAATCGCTCAGCCACTGCTCTTACCGTGCCGTCAAAAATATCGTCTTAAAATTACTACCTCAAAAAACAATATTTATTTGATTAAACTCTGTAAATTATTATTCACTAATTTAATGTTTTGTCGTACCTATATTCTCGCCTGTATATATGAGCTGTAATATGGCAACATTATCATGTTTATAGCCTTTTCTTAACTGCACGATTATATTGAGGTTAGCTTTATTAATCTTAATCTCAATATAATATGAAGCGGCTGCATGACTGACTGAAATACGATACCCCTTTGTAGAATGATTGTCAGACTTTCGGGACACTGACTAGTTGTAACAACTGTCAAAAACTGACAGCCGGTACTAAAGGTTTTACGTGCTGCACCTATATTTTGTAATTAGATACTGTGATTACTTGCTAAATATTCTCCAGCGTTTGACAGTTTATTACCAGTTTACATGTGTCATTGGCAAAATTGTGGTATCTCTCGTCCACAATAGCCATTAATGTAGAGTTGAATTTACGTACACAAGACACTGAGAAAACTCCGACCGACTTTGATAAATCCTACTCAACCTTGAAGACCGACCAGAGCGGCTCTTACGAGCTTTTTATGGTATGCAAATATAACACAGTTTAAATAATTATAAAAATTACTTGAAAACTTACCAATGAGCATTAAAGAAACAATTGCGGTGATCTTGAACATTGTCTATGATTAAGTTGACTATTTATTCTTGTTACTAGATAGCGCTGTCACCAAAGATGATGTTAGAATGCCGTCCTTCGCGATGAAACCCCTTTTTATATCGCTTGCAAAGTTTACCTAGTTAAGATGCGTTGGCGTTGCGTGATAAAAATATAAGATTTATTCTGATATTTATTTATTTTTTCTTAAATTTGAATCTCGTTTAAGTGGTATAGTGGTCAACTGTGATGTCAGGTTGACTGTAATTTTGTATCAATGAAATACTTAATTTAAAAACGCCTATTTTCTCCTGCCGGTGTTGCGGATGGTCGAAAGATTGTCACGGTTCCGGAACACATAGGGCAAAAGAAGGAACATGGATGGGTTTAGTCAGTAAACGTCTGACAGTCCCTTCTGCGGATGGGAAACCTTCAAATAACTTCCCCTTCTGGTTGAACCGTTGGACAGACTTCTAACCAACCCATGTTCCTTTATGTCCCGGGGCCACGGTATTTCTTTCGAACATTCCGCAACCCCGGCTGGGTGGTTAGTTTAGCCCTTAACCATAACTGGCGAAATATAGTTGTACTAGACATACAGCTCTGTCCAAAGAATGGGAAGCGGTCACCTCCTTCTGCGAAGCAGTCATGCTAGCGAAGGAGGTGGCCGGGCGTTTGAGGGAGAGAACCTCAAACCAAACCAGCCGCCGTGGTAGACGCCCCGGGCGTCGGTGAGCAATGGGTAGCTCACCGTCCGTCCGTCTATTGACGACAGGCCATGTCGACGGCGCGTTAGTGTTCCACGCGCGCAAGATTCAAGATGTCAGCAAAGCAGAGGGGCCTGCCAGGGCTATCGACCAATATACCAAGAGATACCGTGGCCCCGGAACGTAAAGGTCAACAGATGGAACATGGGTGGGTTTTAGTCAGTTCAAGTCTGACACTCCCCCTCGCTCCGCCCAGAGCGGGGGAAGTTATTTTATGATTTACCATCCGCAGAAAAAAGAAGCTCTGTCCAAACAGTCTGTCTAAGCATGATGCTACGGTTTTTTTTTATTCAATTCTTTCATAGACTAGCCGTAGGTAAGCGAAAAACAAGTGATTAGAAAACATGACACGATCCCGTTTACCATTTTTATAGGAAAAACTTTAATTTAATATAAACTTTGCAAATTGAAATGGTTATTTTTTACCTCAGATTATTAAAGTTTATTCCTTAGCTGTACTAAATATAGGAAGCTTTTGATCACAGCGTTCTTCGTGTTATACATAATATATGTATATTTTTTTTGTTAAAAAGATTTTTTCAGCATAGCCTTTAATTTTTTTATGTTCACAAAAAAAAGTGATTTGATTTGATGTACATTTCATTGAACAACGTCATTAAGACCCGATGTGTTTTCGATTACAACCGCAGAAATATTTTCGTTTTTTTTTTGGAAACTAACATTAAATTTAATACAAGTTTATTTTGGCAGTTTGTAAATTGAATACCGTAGTACCACTCTCTAATATTGACATCCCAACTACGGAAACATTCACTGTGCATTTTAAATGGGTAAAAACCTAAATTATTTAAATAAAGGTACATGTATTACGCTAATTTAACTAAATACTTTACGTTTTAATTAAATATGAATTGAATTATTATTATATAGTCAGAATTGAAATTTCGAGTTAATTGCAAGTATATTTGGAAATTATGCTACGGGAACATACTGTTTTAACATTCTCGACTTCAAAAGAAAAGAACGTATAATTTTGCTGTCCGTCTCTGTGTCAACACCCTTTAACTCGGGACCACGTCGAGGTATCGAGTTTAAATTAAACCATATACTCTAGTCTTTGGTCTCTTTGTGCTGTGAAAAATCAACCCTCTAAGGTCAACGCAGTCAAAAGATATGGCTGTTTATTTCGCAAGTTTGTATGGAACTCTCGGTGCACGAGTCTAGCGGTTCTTTTTTTAAATATAATGCTGTGAATAACGCTGTTGCGTACATTGTTCTTAATTTGAAATTTTAAATCTTAATGTTTATTTATATCTTAAAGTATAGCCATATACTCTATGTTTTGTACTCTATGTTTTTTTTTATGACGTTTCCCTGTGTTTTCTCCTATGTGTACATAAGTTATTAAACAAATAAAGACATGAGGACATGAGGTTAATAGAAGGCTGAACAATAACAGCGGCTTCTTCATGTTAAACTTCGCTCGCCTTGGTGGGTCCGTGGATAGGCGACCACCCGTTACGTACCATGTTTCCTCCGTGCCTCGGAAACCCACGTTAAACCATTTAGTCTAGGATCCCTGGCTCTTTTTTGCACTTGATCACTAACAAGCAAATATTCCGTGAGTAGCTTCGTTTCCATGAGACGCCCAACTTTTCCATTGCATTCTCTGCTACCTCTGTTATCTACCACAATCGTGAATTATTGCAATGGAAAAAGTTGGGCGTCTCAATGAAACGAAGCTACTCACGGAATATTAGCTTGTTAGTGATCAAGTGCAAAAAGCAGCCAGGGATCCTGGATTAGTTGGTCCCGGCTGTCATTTGTAGAACTTTGCCAGTGGTTGCAGTAGTCATTGGATCAGTGTCTGACAACTAGTCTTACCTTGGGTATCTATTACCTAGTTATTAACTGGGTTGAGGAAGTCAGATAGTCAGTCGCTCCATGTGAAATTTTGGTATTCTGCTGAATCCGGTTATCGCTCAAACATGGCAGTGCTATTTTCAGCATTACCTCTCTCCTTAAACCACATTATTAAATACTAGGTGACGCCCGCGGCTTCGCCCGAGTGAAATCGAAAAAAAAATCCTATGTGTTATTTCCAGACTATAATCTACGTCTGTGTCAAATTTCATCAAGATCCGTTAAGCCGTTTTGACGTGAAAGAGTAACAAACATCCATACATCTATCCATCCTTACAAACATTCGCATTTATTATATTAGTAGGACTACTAGGTAGTAGTATAGGACTAGCTGTACCCGGCATGCGTTTTTTCTAACTACTGCTATCTCCTTGTGTTGTATCTACCTTACCCTACTTTGTTTTTCAGAAGAAACCACTCACACACTGACATTAAACAACACAACAATAAATAATTAGTGAAATTAGTCCATCCGTTCACGCGTGATGCCGTGACCAAGGGAAATACGGATTTAGTTGTTGCTGTAGCAACACAAATATGAACGCAAAAAGTACTACAGCGACATCTATGCGACCACTGAAGAACTATCTGCGAATTCCTACATCTCGCAAGCAGAGTTATCCGCGAGGTAATCATGTATACGAGAACCGATAGGCCACCATCACAGGAGCCGCGCTTGCGAAAACAAACCAATGACGCCGAATCGTGTAGCAATTGGTTTTTTTTATCTTTTTTTTTAAAAATAAGGGACATTTCATCAAACATGTTCATCAATCTATATATCTATCCATTTATCTCAGTAGGCTTTCTGCCTACCCAAGAGCGTCGGAAAACACTTTTAACTATGCAAATAGACTGTAAAAGCATCCCACATAAACGCAGAAAGGATTATCTATAAAAACAGACATTTCCTCTTAGTTCGATAAAGATATCTAATGTCATAATATACGCCATGTTGTTTTTAGCTTGAGAAGAGATATTTTAAAGTAGGTAGGTACTTAAATGTTATTGACAGACACGAGCACCAAGCATCAATATTTATAAAAAATAGACTTAACGGGATTTCAAGGTCCAAAAGCGATAACACCCATTAATACACATTGACAATTTAATTCACAAGGAATCCTGCATGGTTTGTCAGGGTAGAAGAACCAGGGCACGCCACAATAGTGGCGATAAGTCCTAGCGTCCTCACCGGACACGGAAGTTTCGGGAGGTTCCTGTACATCATTCATAATTTGACAGCACGGTCGGTGCAGTGGCTGAGCGATTGACTGCTGCGCTGCGTGTCGCGGGTTCGATTCCCGCACGGAACAAATATTTGTATGGCCTACAGGTAGTTGTTTCAGGTCTGGCTGTTTGTGTATGTGAATTTAAATGTTTGTAAACGCACCCACGATACAGGAGAAATTTCTAGTGTGGGGGGCAACGCTTGAGGCGATCGGCGCCAGCGATCTCTCGCAACCGGCCCTGGTTCAGTCCATTGTCTGGAGCGAGAGGAAATGGGAAGTGAATCAGTTATGCTAGCGAAGCGAAGGAGGTGGCCGGACGTTTAAGGGAGAGAACCTCAAACCAACTTAGCCGCCGCGGTTGAAGCTTCGGGCATCAGTCGCCGTGAGACGACTCCCGGCCACCGTAGACACGGGTCTGTGGTTGGTGAGCAATGGGTAGCTCACCTTCCGTCCGTCTAGTGACGACAGGCTGTGTCGACGGCGCGTTAGTGTTCACGCGCGCCTCAAAGAGATGTCAGCAAAGCAGAGGGACCTGCCAGGGCCACCGCCTGCCGGGATTGCGGGTTGTTCGAAAGAGATACCGCGGCAACGGAACATAAACGGCAGAAGAAGGAACATGGTTGGGTTCAATTCAGTAATAGATAGACACTGCACATGCACATACGCCTGCTCTATAATATCTTCCGCGAATATGGCTTAAATTCTCTCTTATTATTATTTTTACCAATTATTTGTGAATGAGTAGATATTGTGGGCCTTTTAGATTCTTAGACGCTTTTTAACTTCTTATTTTACGTTTTGTAAAGTAAGCAATGACTTATTTCCAGGCCTACGCTGTCCTCTCATACTTAAGTACTAACACATGTAAAACCAAATGATTTTAATAGGACCATGGATGTTTCTTGCCAGTTCTTCTCCATAGGAAACGACCATCCCGAACCGTGCACCTTTTCTCGACGTTTTATAAGTGCCCATGTAGGCCTATGTGAAATAAAAATATTTTGATTGATTGATTGATTATCACCGCTGAGATTGACGACCGTGACCGAAAACGGTCAGGACTATATACTGCAGCATTCTCACACTCACGGCCAAGTAAAAGTATTTGGTAAGTAATAAAACACCATGTTCTGGAATGCTTTTATATTTTATTTATAAAAACGCAAACATTACGAACTAGTTTTAGGTACCTACTAAAATATAATAATTATAAAATTAAACTAACTACAAATTTATCATTCAATTCCATATAAATATTACGGAACGGACAATGGGCAACTTTATATGAAGTCTAGGCCAACAGAATTGGAATATAACCGAAATAGTATTAGCTTATGATTTGAGATTTACGCTAAAACGATTACCACACATTTAATACATGACACTGACCTCCAAACATCAATCATTTGAAAAAAAACAGAAGTAGGCCTACCATGACGTCTTAAAGCAGAACTTATTCCACTGAGGGAAAGAGATGGTGCTAGACACCCTGTATACTCTGTATAGCTCTGTCTCTTTCCCTCAGCGGAATAAGTTCTGCTTTAAGACGTCATGGTAGAGTAGCTGTTCCATATACATGTTTTGTATAAGTATAACAGTTTTGTAGGAAACAACTAGTTCTTTAGTTTCGTACCTCAAAAGGAAAAAAGAACAGAAACCATAAAGGATCAGTTTGTTGTGTGTCCGTCCGTCTGTCTAAGACCCTTTATCCAGGGAACGCGTGGAGGTATCGAGTTGAAATTAAAACCATATAGGTACTTGTCTGTGGTACGTTGGAGCTTTGAAAAAATCAACCGTCTAAAGTCTACGCAGTCAAAAATATGGCTGTTAAAGTCGCTAGTTTGTACGGAAGCGGTGCATGAGCCATTTAATAACTCACGAAAATATTCTGTGGGTTTCACAGTTATGGTACAGACGCCTGCAGGTCAAGCTACCCGAAACTGTCAATTTTTCCCAATGAACCTTGATCCTAATACTTTAGAAATAAAGTCGAAAATCTATCAAAGAAATCTGACAGATTGTAGTAGCTTGATGTGCAGGCGTCTGTACTTTAGCGTGTGTTGGTTTTCCATCCCGTATTTCAATTCTGTTGGATTTACGCCCATTTTGACCAAGACCCTTTTGCTTTTTCTAAAGGAGTTTAAATATTATTGCCTGCCCACTCAGATGCCTTTATATTTTACTTATCAAAATAACAGCCTCCCTTGTAAACTTTTTATAAAGTTTTTACAAACGAGAACGCCCGCGACTTCTTCCGCGTGGCATAGTAACTTTGGGCCAACGCTAACTTTGACCCGCGTGATGATCGAAAAAAAAAACAAAAAACGGACATAAGCTAATTTATAAAAAAAACTGTTATAAGGGGAGAAAAAGGGAAGAAAAGGGAAAACTTAGCTTTGCTATTACAATAAATAAGGCCCAAGGGTAAAAACTACAGGTAGCAGGTACCTGCAAACCAGGCAAGGGGAACTGTGTTACCCCGAATTAAACGCGAGCGAAGCCGTGGGTAAAAGCTAGTATTTATAATTTTTGAAATGGCGGGCAAATAGGCAGGCTAGAATATTCTTTCATTTTTCACAAGGTTAAAGTCACTACACTAGCGCCGCACGTGGCTAAAAAGGAACTAAATTCGGGCCGCAATTTTTATTCTTATTAATAAATAATTACAACATTATCGAGTTATCTTAATATAAAAAACATTACGCCATCTTAGACAGATCAGGCAGATATGTACCTACAGTACATTCACATTTCGCCATTTGTAATTAAGTATCATGTTGATTGTTAAGTAATGGACCCGGCTCAAATTGTATCTATTCTTCAGAAGTTTTACGGGGAATTCTATGCTTCTAAATCTGTGGAACCAGTTCATACCGGGGAAGACATTAGGGCACCACCTATTCAACACCAAACCACAGCCTAACCGACTTCTTAGCCTTTTAAGATGTAGCGACACAAATATGAGAGTGGCAAAAAGTACTACAGCGCCATCTATGTAACCACTGAAGAACTAACGGCAAGATTCTTACATCTCGCAAGCAAAGTTGTACGCGAAGTTAGAATATATACGAGCAACTGTCGGGCAGTGGCCCACCAGGCGCGCCACCCGTCTGGTCGGAGGATCCTCTCTTTTCCATAGTGGATGGAGAACTAGTCTTCTGGCGAAAACGGAATCACCGTCGACTGCTACAAGGTTGGTGAACCCGTTCAAAAGGTCCTCGTGGAACTATTTGATAGGGTTAAACAACGTGTAAAAAAGGAGCAATAACGATTAAGAGGCATACAGCTAAAGTGACAAGCAGTCTCTTCTTTGCCAAGTTCTTAAATACTATACTTTTAGAGAAAAAACATTTTTTGCACATACTCTGTGCGACAACCCTAGAATCAGCTGAGAGCTTTTATTTTCCAAGTTGTTTTTAATTGGGTAGGTATCTCTAAATCCAGTAAGTAATAAGTTAGACCAGCCGGTAAGAAGTTTAGGAAAAAGTATATCATGTAACCAGCGCATTCGTTCCACCTGAACGCGTAGGATCATAACAGTGCAGAAAAATGAAAAAAAAAAATGTGTGCAAACTTGAATCATCGATTTAATTATGATTCTTTCACTGTGTATTCTTTACATGATATATATGCCTATCTAAAAGTTTTAGTGCTCCATTTTTTAAATGATGTTTAATATGTCCCCAACATCCACAAAAAAAAATACATTTCAAAACTTACAAACTATCGTCCCATAATTCTCCTGTCCCAGATCTACAAACTTTTCGCTTTAGGCTTACCCGAGAACTTGACGAATACATACCCGTAGGTATTAGACCAACCATATCCACACGGTAAAGCAACTGATGGAATAATGCCAAGAATATAACTGACATCAGACTCTGGGCATGGCTTTCGTCGACTATACAAAAGCTTTCGACAGTGTCAAGCATTAAGCTAAGGTCTATGCTCTCTATCGCTGCCACAGATCTCCCCGTTATGTGGATGAGCTGCGGAAACTGTACACCATGGTCACGCTGGCGGTTCGCATGTATAATTTTATCCAAAACCGTACCGATTACACGAGGAGTGAACTTAAATGGAGTTGGGCAGGACATCTAGCGAAGCGCGGTGATGGCCGGAAGAGTGGTGTTCTTGGACCGGTAACAGAAAGATTGGACGCCCTGCAGTTAGATAGGCAGATGAAATTGCTGCCACCGCGGGAATATCCTGGATGAGGCTAGCAAGAATATGGAGCTTGGCACAAAGAGTGATCTATGCCTAACAGTGCGTGAAGTCGGGCTTTGGATAATGAATAGGTGGCGACCCTATTGCCACACATCCTGGCTAAAACTATTTGAAATAACGATTTCTATAATTATTTTGCCACAACCGGTTTCGGAAACGCTGATGAAGACATCAAAATTATCTACTAGGCTGTTATTTTAACTTCTTTGATTGTTTTTAGGCGTATGAAGAACAGGGCGTAAAAATTCTCAGGCTCGGTTCAAGGATTTACTTCTTTACTAGCTTCGTAAATGTCGCTAATATAATTCTTCGCGACACGAAGTCAGGACAGTTCGATCGAAATAACATACTCAATTAAATCATTTCACAACAGAATTAGGATCTGATCATACTCAGTCGAATCTTTCACGGGACTCCGACGAAGAATATCTATAGTTACGATTGTGTTAATTAACTTGTATTGAGGTTCAAACTCTGACGAATTATTTGCGTAGTCCTATAAGATCTTATCTTGTATACCGCGCAGTTTTTCTCTCAATTTGAGCAGTCCTATAAGTCCCTAATTGTGGAAGACTGTTAGCAGATCAAACACCCAAATTTCGTAATTAACTTACAATGACAATCCAAAGAATTTTAGAAGACATAATATAATACTTCACAATATTCCCAAGAGTTTAACAACCAGTCTTACCAAGGGGTATTTTAATACCCAGTACAAGATCGTGGAGACTTAATGTAGACTGGCAAGCTGTATCTGGTAGTTGATGACGATATAAAATCGTCTGCTCAAATTAATCCATGTCATCATCACCCATATCGAGTTCATTTTTGACTTTATTTGCCTTTTCATGGCGTTTAGCATGTAACATAAGTTTACTTCTAGTCATAAATCTTTTATTGCACACAGTACACAGATGTGCTCTATCGCCAACATGCATCTTCACGTGCATAACTAAATTGTTTTTCTGTGTAAAACTCTTTGAACATATCTCACAAACGTGAGGTTTTATTCCAAGATGGATCTTCTCGTGTCGATCCAAATCTGCTTTTCTGTAAAAAGATGCACCACAATCGCCACAATTGAAGTTTTTAATCCCTTCGTGGGATAATTGGTGTATGCTTAAATGGCCAAGTTGTGTGTACGTTTTTCCACAAATTGGACACATGTATGGCCGTTCTCCAGTATGTGTTCGAACATGTTTTTTTAGTTCATATCTTGTGGCAAATGTTTTTGGGCAATGCTCGCAACTTGAGCGCTCTTTTGGTACGGTGCGTTTTCTTATTCGTCTGAAAATTAGAAGGAAGTCGTTAAAGTCGAAATTAAAAAAAAAGCGAGTCAAACACGCGCACCGCAGGTTACGTACAAATTTGCGACATAAACGGCTATATCTTTTGACTGCGTAAACTTAGAGAGTTAATTTTTTACAGCATAAAGGACGACGACACGGTTGGCGCAGTGGCTGAGCGATCGACTGCTGCGCTGCGTGTCGCGGGTTCGATTCCCGCACGGAACAAATATATGCATGTCCTGCAGATAGTTGTTTCGGGTCTGGATGTTTGTGTATGTGAGTTTAAATGTTTGTAAACGCACCCACGATACAGGAGAAATCCTAGTGTGGGGCAACGTTTTAAAAAAAAAAGAAAAATAAAAGGACCACCGACTCAAGTATATGGTTTTAATTTCATTCATTTGTTACCTCCACGGGTTCGCGAGATAAAGGGTATTGGCATACAGACAGACAGACAGACGGACATCAAAGTCATCCAATCAGGGGAAAGTGCATGTTTGCGACTGAACTTCCCTCTCGCTTCGACACAAATGACACGTTAACGTGACAGAACGAGATAGATATATTCGAAAATGCCTGTAAAAAGATTTGTATGTTTGTAACGAATAAACTCAAAACATACTGGACCGATTTCAAAAATTATTTTACCATTAAAATGCCACATTATCATTGGGTAATATCGCTATATAACAACACGCTAGGATACTTAGAAGATGCGCAGCGGATGAAAATAGTACTTGGAAAACAAAACTGATTTCAAAAAAAGTTTTATGATTTTCACCATTTTTTCGCATAGAAAATATCTCAAAATGGCTGCCAAAACTTTAATGACCCAAGTGTGTCCCGTGTGTGTATATTAAAACACTCGTTACATAAGTATCTAGAATATAAGCTAGTTTATGACCGGACACATTGTATATCTAATATATAAAATTTCCGTGTCACAATGTTAGTTACCGTAAAGTCGGGTTACTTTGACCCTGGGGTATAACTTTGTCCCAAGCTTGTTGACCAATAGAAAATTAACACAGTAAATATAGTTTTTCGTGTTCCTATTGATTAATATGCTTGGGCCAAAGTTATAACCCAGGGTTAAAGTAACCCGACTTTACCCGGTACCGTACTCCTCCGAAACGGCTGGACCGATTCTTATGAAATTTTGGGTACATATTGGGTAGGTCTGAGAATCGGCTAACATCTATTTTTCATACCCCTAAACCTCAGCGGGTGAAACCGCTGGGCACAGCTAGTTAGATAGATATATTTTAAAGAGGCTTACTTCTTCTTTTTCCCTTCTCCCTCAGATTCATCAGATATCTCTATAACTTCACATTTTATAACTATTTCTTCCACTTCTTCCGTTTCCATTTTGATTCCTGTAACAAACATAGCAGAATATATTGAGAAACTCTTTGGTTTATATTACTAGCGTTCGCCCGCGGCTTCGCTCGCGTTAAATTCGGGGTAACACAGTTCCCCTTTCCAGATTTGCTACCTGTACTTTTTGTCTTTGCGCCTTATTGATTGTAATAGCAAAAGCTAAGTTTTCCCTTTTCTACCCTCTTTCGCATTCATTTCTTACTTTCTTTTAAAAAAAAAAGTTAGGCTATGTCCGTCTACAGGGTCCCAACTATCTCTATATCAAAATTCATCAAAATCGGTTAACAAACACACTTTCGCTTTTATAATATTAGTATTTATAATATTAGTATATATTTTATAAGTGGAAACTTGTAATTGGCCTTCGTTTTCATATTGTATCTGACTATTTAACTGTATTAGCTGTAAGTTTTCTGAAAAGTAATAAAAAAAAAAAATTAATAAAAAATATTAATTACTGCGATGGCTCGTTCAAGGAGACGCTTGAGAAGTATCCGGACACATAGGGAGGCTACAAGTTTTACCCCTAGCTGGTGACTTTAACTTCAAGGCACAAAAAACGCCTATACCATTTTCGTTGTATCATGGTACAGGTGACATTAGATGAAAAGATATGTTTAGCGCTTCATAGTAATACATCCCATCACTAAACATGTCTGTGGGTAATCCTATACGGATATGTTATTCAGGGTAAAGCCTAAAAGGCTTTAACGCGCTGTACAAAGCAAACACTTCGTAAAACGTCTAGATTGTCGTCGCAAAGTTACCCGTATCTGTACATGCCACTAGCCAAAAAAAATTACCGTGTATAGTTCAATACATAAAGTAAAGACTTAAACAAAATCAGTTTACAAAAGTGGTCTAGTACTACGAAAAAAAAAATGTTAAAAAAGACCAAGAAAAAATTTTTTCGTCTCGATATTCTCAATTTTTTCAGCGACAACCATCATATTTTTTATATTCTTTAACAAAGGAAATTGACTAAAGAGATATCTAAAGTTTTTCAAACACGGAGCTGTATTTTTTATATTCAATAAAAACTGCAAAATGACCTACATTTTCAAATAAAATCAAACACCGAAATATTTTCGACCTTAATTCTATTCTTTCGATGCAATACTGTCGTGTACTTGTGTCAGACCATGCCCAGTAGGCAGCTAGCCTCACTTCCGCGAATACCTAAAGATTAGCTTGTTGCCGCGCCTTATGACATAATCAGAAATAAAGGTAACATTCCAGATTGAAGAGGAATGGCACATTTAACTAATGTCACCCGCACCATGCTACAGCGAAAACAGTATGGTTGATGATTCCCATAACCTGGGGCTGGCTTTTGCCATAGCCAGAGGTTAAATTTTGCCATACAATGTGGCAAGCCACCAATCTCCTGTGTTCCTCCTTTTATCTTGCAATACAAAGTGATAGAGTTGAGGAGTTTTTTGATGATCATTTATAGTTTAGTTATGTTGTAATATAAAAAAAAAACATGTTGCTCCACACAAGGAATTTCTCCTGTATTGTGGGCGCGTTTACAAACATTTAAACTCACATACACAAACAACCAGACCCGAAACAACTACATGTAGGCCATAGAAATATTTGTTCCATGCCAGAATCAAACTAGTGACACGCAGCGCTGCAGCTATTCGCTCAGCCACTGCCAGCCAAAAGCTTAATTGCATGATTATCATTCTTCTGTCCTTTTCCCAATTTATTTGTCATGACGCAGCATGTGTTGTCTTTCATACTTATCTATTACCCTTCAAATTATAACATACCGTATAACATTTTCACCAAAAGAATTCACCAGAACTTGTATAGTATAACGGGCTGGAGTGGGCAACTCCACATCTAAGGCACGTATTTTACATACGGGTAAGAACTTGGCAGCACGGTTGGCGCAGTGGCTGAGTGATTGACTGCTGCGCTGCGTGTCGCGGGTTCGATACCCGCACGGAACAAATATTTGTATGACCTACAGGTAGTTGTTTCGGGTCTGGCTGTTTGTGTATGTGATTTAAATGTTTGTAAACGCACCCACAATACAGGAGAAACTCCTAGTGTAGGGCAACTTTTATTTAAAAAAAAAAACATTCTATCTACCCCAGCTCCACGAGAAATAACAGCAACGCCTGGGTGTTACTGATGATCTTGTGAAGAGTACTTGTGTTAGGTACCATAGTATTTGCCCTGTATGTGGCAACCTCTAGGCAATGCAGAAGCATGTGGGCTGCTGTCTTGTCTAGTGTTCAATAGAAGTTATATTTTAAGTGGTGGTGAGTACGCACAATGGTCCACTGCAAGGACTAAGTGCGGAAACCGGACTCCCCCAAGAAGCGCGGCCCACATAAAGAAGAAGTGGTGGTGAAAACGTTAAGCCATATTATCATCTTTCACACAGCATGAAATAGAGAAAAATGAATGCCTAAAACAGGGCTTACATACCCTTAACACTTTCGCTGCCCAGTCCAAATTATCCTCACTAATATTATAAAAGCGAAAGTGAGTTTGTTTGTTACCTCTTCACGCTTTAATGGCTAAACCGATTTTGATGAATTTTGGTACAGAGATAGTTGGGAATCAGGAGACGGACATAGGCTATTTTTTTTTAAAAGAGTGGTTTATGAGGGAGAAAGAGGGATTAAACGGGAAAACTTAGCATTGCTATTACAAATCAATAAGGCGCTACCGAATTTAACGCGAGCGAAGCCGCGGGCAAAAGCTAGTACAATATATTTTGGACTCATTCGCTGAGTTCTGGACACTGAAAGTGTTAAGCAGTTTAGCACTTGAGTTTAAAATGTGGTCTATCCATGTCTCCTATGCAATGTCCGATGCACTAGTTTAGCGAAACCAGATCATCTTTAGAACAGAATAACCCACTTTCTTCTGTCCTTGAAGAGTTTCCCGCGCCTTTGACGATTTCGTAAACCCAAACAATTCCTAGCAAGTAAACAATTAGATAGGTATGAATCTCTTCACTCATAATAATACATTTAAGTATGAAACTAAACTTTGTTTGACCTCCAGATCAATGAAAGACATGTTCTAATACTAATTAAAGGCATAATTACCTGCTATAAGTACTCAATATTTACAGAAATCAATGGCAAACAAATGCAGAGAAATTATCAAAATTAATTCTCCTTATAAAACATTTTCCGGTTTCCCACGGTTATAATAGTAAATATTTTTCGCTTCTAATTTAGTGTTATTATTTAGCCTTTGTATGGCTTTAATTTTTATTTCCGAAATGAAACTTCGGAATATTTTATTTTTGTCAGAAAAACTGGTTTTTAAATACGAGCGAGATGGAATATACATTGTTTGGGGAGCGTGAAAGGTTACACATGATACAGAAAAATGCTTCAAATTAAAAATGAATGGAACGAGTTCACAAAAAAATGTGACAGTGACAGTCCCACGGTTTGACAGCATTTTATGTGTAACCATTTATGTGTTCTTAAAAACTACCATGTACCTATTATGTTATTGGTTTTTATGTGCTGCGTTTTAATAAGTTTCTAATACAGTCACTTCTCTTTAAAAATTTACTTTTATTATTCTTGGGCTAGGGCTATCTGGGCGAAACAAATGTAATGGCAGACGGGACACTTCAGTAGAAAAACCACCAATTGGTTTTCCCAGTTGCAACATTATGTTGCGTTTTATTATTGCAGAAATGAAAAACAAAAATAACATTATTTCGAAAATGGACCAAAGAACTGAGATGCAAAAATGTTTTCTAACTAATCTACGGCACCAGTTCTGACACGAGTAAATTATCATCATTTTATTAAATGTGCGACTAAGTTACTAACTTTAACTTATTCAACATGCTCATTTTCTGTATGCAGCAGGTAAATTAAAATTCTACAAACGCGGCAACAAATTCCAGTAATGACTCATTTTCTAAAATAACGTTCCGCTCATTAATCAGTTTAAACACATTTCATTTAACTAATAGTAGGTATGAGAAAAAAGTACTAACACCTAAGTTATTGGCCTTCTAAAATAAAGCCAGCCAAATTGAGAATACGCTAAAAGTGTGGCCTAGTGATAGAATATTTTGGACTTTTTTATTTAGTTGGGTCATAGATAATCGGGTCACAGGATGATGTCATACTGGAGGGGCATTTACATATTTAGCTTACACTATTATCTCCAATGATGTCACTGGACCTTGCTCCATCGTCTATTTCCGTAAGTCTGACGACTCTGTATCTTTTGAACAGTGATGAGCAGACAGTTGCTCAGCACTCTAACAAAAAATGGAAGTATATCCTTACAAGTCATTGTTTTTTGCTTTTTTCGTGTCTATACTCTTTTTCCCACCCAGACCCAGCTGTCACCACTGGCGGTAACCGTGAATGACAATTGTGGTAATTCCAATTGAAATTATTTGGAAAGGTTCAGGGAAGACATGTTATAATCTTCGCATTTTTACAGGATGTTATTTAAACACTGATTTGGTATTACTGCAGTTGATACACATCAAGAGGGGAAGTGTGATAGTAGTGATGTGCATCGGTACAGGCAGTTGATAGGGTCTTTATTATACTTAGTAAATAAAACTAGACCAGATATTTCATTTCATGTTGGTTATTGTAGCAGACATCAAGAGTGTCCTAATTTGAATGATTTTGCCAATATTAAAAATCTCTTCCGATATCTTAAGAGCTCTATATCTTCTGGTATTCAATACTTACGGGGAAATAGTTTAGTGTTGACAGCGTATTGTGATGCAGACTTTGCAGGTGATCCTGACACTAGGAAAAGTACAACTGGTTTTGTAGTGATGTATGGTGGTGGTCCCATACACTGGTGCTCGCGTAAGCAGTCTGTCACAGCTCTCTCCAGTACAGAAGCAGAATATATCTCTGCCGCAGAATGTATCAAAGATTTACTTTATGTCCAAAGTTTGATTAAAGAAATTACAGGACATACACCAAAAACACAATTATTCGTTGATAATCAATCGGCTATTGTTTTAATAAAAAATGGAATTTTAAATCGACGAAGCAAACACATAGATGTTAAATATCATTTTATTAAAGAGAAAATTGATGAAAATTTAATTGAAATTTTCTATTGTTCAAGTAGTAGTAAGTAAGTAAAAATTTATTTGCATAGATTGTAGGTACATAAAATAAGGTGTAACAATGATTGGTTGAGCCTTGTACAATCTACCTTATAGTAGGCATGCAAACATTAATTATGATTTGTTTATAATCAACCAATTCTAATATTGCTGATATTTTAACAAAAGGATTAGACAGAACAAAGTTTCTACGTTTAAGAAGACATTTAGTGAGTGTTCAGTGAATATAATGAGAACTTTAATAAAGTGAGCTTAATGGTATATTAGTTTTAACTATGATTGATGTTAGATATTAATGTTTTGGGAATTTAATTTGAAATTTAGGTTTAAGTTTAGTATTAAGGATGTCTCGGATGTTAATTTGAAATTTTATATTTAAAGGGAAGGTTTAATATAGTATGTAGTATTTAATGTTAAGTAGTGTATACTACTATGGGTTTTTACTTTTGCATTATGTGATGTGATGATGGCCTATGATGGGCCTATGTTGAGTGTTGTTGAAGTTATTAACAGGTTGTCCTAAATGATTGTTAAAGTTTTATGTAAGGTGATTTAAATTAGATATTATTTGAGTTATATAAAATTTAGAGGGGATGTTAGAGAAAGAGATATTAATTATTTTAGATAAAATTTTTCTGGGCCCATAACCTGTTATAATCTTCGTATTTTCTACATGATTTTATTCCCTCAACAAGAAAACACTGATCTATCTTGTATTTACTTCATGATTTAATATAAAGAAAACAAAACAAAAGGTAATATTAAAACAACTCGAACCGGTTCATGTAAAGGACTCCCAAATAATCAACCCCAATTTTCTTATGACAAATGCTCTTGTCAATTAAACATTCTCAGTTTAAAATACATTTTCTTTTTATACCAAAGACAATTAAAATTTCTTTCTCTAACAAGACATTCCAACCTCAGATTTACCAACTTAATAACTAGCGGTAATATAAATGTGATAAAAAAGTAAAAACCTGAATATGAACGCGCTACCGCGCTGTCATGTGTCAGATTCATTACCCATGACATCATCGCGACGTAATGTAACCTAAATGTGTTCGTTCTGTCGACAGTTTTAATTTTAAGAATGACGTTATTATTTCCACACCGGTTTTCGTGGTTCGCGGGTGCACGATTACGCGAATTAAAACGGTTTCATCTTTAATTCTATAATAGTGAGTAAAAAAAACCATGTCGTTTTACCAGCAACGATTAGTGGGTAAGTGAATTTTGTTTCTTTCCTATGATATTGGAAATTGTGAAAACTTTAGTATTCGGTCTTTATTTTTCGGCATCTATTTTACCTTATAATCATATTTACAAATTTTATATTAAATGAAAATGTGATTGCTATGTTTTCCTTCTCTTCTTAATAACATTTGATTTCGCAGTTCAATATTTATATTTAAAACCAAACACTAGGAAAAAAATAGTGATAAAATCAAAAAACGAATACTTAAATGCAGTGATATTATTGTCAGCGAAATAATTTTGTGCATAATCAAAGAGTAAATAGTAGCTCAATTGTTTAATACAATTGAACAGCTGTTTGTCTTCAAGGCCGCAAGGTGCATCAATAGATTCATTGCTCACCCAGTGTTGACAGATTGAGGATTGTTACCCTTTTTCGGGGAACATAATCGTTCTAGGGAATATTTTGTAAAAACTGGGGACAAACTTAGTTAAAACAACTCTTCAATCAGGAAACATTTTACAGCCTAATTTGCTTTAAAAATTGCATACCTATAATTATATAGTTATGCAATTTTTTATGCTGCTTGCATGCATGTGAACGGGCAATGCATACACAAGTACAAAATTCTATACTTTTTGTGAATGAACATAGTGTAGTGTAGAAAAAGTTGCAAAACTTAAAAGGACTACCTATGTCCAAAATAGCCCTTTGCAATAAAGAATATCGGAATACACGATAATTAATGGTCTTTATTATTATGTAAGTTACATAATTCAGTAATACGGACTAGCTGTATTCCAAAATGTGCATGTCACAGTAGGTATTTTACACGACTAACATCGCAAGCCACCTTCTCGCCTAATGTTAAAGAATACAGGTACCTATTTTATATGAATAGTTTCTATGCATTTTTATGTTGCACTCACATCCATATAGGCGTTAGAAAAAAATGCATAAGTACCTACTAATTATCTAGGTAGGCATTAAAAATAGCTAAATGTATTATGATATAATTTTTCAGTTTATGTTTCGTTTCGTTGATGGTTCGATTATAACCTCAAAATCTAGTACATTTTTAAAAATATATATATTCTGCAGCTAGTTCGCTATAAAAATAAAATCATACAAGGAGTTTACTAATAGAATACAATACATCATTTTCCGATGACCTTAGCTCCAGGGCCAACAATGTATAGGCACAGAGCAATGTCCATTCGGGGGTAAAAAAAAAATGTTTTAGGGGAAATTTCAAAAACTCGTTCTAGCAACCCTGCACTACCTTTGGTGTCAATTGTTTTGACCTCGTCTGTGTTGTATTGACACAAAATTTGTGCATTGAATTATATGACATCATTATTTTGTTTATTCACTGAACATATTTAGCTATCCGATTTCGTATGGAAATGTTGCAACATCGTCCCGTTTTATAGACTACACAAATAATCGACCTCATTCTTTCTAAAGAGATCGCAGTAGGCGTCTTTATTTGATAGGTACCTAATAATAAATATTATTATGAGTAAGTAAGGAGGTTCCCGTCTCTAGTACACTAACCACCGGTAGCTTGGATTCTGTTCCCGTTACCGGCGGAAACCAATTTTTATATTTATACTAGCTTTTGCCCGCGGCTTCGCTTTCGTTAAATTCGGGGTAACAAAGTTCCCCTTTCCTGATTTGCAGGTACCTGCTACCTGTAGTTTTTGCCCTTGCGCCTTATTGATTGTAATAGCAAAGCTAAGTTTTCCCTTTTCTTTCCTCTTTCTTCCCGTTTTTACACTTAAAAAGAGTGAGAAAAGGGAAAAAAGCCTATGCATACGTCTCCAGGGTAATTCATCAAAATCGGTTTAGCCATTAAGGCGTGAAGACGTAACAAACAAACAAACTCACTTTCGCTTTTATAATATAATAGTAAGGATTTTTGATATACTTACTTAAAAAACGTTTTGAAAAAAAAAGAAAAGCTAGTTTATGAGTTACTAGCTTTTGCCCGCGGCTTCGCTCGCGTTAAATTCAGTAGCGCCTTATTGATTTGTAATAGGAACGCTAAGTTTTCCCGTTTCTTCCCTCTTTCTCCCTCATATCCCACTCTTTTTAAAAAATAATAGCCTATGTCCGTCTCCTGGTTCCCAACTATCTCTGTACCAAAATTCATCAAAATCGGTTTAGCCATTAAAGCGTGAAGAGGTAACAAACAAACAAAGAACACTTTCGCTTTTATAATATTAGTAAGGATCTTTGACGATCTGCTAATTTTTTTTTAATAACAATGGAAAATGAATTCTCGATCAGAATTTCTGCGAAATAACATCATACATACCATAACTAAAAAGGTTGAAATAAAAAGTTAATAACCGTTTTTAAATAAGAGGGGGCAGTACTAAGACTGACGTGTCCTAGGTCATAATTTCAAACATGATTTTTCATCACCATCGTCACTCAAAGCCAGACGACACAAAGCTGGGTATATGCCACTCTTTGCTTCAGCCAAGCTACACGTATTCATCCAGGGTATTCCCGCAATTACAGCATTACCGTCGGTCCATCTCACCGCCGGGCGTCCAACACATCTCTTGCCAGAGTGTCAGACTTTTGACTGACTAAAACCCATCCATGTTCCTCCTATTGCCCTTTACGTTCCGGGGCCGCGGTATCTCTTTCGAACAACCCGCAACCTGGAGGCCCTGGCAGGCTCCTCTGCTTTGCTGACATCTCTTTGAGGCGCGCGTGAAACACTAACGCGCCGTCTACACGGCCTGTCGTTAATAGACGGACGGACGGTAAGCTACCCATTGCTCACCGTCCACAGGCCCGCATCTACGGTGGCCGGAGTCGTCTCGCGGCGCCCGGCGCCCGGGGCGACTCCCGCGGCGTCTGGGTTAGTTTGATCCATGTTCCTTCTTTTACCCTTTATGTTCCGGGGCTTAGGTGGCTCTTTCGAACAACCCGCAACCCCGGCAGGCCCTCCTGCTTTGCTGACATCTCATTGAGGCGCGCGTAGAAAAGAGAAACGTCTTCGATACGGTAACGTCGACCCGTGGTTTAGACAAATGTAGTGTTCAGAATTATGCCAATGGAAAAAAGATGTCAGTTTTTAATCTAGATTATGCATACTTACACCATCTTTTCCGGTACTGTATAGGTATCCAGTATACCTAAATAAAGACTAGATAAAATATTAGCACTTCTTATCATTTAAGTACCTAATTCACGTAATGGGGTTAGACGTCAGATAAAGAATGCAAATATGTATGATAAGGGAGTATTTTGTTTGGGTACTCGCTTTGTTGTTTAGACGCTGAAATAATTAAGAAACGGTTTACTTTCTTTCTTTTACCATTAGTACAATCATTTGGTAGTTTTATCTGGAAAGTTTTCCACAAGTTTTGAAAATTGGACAAATGGCGTTTTTTGTCGTAAAATTAATCGGAAAGCAGATATTGTCAAAAAACTGTTTTTTGACGCCATTTTTCCAATATGGCGGCGCGAGCGGCAAAGATACGAGGTGGCAAAGTTGAAATTCGCAAAGAACACATTGAAATCTATAATATTACCAATTTTCAGAACTCCCGGAAAACTTACCAGTTAACCTAATTTCTTAGCACCAAATGACTTTACATAATGTCGCCGTCTCCCAAAAAAATGACAACGGATATCTAAACTAAAATGGCTGCACATTGTCACTTTGCAACCATTCGTAAAATGGTTACAAAGCAACAATTCACAATATTAACTGCTTCTTTGACCATTTTAAGTATTTTAACGTAATTTGCAAGTTCGACCCCCAGTCTTACCAAAGGTATCGTATTGCCTAGTACTAGGTTGTGGAGGTCAGAGAGGCAGTCGCTTCATGTAAAATATCAACTAGTATAGTACAACCCAACAAGTTGGGAAAACTAAGAGTCATCGAACACTACAGGCCTATCCCCAAACTACACATGAATGCAATTTAGGGACTTCCAGCAATAGATAACCAATTCAAAGACAATCGACCTCTTTTTATGTTACTGCAGAAGGCTCTATGAAAAAGAAAGTCGCTACACGCCCACATTTAATTGAATAGACAGAGTATCGATTTAACAGAACCGTCTCTACTCAAGTATCAATGTGAAATTCCTTGACCTGCCATGTAAATAGGTTAAGGTGAAAGCTCCAACCTACCCGCGAAATTCAAATTTTCTTACGTTTTTTGCAATTTTCAGGCCAGTGCTAGGTTGTATGTTGATTAAAATATTATTCGCGGCTGTAAGACGTATGTAATTATAGAATTATAATCATCAAAATCACCAATACAACCCTCCAAGTTCATAAAGGCGTAGGAACAAAAAAAAAACAGAAAAAGTCTTTCCTACAGCTTTATGAACTTGGAGGGTTGTATTGGTGATTTTGATGATTATAATTCTATAATTACATACGTCTTACAGCCGCGAATAATATTTTAATCAACATACAACCTAGCACTGGCCTGAAAATTGCAAAAAACGTAAGAAAATTTGAATTTCGCGGGTAGGTTGGAGCTTTCACCTTAATGGTAGATTTCAATAACAGCGCGCCCACTTGTTACTTACAGTACTGTATTAGCGTATGCTGCGTAGTGGATTAGAGTTGATATCACGCGTGTAATTCCTGAAAGGTAGAGTAGAAAGGTTACCTGTAGATTCAAATTCATTTATTAATGAGTTCTTAATAAAAAAAAAAGTTCCAGAAAAATCTACTTTGAAGGTGTACCGGGGTTGCGTGTTGTTCGAAAGAGATACCGCGGCCACAGAACATAAAGGGTAAAAGAAGGAACATGGGTGGGTTTTAGTCAGTACAACTCTGACGCTCCCCTCTGCTCCGCCCAGAGCGGGGGAAGTTGTTTGATGATTTCCCATCCGCAGAAAAAAAAGGTTTACTCTATCCGGGGTTGTGGGATGTTCGAAAGAGATACCGCGGCGGCCCCGGAACATAAAGGGCAATAGAAGAAACATGGGTGGGTTTTAGTCAGTACAAGGCTGAAATTCCCCCAATTGGGTAGTTGACACCATTAACCAATAATTTAAAGACACAATTTTTCTGAAAGAACACGTTATTCTAGACCTGAGAACTCCATTCATTTCAAAATAACTTTAAAATTCGATTTTTAGTTGCTTTTAAATCAATAAATAATTGCGTCATTGACTTGACAACTTAGTGACGTCATCGTTTGCGAGTCCCATACAAAATCTATGGGGGAATCGCGTTCTGACAGCTCATAAAAAGTATGTCAATTGATTGGTGGTGTCATCTACCCTATTATAATGTCATAATCAACGACACAAAGACGAACGTCTATTAAGTTTGCCTACACATGACGCTAGCAGAATAGTCGACAGTGGCTCAGTTGCCAAAGAAGAAAAATTTAGCAGCATAGCAGTTGACAGCTGAATAAAGAGCTCTCCCGCGTTGCGCAGTTATCGCTGAAACTGCGTTTCAGCACGGTTTCATACAAAAGTGAAACGACGCGGGGACACCCGCGGGGCCCGCCAGCGGTAACACGCGCGGGCTTGTTCAGTCAATAACGCTTGATGAAAAGCTTGTGAAAATGTCTTTCGACAGAAAAAGAGTAATTGTGAAACTGCAGTATCGCTTTGTCATATGAGGCCAAGCGAATGAACTCTTTAGGTACCTGTAACAGGGTCCTACACATACCCACAGAGCCCACGCTTGCAGAAACGCGGCGGCCGGGTGTCTGTCGCGGGTGCCCGTTTAACGTAGTTTCAGCCCTTATTTGATGATATCCCACCGGCAAAAAAAAATGGGAAGTGTTACTATGAAGACCCTAATATTCTGGTTCTCCGTTTCCAGGTCCGATGCCGCCACCAGAGCTGACAGATAAGTTGCGTCTATACCATGTGGATATGAACCCCTACGGTCACAGAGTCCTGTTAATCCTGGAGGCTAAAAAGGCGAAGTTCGAGGTCTACAAACTAGACCCCCTTCGGCTGCCTGAATGGTTTAGGAGTAAGAACCCGAGATGTAAGTTTAACTATCATCTTAACATTCAAAATATTTCAATTTCAATGGCATGGGCATGGGCACTTTTAAAACACAGAGAAAAGGTGCACTTCTGATTTTTTCACGTACCAAACACAAACCAACACAAGTCTACCAATTGATTTTAACGAGGAGATGGTCTTAAGATAAGGTCTACCATGTCTTGAGACCATCTTAATTCTTTATTATTTACTTTTTTTTAACATTATATATTTTTTTGCTAATTCTAATAATTGTGACTGTATTTATTTTTTTAGATTTTCATGTTTACTGTTAGTATAAGGTTATAAATAAATAAATAAAATATTTTAAGCAATGACCTTCAGGTTGCTCTTAGGAGGGTCCCTCACTGCGCATCAATGATGCTGCTATAATTGCGCCCAAATTAATATATGTTATCTTCTTTTCAGTGAAGATACCAGTCCTAGAAATACCCACAGAAAATGGTGACAAATATCTGTTTGAAAGCGTGGTGATTTGTGACTATCTGGACGAGAAGTACACGAGGAATCAGCTGCATGCAAGGGATCCTTACGTGAAGGCTCAAGATAGGCTGCTCATTGAGAGGTTTAATGAGGTAGGTCTTCACTTTCTCTGAAATATGGAGCCGTTGGACCTGCCCCTGATCTCGCTCCGGTTGGTTTAGCATCCCATCGGACTAAGAAAGTGAAGGGACAGAGTGTGCACGTCCCGTACCAATGGCTTATCTTTTTTTTTTTAAAAAAAAACGTTGCCACACTAGGAATTTCTCCTGTATCGTGGGTGCGTTTACAAATATTTAAACTCACATACACAAACAGCCAGACTCGAAACAACTATCTGCAGGTCATACAAATATTTGTTCCGTGCGGGAATCGAACCCGCGACACGCAGCGCAGCAGTCGATCGCTCAGCCATTGCGCCAACCGTGCCAGCGAATCTCCGCTGAGATTCGCCGCCATGACCGATAACTGTCAGGACTAATAATATGTCAAATTTTGATATGTGACGTCATTCTAAATCCAATATGGCGGACTTCCAAAGATGGCCGACAAATAATTTTTATGGATTTCCAAGATATGGGTATCAAATGAAAGGGCTTGCTGATAAGAATATAAGAGTGTTTTTTTAGTTGTATTTAAAGTATTTTTTTACTTTTCTCATACTTGCCTAGATATTAGACACTAATCTGCATAGTCCTCATGTAAGTTGACCAAGATTTTTTTGTCTGGACCTTAAAAGTGACTATGACTTCTGAGTTTGTTTCCGCTGTTTCTTTTCAGAGTAGTTGGGTACGAAACACCGGCCTCATCTAGTTTAAAAAAAAAGACGTGTAAAAGTGTTTGTGAAAACCTACTGCAAAATAAACATCATTTATTATTTATCATTAGTTGAATTTCTTTTGTGTATATGTGCACTCCTAAATTATTATTGTTGCTAGTTTTAGAAGAGCGGGGTCTCCTAGCACAGGTATCCAATCCATAAAAAGAGGTCTCTATTGTAAGAATATTGTATAAGTTTGTAAACTGGTAATAAATTATTTATTATTATTGTTTTCAGTTAATAAAAGGCAGTTTAGAATGTTTTGACACCAACTTCGCGTTTGGAAGTGAACAAATTGTGCAAACATTGGATATCTTTGAAAAGGAACTTGCGTCAAGAGGTAAGAGATAATGATTATGTTTTTATCGACCACTGCAGCTGTTCTCTGCTCTATAACACCCTTGCCTAATGGCTCGGGAGGTAAATCTGCCTCGGCCGTAATGACAAAGTTTTCTCACTTGATTCAAACAAACTTTTTGAATGTACTATTTCTGTATATATATACATAATTATACTAGCTGTGCCCCGGCATGCGTTGCAATGCAATTTTCTACCTACCCTACCTGCCCTACCCTACCTACCCTACACTACCCTACCCTACACTACCCTACCCTACCCTACACTACACTACACTACCCTACCCTACACTACCCTACCCTACCCTACCCTACCTATCTGTCTGGCAAAATATGTTTCGCACCCCATGCAGTGCTGTCAAGACTCTTGGCTTCGAGGGCTCGCCGCGATCGGCGGAGAGGTCGGGGCTTTCACCTGTGCTTGCGAGAAGGAGAATCTCTTTCGGAGACGACACTCCTTCCGCACCGCAGGAGGGCCTGGCCACTCCGGTGACGCGCCGGGCCCCCGTGGACGCCCATAAACAGCTCAAAAAGCCTGAGGCCGGGCGCTCCAGTCGCCTTGCGGAGGCGAGAGCCTGCCTGAGCAAGGCCAAGGTCAACTTAGGCAACTCTCGCAACCTCAAAGCGGAGATAAAAACTGCGGTGCTCGAAGCCATAAACAGGCTTTATGAGCTGGTAAAGGAGTCGGAGAGTGACGGCCTTCCTCCCGCATCAGCAGTAGTACCGGTAGTCGCACCCATTGCTGACTGCTGTCCCCAGTCCTCTTCTGTCGAGTTACTTGCTGGCCAGACTGAGCTCCTGAAGACCATGAAGGAGCACATCTCGGAGTTAAAGGATAATTCCGAGAAACTTGAAAGACTCCGAGACAGTCTGGTCACCAGGGAAAGTGTCGGCGAGACAACCTACGCGAGTGTAGTGGCTGTGAGTAAGAGCCGCACTGGGGCCCAGGCCTTGGAGCGAACGACTCTGCACTCCGTGGTTGTCTCCTCAACACAAGAGATGGATACTGGGGACGAAATACTCGAAAGAGTTAGGAAAGCGGTGGATGCGAAGGAGGGCTGGGTGCGGGTGGAACGGGTCCGAAAGGCCAAGGACCAGAAGGTGATAATGGGGTGCGCAACGAAGGAGGAGAGACAGAAGATTAAAGCGCGATTAGAGGCGGCGGGAGAGAACCTCGTCGTCGAGGAGGTGAAGAATCGGGACCCGCTTCTGATTCTTAAGGACGTTTTGCTCATCCACAGTGACGAAGAAGTATTGAGAGCCCTTAAGAATCAGAATCGGGAGATATTTCAGGGCCTCGGCGACGAGGAACAGAGAATCTGTGTCAAATTCAGAAAACGAACACGCAACCCACATGTTGCGTTCACGCAACATGTGGGTTGCGCTCGCTGTGTCTCCTATGGTCTGGAGGAGGGCAATCGAGGGAGGAAATCTCCGTATTGACCTCCAGAGAGTACGCGTCGAGGACCAGACGCCTCTGATGCAGTGCACCCGCTGCTTGACTTTCGGGCACGGTAAACGCCTGTGCACGGAGCCAGCCGATCTGTGTAGCCACTGTGGCGGTCTACACTTCAGGGTGGACTGCCCGGCTAGACAGATCGGCGAGGCGGCGGCCTGCATCAACTGCACCAGAGCCAAACTGGGGGCTAACGGGCACAGCGCGTTCAGCAGTGAATGTCCGGTGCGAAGGAAGTGGGATGCATTTGCCAGAGCTACGATAGCGTATTGCTGAAGTTGGCGATGCGACCACTTCCACAAGCACAAAGAAGCTTCTTACGCGGCACAACGGAAGAACTGGTGCACAGAGCGAACTACTGGGGTTGATTTAATTAAAATCCGTAACTCGAGTCGCTTTCGTGTGAAAATAGCTGGAGTTAAACAGAAGAAGAAGTCACCTCTAGTGGAAACACCTAGTTGTGTCGAACCGGGAGTGCATTTCTGCTGCCATCTTAAGGAATTAACCGCTATTAAATTTAGTAAAATTAATTATCTCTTAAAAGTAAATAAGCATAAAAATAAAAAGGTTGGAAGACAAAATGATATTTAAATGTATAATGATTATATAGCATAAATATCATAATTAAAATTAGGAAAAACAAAACAAATAAAAACGTAAAGTAAAGAAAAACCGAATAAGATAGGCAAAGGAACACTATAAGGGCATTACATTTGGAGAAAACATATATAAAATAGACAACATTTAAAAATAATTTTATATACTACTATTATAAATATATATTAGGTGAACAAATAGGTACAAAAGTATAAAGAAGTAAAAGTAAAGTAAATAAAATTTGGAAAATATGTATAAGTAAGTAAAATAAATAACGAAAGCGTGAAAACGAAATATGTATAAAAACAGTTGAATGATAAAAATAAGTAACAACTAAATGACACAGTACTTGGTCTTTTGGCCTCCCAACAAAAACAGTCGCAAATCAAGACTTAAAATCCGCAAACAAGGTCTCTGATCATGTTAGAGGAACACTGGCAGGGCAGGAGTGTGGTTTTAGCCGGTTCGAGTCCGGCACTACCTCGACTGTCTCACAACTTGTGAGATAGTCGAGGTGTCCGCGGGGATTTCCCACTCCTGCCAAAACAAAAAAAAAAATACCCTACCCTACCCTACCCTACCCTACCCTATCTCTAATAAAATTTGCACACGGTGTGCAAATTTAATTTAAATCGGTTAAGTAGTTTAGGAGTCCATCGCGGACAAACAACGTGACACATGATTTATATATATTAAGATAGTTCCCTGATAACTGCTTAATATAAGACAAATGAGATTTTGTTAGGATCGTCTTGTTTTTTACCTAAGGTGCATTGACATCAATAGTCCACTCAAAATAAATGAAAAGAGGTGCTGAGTTTACATTACCCAACAAGCTGGATTTTTGTACTGATCTTAAATACGTTATTATAACTAGCTCTTGCCCGCGACTTCGTCCGCGTACATAGTTACTTTGGGCTAACGCCAACTTTAAACCGCGTGATGATTGAAAAAATAAATATCTTTCTCTCTCCTTTTCTTCCCTCTTTCTCTCTCTTGTCTCACTTTTTTTTAGCCTATGTCGGTCTCCAGGGTCCCAACTATCTCTGTACCAAAATTGATCAGAATCGGTTTAGCCATTTAGACGTGAAGACATAACAAACAAACAAACTCACCTTCGCTTTTATAATATTAGTTAGGATATACGTCCTCTTTTTTCGGATTTTAAATCATCAAATAACTTCCTCCACTCTGGACGAGGCGGGAAGGAGTGTCAGATTTTTACTGACTTAGCCCCACCCATCTTCCTTTTTTTTGCCCTTTATGTTCCGGAGCCACGGTATCTCTTTCGAACAGCCGGCAACCCCGGTAGCTATACCCCTGCGGTTACCTAGCTTTTACAACTATGTATTAGATAACTAGCTTTTGCCCGCAGCTTAGCTCGCTTTTTTAAATTCGGGGTAACAAAGTTCCCCTTTCGTGATTTGCAGGTACCTGCTACCTGTAGTTTTTGCCCTTGCGCCTTATTTGTGGTAATAGCTAAGCTAAGTTTTCCCCTTTTTCCCCTCTTTCTCCCTCATTTGTCACAATTTTAAAAAAATAGCCAATGTCCGTCTCCAGGGTCCCAACTATCTCTGTACCAAAATTCATCAAAATCTTTGGTTGGTTTTGGCATTATGGCGTGAAGACGAAACAAACAAACTCACTTTCGCTTTTAACCGTATAGTTCGGTACGGACCCCTTCAGGGGTTCGATATTCAAACCTCCGCTGGCTCGGTACTGGCCCCGAAAGGGGTCGAACATTTAAGTCATACGACCTCCTCATTATTTTTGTAAATATTTTATTTTCTGGTTAAAAAATAATATGGGTGTGCATTTATTAAGATAGTAGAATAAAAATCTCATATGTAAACGTCATTAGAAGTTCTTATTTTATTTATTTTATTTTATTTTATTAGGGAGAACAAACAATTGTACATTTTGTCTTACATCTAAGTATACAATAAAGTGGGTAAACGTACAATCAACAACGTCTCCACATATTACTATAAGTATTAATTTACTTACATACAGTATGGAAGAAAGGTAGGTTCTTGAATTATTGAGCAAGTTTCTTAATTAAAATATTAGTAAGGATAAAGGCAGCTAAAATGTTGTTATCTGATTACAGGTACCAACTACTTCGGAGGTCATCGACCAGGGATGTTAGACTACATGATATGGCCTTGGGTAGAGAGGCTGTATCTCCTCCGATGTGTCAACGAGAGGAAGTTTGACGAAAAAAGAGGGTTGTTTCCTAACTTTGTAAGTATTTATTTATTTAAACTTTATGTAGAACTAGCTTCCGCCCGCGACTTCGTCCACGTGGCATAGTTACTTTCAGCTAACACTACTTTAACCTGAAAAAAACAGTAAATTATAAAATTGCTAATAACAAGCCTCCTCAGATATATAACATTAACAACTGTAGCTGAAAGTTAAAGTTATGGATTTATTTATAACTAGCTTTACGTCCTCGTGGCATAGTTACTTTGGGCTAGCGCTAACTATAATCCGCGTGATGATCGAAAACATATATCTTTCTCTCCCCTTTTCTTCCCTCTTTCTCTCCCTAATCTCACTTTTAAAAAATAGCCTATGTCCGTCTCCAACGTCCCATCTATCTCTGTACCAAAATTCATCAAAATCAGTTTTGCCATTTAGGCGTGAAGACGTAACAAACAAACTTACTTTCGCTTTTATAATATTGGTAAGAATAAGGCATTCTCTACCAGTCAACCTTCGGGTTTTTTGTTATTCATAAGTTTAAATAGGTATAAAATATAAAATAAATCTTAATGGTAATGTAGGTAACAATTTGGATTTAATTCCAACTCGATATCAACACGCGTTCCCGAGATAGAAGGTCTTGACCGGAAAAAAAAGATGGCGCTGCCTGTTCTGCATAGCCTCTTTAGTCTATAGTCTTTCTGACAGTGAACCCGATATAATAGTATACTCTTTGCACTGAACCAATATTATGAAACACAGCAAGACTAAACCTGTGGAAACAACCTGTCAGCATTTTGACAGGTCAATATTTTGTTTTTTTTTTTTAATTTTTTGTTTTTTTTTTAGGCCGACTGGGGTGACCAAATGCAGCTAGATGAGGTTGTGAAGAAGCATGCAAACTCGCCGCAAGAATACTTTGATTATTATAAAAATGCTAGGACGCATTCTATGGGATATTACTTATAAATCCTCATGCTATTTGTACATTTTATGGTCTAACTAGCTGTTGCTCAGCGTTTGCGCGTGGGTGGGCAAAACGTGGGCGCAGTGCGTAGTTACATAAAAAAAAACATTAACTGTTTAAACCGTTTTTATCGAAATTTATAACAACAAAAAAAAATTACCAATTCTTCAAGTAAATTTATTTTAACTGTGGCTTAATAAAATATTTCTTTCTTTAGTTCACATTAATAGAATACAGTATACTTCACTACCTTTTTTTTTTTTTTTTTTTTTTTTTCGGGTGGGAAATCATCCAATGACTTCCCCCGCTCTGGGTGGAGCGGGGGGGCATGTCAGACTTATACTGACTAAAACCCACCCATGTTCCTTCTGTTGCCCTTTACGTTCCGAGGCCGCGGTATCTCTTTCGAACAACCCGCAACCCCGGCAGGCGGAGGCTCTGGCAAGCCCCTCTGCTTTGCTGACTCTCTTTGAGGCGCGCGTGAAACACGAACGCGCCGTCGACACGGCCTGTCGTCAATCGACGGACGGACGGTGAACTACCCATTGCTCACCGCCCACAGGCCCGCATCTACGGTGGCCGGAAGTCGTCTCGCGGCGCCCGGCGCCATGGGCGTCTCCCGCGGCGGCTGGGTTGGGCAGATGTTCTCTCCCTCAAACGCCCGGCCACCTCCTTTGCTAGCATTACTGCTTCGCAGAAGGTGGTGACCGCTTCCCATTCCCTCTCGCTCCGGACCATGGCCTGAACCAGGGCCGGACGCGAGAGATCGCCGCCGCCGATCGCCTCCACGAGGGCACGGCGGTGCTCCGCCCAAGCTGGGCAGACCGCCACTGTGTGCTCCACCGTGTCCTCCGGGCGATCGTCACAATGGTGACACCCGGGCGCTTCCTCCCGCCCGATGATGTGCAGGAACCTCCCGAAACTTCCGTGTCCGGTGAGGACCTGCGTCAGGCGGTAGGTGAGGACGCCATGACGCCTCTCCAGCCACTCCTCAAAGAGGGGACTTACCGCCGCTATTGTGGCGTGCCCTGCACGGGGTTGCGACAGTCGCTCTCTCCATGCCACCATGAGATCGCACCGGAGGTCTGCCCGCCGAGCGGCAACTTGCCGTGGCAGCGGGTTTTCCCCCCGGTGTAGTGCCTCCGCGCGCCACTCAAACAGGCGCGCGAGGACTATCGCCTCCAGATCCCACGGTGGCAGTCCGGCAAGGAGGCTCGCTGCCTCGCCGGAGATCGTGCGGTAGCCCCGGACAAGCCGTATGGCCACCACCTTTTGGGGCGCGTTCAGGTAGTGGGCGGCGCGCCGCCCTAAAGAACGCGCCCATACCGGGGCCCCGTAAAGGGCCATGGACCGCACGACTCCGGCATAGAGCCTACGGCAGGAGGCGTTTGGCCCCCTCAGATTGGGCAGGAGCCGCTTGAAAGCAGCCCCCGTCCGCTCGAGTTTGGGAGCCAAACGTCGAAAGTGTTCGACGAAGTTCCACCGGCTGTCGAGGACGATTCCCAGGTACTTCATCGTCGACCCGACGCCGATGCGAACCCCTCCTACCGTCAACTGGGATCCCGACGGTGGCGTGTTTCCGCGGCCATGAAAAACCATGGCCTCGGATTTGTGCAAGGCCACCTCGAGACCCAGTAGCCGGATCCTCTCCGCGACTATCGCAACCCCGCGTGTCATATTGTCGGCCGCCGCCTGGTGCGACCCCCCCTGAGCCAGGACGAGCGTGTCGTCAGCGTAGCAAACTACACTGACGCCGCTGGGGAGGTCGGCGCGCAGCACCCAGTCGTAACCGATGTCCCACAGGAGCGGCCCCAAGACCGATCCCTGTGGGACACCGCACGACATCTCTCGCCGGTTCCACTCTCCAGAGCGACCGGGGTATATGACGGCCCTGTCCGTCAGATATGCCCCGACCACACGACGAAGATAGGTCGGCATCCGGTGGTATTGGAGTGCCTCCCTGATGCAGCCCCAAGGCATGGTGTTAAACGCGTTGGCGATGTCGAGAGACACCGCCACGACAACCCCACCCCTGGACACTGCAGCCCCCGTCGTGAGGGCTCTCACGCGCATGATGGCATCCACCGTAGAGCGCCCCTTGCGGAAACCATACTGGTGTTCCGCAAGATCCGGCCCCGTCCCCACAAGGTGCCCGACGAGGCGGTTTGCAATTACTCTTTCAAAGAGCTTGCCCACCTCGTCGAGCAGCACAATGGGCCGGAATGCGGACGGAGAGTCCGCAGGGCGCCCCGGCTTCTGTATGAGGACCAGTTTCCCCGTCTTCCACCGAAGTGGGAACTGGCCTCTCTCCAAGCACGCGCTTAGGAGCCCTAGTAGTCGGGGCCCGAGAGCCTCCAGGGCCAGGACCCAGGCTTTGCCATGCAAGCCATCGGGTCCCGGGGCGGTGTTTTTGGCTTTCAGCCTGCCCACCGCCGCTCTCAGATCTACCCCAGTCACCTCCGGAACGTCGTCGTCGTCGTTGTCCTCGTGGTCCGCTTGTGGCACCGCAAGCGGCGGAGCCATGGGCGGAGGAGCATGCTCCCCTCGCGAAGGGAACAGAGCGCTCACCACATCCTCAACTAGTTGGGGCCGGAGACTCTGCGTCAGCGGGGGGGCCCTGGTGCGGAGTTTATCCCGCACCATCTTGTACGGGCGCCCCCACGGATCCCCGTCCAGAGACTCCAGCATCTCCTCGCGGGCCAGATCCTTGGCCCGCAAGACACCTTCTAGGAGGGCGGTCTTCGCCGCTCTGTACCCCTCATACAGCTCCGCCTCGATGGCTGCCGCATTCGGTGCTCGAATGCGGAGCCTGCGGTGCCTGGCGTACAGGTGTCGCGCAGCGACGCATGCCTCTCGCAGTGCCGTCAGCTCGCGCGACCACCAGTACACCTGACGCCGGGCGCTTCCAGACCGGACTCGGGGCATTGCCACGTCACAGATCTCTGACATGGCCTCCTGGAACCAGTCCGCCTCGTGGTTGGTGTCGGCAGGCCTGTCCGGTGATGACACCCAGGCCTGCACGATCGAGGCTTCCAGGAGGAGCTCCCGGTCCAGCTGTTTCAGCGCCCACCGCGGACCACTCGGGGCCTGTAGGACCGGCGCGCTGGAGGTCTGGGTGGAGACGTCGAGCCGGATGTACCGGTGATCGGAGTAGGTCTCCACCTCCTCCATGACGCGCCAGTCGACGACACGCGGCGACAGAGCGGGGCTGGCGAACGAAATGTCCACCACCGACTCGCCCCGCATCCGCACACACGTGGGAACAGAACCCCGATTTAGGACGACCAGGCCTGTTTCCAGTGCCCAGTCCTCCACCATCCTTCCCCGCACATCCGTGCAGCGAGAACCCCAAGCCAAGTTCTTGGCGTTGAAGTCCCCGAGCACTAGCACGGGGAGGGAGCAGTTACCGACGACGACGGTCAACTCCCTCAGAGAGTTGTGGAACTCGGCGAGAGTTCGGCTCGGGGAGAAGTAGACGCCCGCTACGACTATATCCCCGAACCGTGCTGCGACGCACCCCTGACCCTTCCTGACACCCTCGAAGGACGGGGTACCGGCGGCGGCCGACGAGATGATGGTCACTGAGCCGCTCAGGTCCTCAACCCAGTCGTCCCTGGGGAGGACAAAGTACGGCTCAGCGACCACGGCGATATGAATCGACCACTGCGCCATGCTCTGGAGCAAGAGATCCTGAGCGCAGGCGCAGTGGTTGATATTCGCCTGTAGGAGGCGTAATGGGGCCGTTATTGGCACTCCATTACAGCCCCCTCCTGGACCCCCTGTGAGGGTCCGGCTGCCACCGCTGTGGCGATAGCGGTGGCAGTGGCAGCGGCGGCAGCAGTGGCGCCAGCGGCGGCAGCTGGAGCGGCGGCGTTGGTGGTGGTAGTCGCGGAGGACCTTCCTTTGCCCCTGGTTTTGGTAGGTGGTGCGCAGGCTTTGCCACCCGCCCGGTGATCGGCCGGCCTGGCCGCCGTCGCACATGAGTCGCAGTGCGGCGCGGCGTCGCAAGTCGCGGCCTTGTGACCGGGCTGACCGCAGCGGAAGCACAGTCGGCTGCGGTCCACCTCCGAGCACTTGACTGCCACGTGGTGACCCACGTGGCAGCGGAAGCACCTCAGAGGTCTGGGCTCCAGCAATTTGACCTGCGCGGAGACCCAGCCCACCAGGAGCCTTCGGCCCTCCACAATCTGTTTGGCCGCCGTCACGGGGCAGCTAACTGTCACAGTTCGCATGCCCTCGTAGTCAGGACGTACGGTGCCCACTGCCTTCACTTGGTCAGCAGGGCACCCACCAGTCCTGACGACGGCAGCCACCACCTCCTCCTCCATGACGGAGTCGTCCAGACCCGAAATGCGCAGGCTTGCGCACTTGACGGGTCTGGACACTCGGGCCTCGTCCGCATCAAGGGACGCCCTGAGCTTTTCGGCCAGAGCGTCTGCGGACGGGCCACTGGCGGCACCGGGGATCTCCAGCATTCGGGCCCCTGTCGCAGTGACACGTAGCCGGAGCCCCCCGGTGATCCCCAACTCCTCTAGGTTCACCGCCGCCTTTGCCTTGGCGAGAACGTCGCGGTACGTCACGCCCTTCTGTTCCGCTGCTGGCTGTAGTGTGAGCACTACAGCCGCGGTCTTTGGGGCGCGAAGTCTGGCCGCGACGTTTTGCCGCTGCCTCTGCGCCTTCTTTTTTGCCGCTTTGGCCGCTTTGCGCCCCCTCCTCTTTTCTCCTACGATTTCCCACCCGGTTTCGGCCGTCGGTGGGTTAGGCGAGGGAGGGGTGCCGGCGACCGGCGCTGGCGCCTTCGCCTTGCCCTTCCGTGCCCCTCTTTTCTTTTTAGCCGGCGCTGGCTGTGCCGGAGCTGGATTTACCGAGGTGGGCGCCGGTATTGCAGGGGCTGGTGTCGCGGTGGGCGACGCGTGTTTTGCCGGGGCCGACGCGGGTTTAACTGGGGTCGGCTTTGCAGGGGTTGCTTGTTTCGTGCCGCTGGTGGCCTGGCCGGATGACCTCGGCCCAGCTGCAACGGCCGAGTACGAAGCTAACCCCGGACCCCTTTTTGCCATACCCGGGCCGCCTTTTGCCGTCCCCGTGGCCCCGCCGGCCGTGACCGGACCCTTGCTTGTCGCCAAGGGCGGGCGCAGAACGATGCCCTCCAGGACGGAGAACCGCGCCTGGAAGGCAGCCATCTCTTGCCGAACCAGGTTGAGAATGCGATCCTCAACCGGTGCGGCATGGCTTGCTGTCTGCTGCCCCCCCTCGGGTGTTTCGGGGGACCTCCTTCCCCGGAGGCCGGCCAGGTCCGCCTGGAGCCTCCGGTTCTCCTCTAGGAGGAGTTCCGTGGCGGCTGTCAGGCGGGCCACCTCCGCCCGCAGTTCGGCCACCTCGCCCGACGCGGAGGGGGGCCCGAAGTTGGCCTCTGCTGCCGCAATTATGGAGGCCGCAGCCGTACCCACAGCTTTAAATTTTGAGGCCTTCTTAATTTTGTAGGCCACATCTTTTACCGCGGCCTCCACTGCCTCCGCAAATCTGGCCTTACGCTCCTGGTTGGAGCCGCCATCTGCACTTGCCTCCACGCTCCTCAGGGAGACCTCCTCAGGGTCGGTATCGACCGAGGGCCCCCCAGACTCACCAGCCTTCTGGGTCAGAGGGCCCTCGCCCTTGCCTCGGCCACGGCCACGGACTCCACCACGCTCGCGCACTCCACCGCGCTTGCTAGTGGGGATTTTCCGCGCCGAGACAAGCTCCCCTTCGGTGGTTGACCCCTGGTCGTCCACCTGCCTGGGCCGCTTGAGGAAGGACTTAGCGTCCGCCCTCGTAGCAGCTCCGACCCTTTCGCGGCGGGAGCTCGTCGAGCTTCCCGCGCTCGCCACACTTGATGCGGTGTCGGACTCGCACCCCGCATCCCTATTCTCCTTATCTACGTCACCCGATTCTCGGTCGGGCACCTGATACGAGATCAGGTCTTCAGCAGACCGTGATCTAATGGAGCCTCCTCGGCTCTTGCTGCCAATGGCAGGCGGAAGACATTTGTTGCCCCCCCCAGAGTACGGTGGGCATGACGGCCCCGAAGGGACCGTGGCGGATTCTCCAGCTGCGGAGCAGCTGGTACCGCCCTGGGGTACCTGTTCACAATATGTCTTGTCCATTATTTTGTTTTCCTTTGAAGGGTGAGGTCCCTGTCTCCCACTCACGATAGCCTACGAGTGGTCACCAGAGGTCGGCTAGTTCCCTGGCGGGGCGCACTAACGACTGAAATACCCATCAGCCATTCATCTCCTCGCGGTGCGCCGGCGCTTGAGATTCGGGGTGACTTTTTATAGAGGTTTTCTACCTCGCGGTCCGGGCGGTTAAGCCGAGACCCTCGGTCCCAATTGTAGCGCGTGATCCACGACACTCCAGTTTGGGGTTACGATATCGACGGGGACAGAGAAGAAGTGCCTCCTCTGTCTGCTCGGGGCAGGGTGAGTGCACACCGAGCCCGCCCTTGCTCCTCCGCTGTGCCCTCTGCTTTTCAGAGCGTCACGCGGAGCAACGCACCGGTGGTCCGGGTTGGACCCCTCCCACGTCAGAATATTCGCCACGGACAGTGATCTTCCCCAAGGGATAGGAATTTCTTCCCATTACTCGGGGAATGCCACTGTCCGCACCCAGGGTGCACCGGCCCAGCAACTGCTGCTCCCACTCAACGGATCGAGGAAAGCAGCAGCCACTAGGCACACGTGGAGGTTTTCTGACTTTGCACCCCTTTTTTTTTTTTTTTTTTTTTTTTTTTTTTTTTTTTTTTTTTTTTTTTCTTAATCTAATATAGGCACTTGTGGTCTGGAGGATGGGGATAAAAGTCACAAGGCCCTGTTGTTTTCGGCCTCTACTATTAATTCCTTCATGGTCTTTTTAATGTCTCCACCATTACACTGATACTTTTCCATAAACAGGTTATATAGGGTCACTGGATGAAGTCTTGTCAGTGCAGTGTTATCAGATAGAGAATTGAAGATCTGGGATACTTGATCTAATATGATCATCTCCTGAGGGTTCAAGGCTTGTACTGCCCTGATCGTATATGTGGTTCCATTCCAATAATATTCATACGGGGGGAACACAATAAGGTCTCTGACAGATTGTGTTCGTCGTTCTGGCTTCTCTGGTTTTGGTGTCTCTATTTGAACAGTGAGTTTCTTAAGATGACTTTCCAGTTTGGCCATGTAATCAGAACACAAAGATGACTGTGCTCTCCATATTTTTTCCGCATCTGTAACGGAATCTTGAAATGATCTGATGGATTTTGCAGCCAGAGCAAAATCTGCGGAGGTGTTTGCCTGGTTTTCCAGAAGTTCCCTAAAGGTATCTCGTTGTGTCACTTGAATGGAATCAATCATGCCACTTAGATAGGAGTAAGGACCATCACCTCTTGTTATCTTCTTGTCCTCTTTATGGGACAACATCTTCTCCATGAAGAGACCTATCCTATCCTCCCCTAGAAGGTCCCAATGACTGTCCAGGAGGTCAATTGTAGTCAGATCAAGAGACCCAGTGTCCCTTAAACATGAAAGTACTTGACTCCTCATTTTCGAGATGACTGCCAATGAGGTCTTTGGCTCCGAGCACTCCTTACGGAGAAGACCCCACTGAGCTTTCAGGAGGATTAGAGGATCTGGATTGTCTCTTTTTGAGTTGTTCCCATTGTTGTTAATAGGGGAGGTCCTTACTGGATCAGAGACAGAAGATGTGTTCTCCGGAGATATGGGTACAACAGAGGGTAAGGTTTTACTGATGTTGTGGGTGATGATTCCCATGCTCTCAACAAGACTGTCCTCATATCCTAAGTTGAGTGTCCCAATGTTGTCTATTTCAAGGGGCAAGTCTCTTTCAATTTGTTTGGACCAAGGTAAGGATTTAGGCATTGATGACTCCATCCTGTGTGATGGATCAAGGGAACTGTTATAAAAGAATCTAGTTTTTTGCCTGTGCTTCCTTTGGGAGCCTTGATTGGACCTCTTATTTGATATGGTTTGTTTAGAGGCTAGTCGAATGCCGGTCTTCTCGGATGACGGAATTGAAGTCATAGATAAGTCAACTCAATTGTTGCTTATTCTACTAATAATAATACTTCACTACCTTTGCCCAACGTTTCGATCCGCTGCTCAGCTCCTAAGTGTCTTACCGAGATGTTATATAGCCTAGGTTACTTCCTGATAATTTAGCTTTCTATTGGTGGAAAAATTGTTAAAATCGGTCCAGTAGGTTCGGAGTCTATTCGGTACAAACAAACAAAAAATTCTTTCCTCTTTATAAAATGTTAGTATGAAATTAAATTATTATTCCGTTGACACACTACGTCACATTCAAACAGCTGTCAAAAATGACAGTTTCGGTTTCTTTTAAAGTGAAGCAAAGAGCATTTCGCACGCAGCGTCAATGACATTCACAGAAAGAGCGCTGTTGGTGAACAATTATTTTAAGCTGCCTTTGGATTTTGCCAATTGTATTGAATTAACAATATCTTGGCGTTAGTTTCGACTATGGCCACGTACTAAAAGAATAATGCAGGACTATACTTTCACATTTCAATTAAATTACAACTGTCAAACGTGACAATTAAATAAAAACGGCTTAAACTGTCTATGGTGTCGATTCTGTTCTCAAAAGTTAAATTAAAACTACTCTAAAAATCACTAAAAGTTAGTTTCCTGTCAATTGAAGTTCTCTATTCTGATATTGATGAAACTGACACAACTTAACAATGTTGTAGTTTGACAGCATTATTGATAGTATAGTATAGAGAAAATGGCATTCTTGGAATTCTGAAATTGTCATTTTTCACCAAAAGTAGTGGTCGTCAAGTTAAATCGGACAATCTTTAACCGCGACGAAAATGGTTTGTGAAAAAGACCTAGATGTGATTAGGTATATCATGTTAATCTTAAATCTAGTTTAATCCGGTGACTCATTCGAATCGGCGCCAATATGTTAAACAAATAAATATCCCAGAGTTTATTGGTAAATTACGGCATAGATATAAGTCGTTTTTAAGGGTGCACATAGTGTTTTTGACCTATTATTTATCGGTCAAAAGGTAAAACTTTTAGTTTTTAGATCTTACGAAGTCATAATATTGTTAAGTAGTATTTAAAATAATGTTTTTACGAAATCTCAAATTCTTTATTTTTATTGTTTAAATGCATTTTTGAGCATGTCTTTTTGGAATGTTCGTAGAAAATATGTCTGGCATTTTATTACGCATTTAAAATTTAAAATTATTTGTTTATATTTACGTGTAAGAGCGTATTTCACTAATGAAGAACGCTATTAATGTTATACTGTTTTACGCTGTAGCATGGTGCGGTTGCCATTTGATAAAAATACATGTTTAGGGATGGGAATTCCGGGGTTGCGGGTTGTTCGAAAGAGATACCGCAGCCTCGGAACACAACGGGTTTTAGTTAGTAAACTTCTGAAAGTCCCCTCCGCTCTGCTCAGAGCGGGGGAAGTTATTTGATGAATTACCATCTGGTAAAAAAAGTGATTGGATATATTGGTAGTTCTCCACTACTAAGATATTCAGGGTAAAACAGTAGATATTTAGTAATGATCGTAAATCGCGGTAACGTTCCTGATTGTAGAGGAACGGTTCATTTAACAAATAACACCCGAATTATATTACACCGAAAACAGTATACAAGTTGTTCCGTTTACGAAACGGAATGTAGTAGAGTAGCGTCCCAGTCATTCGCTCTTTAAATTAAAAAGAAAAAAGTTGTACTTAAAAGTTTTTTTTTTTACATGTATATCGATACCAGAAATTTCAATTGTCGTAAAGGACATTTTGCCGAAAATAAGTTATATATATATTTGGAAACAGCATCGCGAGCTCTATCGATTGGTATATTTAAAATAATCATATCTTTGAAAAAAAGTCCCTTACGACCCGGATGTTCAACCGCTCTAGCTCGTTTTTTTTTACTTTTTGGGATTTATCGTGATAATAATTTTCATTATGGAGCGTAAAGTCATGTTTTAATTATTTATGCGGTCGTAAGATTATTTTTGTATTGAACTGTTTATACGACATTATAAACAATATTATTATTACAAATCAAAAGGTCGTAAACATATTATTTTATAATTGAAACCCTTACGACCTAATCTATGCTTTGCTTTATCTTAAGTAACTAGGTCGTAAATGTCGTTTGCTTTTTATTGTCCTTTACGACCCTAATTTTAAGAGAAACTCATTTTTTGTCTCGTTCATAATACCGATGGTGCCAAGGAATGTGCGACAGGTTACGACCTGAGGCGACAAATTGCGCGGGGGCACGATGCCTAGGGCAACGAAGGTGTAAATAACGGGTGCGGGAGGATCGCAACTCATACGATCCACGATACGATACGGATTTAGATGAAATTTAGCCCACAGGTAGTTTATAACCTAGATTAACATAATGTAGGTTACCTTTTATCCTAATATTCTTCCGGCAACGGGAACTACGCGGGTAAACTCGCGGGGCGCTGCTAGTCGTTTATAAGTAAGGGAGTTAAAGTATTGGTCGTAAAGGACATCATAAAAAGATTTTGCTGGCTATGATGTCCTTTACAACGTAAGTCTGGTACCTACACGTTATAAACTAATAGTGGTTAACGCGCGAATTGCGTACTTGGATCTTGCAACTTGCGATCCTCATATCTTTGGAACCTTTTGACCGATTTGGACTTTGACTGATCTTCGAACTTGCAAATTTAATTGAACCAAATTATAAACCCTTCAATTTTCATCCAAACCAGATAAACGGTTTCTGAGTTATCGTCGGAGTGATATACATACAAGCGCTAACATTTGCTTTGCTCGGTCTATTATACATTTACTACCTATTGATTTGATACTCTTTTAGAGTCGATGCTGAGCATTATTGTGATGTTGACCCAAGCAGTACAAGTATTGAAAATGAACGTTCCATTCTTGAAAAAACGATGGTTGAAGATAAATATTTTGAAATCGATAACAATAATGTTACGTAAGTTAAATTCATTATAATTATTAATATCTATCACATTTAATAAAAGCGAAAGTGTGTATAATGTGTGTGAATATTATTTATACCTACTAATGAACTGATTGTGATGAAACTTGGAATGTAGACATCTGACTGGACACAGGCTACTGTTCCCTCTCATAAAAAGAGGAGGCCTCTGTCCCAGTAGTGGGAACGTTATAGGCTGATTACGCATGTATGTACTTTTACCCAGATATTTATATGGGATCGGGACTAACATGGATGAAACTGCAGTGCGCAGCTAGTTAATTTTCTAGATAATACAACTGTCGGATAAATACTTGCATAAATTCTTGATACTATTACAGCAGGCTTACTAAGTTTATGTTTTTTCAGGAACGTCCCAGTGGGAACTTTTTTCAATCTTCTGCTAATAGTAGTGACGTAATAGATGATACAGATGAAGAAAATTATTGTGAAAATGCGAACACTTTTTCTAATATATGTAACTCGACAAGAAAGCAAAGTAAATATTAAACGAAATGAAAAAGTTTCCAAAAGAGAGCTGAGAAGATATTTACGATCCACTAAGTTTGGTGAAAATTCGGTAGTTTCCAGTGTTGATAGTATATTATTATCACCACCGTTTGCAATATGTCAAAACAGAAAATCACAACAACTTAACACTCAGGCTACTCCTATTGGCAAGGTACTTACCGCTGACGTTATTCAGGACTTGCCTTCGGGTGATGTTGTCTTTGCGCCTAAGCCTGAAATGAAGAAGATCACTCAGACTACTCCTATTGGCGAGGTACTTACCGCTGACGTTATCCAGGACTTGCCTTCGGGTGATGTTGTCTTTGCGCCTAAGCCTGAAATGAAGAAGATCACTCAGACTACTCCTATTGGCGAGGTACTTACCGCTGACGTTATCCAGAACTTGCCTTCGGGTGATGTTGTCTTTGCGCCTAAGCCTGAAATGAAGAAGATCACTCAGACTACTCCTATTGGCGAGGTACTTACCGCTGACGATATCCAGGACTTGCCTTCGGGTGATGTTGTCCTTGCGCCTAAGCCTGAAATGAAGAAGATCACTCAGACTACTCCTATTGGTGAGGTACTTACCGCTGACGATATCCAGGACTTGCCTTCGGGTGATGTTGTCTTTGCGCCTAAGCCTGAAATGAAGAAGATCACTCAGACTACTCCTATTGGCGAGGTACTTACCGCTGACGTTATCCAGGACTTGCCTTCGAGTGATGTTGTCTTTGCGCCTAAGCCTGAAATGAAGAAGATCACTCAGACTACTCCTATTGGCGAGGTACTTACCGCTGACGTTATCCAGGACTTGCCTCCGGGTGATGTTGTCTTTGCTCCTAAGCCTGAAATGAAGAAGATCATTTAGACTACTCCTATTGGCGAGGTACTTACCGCTGACGTTATCCAGGACTTGCCTTCGGGTGATGCTGTCTTTGCGCCTAAGCCTGAAATGAAGAAGATCACTCAGACTACTCCTATTGGCAAGGTACTTACCGCTGACGATATCCAGGACTTGCCTTCGGGTGATGTGATGTTGTCTTTGCGCCTAAGCCTGAAATGAAGAAGATCACTCAGACTACTCCTATTGGCGAGGTACTTACCGCTGACGATATCCAGGACTTGCCTCCGGGTGATGTTATATTTGCGTCTGAACCTGAAATAAAGAAGATCACTTAGACTACTCCTATTGGCGAGGTACTTACCGCTGACGATATCCAGGACTTGCCTTCGGGTGATGTTGTCTTTGCGCCTAAGCCTGAAATAAAGAAGATCACTCAGACTACTCCTATTGGCGAGGTACTTACCGCTGACGATATCCAGGACTTGCCTTCGGGTGATGTTGTCTTTGAATAAGATTTTTGTTACTTTTTACTTAATATATTGATTAATAAATAAAAAATAATAACAAACACCTTTTATTTCACTTAGTTTTACAACCTATTGTAGGTAAATATAAATAAATAAATAAATGATGTTTAGTTTTTTGTTCCTTTTACCCCCTTAGTCTCTGATTAAATTGACTTGTACTACCCATTGATGATCAAGACTAGTCCTTTGCTATACATCTGACTTTATCATAATCAATTTTTCGACGCTGTAAAGTACTTCGGTTCAATTTTTGTGGGCTGTAAAGGACACTAATTTTCGTCAATAATTAAGTTTGGTTTATTTTGTGTATTTATAGCGATAGAACACGAAAAAATAGTTAGGGTTTCTTTTGACATCATAAATATAGCACTTTATTTGAAAAAAATATTAGACATAAAAATATTTTTTTTTTGTTTTTTGTCTATACTGAAAACTCGTGTTTTGTCCTTTACGACAATTGAAATTTCCGATAGCGATATTATTGATATTTTTTGTGTATTAAATGTAACACATTTTGTAAATATCAAATTGGTTGCTAAAATTGTCTTTAATCCGATCGAAAAAAAAATATACCTATCGTAAGTATGTCATTACATAATGTAGTTGCAAGCACTTAGCAACATTTAAAAGTGATTTTCCTCTACTGTCATAATTAAAATTCCCGTTTACACTTCCCGTGACGCAAGGGCTGGCTTTAACTTTGGCCAGAGGCTAAGCGTTGCCATACAAAGTGGCAACGCGGCCAGTCTCTTGAGGACGTTGCCAACTGACAGCGTCGATAATTTTTTGACGCTATTTTATATGGTTCACCCTTGTTTGGTCGAACAACGTTTGATACAATATTACTAAATCGAACAACGTTTAATAAAATCATCACTTAGTATAATATCGTTTGACAGAATTTTCAGTTCGTCGAATATTTATTTGCTATAACAACATTTGTGCTAATGATCAAAAGGTATAATGTTCATTTGATGTAATGTAATATTCATTTAGCATATTATTCATTTACTATAATATTCATAATCTCCGCCACCCTCAACTATTGTTACCAGGAGAAACTGGATGCAATCTGGACTTTAGGGCACCCCGACTCGGATAGGTTAGGTTAGAAGGGGATGGCGGGGTCGTGTGAGCGAGCGAAGCGAGCGAATAGACCCCGCCATCCCCTTCGTGGTTATTTTTTTATAAACCACCCAGAAGTAGGAGCCCCGCGAAGCGGGGCTCCGTCGACCAAGCCCACCCTCGACCATGCAAAGAATATTTTAAGGTTTGGTTAAGTGCCATTTGAGTTAGGCTAGAACTGTGCCCATTAAACATGCATTTTAGGTCAAAAGAATATATGCATAAAATTAGTGCATTTGAAAATTCGGTGAAATGAAATTTGTTCAAATGAAATTAGTTCAAATAAATAATTATGCAAAATAAAAAATTACCAATGAATTATTCGGTCAAATGAATAATTCTACGAAATGACTTTATTGCAACTAAAATTCGCCGAAGTGATTTTCGACGAAACATTGTTCGACCAAACAAGGGTGAACCATTTTTTATTATATTTAGAAGTTTGTTTCTTTACGCCGGTTCCAATCAACAAAAAACGATGAAATTCGTTTTGCTTACGGATAGTAGTATTTTGACATAAGTTCTATGAGACGTATGTCAAAATACTACTATCCGTAAGCAAAACGACTGTTTATTGGAACCGGGCGTTAATCTGTTTTGTAGTTTTCTTGTACTTTTGATTGTTTAACTAAAATTTAATTTTAGGAACGCAGTATTTTGGAATGTAATGAGTTCCAAAATACTGCGTTCGTACCTTAGTTATATTTCAATCATGAATTAGATAGTTTGTTTAATTTAGAATCGTTATTCTACTCGCCAAATCGCTTTTAAATTTTGAATACTTCATATTGATGTTCGTAATTGTAAAAAGTATGTACTTTTTTTTAATACGTAGTCCTTTCGATTTTTCGATCTTCGCATCAGATTCCCATGTAAAGGAAATTATGTTTTATTTTTGTGTGTTATAAGGCCGCAAATCTGTTGTGACCAAACCAGTATTTGTATAACTTAGCGGTCATTATTACATCGATTAGGTTACCTTTATGTAAAGGTCTGTATTAAAAGAAATCTATTTTATTTTATGTTGTCTTTTTATTAACTTAGCGCTCTGTTTAAACATTATTTATATATTCTTGTTTTAAGAAGACAAAATATACTTGATATTATTTATATGTTTAGGTTTAAGTTAATAAACAATTTAAACTTTATTATTTCTGTTATTGATTTATTTCACCTTCTTAAGAAGAGCAGGAAAATTACCCATTTGAAATTCATTTTAGAGGTAGATATGCTGGGTACGGTTGAAACAGAACAAATATCTCATAAACCGTCACGTGGGGAGTGAGGGGTGACAGGGGGAAAAAAAGAGGACGACAGGTCCGACGAATAAGAGCCGTGCCACTCCCCGCGCGTAGACTCATGGGCACTATTATGATACTGCCATATAGTAACTCAAACTTCACATTTGAATTTAATGTATCACTAGCTTTTGCCCGCGGCTTCGGTCGCGTTAAATTCGGGGTAACACAGTTCCCCTTGCGCCTTATTGATTTGTAATAGCAACGCTAAGTTTTCCCTTTTCTTCCCTCTTTCTCCCTCACATACCACTTTTTTATTTGAGAAATAGCCTATGTCTGTCTCCTGGTTCCCAACTATCTCTGTACCAAAATTCATCAAAATCGGTATAGCCATAGCGTGAAGAGGTAACAAACCAACTCACTTTCGCTTTTATAATATTAGTAAGGATAATCGTCATTTGGTTTATAAGCAACGAATGATAAACGATAAAAGCTAAATTGTTTCAACCGTGCCCAGTCTACCTATCTTTGCGGTATTTTTCTGTGGAGATAATGTTATAAAATCGTTTTTGTGAAACGGACGATTGCTTTAAGTTTGAATTTTAAATAGTTATTTCATATATACTGTTTTATTTACTTTCTTAAATAAACAAGTTAATTCATTTCGCCGCTTTCAATTAGGACACAAAATTTCATCAAAATTGAAATCAACAAGATAGAGAAACGAGCATCTTTTCGGCAAAGTATGAAAATTACCCGACAGTTTTTATTTCGTAGTGTTTTCTCCCTTAAAAAATGGAGTTTTTAAAGTAGAATAAAGTTTAGCGAGTGTCAGACGTAGCTGTCACGCACACCAGGAATATAAAGGTTGTTTTAGATCTCTTGCAGTGCGACTCTCTATCAAATCATATTTAATATTTTCTTCTTACACGTATAAATCCAAAGATTGGTTTTTCTATTTGATTTTATCATGACGAGACTTCCCAAATCCGTTCATTTTATACGCATTTTACTATAAACTAATCAATATTCTGCTGTGTCTTATTGCGGGAACCAGCATATATATAATATTGTAGTCTTTGGGAACCAGTATACTATAGTAGTCTTTGGCGGGAACACAAGAATCAAGGCAAAAGTACTGAATAATAAGATGGCGGAGTTAGTTCCGATTCTGGCCACGTGCCACAGAAGCACAATGCAGCAATCTATCTTTCGAACCGATCCGGTTTCCCGCCACGACTGTAACGTTCACCAAAAACTAAGGGAGAACTAACGCATAGAAATTTAATTAGTTGGTTTATTTGACATGGTCATGAAGATTCATGATCACTACGTGACTGTATAACTGAAAGTCTTACAAAACAATCAATGTAGTCTTCCTGTCGGGCATAGAATATAAAGAGATTTGTTTAAATGATTTTAATTAAACTGTAAATATAAGTAAGCAAGGCATTTTGCCACTTTCACCCACACTCACAGTGACTTTCATTTAAATGTACAAAATGGTTGGCAGGTGAAATTAAACGCAACTAAAAAGCAAAAACTAAACTAATCGCACTGATAAAAATTGCACGGAATATGGATTCCGAACGAAAAGTGAAACGTCAAATCCTTTATCAATCGCAAAATTTTCGGTATTGCAAAACTGCGACGAGGATTTTATCGAACTTATTAATATATTTATGTAAAATACATATTAAAAATGCCGCTAATACGATCTGCAAACTTTAATTTATTTATTGAGATAGTTGTGCGTATAATTTTAGTGTCCGCTTTCTGGTAAGTCGTGTCCATATGTTAATCGAATATTTACAAACATATTTTGGTAAATTATCAATTAAATATGTGTTTAATTTACATAAATTTTACATAAAACTGTTTTCTCATAGTTAAGTTATCGTTTATCACAGTATTTTATTGAAAAACATCAGTTTTCTGATAAGAAGAGGAAAATATTTTCAATTTTTTTACGATTAAACACAACTCATTTTTACCGTAAGATTACTCAGAGTTTAAGTGACATCATCAAAATCGTATCGGTCTATTACTAAAGCAATTAATAAAACGTCAAATGATCACTTGTTAATTACTGTATTCATTCTATAATTATTTTTACTTATTGACTATTTTAATGCGATTTTCATGAATTCTAAACATGTCTGACTTTCGTAACATTAATATAAAATCACGCTTGTTTTCCTCAAAAGGGTAGACAGTGTTCTCAGTTCTACGGAATGATATGAAAGCCAATTTTCAATTACCTACTGAACATAAAGACATAATTGACGGCACGATTGCCTGCTGCGCTGCGTGTCGCGGGTTCGATTCCCGCACATAACAGAAATTTGGATGGCCTACAGGTAATTGTTTTGGGTCTGGTTGTCTGTGTATGTGAGTGTAAATGTTTGTAAACGCACCCACAATACAGGAGAAATTCCTAGTGTGGGACAACTTTAAAAAAAAAATTGCACTGCCATGATAGTCGGGTTCACTCTCGGTTTGGGTAAAATGTTATTGGACTTTTCATCAGGATCTAGTACACTAGCAGCCATGGTACCATCACCTCTGTCCAACCTTAAATTGATTACAGGTTTGATGTAATCTTATGGTTGGTGTCAGAGATTATATGCTGCCCGTGCGCCTCTGACTAGTTATTTTGTTTCCGTCTAATCTTGCACCTGAATTTTAAAACAGGGGGCCTTAAATGATGGGTTTGGCAGAATCATAATAGGATAATAGTATTAATCAATTTAAAATGGTCACAGACATGCTTACTAATATTATAACAGCTAAAGTGAGTTTGTTCGTTTGTTACAACTTTACGGCTAAACCGATTTTAATGAATTTTGGTATAGAGATAGTTGAGACCCTGGAGATGGACATAGCCTTTTTTTTAAAGTGAGAAATGAGGGATAAAGAGGAAAGAAAAGGGAAAACTTAATAAGGCGCTAGGGTTAAAAGTACAAGTAGCAGGTACTTGCAATTCAGGAATAAAGGGAACTGTGTTACCCCGAATTTAACGCGAGTGAAGCCGCGAGCAAAAGCTAGTAGTTTATATTATGAACTAGCTGAGCCCTACCCTATCCACCCTACCTACCCAATTTTTTTTTTAGAACCCCTCTTTTTTCACTAACTAACACAAAAACAAAAAAGAAATAGCGAAAGCCAGTCAGCTATCGAGTTTTGTGCTCACCATCAAATTCAAAATTCATTTTTATATTATAGAACTATGTGACCAACGCGGAATGGATGAAAAATATACAAATCCGTGTTTAGACCTGTTGTACTGTATGGGTCAGAATGCTGGGCTGTAAAAAAATATGGATGAAAAACGATTGCATGTAGTGGAGATGAGAATACACATACATTCTTGTCACTCCACACATCCATTTCAACATTTAAGGAATGAGTATGTTAGAGGAAGTTTGTAAGTTGGGCCTGTTACAGAAAAATTGAAAGGGAGTTGTTTGTCTTGGTATGGACATGTAATGAGGAGGGATTAAGGACATGTGACTAGTGATGTGATGGATCTGAATGTTGATGGACGGAGAACGAGAGGAAGGCCAAAGAAAAGATGGATGTATTGTGTAAGGAATGATATGAAGGAGAAAGGAGTAAATGATGCCATGATGTCTGATAGGGGAGAATGGAAGAAGAAAACGTGTTGCGCCGTCTCCAAATAGAATAGAACAAGGGCAGGAAAATGATGACGAGAACTATGTGACCATCTTACGAATTGAAACGTAATTCGTATTATTATACAATTGTGATTCAGCTAAAACGGCCATATATATATTTTTTTTCTTCATCTAGTTACATGGAAACTATGCATCCATTCATCCGAGTGATTCAGAAGACGGAATTGGAGTCAGATTTCATGTATCCTCACATGGAGTCCTATGTGACGGGGTCGATGCTGTGGACTATAGTGCTGTCAGTCCCGTGTGTGCTGTCCCTGATGGCATGGGCTGTCTGCAATGATTGTAACGATGCTTTTGAGGTAAGACATTTATACTACACTAACTTTTGCCCGCGGCTTCGCTTGCGTTAAATTCGGTATAACACAGTAACTGCTACCTGCAGTTCTTGCCCTTGCGCCTTATTGATTTGTAATAGCAACGCTAAGGTTTTCCCTTTTCTTACCTCGTTCTCCCTCATATCCCACTTTTTTCGAACTCTGTCTCCTGGTTCCTAACTATCTCTGTACCAAAATTCATCAAAATCGGTTTAGCCATTAAAGCGTGAAGAGGTAACAAACAAACTCACTTTGGCTTTTATAATATTATTATGGAACTATGTAGTTGTCTTGCACGGTTTCACTAGTTTCCTTCATTAGTTGCTGCCCCGCTCCCGTGGGTAATAGCGTGATGTTGTATAGCCAATGTTACTTTCTGATAATGTAGCTTACTATCAGTGAAAAAATGGTTAAAATTGGTCCAGTAGTTTTGGATATAAAAAAAGAACTTAATTTTAATTCGTTGTGGCTATGTTGTGGAGCTCGTGCCTAATAATAGCAGCCGCTCGGGTCGATATTTAGGTTAAGCCGCGCTTGCCTAGGTTGGTCTGTGGATGGGTGACCACCCGTTACATACCGAGTTTCCGCCGTGCCTCGGAAAGCACGTTAAGCCGTTGGTTCCGGCTGTCATTTGTAGATCTTTGACAGTCGTTACAGGTAGTCAGTGTTCCGAAAGTCTGACAACCAGTCTTACCAAGGGGTCTCGCATTACCCAGTACTAACTGGGTTGTAGAGGTCAGATAGGCAGTCGCTCCATGTAAAATACTGATATTCAGCTGCATCCGGTTAGACTGGAAGCCGACCCCAACATAGTTGGGAAAAGGCTAGGCAGATGATGTGGCCATTTTAGGGTATTGACTCAAGATTTAAGGGTTTTATTTTTGGAGTTGGTAACACTGAACCAACGGCCTAATAAAGTGCTTCCCAAGTTTCGGAGAGAACTGGGAATATTGGAGAGACAGACATGACAAACCGACTTTTCTTGTTATAACCTTAAAATGATTGACCTTTATTTATCTTTTCAGATTCTTCTATCTTGGTCCCTAGCTCTTGGTATAAACGGCGTTTTGACGGACATGATCAAACTGATGGCTGGTATGTATACATTTTGTTTTGAGACATTTCAAGTTTGGCTTTGTATCGAAATAGTCAATTATTTATTTACTTACTAGCGACCCGCCCAGCGGTTTCACCCACTGCTTCCTGCTTGCTTCCTTAGAGTCATAGCGTGAAGTATTATACATATAAACCTTCCTCTTGAATCACTCTACCTATTAAAAAGCCGCATCAACATCCGTTGCGTAGTTTTAAAGATTTAATATACATACAACATAGCAACAGACAGACAGCGACTTTGTTTTATACTATGTAGTGATAATGAGCACACCAACAGCACTGTCAAATACAGATTTAAATAAACTAACACCTAAAAATGGCATTTCAGTAACCATGCAAATAACAGCATGACATAGAACATGATAAATATTAGAGACAAAATGTTATGAACTCAAACTCAAAGCATTTATTTCAATTAGACTATTACAGGCACTTTTGAATGTAAAGAAACAAAAAAAATAACCTACAGTCCCGGTCACAAGGCATAATAACTTGTGAAAGTACTATAGTTGCCCATTCCAAAGCGTTGATCTCTATGTCGATCGCTCAGCCACTGCGCCAACCGTGCTATTCAAATATAAAGTTTATTTTAGGTGGCGTAATTTTAGAAAATATCCCAAAAATGTATCCATACATTTTTGGGCTCGATTTATCTTCGCGGGCTACCCTGGAGTATGAAGATTAAAATAAAAATCTAAACAAATTAAAATCAAAAGAAGACAATGTCGTAATAGTACATTACGATATTAGTGCGTTAAGATGGTTATAACATGCAAGTCGGAATTTCAGCCCGAGCCGAAGGCGAGGTCGTAATTGAGCCGAGCATGTTATAACCAATACGCACGTATATCGTACGACGTTTTTTAACACATTTGCGAGGAAACAGAAAAACAGACATTCACAATACAAGTACAAAGAAAAGAAAATTTGAAAAAATGGCGCGAGGATTATTTTCTGCCGTGGCTCCGTGAACATGTTGGCAAAGTCACTAGAGCATGCAGCCAAGTTTTTAAATTACCGAATAAACTGTTTTTTTATTTTATTTTAAATAAACTCAATCTGTGAATGCACACTGTTGCTTTCCCGCCATTTTAACAGCGCGCTAGCGCTACCTACTGACTGGCGCCGCGCGGCGATTAGTTCAAAATTTGAATAGCAACAGCGCGCTGCTCACTAGCTGGAGTCGTGCGGCGGCGATCAGTTCCAAATTTGAAAAGGCAAATAATATTGTTATGGAATTTGTATGGACTATAACTTAACTATTTGCTTTGGTAACACACGCATTTTTTATGACCCTCTTTACATAATTATTTAAAACCGGTGGAATTACATCAGCTTTACGAGCAAGGGTGTTAAATTTTTTTTTACATCTTCTTTAAAAGTGTCACTTTTATGTTTTCGGAATTTTCAGGGCGTCCGAGGCCAGACTTCTTCTACCGCTGCTTCCCCGACGGGGTGGAGACGAAATACTTGCAATGCACCGGTGATCCTACCGAGATCATGGATGGTCGAAAGTCCTTTCCAAGTGGGCATAGCAGTTGTAAGTCATCATAATTTTCCTGCTTTTTACCCGACTGCGTTTATGAATGGCATCTCGCAGTTCAACCAAGGAGGTTGTCGTCTGCTTACCGGGCGAATCCTATGGGTGCCTTAAAAATTAAGACCTCCAGCCAGGGTGAACACTTACAAACTAAGCGACCACACGCTAAGGGCACCCCCTGTGGGGTACGAGCCTCCGTTTTGGGCGTGGCTGAGGGACAGGCTGGATCTGAGTGATATAATTTTTCCTGCCCTTGTCCCGTTCTATTTGGGGTCGGCGCAACACGTTTTCTTCTTCCATTCTCCCCTATCACACGTCACGGCATCATTTTTTCCTTTCTCCTTCATATAATTCCTTACCTCTGGGCTATCAGCATCATTATAAAAAACTAGCTGGCGCTCGTGGCATCGCCCGCGTAATATAAAAAAGTACCCTGTGTTATTCCAGACCTACCTCTGTGCCAAATTTAATCTAGATCCGTTCAGCTGTTTTGACGTGAAAGAGTAACAAACATTAATCATCATACCATCCACACATTCTTACAAATATTCGCATTTATAATTTCCTTTATTTATTTCTCATCTTAAAATTACATTTTTAAATATTTCTTAGAAAATAAATTTAACAAAAAAACATTTAAAAATATAAAAATAGGTTTCCGCCGGTAACGGGAGCAGGGTCCAAGCTACCGGTGGTTAGGGCTCCAGAGACAGGAACCTCCTCACAATGCATTTATAATATTATTAGGATAGGATATAATATGAGTTGGAAGTAGAATAGCTGGCGCCCGCGGCTTCGCCCGCGTGATATCGAAAAAAAAGTACCCAATGTGTTATTCCAGACTATAATCTAACTTTGTGCTAAATTTCATCAAGATCCGTTCAGTCGTTTTGACGTGAAAGAGTAACAAACATCCATCCTCACAAACATTCTCGCATTCATAATATTTACTAATATTCATAAAAACTTTTTTTATTGTTCCAGTATCTTTTTGTTCCCTGGGTTTAGCATCAGCCTGGCTATGCGGTCGACTCGGGGTCCTGTCCCGGCGGCGAGGCAGTGGTCTGCGTGTCATTGGTTGCCTCATGCCTCTGATGTTAGCTGCAAGCGTTGCTTTGTCGAGGAGCTGTGACTACCATCACCATTGGCAAGGTATTGAAAAAACAACAAGGTTGCGGGTTGTTCGAAAGAGATACCGCGGTTTGGAACATAAAAGGCAATAGAAGGAACATGGGTGGGTTTTAATCAATACAAGTCTGACACTCCCCCTCGCTCCGCCCAGAGCGGGGGAAGAACTAGATGATTTACCATCCGCAAAAAAAAGATCCCAATAACACTGCTCAACCAGGGAATCGTACCCAGGACCTTACGGTCAGCAGTCGTGTTGGTGACCACTACACAACATTAAATAAAAATCAACAACAACTTTTTACTGATTGTTTTTGAATGAATAAAAAATATGTTTGTCTGTCTGTTGATCCGGCTTATATCAGAAACGGCTTAACCGATTTTGACGGGACTTTTATTGGCAGAGATCTCACGTTATATAGAGTAACTTTAAGCTACTTAGTATGCAAAATTAGGGTTTCGTGCAGAAAAAAACTTATTTATTTAAATAATAACTGGCTTCCGCCGGCGACTTCGTCCGCGTGGCATAGTTACTTTGGGCTATCGCTAACTTTAACCCGCGTGATGATCGAAAAAAAAATATCTTTCTGTTTCCTCTTTTTCCCCCTTTTCTCATTTTTTTTAGCTTATGTCCGCCTCCAGGGTCCCAACTATCTCTGTACCAAAATTCATCAAAATCGGTTTGGCCATTTAGGCGTCAAGACGTAACAAACAAACTCACTTTCGCTTTTATAATATTACTAGCTTTTGCCCGCGGCTTCGCTCGCGTTAAATTCGGGGTAACACAGTTCTCCTTGCGCCTTATTGATTTGAATTAGCAACGCTAAGTTTTCCCTTTTCTTCCCTCTTTCTCCCTCACATCCCACTTTTTTAAAATAAAAATTAGCCTATGTCCGTCTCCTGGTTCCCAACTATCTCTGTACCAAAATTCATCAAAATCGGTGTAGCCATTAAAGCGTGAAGAGGTAACAAACAAACAAACAAACAAACAAACTCACTTTCGCTTTTATAATATTAGTAAGGAAGTAAGGTTTTCACCTAGTTTTAAAATGTGTTTTTCAGATATCCTGGTTGGTTCTATCCTGGGTTATACCGTGGCTATATTCTGCTATCGCCAGTATTACAATCCCCTCTCTTCCGACCTGGCTGGTATACCCTACATAGTCTCCTGCGTCAATGCAGCAAAATTCTTCAACGGAAAACCTGATAGCCCCGTGAAAGATGCCAAGGAAGAATCTACGCCACTCCTGAACGGGAAGAAAGACGATAAGTGGATTTAAACGGAATATTTTGTGAAAGTTTTAGGTTTTTTTTTAAAGGAATTCCGGGTTTTTTAAGGTAATTCCGGGTTTTTTTTAAGTAATTTCTGTTTAATCAAAGGAATTTTTTTTTAGGTAAATCAGAGTGTTTTTTTAAAGTAATTACTTTTTATTTGAAGGACATTTTCTGAATTTTTGATGATAGTTCCGAATTTTTCAAAGGCAAATGAAAATTTTATTTAAAGGACATTCCGTTGTATGTTTGTATATAGAAACATAATAGTGAGCGCATTTCTCGTGTTAGAAATTGGATTTTATTCAAAAATTTCGAGTTTTTAAGAAATTTTGGGTGTAAAATAAGAAATTGCCTAGTTTAAATATGATAAATCCAAACGGTCAATTCCTGCGTTTTTAGGGACATTGATATAATATTATCAGTTTCAAAATTCACCAAATGGTGGTTATTGTTCTCACTAATCAAATAAAAAATAGTTACCTAATTTAATTGACAGAGTTCAAATATTTTTATTTTATTTTTTTAAATAATAATTTTAGTTTTCATCATGATTTCTGTTATTTTTTTGTAATTTATTTTAGCGAGTTTGTTATATTTAATAATTTAAATGACATATTTGAACTGAAACATAAATTCCTTAATTAAATTATTTAATAACTGAATTATATTTTAGCTTTTTAACGAATTTTATAGTTTAAATATTTTTTGTTGTTGTTTTAGTAAAATATTGAGCAAATGCTTGTTGTATCTTAAAATTAGCGATGTAGAAATTTGAATTATTTTGGTATATGTTTTTGAATGTAGTTTTGCACATAGTACGGTTAGTAGGTACCAGTGCCGGATTCAACGAGTGTGGGGCCCTTAGCATATTCTATCGTGGGGCCCTTGATCAGCCAGAGAGGGACCTCTACCCCAAATAATATATTACAGTGTTATAACTGTTAAAAATATATCTACAGTAGACCCCCGGTAAACCGCCAAACGTTTTGCAGGGCAGTGTCGTACTGTCGAATTTGTCGGATTATAGAATACTAGCTTTTGCCCGCGGCTTCGCTCGCGTTAAATTCGGAGTAACACACTTCCCCTAGCGCCTTACTGATTTGTAATAGCAACGCTAAGTTTTCCCTTTTCTTCCCTCTTTCTCCCTCACATCCCACTTTTTTAAAAAAAAATATTAGCCTATGTCCGTCTCCTGGTTCCCAACTATCTCTGTACCAAAATTCATCAAGATCGGTTAAGCCATTAAAGCGTGAAGAGGTAACAAACAAACAAACTCACTTTCGCTTTTATAATATTAGTAAGGATAGTAAGGATTAGCTTTTGCCCGCGGCTTCGCTCGTGTTCAATTTCTGGGTAATACAGGTAATACCTGCTACCTGTAGTTTTTGCCCTTGCGCTTTATTTATTGTAATAGCAAAGTTAAGTTTTCCCCTGTTTTCTGTCGTCTCCCTTATCTCACTTTAACAAAAATATGCTATGTCCGTCTCCAGGGTTCCAACTATCTCTGTAACAAAATTCATTCAAAATCGGTTTAACCATTTAGGCGTGAAGACATAACAAACAAACTTACTTTCACTTTTATAATATTAATAAGGGCTAAGATATTTATTTATTTATTTATTGAAAAAGAGTACCTTGTAATCCGACGAACTACATAATATCAAATGGTAGAATTCAAAATGAGCAATCAGAATGAAAACGCGCGTCGAGCATAATGCCTACAGTCTAGCGGTGGCGTGTATAGATACAAGTTGCAACGCGTTCAATCATCCATTCATTACCTACATTAGCGTTGTGTACCTCATCATTTTCCTGCCCTTGTCCCATTCTATTTGGGGTCGGCGCAACACGTTTTCTTCTTCCATTCTCCCCTATCAGACGTCACGGCAACATTTATTTCTTTATCCTTCATTTCACAAACCATCTATCTTTTCTTTGGCCTTCCTCTCCCTCTCCTTCCATGAACATTCAGATTCATCACTCTTTTAGTCACATGTGTTTCGTCCCTCATTACAAATGTCCATACAAAGACAAACGACTCCCTTTTACAGAAAAGGGAGTCGTTTGTCTTTGTATGGACAATTTAATAATTTTAATGTCCATACAAAGACAAACGACTCCCTTTTACAGAAAAGGGAGTCGTTTGTCTTTGTATGGACATTAAAATTATTAAATTATTGTTATGAAGTTGCGCCTGTTACAGAACAGGCGCAACTTTCAAACTTCCTCTAATATAATGAGAAAAATCCAAAATGTACTTATCTTTTGTTTAGTTCATTGTCTACTGCTTTGTTATGTGATAATTATGTATTTGTTTTATTTAAATTGTGATAATTATTTAGATGTAAGACAAAATATCATTAAATGATAAAAAATATTGTAGAAAACAAAGCTTTTGCACGTGAAAGTGAGAAATTTAGTTCAATTGTTTTTTTATGTATTTTTTAATATTATTTTTAATAACAATGTTTTACAAAACCTTATTACGTTTTGGTAAAAATGTACAAAAAAAAACATTTTTATAAGTAGTCCATAGTTAATATAATGTTAATAGGAATACTTTTTAAAAGCACATTTAATAAATTATTGCGAACACTTTTAATAAATAGATCTCTGTTCAAGATTCGTCAAAATAAACGTTAGAATGTCGTAATTGAATACATTCTTGGTTCTTTTCCGCGTGACCATAGACGAAACAAAAGCCGCCATTTTGTAAGTACAGTTTCCACAGATAAAATACAACGATGGCTGCATGACATTGTTTTATGTTATTTACGTGAAAAATTACACTTTTAAATGATGCTGGAATTTAATTTATTTACTGGAATTGCAAGACGAGGATACACCACCTATTTGAAGCTCACTCAGATCGCATTTGTTTGAATACAACATTCGTTTTTAAGTTTATACGAAACCCGAAACACGGATTTTATGTAAATAATCTATGGACTAAATTTCAGAACTGTATCATGAAATATCGTAAAGTTATAAACTTGTTATGTTGCCTAGTTGTCCGTACAAAAACACGGTCAACACGCACGTCCAGTGTCGCTGAGCGCCGTATGATTGCGTAGACCTACTAAGGCGCGTCGCTCACACGATTAACAGTCGAGGTGTAGTTGAGGTGCGGGCGAATGAGAGGCACGCCGCAACAAGATTTTCTTTACAAATGAATGGCAGTGCGCTCATATACAAGTGTGCCCAAGCCACGACTCCACCGCCAATTTGTCACTTGGTTTCATGCGTAGCTGCGTTTAGAAGACATAGCCGCCTACGCCTCGACTCTACGCAGAGACCTATCCTCGCCCGGGCTGCGACGCCGCACCGCCGCTGACGCGACGTCGCCTCGACTTAAAGTGAGCGATGCGCCTTAAGGTTATAGCACATTATACCGGCACCGCAACTGCACAGCTGCAGCACGGCGTCGCCTTGAATTTAGACTACGGCTAGCTGCCAGCACGCTAACTACGCGTTGTCCGCAAGGTGCAAGCTCGCAGTCCGCACGCCGGCCGTGACGTGTAAGCTCACAGTCCGCGCGGTGGCCGCGAGGTGCAAGCTTGCTGTCACCGCGAACTCAATATTGTTTCAAGGCATTTATGATTCAACACGCCTAGGACTTGCAATGCAGTGCAGCGAGGCGCGAAAGGCGATGGTGGTACGCGGGCGACGTGCGACGACGCCATGACGTTGTTTCGCTGCCGACTCGGAGTCGGCGCGTAATAAGCATGCCGTCGGCGCGCTGTGCGCACAAGGTCCGCTCGCTTGCAGCACGCGGGCTGCGAGTCGAGTTGTGTGGCAGCGGCAAGCGCGCTGACTGCCCGCCGTTGGCTTTTTCATATTGACATTATGAAATATATTATACTGCACACGATTTAATGCTCTAAATTGAATGACAAGTTAATTGCTGGTTTGGAGCGGTGCTGTTGCGGTGCTGTTGCGGTGCCGGTATAATGTGCCATGACCTTTAGTGTCCAACTGGTAACCTTTCAATTCAAATGGTCACTCAGAAATCAACTTTTTAGTACGTAGCGTTTGTAGGTTGCAAATGAGGCATGGGAATTATTTATCCGAAATTTTAGTATATTTTAACAATTACTGCAATTTTGTACAAGTAGAGCATAAAACAAATGTTTAGAAAATGTATAGAATCAAATGATGAAGATGTCGAAAATATCATAATAATTAATCAATTGTATACCTATGTGTCATTTATGAAAAATGTAATATTTTGAAGAAATTCCTATAAAAATAAACATTCCAAAATGATAAATTGTTTAATTATTATTATCCCGTTCTGTAATCTTTTTCAATTCATATATTTCTGGTCGACTCTTCTCGTGACCAGAGGCCTGGCCTGTTTTTTTACCCAAAGAATTAGCATTGCCATCCAACGAGGTAATGCTGCCAGCCTTCTGGGCACTTTTCCTGTTGACTGCGATGCGGACGAATTTTTTGACGACCTGTAATTTACCATTTTTTACTTGTATGTAGGTACATATTTTTATTATTAGTATGTGTCTATTTTTAGTTTTTATGCTTAGTTAGTTCTGTTTAATTGAATAAAAATAAATTCAAATGCTCGTCCTTTATAAAGTTCATATAAGACATCGTAGATGCGGGCCTGTGGACGGTGAGCAATGGGTAGCTCACCGTCCGTCCATCTATTGACGACAGGCCGTGTCGACGGCGCGTTCGTGTTTCACGCGCGCCTTAAAGAGAGTCAGCAAAGCAGAGGGGCTTGCCAGGGCTTCTGCCTGCCGGGGTTGCGGGTTGTTCGAAAGAGATACCGCGGCCCCGGAACGTAAAGGGCAACAGAAGGAACATGGGTGGGTTTTAGTCAGTACAAGTCTGACATGCCCCCCCGCTCCGCCCAGAGCGGGGGAAGTCATTAGATGATTTCCCATCCGAAAAAAAAAAGACATCGGTCATCGTGAAGCAGCTATTTTTTAGAGTTAGTAAGTCATCATATAGCTTCCCCCGCTCGTTTACCAGCATACCTGACATATTTCTCGACGATATACGAACCCTCTACAATATGTTAGTTTAAACGAGGGACGTATTCAAACCCACAATAGTGCATACTTACATGATACTAATAAAAATATGAACAAAAAAAAAACACTAATAAATAAAAGACAGAACCCTACCAAAAATTTCGCATAAGTCTCGCAACGTGTATATTCCCTTGCGCTAGCGATTTAATACTATCGCAGAACATGTGTGCGTGTCAATGACCTTTAGGTTTAATCCATTTTCCCTTCATACTTTAAACCTGGCTTAGGACGCCTTTTCGGTAGAATCGGCGCGTAGGTATTTTGCCGCGTGATTTACTTCACTGTTTACAAGTTTACTTCTCTCGCGCTCAGTGTTCATGAATAATGTATTTTATTGGACAATTACGTCAGAAATTAAGGTTATAGGTTTTTTACATATTTGGGACGAGAATCGAATACTGAATAACCTCACTCAATAAGTCCCTCGTTTAACCTAACACTCTGTATAATTATCATTGTTTAGACCAGAAATGGCCAACCGGCAGTTCGCGATCGACCGGTCGTTCGCGGCTATTAGTCCCGACTTCTCGGCAAACAACATCGTCTAACGTCAGATGCGTAACGTAATCACCAAAATACCTACTGCGCGTTGTATATTGTGTGCTTTTTTAATAAAAATACTACATAGATGCTGAACTATACAATGTGTTCCGGTCACGGACTAGCGATATTCTATGTACTTATATAACAAACATTGTAGTACTCTTTATTGATTTAAAAAAAAACTACCATTCTTTTTTTCACAAAAAAGTTTACAAAACTTTCGTTGATTTGCACATTTTTTGGGTTTTAATTTTGTTTTCAAAAGTTACGATCATTTCTTAATTTAAACGATAGACAATATTGTTGCCCACTGAATAAACCTATTTTTGTCTTAGTAAGACCAAAACTTAGAGAGATATGATTATTTTTTGTACACACATAGAGAATGTATCAAAATGGCTGCCAAAAATAAATAAATAAATAAATATCTTGGGACAACTCACACACGGTTATCTGATCCCAAGCTAAGCAGAGCTTGTGTTATGGTAACCAGACAACTGATATACATACTTATATAATTTATAAATACATACATATTATAGATAAATCACACCCAGACACAGAACAAACAATCATGCTCATCACACAAAGTTTGTCCTGGGTGGGAATCGAACCCACGACCTCCGGCTCAGCAGTCAGGGCCACTAACCACTAGACCAACAGGCCCGTCGAAAGCGGGGAAGTGAATTAGACCCAAGTGTGTTTCGTAATAGTATATTAAAACAGTCGTTACATAAGTTTCTAGAATATCGCTAGTCCATGAACGGACACATTGCATAGTTACATTTAAAGTTTTAAGAAGTTTGTAATTGGTAGCTCGCATAGGGTCCTTAAAAAGAAGATCTTGGGTCTATCTAAGTTGGCCATCCCTGGTGTAGACTGTATGCAACATACATTACAAACGCCTCAAAATTTGAAATAATTGATTTCATACCGTAATCGCGTATTATTCCAAATTAACGAACTACCTAGCACAAAAAAATACGACTCTTAACCTCAGTGTTGCCTTAAAGCAACACTCCCTATTATTGTTGTTTGTAAAAAAAAAAAGCAAAGAAACAATCTCTTTAAACCCTCTCCCTACTCTAGGTAGGTACCGACTTTCTACTCCTACTCCTTTACTGTTCCAGTGCGGTTATGGAATTCGCTACCGCCTGAGATTAGGGACCTGCCAGACTCAAACTCTAAACTCAAAGCATTTATTTCAATTAGACCATTACAGGCACTTTTGAATGTCATAAAAACAAGAACAAAAAAATTATGCTGCTACAGTCCCAGTCACAAGACATAATAATAACTTATGAAAGTACTGTAGTTGCCCATTCCAAAGCGTCGATCTCTATGGAGAAGAATGGGCAAGAAACTCCATGGACACTCTTTTAAATCATGGATACATCATTCATGTTGAGATTATACATAATGTGAGAACGATGTAGAAAAACAAAGACAAACGAACAATTGAAAGACTGTTTCAGTTTTCAAGAGAAAGAGTGAAAGAATCTTTCCATTTTACCAAAGTTGCATAGTTATTTATTACTATAGTGTTGGTTGTATTAAGCTATATATGTATTTATCTTTGTACGTTTTATTGTATGTAATGTCATTATTTGCTTAATGTTTTTATGTATTCTTTTTTCTCTAAGAGATGTAGACAGTGTGTATAAAAATTAAATTAAAAATTTAAAAAAAACCCCCGACCCAAAAAAGACACAAAAGGTTAAAAATGCTAAACCCTATAAAAAGCAAAAAAAAGTACTTTTAACACTACGTAAGTACTAACTAAAGCATGTCAGACTATCTACTCGGGACTTTGTGCCACCTTTATGTGTCGGAGGCATAACCGCTAATTTTGAACTGCAAATGGTTATCTTGGCCTGCTGTTGACCGTACGTATGAAATTTTTTATTAAATTTTGTCGTGTCGGGGGACCGCTTTTTACCAGAAGACATTAATGTTTCAAATGTCAGATCCTACATATGCTCGCAAGTAAACTGAGCGTGGAACATTCCTATCACACCTAACAAACGACCTGATGACCTTGAAGACCTGAACCGATTTCCACCAAACATAGCTAAGAACACTCTAGACTGATATACCTTTCAAACAAAAAAAAAACTGCATTAAAATCGGATCATCCGTTTGGGAGCTACGATGCCACAGACAGACACATACACATTTACACACACACATACACGTCAAACTTATAACACCCCGTCGTTTTAGCGTCGGGGGTTAAAAATTCACACTGTCTACATCTCTTTTTATTAATATCGATAACTGTTTTTATCGATATCGACACTTTGTTTTTTGTCGGTATGAATAAAGTCTTCATATCGTAACACGGTTGTGCAGACATGTCAAAATTGGCCGATTGTATAAAAATACACACGGTGTCTACATCTCTTTTTATTAATATCGATAACTGTTTTTATCGATATCGACACTATTTGTTTTTTGTCGGTATGAATAAAGTCTTCATATCGTAACACAGTTGTGCAGACATGTCAAAATTGGCCGATTGCGGTTCTGTAAATAGCGTTTGGAAAACTTTTTCGATTATACTCACGGTACAATTGCAATCGAGTGGTTGTGAATAGCTATGCGGTTAGGTTGACATCCGGGGCAGCGGAAGTCGCACTTGTTCCCGCTGCCCCCTGACGCAAGTGTGAGAAGAAACTCCGGTGTGGTTTTAGTCAGAAGAGTCTGACAGACCCCCCGTCCTCCCTAAGGACGGGGGACATCCATGAAGATTTCCACATCGACAACAACAAAAAAAAAAGGTTAGGTTGACATGAGCTGGCGTCGCAGGGTGATTCCGCGTGCCTCTCATATAGAATGACAGGGAGAGGAAGTAATTCAACCCCTTCTCAGGTAAAGGAGGATTCCTCGCAAGCAAACCGTCACTGCTGGGGTGATTGGGTAGAATACGATTGTGTCCCCGTACCCCAGCCAGAAGTGACGAGAAGGAACACCGTGTGGTTTTAGTCAGTAGGAGTCTGACAGACCCCTCCGCCATGACGGAGGACATCCATCGAGGATTTCCACACGCAAAAAAAAAAAGGTTAGGTTGACATGAGCTGGCCCGGGGTGTTTCCGCGTGCCTCTCATATAGAATGACAGGGAGAGGAGTAACAATATTAAATATTTCTTTGCTCTTCATGATTGTTATTTTATATGTATTTATATATAAGGATTTGTTTTTGCAAATGTTTTAAAAAATGGTTGAAAATTAATTTTGTCACCCTATTTATAAGTTGTCTAATGTTATTCTTGTTACTTGTATGGTGTACATAATAAAGAATATTCTATCTATATCTAACCACCCCTTGACTTGCCGCAAGCCGTCACTGCTGGGGTGATTGTGTAGAATGCCATTGTCCCCGCACCCCAGCCAGTTTGTCAGTGGGAGTCTGCCAGACCCCTCCGCCATGACGGAGGACATCCATCGAGGATTTCCACACGTAAAAAAAAAGGTTAGGATAGGCAAATAAAACACATAGTAAGTGAAACATCCTATATATTTGCCTCGTATTATGTACAAAGGATTGCATAAACAATCTAGGCTCAAACTTATGCAGATAAAAATACAACTTATCACCTATGGCAGGGCAGTTTAAATAAAATACGAAATTTTTGTAATGTCGACCTTACCTCAAGATGTCGTTCAAATCTATATTAGAAGTTTTGGACACAAAAATTTCGCATCAACTGCTTGTATCGAATGCGCTGTCTTTTGCATACAATTTTTTTTACATACATACAACTTGCACGTTTTCAATAAGGGGGTAGGCAGTGAAACATAACGCTAACCTGCTAGGGTTTTTACAAACTGCTGTAACAGAGTGGGTATTTAACCCTCTCTGTTGCTTCAACCTCTTTCCTTTTCGATCACCATTTATTTTTGAATTGGACCTATTAATGCAAATAGGAACCAAGCCACATACGTGCAAGAGTTCAGAGACCAAAATGATCTGACAATTATTTAATGTTTTAGTCTGTGAAAATCAGAAGCTTTTAAGCGTCATAGGGTTTGTAAAAATTGTCAGATGCCTCTACAGAAGCATTTTTGAAGCTTTCTGTATTTCTATCTCAACTCTGGCATATATGGATTGGTTCCTCTTTGCATAAATAGGTCCAATTTTTAAATATTCATATTTCGAATTTCATTCTGTCATTTGATCTTCAACAGTAATTTTTTGGCTCATTACGTTTTTGGATCACGGCTAGCAGCCACATGTGCTAGTTGTTGTGTAACGTTTTAAACAAAATGATCTAAAAACGTAATGAGCCAAAAAATACTGTTGAAGATGAAATGACAGAATGAAATTCGAAATATGAATATTTAAAAATCAATGTTGTTTCAAAAGGAAAGAGGTTGATGCAACAGAGAGGGTAAAATGCCCACTCTGTTACACTGCTGTCGACTCGTCTGCGTGAAAAAATCTGGGGGTCTAAAATGGGTACTTTAGTCAAGAATATGAATTAAGTTATCATCCGTGAAATGGTCAAGTTACAATTCACAATGTTAACTGCATCTGTGATCATTTTAAGAATTTTAACATAATTCATATTAAGTTACATTTTAGACACCCCAGTCATACACGCATAAATGACTTTTTGTTTATTTATTAATACTTTAAGATTGAGAAGAGAACAATTTCTAAAATGATACGTGAAACTTAATGACTACGCAAAAAACATTGCTTGGAAATTACAAGTTTTTTTTTTAATAAAAATTTAATGGAGTACTCTATTAACCGCTTGTATGTCGGAATTACAGACACAAACGCATTGTTTCTCGCGTAGATCTACGTTCCGACATACAAGGGGTTAAACGCACTCAAAGCATTGTCCAAGGAGGTGTTAAAAGAAAAGTTATAGAAAAAACACTGGAGTCTTTAAAAAAACTTGTTAGTTGGAACTTTGACCCCAATATCTCTGTAGCTAGAAGATGATTATTGCAATGACGTGGAGGACAAGTACGTAAGACTCATTTAGCTTCGTTAAACCTTCGCGCGACAAAGTGTTACGACGGGTGCAAAGTTTACCTACATTGTTACCCTACATTTTTGTAAACAATCGTGCAACGGGTTAAGAGTATTTTTACATCCTTTAAATCCTTGTTGGGGGCGTTTTGTAGTTTCTAATATACCTTCATGAAGATACGGAGTAAATTGATGTATGTACTAAATAAACTAAGGATTGTTTGGTATTAACTAAATTCAGGTGAAAATCTAATTCAGCTTCCCAAGTAATGCCTTGGAATATGACACAGATCCTCAGAAAGTGACAAAGAAGTGAGTGAGACCACTCTTTACAAATTCACAAAGTCTTGTTCTTTAATGCAAATTCAAATGACAATAGGACTGAACATGCGCCATGTTGGTGACATCATAGCTGTCCGTCAAATCAAAAAAATTGTGTAGCGTCAGCAAAAAGATGCAAAAAACGATCATAAAATATTTTTAACAATTTATTTGGGCAGGTAAAAACATACTTTTCAAGTGATAGTTGACAGATGGAGTCACAAGATGGCGTAAGCAGTCCTATTCTTATTTGAAACACATTGTACACTCGATATGTCAAAAGACAGCCCATTCAAAATGCACTCATAAAAAAAACACATTAAAATTAAAATGCACTTTCAATTGGTAATGGCAAAATGGACCTTATCAATAATTTTGTCATAAAAATTTTGACTTCTCTGTCAAAATGGAATCGTGGATGCTTATGATCAGTGGAGAGCTTATAAAGATGTTTTTGGCGAACGCAGAGCATGGAGACGCAAGGACAATGCATCAGCGGCAGCTGGGGGTCCAAATTCAACAATAGAACATTAGGAAAGTCCTGCCGCACTTTTGAAACGTCACTGAATAAAGAATAATATATATAAATATATATATATATATATATTGCCTTTTAGTACAAACGACAAGTTTAAACGCACTATAAAAAACTGAAGTCGGTCTATGTCAGAAGTTATTGTGCATTTTACTGTCGTCCTTAACGACTCCATACTCTGAATAACGATCTATTTTGACAGAATACAACATCATAGTCAGTACAGCCAATCGCGCAGTCATACAATACGTTTAACAAACAAAAAAAAAAGAAATTCCGATTTTACTCGTAAGTGATGTGTCAAACATTGTTTATTATGGAACTAGACTCTCACGCGGCTTTGCCCTCATATTTTTAATAATTACTATCAACCTTTACAAGACGTTAACTATAGGGACAAAAATTATCATATCTTTTAAGATAGAAACATACTTACAAAAAAAAAAACTGAAGTCAGTCAAGATTTCGACGAATTTTGATATTCGGATAGATAATAAACTGGGTAGGACATAGGATATCTTTTAACCCAGGTAGAATGTTTCTATTGGATAATTTTAAGAGCTGAAGCCGCGGGGAAACATACTAGTTTTAAAACATTAAACAATGTTCGACGCTCAATTACCACGGCTTAAAATAAATGCTTCATACATTGGAATCAATATTACACAATTCAGTTTATTATAAACAAAAATAATATAAATATAAGCATTGGTGGTCTTATAATTTGACTCTTATTGCTTCGTCTTAAGGTTGAAAGAAAAAACGATTAAAAAACCACCAAAAACTTAAAATTTCGAACACGCAAAATTATCTTGTACTATATTTATACTAATATTAATTATGTTTACAAAATAAAGAAAAAGAAAAATAATTGCATAAGTGCTTGTTTAATTAAGACAGTCATTTCGCACTCTTTTCATGCAATTTTGAATAGAAATATGATATCATCACGCATACATTGCCTGAAAGGGGTAGTTAGAGCTGATAGTAGACCAACAATTCATCAGTTACGTTTAAGTCGCATGTTAATGAATCTGTGTGGTGCTTTCTTAAAAAGACCATTTCAGACACTATCTGCATAGTCCTCATGTAAGTTGACCAAGATTTTTGTCTGGACCTTAAAAGAGACTATGACCTCTGAGTTTGTTTCGGCTGTTTCTTCTCAGAGTAGTCGGGTACGAAACACCGGCCTCATCTAGTTTAAAAAAAAACGCGTAAAAGTGTTTGTGAAAACCTACTTGCAAAATAAACATCATTTAACATTTACAAGGAGCGAGCCTTTTTTTTGTGGAGGGAAATTATAAAATAACTTCACCTGCTCTGGGCGGAGCGGGGAGGAGTGTCAGACTTGTACTGACTAAAACCCACCCATGTTCCTTCTACTGCCCTTTACGTTCCGGGGCCGCGGTACCTCTTTCGATCGACCCGCAACCCCGGCAGGAGGGAGCGACCCTTATGCCATTAACTGGGCTGACCCTATCTGATGAGATTGTACACACGACGACAGATCAACCTATACAAAACCAGTTTATGCGGATCTCTCATTGTACTTGAAATCTATGGTGTACGATCCGTTGTTGAGAGAGCAGCATAAACTGGTTTTGTATAGGTTGATGTGTCGTCGTGTGTACCTACAAAATCGTACGTCAGATAGACTGTCTTAGTAAAATACTAGTATTTAACCACATCTGGTTAGCCTGGAAGCCATATTCATAATGATTATTTCTATTCAAAATTGTTGAAGGCACTAACAAAAAAAAAACGAATAGTAAAAATCTATGCTAAGGCGTAAAACGCCGCGTATGAAAAATATCAAGGAACGCTATGTGGCGTAATATGAATTTATTTATTTTATTTAATTACTTTTTATTTTTATAACAAAAAAATGAACGCTTTACTGTTATTAATTGAAGATAGAAGCAATTTTTCTAATGTATTCTTTTGCATTTAGCAGGTCAATGTCTAAATCATATTTTATTTAAGGTCAACTACAGGGTTTAAATAAATTATGCAGTAAAACTCCACAATCGTGATCAATATTACCACTAGTCTTTATAAACTATTTTACGGTGAAAATTCTGAACCAATTTCGATAAAATTTGGAATGTAGGATAGCTTATACCTTGGATTAACACGTTGGTATTTTTACGGTCTACGCGGGCAAAACCGCGGGGCGCAGCTCGTAGTATTTTTACACAAAAAAATAAGTTTACTGTTTAAAACTTTTCTATCGAAAATTACAAAAAAAGAAACAGCTTTTTTAACTGATTCTTCAAGAAAATATATTGTGTCTGCGGTTGACTTTCTTTCTTTAGTTCAGATTGAAAAGAATATAATATACTTTACTAGCTCTGCCTAGCGGTTTCACCCGCTGCTCAGCTTTTGAGTGTCTTAGCGTGATGTTATATAGCCTATGCTACTTCCTGATAATTTAACTTTCTAACGGTGAAAAAATTGTTAAAATCGGTCCAGTAGTTTTGTAGCCTATTCGATCCTAAACAAACAAAAATAATCTTTCCGCTTCAATAAAATTCAATTTTAGAATTTTCAATTTTGTTCAACATTTGCGTTTCAAGTTGGATGGCTGACAATGGCGGTCTTATCGCTGATGGCGATATCTTCCAAACAACTATATAACAACTACAGAACTCTTACGTTTGTGGAGTTTCTCTAGACAATTAATATTGACCCTGCATGAAACAATCAACTCCGATACCCATTAAATCTTTATTTAAGAAGTAAACAAAAGAAAAACAAGTAAAGCGTTCATATGACTTTTAAATAGAAATACCAAACTTTTTTAGTTTTTATTTCTAAAAATGTCTTAAAAAGCTTTCGTCGAGTCTAATATAAATCTAGTTTTAAGATGAAATTATCGGCGAATTAAGTTATTAACGCCTTTTAATAACACGCCGTGGGAACGAAGCTCTGAACTCTGAACCAACAGTTATTTATTACTGTCGAGTGTATCTGTGAGTTTTGATGATCGATGGTAAACCAGTCCAGCTACCCTACCATGACGTCTTAAAGCAGAACTTATTCCGCTGAGGGAAAGAGACAGAGCTATACAGGGTGTCTAGCACCATCTCTTTCCCTCAGTGGAATAAGTTCTGTTTTAAGACGTCATGGTATGCCTACTGGGGGTGTAAAATGGCCGATTCAGCAGAATCATAATTTAATAACATGAATAATGTTACCATTCGTAAATAGATAACAGACGCAATTAAAAAGGCTAGTTTAAAAAAAAATAGACCATAAATGAAAAAGATATACCGCCGAATACTGAAACGTCACTCAAAATTTAAGGGCTGCTTAACATTTGAGCAGCTCTTAAACTTTAGATTTCGTATTGTCAAACGTCACTTTTGAGTATCTGTTAAATTTAAGTGGTACTTAAATTTTGAGTGACGTTTCAGTATTCGGGGGATAGCCCATTAAAGTTATGTATGACGTCACTCGTTGCGAAAAAATATAGCAACGCGTGACGTCACACGTAACTTTAATGGGCTATATCTTTGTCATTTTTATTCTAATTTATAAATAAAAAAATACGTGTCCCTTATTTTTGAATAACCTAAATTCGGATACCCTATTGTCTTTTACTTTGTGATCATTTTAAGAATTCTACTAATAATTAAAAATATGCCAATGGCTTAATTGCCAAGAGCCTCGACCAATACCTGAGGAGGCTCTCGTTAGGCAGCTGGATCAAGGGCTTGATACAAAAACCGGTACTCCTGGACACGGCTCGTATTGTTAGGAGATTCCTTTCTCTGGAGCCCTGACCGCCGGTAGCTTGGACCCTGTTCCCGATACCAGTAGGCTACTATTTTTACCCGACTGCGCGCCGCAAAGGAGGGTAATGTTTTTGTATTTTTAAATGTTTATTTTTTGTTTTCTATGTTTTTATTAAGAAATATTTAAAAATGTAATTTTATAATTATGTATTTAAATGAATAAACGAAAATTAATTAATATTATTATCCTACTATAATTCTGCTTAAACAACTATTTTAGACCCCCTGGAGTAAGAACTACGTATGATAGAGTATTTCACTTCACAGCTAGATGGAGCGTCCAGACTAAATGCGAGGAAGGTGGAAGCCATGTTGTGGCAGCGTAACGCGAACTAGTCCTGGATTAAAGTCCACGTATGATGACATAGTTCGATTCTTAAATAGATCCACCAGATACCTGTCTGTCGTGGGAGGCCAAGGTGTGGAAGAGGCTTGTCTCTGACTGAGTTGATTGATATCTTATCCTTGTCGTCCAGGGCTCCAGGACTCCGTTGCCACGTGCGTGTGAGTTTACTCGCGGAGTTTCAATGCGTGATCCTTGATGATGCCACCATCGCCCTCAGAAACGAACCTTTTGCGGCCCCTGTGGAGATAACATGGTTCATGAGGAGACTTTCTCGAGGAAATCAACGTTTCCCCACTCTAGGACATTTTCCTTTATCGTGGGTGCGTTTACAGTCATTCAAACTCACATACACAAACAGCCAGACCCGAAACAACTACCTGTAGGTCATACAAATATTTCGGCGGTCCCTACGTACATAACGTTAAGTCAAAAACCGAGGTTTACAGGAGAGCGTAATTTGTGTTCAACACGCTCTGGAAATAATTCTATGAGCAATAATAAATATTTTCTTTCTACAATATTTTAACAGTTTTAAGAGCTTTATTATGCTATTTACACATAAGTATTTTATTGTTTCACGTTTTCTTGGAAAAACTGATAGATAACCGTTTCTACGATACTTATTCGTTGTATTTATAATACTTGTTCTCTTATACGATTTCTAAAACAAGGTAAATAAATTAAATAAAAATCGTATGTCAGCATGTGCGCATAGATAATCTAAAGCCAATGATACAATAAAAAAAATGCCGTTTTCGACATGTCTTTATGTACGCAGGGACCGTCGATTTGTTCCGTGCGGGGAGCCGCTACACGCAGCGCAGCACCCAATCGCTTAACTACTGCCCCAACCGTGTAGTCAAGTCAATCAGCCTCTGAGTGGAGCTGATGGGAGTGTCGGACTTTTACTGACTAAATCTCAACCATGTTCCTCAAACTCAAATCACTTATTTCAATTAGACTGTTACAGGCATTGTTGAATGCCAAAAACAAAGATGAAGCTACAGTCCCAGTCACAAGACATAATAACTTGTGAAAATACTGTAGTTGTCCATTCCAAAGCGTAGATATCTATAGAGAAGAAAGGGAAAGAAACTCCATGGACACTCTTTTTAAGTATAATTTTTTTTACAAAATCATGTATACATAATTCTTGACGAGATTATACATTTCGACGGTCCCTACGTACATAAAGACATGTCGAAAATGGCCTTTTTTATTGTACCATTGGCTTAAGATTATCTATGCGCACATGCTGACATACGATTTTTATTTAATTTATTTACCTTGTTTTAGGAATAGTATAAGAGAACAAGTATTATAAATACAACGAATAAGTGTCGTAGAAACGGTCATCTCTCAGTTTTTCTAAGAAAACGTGAAACAATATAATATTTATGTGTAATTAAAGCTCTTAAAACTGTTAAAATATTGTAGAAAGAAAACATTTATTATTGCTCATAGAATTATTTCTAGGGCGTGTTGAACACAAATTACGGTCTCCTGTAAACCTCAGTTTTTGGCTTAACCTTATGTAAGTAGGAACCGTCGATATGTGTTAGAACGATGTAGTTAAAACGTGCACATTAAGAGCGTCTTTAGCGCAGAGCTGCCTTCTTTTGCCATTTATGTTCGGGAGATGCGGTATCTCTTTGGAACAGGGCTTTGGAGCTTAGCTTAGACAAGACTAGCTTTGCAATATTTATATATATTTTTTTTTATTCTTGTATAGATTCTTTTACACCAATTCGTTGTGAATGAGTGGACATGGTTAACCTTGTAGATTCTTAGACGCTTATTAACTTTGGTTAACGTATTATTTTATTTTACTTTCTGTAAAGTAAGCAATTACTTATTGTCGGACCCACGTTGTCCTCTCATACATAAGTACTAACGCTGTAACAACAACATTGTAAAACCAAATGATTTTAAAAGAGTAACCATGGAGTTTCTTGCCGGTTCTTCTGCATAAGAAACGACCAACCCGAACCTTTCTCGACGTTTTATAAGTGCCCATGTGGGCCTGTGTGAAATAAAAATATTTTGAACTAGCTTTTGCCCGCGGCTTCGCTCTGCAAATTCGGGGTAACACAGTTCCCCTTGCGCCTTATTGATTTGTAATAGCAACGCTAAGTTTTTCCTTTTCTTCCCATCTTTCTCCCTCACATCCCACTTTTTTTTTTTTAAATAACCTATGTCCGTCTCCTGGTTCCCAACTGTACCAAAACTCATCAAAATCGGTTTAACCATTAAAGCGTGAAGAGGTAACAAACAAACTCACTTTCGCTTTTATAATATTAGTAAGGAAGTAAGGATTTCAAAAAAAAGGGAGTCCTTGTCAATGAGCCTATTGGCCCCAGGATTGTGTGGCCACGTTACCTGGTGGGCATCCGCTTGAGCACGGCGTCTCCGAGACGGAACTTGTGTTGGCAACGTTCCATGAAGCGGTCCAGCATGATGTAGGCTAGCGGCACGTCTAGCACTATGTCGGTCATATCTTCTAGGACGCGTAGGAAGCCCTGGAGAATAGAATTGTACTACATTAATACATATAATAATACATACGTGTATTTACTTACCTATATATTTTATATATAACATGTAAAAAAGGACCACACAAAGAAACACACCTGGGGACCTAATACTTCTGGAGAATCTTGCTTTTAATTTTATATGTTTAATCTAATATACAGTGTGTCCCCAGATAAGGTGCACAAACGAAAATGGGTAAAACTAGACTACAATTTATCGATAAAAAAATGAGAAAAAATATATTCAAATTAAATTGTAATTAATGTTGATTTTTGATTTTTCTATTCTCTTTTTAAGACCTTTTGTGATTGTAACATTCTAACCACTGCGTGGATATTGTTCAAATAAAAACAATAATGATGCCAAAAGATTAATACTGTATGGAAAATAATAGTATAATAATAATGAATAGGGAGAAAAACATTTGAGATTTCCAAAAAAAAAAATTATACACGATGATTTTGTTAGTGACAAATAGTCCGCATACCGATTTTTAGCTCCCTACCTTGAAAATTTCGGAATGCTCCATACAAACTTCTACCCCCTATTTTAGAGAAGTGGAGGTTTAGAAATAGACAAAAAGTAGCCACGTCCGTCTCCAGGGCCCTAACTATCTCTGTACCAAAATTCATCAAAATCAGTTTAGCCATTTAGGCAGTTTAGCATTTAGTGAAGACGTAACAAACTCACTTTCGCTTTTATAATATTAGTAAGGATTATTTTATTGGATGCGCAGAACCCAACAACGTTCGGGCTGCCCCCTCCCCCCAGACCCCCCCAGACACACCTGTCTGATCGGAGATTCCTCCCTTCTCACAGGGTGGTGAGGAACTTTACACCCTGTTATTAACACCCCTAAAGAACATCTAGTCATACCCTGTCCATTTGATCCGGGGTCACGATGACGCATCTCCTGAGCTCGGCGAGGAAGCCACACAGCTGTTCCTCGACGGTAGAGTTCACAGTTTCTAGAGCCAGTAACACCGTCTGTGGACAAATGAAAATAGTATTTATTCATCTTCATCAAGAAAGACCCTTTATTTTGGGAACGCGTGAAAGTAACGAGTTGAAATTAATACCACTTACTGAAAAGTCCGTGGTCTCTTGGAGCTGTGAAGATATGAATCTTCTATGTCGTAATATTAGGCGTTTATATCGCAAGTTTGTACGGAACCGTCGGTGTGAAGAAAGAAAAGAAGAAAGAAAAAACATTTATTAGTCGCAAATTACGACGAGCAACAAAAAAATAAACATAAAACATGCAAAGTATCACAAATATTTACAAATACATATATGGGACAAAATAAAAATAGCTTGCACGTCGTGACTGCGACAGGTAGGTCACCACTCAGCATGATGCTGTGCTATGGGAGCCCACAGCACTACGCTGATTTTCAGTGGTCAACAAATAATAATTAATATTACTAATAATTTGACGTGACACTATAAATATGTCGGCGCGTCATGACATGTCAATGTCAAGAACGTTAAGAGTCTGACGCGTTCTTGGCCGGTTATTTTTTATGTAAAACTTGAGAGGCGTCAAGGGACACTCGGATGGAACGAAGTTATTATTTATTATGTACAAAAAACCTGTATACACTCCACAAAAACAATCGTCGCGACACCACACTGTTCGATGCGAAATAGAAAGACGAAACGAAAATAACTGGCTTGCTATCTATTAGAGCCCATTCACGACTTCGGTCTTAGCGGCTCGGGGCGCGGCGGGCGGCGCGGCGGCGGCAAGCGGTGCGTTTTACACGCCACGTACTCTCAGTAGCGACGAGCGGCAGCGGCCGAGAGGTGGACGGATTTAGGTAGTCAGAACGTGCTCAAAATAATGGCGTTATCGAAATTATCCCTTCTGTGTTTAGAGAGCAGTATATTTTTAAAACAAGATATTCTTAATATGAGAAAAGGAGTGCTCGAACTTAATAAAGATCGATGTTTAAATGGCGCATTTCGTGACCAATACGAAGATTACAGAAAATATGTTGTTGTGTGTTGGGGATGTCTGACATCCGTATAGAGGGTCAATTTAAAATTTCTGTTATAAACGCCTCGGTATCCATTACCGACACAAAATCGTCTAAAATATTTTTTTCATAAGTTCGCTGCCGAGTCCGTCCCGCCTACACCGCTGTCCGCGCCGCTCTGTTTCGTGGCGTCGCACTCATTCGCTTGTACTTTTGATCCCGCCGCTCCCCGCACCGCGCGCCGCTACGGCGATTCGCTCGGACAAAACCGCGCGCGTTTTCGCTATGAGCGGCGACTCGTGGCGTGCTTCAAACATTTTCATACTTTTGTTCTCACCGCTCGCCGCCGCCGCTTTCGCCGCCGCTCATCGCGGCAAGGTCGTGAACGGGCCGTTAGAAAGAGAGAGAGAGAGAGAGAGAGAGACAGATAGAGAAACACGCGCACGCCGCACAGCTTTCAATTATAGCAAAAAGTGTCGTTACAACTTTTAGTCTTAATTTTTTCAGACTAGCCCCCTTTCGCAACGCGCGATAAGGAACTTCCCAAAAACGTATTTTATATTCTACTAGCTTTTGCTCGCGGCTTCGCTCGCGTTAGATTCGGGGTAACACAGTTCCCCTTTCCTGATTTGCAGGTACCTGCTACTTGTAGTTTTTGCCCTAGCGCCTTATTTAATGTAATAGCAAAGCTAAGTTTTCCCTTTTCTTCCTTCTTTCACACGTTTATTTATCTCTATCTCTGTACAAAAAATCATCAAAATCGGTTAAGCCATGTAGGCGTGAAGAGGTAACAAACAAACTCACTTTCGATTTAAAAAGGTTACCAAAGTTAGCCTATGTCCCTCTCCAGGGTCCCAACTATCTTTGTACAAAAATTCATAAAAATCGGTTTAGCCATTTAGGCTTGAAGAGGTAACAAACAAACTCACTTTCGCTTTTATAATATTAGTAAGGATTTAAAAAGGTTACCTCATACACCAGCTCATGATGGAAATGCGGAACTTCCAGCTCTCGGACACAGCGCATGGCTTCTGTGAGGTCACTGGAAGTCAGGTACTCCTTGAGCAGCAACTGGATCTGACGGATGAGCGACTTCACGGGCCTGCGAACGGTGTAAACCATTAATATAGTCTACAAACAAGGGCGGATCCGAGGGGGAGGGGGCATGGGGGTCGTAACCCCCTCTTGGGTTGGGACCATGACCTAGATGCACCACAAATTAAAATCGATCATTATCTTCTAATATATAAAATTCTCGTATCACAATATTCGTTCCCATACTCCTCTGAAACGGCTCGACCGATTCTTATGAAATTTTTTATGCATATTCAGTAAGTCTGAGAATCGGCTACTATCTATTTTTCATACCCCTCCGTGAGCAGCGGGTGAAACCGCTGGGCACAGTTTAGTCTTATATATAAAATTCTCGTGTCACAATGTTTGTTCCCATACTCCTCCAAAACGGCTGGACCGATTTCAACGAAATTTTGTGTGCATATCGGGTAGGTCTGAGAAACCACTGGGCACAGCTAATGTTTTATAATAAAAAATATCGATTTCTGACCTAATTTTAAAACGCGATATTGATATGTTTCCTAATACAGTGAAACCTGGTTAAGTGAGACATCAATGGACCTGCAATGTCGTTTCACTTATAGAGGTATTCCACTTACCCAGTGTCTCAGATATACAGGTATAAATAAATATCTGTCTCATTTACAGAGGGTTCCATTAATAGAGGTGAGAATACAGGTTATTTCAGTTATAGAGGTGAGATCATTAAATGAAATAACGTGTTATGTAAGTAAATGAATTTGTGGGTAGAATAAGAATGAGTAAACAAACAATGTTATCTCAGTTACAGAGGTTTATGCATATAAAATTTACTCGCTGTCTCAGTTATAGAGGTAACTATGATGATAAATCGAAAGAACAAATCCCAGATATAGAGGCTTACCTCGTCCCACTAACAGAGGTAATTCAGTGCCAAAGTGTTGGGACCTCAGCATGAGTTCCAGTTATGGAGGTTTCTCACTTATCCAGGTCCCACTTAACCAAGTTTCACTGTATAAGAAAAAAAAATGGTATTGTGGCTACTACCTGTTGGTGTAGCGACAGCGGAAAGACCTCTCTCTATGTTACGAAAAATCAAATCGTGGAAAAAGAGCAATGGTTGAAGAACGTCTAAGGCTTTCAGTAGGTAGTAGCTATAATAAAAACTTTTCGAAAGAGTATGGTAACTAACACTGTGACACGAGAATTTTATACAGGGTGCAATTGAAGTCATGGGCATTATCTTAAACTAAGGCTCTTCTCACGATACTAAGTGCATTAGAGCTACTATAACGCAAAACAAAAATATTTTAGAGGCCTAGTTTAAAATAATGCCCATGACTTCAATTGCACCCTGTATATTAAAATAATGTTCAATTTCACGTAAAGGGCTTATATCTTTGTCATTGTTATTCTAATTTCTAATAAAAAAAAATACGTGTCCCTTATTTTTGAATAATCTAAAAGACGGACTAAATAGAATGTAATTAATTTGACCCTGGAAACTACCCTATCAACGCCAAGACCTCACTCTCTAGTGGCGCCATCTGGTAAGCCTAACTGGGATTAGGGAAGAACAAAAGTATTGTTTACCTGATTCCTCCACCGACTCCCCAGATATTATCTAGCCGCACCATTCCTTGTTTCATTGAGAGGAGCGTCTCCGCCCTATGTATCGCTTGTCTGAAACAAAAACATTATTTTTGTAATAGCAACCCTTTTTTTTTGTAAAACGTTGCCCATACTAAGAATTTCTCCTGTATCGTGGGTGCGTTTACAAACATTTAAATTTACATACACAAACAGCCAGACCCGAAACAACTACCTGTAGGCTATACAAATATTTGTTCCGGGGCAATCGAACCCACGACACGCAGCACAGCAGTCAATCGCTCAGCCACTGCGCCAACCATGCCGTCAAAGGTTTGCTTGCCAAGGTTTTGTTTTTCTTTCTTTGAAAAAAAAAAAAACGTTGCCCCACACCAGGAATTTCACCTATATCGCGGGGAGGTTAACAAACATTAAAAAAATATTATATAATTTTTAGGGTTATGTCCCTCAAAACGAACAAACGAACCTCTTATTGGATCACTTGTCTATATGTCCCATCTTTTTGTCAAGATCCTTTATCTCGGGAACGCGTAGGGGTATCGAGTTGAAATTAAAACCATATACTCAACGATGTAGTCCCTTTATGTCGTGAGAAAAGGCAAGAAAAAAGGCAAGCCTCTTAGTATGGCCGTTGATGTCTCAAGTTTGTACGGAACCCTTATTGCTCTTACTAGCTCTTGGCCAGATTTTTATTCACTTGACATAGGACTTAAACAGATCTGCCCCCCCCCCGCGCTTATCGTTTTCGAATTATAGGCCTTTTTTTAGAGTGGGAAATCATCAAATAACTTCCCCCGCTTTGGACGGAGCGGGGGGAGTATCAGACTTGTACTGACTAAAACCCAACCATGTTCCTTCCATTGCCCTTTATGATCCGGAGCCGCGGTATCTCTTTCGAACAACCTTTCCCCCGTGTGGCGATGTCCCTGACAGGCCCCTCTGCTTTGCTGACATCTCTTTGAGGCGCGCGTGGAACACTAACGCGCCGTCGACACGGCCTGTCGTCAATAGACGGACGGACGGTGAGCTACCCATTGCTCACCGTCCACAGGCCCGTATCTACGGTGGCCGGGAGTCGTCCCTGCGGGAATTACAGGCCTGAAGTAATGTAAACTAACTTACTTGGCGTGCGCGTTAGCATCGGTCCTATCCTTAGCAGTCTGCACGAAGCGAGGCGGTAGACAGTCGTCAGCTACACAGCGCGCTATGAAGTTAGACAGCAATACAGCCGCGTCTGGAGTGTCCAAGACTAAGTCTGGGAGTTTGTCTAGAAGACGGTCGAACGCTAGAAAGGAAATAAATAAACTTTTATATTGGACGAAATGTTACGAACATCATAACTAGGTATTATCCTGTTTTTCTAATATAAAAACTTATACTATCATGCTGAAACCTAAACTGAAAGTATATAAAAAAAAAATTTGACAGAATTTACTTCTCAACGATGAAACGCGAGTGAGGCTATCGTCGTAACCTCTTAGTAAGTACTTTTTTTTTTTGACGTGATAACGTCTTTAAAATCGTTTTAGTCGGGTGACATGTTCAGAAACTTGTGTCACACCAAAACCTCACAAGCGACATTTCATAAAGATGGTAGCGCCATCTGTTACTTGGCTCGAAAAAAAAACTTTAAATTAGTACTTAATTTCATTTTAGATGTCACTACTGGTGATAACTTATATCACCAATAAGACGTTATCACGTAAACATCTCGATCGTAAACCTACTTTACAAACAACCAATTTTTTTTTTATTATAAATACATAAATATTATTCTTATTACTCATTATGTAAAAATGTTGGTTAACCTGTAATTGGCAACTGTATAAGTCCAATACTATGTAATTTTTATTTTTTAAGATATTTTTACACAGAAGCTGTTGGTGACCTTTTTAATAAAAATATAAAAAGTACGAGAAGCAAACTCTTCAGCTTTGATCTTAAAACACTTTTGCTTAAATTGCTGGTTTGTCTTCATAAATCTATTTTATTTAATACTTTTGGCACTAAATAATATTTTGACATTATTTCTCACTTATAATACCACAAGAGCTTCAAAATTATCGGGTATTTTCCGATAGGTTCGTTGCAAACAAATGAAGGAGTCAAGTTTTTCTTGACGATTTTATTTGTTTGCAGGGAACCTATCGGGAAATGCCAGATAATTTTGAAGCTCGTGTGGTATTCGGGGGATTATTTTTCCGTCCCAAATGTCGGCCAATAGAATTGCACCATGTTTTGTTTTTTATGCATAGCAACGACCAGAGAAAATTTTCAAAAAATTATCAGTATAATACCATGTAGGTTGTACCACGTGACGTCGAATGGTGCAATTCTATTGGTCGATATTTGGGTCGGAAAAATAATCCATAATAATTTGTTTTTTTTTCGACTGAACTAGTGTTTTATCACTCATTATGTGTGTGAATGTTTGTTAGTCCTTCACGCTCAAACGGCTTAACGGATTTAGATGAAATCTACTATTAAGATTATCTTCTGAATACACATAGGCTACTTTTGAGCCCGAAAAAATGTGGTGTTCCCAATCAACTCAAATATGGTTTTAATATTATAAAGGGGAACATTTCTATCCGTGTGTGTCTGTTTGTAAATCCTTCACGCTAGAACGTCTGGACCAATTTGGGTGAAATTTGGTATGTAGACAGCTTTTTAAACTTCACCACAGATAACACTGCAGGGCGCAGCTACTCACATTATTAATATTATAAAGGGGAACATTTCTATCCGTGTGTGTCTGTTTGTAAATCCTTCACGCTAGAACGTCTGGACCAATTTGGGTGAAATTTGGTATGTAGACAGCTTTTACCCTAGATCAGGGTTTCTCAAACTTTCGGCTCCACGAACCCCTATAAAAATTTCCAGGTGACAGCGAACCCCTGACTAACTAATTAAATCCCCCCCCCCCCCCCCCGAAGAAAAAAACACAAACCGACGCAAATGGATTCAATTTTAGGTGTCATTTTGGACAATTTTAACCTTAATTCTGACTCGGTATCAAGTCGATATCTGTATTTAGTTTTTATCATGACTAGGTGTGAAAATCCACTCTCACATAAGTATGTTGTAGCAAAAGGTAAAAGGCAATTCACCGCTTTGCGTGAGAGTTTGGAATACTCTGCCTGTCTAGCTGCCCAAAAATCTATCAAAGACATCCTTTTTTTTTTTTTTGACGGGCCTGTTGGTCTAGTGGTCAGTGGCCCTGACTGCTGAGCCGGACGTCGTGGGTTCGATTCCCACCCAGGACAAACTTTGTGTGATGAGCATGATTGTTTGTTCTGTGTCTGGGTGTGATTTATCTATAATATGTATGTATTTATAAATTATATAAGTATATACAATATCAGTTGTCTGGTTACCATAACACAAGCTCTGCTTAATTTGGGATCAGATAGCCGTGTGTGAGTTGTCCCAAGATTTTCATTTTATTTATTACGTAAATCTTGTCGCGAACCCCCTGCCGTCGAATGGCGAACTAAAACTGTAACAACAACATTGTAAAACCAAATGATTTTAAAAGAGTAACCATGGAGTTCCTTGCCGGTTCTTCTCCATAGGAAACGACCAACCCGAAACGCGCCCTTTTCTCGACGTTATGTAAAATAAAAATATTTTGATTTTGATGTTGATGGAAAACTCACCAAATCCAATGTCCTTCGCAGAGAACACCCTCCCGTAGAGGTCAGAAATAAGTACGGAGGCCATTTCGCAGTGTGACGGCTTGTGGTCCAAGGCTATTTCCACGATCGTCTCGCAGATCTGTTGAAAAAACATCACTGATGAGCACAGCTCGGAATAGGGTAGTTGACACCACCAATCAATTGACATACTTTTTATGAGCTGTCAAAACGCGCTTCCCCCATAGATTTTGTATGAGACTCGCAACCGATGACGTCACTAAGTTGTCAAGTCAATGACGCAACTATTTATTAATTTAAAAGCAACTAAAAATCGAATTTTAAAGTTATTTGTTAGCACACTCCTCACACACACACCACACACACACACCGCACACACACCACACACACACACCACACACCCTCACTCAATATATTCTCTCATACCCCCTCACACATACACACTACTTTTCCCTACACTTTACACATTAAAACCGCAAGTAGCACGTGCGAGCTCATACTGCCTGCTCATCACATAACACGTGTTGAATGCATGTTTGTTTATTTTATTTTTTTCTGTTTTGAATTGTATTTTTAATTTATCTTTTTGATTTGCTTTTTTAATGCTTTTTAATCTTTAGAAGACATAAAAAAAAACATGTAACATAGATATAAGGGGAAGACACTAGCTCCTGTAATACAGTGTACACTAGCGCAGGAGCTAGGGAATTCATTAACAAGTTTGTAATTTGTTTATGCCAATAAAGATTATTATTATTATTATTTTGAAAGGAATGGAGTTCTCAGGTCTAGAATAACGTGTTCTTACAGAGAAATTGTGTCTTTAAATTATTGGTTAATGGTGTCATCTACCCAATTAGGTAGAGTTATTTATGTACAGTAATACTCCGAGTTACGCTACCCCGTTTTACGCAAATTCAGGTATACGCGGTTTTTCATTTTGATTGCCGCGCGCATCGGCTCTCTCGCTCCGCCCGCCACCGTCTAGGTGTTCAATTTGCGACAGGTTTAAACGTATTCCGCGTGGAATTGTTTTACGTGCGCAGTGCGTTTTACTTATCTAATATATAAAATTTCCGTGTCACAATGTTAGTTACCGTACTCCTCCGAAACGGTTCGACCGATTCTTATGAAATTTTGGGTACATATTGGGTAGGTCTGAGAATCGGTTAACATCAATTTTTCATACCCCTAAACCTCAGCGGGTGAAACCGCTGGGCACAGCTAGTAATGTCTAAATATGTCATCTAAAAGAACGAAAAATTAGTCATTTCAGCCTAACAAGAAAAGAAAAACACATATTATGTATTTATATGCAAAGTTGAACCCCGATTTACGCGAATTCGACTTACACAGCAATCGCTCGGACCCACCTACCGCGTAAGTCAGGGGTATTACTGTACTTACACTGATTTCATACAGCGAAATAATAATGTGGATATCTCCTCGAATCCCGGGATTAATTTTAGAGAGCAAAAAAAATCCCGTGATTGAATAAATAAAAAAGAAACGAATATTGTTTTTATTATTATTTATCTGAAATATTATTGGCCACACGGGATTTTTCATTAGAAATCCTAGTGGAGCGCCGTAAGGTTTATAGCAGCCCGAACAGTCTCCTAAGGGTGTTTTCCGAGCGGTGGGACTTGTCCCTGATACAGAGGTGGATGCAGCTTCATGTTAGCGCCTCTCCCCATATTTTTTGACATTATTGTAAATTATTTAATATTGTATCATTATTTTCATTATTGTACTATGGGAATTTGTATTATTTTAATTTAATTGCTGTTTTTAAAATTGTATGTGTTTTTGATTATTTTACTTCTTTTTGATTTATTTTAACGTGTAATTTGTTGTTTTGTTGTCATTATGGACTGTATGTCTGAAATAAATGAGTTATTATTATTATTCCATTTATTGTTTTCTATACATATAATTAAATTTTTAAATATTTCTTAAAAACAAAAAATAAAAATTATTATTATTATTATACCTCGGAATCCAGGGCCAGTCAATGAATCTTGATATAAACTTTGGAAATATGTTTTTGATAGTATATAGAAAAATGTTTAAAAAAAATGCGATCTCAATTTTTTAATTATTATTATAATTAATAATTATTTTTTGGAGTTTTCTTTCATTTATATTAGTTTGAAGTTATATTTTAAAAAGAACAACTATTACGAACTAGATCTTGGAATTCTAGGGACTGCAGGTATACCGATAAAGAGTGGGGAGGGGAATAGAGGGGATAACAGCTGCTGTTAAGCCGTCCTTTACTGGAACCATTTCACCACATTTTCAGGCCCCTATAAGAGAACCTCTGGAAAACACTAAAACGCAGAAATTTTCGTCATCCAGTAAGTAAGCTATAATTACGTACTTAAAATCCAAAATTTCAAGTCTGTAGGTCATTTAGTTCCGAAGTTAAGCGAAAGCAAAGTTTCGCATTTATGACACTCACTCATGATCATCAAAATAGGACTACTAGTTCCTATAAACTCAGAGAGCTGAAATTTGGTACAGAATTAGGGTTTAATGGCCACATTAAAGGAAAACTATAAAAACTAGAATAACCGAAGATTTGAAGTACCTGGTGACCCTGATTAGAAAGAACAAGAGCCCAACCAAACTACACACACCGGCACAATTAGGGGAACACAAAAAAAAAGGTTGATTTTGTCTAACATTGTCGGGTATTTTTATAAGTAGTTTTTGTTTAAGTGTTAATAACTTCATAACAGATTGTTTTAAGAACCCCAACTTTAATTTTAAGTCTTTTGACAAGAATTTATGGTTGTTTAAGAATTTGCTCACTTAACGTTTTGTACTCATTCTGATAAGAACTTTAGTGGATGCTGCGAATAGGGACTGTGGGTCATTTAACTGTTTACATTTGAATAGTGCACATTGTTCCGATTCCGATACAAAATGAGTGATTTACCAGCAACTTCTGCAGCTAGGGCTGTAACCATGATCGAGGAAGGGCACACCTATCGCTCAGTCAGTCACGCACTGGGTGTATCGACATCGGTGATTCATCGCGTCGTCCGACGTTATAGGGAGACTGGATCGTTCGTGCGCAGACGAGAACAGGGCAGAAATCGAGCAACTAGCGCCTTGGATGACCGTTTCTTGGTCATGCAGACTTTACGAAATCGTCGTCAAACAGCTGTCCAGACCCGAAATCGTTTAGAAGAAGTCCGTAACGTCAACGTGAGTGAAAGGACTGTTAGAAGACGGTTGAATGAAGTTGGCTTAAACCGTACGTGCCAGCAAAGGCCCCAAAACTCGAGGTAGCTCATCGTGTAGCAAGATTAGCATTCGCTCGACAGCACCAAGATTGGACTAATGAGTGGGGCCGTGTTTTGTTCAGTGACGAAAGCCGATTTTGTGTAAATTTCGTGGATGGGAGGGAAAGAATGTGGAGACATCGAGGGGAACGTTATCACCTAGCAAATTTCACTGGAACTGTGTCGTATGGGGGAGGGTCAGTTATGGTATGGGGTGGCATATGTTTGGGAGCCCGCACGGAGCTAGTGATCATCAGTAATGGATCGCTAACTGCACAGCGGTACATTACAGAAGTCTGAGAACCCCATGTCATGCCTTTTGCCCCATTCATAGGCGAAAATTTCATTTTCATGCATGATAACGCACGCCCTCACACTGCGCGTATAGTGAGTGACTACCTTAATGAAGTAGGCATCACTCAGATGAACTGGCCAGCGCGATCACCGGATATGAACCCGATAGAACATGTCTGGGACTACCTGGGAAGAAAGGTTCGACAAAGAAATCCAGCCCCTATTAATGTGGAGGAACTTAAATTAGCGTTAGTGGAAGAGTGGAACAATTTGTCCCAAGAACTCATTGATAACGTTATCCGAAGCATGGGAAATCGTGTACAGGTTTTAATTAGAGCCCGTGGCGGCAATACCCGATACTAAAACTCCTTTTTTTTTGTGATTTTTGAAAATGTTTACAGATTTCACTTTTAAGGAAAAAACGTTCAATTCTCATTTTTTGACATTTTTGTTTATTTCTTCACGTAAAGTATTGTGTGAGTCACTTTAGCGTTTATTTCAGTTAGTTTGAGTGCAATTAATTATTGATTAACTAAAAAAAATATGTGCTACATAAATTTGTTAAAAAAAACGACCTTTTTTTTGTGTTCCCCTAATTGTGCCGGTGTGTGTATTAGAGATCAACATACTGCCTTTACAAAAAATATTCAAGTTGGTGGGCCACTTCATTTGATGTCAAAAATCGAAGGTCTGATGTATCTGATGAAGAACCCTCAGCTGGTCTAAGCTGTATTAGAGATATGGTAATGCCCTCTTCTACTATTGGTACATAGAAAATCGACTGTCATTGCAAAAATCCAGCGTAGTGGGACACATCTTCTAATTTAATCTAGCCTATAGCGTCCCACAGCTGGGCGAATGCCTCCCCTTCTTCTTTTAATACGCATATAAATAAAATTAAACGAAAACTCTGGATAAGACTAGACTCGCTTTTATTTAATTATTTATTTATAATAAGCACACCGACAGCACGGTTACATACATACAAATTGAAATAAACTAACATCTAAAAACTGTATTTCAGCAACCAAAACCACGTAATGTTATACCTGTTGTAACTACCTATGTTTGTTAAGCGAGATAATAGCCCACACTGGTATTAGTAATTGGACGCTAGTGTCTCATTTTACTGGCTGTTGTTGATTATGCAACACATTCATTCAACATTGACAATGCTGACTTCTGCTCTCTTCTTTCTGGAGCGTCAAATCGACCACCGATGTAACATAAAATAGACGTACAGACGGACTTTTATCAATGACTGGAAGTCTGTCTCTACTGGAAATATGTTTATACTGTTTGTTTCAGGCTCGCCCACACTTAAGTATTATTGAAATATGCAACTTTATCAAGCCTACAATTGATTGGTTATTGAATCTACGTTTTCCAAGTGGCAATTTTCCATCGTCAATGGGTAGCGGTTCTGGCGACAGATTGGTGCAATGGTGTCATGGAGCACCTGGTTTTGTACCCTTCAACGGCCAAGTACCCGCAACATTAACTATAATAATAAAGAAATCGCAGTAAGGAACCTTAGAGTTGGCACGACTTTGTCTAGAAGGCTGGTGTTACATGCACTCTTGCTTTATACGGTGCCCCCCAAAAAATAAAAGATCTTAATGCGTTAAGATATAACTCTTTTTTGCAGCTTGCTTAGAATGCAATGGTGACAGCTGTACTAATTCTTCACCTACAATCTACATCAACGAGATCGACGACGACGACAATAATGAACAATGATGTAATAATGTGTTTGGTTAACGATAAATTATTTTTGTAAATCATTATTTTTTACGACAATCTAATAAATTACCATGGAAGTTACTCTGCAAACATAATTTATTACATATATTTTTTTTTACTTTAAACACGTTTTCCCCCTTCAGCCTCTCATTTTTCAGTAAATTGTTGTTAAAAATTGTTGTAATCGAGATCGGTAATTTTTTTTTTAAACTTTTTTATTTGAGGTTTTAATAATGCAGTCTAACACTTGATATACAGATTCATTGACTGGCCCTGGATTCCGAGGTTTTACCATTTTTATGCCTTACGGCACTCCACTATCTCGGGAAGATCCATATTAATATCAACATTTCGATGCAAGTACCTCTGCTGATAAGTTATCACGGTCGTAATCCGAATTATGCATATTTTTTAAACGTTACCCCACACTAGGAATTTCTCCTGTATCGTGGGTGCGTTTACAAACATTTAAATCACATACACAAACAGCCAGACCCGGAACAAATTTCTGTAGGTCATACAAATATTTGTTCCGTGCGGGGATCGAACCCGCGACTCGCAGCGCAGCAGTCGATCGCTCAGCGACTGCACCAACCGTGTTGTTTATAAGTTGTATACTGTAATTATTGTAGCACTAGCTTTTGCCCGCGGCTTCGCTCGCGTTAAATTCGGGGTAACACAGTTTCCCTTTCCTGACCTGCTAACAAACAAACAAACTTAATAAATTAAGATATGAAAAATATGTGAACCAACCGAAAAAAAGTACATTTTGTAATCAGGTTACAGGTAATCTAGTCAGTGTCCCGAAAATCTGACAACCCATCATACCAAGGGGTATCGTATTACGCAGTACTAACTGGGTTGTGGAGGTCAGATAGACAGTCCGGTTTATATAAAATACAGGTATTCAACTGCATCCGGTTAGACTGGAAGCCACCAACATAATTGGGAAAAGGCAAGTTGATGTACAAGTTGTGTTATCAATACTTCTAAATTGCTTAGTTAATTTGAGTGCGGTATTTGCTAATTGAATGTAAATAGTCTTTAGTACAGCGGGCCTAAGATAGGATAATATGTTTTTGTTTAATACAAAAACATATTATCCTATTTTAGGCCCGCGGCTAACCTGCCCTTGTCCCATTCTATTTGGGGTCGGCGCAACACGTTTTCTTCTTACATTCTCCTATCAGACGTCACGGCATCATTTACTCGTTTCTCCTTCATATCATTCCTTACACAATCCATCTATCTTGTCTTTGGTCTTCCTCTCGCTCTCCATCCAACATTCAGATCCATCACAAACAAAATAAAGAAAGTTATAAATACATAGAGAAAACCTTACAACCATTTAACTTATGCACAGACAGAAGATTTACTTGCTGTCTGCAAATAAAACGCTTACTTCATTTTTGTGTAATTTTTCAATTATGGTACTTTAATTTTACATTACTGTTAATTTATTTATTTGAAATTAGTATTAATGCTCTTTTTAGCCTGAAACACAGGTCCAACCTAGTTCAGGCAATTAAGCAACTGTGTTCTTTTGTTTGTTAAATGCTTTATTTTATTGTATATGTGCCCCCTTTTTATAAATAAACGATGTTATTTATTTAATTTAGAGACTAATCTGCCAGCTTTTTAAGTAAACTATAGATTGCAAAATCGGCAATTTTAGGCACCCTGATATCTTAAAGAAGTCTTACCAAGTGGCTTCTCTTCGCCGTGATAAACTCGAGGAGGTCTTCAGCAGCAGCGTTGGTGTCTCCATGCTCAAAGTACTCCAGGATAACAGGCTCCGATTTGCGCTGTAATGAAGAAAGAACATTAATCTTCTACAATGTCCGGGATCTCAATGGATGTATGGATTGTGTGAGGAATGATATGAAGGAGAAAGGAGTAAATCGACGTTTTTACGTACATAAAGACATGTCGAAAATTGCATTTTTTTTATTGTATCATTGGCTTTAGATTATCTATGCGCACATGCTGACATACGATTTTTATTTAATTTATTTACCTTGTTTTAGAAATCGTATTTAAGAGAACAAGTATTATAAATACAACGAATAAGTGTCGTAGAAACGGTCATCTATCAGTTTTTCCAATAAAACGTGAAAAAATTAAATACTTATGTGTAAATAGCGCTTAAAACTGTTAAAATATTGTAGAAAGAAAATATTTATAATTATTGCTCATAGAATTATTTCTTGGGCGTGTTGAACACAAATTACGCTCTCCTGTAAACCTCGGTTTTTGACTTAATCTTATGTACGTAGGAACCGTCGAAATGATGCCGTGACGTCTGATAGGGGAGAATGGAAGAAGAAAACGTTTTGCGCCGACCCCAAATAGAATGGGACAAGGGCAGGAAAATAATGATAACTGCCCGGGAGCTCCAGGATCTCCATGACAGGCAGGGTCAGCCTGCCTATTGTCAAACTCAAAACATTTATTACAATTACTCGATTTATTTATTGTATTCCACAATGTATATGCCTAGGTATGGGACCCTGTCGAGCACAGCAAAAGAAAAAAAATAGAAGAGTTTTTAGACCATTCCTTTTTTTGCGGATAATAAATCATCAAGCAACTTCCACCGCTCTTAGCGGAGCGGGGAGGAGTGTCAGACTTGTACTGACTAAAACCCACCCATGTTCCTTCTATTGCCCTTGATGTTCCGGGGCCGCGGTATCTCGTTCGAACAACCCCCAACCCCGGCAGTTATTAGACAATTACAGGCACTTTTGAATGTCAGGAAACAAATGAATGAAGTTACAGTCCCAGTCACAAGGCATAATTACTTTTGAAAGTACTGTAGTTGCCTATTCCAAAGAGTTGATCTCTATGAATGGGCAAGAAACTCCATGGACACTCTTTTTAATTACTTATATTTTTCTATCAAGATCATGGATACATCATTCTTGACGATATTACATACTAGCTGGCGTTCACGCGGCTTCGCCCGCGTGATGATCGAAAAAAAGTATCCTGTGTTATTCCAAACGGCTGAACGGATCTTAATGAAATTTGGCACAGAGGTAGATTATAGTTTGGCCGGAATATCACATAGGATAGTTTTTTTTCGATAATCACGCGGTTGAATTTGCGGGCGCGAACTTGTTATCTATTAAACTAAATAAAATTTTAACGTATTTCGTACGAGCCACCGTTTCTGAGATATAAAGATTCAAAAACTTTTTTTGGAGCTTCCTTTTATATACTTTATATTTTATTTTTTTGATTTCGAACCAGTAGTTCCTGAGATTACCGCGTTCAAACAAACAAACACTTCAGCTCTATAACATTAGTATGAATGAAGATAAGCTATCTCGATGCGGTTAGCAAACTGACCTAATTATATGATTATTAATAATACATAAGACTTGTTATTATTTATATCTAATACATAAAATTCTCGTGTCGTAGTGTTTGTTACCAAACTCCTCCGAAACGGCTGGACCGATTTGTATGAAATTTTGTGTGCATATCGGATGGGTCTGAGAATTGGTCGACATCTATTTTTCATACCCCTAAGTGAAAGGATGGCCTGAGCAGCGAGCGAAACCGCTGGGTACAGCTAGTTTATTTATACAATAATAATCTTTTAGAGATAAGTGTTTGATGTATATATAATATGTTTATGCGTTTTGTAGGCACGGTTGCCGCAGTGGCTTGGCTGACCGATCGACTGCTGCGCTGCATGTCGCGGGTTCGAATCCCGCACGGAGCAAATATTTGAATGACCTACAGAGCAAAAAACATACATACATCCACACAAACTTTAGCTTATATAATACTAGCTTCGCCCGCATCTTCGTCCGCGAGTCATAGTTACTTTGGGCCAACGCTAACATAAACCTGCGTGATGATCGAAAAAAATATATCTTTCTTTCCCCTTTTCTTCCCCTTTTCTCACTAAAAAAATAGCCTATATCCGTCTCCAGGATCCCAACGATATCTGTACCAAAATTCATCAAAATCGGTTCAGCCATTTAGGCGTGAAGACGTAACAAACAAACTCACTTTCGCTTTTATAATATTAGTAAGGATTAGTAAGACTATGATTCTGCTTAAGCAGGCATTTTAGACCCCTAGATAATTTATTTTCGTCAGTCAATAACAAGTCAACAATATTAAGTCGTAAGTACTACATTGTTCTCAAACAAAATATGGCAAGGTCAAACGAGAGAAATACGCAAAACAACATAGAATTTCACGCCTCCATTTGTTACGCTATTTTAAACTTTAACACACGGTGATAGAGACGAAGCATTTTGAGATACAAATTCAAGCGATTTTAAGCTTTAAGACAGCTGATTACAGCCCAATACGGCTTGCATGTATAATAATATCTTGTGAACGATAAAATAATTTGTTTTTTTTTGTTCTTCTAAACAGTTTGTGGGTTATATTATTGTAAGTAACTCTGTTATTTATGCTTTTGGACGCCATTGTCATATATGTGACAAGCAGGTGTATGCATCCAGGCCGTGTCGATGGTACTTTAGTATTCCACGCGCGTCTCAAAGAGATGTCAGCAAAGCAGAGGGCCCTGCCAAGGAAACCGCTTGCCAGGGTTGCGAGTTGTTAAAAAGAGATTAGAGAGGGTGTTAGTCAGTAAAAGTCTGACACTCCCCCCCCGCTCCGTCCAGAGCGGTCAGACGGAGCGGCCAGAGTTATTTGATAATTTCCCATCCAAAAAAAAGCTGTGCAGAAATTTTTGGAAGTCTGATTTTTTTGCATTGTTTTTTTCCACAAGGAATTTTCTTAGTAACTGCTACAGAGTCTTGATTTATGCCCTATTCATGGCAATAGGCTCGGCCCCAACAGGGTTTATAACAAGGGACTTAAATGAAACACGAAAAATGTTGGTGCACTATACGGCACACGCGCACAACCGCGGTTTAACTCGTTGCATGTCGTTAAGTTCCTACGAGGGAACATTTGACAAAATTGTCTTAAGTACCCACGGGGGAACTTTATATACAGTGTAGCTATGGATTTAACGGTAAAATCTTCGTTTTTCTGAAGGCCTACCTCGCTAAAACGTCCTACTAATTTTATGAATGCGAATGTTTGTGAGGATAGATGTATTGCGTTTGTTACTCTTTCACGTTAAAACGGCTGAAAGGATCTTGATAAAATTTGGTACAGAGGTAGATTATAGTCTGGAATAACACATAGGATAGTTTTTTTTCGATCATCACGCGGACGTAGCCACGGGCGTCAGCTAGTAAGGAAATACATCTATGAACTGTAAGCCAATTTCGAAAAGAAGAACTAAGAGGTTTTTATTAATGTTTTTTTTTTAAATACAAATACACAATAATTTTATCTTACAAAAACAGCTAATTGAGTCACCTCAGGATCTATATATTCATCCAATCATAAAGAAATATTAATTGAAATGAAGCTATACTTTTTACACTGTAGCAATATCTTATTTTCTTTCTCTTTTCTTAATAATTTGGATACATATATCTTTATGAATTGTAGCCTATGTGTTATTGATTCATCACAAAAATATATTATTGTGAAGCTTCATCAAAAACCATTCAGTAGTTTTTGCGTGAAAGAGCAACAAACATACAGACATCCTCACAAACTTTCCCTTATAAAATATTAGTAGAACATACATAATATATTTATTTTTAAGTTGTACGTAAGTTTGTTTTTAATATTAACGTCTAAGATTTTAGAATATAAGTGTTTTGGTTGTTTCTTTTAACGTATTTTTTAAATAAATAAAGTATGCTATGCATGTACTTTACGCCTGAATACAGGGCCAACGAGTTCATTGACTTTAAAGATAAGGTCAAACGTATGAGGCCGCTTCATTGCTTGCGAAGTGACGACACTTTTCAAGGCATTTTTATGCTATGCACAACAGACATGGTGGATTGTTTGTAAGCACACCATTTTAGGTGAATAAAAAATTAAATCCGACTTCAAAATTTGACGACACGGTTGGCGCAGTGGCTGAGCGATCGACTGCTGCGCTGCGTGTCGCGGTCTTAACGCCTAAATGGCTAAACCGATTTTGATGAATGTACAGAGATAGTTGGGACCCTGGAGACGGACATAGGCTTTTTTTTAAACTGAGAAATGAGGGAGAACGGGGAAAACTTAGCTTTGCTATTACAATAAATAAGGCGCCAGGGGCAAAATCTACAGCTAGCAGTTACCTGCAAATTAGGAAATGGGAACTGTGTTACCCCGAATTTAACGCGAGCGAAGCCGCGGGCAAAAGCTAGTTAAATAAAACTAGCAAAATATGGGTCTACTGTACTTCTGTCCTGGAACTTCTTCACTGCACGTGTAAGCGGGCACAAACCTTTAGACTGGAGAATTTATTTATTTTGGCTTGGCTTATTTTTATATACATAACTATCTGTGCCCAGCGGTTTCACCCGCTGAGGTTTAGGGGTATGAAAAATAGATGTTAGCCGATTCTCAGACCTACCCAATATGTAATATATTTTTTAGATATCTAATACAGTTAAGATTTTAAAACAATCAACTTTTATTGTAATATTTGATGTCCACCTTGGGCCTAGGACACCATGGAGAGTGGGCATTCCCCTTTCATAAGAATCGGTCGAGCCGTTTCGGAGGAGTACGGTAACTAACATTGTGACACGGAAATTTTATATATTAGATTGGTGTTTGCTAGCTGACATGTGACAATGAATGAATAATTTCTTAAATGTACTTTGTGATAAACGGAATTGTATAAAATTTGGTTCTTCTAACCTGACAGACAGATGTGTTGCTGGGGAGTTTGTTCCGCCACTTCTTCCCAACTTAAACACTAAGAAGTGGCGAAGGGCACGACGTTTTTGTGGGACTGTCTCATGTAATGTGACGTTCAAAAACTGCTGATTATCAGCCTAATTTGAATAAATGACTTTAGATTTTGTAGGGCGCCTCTGCCAAACTCCTAAAGAATTACAAGCGATAGTAACAGTTTAATGGACTTACGACAATCTCCTCCGGTTCAGCTTCGACAATGATCTGCTTGAACTCCACATCTCCGTTGGTGATGGCTTCTGAGTCGTAGTTGGGGTCATTCGCGTCTTCCACATACTCCTCCAGCAGTTCAGACCCTGGGGCGCCCCAGACACCCTTGCCGCCAGCTCCACCTGGTGAGAACAGTCTACATGCAATGATGACTCTTAAAATCTTTGACGGCGCGGTTAGCGCAGTTTTTCAACTGGCGTCTACATGCAATGATCATCATCTGCCCAGCCTTTTCCCAACTATGTTGGGGTCGGCTTCCAGTCTAACCGAATGCAGCTGAAAATCAGTTTTTACATGGAGCGACTGCCTATCTGACCTCCACAACCCAGTTAGTACTGGGTAATGCGATACCCCATGGTAAGACTGGTTGTCAGATTTTCGGAACACTCGACTACCTGTAACGACTGTCAAAGATCTACAAATGACAGCCGGGACCAACGGGCGAACGTGCTTTCCGAGGCACGGAGGAAACTCGGTGTGTAACGGGTGGTCACCCATCCACAGACCAACCTAGGCAAGCGCGGCTTAACCTAAAGATCGACCCGAGCGGCTGGTATTATTTAGCCATGAGCTCCTCGTCGTCTACATGCAATAATGGCTCTTAAAATGTTTGACGGCACGGCGCGGTTGGCGTAGTATTTCGACCGGTTTCGATCCTCGCACGAAACAAATAATTATGTGTGTGACCGATATTTAGTTGTTTCGGGTCTGGCTGTTTGTGTTTATGAGTTTAATGTTTGTAAACGCACACACGATACAGAAGAAGTTCCTAGTGTGGGGTAATGTTAAAAAAAAACCATGCGTATCGGAGATCGATGTATTGGCGGTTCTTTCGTACAAGTTTAAAAGCTAGGATTGTTGTCAAGACAGTCTGCCCTGCCTTGTTGGTTTATTTTTTACTAGCTGGCGGCGCCCGAGGCTTCGCCGCTGTGATATTGAAAAAAAAAGTATCAATGTGTTATTCCAGACTATAAACTACCTCTGTGCCAAATTTCATCAACGTCCGTTCAGCCGTTTTGACGTGAAAGATTAACAAACATCCATCCATCCTCACAAACATTCACATTTATAATCTTAGTAGGATTTTCAGATGGGAAATCATCAAATGATTACTCATGCTCTGGGTGGAGCGGGTGGAAGCGCAAGGTAGTGTCAGACTTGAATAGGGAATATTACGCAAACCTCGGCGCAGAGGGCGCCACTAGCACATGCAGTAAACAAACCGTCATGTGCGCAATCGCGTATCCAGATATTCTGTGAAAATATGTCAAAGTGTTAATTATTTTGGTATAACTTACCTATCTGTACTTTAATTATACATATTATGGCGTCCTACGGCCATTTACGTCTCGGCAAAAAACTTTTTACTGCTTACGCTAGTGCTGCGCCCTTGCGCCAGAATTTTGCAGTAATATCCCCTATTGACTAAAACCCATCCATGTTCCTTCTTATGCTCTTTGGCTTCGGCCGCGGTAAGCGGTAACTCTTTCGAACCAACTCGCAAAGTTTTTTAAATCATCTCCTCAAACTAGGAATTTCTCCTGTATCGTGGGTGCGTTTAGAAACATTTAAACTCACAAACAGCCAGACTCGGAACAACCTGTACCAATGCATAATTTTATTAATAACTAGCTTCCGCCCGCGACTTCGTCCGCGTGGCATAGTTACTTTGGGCTAACGCTACCTTTAACCCGCGTGATGATCAAAAAAATGTATCTTTCTCTCCCCTTTTCTTCTCTCTTCCTCCAACATTTGTCACTTTAAAAAAAAATTGCCTATGTCCGTCTCCAGGGTACCAACTATCTCTGTACCATAATTCATCAAAATCGGTTAGGTCGCGACGGAAGCTTAAAAAATAGAGTAACTTCTCCCGTTTTCCCAACATTTCCCTTCACTGCTCTGCTCCTATTGATCGTAGCGTGATGAAAAGTATACTATAACCTGCCCAGGAGTATGAAGAATAATTGTAGCAAGTTTCGTTAAAATCCGTCAAGTAGTTTTTGTGTCTATAACGAACATACAGACAGACAGACAGACAAAAATGTTACTGATTGCATTTTTGGCATTAGTATCGATCACTTATCACCCCCTGATAGTTATTTTGGAAATATATTTCATGTACAGAATTGACCTCTCTACAGATTTATTATAAGTATAGATATATACGCATACGCAAAATACGCGCCTTAGACGTGGATTTGCGGGGATACCAGCCCGTTATACAATACAATAATAATATATAGTCCTCCTGACCGTTTTCGGCCATGGTGGCCAATCTCAGCGGAGATTAGCCAGCGGCGCGGGAAATATTATAATGCAGGCGTGAGTGCGCAGACACAGGTGCACTCTCCGTTCCCTCACTCTCATAGTCCGATGGGACGGCAGTCCGACACCACCGGCGAGAGATCAGGCGCAGGGCCAACGGCTTAACGTACTTTCCGAGGCATAAGAGTATCATACCGCCAAGATTTAAACTACAGTCTGCTTCTTCCTAATAGAAAAACCCAATAACACATAATACCTTGATTATAACATTAGCGTCTTAAGGATTTGTAACAATCTCAAATGGATAAGATATTATATTATACAATTTTATCTTGTTTTGAACATATAAGCCAGCTTTTTAAATACATTACTAAAATTGTATTAAACAAACGGTTTTTTTTGTGTTTATTGATTGAAAAATAAAGCATGTCAAGCCGTTGGTACCTGCTGTCATTTGTAGATCTTTGACAGTCATTACAGACAGTCAGTGTCCCAAAAGTCTGACAACCATTATTACTAAATGGTATCATATTAGTATTACCCAGTACTAACTGGGTTGTAGAGGGCAGATAGGCAGTCACTTCATGTAAAATACTGGTATTCAGCTGCATCCGGTTAGACTGGAAGCTGACCCCAACATAGTTGGGAAAAGGCTAAGCAGATGATAATATAGTACTGAAAGGGAGTTGTTTGTCTTGGTATGGACATGCAATGAGGAGGGATGAAGCACATGTGACTAAAACTGATGGATTGTGTAAGGAAATATATATGGGGAGAATGGAAGAAGAAAATGTGTGGAGCCAACCCCAAATAGAATGGGACAAGGGCAGGAAAATGATGAGTACTTAAAATATATTACTCTTCGTTACCTGCAATCTTTGTTTGCGTGATATTAAGTATTAAGAGTATTTAAAGTATTATAAAATAACTGGACAATTGCAGTCAGACTCAAGCACTGAAGGTTCTGTACAAAGGTGCAACATAAACAGCCATATTGATTGACTCAGTAGACTAAGAGTATTAATTTTTTCACAGCTGCAAGGGGCCATAGACTTAAGTGTATAGTTTTAATTACAACTCAATACCTCCACATGTTCCCGGGATAAAGGATATTGACAGACAGACCACAAAGTGATTCTATAAGGTTTCTGCTTTTTGCTTTTGAGGTTTGGAACCTTAAAAAAGATGCTCCTTTCATAGAAATCACCTAAAATATATAGAGGTTATTGTGATTGTACAATAAATATTGAACTGTATATTGACCATGTAGATAAGCTTAAGAATTAACTTTAGTTTGTGTTTAATCTGTTAATGTTTCCACAAATATATTTAGAGATAAGACTACTATTTATGTTCACTACTTTAAACAATAATTTTATCATTAAGTATTATAATGGTAATTTTTTTTTTAAAGTTCTTCTTTTCTGCCTACCCCCATTTGAAAAATTCGTGAGTTTGATTATTTTATCTAACTACTGCCAAGTAGCTATAAGAAAATTTAAAATAAAAGTTTTATTCAAGAAATGCTTAACTTGGCATTTTCCTATTTACTACTTCTGCCTATTCTCGTAGAAAAAAAAAAACTTAGTGCATTATGATTTGCAGACCGATTTGACAGTCAGAAAAACAACAACATAAAAAAAAACTAATTATAAATGTGTACACTAGCCACGATGTCTGCTTACAATAACCCCGTCATCTAATATGTTTATAATTAACCGCGTGGCGACGACGACGCTACTAAAATAGCCTTGATATGCGAAAGTTGTTTATATTATGGTGTTACGTAATCTCGCGGTCTGAGAATCATACCATGCGCCCGGGTTCAATAACAAAACCTAGATAATAATAACACCCAACTGCGCATAAAGGTTCTGCGATTGCGTGACCTTCAAACGATGGCCCGGATACCCTATATACAGAGGTACATTATGTGACTATGTGTAGTAAACATTACGTAAAAAAATATACCCCAAATGCACCTCTGTTCATGGTAGACATAGCATTTTCTAGAACTTTCAAAACAACCGGTTGGGATTAGTTGGGACCGAAATAATGTTAAATGCAAGGCGTGGTGTCGCCTACCTTTCTTTGGCAGCCCACGTCCATGGCCGTTGCGCGGTCTACGGCTGTTCTTCCAGCTTCGATATTTAGGTAACGGCGTCACAGCAGATGCCGCAGCGTTTGCCGGGGCCTCCTTGCTATTAGAGCGCCAAAACTTCTTATGTTTGCGACGCAGACGCTCCGAATGGGAGGTGGCGGCGTCTCCGGCGCCTTCGTCCACAACCGGCTTTTCGTTATCGTCTACCGCCACGTTTTCAGAATCCGAAGCGAAACGCTCGACTTCCATGGCGGCGGCGGAACGAAGGTTTATTAGAGCAAATCGAACTTGAAAACCTACAGAGAACTCGAAATAGAATCTAATGGGACTCGCACAAAAAATGTGGGTCACGTTTATTTTGTTTATAGGTACGATAAACAATGGATCGCACGACGCACGTATTTGTTTTGGGAGCACACCGACGTGAAGTTAGTCAAATAACATGGCGGACGATAGCGATACGGATTTTTTCTTTGATTGTTGCCAAGTTGGGTTGGACTCTAGTCATTTAGTCACACCTCACTTCCGTATGAGCGTTAAAGACGCGTTCTTGAATCTTTATAAGAATCGTAACTCTAAAATAAGTGAATTTATTCAACAAGATATTAACCAATTTCTACAAAAGTTTAGCCCTGCTGAGGGGGATATAATCCCAAATCTAAACTATAATAAATAAAAAGGTCGGACTGAGCTGTTTCAATCATTAGAATATAAGTGAATCCATACATCACCAAAACTGACATTATAATACAATGGTCTTTATAAAATAGAAAATTTACTAAAAACCAATTATTGCTGATAATTAATTTGCTAAAAATTGTGAATCGCTACCATAGTAGTACTGTAGAAAACCACTCACTAGTCTTGCTAGGCTGTGGTCACACCTCCCATATTATTATTATACTCTTTGGGTCACACTTTGACGCATGCACGACGCATGTTTCACGACTTTCATTCACGATCTGTCACTGGTCGTCTTGTTTTGGTTTATTGTATCAGTATTTGTTGATTGTTTTTGAAGTTTATTCGGGTTTATTCATGAGAAATCCAGGGTCAAACTGAAAGAAAATGGATGTCGAAGTAGTAGCGGCCGCTGCTCTTTGTTTGGGTGCCACGTTTAATTACTATTTAGCGGTTTACCGGCGCCACATAGCAACTAAAAAGAAGCTTCGCCGAAGGCGTTGTTGGATGCAAACTATACATCAAGAAAGAACTAGGTAAATACAGGGATAAATAGAAAAAGAGCGAGATTCGAAAATGTAAATTCATATTTCTTCGATAGAATAAAATGAGTACACGTTTATCAAGAATAGACTTGATAAAACTTTGTTAAAAAAAGCATTAAATTTTTTTTGGAAGAATGTTATAAAATTAAAAAAAAAATCTTTTTTTACAGACTATATTGCCCACATTGTGTTACATAGTGATTCTATTTTTTTCGTTTATTCATTTGCATACATATTTTATTTATATTTATTATCAAAACTTATTAAAACAAAAAACATTATACTCTATTATTCGTACTTATAGAAAAAATAAATAGTGTGGTCATACTCAGCTACAGATAGATTTATCAATGCCCATTTAAAATATGTAGCTTCATAAACCTACCCATGGTAGGCCCATCCAGCCTTTGGGCAAACATCTTCGAATGATGTTGGTGCTTCTTCCCACTCTGATCATAATAATTTCCGATGATCTTATTGAGTGCAGAGTTGCAGGATCGCCTTTTTATTTCAATATCCTAAACCGTGTTACCATTGTTGAACTGAATGCACATTTAAAAAAAAAAAACGTTTTCAGCTCGAGCCTCAACAACCGTCTAGTAGAGCTACTCACAGAGTTAACGGGTGAATGCTTCATTCACATGTCATCTACCGACTTTGAATATTTACTGCAGAAAATATCCCCTGTCATACAGAAACAGGACACTCATTGGAGAGAATCAATACCGGCAAAGATCCGACTTGCGATTACACTCAGGTTTCTGGCGACGGGAGACAGCTATACAACTTTGCATCGGTTCTTCAAGATTTCCAGTTCTTTGGTGTCGAAGATCATACCTGAAGTCTGTAGGGCTTTTGTTATGGTTTTACAAGACTTGATACAGGTGAGTTTTTAATATTTTTTGTTAAAAAAAAACTATGGGTAAACAGATGTACCTATATTTAGAATCATGGTGAAAAAGAGCACCAATTGTAACTGGAGGCCGGGGTAGAACATTGCTTTGAAGAAGATTAATGTTCAAACTTTTCGACCACCAGGCAAAAGGTGTTGAGCACATAAAGCCACAATACAATACATGATGGACTTTTGGAACATATTATAGGGTAAAATTGCAGATTGGCACTAAGAACAGGCTATTTAGAGTCAGTCCAACCGTGCAATCCCTATTGGGAACAAAATTTACAAAAATCCTTAGCAGTAGTTAATTTATGTATAAAAAAAACCTTTCATGCCATAGACTACCTTTCCCCGCAGCTGCGTTGGTGTAGTGTCAAAAATTATCCCACAGACAATCCTTACTATATATATAATATATTATATAATATTATAAAACCGAAAGTTTGTTTGTTACCTCTTCACGCTTTAATGGCTAAACCGATTTTGATGAATTTTGGTACAGAGATAGTTGGGAACCAGGAGACGGACATAGGCTAACTTTTTTGAAAAAATAGTGGGATGTGAGAGAGAAAGAGGGAAGAAAAGGGAAAACTTAGCGTTCCTAGTACAAATAAATAAGGCGCAAGGGGAACTGTGTTACCCCGAATTTAACGCGAGCGAAGCCGCGGGCAAAAGCTAGTAGGTATATAAATGTCAATAAGATGCTACTCGTAGATAGCTTTCCACTAAGGAAAGAATTGTCTGAATCAATCGTAGTGCTGAAGTCGACGGCACGGTTGGCGCAGTGGCTGAGCGATCGGGTACTGCGCTGCGTGTCGGGGGTTCGATCCCCGCACGGAACAAATGTTTGTATGACCTACAAGCATTTGTTGCTGTTTGTGTATGTGAGTTTAAATGTTTGTAAACGCACTCACGATACAGGAGTAATTCTTAGAGTGGAGCAACTTTTTTTTTAAAGAAAGAAGAAGAATGAAAAAATTACCCAATTAAATTACCATCTGCCACTAATTACCATTACACCATTTCAGACACCCACCAGCCCAGAGGAATGGCTGGAAAAAGCAAAAGGATTTACTTTCCCCCATTGCCTTGGTGCTCTGGACGGGAAACATGTCTCTATATGGTCACCGTCACACAACAGTCCTGAAGATATGAACTACCAAGGAACCTTTAGCATGGTCTTACTAACCCTAGTAGACGGTGACCACAGCTTCATGTACGCAGATGTAGTGCAAAGTCAGAACACCGACAGCAAAGTTTTTAATGAAAGTGACTTGTGGCTAAATATTAACACTGAAAATCTAAATCTTCCTCTGTATACACCATTGCCCGATGAAGACATAAATATGCCATATATCTTTGTTACTGATGGAGCGTTTTCTCTGGAAAGACACGTTATGAACCCGTTTCCTGGTCACCAAGATCCGAATAGCTCTGAGAGTGTTTACAATCAATTAGTTGCTCAATCTCATTCAGCATCGGATAATGCCTTTGGTGTCCTTTCAGCTGTTTTTAAAGTTCTGCACAAACCTATTATTTTAGAGCCCTCGAAATCTGCTGTTGTCATTCACAGTTGTTTGCTCCTACACAATTTTTTGATGAAGAGTGAGTCATCAAAAGATATTTATTGTCCTCCGGGATCAGTCGACACATATATTGATGGAGGCTTAATCACCCAAGGATCCTGGAGACATGAGAATCAGGACCATTTTCTCCCAATAGAACCTTTGCCCTATACGCCAGAAGAAGAAGCTATTCAAATTAAGCTTAACTTCCTTGATTATATCAGGAGAAATGCGCTGATAATTAATTAAGGTATTCAAATTATATGAATCCCTATTCCAAGGGAATTGTTTTAGTTAAAAGAGGTTCCTTCTACGGAGGCTTAATTATTTTCCATAAATTTATGATGGAATAGCTGGTTATGAGAAAAGGGACAGTAACATAGATGGAGCAATAAAATATGTCCTCCTAAAATAAAGGTTGAAATGAGGTTTAATAAACACGCCATAAATATCAAGAAAGATGTAAAGATCATCAATGGCTATGAGAAAGCAACAGACCAAGGATATTTGTAAGCTTATAAAAGATAATAATGGCCAAGAATGAATTGAACTATGAAGAGGTACCGCTTGGCCGTGAACTTACTACAAGGACTGAGAAGGAAACAAATGAAAGAACTTTTTTTTCTTGGTTGTGACGTTGATGAAAGCTGCTTAGAGTACAAGAAGGAAACGAACGCGCCGTCTTTTGAAGCTATTTTCTTTAAAGACGCAGGTCATTGTCAAAAAGACTACCAAATTCAGGTTAGGGCAGTAAGGTACTCCGACACAGAGCGAATGCGGTTCTCCAACCAAACGATAGCCCATTTGCTGGAGTGTCTGAAACGTCCCTACACGTGCACTTCAGTAGACTAAAAACAAATGTGCAACAGTAGTTTAGTATTAAAAATAAGCCTTCTTTTTTAATTGCCCGTCGGACTCTAACACCGACAGTTCCGTACAAACATCTCAGAGGATTTTTCCACAACTTCAAGGGACCACAGGTTTGAGTATAAGGTTTAAATTTCAACTCGATGCCTTCACGCGTTACCGAAATAAATGGTTTTGAGAAACGGACAGATGGACAACAGTCATCCATTAAGGGTACCGTTTTTTCCTTTTGAGGTAGGTACGGACAGTGGCGGATTTACCAGAAGGCTGAGAAGGCTGGAGCCTAGGGCGGCAGATTTCAGGGGGCGGCAAATTTGGCCTATTTATTTTTTTAATCTTACAAAAATAAACGAGTAAGTCAACAGTATGCCACCTGTTACAAAAATACCCTAGTTTACGATCACACTAATAATGGGAAAATGCCAATGTAATGTGGACAATAGAACACAAACCATAAAGTTGGAATTTCAGAATAAATGATTGTGAACTAAACTATAACCTATTGAATTTCAAAAGTCAGTAGGGGCGGCAAAAATTGAATAGTCTACTGGCAGCAAATTTGTAAATCCGCCACTGGGTACGGAACACTAAAAATAAGTAGTACCATCGATACTAAAGATGAAGAAGCAAGTGGCCCGAGCGTGACAAAATGCGCCTGAGGAGCCTAGAGTCTCACAGACCCCAAGGTTGAAGACATTCATGAGGATTTCCACACTTAGAAAAGGTGGTTATGGTGACATGATGTCAGAATGATACTGAAGGCACTCAAGGCACTAAGCCTTATAGGCACTGCTGATTGTTTCAAAGAGTATTTATTACATTCTTTGTAAAAAAAAAGATTTTTTTAATAAACAACATTTATAATTTATTTATTTTTTTCCCTTATCATAGAGAGTACATGGTAAGGATTACTACTTCTTAAAATCTAATAATACATCAATTCAATAAATAAGTTTTCTCTACACAATTGGTTTTCTTACAATTTACAGCTTTATAAGCAACTAGCTTTTGCCCGCGGCTTCGCTCGCGTTAAATTCGAGGTAACACAGTTCCCCTTGCGCCTTATTGATTTGTAATAGCAACGCTAAGTTTTCCCTTTTCTTCCCTCTTTCTCCCTCACATCCCAGTTTTTTAAAATAAAAAATTGAAGAATGCTATGCAATAGCTTTACCGTGGCAGTCCCCGAGTGCCACACGTATTTAAAAAAATGTTTTTATTAAACGCATCCACAATACATGACAAATTCCTAGGCTTCTTTTTTCTCCTCTCTCTTCTTTTCTCCTTTTCTCACTTTTTTTAGCCTATGTCCGTCTCCTGGTTCCCAACTATCTTTGTACCAAAATTCATCAAAATCGGTGTAGCCATTAAAGCGTGAAGAGGTAACAAACAAACAAACAAACTCACTTTCGCTTTTATAATATTAGTAAGGATTACTCAATCAAAATAGCTGCTCTAACAGAATCGTAATAAAAAAAAAACATAAGTAATAGGGGATTATGTTTTTTTTTTAATTGCACCCGTTAGGTGGCGCTACTGTCCGTATGTATGTGGCCAAATTTGATTTGCTGTGTTAGAGGCAGAACCACTTCTACCGAGACCGCTCCATCATCTGCCTAGCCTTTTCCCAACTATGTTGGGGTCGGCTTCCAGTCTTACCGGATGCAGCTGAATACCAGTATTTTACTTGGAGCGACTGCCTATCTGACCTCCATAACCCAGTTAATACGATACCCCTTGGTAAGACTGGTTGTCAGACTTTCGGTACACTGACTACTGTAACGACTGTCAAAGATCTACAAATGACAGCCGGGACCAACAGCACGTGCCCACCGAGTACAGCGTACCGAGACCGCTATTTCATATAAATAACGCATCACATTTCGTAATGGTCACTAAGTGACAAATCATCACTTTTAGAATTTTAATGTGATCTTTATATTCTGCCAAGGCGGCCATTTTAGGTCCCCTGGCCTCGTAAATATGACGAGCACAGACAAGGAAGCGAAAAGATAATGAAACTACTGTTTTTTAGATTGGTGCGGGTGACATTAGTAAAATGTACCATTACTCTTCAATCTGGAACGTTACCTCGATTTCTGGTCATGACTGAAATTCTTTAAGGCTTCACTCTGAATATCATAGCCGTATAGGACTACCCACAGACATGTTTAGTGATAGGATGAATTACTATGAAGCACTAAACATATCTTTTCTTCTAATGTCACCCGCACCATTCTACAGCGAAAATAGTTTAGTAACGATCCCACTTAGTGGCGTTCTGTAGTTTATGACTACCTCCATGGCAAATAGGCACAACTTTATGCACCTACTCTTAGGCCCAGCGCATGCCTTTGGTACTGCGGCTCTGACAGACACAGGGTCCGATATTTCAAGCGACTGCCAGCGCTGCTCTGAATCTGACTGGACTGCTCGTGGCAATGATACGAACACTTCATACAAACCCAGCTATTTCAACCGCCGTTTATCTTCTTGCTTGGCTTCTGAATGTTGTAGTGTGATGTTTAATACCTTCCTCAAAAATTCGTTGGCAAACTATTCAGTTTCATTAAATTAGTATAGATAGCTAGGTATTTTGTGTCGATTATGAATTTGATGCTAGTAAATTTAAGTCAGGCCCGTTCATTTCTCTTGATTTGTCCCAAAGGCAATTATTGAGGACTTTTATTTTCATCTTCATTTGATTGGTCGGGAGTGGCACTTAATTTTCTTTTCTTTACATGCGTTTCTCGATCTGATGAAGAACCTTCTTCATCCGTGGAATCTTTACTAGACGATGAGGCATCCTCTAGGTCTGTTACCTCACACTGTATATTCACTCTGTTATTCTTCAAGTTTTCCGCAAGATTTTCCAGGAGTTCCTGTTGGTTTTCAATTTGACTGTTCAGCTCGTATACAAATCTTAACAGGTCTTCATTCTGCTTACGTTCTTCACAAACACGTTCAAACAACCACCGTTCCGTCGCGGTTGTTAATTGAACTTCGTTGCCGCCCAATATTATCTTTTTTAAACCCATCGTAAAACGAGTAGTGGGCAGTAATTTCTTTGTAATATCGCGTTCAGGTGTCACGTTATTTGCGTGTCTACTGTTCTATGAAAATAGTACGCAGTATGAGTAAACAGGAATAATCGATAAAAGCTTGTAGAGACAAACCAGTTGTTTTTGTACCAAAAACATGCAATATTCACTTGGCAACATTTTCTTTTAGATCGTGAGCGCGCCAAAGAAATAAACATGCTTTTAAAAAAAATGAATAGTAAGAATCTTGATATTATAATAAGTAGAATTTATATACCCGCTACCGGCGTACGAAGCAATAGGATTGTGTAAGGAAAAATTTAGAAACTGCATATTTTTATGGTCTTATTATACTCACGTTTTGTAAAATCAATATATTTTATCTTGTAGCAGGTGGCGTTCTGTGGCTTATGTATGTACCTGTATACTTATAGTTCTCTTTGGGCTTATGCCTACCCTCGGAAAAAGGCGAGTGAGTTTATGTGTGTATGTAAATTATATACATAAGTACTCGGAAATACTTGTGTTAACTTAGTAGATGAAAGAGGAATAGGGTGGGGTGGATTACTCATTTCTCATAGGAAAGAGAGGGCCCTCTGACCAGATGTACGGATAATTTCTTGTGGGATGGGTACTACACGATGGTTATCATCGAGCTGTTGAATATATTTTAATTACCTACGATTTAAAACTTTGCGTGCCGTGGTAGATGATGCCACCACACCATTTCTCTTTTTGGCGCATCATTAGAGGCGCAACTAACATTGGAATTTCGATTTCTACCTTTCAGGCGTTAACATATTGTGTGATAAAGGTATAACCATGTCTATTGTTTCACAGTACATACATTGTATTAAATTAGCTGTAACAAATATTTAACAACATAGATATATTTTGTGATAGTTTTTATAGGAACTGAAACACAACGCATTAAAAAAAAACTCAGTAAACGTCAGTTGTCAATGTCAGTTTAGCTTTTTTAACTTGTCGATACTTGCTCGACTTGAGTTCAGATGTATTGTTTACAAAATTTTAAATCATGCAGAAACATAAAGAAAACTTATTTCGGGAAAAGTTCAGCTTGTTAAACTCACAAGAAAACAGTGAAGATATCAAATGGTCATCGAGTTCATCTAGTGAATATGAAAATACATCGTGCAATGACAAATTGTGCAATAGTAACAAAACTCTTACCCGGAAACGAAAACGTAAGAAAAAGACGCTTAAGAATATATCTAACTTAGAAATTATGATCAAAGATGCTTCTAGTGACCATAAAAGAGATTGCTACAGAGAGAAATCGCCGATTTTAGTTACGAAACGTGTCGAAACTCCCTTATCTCCAATACTTACTTCATCTAGATTCCCGCCAAACAAACCTTCCTCTCCAATATTATTTATGAAAAGTTTCCAACCAAAAAGTCCTATTTTGATGTCAAAAAATGCATCTCCTAATAATTCAAGTAAAGTGAAAAAAAGACTGGCATACAATAAACAAAAAACATCAAGAGAACTTACAAACTTAGAGAATACAGAAAGATTAGTGAATTGTAAATTTAAATCAGACACAGATAAAAACCATGCATTGGAAGAGGACAACATTTTAAACATATCAATTAAAAAAGAAATAGAATATAAAAACAATGACTTGGAAGTTAATAGTGTAAAAGACATATTAGAATTAAAGAACTCCTTAAATTCAGAGGGAAGTGGATCTTCACAGAAAGCAAAAATAAAACTGATGAGTAATGTAAATAATTACTTTGAAAGCCATTTTAGCTCAGAAAACACTTCACAAAATATATGTGACACACCTACTCCAGAGGAATGCTTAAAAAATGATACTATAGATATTTTGAGCTGTAGAACTCAGTCAGTACCAATCATACAGAATTTGTCTAAACAAGATAGTACATTTACTACCAACTCAGACACCTCAAACTACTTTGAGAAGAATAAAAAGTTGAAATACAAAAAAGGTGGACTAGCATTCAGGCTAAATATGCTATTAAAAAAACAAAATGCACATATTTCTCTATGGCAACATGAAAGATTTTTGGCGGGAAATTCAAACTTTGTCATTCCGAAAGAAGAACATTTTGTTTTGTGCATAGAAAAAATTGATTTTAAATATGGATGTTATTTACTTGATGCTTGTGATGTAAAAAATGATAAATATGTTATTTTTATGAATAGTTTATATGTTAATAATAATGTGATGCCTGAATCTGTTTTAAAATTATATGAGCCTTATAAAATTTTAGAATTTGAAGACATAGATTATAAAATAATTATTAATGTTTGTAAGTTTGAATGTTTTAGTTTGAATAACTTGGCAACAAAGGCATTTTAATACTGAGCCTTTGGTATGCAATCTTGTTATACTGTTGGAATGCAGATTAACCACATCACATTTTTTTTAGATAACTTACTCAAAGACAATCATTATTTTACAAGTGTACTTTAGGCAGATCCACAACAGCATACCAAAGGTTAATTTAGGATAAGCATAACATAATATTAAAATCAGCCTATAATATATTAACTACTATGACTCATTTCCTTTAGTTGTGAAGGACACCAGCCTGTTAAACCATGAAAGAAATATAGCCCAAATCCACCACTTCGCCTAATTGTTGGTTGGTGGATGTCACACAAGTAGCTAGATTGATTTCCTGTACCCTCTTTTAGGAAGAGGTTTCTATAAAAATAAATGTTCGAAATGTATTGAAGCATTTAACTAAATCAGTTTTGTTTGTTACGGCTGGGCCATACTTCAAAATCATCATCTCATTTACCCAACTTTTTAGAGTTTGTTCTAGTCTAACAGTTTGTGGCTGAATAACAGTATTTGAACATCTTATTTGTAGGTAGTTAATAATGTATCCATTTATTAAAATGAAAAAAAAAATAACATAACATTGTTAAAAAAATCAATATACCCATTTTAATATAAGTAGTCTATGGTCTAATTTGATCAACATAACAATTAAAACTCTACTTTATGTTTTTTCAAATAGAAGTGAGAAAAGTAGGGCATGCTATTTTAAACAGAAGGTATTATTTGTATATTATTTTAAATCTATAAAATAAAATTTAAAACCACTGTTATTGAAATTATCATTTTCTTAATATCTGTAATCCTTACTAATATTATAAAATCGAAAGTAAGTTTGTTACGTGTTCACGCCTTAATGGCTAAACCGATTTTAATGAATTTTGGTACAGAGATAGTTGGGACCCTGTAGACGGACATAGGCTGTTTTTTTAAAAGTGAGAAATGAAGGAGAAAGAGGGGAGAAAAGGGAAAACTTAACTTTGCTATTACAATAAATAAGGCGCAAGGACAAAAACAACAGGTATCAGGTACCTGCAAATCAGGAAAGGGGAACTGTGTTACCCCGAATTTAACGCGAGCGAAGCTGCGGGCAAAAGCTAGTAATATATATTATTGAGTAAGAAATGACTAAAAATATAAAATTAATATTTACAAAAATTTATAAACGATAAATAAAATGACGCTTGTAATTCTCGAAGGGTTCGCAGAGGTGTTCTATATAAAACATCCACATTGTATATAGTGTTTAAGTCCTATTTAATTGGGGGCGACCATATTTCCATCAACTGTGCACAAATCCAGACTATGGCTGGTACTGAGAAATCTGCCTTGTTAATCTTGTGACGACGGTTTGGTTCCCAAGTCGCGCTAAGTGTGTTAAAAGCTTTTTTTCTTTTTTCGGTTGATTAATCATCAAATGAGTCCCGCTCTGAGCGGAGCGGAAGAGTGTGAGACTTGTACTGAATAAAAGCCATCTATGATCCTTCTTTTGCACTTTGCGGCCCAGGGCCGCTATATTTCTTTCGAACCAACATGCAGGTCTGGTAGGCAGTGGCTCTAGCAGGCTCGTCTGCTTTGCTAACATCCCTTTGAGGCGCTCGTGGAATACGAAGGCACCGTCAACACGGCCCATCGTCCATAGATTACGCATTGCTCACCGTCCTCAGACATACTTCTACGGTGGTCGAGAGTCGTCTGGCGACACCTGGGACTCCTGGAGTTTAACCCTTGATTTCAAAAAATAAACTCATCAGAATCAGTTTATAATGTTCCTAAGGCTGAGTGAGACACGGGCTTCTTCTTTATGAGAGGGAGTGGTGCATAAACACACAGGCCTAGCGTGAGTGCGATTCGGCTAGGCCATCTTCAGGCCTACCAAGAAATATCGGATTAAGTCAATGAAAGCAAACATGGCGACACGTTAAGCTATACATTTCTAGTATAGCATGGCCTCGCTTTGTATAGAATTAAAAATCTTTGTATACTGCTTTCGTACAGCTAGGATTGGCGTACTTATCGATACTTTGAATCTTGGTCATACACCCATATTCTAAGTTGTAACCTCGAAAGCTCCTCGACTCACTCCTCCGTCGAGGATACCTCAAGGCGTTCCTCGAAAGATCCTCGAAATCGGTATTCACAGTCGTCAGTGTGAGGAAATGTTGAGGTCCCTCGAATGAGTGGGAGTCGAGGTGATACGTCACAAATACGTCATTATTTGGAGGAATATCTTGTTTGTTATATTGGCTAAACTTATTTTGAAATCAGTCTGTTAGCGCGTTATCCGTGGTTTTCAACTAGATAGAGCATAGAGTAGACTAGAGAGAGTAGACTATAAATAAACAAACCCTAATAATTTATCAACTTGAATCAAAAACCATATCTTGGGCAAAAAATATAGTGATACTTGAGAAGTGGAGGGTTTGGGAATATTAAATTTTTCATCAGCAGTATTTCATTACTATCGGTGCGTGTTATTCGCTGTACTTCTTGTCTTGTTTTAACTTGCTCGAAATGGCTGGAACCGGGAGATAGTTTTTTAACGAAAGTGAATCATATAATCAATTATCAATCGAGTCATATATTTCCATTTGTGATCCACACACTATTTGCACGTTAATTGAGAGCCAACCTTTGCGATTGCGAAATATTCACTTCACCGTTTTGCCTACTGGGATTTTTATTGGTATACTAGCTTTCGCCCGCGGCTTCGCTCGCGTTAAATTCGGTATAACACACCAAGCAGACCTGCAGTTTTTGCTCTTGCGCCTGATAGATTTGTAATAGCAACGCTAAGTTTTCCCTTTTCTTCCCTCGTTCTCCCTCATATGCCACTTTTTTTTTTAATAAAACTTAGCCTATGTCCGTCTCCTGGTTCCCAACTATCTCTGTATCAAAATTCATCAAAATCGGTTTAGCCATTAAAGCGTGAAGAGGTAACAAACAAACAAACAAACTCACTTTCGCTTTTATAATATTAGTAAGGATGAGTACAATCAATGCATCCTATAACCCCAGGAAATCCAGCAATACGTTGAAATTTAATCTTTACATCAGCTTGCTCAGCAACATTCGGAAAAGAAATTCATCACAACATTTTTAGTGAGCCGAAATCTAATTTTATACTCATTTTCGTCATAACACTCAATTGGATTTTCGGCATCTCGTAAATACCGTCTCGATAAGTAATCGTAAGGTTTATGGTATAAATATTCAATAAACTCTTCAAAAGACAAATTATGAAAATCAGATAAAATGCGCGTGTTTTGGTTATAATTCCCTTGATAACTACCTCAAGGAAGCTTCAAGGTAGATCGCGACGTACCTTAAATTTGACAGTTGTTTCCTCAAGTCAAATTCTCCTCCACTGAGGAAACTACTTAAGATGAGGGGTAAAATCGCAACTATGAATATGAAATCACCTCAGTGAGTTTGAGTTAAGTCGAGGAAATCATGAGGTTACAACTTAGAATATGGGTCAGTCATTAGTAGGTCTACCTCATATCTCCTTGACTTGAGATGAATCCATATAACTAAATTCATCTATTTGCGCATGGCTAAAATCAGAATTGATTCCGCTAGTTACAAACTAGCTAGTTTTGAAGCGACTTAGGCAATATTTTAAGAAACATAAATTAAAAAATCAGTCATGCTAAAGTAGTGAGTGTGCTCGGTGTCTAGGAACGCGCTTTCAATTTTGAATTTGCTACAAGCTCTGACATTAGCTATTCGTTTAGGAAGATTGCTACGTAGATCAAGTATTTATTTTTTATCAGGTTTCAGTAAAACGGCAATAGTAATAATCTACATAAGAGAATTTAAATATAAACACAGTGTAAAATAATTTCCCTCTAAAATACAAGCCAACAATTCTCCACTCAAGTAGTATTTTTTGGATCAATGTAGCAACACTGCTTTCAGAAGAGGTCCTGAATTCAGTCGATATTTTTAGCACAGGTTTGTTACACGCGTTCCGGTTGTTCCAAAACAAAATCAACACATAAAATTGTACGAAAATAGTGTTTATTACCTAAAAAAATCTTGGACTTCACCAAATAGATAGCTTGCTTTTAGAAAATGGCACTAATTTTAAAATCAGCGCGTTAATTTTGATAATTTCTATTTTGAAGCATCTATTGATTGATTCCTGTATTTTGATTCAGTGAATTTGGGTAAGTTTAGTTTATTAAGCGGTCTAGATGTAAATTGTAAACGTTACGAATAAACAAACTGGAGCTTTGTTGATACAAAAGACGCTTGCTCTCGAAATATCTACTTCATGAATACTCATACATAAACTGAAGTCGTAGATGATTCTCATTTCTATTATACACTCCTTTCAAGTTTAGTATGGTAATTCAATTGTTAATCTAACTAATTAATATCACAATTTCTTTCCATAACTGATTTTTCCAATATTATTTAAACACGTAGGTACTTAGGTAGATTAACCGATAAAATATTATTTTGTTTTCCCAAAACTTATCGGAAATTATCAAGGTACTTACGAAGATGAGAATATTTATATAGGTATTTGAAAAAGGAACGGATGATTGAAGAGATTTTTTTCGGTGATTTTAATAGCATTGAGGCATCAGTAATGTCACGCTCATTTGTCACCTACGGTGTAAGCAGAGGTGGATATCTACTTAAGTTCCTTCTCCGAAATTTTTCCAGTTATAAAATTGAGCCCATTTAATAGATGAGCATCCTTTTTTTGTATTTTTATAAAATGTCATATCTCGGAAACAATGCGGTAATACGTTTTTAAAGCTAAACGGTTAAGTGAAACCCTATGCTGCAAAAAAAAATCGAAACAAAAAAAAAGTGCTTCATTTTTTTTTGTTTGTAACTTGCAATAGACGCAATAACGTATCCTTCTATTTTTAAACGACTTTAAACAAAAGGAGAAGGTTCTCAATTCCACTGCATTTTTTTTTAATGTTATCATTTTTTTTACGTAATTTTTCCCGATTTTCAAAATTCTTTTTATACTCCCGAGGTAGTCCCATATCAATTTTATCTCTATTGCTTAGGTAGTTTATAAGTTATCATCTTTTATAAAAAAAATGTTTCCTTCTTATGTATCTATGTGGTGATATGCTTAACTTTTTAGTAGCAATGGAAAATGAAAACTCGATAAGAATTTAAGTGAGATACGACCATACCACAACTAAAAAGGATGAAATAAAAAAACATTTTTGCAAATAAGAGAACCCACTTCCAAAAAAGTCGATATGTTTTGTTTGTTTCATAATTTTTTTTGCCACCGATCAAAAGTCATCAAGTTTACTTGGCGAATCGGGTTTTGAGTACAAAGTCAAGTTGAGTCGGATTCGCGCACCGGGGGTTCCGTGCAAACTTATTTATTTATTTATTAATGATTTAATGTGATGCACAATGACATATAGTTACACGCTAGGCTTATAACTAGTCAGTACCTACATGACCCTGTTAGGGCGCAGCAAAATGTCTTAAAACTAATAAAATTATATTGTAGTGAGTCTCTAATATCACGTATGGTAGGAACTTTCACAATAATATTAACTTTAACAACATAAACAAAATTCATTAAACTTATATCTAACCTTAAACATTTAGTACATACATAAATTATATTTTTTAAATTCTATTTTAACTTTGAATCCTTACTAATATTATAAAAGCGAAAGTGAGTTTGTTTGTTACGTCTTCACGCTTAAATGGCTAAACCGATTTTGATGAATTTTGTTACACAGATAGTTGGGACCCTGGAGACGGATATAGGCTATTTTTATAAATATGAGTGGAGAAAGAGGGAAGAAAAGAGAAAACTTAGCTTTGCTATTAAAATAAATAAGGCGCTAGGGCAAAAACTATAGGTACAATGGGTACACTGATTCTGCAGCCAGATCTACGGCCTGAAACTGCGTTAAGCGGGCGCCCGCGACGGGCAAGGTAACAGGTACCTGCAAATCAGGAGAGGGAACTGTGTCACCCAGAATTTAACGCGAGCGAAGCCACGGGCAAAAGCTAGTCTTCCATAAATTCTTGGAAACTATAAAAACTTTTTCCTAGAACAATGACTTTAACCTGGTTTTAAATATTAACAATGTTTTTGTGGACCGTATATTTTCAGATAATTTATTGTACGTGCATGAAACATAAACGGCCATATCTTTTGATTTTGTAAACTTAGAGGGTTGATTTTGTGCAGCTCCAAGAGACCACACACATGAATATATGTATAGTTTTAACTAGCTTTTGCCCACGGCTTCGCTCGCATTAAATTCGGGGTAACACAGTTCCCCTTTCCTGATTTGCAGGTACCTGCGACCTGTAGTTTTAGCCCTTGCGCCTTATTGATTGTAATAGCAATGCTATGTTTTCCCTTTTCTTCCAACTTTCTCCCTCAATTCCCACTTAAAAAAAATTGCCTATGTCCGTCTCCAGGGTCCCAACTATATCCGTAACAAAAATTCATCAAAATCGGTTTAGCCATTAAGGCGTGAAGACGTAACAAACAAACAAACAAACTTCCTTTAGCTTTTACAATATTAGTAAGGATTTCAAATTCGATACCTCCACGCGTTCCTGAGATTAAAAGTCCTGACAGGCAGACAAACGCATAACACAGTGCTCTTATAAGGGTCCCGTAAGGGCTTTTTCTTTTTGAGGTACGCGGATCCCTTAAAAAATATAATAAGTCAAGCATTTTCAATAATTATGAAGGCCTTAAATTATTTATTTAAACTTCATGTACAATAGTGGTACATAGGCGGACTTAATGCCATAAGGCATTCTCTACCAGTCAACCTTTGGGTTAAATACGACAACATTGTGATAGGGTACAAAAATATTTATATCTAAAACTATTTGTTTTCGAAAACATTATAAATATTTATACGGATACTAATACACATATATGACGGGAGAGGATCTAACATAATAAAACTAGATCTTCAGTGGCATTAAATCGAATTTATTAATGATTTATTCAACTAATGAATTCTACAGGAACTACCCTTAATCAGTTTCTTTATATAGAAATGGTCTTATGAAGTTATTAACTCAACATCACGCAATAGAAAACATGACACCCAGTAGTACAGAGATTGGGAAAGTAACAGGGTAATACGGTAGCACCGTATCACGATAGCACATTAGCACTGTAGCACAGTAACACAGAATCACAGTAACACAGAATCACAGTTACACAGTAGTTTAGGCAAAAGAACAACAATATACAGAGGGGCAGAGAAACAGTAATTAAAAGTAATATAACCTGTGCACTAGGAAACGCTTGAAGTCAGACTGCCGTTTTACCGCTGCGCGACTCTTTTATACACTAGAATTCTAGGCGGGGGTTATGGCACAGCGCGCTAGCAACTGCAGAATGACTCAGCGCGATAGCAGCTGCAGAATGACTCAGCGCGTCCCAGTGCAGAAGCTGCTAACAATACGACGCCGACACGGCCATGCTGACGTGCGGACGTCCTCGTACGCTCAGTTTATAATTACATCTACAATACGAAAAAGAAACTGATTAAGTACCGTTTGGTCATCCTGCCATTGTTTCTGGTCCGGTCCTTTTAGACCCTACAGATATTTAAGCACTTCAAAATCAAAATAATTTTATTTCACATAGGCCTACATGGGCACTTATAAAACGTCGAGAAAAGGTGCACGGTTCGGGTTGGTTGTTTCCTATGGAGAAGAACCGGCAAGAAACTCCATGGTTACTCTTTTAAAATCATTTAGTTTTACAATGTTGTTGTTGTTACAGCGTTAGCACTTAAGTATGAGAGGACAGCGTAGGCCCGACAATAAGTCATTGCTTACTTTACAATAAGTAAAATAAAATAATACGTTAACAAAAATTAACAAGCCTCTAAGAATCTACAAGGCCAACCATGTCCACTCATTCACAACGAATTGGTAGAAAAGAATCTACATATTCAAGAGTAAAAAAAATATTGGAAAAACAAAATAATAACTATGAGACGACTTGGTCTAGTCACCTATGACTCTACAAAGCTTACTTCTTGGTCCGGTCAACTTCAGACCCTTCAAGATTAGACCTCTGGTCCGGTCTCCTTAGACCCTTCAGATATTTAAGCACTTGGTCCAGTCTGCTGCGACTCTACAAGACTTACTTCTTGGTCCGGTCAACTTCAGACCCTACAAGATTAGAACCCTGGTCTGGCATTATTTTTTTTTTTTTGTATGTCCCTTCAGTAAAACTGGACTGGACTTAGCTAGACTGAACAACTTTTGTTCCTTTAGCTTTACTTTTTTTTTTAACCCAAGTCCGGCATTTTTTTTTGTATGTCCCTTCAGTAAAACTGGACTGGACTTAGCTAGACTGAACAACTTTTGTTCCTTTAGCTTTACTTCTTTTTTTTTTATATTTTTTTTTTGCCCTTCAGGTATGTCCCTTCAGTAAAACTGGTCTGGACTTAGCTAGACTGAACAACTTTTGTTCCTTTAGCTTTACTTCTTTTTTTTTATCCTTTTTTTTTTTTTTTTTTTTTTTTTTTTTTTTTTTTTTTTTTTTTTTCTTTTTTTTTTTTCTTTTTTTTTTTTTGCCTAGCTTCACGAACAAGAACCTCTGTGCTATTATTCGCCGACGCGTCATCCTTATAATATTTTTTTGCGATATCCGAAAAGAACGACAACGACGCAATACTAACGTTTCCGTCTCTATACATTTACGAAATTGCAATATTTGTTAAAGACAATCAGTCTAAATTTGACACACTTAATACTAGACGTCATCAATGGACACTTAGCCAAAAGGACATAATACTGCGCTTTTCTCTAAGAGTTGTCTAGGCATGTGTCCTAAGATTTATAATAAACTACCAAAATCGTTAAGTATATCCACAAAATAGCATTTTAAATCTAATCTATAAAAAATCTTAGTTGAAAAGGCATACTATTCTATTAACCTGTCAAGGACCGCCATTATTTACATCAACTATCCGTCAAGCACCGCCGGGCGGGCTCTTATCGTAAGCGTAATCTGACCCCGGTCACAAAACTAATTGCTCCGTTTCTGTTGCTTCTATTCACATACTCTAAACGGTGTCGGGTTGTTCAATGATCTGGCTATGAAATACAATATAAACAAGATTCTGATTATACTTCAAGAAATAAACACATCCTATTGAAATCGGAGTACTTGCCGAATAGTTATGTTGCTGTATTATGTCGATTTCTGACTAAATTGTGTGATCATTAAACACGAAATTTTTGTACTAATTTCACACTTTTTTTTTTTTATGTTACTTACAATAGTTTTAGTTTCTTTCTTTGTCTATGTTTGTAAAATATTATCTACCATCGAGAACATTCGTTCAGAAACGATTTTAAGATTTATCTTTACTGCAAATACAGTTTTAAATCGATCGGGGTTCGGTGGCACAAATTTGTGCCAGCGGGGCTCAACGGTAATACTTGTTTACTGACACGTTTTAGTGCCGCTGTGGCTCTAGAAGTTAATGAGTTTTTATAGCATAAAACATAAAATAAAACTGTCCGATCTATGTGTTATTCTATTTTGTATTTTAGACAGTTTCATGTAATTAATTTGTACGCCTTGCAAGGCAAAACATAGTGAGACAACACAATTCTTTAAACCATATACCATGCACCTATGTTTCACAAGTAAATAACTTTGACTTTGAACGACTGACCTCGGGGTACTTCTCGCAAGTTTTCTATTGTTTCCATTAACGTGTTTTAATTCGTACCTATCTTTTTTTCAAATAGCGGTTACTCTAAAGGGGCCTTTGCATTTACGGTCTAGTTACGTTTGGTGTCTTCACTCGCATTTAACAAAGACAAAATTTACCTACTGAGAAAAGTTTTACCAGAGCCTTACCCTTGTTAAATCAACCTGTGTCATATTGAGCCAGCTTTTTTTTTTTTTTTTTTTTTTTTAGCATAGGAATTCGATCAAATGGTTTCATTATTTAACCATCTTCATCAGGATAGTTAGTAGATCCCTAATCAAATGAGCTTCCCTAAATGCCAAACATTATTTTAAGAGTGTGAACCCGGTTACTCCACAACGAGTAGTATTGAGAGCTAATTGAATAACACCTAAATGATCAGAATTCTAATTTGTTTTGGCTATAGTGAGCGTAGTTATCAAGGTTCTCATGACACGCTTGACCTGGCACTTTACCCAACTGGTAACAGTGGCAATTAAATGTAAATCAACATGATTATCTTTACAAGAATTCTTAAATTCAGCAGTGTCGTATGTTTTTTTTTTTTTTTTTTCATATTACAAAAGATTTCGGACTGCCCGTCCGCGCAATCTATAAAATGCGTCATCGCGAGTCCCTCAGAAAAAAAATTAAAGAGATCGATATACTGACTCTGCCTTCACTTTATATCTTAGAATGTATATTGTGTGTCCGTAAAAATCGGGGGCTTTCAAAATTAGGAGCGACTATCATAATATTAATACACGAAATTGTAATTCCCAAATTTAGATTAACAAGAACTAGCAAGTCATTTCTATAGTCTATAAACGGTGTACGCCTTTATAACAAGTTGGTAAAGTCGGTTATAGAACTGACAGATGGAAAATTCAAAAACTATATCAAACGTGTCCCTATTAAAAAGCATTTTATAAAATCAAGGACTACGTTAAAGGTGAAGAAGTTCTACTACAGTTCTTTCCACGTATGCGGCTTCCCTGGTAGCTTACAAACAGCACAGATTTGTGGATGTCTCTAACTATTGATGAATAAGACAAATCTTGTGAAACTACCTATAATCACGGAAGAATATTCTCTACGTTCACTTTTTCCCCGAGCTAGTCAGTTAAATTTAAATGAATTGTATGCCATGGCAAAAACAGACCTGCTATGTTATGGACAAATGGACCTTTTAAATATAAATAACACAAGAACCTAAAATTAATTTTGCTGTGAACATGATAAATCAATGACTAGGTTAAGGAATGCGACAATATTGGCAAATGGCAACCATGTAGTGGTTTTATTACGTTCGATTTTACGGTAAAGTATGCCCTGCCTTATATCGTATAAGTGCGATATTTCAGACGGGAAATCGTTTGAACGGAATTCGAAAATGTTGATAATGTTCCACAGATTTAAGTACTGCTAATGTTTCTAATCCATATATGAATGGTACGACATTTTGTGGCTAAAATATCGCGACCTAATAATACGTTTTTATTGAGACACTCATCCGGTAATACATGAAATGTGTTTGCACAAAGCGCCTACCAAAAGCATCACAGTAGCATTTTACTGTTGAGACTACGTAAAGGAATACTAGGCTTTTTTTTTATTTTTACATTTTTGTCGACCGTCTACCCGCGTTTTATGACAATATGTTTTATTTTTTTTTAATTTTTTTATTTCCGAACTATACCCGGACCAATCCCGCACAAAATGTAAGATTGAAAAGTTAACGTTATAAGAACCAACCTCTTTTCACCTGTAACGAGATACTACACACAGAACCAGAATAAAATATGAAAGGAAATAGTATCGACTGAATACTGGGTGTCATGTGGCGGGATGTCACACCGTCTACTTTTTGTTTTTAATTTTATACTAGCCGAAAAGAAAGACATTTGTCCCTGTATTAAATTGCCGGTAGTCCCCAGTAAAAGTGGGAGTGGGTCTGATCGCACTTCTGATGACGGGAGAGGATCTAACATAATAAAACTAGATCTTCAGTGGCATTAAATCGAATTTATTAATGATTTATTCAACTAATGAATTCTACAGGAACTACCCTTAATCAGTTTCTTTATATAGAAATGGTCTTATGAAGTTATTAACTCAACATCACGCAATAGAAAACATGACACCCAGTAGTACAGAGATTGGGAAAGTAACAGGGTAATACGGTAGCACCGTATCACGATAGCACATTAGCACTGTAGCACAGTAACACAGAATCACAGTAACACAGAATCACAGTTACACAGTAGTTTAGGCAAAAGAACAACAATATACAGAGGGGCAGAGAAACAGTAATTAAAAGTAATATAACCTGTGCACTAGGAAACGCTTGAAGTCAGACTGCCGTTTTACCGCTGCGCGACTCTTTTATACACTAGAATTCTAGGCGGGGGTTATGGCACAGCGCGCTAGCAACTGCAGAATGACTCAGCGCGATAGCAGCTGCAGAATGACTCAGCGCGTCCCAGTGCAGAAGCTGCTAACAATACGACGCCGACATATACATATCAAATAAACTAATAAATACAATTAAAAAATAAATAAAAACGAGAACTTTAACAGTAATTACTATGACTTTTTTTTTTATAATTATGCGTCTAAATGCTCTAAAAGAAACACAAGTTAAAAGCGCAAGTGTGAAATACACGGGTGCCGGCCGCCGCGAGACGACTCCCGGCCACCGTAGATGCGGGCCTTGTCCGTACAGGCCGTGTCGACGGCGCGTTTGTGTTCCACGCGCGCCTCAAAGATATGTCAGCAAAGCAGAGGGGCTTGCCTGAGCCTCCGCCTGCCGGGGTTACGGGTTGTTCGGCCCCGGAACGTAAAGGGCAATAGAAGGAACATGGGTGGGTTTTAGTCAGTAAAAGTCTGACACTCCCACCCGCTCCGCCCAGAGCGGGGGAAATTATTTGATGATTTCCCACCCCAAAAAAAAAATAAAAGTGTGATATACATTGCATGTTGAACGTAATCGTATTGCATTGCAATAAGAGTTAGTTTTCAAGGAAGTGTATTGAAAAAGTCTTAATCCTCTCTACGTATTTTTTGGTTGATTCTATATCATACGAAGTAGAGCAGTTTGTGGAAGTGTATGGATGTAAATGGGGTAAATCATTAATATATGAAATCATTATTATCTAAAAAGAGGAAGGGACCTAATATCGATCCTTGTGGTACAACCATTTTTAATTGGCATAATTTTTTTTTAAACTTTGCTCACGCTAGGATTTTCTCCTGTATCGTGGGTGCGTTTACAAACATTTAAACTCACAAAAACAAACAGCCAGACCCGAAACAACAACCCGTAGGCCATACGAATATTTGTTCCGTGCGGGAATCGAATTCCCATGCAGCACAGCAGTCGATCGCTCGGCCACTGCGCCAACCGTGTCGTCAATTTGTATTTGCTGCTGTCTTTAAATTTAAATACCGAGACCGAAATGTTCAAGTTTCAAGAGTAGGGTTGATGTGATAGATGCGGGTCTATGGACGGTGAGCAATGGGTAGCTCACTGTCCGTCCGTCTAGTGACGATAGGCTGTGTCGACGCGCGTTAGTGTTGCTCGCGCGCCTCAAAGGGATGTCAGCAAAGCAGAGGGGCCTGCTAGGGCCTCCGTCTGCCGGTGTTGCGGGTTGTTCGAAAGAGATACCGCGGCCCCGAAAATTGAAGGGCAAAACAAGGAATGTGGACCGGTTTTAGTCAGTACAAGTCTGATATTCGCCCCGCTCTGGGCGGAGGCAGTTATTTGATGATTTCCCATCCGTTACAATGGGTTGATGTGATGACACAATGGTACTGACAGAAAGGTAAAACGTTACGGCTGTCAGCAGTTAAATAAATTTTCATTTGAAGTAGAATTCGGCTCGCGCTATTATAAATCTTCATACACTAAATTCAATGCCATATCTACTGGAAATATGCAAGATTCTTGGACAATTTCCAAGTATTTATTGATTGATTCAGAAATAACGTTGTTATAAATGTTTATTCTTTACTAGCTTTTGCCTGCGGCTTCGCTCGCGTTAAATTCGGGGTAACACAGTTCCCCTTTCCTGATATGCAGGTATTTTTCGTTGGTAACAAAGATTGTCTGTACCGATTTTTAGCTTCCTACCATGAAAACTGCGAAAAGTCCCATTTAAAATTTCACCCCCTCTTTTGAGGGGTTGGGGTCAGATTTCTGAAAAAAATGATGCGCAATGTTTTTGTTAGTAACAAATATTCCGCAAACTAATTTTTTGCTTACTACTCTAAAAATAGCGAAATGCTCCATACATACTTCAACGCCCCATTTTAGGGAAGTGGGGGATTAGAAAAAGACAAAACGTAGCCCATGTCCGTCTCCAGAGTACCAACTACCTCTGTACCAAAATTCATCAAAATCGATTTTGCCATTTAGGCGTGAAGACGTAACAAACAAACAAACTAACTCACTTTTACTTTGATAATATTAGTAAGGATTCGTCTCGGCAATCCTCTTTATTTGATCCGTTTATCGTGAATTCATAAAAAAAAATAGTCTGACATCTCTGGCCGTCGCTATTTGCATTTGGAATGACGTTGTTTAAATAATCATGCACTGTCAGCTACATTAAATATATTGTATACAAATTAGTTTAAATTTAACTTCTATGATTTTATTACTGTATTATTTATTATAAGTTATAAGCTTACCTTTGCTTAAGATCAAGCAGTAAACCTGATTATAATATGCCCGGTGGGGTTCAAGTCCAGTGGGGGTGCTAGACTAAACGCAGAAGTTAGTTTTGCGAGGCCCGTTAGATTGTGTCATTTCATCTAGCACGTAGGGGTGAGAAGATCCGCTGCCCGTTTTTCACCAGGCTGTTTCTCATGTACCGGGATAGTTAGACATTTGAAATTATGACAGATGATGCATTTTTGTAACCAAAAACAAAATAGAATAAATTATATAAGACAGCTCCCAGACACGGAAGCCTTCGTGAGTGAGTCCGACTCACACTTTGCCGTTTTTTTTATTTTATTTAGCAGAACCGATTAAATCAGTGGATTATAAAATCTAATTAGATTGCTTTGCGAGGCTCCCTTAGCTGCGACGCCGCCGCGCCGTCAGCGTTTGCGACGTCGCCTAAAATCGCCACTGCTCGTGGCTCGAGGCAGTCACTCCATGTAAAATACTGGTATTCAGCTGCCTCCGGATTTCCGGAAAGACTGGGTTCCGATAACAATAAAGTGGGAAAAAGCCAGATAGACGATTAAAAAAAAATGATGTTTTAGTTTCGTGTAACAGGGGGCGAGTCTATGGCGTTCAACTTTCGAAAAATTTAGGATCTGTAGCTGATACTGAAACCAGGGTAGTATTTAGAAACAAATCTCACTGCTGTAACCCTGTCGTGAGACCGCATTTCAGATATCGATATAACTAATAAACGATTATTGAAACCCGGTTTGCGACTCGATTTTCAAGTGCGTCAGTCATCATCTGCTTAGCCTTTTCCCAACTATGTTGGGGTCAGCTTCCAGTCTTACCGGATGCAGCTGTATACCAGTATTTCACATGGAGCGACTGCCTATCTGACCTCCATAACCCAGTTAATGCTGGGTAATACGATACCCCTTGGTAAGACTGGTTGTCAGACTTTCGGGACACTGACTAGCTGTAACGACTGTCAAAGATCTATATGTGCTGGGACCAACAGCTTACGTGCTTTCCGAGGCACGGAGGAAACTCGGTACCTATGTAATGTGTGGTCACCCATCCACAGACCAACCTAGACAACCGCGGCTTAACCTAAAGACCGACCCGAGCGGCTGCTATTATTTAGCCACGAGCTCCTCTTTCCTACGTGAGATTAGTACTACTTAATAAGTATATCGGTTCTATCGCTAAGATAATCTTAAGACACGGTAGACCTTATCTTAAGACCAGAGTTTTTCTCAAGACCACGAGTGAGATTTGTTTATAAATACTGCCCTAGGACCCGTATGCAACCACTGTTGTTAACCAGCTTTGATATTAGTTCTATAAATTACCAATTTACGCAGAAACTTGCGATAAATAGCACATAAATCAACGTATTCTTGTTTATGCTAACTAATGTGTTTACGTAACTGTCAAACCGCCATTTAAAACTCTATTGTCGATGCCGATGTGTCCATTAACGAGCTGTCTATGGTTTCTATTTCGTTGATGTTTTTTTTCTGCGAAAATGTACGTCATGTTGTTACATATATTAATTTAAGGCCTTTTCTCATGGGGTTAGGCAGAAACCACAGAACGCTGCCTGTTACGATTCTTACAAACTCCTCTTGTCTCTGTCGCTTTCATACATCTGGTCATACACACAAGATCTTTGAGTAAGACCTCTGAAGAACCTCTAAGGGCAGTGTATGTCCTCGCATCTCCTCCCGGCGTTCTTACGTCGTTCTACATTCCATTTTGTATTCATATGTGGGTAGATGTAGCCCCAATCGAGTACTACACTGTTTATAATAATGTCACCGGATAAACTGCAAACGCAATAGAGGTTATAATAAATCTGCACAGATTAAAAACTGTCTGCGAAATGTAAACAGGTAATTTCGTTTACAATTTAATGCATCAAAATTCGCGAGTTTATAATTTATCCGTGTCTTGCCGTCAGATTGAGTTATAGTGTTGCGTGGTTTATTTAGCGTGTGAAATTACGCCGCCATTTTGGTATTATACATTTTTTTTTAAAGTGGCCTATTTTTTTGCGGATGGAAAATCATCAAATATCTCTAAAGCTGTACTGAGTAAAACCCATAGATGTTTCTTCTTTTGCTCTTTGTGTTCCGGGGCTGCGGTATCTCTTTCGAGTAACCCGCAACTCCAGGCAATGGCCCTTTTTTTTTTCGGGTGGGAAATCATCCAATGACTTCCCCCGCTCTGGGCGGAGCGGGGGGGCATGTCAGACTTGTACTGACTAAAACCCACCCATGTTCCTTCTATTGCCCTTTACGTTCCGAGGCCGCGGTATCTCTTTCGAACAACCCGCAACCCCGGCAGGCGGAGGCTCTGGCAAGCCCCTCTGCTTTGCTGACTCTCTTTGAGGCGCGCGTGAAACACGACCGCGCCGTCGACACGGCCTGTCGTCAATCGACGGACGGACGGTGAACTACCCATTGCTCACCGCCCACAGGCCCGCATCTACGGTGGCCGGAAGTCGTCTCGCGGCGCCCGGCGCCCTGGGCGTCTCCCGCGGCGGCTGGGTTGGGCAGATATTCTCTCCCTCAAACGCCCGGCCACCTCCTTTGCTAGCATTACTGCTTCGCAGAAGGTGGTGACTGACGGTACCATATCCATAACGTCTTATTTTAACCTTACTTTACGCTGTCATACTATCACTCATCATCGTATTTATTGACGTTTGGGGTCTATGGTAAGCATGTACATACCATATAGACTATAAAGAGTAAGCTATAGACATTGTTTTTGTTTTTTTTTTTACTACGAAAGTTGATTAGGGATAGAGCCTTTTTAGGTTAATTACTTTTTCCAAGTATTTTCTTTGTTAGCTGTCCGTTTTGTTTGTTTTCCGGTGGCGTTTACTACTGGTCACTTAAATAGAGCAAAATTATCAGTGTGTCTGTGTCTCGTCCCCATCGGTGGGATACAGGCCTGCAGATAAAATAGAATTGGATGACCAATGGAGGTATTGGAAAATTGTCTTCAACGTGCGGATGGGAAATCATCAAATAACTTCCCCCGTGCTTGGCGGAGCGGGGGGGAGTGTCAGACTTGTACTGACTAAAACCCACCCATGTTCCTTCTATTGCCCTTTACGTTCCGGGGCGGTGACCCTGGCAGGCCCCTCTGCTTTGCTGACATCTCTTTGAGGCGCGTGTGGAACTCTAACGCGCCGTCGTCACGGCCTGTCGTTAATAGACGGACGGACGGTGAGCTACCCATTGCTCACCGTCCACAGGCCTGCATCTACGGTGGCTAAAACGGAACCCTTATAGGATCACTTTGTTGTCTGTCTGTCAGTCAAGATCCTTTATCTCGAGAATACGTAGGGGTATCGAGTTGGAATTAACACCAAATACTGAGGTCTATGCGACTCCGCCCCTAAGACTACCCACTGACCGAAATATGTGAGCAATGTGAGCATATTGTTCCTAATAATAGTGTACTAAGAGCCCAGCTTCTGAGAAAGTGTATTGAAAATAATATTGTTTAATGTTAAGTACTACGTTGTTCTAATATGCTGCGTATGCGGTAATATGTTGGCTCGTAGATTCGCCCGCTGCACGGACCAGGTCAAGATAACACTTTTCAAAGCGTATTGTCAAGGTCTGTACACGGGTGGTCTGTGGATCAACTACACCAAAAGGTCGCTAGATGTCCGGCGCGTCCAGTACAACAATGTTTTAGAATGCTCTTGAAATTGCCCCGGTTCTGTAGTGCGTCAGAGATGTTTGCATAGAACCGTACTGACGGCTTCCACGCAGTCGTACGGAAGAAGATAGCGTCTGTGGCAGCTAGAACCCGGGCCAGTACAAACAGCATTCTAAAAACAGTTACCGAGAGTCTGTTTTCCCCTTTTTTGAGGCATTTTGTGGGGAAGATGACTGCTTTCATCTTCTGTACAAAGTGACTCATACTCTAATTGGTTTTTTTATTTATGTACTAGCTGTTCCCCGCGGTTTCACCCTCGCTGCTCACCACCTCTTTGCCGTAGCGTGATGTTATATAGCCTATAGCCTTCCTCAAGAAATGGACTATCCAACACTAAAAGAATTTTCTAATTCCAACCAGTAGTCCCTGAGATTAGCGCGTTCAAACAAACAAACTCTTTTGCTTTATAATATTAGTATAGATGTACTAACACTAGATATAAGGCGTGCTACTAACACTATGGATCTCTGGTATCCGAAAATAAATAAATTAGTATTCTGTTTATTCATTTTTCAATCTTATAAATACATTTTTAAACATTTCTTTAAAAAAATATAGAAAATCATATAAAAATATGTCTCCGCCGGTATCGGGAGCAGGGTCCAAGCCGGTGGTTAGGGCTCCAGAGACAGGAACCTCCTCACAATACGAGCCGTGTCCAGGCTTGCCTAACAAGAGCCTCCTCAGGTATTGGTCGAGGCTCTTGGCAATTAAGCCATTGGCTGTAACGACTATCGGCACAATGATCGCTGAGTCCACATCCCACATGTCGACAACCTCGCGAGCCAAGTCAATATACTTGATTTGTTTATTTTTCTCAGCTTTCACGAGGTTCTCATCATGCGGGACCGTTATGTCAACAATCATTGCGCGCCGCTCTGATCGATCCACCACCACTATATCAGGCTTGTTGGCAACAATAGTCCTGTCAGTGATGATGGAGCGAACCCACTACAAATTATTATTGTTATTAATACATAAATTAATTTACAAACAACTGTACCACGGTATTCTTGTTACAGACACGCTGATACAATGGAGAAGCTGACAGACCGCGGACGAAATAATATTTTCATAGCTGCTTTTATTACACTCTGTTGGGCAACTACAGGTGAGAATCTTTATTTGTTTTCTAGGTTTCGCCTGCGGTAGTTCGGGAATTATACCACAGGAGTGTGTTATATCGGAATCTAGAGTATCTATATTTTCCTAATCCTGGTTTTAGTAGATACATTCGAGTGCATTCGAGTTTATTATCCGTCTGTCTGACTGTCAATCAAGACTCTTTATCTGCAGAGGGGCCTGCCAGGGCCTCCGCCTGCCGGGGTTGCGGGTTGTTCGAAAGAGATACCGCGGCCCCGGAACGTTAAGGGCAATAGAAGGAACATGGGTGGGTTTTAGTCAGTACAAGTCTGACACTCCCCTCCAAGTTTTTTGATGATTTCCCACGCCAAAAAAGAAAAAAAAGACTATCTCGAGAACGCGTGGATGTATCGAGTTGAAATTAAAACCATATACTTATACTATACCATATACTTACTCTGTAGTCGATTCGTGCTGTGAAAAAATCAACCCTCCAAGTCTACGCAGTCAAAAGATATGGCTGTTTATGTCGCAAGCTTGTACGGAACCCACGGTGCGTGAGTCTGACTACTCTTAGCCGGTTTTCGGTACTTTAATTAGTTACCTATCAGTCGATTTAAAATCCTTACTTCCTTACGCCCGGTTCCAATAAACAGAAAACGATTCGTTTTGCTTACGGATAGTTGTATTTTGACATACGTCTCATAGAACGCATGTCAAAATACTAGATACTATCCGTTAGCAAAACGAATCGTTTTCTGTTTATTGGAACCGGGCGTTAGTAATATTATAAAAGCGAAAGTGAGTTTGTTACGTTTTCACGCCTAAATGGCTAAACCGATTTTGATAAATTTTGGTACAGAGATAATTGGAAACCTGGAGACGGACATAGGCTATTTTTGTTTAAAGTTGAGATTTAAAAAGAGTTGAGATATGAGGGAGAAAGAGGGAAGAAAAGGGAAAACTTAGCATTGCTATTACAATAAATAAGGCGCTAGGGCAAAAATTTAATCAGAAAAGGGGAACAGTGTTACCCTGAATTTAACGCGAGTGAAGCCGCGGGCTAAAGCTAGTGATTCAATAAAGAAGCTACCTAAATAAACAAGTATTATAAATGAAGATAGGCGTGCCAATATTTGCCATCAATAAAAAAAACGCAATAAAAATGTTATGATGATGACAATGGTCTATAAAAATAAAGCAGAGATAATAAACTGACAGTTATCGACGAAGTAATAAAAATATTAATGTTGCCATCTTTGATATTACTAGTAGTGCCTCGCAGTTTCAACCGCGTAGACCGTAATAAAAAGTGGCCTTTATGGTCTCGAGAGTATAAACTATCTACATAACTAATTTTTATCCAAATCGGTTCAGACGTTTGAGCGTGAAAGAACTACAAACAGGCACACACATACTAACATTCGCCATAGTAATAATTGTGTGACTATTCTAGTTTTAGTCAAGGCCATTACGAAACTTAAAGATAAAGGATACTTTATTTTGCAAATATGGCTGCAGAATTTGTTGGTAAATAAGGAAAACAGGATCAGCCATATTTTACCTTTTGGCATGCAAAAAACTTTATACAAACTTAAAATAATTAAAATATTAAACACTTTATAAAAACTAAAAAATAATTAATTAAAGTGCACAACAAAACACCTTTTGAAAAACGAGGTGACTACCTACATCGGCTTAAACTTGAAATTCCTTTTCAGTTAAAAAATCATTTACACTGTAAAATGCTTTAAACGAAGAAGAACAGTTTGCAACATTAAATTTGTTGCATTATAGATTAGGAGCAGTATTTAGAAACAAATCTCACTCATGGTCTTGAAAAACTCGATCTAAACTTTAGACCATGTTCTTAAATGTTTCTTAATTAATAAATACAGTATCAAGATTATTTCAGTCGCACCACATTTGATACGAAATTAATAGACAGTTTGAAATGTGATCTCTGTTTTACCACAGATAACATAGAATCTGTGATGTCTACAAATGTACGGTTTTCGCATTCTTCCCTTTACTGGTATTCTATGATAAATGACGTTTATTTTAAAGTAGGTTTTTACAAATACTTTTACACGTCGTTTTTTTAAACTAGGTTAGGCCGGTGTTTCGTACCTGACTACTCTGAGAAGAAACAGCCGAAACAAACTCAGAGGTCATAGTCTCTTTTAAGGTCCAGACAAAAATCTTGGTCAACTTACATAAATAAAAAAAAATACTGAATACTTATTTGACTTTGATTGAATCCTTTTTGTTTCAGTCCACAGCATTGATTGCTTCAAATGCGTGTCTATGAATGGGCGTTTCCCCGCATGCGACGACCCGTTCCACAACAACCATAGTCTTCAGATGCTGGAGTCGCCCTGCATGGGAGGCAGGAAAGGACGCGATGGGCTGTTCCCTGCCACGTCCTGTATCAAAATAGCTGGAGTTTTTGGTAAGGCACTTTTCAGATTGAGATTAGAAAGAAAATAAAGTTTAATTGGCTCATGTCACAAATAGTTCACAACGGTCGCGGTCGGAATAAATAATACCGACTTCCAAAAAAAAAATACCAAAAAATGGAAAATAACTTTACTTCCGGAACTTTTGTTGGTTTCGTTGACTTTTTTGCCACCGACTTCCGGAAGTAAAGTTATTTTCCACTTTTTAGTATTTTGTTTTGGAAGTCGGTTTTATTTTTTTCCAAAAACGTTTTTATTTCAGCATTTTTAGTTATGGTATAATGATATACTTATCACAAAAAAAATATCGGTATTCATTTTCCATTGTTACTAAAAAGTATTCACCCAAATACCTAAATGAGAAAAAATATGTATTATAGACGACAACTCATAAACTACTAGTCGGATCTTGATAAAATTATGGGACCAAACGACAACCACCAGCTTTCGAATAAAAAAGAATCATCAAAATCAGTTCACCCAAACCAGAGTTATGAGGTAACAAACATAAAAAAACCATAGGGTCGAATTTATAACCTTCTCCCGTTTTTGAAGTAAGTTAAAAAACCAACAAAGCAAGTATTGCTATTTGTACAAAAAAAAATTAGAATTAATTGTAACTACATAAAGTAAAGATACACTTTTAATGTTGTCGTTTTTTATATATTTTTTTTTATTTTAATGTTGACATATTTGGCGCGAACTCCTGACATTCCATTAAACTTGTCAAGAGGGTCTCATAGTAGAACCTCGTCATATTGTTCCAGATGACACCGGGGAGACCATCACAGTGCGCGGCTGTGGCTTGGACTCCGGAACTGCAACCACTGATACGGAGATCATTAGAATGTCGCACTGCGGACGATTCTACTATGATGACAGGTCAGCTACCCTACTATGACGTCTAAAAGCAGAACTAATTTCACTGAGGGAAAGAGACAAAGCTATACAGGGTGTCTAGCGCCATCTCTTTCTCTCAGTGGAATAAGTTCTGCTTTAAGACGTCATGGTAGGCCTACAGTAGGAAATAGATTGGCGAAATACATTCATTCCGTGAGGTAATTCAGCGTTTATAATAAACTTGAGAGCAATGAATCTGGGTCACTTAAAGATAGCTATTAATCTCAGAAACTTAGAATGCTAGCGTAATTAAGTAAATTGTGTTTAATAGACAATATTTATACTCCTCAAATAAAGTTTATGAGACACTTCATTTTGGTGCTTTCTTCAGGTGTAAGCTACATGATTGTAGCTTGAATAATAAATATATATATATAATATCTTAAATAATTAAATAATATTTAATAGATAGATAGATATTTAATTTTCCTGCATAGCTATTCACAAACAATCCGATCGTAACCGTAATCGACAATCAGTAGGGTTACCATGACATCTTATAGCAGTTCTTATTCCTGTGTGAGAAAGAGATGGTGCTAGACACCCTGTATACCTCTGTCTCTTTCCCTCAGTGGAATAAGTTCTGCTTTAAGACGTCATGGTAGGGTAGCAGCACTAGTCTATGTTCTCGTAATCCAATCGTCAAACCGGCAAAACTCTATTCACAGATCCGTGTGGAGTTTCCAAGGTATGTTTAATAGGGTACGTTACATAATGGTAGCAAATGGAAATTTTGTGGTGGAAAATTTAAAGTGATTATTATTATATATTATTTGACCAGGTATTTGTTTTTTTTTTCGGTATGATTGACGTTTTCATATCGTAACACAGTTGTGCAGACATGTCAAAATTGGACGATTACGGGTCTGTGAATAGCATTTGGAGGACGTTTTCGATTATACTCACGGCAATCGAGTGTTTGTGATTAGCTATGCTGGTCTCCTGGAGCTTCAACTACATAGGTCCTATCCGTCTTATGAATGTTCTAGTTTTAACAACATGAGTCAAAACAATTATTTTAAATAGACTGTTACCTACAGTCACTTTTGAATGTCAAACAATAGAATGCACCAGTCCCAGTTATAAGGTATAATTACTTGTGAAAGTACTGTAGTTGTCCATTCCATTTTCAAATTCGATACCTTCACGCGTTCTCGAGATGCAGGGTATTTTAATAGACAGATGATCCAATCATCATCTTAATTTTCCTGCCCTTGTCCCATTCTATTTGGGGACGGCGCAACACGTTTTCTTCTTCCATTCTCCCCTATCAGACGTCACGGCATCATTTACTCCTTTCTCCTTCATATCATTCCTTACACAATCCATCCATCTTTTCTTTGGCTTATCAAAGTGATCCAATAAGGGTACCGTTTTTTTTCTTTTGAAGTACGGTAACCCTAAAAATAAAGTAATTAAAAAACATGGTTTTTCTTCCAGATACGTCCATGGTTGTCTTCAAAGCTGCAACGATGCTGACGCATGCAACAACTCCAATCACCTACACTCTAGTGTTCCCGCCATAGTTCTTATATACCACGCATATCTTCTTCTAATAAGCTAACAATTAATATCTTAAGAAATAAAACTAAATAATAAAGAAAGCTATGTAGACGTATTTAAGTTTATAGATTTTATGAGTTTTCAATGGACTCAGTATGTCCAGGGATATACAACGTGTAAAAAACGGAGAAAATAACATTTAAGGGGCAGCTAAGGTGGTAAGCAGTCTTTGTGCATATTCCCAGGTTCTCAAATTTAAAGAAAAATACATTTTTTTTGCACAAACGTCGTGCGACAACCCCAAAATCAGCTGAAAGCTTTTTATTTCCAACTTTGTTTAAATAGGTAGGTATCTCTAAATCCAGTAAGTAGTAGGAAATTTATACCAGTTGGTAAGAACTTCAGGAGAGCTCGTGGCTAAATAATAGTAGCCGTTCGGGCAGATCTTTGGGTTAATCCGCGCTTGCCTAGGCTGGTCTGTGGATGGGTGACCACCCGTTACATACCGAGTTCCCTCTGTGCCTCGGAAAGCACGTTAAGCCGTTGGTCCCGGCTGTCATTTGTAGATCTTTGACAGTCGTTACAGGTAGTCAGTGTTCCGAAAGTCTGACAACCAGTCTTACCAAGGGGTATCGTATTTTCCAGTACTAACTGGGTTGTGGATGTCAGACAGGCAGTCGCTCCATGTAAAATACTGGTATTCAGCTGCATCTGGTAATACTGGAAGCCGACCCTAACATAGTTGGGAAAAGGCTAGGCTGATGATGGTAAGAACTTCAGGAAAAAGTATTTCAAGTAACCAGCGCATTCGTACTTAATATCTTTAGTACCTACTATCGTTGGCCATTGACCTGAACGCCTAGGGTCGTAACAGTGAAGTAAAATGAAATAAATTTATGGAAAGTTGAATCATTGATTTTAGTTATGATTCTTTTACAGTGTATTCTTTACATGGTATATGTGCCCACCTATATGTATTCGTTCTCCTTTTTTACACGTGGTATAAACAGCAATTAAATGTAAACATATCTTTGTCCTTGATTGTACAATTGTGCCCCCCTTGTAAATAAAACTTACACGAATTGCAGCTACTAAGCTTGCATTACCTTCTTGCAAATGACTTCCAAAATCCTGGATAATATAATCCACTATACCTCTGTAAGGTGAACTCGCCAAGGCAGTCCGCAAAACTTAAAACTTCTTGTTTTTGCAATTTGCAGGATCTTGATGAAATTTGGCACAACGGTAGATTATAGTCTAGAATAACACATAGGTAGCCCATAGGATACTATTTTTTCGAACATCACACGGGAGAAACCGCGGGCGCCAGATTAAATAAATAAACATTATTATAAGTCAATAAACCCTTATTGAAAATGGCCGCAATTCATATTTCAATGAACATACTGCCCAACACCTTCAAAATGCAAAAATCTTCCAAATGAGAGTCTGTCTAGCGCACCTACAGTTCCATATAAACTCGCAATATAAACAACCGTATCTTTGGTCTTCGTACACTTTCATGGTTGATTTTTCCAAAGCTTTTACTAAGGGACCACAGACTTATTTCTTTTTTTTTAAACTTGGCCTCCCATGGATTTCTCCTGTATCGTGGGTGCGTTTACAAACATTTAAACTCACATACACAAACAGCCAGACCCGGAACAACTACCTGTAGGCCATACAAATATTTGAAACTTGAGTAGGTTAATGGTTTTATTTTCAACTCGATACCTTCACGCGTTACTGAGACAAAGGGTTTTGACAGACAAACAGACCACAAATTGATCCTGTAAGGGTTCCGCTTTTTTCGTTTTGAGGTCCTAAAAATGTCAAAGAGGTTGGATTTCGCGGGCTGTTCTGGTGCTGTCACCTTAAGATCAAAATATTTCAATAAACACGCCTACACTATCAAAAATCTACTTTCAATTTTCTACACACATATCTTAAAGTCACTATTAAATACATAAGGGTTACCATGACATCTTATAGCAGTTCTTATTCCTGTGTGAGAAAGAGATGGTGCTAGACACTCTGTATAGCTCTGTCTCTTTCCCTCAGTGGAATAAGTTCTGTTTTAAGACGTCATGGTAGGGCAGCAGGATGTTAAAAGATTCATCACATGGTTGTCATCTACGCATTATGTACATCAAATTAAGTAAACTTCGTTGATTTTTTTGTTGACAAGGAGCCCCACCTAAAAGTGGAAACTTTAATTGTTCGTATTGAAACGTTGTCTAACAATAAGTACTCTTATAAATCGAAATTGTTGTACTGGCCAAATAAATGCGAGCAGCGACCGGCAAAAGTTGTATAAAAATCCATATTTGTGTTCTTGTAGCGGCCAAATAATTTACTATGTAAACGCATATCTGTACTGTAATTTAAAAATGGAACGATCTTTAACTCCAAAACGTGACAACCAAGGAGGTAACTTATCAAAGGTTTTATTTAAATTTCGATCAGGCTTGCATATAAAGTGGTCAGTTAAAAAAAAACCAATGTACTTCGGCGCGTCAAAAATTATTGTTGCTCGTTGCTACATTTCCAATAAAAAGTTCTGCCTTGGATAAGTACTACACAAACCTTGGCCACAACAACTTGCGTTTGTGTGCCTCGGCCCAAGTTATCACGTTCGTCCATTAATGGCTCTTTTGCTGACCGCTGCCGTTTATTATTATTCAAATTAAGTTATATAACTTGTATTCATTAGAACTTTCTCTATATCCATGTGTAGAACTTTCCTCAGTGTGATTTTTCACACTGAGGAAAGTTACCTATAGTTATATAAATATATCACTATGGCGGAAAGAACAATAAATTGACACTCACGATCATTGTTCGTTTTTTTAGAGTGATTACGACTAGCGTATTTTTTACGCGTTACACGCGCCACACATTTTGCACTTATAAATTCGAACAAGCGTAAAAACACAAGCTTAACGTCGACGCTTTACGTCGTGTTTGAAGCTGAGTGGTTGTGCTGGGAGGCAACTCTCACGACTCGCGCTTATACGAGCTTCCAAATGCGTCATTGGTTGTACGAGTTGCGCCTGTGGCAAAAAACGCGCCTACATGCGCTCCAAAAACGAGCCTTTACGCGCGAGAAATACGCTAATCTAGAACCGTTCTGAATTGCAACTTCGCAACTTCGTTTACAAACTTGGAACTAAAATACTATTTCATTGCACATCAATATTACTATGTATAGTAATTTTTTTTTCACCATCGCTCTCTCACATATCTGCATGTTTATTGCAAAAAGTTTTATATTTTTTAAAGTAGTTCTTATTATGTTATTGCATATCTCTATAATAAATAGCTCTAGCTGTGCTATCTAGGACCAAAGAGGCAACAGAAATTAGTTTTGTTTTTATTAATCATCGTAGACCCTCAGACCAATAAAAAAGTACGTAGACCTCTCTGCTATTTATAAAGGTTTTAGTCAATTGCGGGATATTATAATCATTAGTCATCCGATATTGTAATTTGTTTACGACTTTTGTCAAATCCTCTGAATTGAAGAAGTATTTATGAAATGAATGGCGCTGGCATAGCTCGTCAAAAGGGGCCGATTATTTGGGTTAAAAAAATATAAACAGTTACATTGATTAACCAATATACGGGTTAACCTTCATTATATTTGAGTTAACCTTTTAAGAGTGTTGATTAACCAGAATAAAGAGATAAAGCACTCAGCGCGGGCTAACTTTTTTGCATATTTTTTGTGTACCAAAATGAACTTCTGTGTTTGTATCGCATGTTATGAGCTGGTTAACCGTATAATATGGGTTACTTTTTCTCTAAAAGTAACCCGTTATACAGGTTTTTTTTAGTCTCTGACCATCATTGGTTGAAAAACTGTTAACGTCATTTTATTCTTCAAAATTACCTGACCTCATTGTTCAGATTAGGGTATAACTATGAACACATCAGCTACATTTTTTCTCTGATGGGAGTCATCAAAAAAAATTCTCCCGCTCTTGTAGGAGCGGAACGGAGTGTCACACTTTTACTGACTAAAACCCATCCATGTTCCTTCTTTTGCCCTTTGTCTTCCGAAGCCGCAGTATCTTTATCGAACAGCCCGTAAACACAGCAGGCAGTGGCCCTGACGGGACCTTCTCCTTTGCTAACACCTATGATGCGTGCGTGGAACACGAACGCGCCATCTTTCCGGGCTGTCGCCACTAAACGAACGGACGGTGAGCTACCCATTGCTCACCGTCCACAGACCGCCGTCTACGGTAGCTGAAAGTCGTCTCACGGCTCCTGACGCCCGAAATCAACGCCACCTTGACAATCACACTACTGAATGAGCTTTGACCAACCTTTCTCTTTGTCACCTGTCAAATTGACATTAACATTTAAGGGCTATTTTTTTAAAAAAAGGCGGGAAACCACCGTGCGGTCCGTTGTGGTGGTGGTATTAATAGTTATGACGTGAAATTTATTAGCCAATCAACGCATTTGTAAACGAAAAATTATATTTATGTAGAGTCATATAGGACGCATTTTACTTAATAATGGCAACTCGATACGTAAAATGTTTTCAATCGTTTATTTCGCATTTTTTTCTTTCGCTTGGCTGTGATAATTTATCTGTTTCTATAACTATACACTTCTATAATACCTATTGTATAAAATGTACCAAATTGTCTAAACAAACTGTGAATCCGTATTTCTAATATTAAGAAATATATATATATATATCACACTTTTCAGACTAGATGTATCACATTTTGTTATGTTTTCTCAAAATTTAAATTGTTACCTTGTAAGGTAATAAATGGTAGGTATTTTTTTTAAGTGGTGATAATTGTCTATATTCAGAAAATACTGGGACAGGTATATATATGTATATGTCGTGTGTATATATGTCGTAACAGCTAGTATATTTAAGAAATATTTCAAATATCAGAGACATACGGATTCAATGTTTTAAAAATAAAGGATTTTATAAATTGCTACAAGCACAAATTTATGTATTGATAAATTAATAAAATATAAGAATGCTAAACTTGAGTTGTTTTATTAATTCGTTTTTGATTTATGCGCCGCGCCATTTGATCAACAACTGTTTTCAATGTCGCCATTTTTAGCAGATTTCTTGAAAGAATGTGTGGTTGGCGGTTAGATTAGACCTAGATGTTTGATTATAGGGGGTTCCACCCTATAGAGAAGGGGGGATCCTCCGATCAAACGGATATTGTGTGGGCCACTTGCCCAACAGTTGTGGTAGGCTGTTTCTTCAATATATTTAGTCATTGGTTTTTCTTTTTATTTTATTTATAGAATAATTATGTTTCATAAATTTCATAAGTATCGATACTTTTACAAGGTATCGTTATGGTGCTATCCTCGACAAATATTGTCAGAGGTTAAGTCTTTCGGGAGATCATTAATGTAAAATATAAATAAAGGCAGCCCTAGAATACTCCCCTGTTGCACGCCAAACAAAACTATACGTTCTGAGGATTTAAAAACAATTTCATGTTTACTTTTCATATTAATTTGGTTTATATTTATTATTTAAGTTTATCAAAAAAGATGTAGTACACCTGGACCAGATCTAAGCTTTTGAAATTTGAAAAAAGAACAAACAACATTTCTCGTACGTCCATCAGTTTTCAAATAAAACAAACAATTTTAAATTCTCATAATTTAATGTGTCCAAATCAAAGAGAACGCTTTATAAAATAAACATGATTGTGCGGATTCCAATTTTAAATATATATACATATTTTTATTAAGACTAGTAGTTGCGCGTCTGACTGCCAGTAAAATTCAATTCTAGCGAATTGAATTTAAGGTAGGGCGGAGGTTTTTTTAAACGTTGCCCCACACTAGGATTTTTTCCTGTATCGTAGGTGCGTTAACAAACATTTAAACTCACATACACAAACAGCCAGACCCGGAACAACTATCTGTAGGCACAAATATCTGTTCCGTGGGGCAATCGAACCCGCGACACGCCGCGCAGCAGTCAATCGCACAGCCCAGCACAGCCACTGCGCCAACCGTGTCGTCAATGATATGGTTTTAAGTAGTAAATTTCTATCTTTTTTTTTGGACAGGAAATTATCAAATTACTTTTCCCGCCCTTGGCAGAGCAGAAGGGACAGTCAGACTTAACTTAAACCCATACATGTTACGTCTTTTGCCGAATGCATTCCAGGGCCGCAGTATATCTTTTTCGGTATATTTCTATCTGTATAGATAACTGTAGTAGATAGATAATTTTGTAACCTTTAGCCATTTTACGTATAATTACCTCACAATGCTGCCCTCCTCCCCCTCATGCCTTAGGCTACGGACTTGGATGTTTAGTAACTGGGTTATAAAATTCAAACAGGCAGACGCTGGATCGTGATTATAAATAGGGTAAACGAACTCTTAACGAGGCTTTCAACCTTGCATTTTGTACATCAAACTAAGTAATAGGGTAGTTTCCTATGTTTTTTAATTAGTCCGTATTTTAGATTATTCAAAAATATCCCATTAAAGTTACGTGAAACGTCACGCGTTGCTGCAGTTTTTAGCAACAAGTGACGTCACACGTAAACTTTAATGGGCTATATCTTTGTCATATTTGGTCTAATTTACAAATAAAAAAATACGTGTCCCTTATTTTTGAATAATATAAAAGACGGACTAAATAGAATGTAATTACGTTGACCCTGGAAACTACCCTATTCTACGCAAAAATATTGCTGAGAAAACATTTTTTTTTAAGTTTAACGTCACGTTTTACGATTGAACTCAATATTTCGCACCTAAGACATTTTGCTGATGAAAAATACGGTCGGGGTGGCATTATTAAAAAAAAAAACATGAAAAATTTAGATTAAAAAAAAAACATTGAACTAGGACCCCAAATATCTCCTCACTTGTAAGATTCCCAGGTATGGTCTAGAAGAAAAACCGGGCAAGTGTGAGTCGTACTCTCACACTGAGGGTTTCGTATAAACTTGCGACATAAACGGCCATAATTATCTTTTGATTGCATAGACTTAGAGATATGATTTTTCCACAACTCCAAGGTACCACAGAGTTGAGTATATGGTTTTAATTTCAACTCGATACTTTAACGCGTTCCCGAGATAAAGGGTCTAGAAAGACAGACAGACACACGGACTCCAAAGTGATTCAATAAGGGTTCCGTAAAAAAAACGGAACCCTTATTGCTCACTGTGTTGTCCGAAGGTATCGAGTTGTTATTAAAACCATAATACTCAAAACTGTGGTCCCTTTCATCACTTTCCTGCCCTTGTCCCATTCTATTTGGGGTCGGCGCAACACGTTTTCTTCTTCCATTCTCCCCTATCAGACGTCACGGCATCATTTACTCCTTTCTCCTTCATATCATTCCTTACACAAATCCATCCATCTTTTCTTTGGCCTTCCTCTCGCTCTCCGTCCATCAACATTCAGATTCATCACTCTTTTAGTCACATGTCCTTCATCCCTCCTCATTAGATGTCCATACCAAGACAAACGACTCCCTTTCAATTTTTCTGTAACAAGCGCAACTTTCAAACCTGTGGTCCCTGTGTGCTGTGAAAAACCCTTTTAGTCTACGCATTCAAAAGATATGGCTGTTTATGTCGCAAGTCTGCACGAAACCCTTGGTGCGAGATACTGACTCGCTATTGGCCGGTTTTTGACGTACAGGAGAACATACCTATCAGCTTCGATAAGGTTACTTATACGCCTTTTATCCAAAAAAAACCTGGTATCGTACACCCTGCATCAGTTTATACTGCAAGCCGATTTTGACACAGTTAAGAAAAGGCTGGTCAGTTGACGTTAGCTCCAGGTCCCCCCTCATTTGCCCCCCCATCCGCGTCCTCTTTGTCTTCCCTCTCCTTATCCACCTTCTCCTCCAATCCATCGTCCGTGTAGTAGGAAGTGTATTCTGATGTGTACTCGGTTAAATCTTCAGGAATCATTTCTGATGGTTCTGAAATGTGAGACGGATAGGGTAAACTTTGCTATATGCCAACTGAGGATAGATGCTAAAAGAGGATATATGCCAACTGAGGATAGATGCTAAAAGAGGATACATGCCAACTGAGGATATATGCTGAGGATAGCTGCCAACTGAGGATAGATGCCATTTTTTTGCGGATGGGAAATCAACAAATAACTTTCCCCGCTCTGGGCGGAGCGGGGTGGAGTGTCAGACTTTTGTGCGGAGCGGGGTGGAGTCAGACTTTAACTGACTAAAACCCACACATATTCCTTTTTTTGCTCTTTATATTCCAGGGCCGCGGAATCTGTTTCGAACAACCCTTCACCCCTGGCAGGCTTCTCTTTTTGTTGACATCTCTTTGAGGTGCGCGTGGAACACTAACGCGCCGTCGACACGGCCTGTCGTCAATAGACGGACGGACGGTAAGCTACCTATTGCTCACCGTCCACAGGCCCGCATCTACGGTGACCGGGAGTCGTTTCGCGGCGCCCGACGCCCGGACCGTCTCCCGCGGCGGCATGGTTGGTTTGATGCGTATCCTTTAATCCTACATACTTTGCAAAACTTTTACTTCTATAGTTAAGTCGTAAGAAGTTTCTACTGTTGTTCTCGTACCTGGTGTTAAACTTTTGTCACATTTGCATTTCTTCAACTCCTCCAACGTGCGTAGTTGTGAAGGGAGCAGCAACGCATCTGCATCGGTTTGGACTGAAAAAGAGAAATGGATCTTTCAGTAAGTTCTATTATTCATGTAGCGATGGTTGAAGGTTTATTTTTTAATCTTTATTGATTTGATCATGCATGATCATATGTATGTCATCCCCGTCCGTGATTAGACCTGTTGTACTGTATGGGTCAGAATGCTGGGCAGTAAAAAAGGTGGAGGAAAAACGATTGCATGTAGCGGAGATGAGAATGTTGAGATGGATGTGTGGAGTGACAAGAATGGATAAAGTAAGGAATGAGTATATTAGAGGAAGTTTGAAAGTGGCGTCTGTTACAGAAAATATAAAAGGGAGTCGTTTGTCTTGGTATGGACATGTAATGAGGAGGGATGAAGCACACATGTGACTAAAAGACTGATGGATCTGAATGTCGATGGACGGAGAGTGAGAGGAAGGCCAAAGAAAAGATGGATGGATTGTGTGGAGTGAATGATGCTGTGACGTCTGATAGGGGAGAATGGAAGAAGAAAACGCCGACCCCAAATAGAATGGGACAAGGGCAAGCAAATGATGATGATGATCATGTCATCCCCATAGTTACAGACAAATTACTTTCAAGGTTGTAATGTGAAATAGTAGATCATACTACATGGTTAGATTGTCTTCGGACTGATTCGCCATATCCCCTCGTACTAGTAATTAAACTGTATCAGTGGACTAATATAGCCTGATGATGATGATGATGATGACAAGCGGATAGGTTTCCGGGGTTGCGGGTTGTTCGAAAGAGATACCGCGGCCCCGGAACGTAAAGGGCAATAGAAGGAACATGGGTGAGTTTTAGTCAGTAAAAGTCTGACACTCCCCCCCCCGTTCCGCCCAGAGCAGGGGAAGTTATTTGACGATTACCAACCCCAAAAAAAAAAGCTGATAGGTTTCCTGACGCTTGACGCAATTTTATTATAGAAAATTAAGGACTACAATAATAACGTCTAGAGTTAGACAGAAAGGTTGCAGGTTGTTTTTGACACAATAATAATGAAAAAATTGCGAAAAACTTGCTTCCGGACCACGAATTAGCAAGACCATCGGTTTAGTAATAAGTACACGTGATTTGTTACTACACCCCCTTCCCCCCTTGTGATATTTCGTGATTATTTATGGACCCCTGTGCGCGACGATACCTCGAGGTGGAGTAAAAGAAGACGAATGTAGTGGACTGTATTACAAGTATATTGATGTTAGAATAAATGGGGGCTCGCGGCCAGCTGACGGTCGGCTGGAACGGTATTTGACGATTTCCAACCCCAAAAAAAAGCTGATAAGTTTCCTGACGCTTAGAACAACAGATTCCCACAAAGTTCCCGTTTCAAGTCACATAGTTAGGCACATATTGTACAACAGGTAACATAGTACATTTGATGTTTTTTTGGCCTTTTTAACCCCCTCCTTTTCAATTGGTGATACGTGGTGTGGGTTAAGACTACCCCTACCCCCCTCCTCCTATACCACGTGTATTTTTTTAGTACCACAAAGTTTTTTTTTATTTATAAAATACAGGGATAAGTACCTATCATCTAATTTTATTATAGAAAATTAAGGACTACAATAATAACGTCTAGAGTTAGACAGAAAGGTTGCAGGTTGTTTTTGACACAATAATAATTAAAGAATTGCGAAAAACTTGCTTCCGGACCATGGATTAGCAAGACAATCGGTTTAGTAATAATGTACACGTGATTTGTTACTACACCCCCTTCCCCCCTTGTGATATTTCGTGATTATTTATGGACCCCTGTGCGCGAAGATACCTCGTGGTGGAGTAAAAGAAGACGAATGTAGTGGACTGTATTAGAATAAATGGGGGCTCGCGGCCAGCTGACGGTCGGCTGGAACCCCGCTGCCCCGCACCCCTCGTTCACTGCCGCTAGGCCAGGCGCGCTGCGCGGCGCTGTTGTGAGCAGCGGTCTTTACAATCCCCTTCCCCCCCTTCGAGCCTCACGTGATTAATGGTCAGCCCCTTAAGATTGCGGCCGATCTGGCCATATCTAGTGGTCGTGTAGACCATTGACTTACAGAAGCTAAGTTTCTTGGTGGTCTGAGTTTGGTCCACCTCATCCTGTTCGCAGTAGCAGGGTCCTAGCGCCGCCAAGCGTGCAGCTTCTTCATCAGCTAGACGACGTAACTCTGATGGTAGCTCCTTGGGACCTGGACGATAAACGGTTATTAAAGGCAAGCGAACATGTCTTGATGACGGTGCGCGTGTATCCCACGAGCGCCTAAAGAGATGTCAGCAAAGCAAAGGGGCCTGCCGGGTTTGGTGGAAAGAGATACCGCGGCCCCAGAATACAAAAAGGACATGGATGGGTTTAAGTCAGTAAAAGTCTGACATTCCCATTCCATTTATTTATTTATCACTACATATTATAAAACAAAGTCGCTGTCTGTCTGCTGTTATGTTGTATGTATGCTTAAATCTTTAAAACTACGCCACGGATATTGATGCGGTTTTTTTAATAGGTAGAGTGATTCTAGAGGAAGGTTTATAGTACAATACTTCACGCTATGACTCTTTGGAGGTGAGCAGCGGGTGAAACCGCTGGGCGGGTCGCTAGTGTATTTATATATTTTGAATAAATAACTTTATTTTAATTGTTTGTTTTGTATTAGCAGTAGGTACACCATTGACTATCCCCCGTTGTATTTTTATATTCGTACAGTCGCGTCGGTACAAACTGCGTACCTATACAGGGTTATTTGTAAAACACTGGCAACGTCTCAGGACCATGTTACTAACATCATAATCAACAACTTTTGTTCTAGGACATTTAAACATTTATCATATTTTAAGTTCATCAGATTTTCATACAAAAATATTGAAATTGAACGCTCTAAATGTTACGAAATCTATGCGAAGTAAACGTACCTACAAGCGGCGGTGTAGGTATGTAGGTACAGCAAAATACGGAGTTGAAATGTGTTAGATAGGACAACGAAATCTTGAAGATTTGTTTTTGGTAAATGTATAAAATTTTGTAAAAATTCATAGAACAAAAGTTGTTGTTTAAGATGATTGTAATACAGTCCTGAAAGGTTGTCGGTGTTTTACAAATAACCCTGTATATGTATAAAAGGTTGATGTTTCTCAGCTCCAAGTGACCACAGATTTGGGTGTTGATTTCAACTCGATACCTTCACGCGTTCCCGAGATAAAGGGTCTTGGCAGACAGACAGATAGACGACAATGTGATGCTATAAGGGTTCCAAATTTCCTTTTCAGGTACGGAACCCCTTTACCCGGCCCGGTATCGAAACCAGGACCTCACGCTCTGCAGTCGCGCTTTCAACTTCTAGCCGAGGCAGTAAGGGGAAGATGAGAGAAAAAACCGGTCAAAAACGAGTCAGACTCTCCCACCAAGGGTTAAGAACAAACTTGGGACATAAACAGCCATATCTTTTGTCTACGTTGACTTAGAGATATGATTTTTCCACAACTCAAAGGGAAGACAGATTTCAGTACATGGTTTAAATTTCAACTCGATACCTTCACGCGTTCCCAAGATGCAGGGTCCTGACAGACAGACGGACAGCAAAGTGATCGAATAAGAGTTCCGAGTTTTCCTTTTGAGGTGCAGAACTAAAGAAACGTGTTCTGCCGACTCCAAATAGAATGGATCAGGGGCAGGAAGATTATAATGATACAATTTTTTGCGAGCGGCTTCGCTCGCGTCAAATTCGGGGTAACACAGTCCCGTTTCCTGATTTGCAGGTACCTGCTACCTGTAGTTTTTGCCCTTGCGCCTTATTTATTGTAATAGCAAAGCTAAGTTTTCCCTTTTCTTTCGTATTTCTCCCTTTTTTTTAAAAAAAACATGAGAAATGAGGCTTAAGAGGCCTATGAGGCCAAATAGCCTATGTCCGTCTCCAGGGTCTCAACTATCTCTGTACCAAAATTCGGTTTAGCCATTTAGGCGTAAAGATGTAACAAACTAACATACAAACAAACCGACGGTTCCTACGTACATAAGGTTAAGTCAAAAACTGAGGTTTACAGGAGAGCGTAATTTGTGTTCAACACGCCCTAGAAATAATTCTGTGAGCAACAATAAATATTTTCTTTCTACAATATTTTAACAGTTTTAAGAGCTTTATAGTGCTATTTACACAAGTATTTTATTTTTTCACGTTTTCTTGGAAAAACTGATAGATGACCGTTTCTACGACACTTATTCGTTGTATTTATAACACTTGTTCTCTTATACGATTTCTAAAACAAGGTAAATACTTAAATTAAATAAAAAATAAAAATCGTATGTGCGCATAGATAATCTAAAGCCAATGATACAATAAAAAAATGCGATTTTCGACATGTCTTTATGTACGTAGGGACCGTCAAAACTCACTTTCGCTTTTATAATATTAGTAAGGATATCTGGTAACTTACATGTCCCTGGTGGCTCTTTGGGCTTGTATCTTGGCAAGGCATCAGTGTGGGCTTGTCTCGAATAGTAATGATAGTCAACCTTCTTAACAGGAAGACTCTTTTCTCCGGTAGCCAAGTCGAACGCTAAAAAAAAACCAAATTTTGGTTTTATTCAGTTTTTATATCATGGCCTTTTACATCGGCAACAATTTTCAACTTTATATATTAGAAAACAGGGTGTTAACGAACTCTTCACGAAGTCAAACATTTATTTTAAACTTTGCTGTACACTTTGAATTTCTCCTGTATCGTTACATATGAGATTTTTGTTCTACTATCTTAATGAATGCACACCTAAATTATTATATAACCAAAAATAAATATTTACAAAAATAATGAGGAGGTCGTATGACTTAAATGTTCGACTCCTTTCGGGGCCAGTACCGAGCCAGCGGAGGTTTGAATGTCGAGCCCCTGAAGGGGTCCGTACCGAACTATACAGTTAACCACTCTGCACGACAGGATTTTGACACATCAGCTGAATCGGTGGGGTGACGCGAATATTGTCATGAAATTCAAGATTCTTCATCAATTTACAGCATTCAATTTTGTTATTAAAAATAAATCACGGCGGCTGTTTCATACGATAAGTTTGAGGTTTATATTTCCAAAAACCTCATAAGGTCGATAAAACGGCGCCGGCGTCAATCTATTGTAAAATGTGTGTAAAATACATATTACTACACCTTTCCAAAAATTAGGTACTTTAAAGCAAGTTAAACATTAAAAACTTAAAATAAACACGTAAAAAAGTGGTAACTTTGATCCCTAAAATGTCGGTATGGTCGAAAACTGCTTATCCGCTTCTAACTTCTTCTCTAGTTGACTAATTTTCGTCTTTAAAAAAAAATCGTTGCCCCTACTAGGAATTTCTCCTGTATCTTGGGTGTGTTTACAAACATTTAAACTCACATACACAAATAGCCAGACTCGGAACAACTATCTGTAGGCCATACAAATATTTGTTCCGTGCGGGGATCGAACTCGTGCGTGCGACACGTAGCGTAGAGGTCATACGCCTAGCCACTGCGCTAACCGTGTCGTCAAATTTTATTCACTCTTTATTAACTCGAAGCATCCATATTCTTATTTCTTTATAGCAAATTGCAATAATAAAGCTTTTGTACAACGGCGAGATTAACCCAGAACAGGTCCAAACTCGTCGCGCCATCATGAATTCAACGCGTTATTACACATTAGAGAATAGATTTATAATCATTTGACATCTATTTAATAATTAATACAATCGAAATCACATTTTAATTGATTATATAACTATTTATTGTTTTTTAGCTGTTAATGTAGGACTATAATTTACGGTTAATTAATGTAATTCAAACACTTTGCAAATTGTTGTTTGAATAAACAAATACTACAACGACTATTTCAATACTCACCAAAGTCCAAGTAGTGTTTGATATCTAGCAGTATCTCCATCTTTTCTTCAACAATTTCTCTGGCTTCGAACCTCATTCCCATTTTAACGGCGCGATCCTTTCGTGATTTCTTCACAACTGTATAATAAATTAAAATGCTCAGAACGCATTCTGGCATTTCCTCATTGCCAAAACGCGTTGTGGTCGAAAATCAAAACAGCCACAACGCGAATTTCATTTAGAAGTCGTTTAGAAAATTCCACGACGCGTTGTGGTTATTTTTAAAAGAGGCAAGACGCGAATTTCCCATAGTAGTCGTTAAGAAAATGCTACAACGTGTTGTGGACGGGTTTTTGACTAAAAGAGCGTCAGTCTTTGAGCGGAACATATACATGAAACATAAAATTATATGTGACCACGATGTAACCTGAAAAATTTGAACTAGAGAAGTCGCTAATAAATTAAATATAAACCTATCAACATATCTAATTTATTTTGGAGCTCACATTTTCACAAATACTGAATCTAGACTGGATAAAATCTACACAGGTACCAGGAATGACCAATGAAGCTCTACTAAACAAGTTTATGTTGATACCTTCTTCTACGAAAAATCTATCCAAAACAAGGTTCTGTTGTACTGGAAATGTATAGTTTGATGGGTCCCCATGTGTGCAGTGCACAAAATATACCTACTTTTATGAACGCCATCACACAGTTTAACGGATAACTTTAAATAATATTCGCGTCTTCGTGACGATAAGTTCTTACCAACGTCCATAAGATCTCTTAGCATGCATTTCACCTCGCTCGCTATCGGGTACTTTTCTTCTAGCGTCTTCTCCACTGGTCTCGGCATAGCTGAGGAGATAATGTATAGACAGAAATCAGAGAATTCTATACACAAAATACAACCAAAAGTTATTTATACACACTGTGTCTACGTGTCTTATGTATCTGTCCTATCGCAGGTCTGTTGGAAGAGATTTCTTTATGAAATAAGCAGTACCTTTGTGCTCTTTTGTCTGTATGTATTTGTTTCCATTATATGTGTTTTGTGTGTACATAAATAAATAAATAGTTGACAGGATATTACAATAAGACAGAATAATACAAAGCGACTGCTTATTTCATTAGAAATTTCTTCCAAACGATCTACGAGGAGAAAGTTGTTGCAATGCTTTTTGGCATTTTTTTTATAAGGTAATTTATATTTTTTCTTCAAATATAAATGGACGATATGCTAATATCTCTTAGCAGCTATTTATATATAGTATACTTGTTAAGAATTTGTGTGAGATACCATCATACCAAAACTAGAAAGTTAGTCTTTCTAATTTAATTTTTCTATATAAAAACATTTTACCAATAAACCGACTTTGAAAAATAAGTTAACTTCCGGAAGCCTATAGCCAAAAATCTATGAATCAAACTAAAGTCACCGACTTCAGACAGTTAATTAGATTTCGGTCTTTTTTATGTTTTTTTTTGGAAGTCGGAAGTTTGGCAAAAAAGTTTTTAATCACCACGGTATTGAAACCGTTTGTACGTGCGACTGCAAACATTCCTGACACACTACATTACTGTAACAACGTGGGTATTGGGTATTGTCTTAAAGTCAGTTTGGACAAAACTGACTTTAAGACATAGAACAATAACCACTACTAAAGTTTACAGTTCTGTTTTATTATTATTGTGATATTAACCCCTGTTAAAAGGGTCCACCCTTGGGGATATTAAAAGAAATCAACCTGTATTGGCTATTCTTTGTTCAACTTTTTTTTTACGTGTGGTTCCGCCATGGCGGAGGGGTCTGTCAGACTCCTACTGACTAAAACCACACGGTGTTCTTTCTCGTCACTTCTGGTTGGGGTGCAGGGGCACAATCGCATTCTACACAAACACCCCAGCAGTGACGGTTTGCTTGCGACAAACCCCTTCTCAGGTAAATTATTTGTTCACCTGTCCCAACTTTCACACTTTAATTGCGGCCTCGGTCGGAAGGCACGCCCGAGTGTCACAGTACGACGTCCTAACAACATCCAACTCAACTAGTTCGCGTAGTGACTGACAACCCGCTCCCTCCCACAGCCAGGACGCCTAGTGGGACGCCAAGATGTTTCCCAAAGCGTATACTAATCCTTGTTGAACTACAAAGATAGATAGATAGAATATTCTTTATTATGTACACCATACAAATAACAAGAATAACATTAAACAACTTATAAATAGGGTGACACAATGGGCGGTCTTATCGCTAAAAGCGATCTTTTCAAGACAACCTTTGGATGGATTTAAAGGAGGAGAAACAGTACCGTAGGTAGGTACAAACTCACATTTGGCGATTTTCCATCTTGGATCATGTCTTGATGCAGTCTCAATGGGCTCCATTTTTATCGGACAGACACGACAACGACACTTGTCATCCAAACCTTCTCCGCAACGAGCGCAAATATCTGTAATCAAACGTCAAACTTGTAATTGTGAAGGGAAACGCAGATAGTGATATGGAAAGCCAAAGCTGGGTACTGAGCCCAAGATCTCTTGATCAGCAGTCGACCAAAGACCAATTTACCAACGAGGCAGATCCTAGAAGAAAAATATTTATTTATTTATTTAAGGACAACCAACAAATCTACACCAACATACATGTTAAAACGCTCACATCTTTACAAAATGTAGTGTAGCCTTAATTAAAGGCTGCCACGGCATGCATTAAACATAGAGTAGGAACTACAGTTCCTCACAAAACGGATTTTACTTCATGTACAATTTAAACTTCATGTAGAATACCTAGTCGTACATAGGCGGACTTAATGCCATAAGGCATTCTCTACCAGTCAACGTTTGGGTAAAATATATATCATTGACTAGCTGACGCCCGCGGCTTCACCCGCGTGATATCGAAAAAAAAAGTATCCTATGTGTTATTCCAGACTATAATCTACCTCTGTGCTAAATTTCATCAAGAACCGTTCAGCCGTTTTGATGTGAAAGAGTAGATAACAAACATCTATCCATCTATACACCCATCCTCACAAACATTCGCATTTAAAATGTTAGTAGGTTAAGAAGAAGCCTCTAAATATGTCCTTACTAATATTTTAAAAGCGAAAGTGAGTTTGTTTGTTTGTTACCTCTTCACGCTTTAATGTCTAAACCGATTTTGATGAATTTTGGTACAGAGATAGTTTGGAACCAGGAGACGGACATAGGCTAATTATTTTTTTTTTAAAGTGGGATGTGCGGGAGAAAGAGGGAAGAAAAGGGAAAACTTAGCGTTGCTATTACAAATCAATAAGGCACAAGGGGAACTGTGTTACCCCGAATTTAACGCGAGCAAAAGAGCTAGTATATTATATTAACTAGCTGTGCCAGCAGTTTCACTCACTTCACTTAGCGGTTTTTAAGATAGATAGTAGCCGATTGTCAGACGTTTGTTCTTTTTGAGGTACTGAGTCTAACAATTAGGAAACATTCACCACGATCTTACCAGGTACAGCCTCCGCGGTATCAAGAAGCCCAAAGATGGTCTTCCTAGCGGTGTCAAGACTCTTATTCTGTAGCTTAGTTATGTGGTGTATGGTTGCTGCCTTCGTGGCATGCGGCAACAGGAATTGCTGAACCAATTCGGCAACCAATTCATTCGTAGTAGCTGAGTTTCTGAAGAAATAAAAGCAATTTAAGAGCAATGGGGACACATAATCCTACTAATATTATAAATGCGAATGTTTGTGAGGATGGATGGTTGTATGGATGTTTGTTACTCTTTCACGTCAAAACGGCTAAACGGATCTTGATGAAATTTGGATAACACATACGATATTTTTTTTTCGATATCACGCGGGTGAAGCCGCGGGCGCCAGCTAGTCATCTACACTATATTCGATCTTCCTATACTCTTAACAAAGTATAAAAAGCAGTCGCTTCTCTGTTCGCTTAGATCTTTAAAACTACTCAACTGATTTTAATGCAGTTTAGCAATTTAGCAATAGATAGATAGATTCAGGAGGAAGGTTTATATGTCTAACTAGCTTTTGCCCGCGGCTTTACTCGCGTTAAATTCCGGGTAACACAGTTCCCCTTTCCTGATTTGCAAGTACCTGCTACCTGTAGTTTTTGCCATTGCGCCTTATTTATTGTAATAGCAATGCTAAGCTTTCCCTTTTCTTCCTCATTTCTCACTTTTTTTTTAAAGTTAGCCTATTTCCGTCTCCAGGGTCCCAACTATCTCTGTACCAAAATTCATCAAAATCAGTTTAGTCATTAAGGCGTGAAGACGTAACAAACAAACAAACTCACTTTCACTTTTATACTATTAGTAAGGATATCCAACTCTACGTGAGCGAAACCGCGGTTTATATTAAAAATACTGAGTACTAACAAGTCAGGGTTATCAATGAACTTCTCAGTGTATATCTTGGCCTGGGTCACCGCCCTGTCCTTGGCGTCTTCCTCAGCAGCCAGCTCGACTCCTTCCTCTATGATTTCTTGCAGATAGGCCTCCACGGTCCCTTGAGTTACGCCGAGAATCTAGAATATTTGAACAAAGGTGATTGCCACAGGGAAAAAATACTATCCTTACCACAGGTAAAAAAACTGAAATAAAACCTTATTTTCCAAAATAAAAAATAGCTTTTTATAGACTTTTCAGTCCTCCCATGTGCGTGAATGTTCCTTACACCCCATTTTTAATCGACTTCACAAAAAAGAGGAAGTTCTCCATTCGTCGGAATCTTTACAATTTTTTTTTATTAAATTTTTTTCACCGATTACTCAAAGACGCCTGGATCGATTTGCAAAATTATTTTTTTTGTTTGATAGAGTATGCCTACCAGGTGGTCCCATATCAATTTTATTTATGTTGCTTAAGTAGTTTATGAGTTATTGTCTATAACACATTTTTTTTCTGTCTATATTGACGTAGAATGATAGATGATCTGCTAATCTTTTGGTAACAATGGAAAATGAATACTTGATAAAAATTGTGATATATCATTATACCATAACTAAAAATGCTGAAATAAAAAACTTTTTTATAATAAATACCAAGAACACAACGAAAGTCACCGACTTCCGGAATTAAAGTTATTTTCCACTATTAAGTTTTTTTTTTGGAAGTCCGTTTTATATTTTACAAAAAAACTTTTTTTAAGGGTCGATATCCATACGTAGGTACCTGTTTGAACATCTCATCGTGTTCCCTACGACGATGTTCTTCTCTCTGTCTCCTGCCAGCTTCCGCCGCCTCTCGCATCGTCTTCTCACGCACTGTTGACAATTTTATTTGATTTATGAGTCGAGGTACACGATAACTGACAAATGCTTGCACTGACTGGACAGGTCCACTCAAATCTGTATGGTTCTTTCTTAAAAAGACCATTTCAGACACTAATCTGCATAGTCCTCGAGTAAGTTGACCAAGATTTTTGTCTGGACCTTAAAAGAGACTATGACCTCTGAGTTAGTTTCGGCTGTTTCTTATCAAGTTATCACAGTACAGGTACGAAACACCGGCCTTATCAAGTTAATTTTATGTTTTTGAGACTGGAAATCTTCAAATAACTTCCCCCATTCTGTAGGAATGCCAAACTTGTACTGACTACAACCGGTGCACGTTCCTTCTTCTGCCCTTTATGTTCGGGGGCCGCGGTATTTCTTTTGAACAACCGCAACCCCGGCAGGCGGTGGCCCTGGCAGGAGTGGCAGGTGCCTCTGCTTTGATGACATCTCTTTAAGGCTCGCGTGGAACACTAACGCGCCATCGACACGACCTGTCGTCACTAGTCGGACGGACGGTGAGCTACCCATTGCTCACCGTCTACAGATCCGCGTCTATGATAGCTGGAAGTCGACTCGCGGCGCCCGTCGCCCGGATCGTCTCCCGCGGTGGTTGGGTTGGTTTGAGGTTCTCTCCCTCAAACGTCCGGTCACCTCCTTCGCTAGCATGACTGCTTCGAAAGAGGTAACCGCTTCGTAATCCCTCTCGCTCCAAACCATGGACTGAACCAGGAACAGGTACTAGCATGACTAGTTATAACTCACAGGCTATGATAAGGTAAGCATGCTGCCTCCTCTCCTCCTTCAGCCTTCGGAGCTCCTTCTCCAAGAAGTCCAGGGCAGCAGACACGGCACCGCCGCACAGTTCGTCCACAAGCGCCGAGATCGTATCCTCCTAAAATATTATTAGATTATTTAGTTCGTAAATTGGATGAGCTAGTGTATTAATAATAGCAGCCACTCTGGTCGATCTTTAGGTAGGTTGGTCTGTGGATGGGTGACCACCCGTTACATACCGAGTTTCTTCCCTGCCTCGGAAAGCACGTTAAGCTGTTGGTCCCGGCTGTCATTTGTATATCTTTGACAGTCGTTACACGTAGTTAGAGTCCCGAAAGTCTGACAACCAGTCTTACCAAGAGGTATCGTATTACTAACTGGGTTGTGGAGGTCAGATAAGCAATCGCTCCATGTAAAATACTGGTATTCAGCTGCATCCGGTTAGACTGGAAGACGACCCCAACAAAGATGGAAAAAGGCTAGGCTGATGATGAATTCAGTGATAAATACGCTACGGTTAATACGCTTGCAATATGTTACTTGACCTTGATCTTGAGGTGCCTAACTAACCTAGGAAGGCACCTCAAGGTCAACAAGCGTGATATTATAGAGTCACAATTTAAAATAATAAAGAATAGCACAGTATGAGGCGTATGGCACCAGCCCTTTTTTTAAGGATGGGAAATCATCAAATAACTTCCTCTTTTACTGGCTAAAACCCATCCATATTCCTTCTTTTGCTAATTATGTTCCGGGGCCGCGGTATCTCTTTCGAATAACCTGCAATCCCGGCAGGCGGTGGCTCTGGCAGGCCCCTCTGCTTTGCTGACATCTCTTAGGGGCGCGCGTGGAACACGAACGCGCCGTTGGCCTGACCGGATGGACGGTGAGCTACCCATAGCTTACCGTCCACAGATCTGCATCTACGGTGACCGGGAGTCGTCTCCGATGTAATTTAGTACCTTAAGTTCCGTCTCAGTTCTCCTAGCATTAAATTCTCGAGCCTTTGACTCTTCAGCAGCAATCCTGGCCTTGTCCTCCCGTTGAAGACCATGCGTGGTCTTCAACTCCGCGGTTAATTCGGCTGCACGGGTGCGACCTTCGTACATCTATGAAAGGAAGAAAATTATAGCAGGGGCCTAAGTCTGCTATTACAATAGTGTCAGAATGGTCGATCACTGATCGCATAATGGTTGGTTTTGACAAGTTTAGTATGTAGTAGATTACCAAACTTGTCAAAACCAAAATTCATTAAAAACGGTTTTGCCGTATAAGCGTAAAGACGTAACAAACAAACAAACTCACTTTCGCTTTTATAATATTAGTAAGGATTATTAATCCGGTCAAATAAGACCTAAAAATAAGAGTGAAGCTACATTAATTTATAACAAGCTGAAAAGTTATAATGATCGATAGAAAAATATTTAAACATATATTATAACTCTGGAGATGTATATACTATACAAGGCGTACTCATGCGCACTATGACGATTACAACTTTTTGAATCGTTATATCTCAGAAACGGTGGCTTGTAGAAAAAAAAGTATCTATTTAGTTTTTACAGATAATTGTCTGATCTACAGTTTTAGTTCAAGTATTTTTATGATAAAACTTACCGTTTTGCGAAATTTCGCGAAAAACTCATTTTTTTCACCTTTGACCTTGAATAACTTTTTTTCCATACAGGGGAAACATGGGGATCTTTCAAATTTTATTTATAATTATATTTTGAACGATTTCACAAATTTTCAGCTTGTTGTAAATTAATGTAGCTTCGAATGTCTAAATTGACCGGACTATATGTTCTTACCAAATTCTGCACAGCACGACCCCTAATGACCCTCTGCAGCACTAGAGCGGCTTGATGGGCAATTTCGTCATCATCGCCAGGTCCGTCCACCTCAGGAGTAGGAGGTCTTGGTACGACCGGCTCCCGGCGAGCCTTCAGCACGTGTAGAGGTCCTGCCGTCAATTTGGCGGCGCCTAATCGGGCCTCTGGAAGTTGTTAAAAGTTGTAATGGTAATTTAAATGGTCATAAACTCTATGGTTGCGTCGCTCGTCAAGCTAGGTTGCTAGTTCATTTGCTGAGTATACAGTATGTTAGTTTAAACGAGGGACGTATTCAAACCCACAATAGTGCATACTTACATGATACTAATAAAATTATGAACAAAAAAAAACACTAATAAATAAAAGACAGAACCATACCAAAAATTTCGCATAAGTCTCGCAACGTGTATATACCCTTGCGCTAGCGATTTAATACTATCGCAGAACATGTGTGCATGTCAATGACCTTTAGGTATAATCCATTTTCCCTTCATACTTTAAACCTGGCATAGGACGCCTTTTCGGTAGAATCGGCGCGTAGGTATTTTGCCGCGTGATTTACTTCACTGTTTACAAGTTTACTTCTCTCGCGCTCAGTGTTCAATGTGTTCATTAATAATGTATTTTATTGGACAATTACGTCAGTAATTAAGGTTATAGGTTTTTTACATATTTGGGACGAGAATCGAATACTGAATACCCTCCCTCAATAAGTCCCTCGTTTAACCTAACACACTGTATAAGGCATGAGCTGATTATATAAAATTGATTTTTCACAGCTCCAAGGGAGCGTGGAGACTTCAGGAAATGGTTTTAACTAGCTTCCGCCCGCGACTTCGTCCGCGTGCCATAGTTACTTTGGGCTAAAGATATCTTTAACCCGCGTAATGATTGAAAAAATAAAATCTCTCTCTCCCCTTTTCTTCCTTCTTTCTCCCCCTTTTCTCACTTTTTTTTATTCTATTTCCGTCTCGAGGGTCCTAACTATCTCTGAACCAAAATTCATCAAAATCAGTTAGGCCATTTAGGCGTGAAGACGTAACAAACAAACAAACTCACTTTCGCTTTTATAATATTAGTAAGGATAAGTAAGGATTTCAACACGACAACTCAACTTACTCATCAATTCATTATGAAGATTCTCCAGGAACTCCTCACTCCACTTCGTCTCTCGCTCGCACAGCAGCGTGGGGTCCCGAAATAGGTGATGGCCGGAACAAGTCTTCCTAAGGTCCTGGCCGCACTTGTCTAGCCACGCGGGAGGCTCTGCTAAAGCGTCGTGGTCTTCTAAAGCTAAGGATTGATAGGTTATGAGAAGAATCTTGTGTAGTTATGATAAATGATGTTTATTTTGCACGTAGGTTTTCACAAACACTTTTACACGTCTCTTTTTTTTAAAACTAGATGAGGCCGGTGTTTCGTACCCGACTACTCTGAGAAGAAACAGCCGAAACAAACTCAGAGGCATAGTCTCTTTTAAAGTCCAGACAAAAAATCTTGGTCAACTTACATGAGGACTATGCAGATTAGTGTCTGAAATGGTCTTTTTAAGAAAGCACCACACAGATTGAGTGGACCTGTCCAGTCAGTGCAAGCATTTGTCAGTTAGTTACTAAACTATATCATTTGAGAGCATCTATAGACGAAAACTAGTCCGCTATGGGTGGGCTTTATTTGATGACTAGCTTTTGCCCGCGGCTTCGCTCGCGTTAAATTCGGGGTAACACAGTTCCCCTTTCTTGATTTGCAGGTGCCTGCTACCTGCAGTTTTTGCCCTTGCGCCTTATTGATTTGTAACAGCAACGCAAAATTTACCCTTTTCTTCCCTCTTTCTCCGTCACATACCAATTTTAGCCTATGTCCGTCTCCAGGGTCCCAACTTTCTCTGTACCAAAATTCATCAAAATCGGTTAAGCCATTAAAGCGTGAAGAGGTAACAAATAAACAAACAAACTCACTTTCGCTTTATAATATTAGTAAGGATTTCCTACCCCAAAAAAAAGAGAAGATACTTACACAGCAGCGTCGGGTCGTAAATAATCTCCGCATGTCTCTTGCGCGCCTGGTACCCATGCCTTGCGAGTGGGGCGTGTAGATCAGATGCGGGGTCCTTGGCAGCACAGGTCATCATCTCACAGCCCCGGGCAGCCCTCTTGCGGGCTACCAAACCCAACCGACCTCCACTTTCATGGTTCGCTTTTAGTTTCCGAAGTTCTGTGGATGAAGTATATATGAATAACGTCGTGTTCACGACTATTTTCCTTAAGTAGCTGGCAGTTTGAAAGTTACGCGAAAAATTGAAAGGGAGTCGTTTGTCTTGGTATGGACATGTAATGAGGAGGGATGAAGCACATGTAACTAAAAGAGTGATGGATCTGAATGTTGATGGACGGAGAGCGAAAGGAAGGCCAAAGAAAAGATGGATGGATTGTGTAAGGACTGATATGAAGGAGAAAGGAGTAAATGATGCCGTGACGTCTGATAGGGGAGAATGGAAGAAAAAAACGTGTTGCGCCGACCCCAAATAGGCAGAAAAATGATGAGTTGGCAAATGTGCCATAGTATTTTATTTTATTTATTTAGAAATCAACGGCGATACACATATAATGCATTACAAATTTAAAATATTTAATAGTTTAGTAAGGCTAATAATAGGTTTCCCTTTATAACTTAAATAATGTTTACCATGCGAACGGACTTTAAACAAACAAATAAAATAATGGCTTTAAATTAGAAAGAAAGGTTAAATACACTATAATTATGGAGAAGTAAGATAATTAAATTATAATAAAAAAAAACATGGTAAATGCTTATTGGTGTACGGAACGTAGTTGCGTGCTATTTGTTTTTATTGATAATGATGTTTTTAACCTGAGCTTTAAAACTCGGTTTTCAAAATATCAACTTGAGAGAAGTTAAGTTGAGTCTTTGTGTTTGACATTATTTAATTTTGTAAAAAAAAAAATATTTTTAATTGTTTATTTTTTTTTTAATTTTTGACATATCTATACAATATATTTTTCAATTTTCATTCATATTAGTTTTTATCATAAATTACTGTAATTATAATATTTTTTTAGCACATATATTTGTACGCTCTCGGGCATAACATAGCGCACTTTTTTTACCAACCACATTTAATATCAATCTACCTATGTTAAACAAATGAATAAATGATTTAATGATATAATGGTTATTGTTATATGTTCGAGCAATAGGTACGAGTAGTATTGTCACCAGCTGGGTATGATAATGTTTTTTTGGGGTTTCGTATCTCAAAAAGAAAACACTTCATGCGTTCCCGAGATAAAAGGTGTTGACAGACAGACAGACGGTCAACAAAGCGATCCTATAAGTTTCGGTTTTTTTTATGTTCAGAAGCCGCGGTATCTCTTTCGAACATCCCGCAACCCCGGCAGGCGGTGGCCCTGGCAGGCCCCTCTGCTTTGCTGACATCTCTTTGAGGCGCGCGTGGAACACGAAACTAGACGGACGGACGGTAAGCTACCTATCGCTCACCGTCCACAGACCCTCGTCTGCAGGGATGTGTCCCGCGGAGGCTGGGTTGGTTTGAGGTTCTTTCCCTCAAAACTCCGGCCACCTCCTTAGCTAGCATAGTTAGTTCTCAGAAGAAGATGACTGCTTCCCATTCTCCTCTCGCTTCAGACCATGGACGGAACCAGGGCCGGACACGAAAGATCGCCGCCGCTGATCGCCTCTACGAGGGCACGGTGGTGCTGCGTATATACAATATGGACATAGCCAAAACGCATCTAGGTATAGGAATCTGCTCGCGTATACTTTGTAATGCAGTTTTTTTGTGATTACAAAGTATACACGGATTTTGCGTAAGTACTACTCGCGTATAGTTTGTAACTAAACGTGCACAAGCATGTTTCCACCGCGTCCTCCGGGCTCTGCTTCCCCTGTAGAGCTAAAACAGATGCTGTTTACCTCGGTCTCTTGTCTTCCGAATATTGTCGACTTTCCTTTCCATTTCCTGCTTCTTGACATTCCAGAGCTTGGCCAATTTCTTACTGGTACGATTCGTCTGTTTTTGGCGCTGAGACAATTGCAAGCGGTGGAGCAGTTCCAGGCGAATGTCTTGGAGTTCGTCGATCTCCTAGAACGAGAATGTTTTATGTTATTTCTAGCGTATTACTGGGGCAAAGGCCTCTTGTTAATAGAGAAGACACGAGCATTGATCACCACACTTGTTCGATACGGGTTAGCGATTTTAGACTCACATTAATTATAAGTGACGTAGTGAGTGTAATTATATTTGACGGGCCTGTTGGTCTAGTGGTTAGTGGCCCTGACTGCTGAGCCGGAGGTCGTGGGTTCGATTCCCACCCAGGACAAACTTTGTGTGATGAGCATGATTGTTTGTTCTGTGTCTGGGTGTGATTTATCTATAATATGTATGTATTTATAAATTATATAAGTATGTATATCAGTTGTCTGGTTACCATAACACAAGCTCTGCTTAGCTTGAGATCAGATAGCCGTGTGTGAGTTGTCCCAAGGTATTTTTTTTTTTTAAGTCCAGGGTCCCTTTGTTTTCCGTCACTGATGTGATATGAATAAGGTGCAAGTTGAAAAAATAAATAAAAAGTCACATTAGTGCATTTGTTTCTAGCCCGGATTTGAACGCACAACCTCGCTTGCATAAGAGGCGAGACCTTTTGAGCTATTACAGATTTATTGGATGTTTAACATGAAATATAACTTTGTGTTCCAGGGTCGCAAAAAAAAATATCAAGAAGGTTTATTTCAATTACATATTACTTTAAAACAGGCATGTTTTGGAGATCACCTTTTAAACGAGGAGATGCTTGTGTTAGGTTAGGTGACTCCGCTCTTCCAACTTCACATAAGCAGTGTATGCAATTGAAACCAAAGCAATATTAAAGAAAAAAATACAAAAAAAAACAAAATCAAAATACAAAAATAACACACTTTAGTGACGTATGCTAGTGTGTGCGTGAGTGTGTGTAATAGTGTGAGTGTATGTAACTAGGTAACTCTGTCGAACAATCCCACAGCCACGACAGGCGTCGGCTCTAAGTAGGCTCAGGCGTAGGCCTTCTGATTATGCTGACATCTCTTTGAGGCGCGCGTGGAACAGTGTCGATGTCGCCGTCGTCATAGCACTGTCGTTAGTAGACGAACGGACGGTGAGCTACCCCTTACTATCCAACTCGAGGCCCGCACCTACGTTTGCAGGGAAGACATCTCGTGACTCGCGACGCTAGGGGTGTCTCCCGCGGCGTCTGGTACATGAGGCTCAATTAATAAAAGCCGGGCAGGCTTCCATTTTTAATTATGGCAACCCTCAGAAAAATCTAGCCATCATAAATAGAATGGGGAGTTGGGGACACCTCTGAGCACTCTACCCTTTTAAAATTCACCTTCTTCTATCATCTACCCTTTATAAAAACGACACGGTTGGCGCAATAGCTGAGCGATCGACTGCTGCGCTGCGTGTCGCGGGTTCGATCCATCGAATATTTGTATGGCCTACAGATAGTTGTTCCGGGTCTGGTTGTTTATGCATGTGACTTTAAATGTTTGTAAAAGCACCCATGATACAGGAGAAATTCCTGGTGTGGGGCAACGTGGGGATAACGTTTTATAAAAATATAAAGTTGAGAGGTGTCAAGGGACACCCGGATGGAACGAAGTTATTATTTATTATGTACAAAAAATCTGTAAACACTCAACAAAAATAATCGTCGCGACACTACACTGTTCAATGCCAAATAGAAAGACGAAACGAAAATAACTGGCTTGCTTTCTATGAAAGAGAGAGAGACAGACCGAGAAACGCCGCACGGCTTACAACTATATCAAAAAGTGTCGTTACAACTTTTGGCCTTAAGCAAAAAGTGTCGTTAAAACTTTTGATCTTAATTTTTCCGTCTAGCTCCCTTTCGCAACGCGCGATAAGGAACTTCGTTTCAAAAACTCGTTAGGATGGTAACCCGAAACGTCCGGAGAGAGATCAGACGCTGAAATAAATGATAAATAGAATGATGAAACAATTATACGTACCGCCTGTCTAAATAGCCAGTCCTTGATGACCACATCATCGATGATAGCATCCCTCTTCTTCATCCATCGAGGGAACTTCGCATTTTCCACCAGCTCCATCCAGGCACGGGCGTGACGCATCCTGGGAAAAGAACGAAGGTATCAACGACATCATCATGTCCCTAACCTTGTCCTATGTTGGGGTCGGCTTAACGGACGCCTTAACACCAGTTCGCGATCGAGTTTATCGATAATATGCTTTTATCTTTTAGAATAGACTAGAATATACTTTATTGCACACCAAAATTTAAAAACAAAACTGTTTTACAAAAAAATGCTAGATCTATGTTTACAATGGCGGTCTTCTCGCTAATAGCGATATCTTCCAGACAACCTTTGGATGGACTGTACGAATACTAATACTAATACTCTTTGTAGCAATGGAAAATCAATACTCGATAAGAATTTGTGTGTACCATTATAACACAACATCATCATCATCTGCCTAGCCTTTTCCCAACTATGTTGGGGTCGGCTTCCAGTCTAACCGGATGCAGCTGAATATCATTATTTTACATGGAGCGACTGCCTATCTGACCTCCACAACCAGTTAATACTGGGTAATACGAAACCCCTTGGTAAGACTGGTTGTCAGACTTTCGGAACACTGACTACCTGTAACGACTGTCAAAGATCTACAAATGACAGCCGGGACCAACAGCTTAACGTGCTTTCCGAGGCACGGAGGAAACTCGGTATGTAACGGGTGGTCACCCATCCACAGACCAACCTAGGCAAGCGCGGCTTAACCTAAAGATCGACCCGAGCGGCTGCTATTATTTAGCCACGAGCTCCTCTAACATTATAACACAACAAATAAATCTAAAAAAACAACTACTATTATGCAAAAGAAAATAGATTTCCAAAAAACACTAAAAAACGGCAAATAATTTTACTTCCGGTGTCCGGAAGTCGGTGGCAAAAGATCTATGATTCAAACAAAAGTCACTGACTTCGGAAGTCGACCAAATAAATCAAGTATAAACGATAAGGAATAGAAAAAATCTTACTTGTTAATTATTTCTGTAGTATGGAAATCAGGGGGCAAGTCTCCGGTGCGGTACGGGCACCCAGGACCTGAACACAACAACAACTATACAGGGTGTTGACGAAGAATGGATAAAGTAAGGAATGAGTATTTACAGGAAGTTTGAATGTTGCGCCTGTTACAGAAAAAATGAAAGGGAGTCGTTTGTCTTGGTATGGACATGTAATGAGGAGGGACGAAGCACATGTGACTAAAAGAGTGATGGATCTGAATGTTGAAGGATGGAGAGCGAGAGGAAAATCAAAGAAAATATGGATGTATTGTGTATGTGTAAGGAATGATATGAAGGAGAAAGGAGTAAATGATGCCGTGACATCTGATAGGAGAGAATGGAAGAAGAAAACGTGTTGCACCGACCCCAAGTATAATGGGACAAGAGCAGGCATTTTGCTTTTGAACTGTCGAAACATTGACAACAATAAAATGAAGCTACAGTCCCAGTCACAAGGCATAATAACTGTGAAAGTACTGTAGTTGCCTATTCCAAAGCGTAGATAAAGAAGAATGGGCAAGAAATTCCATGGACACTCTTTTAAATCAGAATATTGTTACAATACCTTGGTTACATCTTTCGTGTTAATATGGTAAACTAGGTGAGAACGATGTAGCAAGACGTGCACGTTAAAAGTGTCCATTTATTAAAACAAAAAGAAATTCAAAAATAAAATAAAATTTGTGTTGATATATTTTTAAAATAAATTTTGTTATATTGTTTCGTCAAGTCTAAAAAAAAGTTTTCCTTTCATTCTGATGGCTGAAAAGAACACATTGAAAAGCACAGAGGAATAATAGATATGATTATGGAAGTGTTTAAAAAAAAATTAAACACTTATTACAACATTTTAATACAAGCACTATACAATGTGTCCGGTCACAGACTAGCGATATTATATGTACTTATAAAACAAACATTCTAGTACTCAAATTCATTGATTAAAAAAAAAAAACTACCATATTTTTTCACAAAAAAGTTTACAAGACTTTCGTTGATTTGCATATTTTTTGAGACTTTAATTTTGTTTTCTAAAGTTACGAAAATGTAAGCTCATCATTTCTTAATTTAAACGATAGACAATATTGTTGCCCTCTGAATTAACCTATTTTCGTCTCAGTAAGACCAACACTTTAAGAGATATGATTATTTTTTGTACACGCATAGAGAATATCTCAAAATGGCTGCCAAAAAGCGGGGAAGTGAATTGGACCCAAGTGTGTAGCGTAATAGTATATTAAAACACTCGTTCCATAGTTATTTAGAATATCGCTAGTCCATGACCGGACACATTGTATATTAATGGGTCCTAAATTCTGAAGAAGAAGTTATAGACAAGAACAAAGATATGATCGCGCAGATAAAGGTGTTTTAACACCCGTTATACGTACCCCATTCCAGATTATCGAGGTATAGAACCTCAGGTGTTTTCTGGCACTCTTCAGCCGCCTTACCATCCGGCTGCCAGGGTATCGTCTGGGCAGAAGACTCTCTGTGACATAATATAAATCCTGTACTTATTTTTCTTATTAAATTAATTAAAAATAGACATAAACTAATAATAAAAATATGTACTGATGAGAACCTCGTGAAAGCGAGAAAGATAAGCAAATCAAGTATATTGACTTGGCTCGCAATGTTGTCGACATGTGGGATGTGGACTCGGCGATCATTGTGCCGATAGTCGTATCTGCCAATGGCTTAATTGCCAAAAGCCTCGACCAACACCTGAGGAGGCTCTCGTTAGGCAGCTAGATCAAGGGCTTGATACAGAAAGCGGTACTCCTGGACACGGCTGGTATTGTTAGGAGGTTCCTTTCTCTGGAGCCCTGACTGCCGGTAGCTTGGACCCTGTTCCCGATACTGGTGGGCTCCTATTTTTTGTATTTTTATGTTTTTTTTTTTATATATTTAGGAAAGATGTAAAAATATAAAGAATATGTAAAAAAATGAATAAACGGAAAAATATGTAAAAGTATAAAAATTACAGGGCCTCAAAAAATTCGTCCGCATTGCTGTCCACAGGAAAACTGCCCAGAAGGCTGGCAGCATTACCACGTTGGATGGTAATGAATTAGCATTGCCTTTGGGCTAAAAAAAGCCAGCCCTCTGGTCACGAGAAGAGTCGACCAACCGTTTGGTGATTTCTCGATTACTCAATAAAATACGTCTTAATTTGCTAATTTTAATTGAATATTTATTATTATTGTGATTAAGCCATATTTTAGAGTAGAAACTTATCTAGCAATACCACGCTGTTTCTTGCAGGAGAAATAATTACGTAATGTTTGCTGATACCTTACCCCTCTCTCTCGTGAGATTGGAAGAGATTTTCTATTTTTTTTTATATATTTGCCCCACACTAGGAATTTCTCCTGTATAGTGGAAGCGTATACAAACATTTAAACTCACATACACAAACAGCCAGACCCGAAACAACTATCTGCAGGTCATAAAAAAAAAACCGTGCGGGAATCGAACCCGCGACACGCAGCGCAGTAGTCGTTCGCACAGCCACTGCGTCAACCGTGCCGTCAAAAAATAAACTAAGAAAAAGATACAGCTCTACTCTCCACCCCGCTCTAGGAGAAGATGTGACCACATGCCCCCATTGTTCCGATTTCATGTTGTCAAGTTAGGTACCTGAAAAGACTCTGGGTACCCCGGTTCCTCGGTTTGCCGGGTGGTAAGAGCGCAACGACCGGTGTATTGGGCCGAAAGTTTGGAGTCGTCGCTGGCAATGATAGTACTTTTCTTGGACTGAAAGAAAAACATTGTTACAAGATTTTGAAGAGGTCTAATTACTGAATCAGCTAGTCCAAGAATGAAGAGAGTAAGTAAGAAGATATGACAAACTTTTTTGTATTTTAGATTTAAGTTTGTGTTTTTAGTGTCCGACCGAAAATTCTGTTTAGTCCACTTTCGGCTAAAAATTCTAGTACTGAAAAACTTTTCAGGTGACATTTTTAGAACTAAATGATTGCACTAATTGGATTGTGGAGATCAGATGGGCAGTCTCTACAGCTGTAGTCGATTAGATTGATGATTATTATTCACAAACAATCCAATCGTAACCGTAATCGACAATCGACATTAGTTTATGTTCTCGTAATCCAATCGTCAAACCGGCAAAACTCTATTCACAGATCCTTGCGGAGTTAATTTTTTTTAAACATTGCAAGGTTTAAAAATCAGGGTACATTACATAAAGATGGCAAAAAAAATTGGCGAAAGCTTAAAGTGATAAAAATATTATTTTTACCAGGTATTTGTTTTTTGTCGGTATGATTAAAGTTTTCAATCGTAACACGGTTGTACAGACATGTCAAAATTAGACGATTACATTTGGAGGACTTTTTCGATTATACTCACAGCACAATTGCAATCAAGTGGTTGTGCAGAACGTAGTTGGATAAAGTTTGGTCCGATACTTACAGAGCAGTAAACTTATAGCAGTCTTTTCCGCTAAATTCGGGTGTCGGCAGACTTTTGGCTTCTTCTAAACGGCCGAGATATGCGTCGTAAGATCTGTCTATATGATCAGGTAGGCGGCAATTTGGGTGGTACACTGTTGTGGAAAAAACAAGGAAACAGGCTTAAATATTTTTCTAATCAAAAAGGTTCACATACGTTTAAAATCTACATCTACACTAATATTATACAGAGGAAAGATTTGTATTTTTGTTTAAGTAACGAATAAACTCAAAAACTACTGGACAGATTCCAAAAAATCTTTTGCCATTAGAAAGCTACATTATCACTGAGTACCATAGACTATAAACTTGTCTTTTAATTTAACTTATCAATTTGTAATGGATATGATTGTTAATGTATGGAGAGGGAGAGGAAGGCTAAAGAAAAGATGGATGGATTGTGTAAGGAATGATATAAAGGAGAAAGGAGTGAAAGAATACGTGTTGCGCCGATCCCAAATAGATTATAGAATAGGGCAAGGAAGATGGCGAATCAAGCTTGGTATCCGCTAACCAACATACATTTTTCAACACATGTTGCCCATCATGTTGCATGGCTACGCGTCATATTTGTTAAGCAACGTTGTCGTTTCACGCATGACCAGTCGCCGACAACATGTCGCCAGAAGAACTGGTAATGTATTAATTTCAGCGGTGGTATTGTTGCGCGTTGTTACAGTACGATATCTTCGTGCTGTATCTACAATCTACATCGCAATCTTATGTTCTTTATCGCACGTTCAATATCTATTAAATGTTTCTACTATCTGTTATCAACACGAAGTCGTTAGTATATAAGATGCACCTTTGGATAATTATAACCAGACTATACTACATCTTTTGTCTCATTTATACCTAATCATATACTGCCAAGAAGTTTGGCAAATTGGTGACCCCGACGAACGAATACGCAGCAAGAAACATGGCACAATCACCGGGCAAGGCGAACATTAATCAGCAAGGAACACTTGAAGTAGCTGCTGGCACCTCGGTTTTATCCCGCATTCCGGAATTTTGGAAAGACCAACCAAGATTATGGTTCACGCAACTAGAAGCCATATTAGCACCACAGAAGCAAGGAGACGAATACAAATACTGTACAGTAATAGCAAAGTTATCCAAGGAAGAAATACTACAAGTTAGTGACCTAATCACTTCACCACCGACTACAGATAAATACAAAAACATCAAGGAACGTTTAATTGATTGTTACGAAGAAACAGAACAGCGACAGTTTCAAAAATTAATATCAGAGACAGAACTCGGTGATCAAAAACCTTCGCAGTTATTACGTCAAATGCGAGTCCTCGGGAGAGGAAAAATCAGTGACGAAACAATTAAACTACTATGGTTCAGGCTTTTACCAACATCAGTTACTACGGTTCTAGCAGTTACGGAAGACATGGAAATTGACAAACTGAGCCAAATTGCAGACAAAATAATAATGAATTCAAAAGTAACCGAAATATCAGCTGTTAGCAACGACACTTCAAACGACAACAATACAGCATGCATTTTAACCCAGCTAGCAAAATTACAGATAGATATTGACGCAATTCAGCAAGGTCAATATGGCTATCGACCCAACACGCACAATCATTTCAAGAAACGTCAACAATTCCCGATTATGAGGCCGAGAACAAACTATAGAGGAGCAAATCGATTTTGTTACTACCACGAAAGATTCGGAAAATATGCAAGGAACTGCATTAAACCATGCGGTTGGAAACCAATGACTTACGTACGGAACCAGGGAAACGAATAAGAGCACAGACAACGGCGAAACTCTGTGCAATCCACCCATCCAATCGCCTCACCATTACCGACCGAAAAAGTGGTATGAAGTTTTTGATTGACACGGGCGCAAATATCTCAGTCATTAGCAAGCAACAGAGATATTCAATTTTACAAAATGAACAATACACACTATACGCTGCAAATGGGACTAAAATTAGGACTTACGGCGAGAAGACGCTTACCTTGAATTTAGGACTACAACGATGTTATAAATGGAATTTTATAATCGCCGATGTTACACAACCAATAATTGGAGCAGATTTTCTAGAGCACTATAAACTATTAGTCGACATAGCAGGTCGCAAACTTATCGACAAAGTTACAGAGCTGACAACGCATGTAACTTCAGAAAAAGCGACACAACAAACAATTCGTACTATCGCAGTGGGAACGAATCCACGTATTACGCAACTTTTAAACAAATACGAAGACATCACGAAAGAGTCCTCTCTACGCAATGCGCCCAAACATAAGATTGAACACCACATTATCACTACAGGACCACCCGTCGCAGCTCGGGCAAGACCATTACCTCCAGAAAAATACGACATAGCCAAAAAGGAATTTCAAAATATGATAGAACTCGGAATTTGCCGACCGTCAGATAGCCCATGGGCAAGCCCATTACATAAATGGTAAAAAAGAAAAATGGCGAATGGAGACCGTGCGGAGACTATCGAATGCTCAATAGCACGACAGTGCCGGACAAATACCCACTACCAAGATTAACTGACTTTACATACATATTAGAAAATAAGAAGATACTAAGCAAGATAGATATACGCAAAGCATACCACTGTATTCCTGTTAAAGATATAGAGAAAACAGCCATCATCACACCTTTCGGACTTTTTGAGTACTTAAGAATGCCTTTCGGATTACGCAATGCGGCACAAACATTTCAACGATTCATGGATTCCTTATTTAGAGATTTAAACTTCGTATTTATATTTGTAGACGATTGTCTCATCGCATCGGACAACGAAGATATGCATTATCAGCATTTAGAAACGGTTTTCAAACGTTTACACGAGAATGGAATAACCATTAATCTCGAAAAATGCGAATTTCTCAGAAGGGAAATAGATTTCTTAGGTTATCATATAACGAGCCAAGGAATACAACCTACCGAAGAAAATTACAAAGCAATCATGGAATTTCCCAAACCGAAAACAATTCAAGAATTAAGAAGATTTTTGGGCATGGTCAATTTCTACAGAAGTAATATTCCACGCGCAGCGGAAAATCAAAGAATTTTAAACGAATATCTACATGGTTCAAAAAAGAACGATAATTCACCTGTTCCTTGGACAACGGAAGCAGACAAAGCTTACGAAAAATGCAAGGAAAGCATGAAAAACGCAGTATTAACAGCGCATCCTTCCCGCAACGCATCACTAGCGCTCATGACCGACGCTAGTGCTACTTGCGTTGGTGGAGTTTTACAACAAAAATCCGGACGCAATTGGGAACCATTAGGATTTTTTTCACAAAAATTGAGCGAAACTCAACAAAAATATTCTACGTTTGACAGAGAGCTGTTAGGAATATACATGGCCGTCAAACATTTTCACAGATTAATCGAGGGAAGAGAATTTACAATATTTACGGATCACCGACCTTTGACATACGCATTCTCCCAAAAACCATCATCAAACGATACACCGCGACGGGTCCGGCAGTTAGATTTCATTTCACAATACAGTACCAACATCCAACACATAAACGGACGTGACAATATTACCGCCGATGCCTTATCTCGAATAGAGGAAATATACGTGCCATCACCTATCGATTACGCTGAATTGGAAAAATGTCAATCAACAGATAATGAACTAAGTAAATTACATGACAATAAAAGATTAAAATTCAAAAACATTACGCTTCCGGGTTCCACAATAAACATCACCTGCGACACGTCTACTGGAAAAAGCCGCCCCTACTTACCAAAGCATTTTCGCAAACAAATTTTCGATACCATTCATGGTATGAGCCATCCAGGAAAAAGAACTACGAGAAAAATGATAACCCAAAGGTATTTATGGCCGTATATGAACAAAGATATCAATAATTGGTGTAGATCATGTATAGCCTGCCAAAAATCAAAAATACAACGACATACGATATCACCTCCTGGTACATTTATGACAGCGCAACGTTTTGAACATTTACATATTGACATCGTCGGACCACTTCCGATTTCACAAGGGAAGAGATATTTAATCACAATCATAGATCGTTGTACGTCATGGCCCGAAGTATTTCCGGTAGAAGATATAACTGCAGAAACAGTAGCCAAGACACTTTTCGAAGGATGGATTACTCGTTTTGGATGTCCATTGCGCATTACTACGGATCAAGGCCGACAGTTTGAATCAAGAATATTTGAGTCACTCTCACAATTTTTGGGAATACATAAAATTAGGACAACACCTTATCATCCGCAATCCAATGGAATGATAGAGAGATTTCATAGAACTTTAAAGGTAGCGTTAATGACAAGAGAATCCAACGAAAATTGGTTAAAAGAAATCCCAACAGTTTTACTCGGGTTGCGGAGTAGCTTGCGAGAAGACACAGGTTATAGTTCAGCAGAGATGACATATGGAACGCCAATACGACTCCCTGGAGGATTTTTTGAGTCATCAGCAGCACAGTTATCAACGTACGAAGAATTTGTAAAACAAATTCAAAAGGACATCACACAAATGACATCAATTCCGAAAAGAAAAAACCATAACCAAGCTATATTTGTGCATCCCGAACTCAAAGAATGCTCACACGTATTTGTTCGGTGTGATAGAATGAAGAAAGCCCTGACACCGCCGTATGAAGGACCCTACCCAGTAATTAGTAAAACAGATAAAGCATTTTGCATTAGAATTAAGGATAAAGAGACAGTGATATCAATTGACAGATTGAAACCAGCATTCATGATCAATGACGAATCAAACTACGTGCCAGATTCAAAGGATTGCGACAGACATTCACACACGTACACTACACGATCGGGACGTAAAGTAAAGCCAGTAGTACGTCTATAAAAAAACAGCTAAGTCAAAATTACAGACGTCAGCAAATCACACCACAACAGGCGTCATCAAATTCCACCGCGTACAATAGCATTATTATTTATATACATCAGCAAATAGCTAGTAAGGTCTAGATCAAATTTATATTGTAAACACTATTACCATAATATTTATTTTTCTTTTTAAAGGGGGGTGTACTGTTACAGTACGATATCTTCGTGCTGTATCTACAATCTACATCGCAATCTTATGTTCTTTATCGCACGTTCAATATCTATTAAATGTTTCTACTATCTGTTATCAACACGAAGTCGTTAGTATATAAGATGCACCTTTGGATAATTATAACCAGACTATACTACATCTTTTGTCTCATTTATACCTAATCATATACTGCCAAGAAGTTTGGCAAACGCGTCACGTCTACACTTGACAACATTTAATTTATTTTTAAAAAACGTTACCCCACCCTAGGAAACTCTCTCCTGAATCGTGGGTGCGTTTACAAACATTTAAACTCACATACATAAACAGCCAGACCCGGAACAAACTATCTGTAGGCCATACAAATATTTGTTCCGTGCGGGAATCGAACCCACAACACGCAGCGCAGCTGCAGTCAATCGCTCAGCCACAGCGCCAACCGTGTCGTCAATTACAATCAACGTGATGCTTAACTGCATGTTTACGGAAATAAACGACAGCTGACACCGTTCCGCGTTGTTGTGCAACGTTGCCTAATTTGTTGGCTAGCTTCAAAAATTGCGCATCAAATGTTGCCTAGTACTTAGATACGAAGTGGTAAACTTACAAACTTTCAGCCTGGGTCGTAGACTCTGTTCGGAGAACATTGAGTTGTATATCGGCTGCAATATCTGCAAATAGAGAATACAATGTTTTAAAATGTTTGTTTTGATGGCACGGTTGGGGCAGTGGCTGTGCGAACGACTGCGCGGCGTGTCGCGGGAACAAATATTTGTATCACCTGCAGATAGTTGTTTCGAGTCTGGCTGTTTGTATATGTGAGTTTAATTGTTTGTAAACGCACCCACGATACAGGCGAAATTCCTAGTGTGGGTTTATTTTAAAAGAAAAAAAAATGTATCGTGGTGGTTTGTAAGACAGCCACAATAGGTCTCACGGAAATGAGGGATCATTTCAAAAAATTGCCTAAATCCGTCTCAACTATCTCTGTGCCAAAATTCATCAAAATTGGTTCAGCCATTTAGGCGTGAAGACGTAACAAACAAACTCACTTTCGCTTTTATAAAATTAGTAAGGAATCTTAGCGTAATTTAAGTACTTTTCAATTAAAAGTATTTCTTTGACACATGGACTTTGACGTCACTACCGGCATTAGCTCAGATGATGCTTTTTGAGTTTGCGTTCCGTTTCACCAAAAACACGCAACATAAAATAATAAATTGTAAAATAATTACTGTATTAACAATACAAAAAGTGTACCATATTGTTAAATGGTACAGAACAAAGCATATATAAAAAAAGTTTTGCATTCCTTGCTATGTCCCTCAAACTCTTTAACTATTCTGGAGATGTAAGGTATATATGTATATAGATAGAATATAGATACTTTATTATCTACAACATATAAACTACAAGAATAACAGTATACAACTTATAAATAGGGTGACACAATGAGCGGTCCTATCGCTAAAAGCGATATTTTCAAGACCAAGAGTAAGGACGACTCATTCCAATATCGGCTCTGGTTTACGGACCCAAATGTGGGCACGAAAAGCACACTCGGCAACACATCAAGCTATACATTTCGAGTACAACATGGCGTCGTTTTATATAGATTTCCCAACCAATGAGAGATCGGCAAAGACCTGAAAACACTACAGCACTTAAAATGCTATTAAAATAGAAATGCTTACAACTTGCGAAGAGGCCATGGCTGCTTTGAACGCTGTCCGCGCGTAGTCGCGAGCCCCCGAGACGATGAACGCCGAATCTAACGTTATAATACAGAAATAAATCAGTTAATTTATTGATTTTTACATATTTCCTACTTAAAAAAGAATATAAAAATCATTTAAAAATCCAAAAAATAGTAGCCCACCGGTATCGGGAACAGGGTCCAAGCGACCGGCAGTCAGGGCTCCAGAGAGAGGAACCTCCTAACGATACGAGCCGTGTCCAGGAGTACCGCGCACTGTATCAAGCCCTTGATCCAGTTGGCTAACGAGAGCCTCCTCAGGTGTTGGTCGACGCTCTTGACAATTAAGCCATTGGCAGACACTACATGGTGGTATTGTATTGTAAACGGACTGGTGTCCGGAACTTCACGTCTAAGTCATTAATTCTAACATTTTGGTCTGTACAAGGGAATGCAATCCCGATTCGAGATCGTAAAGTCGAGATCCGTAATTACAAGGGCCAATCCCGCGGGATTCCGAAATCTTCGGGATCTCGTCTAGTAAAAAATAAACGCATTACTAAGTAGGTACGATTAAAACTGCTTGTTTGTGATAGTGAGGTTAATTAAAACAAAATATTATTTGAAAGAAAACAAATGCCTTTATTCTTTAACTAGCTTTTGACCGCGGCTTCGCTCGCGTTTAATTCGAGGTAACACAGTTCCAACTTCTTAAAAAACAAAGTGTGTCCAGAGTACTATCTGCTAATCAGCATCTAATATCCGTTGCAATGTAGCCAGCTGCTGAGAATACCCTCTCCGACTAATCTCGAACGGGATCTCGTCATATTATGGTTCGGGATTGATCTCGAAAAATTACACGGGATCTCGCGAGATCGGGATTGCATTCCCTAGTCTGTATACACTTCTTATCCCGTTCCACGCGAGTGAAACAGCGGGCGCAGCTATAGCTTGTACAACATCAAGCTTTAATACTTAGGAGCTAAACAGCGGGTGAATCTAGTGCTGCTAGTACCTAAGTAATAAATAGTTTGCGTCTAATTATAAACTAATTACTCACCATATAGGTAATCGTGGCATCTGATTTTAGCCACATTTTGCCTCCTCCGTGGCGCTTCGTATAGAGTGTCGCCACTCATTTTGTCATCAATATTTACTACTCACTGTTTATATCTTTGGAGTACTATAGAAGTCACATTGACCTAACAAATATGGTTGCTATGGCAACGATTAGTTTGTGAAGGTCGCTTTTCGTCTGTGACTATCTTTGTAGATAACATGGACAATAATCCACTTGAGATTATTATTACTGCCGATGATGTCAGATATGTCATTGATTGTTTTAATCGTTAGGGTTCCGCACCTCAAAAGGAAAAATCGGAACCATTATAACTCACTTTTTTGTCTGTCAGTCAAGACCCTTAATCTCGAGAACACGTGGATTTATCGAATTTAAATTAAAACCATTTACTCAAGTCTGTGGGCCCTTTGTGCTGTGAATCAAAATCTACTCTCTAAGTCTACGCAGTCAAAAGATATGGCCATTTATGTCGTAATCCGACGACACAGTTGGCGCAGTGGCTGAGCGGTTTGCGGTTTCGATCCCCGCACGGAACAAATATTTGTATGTCCGTTTGGTCGTTGTTTCGGGTCTGGCTGTTTGTGTATGTGAGTTTTTTTCCACACTGTCTACATTTCCTTTCGCAGGTATGCTGGAAGAGATTTGTTTAGAAAAAAGCATTACATTTGTACCTATTCTCTGTTCCTGTCTTCATTACTGTATTCAGTGTGTATATAAATCGTTAAATCCTTACTAATATTATGTATAAAAGCGAAAGTGAGTTTGTTTGTATGTTAGTTTGTTACGTCTTCACGCCTAAATGGCTAAACCGATTTTGATGAATTTTGGTACAGAGATAGTTGGAACCCTGGAGACTGACAAAGGCAATTTTTTTTTTATAAAGTGAGAAATTAGGGAGAAAGAGGGAAGAAAAGGGAAAACTTAGCTTTGCTATTACAATAAATAAGGCGCAAGGGCAAAAACTACAGGTAGCAGGTAAATGCAAATCAGGAAAGGGGAATTGTGTTACCCCAAATTTAACGCGAGCGAAGCCGTGGGCAAAAGCTAGTCGTTTAATAAATAAATAAGGAAAACATTGTGAGGAGATTAGCATGTCTGAGAGATATTTCTCAATGGCATGCTAAGTCACACCAGTTTAGGCACTCTACACTATAGAGAAAGAATTAAATAACTATGGGAAACAAGGACATGGAGAAGAAGTGTAAAGAAGTACGTTTTATTATTTTGTTGGATGGGAAATCATTACATAACTCCCTCTCTGGGCGGAGTGGATGGGAGTGGCAGACTTGTAGTGACTTAAATCTATCCATGTTCCTTCTATTGCCCTTTACGTTCCGGAGCCGCGGTATCTCTTTCGAACAACCCGCAACACCGACAGGCGGTGTCCCTGGCAGGCCCTTCCGCTCTGCCGACATCTCTTTGAGAAGCGAAACGTGGCGTCGACACGGCTAAATAATGATAAGGGGTACATGTAGACAATGAAAAAGAAAACAACATAAAATTCAATTTAAAACTAATTTATTTCACGTCAATTAACAGCAGTATATTTACAAAACTTACAACTAACTTACTTAAACTTAAAACGTAAGTAATATCCTCCCTAGCACATTTGGTTCAACCCTCACAAGTGATTGTCAACCGTTTATAATTACAAATAGAGTTGCAACTGCCGTGGCTGAATAAAGACAGTCCATCAGGGCCTTACCTAGGCTGGTCTGTGGATAGGTGACCACCCGTTACATACCGGGTTTCCTCCGTGCCCCGAAAAGCACGTCAAACTTGGTCCCGGCTGTCATTTGTAGATCTTTGACAGTCGTTACAGGTAGACAGTGTCCTGAAAGTCTGACAACCAGTCCTACCAAGGGGTATCGTATTATAAGTACCAACTGGGTGGTCAGATAGGCAATCGCTTCATGTAAAATACTGGTATTCAGCTGAATCCGGTAAGACTCGAAGCGGACCCCAAAAATGATGATAAACGAATGAGCAGATGATGATGTGTAATGTTAGAAATTAATTGTAAATTCATAATATAGCTAATTCTTCTTATTTAGCAACTTCATATAACTATACAGGGTACTAAGACTTGTCACAGTCGCATTTCATCCGAAATTGAACCTTGTTAGCATAATATTACTGTTCATATTCGTGGCTAGATCACAGCAAACGCTTGTTTTTTTTTGCATTTTGCAAGTCAGTATCTGATCGTATGTTTAATAAAATATGTTTCGCGACAACACGACTGTATTTACAGAATTATTTTCATAAAGATCATTAATACAACTCTCTAAGTCAATGTAATCCCATTAAATTACTTTTTCATGATATAGTATTTTAATAGAAAGATAGTACCTATTGAAAGATGATCTGCATGTAGAACAAAGAGCATTAGCGTTCGATGTACCGCTTGTCCGTAGGTTTGCTCATTGTACGTGTGAAGTGAAACTGAAGCTTTTTAATTTAAAGCATTTAGTCAGACATTTTACACGTGTAACCTATGGGATATGATGGGTAAGGACAACCAAAATAACGAGATCCATCGACGAATAAGGCTCATGTGGGCTGCCTACTCGAAGCTTGACTTTGCTTTCAAGATGAAAATCTCTCCTAAACAAAAAGCCAGAATATTCAATCAATGCATCCTGCCAGTGCTTACTCATGGTGGTGAGACTTGGGTTTTCACCCGAGACACCATCAACAGACTGGAAGTAGCCCAGAGGGCGGTTGAGAGAAAACTGGTAGGAGTGTCATTGATGGACCGCAAAACGAATAAATGGCTTCGAGAGCAAAGCAAAGTCACAGACGTAACAAATCGGGTAGCGCACCTTAAATGGAAATGGGCTGGACATGTAGCCGGAAATGAGATGTCCTGGTGCAAACGTATCCTGGAATGGAAGCCGTGGGGTGAAAAGCGCTCTCCGGGACGACCACAAATGCGCTGGAAAGATGAAGTGAGGAAAGTCGCTGGTTCGAACTGGGCACAAAGAGCGCAACACAGAGAGGAATGGAGGAAGTTGAAGGAGGCCTACACCAAAATGGTCGAAAAAGGCTAAAAAGAAGAAGAAGAACCTATGGACAAGATGTACGCAGAAAGCCATCGATCGTCTTCGAGTTCAATACGACACGACACGGTTGGTGCAGTAGCTGAGCAATCGACTGCGCTGCGTGTCGCGGGTTCGATCCCCGCACGGAAGAAATATCTGTACGACCTACAGGTATTTGTTTCGGGTCCGGCTGTTTGTGTATGTGAATTTAAATGTTTGTAAAAGCACCCACGATACTGGAGAAATTCCTAGAGTGGGACAATGTGTTTTTTTGTTTTTTAATACAACAATGCATTCAGGATGTTGCTGGGGCTGCCACGTTTCTGCAGTGCGTCGGGAATGTTTGCGCATGCGCATACTGATGGTTGCAGCGATCAGATGTAAGCGTGCCGCGTCGCTGCTGCAGAGGGTCCGAGGCAGCTCGAACAGTCTCCTGAATGTCATTGCGGGGAAGTTTAATTGCCCGTTTATTCGTGTCTTGTCGAATCCACATGTTTTACTAACATTTTTCTAAGTTACAATGTACTTCACTACATAGTATAAAACAAAGTCGCTGTCTGTCTGTTGCTATGTTGTATGTATGCTTAAATCTTTAAAACTGCGCAACGGATGTTGATGCGGTATTTTTTAATAGGTAGAGTGATTCAAGAGGAAGGTTTATATGTATAATACTTCACGCTATGACTCTTAGGAGGTGAGCAGCGGGTGAAACCGCTGAGCGGGTCGCTAGTATAAAATATGGATGAATAATTTCCGAAATAAAATGATTATTATTATAATATAATCAACTAAGAGGATTGTATTAATGATTTTAATGACTACAACTCTATAAAACAAGGTATTTTTATGATCGCGAATTATATTTTACCTAACACACAGTCTGAAACTAACCTGCTAATCGCAAAGAACCTTACACCTTAAGTATATGCAGGTAAGGTTTATTTTCGTATGAAGCACCATTCTATGGCAGTGATATCATTATAATACACAATAACTAGGTGTTAATTGTAACATCGAGCGTCAGAACGAGACAGAGGTGAGTGACAGAGACAACGATATACATAGACAAACATATCACCATCGCGTCTTATCCCTGAAAGGGTAAGCAGAGATGCAACAACAGTACACTCACATCTTGCTTGTTAGTTTTAATAGCAGCCGTTCGGGTCGATCTTTAGGTTAAGCCGCGCTTGCCTAGGTTGGTCTGTGGATGGGTGACCACCCGTTACATACCTCTGTCATTTGTGCTTTTTTTGGTATTGTTCGTCGTTTCGTTGAGCTCCTTGGGTTATGAGTCGAGCTACACGATAACTGACAAATGCTTGCACTGACTGGACAGGTCCACTCAATCTGTGTGGTGCTTTCTTAAAAAGACCATTTCAGACACTATCTGCATAGTCCTCATGTAAGTTGACCAAGATTTTTATCTGAACCTTAAAAGAAACTATGACCTCTGAGTTTGTTTCGGCTGTTTCTTCTCAGAGTAGTCGAGTACAGTACACTGGCTTCATCTAGTTTTTAAAAAAGACGTGTGAAGTGTTTGATAATTCTACTTGCAAAATAAACATCATTTATCATTTACCGAGTTTCCTCCGTGCCTCGGAAAGCACGTTAAGCCGTTGGTCGAAGCTGTCATTTGTAGATCTTTGACAGTCGTTACAATGGCTTGAAGATCTGACAACTAGTCTTATAAAAGTGTATCGGTATTCAGTAATGACTGGGTTGTGGAGGTCAGATAGGCAGTCGATTCATGTCATATACTGGTATTCAGCTGCATCCGGTTAGACTGGGAACCAAACCAACAGAGTTCTGAAAAGGAGAGGCATATAATGAGTTGCATTAAAATGTATAAATGTGTAAGTTGTCCTCGACAAATCAAATTAAATTATTTTTATTTCACTTAGGCCTACATGGGCACTTATAAAACATCGAGAAAAGGTGCACGGTTCGGGTTGGTCGCGAGAAGAATCGGCAAGAAACTCCATGGTTACTCTTTTAAATCATTCGGTTTTACAATGTTGTTGTTACAGCGTTAGTACGAATTAGTAACTTGTAACTATAACCTGCGTATTATAATCGATTGCAAGATGTCGTGCGTAACAAGATCACACAACAGACACGAATTTCTAGAACAACTTTTTGTGAATGAAAACAGTTTTACATAAATCTGTTTCAATTCCAGTATGAGAGGACTAAGACGCTGGTGCAGTAAAGTGATGTATATGTATGTACGTACGCGCATCGCGTACGTCAACTATCCGTCAAGCACCGCCGGGCGGGCTCTTATCGTAAGCGTAATCTGATTTTAAGACTTATCTTTACTAAAAAAACAGTTTTAAATCGGTCGGGGTTTGGTGGCACAAATTTGTGCCAGCGGGGCTCAACGGTAATGCTTGTTTACTGGCACGTTTTTGTGCCGCTGGGGCTCTAGAGGTTAAACTAGCGTTCCGAGAACACGGTCGTTTGATTTACGTACACAAGTACATGTCAAGCTCTCAGCGTGTCGTCGATCTCGGCGAGCGCCATGGCGGCGGCGCGCAGCTGGTCGGCCTGGCGCCGCGCGCTGTCCGTGAGCGCCGCCAGGCTCTGGCGCAGGCTCGCGACCTTCGAGCTCACGCGCCGCCGCTCGGCGACTAGCAGAGAGCGGGCCTTTGTACCTGCGGGGGGAATGATAAATGATTTATTTATTTTATTTATTTAATAAGGCAAACCAACTAAATACATACAAAACCATTCGTAGTGAGTAACATCTACAATTACAATAGAATTGCATGCATCTAAATTAAAGGTGAGCACAGCATTTTATTTAGATCACACTATACAATAATAATCAATAAAAAGATCTTTAACAATTATTTATAAATGGTCTATTATACTTAAAACTAAATTAATTACATTGGGGTAAAATAAATTATAATAATGATAAATGATGTTTATTTTGCAAGTAGGTTTTCACAAACACATTTACACGTCTTTTTTAAAAACTAGATGAGGCCGGTGTTTCGTACCCGACTACTCTGAGAAGAAACAGCCGAAACAAACTCAGAGGTCATAGTCTCTTTTAAAGTCCAGACAAAAAATCTTGGTCAACTTACATGAGGACTATGCAGATTAGTGTGAATATTATCAACTTTTCAACCCCAAACGTCAAGCTTAGTCAATAGTACGTTATGCATAAGGTAGTGTCTTACGTCAAGGGTCCTATTTTGAATATCAAATACAGTGAGGGATTCTAGGGTTCCCGAGCAGAGCGAGTGAGCATTGAATAATGAATCCTGAGAGAAGTGAGGTATTTAAGACTAGATTCCTGAGAGAAGTGAGGGATTTAAGCAAGCCCAAGACGAAGACACCTTTATACCCGAGGAGTGTATATGCATACTACGAGGAAATAAAAATCAATTCGGTTTTCGAAACATGGCGTTGCACAACAATCCTTACTAATATTATAAAAGCGAAAGTGAGTTTGTATGTTTGTTTGTCACGTCTTCACGCCTACATGGCAAAACCGATTTTGATGAATTTTGGTACAGAGATAGTTGGGACCCTGGAGACGGACATAGGCAATTTTTTTAAAGTGAGAAAAGGGGGAGAAAGAGGACAGAAAAGGGGAGAGAAAGATATTTTTTTTCGATCATCACGCGGGTTAAGTTAGCGTTAGCCCCAAGTAACTATGCCACGCGGACGAAGTCGCGGGCGGAAACTGGTATCCTATAATTTAGGAAAGACAAGAGACATTACACAGCCGAATTAGTAACTTGTAACTATAACCTGCGTATTATAATCGATTGCAAGATGTCGTGCGTATACAAGATCACACAACAGACACGAATTTCTAGAACAACTTTTTGTGAATGAAAACAGTTTTACATAAATCTGTTTCAATTCCAGTTTGAAAAATAAAATTCGGATGAAAGATGCAAAGATTGGATATAGGAAAAATTCTAAAACTCGATCTAGAAACACTAGAGTGCGCCACTGCAGCCAATCAGCTGTGATGACTTGCCGCCATTACCGCAACAGATAAAGAGCTAAAGGCAAACATTTTGCTTTTTTTTCTATGTAATTCTTTTTCTTTATTATTTCACATGTAATTACCTAATTTATTTTGTTCATCGACATCAACAAACCTACGTAGCAAAAACTATTTAGTAAAAAAAATCATACGTTTTTTAAGCTATTGCATAGCTTCCATCGCGGGCCTTGAGCGTGGAGACTGAATCCAGAAATTTCGTAACGAAAACACCTAGCACTTTCATTACGAATACGGTCACTAATTTCAATCACGACTCCAATGTTCTATTCGCGTGTTTGGAAGAGAATCGGTTAGTCAATTGACATTACGCTGGATCAAACCCAAGGTCTGTTTTTCTTTTTGCGACTTCTTTTCATTGGAAGTACTTTTTAAATATTATATTTAGTTTTTTTTTATTTATTGCATAAGTTTTTTTTTATTTATTGCATAAGTTTGTTTTTATTTATTGCATAAGTTTTTTTTATTTATTGCATAAGTTTTTTTGTATTTATTGCTTAAGTTGATAAAAAATGCTATGCAATAGCTTTACCGCGGCAGTCCAGAAAAAATATATCAGTTGCATTTAGTTAGATGGGAAGTTTAAAAGTTGCGCCTGTTACAGAAAAACTGAAAGGGAGTCGTTTGTCTTGGTATGGACATGTAATGAGGAGGGACGAAGCACATGTGACTAAAAGAGTGATGGATCTGAATGTTGATGGACAGAGAGCGAAAGGACGGCCAAAGAAAAGATGGATGGATTATGTAAAGAATGATATGAAGGAGAAAGGAGTAAATGATGCCATGACGTCTAATAGGGGAGAATGGAAGAAGACGTGTTGCGCCGAACCCAAATAGAAAGGGACAAGGGCAGGAAAGTGATGATTAAGTTAGATGGGAAGCTGAACTTAACATTAGATAGTACATTGACATCTTGTATGGATGTGATCTTACCTAGCAACGGCAAGTAGTCCCCAGCTCGTTCAGCTCGAATATCCAGCGTGAACCAGTCGTCTAGATCATCTGAATCTGATGACGGTAATTCCTAGAAACATAAAATAACTTTTGCATGCCTTGTTATTGGAAAAATATGGCTGTTTCTGTATTTATTGTGACACCTGTACTTATACCTAAATTTGCGAAATAAAAATCTTATCTTACATCATAAAGACTCCCATCTTCGGAGCGACTCTCAGCATCACTCGGAACCTCTTCATCCATCATTTCAGGTCTCATGATGCGCTGTTTTCTTGTTATTTCCTCACCTTCGGAGTCCTCACCAAATTCCTGGGAAATGACCAAGAGTATGAGCAACGTAACATCTAGCTAATAAGTCAAGATCGCTCAGTATTAATAATAATAATTCGAACCTCGTGAAGGCCGAGAAAGATAAGCAAATCAAGTATATTGACTTGGCTCGCGAGGTTGTCGACATGTGGACTCAGCGATCATTGTGCCGATAGTCGTATCTGCCAATGGCTTAATTGCCAAGAGCCTCGACCAACACCTGAGGAGGCTCTCGTTAGGCAGCTGGATCAAGGGCTTGATACAGAAAGCGGTACTCCTGGACACGGCTCGTATTGTTAGGTGGTTCCTTTCTCTGGAGCCCTGACCGCCGGTAGCTTGGACCCTGTTCCCGATACCGGTGGGCTACTATATTTATATTTATAATTGTTTTTAAGAAATGTTTAAAAATGAAATTTCAAGATGCTTGAAGTAGATAAAGGAAATAATAATTCATTTATTTCTCACCGCAATATTAAAAGATTACATGGATATTGTTTAGTAACTAATTCAATAAGAACATACTATTATATTGTGGGAGACTGGTGCCTAAGTCAGTTTAAAGAACAGGCTATGATATTTTTTCGCGAATGGGATAACATCAAATAACTGCACCCGCTCTGGACGGGGTGGAATAGTGTCAGAATTGTACTGGATAAATAACTTTTTTGTAAAAAAAAAACTGAATTTCAAAAGTAGTTTGCTTTTTTTTTGGAAGTCGGTTTTATTTTTAACGCTTTAAGTTTTTTATTTCAGGATTTAAAATTATGGCATATATTTTTATACTTAAATACGAACCTCCTCATCCAACTCAGAGACATCCTCTTCTAAAAACTCCCCTTCATCAATAATCTCATCAAACTCGTCTTTGGAGGCCGTTTTACTGTCTTTTCCTTCAGACTTAGCGACTTTCTCTCTAGAAGTCGTTTTTTCTAGTGGCTTGAACGGCGTTGGAGTTTTGACTTCCACTAATTTTGAAGGCTTCCGGCTTATGGATTGGGTGGTAGGCTTTGAGATCGACTTTTGATTCGTAAAAGTCGGTTTACTGGTCAATTTTTGGTCGGATTTTTCTGTAAAACAAAAATGGTGTCGTCTTAAATAGGTAAAAATACTTTTAATTATACAGTATGTTAGTTTAAACGAAGGCATATTCAAACCCACAATAGCGCATACTTACATGATACTAATAAAAATATGAACAAAAAAAAACACTAATCAATAAAAGACAGAACCATACCAAAAATTTCGCATAAGTCTCGCAACGTGTATATACCCTTGCGCTAGCGATTTAATACTATCGCAGAACATGTGTGCATGACAATGACCTTTAGGTATAATCCATTTTCCCTTCATACTTTAAACCCGGCTTAGGACGCCTTTTCGGTAGAATCGGCGCGTAGGTATTTTGCCGCGTGATTTACTTCACTGTTTACAAGTTTACTTCTCTCGCGCTCAGTGTTCATGAATAATGTATTTTATTGGACAATTACGTCAGAAATTAAGGTTATAGGTTTTTTACATATTTGGGACGAGAATCGAATACTGAATACCCTCCCTCAATAAGTCCCTCGTGTAACCTAACACTCTGAGTCTGTATAGTTGACCTATATTATATGACAAGAGTGACGGAAAACTAAACAGACCGAGACAACCGAAATAAGTAATACAGAAAATTCAATAAAACAGCAAAACAACAAAAACCAATTAAGCAAAACGTCGAAGCAAAACCCTCTCCCAACCCGACTGGTCATCGTGGGAGAAAATGACCACGACCCTCCAAAGGTCGAAAATAATAAACCAATAAAAACTACAAATATTCACATATCTACATTTAATACGAGATCCTTAAGAACACCTGGTAAACTCCTAGAATTAGAACAGGCACTAGATAATGTTAACTGGGACATAATAGGAATCAGCGAAATGAGACGCCTAGGGGAAGGAATAGAAGACCACGAAAAATTTATTCTACATTACAAAGGTGAAACACCAGGACTTTATGGTGTTGGATTTATAATTTTAAAAGAACTAATACAATATGTAGAAGAAATTAGAGGTATTTTAGAAAGAATAGCTATCCTAAATATAAAACTATCTTTATACCACGAAAAAGATAAAACATGGTCAGTTATTCAAGCTTATTCTCCAACTGAACCTAAAGGTGCTCCCTCACCGGGAGCATTCGCGTGTAATGTAACGTTACAGATTTGAGCATTACATCAGTGAAGGAGGAGAACCGAGCATTACAATGCACACCTTGTAATGATACAAAACGAGCATACATCAGTGAAGGAGAAGAACCGAGCATTACAATGCGCACCTTGTAATGATACAATGTGTAATATCTTGATACAACTTGTAACATCAATGCGAGAATCACCAGATGCGTAAAATCGTAATGTAACAGCCAATCTGTCTTGCACTGTTATTGCTTGTCTATAATTAGTATCTTCTTTTTTAACATATGGTCCAATGAGATTTATTAAGTATTCAAAATCCGAAGAAGAGATTCTTAAAAACATTTTACGTTTACTTATGGGTCGATTGATTCTTTCTAAAATATCCAAACCACCTGTATTTTGCCGGTTTTAAAATAATTCATGACACCAATATCGTGTCTTCTGTGTTTTATTTTTCCGTAAATAACAATGTCGAATTAATATTGCCCACTCAGCACAACGACCGCTTCGTCTGATATCTTGCTATGAAATGCTCAAAGTCGAATCAATATGTTACATTACACGCAAATGCTCGTTAGTCAGGGAGATATTATTGTAATGTAATGCTCAAAGTCGAATCTATAACGTTACAATACACGTGAATGCTCCCGGTGAGGGAGTACCTTAATAAAAAACAAGATTTAGAAAAAAAAATAAAAATTCTACAACGACTTACAAAACACCATACAAAATTCACATAAAACACATTATAGTTATGGGGGATTTCAATGGACAAGTTGGCCTGTGTGACCCAGGAGAAGAATATACATTAGGAAGACATAGCTATGGAACACTGAAGTAAAAACGGAGAAAGACTGGTTACACTGGCTCTAGAGAATAAATTAAAAATCCTAAATACTTTCTACAGTTAAAAAATATCACGAAAATGGACCAATGGACGGATCTCTCCAAATGGGCTACACAAAAACAAGGTAGATTTCATTTTGTCCAACAACAGCAAGGTAGTCAAAAATGTATCAGTAATTAATCAATTTAATTTCAATTCTGACCATCGAATGGTTTGGGCAACCCTAACTGGGGCTCATGTAAAGAGAAATAGAAGACTTCAGAGCAAAATTAACAGTCTATCCTGTCTCGGCAACAACGATAGGCTTTTAAATAACTTAAAAACAGCAATGGACAGTGTAGAAAAAAACATTACGACACAAGAAAAATATGAACACCTATTGAAACTACTTAAAACAGAAACAGCCAAAATAAATAAAGAGGTAAAAATGAAAGTACTCTCAAGTGAGTCTATGCAACTGCTAGCTAGAGCAACGAAAAGAAATAATAAAGGAAGGGAAAGGCAGCAAAGTAAACAGACCAAAAATAAGCAGCTTAAGTAAACAAATAAACCTGAGTATAAGAAAACATTGCAAGACAAGAAGACAAAATATACTGCAAAAACATATACATACAAAGAACGGGAGGACTAAAGAAAGCTTTCAAAGAATTAAAGGAAAAACACAATTGGCTGCCTAACCTTAACAATAGATATAACGAAAGTACTCGTAAGAGACATAAAATACTTAAAATTGCCACAGACTATTATAAAGATTTGTACAAAAGCAAAACAGAGAAACAAATGGAACATACCATCGAACCGGACTCTGAGCCTGACATGGAACCAGTACCACCCATATTGAAGGAAGAAACAATAAAGGGTATAAACTCACAAAAACTAGACAAAGCTCCAGGTTCAGACCAAGTAACAAATGAACTACTAAAAGTTACATTACCTGTTATAGCTCCCGCACTGGTAAACATATTTAATGAAATTCTAGCATCCGGAAATATACCTAATGATTGGATGAAATCAACCATAATACTGAAGACAAAGGTGAAATTAGTAATTACAGACCTATAAATTTAATGTCCAACGTCTACAAAGTGTTTTCCAAAATAATTCTCTCCCGTATCGCAAGCACTCTTGATGAAAATCAACCAAAAGAGCAAGCAGGTTTCCGGAGCAAGTTTTCAACAATTGACCACACACATGCTCTTAGACAAGTACTTCAAAAGTACCAAGAATACAACAAAATCTACTACATAGGGTTTGTTGACTTTCAGAAGGCTTTTGACACTATAGAACATGAGTACATATGGGAAGCATTGAGATGCCAAGGTGTACAAACGACATACATCAAAACGCTTCAAACTATATACTCAGGAAGCACAGCCCAAGTGAAGCTGGACACCACGGGAGAACAATTTAATGTCCAAAGAGGAGTACGCCAGGGGGACCCCATCTCACCCAAATTATTCTCTGCGGTACTAGAGATGATTGTTAGGAGCCTGGAGTGGGAGAATCTAGGTATCAATATAAACGGCGGAAAACTTAGCCATCTACGCTTTGCTGATGATTTGGTACTCTTTTCAGAGAACCCTGAGAAAATAATGACTAACGCCCAATCCTCAAGTTTGAATAAAATTAGAGTAAATAACGAACAGATTGAATATGTAAACGAATATATCTACCTGGGACAGTTAATATCACCTACTAACAATATGAGCAAAGAAATAGACAGAAGGATAAGAAATACGTGGAATAAGTTTTGGAGTCTTGGTGAAATAATGAAAAACAAAGATATGTCACTAAAAAGTAAAAGAACTGTATACAATATGTGCATACTCCCTTGCTTAACATACGGATGCCAAACATGGGCCCTAACTCAACAACTAGCTAACAAAATCAAAGTCTGTCAGAACAGCATAGAACGGAGTGTAGTTGGAGTGAAAATAAAGGACATGGTTAATTTGGAAAAGATTAGAAATAAAACAAAATTCAAAAATGCACTCAGGGTGTGCAAAACACGTGGCGATGGACAGGACATATGTTAAGGGAAACCAATGAAAAGTGGACCAAAACAACAACAGAGTAGTACCCAAGGGGCAATATAAGAAATAAAGGGAGACAGCGCAAACGCTGGGAGGACGACATCTGACAAGTCGCGGGGTCAGAATGGACCCGCATAGCTAGAGATCAAGAGTCTTGGAAATCTTTGGAGGAGGCCTATGTCGTAGGACAAGCTGTCACAGAAACCGATCCGATCGCTGGTGTTTAATTATAGTATATAATAAGTAGTAATAGTTAAGTTAATAGTTCAGTGAAACAACTGTATAGAATAAACTAACAGCCTTAAAGGCTTATTTTATTTATTTTATTTGACAAGAGTGAATCAGACTCGCGCACCGCGGGTTCCGTAGAAAACGCCATAAACGGCCATATCTTTTGACTGCGTAGACTTAGAGGGTTCATTTTCACAGCACAAAGGGACCACAGAGTTGAGTATATGGTTTTAATTTCAACTGGATACCTCCACGCGTTTCCGAGATAAAGACAGACTTGTCAGACAGACGACAAAGTGTTCCAATAAGGGTTCCGTTTATTCCTTTGGAGGTGCGGAACCCTGAAAGGGGTACTATTGATCGTTTTCGGTCACAGCGGCCAATCTTGAATCTTTTTTTTATATCGTTTCCCCGCTCTAGAAATTTGTTCCAATCAATTTAAATATGTTTTTTTTTTATTTATTTTTTTAAACAAAAACGTTGCCCCACACTAGGAATTTGTTCCTGTATCGTGGGTGCGTTTACAAACATTTAAACTCACATACACAAACAGCCAGACCCGAAACAACTATCTGTAGGCCATACAAATATTTGTTCCGTGCGGGAATTGAACCCGTGACACGTAGCGCAGCAATCAATCGCTCAACCACTGCGCCAACTGTGTCGTCATATTAATCAATTTGTTTTTTTTTTTTAAACAAAACCGTTGCCCCTCACTAGGAATTTCTCCTGTATCGTGGGTGCGTTTACAAGCATTTAAACTCACATACACAAACAGCCAGACCCGGAACAACTATCTGTAGGCAATACAAATATTTGTTCCGTGCGGGAATTGAACCCGTGACACGTAGCGCAGCAATCAATCGCTCAACCACTGCGCCAACTGTGTCGTCATATTAATCAATTTGTTTTTTTTTTTTAAACAAAACCGTTGCCCCTCACTAGGAATTTCTCCTGTATCGTGGGTGCGTTTACAAGCATTTAAACTCACATACACAAACAGCCAGACCCGGAACAACTATCTGTAGGCAATACAAATATTTGTTCCGTGCGGGGATCGGACCCGCGACACGCAGCGCAGCAGTCGATCGCTCAGCCACTGCGCCAACCGGGCCGTCAAATTTACTCCTTCATATAATTCCTTACACAATCCATCTATCTTTTCTTTGGCCTTCCTCTCCCTCTCTATCCATCAATATTCATATTCGATATTTTTACTTACGATTTACATTAGAAATAGTATTGACTTGAACAACATGCTTGACAAGTCTTTTTGGTTCCGCCTTCTTGCCGCTAGATGGCGGTTTCTTCACTTCGAACATTCTCTTCACTGTGTTGCTCTCGTCTGAAGACTGTGGGACAAAGGCAAATAAATTAAACAAAATAAGTTTTTCATAATTTTACCAAAAAAAAAACTTATTTGCAAAAAAAATCGACTTTAAAAAAAATCACTAAAGTATGGAAAACTAGCTTCCGCTCGCGACTTCGTCCGCGTGGCATAGTTACTTTGGGCTAACGCTAACTTTAACCCGCGTTATAATCGATAAAACAATATCTTTCTCCCCCTTTTCTAACGTTTTTTACCCTATGTCCGTCTTCAGGATCCCAACTATCTCTGTACCAAAATTCATCAAAATCGGTTTAGCCATTACGTCTTCACGCCTTGTAACAAACAAACTCACTTTCGGTTTTATAATATTAGTAAGGATTTTTTCGTTTACACAAACAATAAAGAATTTTGGAAATCGGTGCAGGCGTCTTTGAGTAATCGGTGAACATACTAACATAAAAAAAAAAACAAAAAAATATCCGTCGAATTGAGAACCACCTCGTTTTTTTGAAGTCGGTTAAAAACCTACTTGCAATTAAACATAATTTATCAGGACAGCTAGTACATTATTAAACTTGCTGGCTCCCGCGTCTTCGCCCGCGTAATGATCGAAAATAAATGTATCTTTTTACAGACTATAATCTACCTGTGTGCGACATTTCATCAAGATCCGTTCAACCGTTTTGACGTGAAAGAGTAACAAACATCCATACATCCTCACAAACATTCGTATTTATAATATTAGTTGGATTAACAACTCTTACATGGTCAGTCTCATCGTCTCCATCGCTCAAGTCCTCAGGTATCGCCTTCGTCGCTGTCCGCTTCATTAAGGCGTTCTTAGCTATTTTCAGCGTTTTAACTTGACTGCGCTGTGGGAAAAATTTTACTTTACAAAAAACCGGCCAAGTCGGCACCGAGGTTTCCGTACAAACTCGCGACATAAACGGCCATTTCTTTTGACTGCGTAGACTTAGAGGGACATCAAAGTGATCCTTTAAGGGTTATGTTTCTTCCTTTTGATGTGCGGTACCCAAAAACGGTAGTTTTGCACTACTTTCGTGGTACATTTTTAAAGCCCAGAAACGCTGTTTGAGAGCTATGTTTGGTCTGAAAGTAACTGACAGTTGCATACCTATATTTCAGTCTCAAAAACTATTAACTTTACCATGTCTCTATATCCTAGAACTAGCAATATTTGTAATAACAAACCGAAATCTATTTGCATCAATATCAGAAACCAGAAAACGAAGTACTGCCTTAAGATCACAATATCGACACCTAATTTGCACAGGCGTATTTAAAACTAGCTTATTAAAAAAAAGTGTAATCGGTATGGCTCCTGTTATCTTTAATAAAATTCCTGAACAAATTAAAAACTTACCCCTGTCAAAATTTAAAAAATGTTTTACAGAATTACTTGTAGAGAAATGTTATTACTCTGTGCAGGATTTCTTAGACGATGATACATTTTAATAACAAAACTGCCAATATTTTACTCATTATTTGCATGCTAATAGGGCAGAATGTATATGGATCTCAATTATGTAACTTACCATCTTATGTATGTTACCTAGATTCTTAGCAAATAAAGACATATTCTATTCTATTCTATTCTACAGACGCCAGCAGGTCAAGCTACCCGAAACTGTCAATTTTTCCCAATGAACCTTGAATCTAATACTTTAGAAATAAAGTCGAAAATCTATCAAAGAAATCTAGCAGATTGTAGTAGCTTGATGTGCAGGCGTACACAAACAGTCAGACCCGGAACAACTACTGTAGGCCATACAAATATTTGTTCCGTGTGGGAGTCGAACCAGCGACACGCAGCGCAGCAGTCAATCGCTCACCCACTGCGCCAACCGTGCCGTCAAATATTATGTTGGCCTGTACGTCTGTCTGTCTGTCCATCCGTATGTCACAGTCAATTTACTCCGAAATGATTGGCAATTTTGCAAAACTGTGGTGCCTTCTTTAAACTCAGCTGTGTTCCAATGGCTGTGCCCGCGGTTTCACCCGTTTGCTCGACTCCTAGGAGTTGAAAACTGTACTTACCTCATATATATACTCATCATCATCACTTGATCCTTGATCATCCATCTTATCACTCTTCATCACTTTAAAAGTCTTCTTCTTCACTTTTTGATCACCTTCACCTAACATACGCTGAAATTAAATAAGATAATGAATGAACTACATCAACTGTTAGTTAAGAAATGCTATAACTCAATTAAAGATTACTTTGCCGACAAATCACTGTCAGAATAAAATCTCTCTAATTCATGTGTTCTGTGAACATACGATTTGAATATTTATTGGTCAAACAATTGTGTAATAAAAATATTGAATGGTTTATTTATTACTAACGGGCGGCCGCGGTTTCGACCGCGTGATATCGAAAAAAGAAGTCCTATATGTAAGCCCAGACAATAATCTACCTCTGTGCCAAATTTCATCAAGATCCGTTCAGCCGTTTTGACGTAAAAGAGTAACAAACATTCATACATCCATCCTCACAAATATTCGCGTTTATAATAATATTACTAGCTTTCGCTCGCGTTAAATTCGGAGTAACACTGTTTACCTTGCGCCTTATTAATTTGTAATAGCAACGCTAAGTTTTACCTTTTCTTCCCTCGTTCACCCTCATATCCCACTTTAAAAAAATAGCCTATGTCCGTCTCCTGGTTCCCAACTATCTCTGTACCAAAATTCATCAAAATCGGTTTAGCCAGTAAAGCGTGAAGAGGTAACAAACAAACAAACAAACTCACTTTCGCTTTTATATTATTAGTAAGGATATGTATGAAAATTAATAAACGAATATATATTATTAATTTAGAACAGTAACTTACCAAAAGGTCATCGGTATCATTTCCATCATCCTCTTGTTGTTTGGTCTTATTTATTTGCGAGTTTTCAGACACTTTCGCTTCGACAAGTTGGCCGTCTGTTTTTCTGTAAAATATAATCTAAATGAATCCTAATTTAATCTTTTATATATATAAATAAATGAATCCCTATTTCCTTTGGTCACGACATAACGCGTGAACAGTTGGACCAATTTCGCTAATTCTTTTTTTGTAAAAAAGAAAGTAGGGTAGGTAGTGTAGGTCTCTACCTACCTTATTTATAACTAGCTTTCGCTCGCGGCTTCGCTCGCGTTAAATTCGGGATAACACAGTTCCCCTTTCCTGATTTGCAGGTAACTGCTACCTGCAGTTTTTGCCCTTGCGCCTTATTGATTTGTAATAGCACGCTAAGTTTTCCCTTTTATCCCCTCTTTCTCCCTCATTTCTCACTCTTTTTTTAAAAAGAATAGTCTATGTCCGTCTCCAGGGTCCCAACTATCTCTGTACCAAAATTCATTAGTTAACTATACTAATGAATTTAGTCATTAAGGCGTGAAGACGTAACAAACAAACTCACTTTCGCTTTTATAATATTAGTAAGGATTTTCGTTCATTTATTGATTAACTAGCTTTTGCCCGCGGCTTCGCTCGCGTTAAATTCGGTAGCGCCTTATTGATTTGTAATAGCAACGCTAAGTTTTCCCGTTTCTTCCCTCTTTCTCCCTCATATCCCACTCTTTTAAAAAAAATAGTAGCCTATGTCCGTCTCCTGGTTCCCAACTATCTCTGTACCAAAATTCATCAAAATCGGTGTAGCCATTAAAGCGTGAAGAGGTAACAAACAAACAAACAAACAAACTCACTTTCGCTTTTATAATATTAGTAAGGATTTACATATTATTTACATTTTTAAATATTTCTTACTAAATAAAAACACGAAAAAACATTTAAAAATATAAAAAGCCCACCGGTATCGGGAACAGGGTCCAAGCTACCGGCGGTCAGGGCTCCAGAGAAAGGAACCTCCTAACAATACGAACCGTGTCCAGGAGTACCGCTTTCTGTATCAAGCCCTTGATCCAGCTGCCTAACGAGAGCCTCATCAGGTATTGGTCGAGGCTCTTGGCAATTAAGCCATTGGCAGATACGACTATCGGCACAATGATCGCTGAGTCCACATCCCACATGTCGACAACCTCGCGAGCCAAGTCAATATACTTGATTTGCTTATCTTTCTCGGCTTTCACGAGGTTCTCATCATGCGGGACTGTTATGTCAACAATCATTGCGCGCCGCTCTGATCGATCCACCACCACTATATCAGGCTTGTTGGCAACAATAGTCCTGTCAGTGATGATGGATCGATCCCAGTACAATGTGATATTGCCATGTTCGAGAACTGGGTCGGGCTCATACCTGTAGTACGGCACTTCCGATTCCACAAGGTTATATTTTAGAGCAAGTTGCTGATGGATAATCCTGGCTACAAGGTTGTGTCTATGCAAGTACTCTCCGTTAGCTAATAAGTAGTTAATATCGTTAGTTAGTTAGTAAGGATTATTATTAGAAAATCCGTTGGTGTCAATCGTACACCGCCCAACCACGCGGACTAGCGGTATCGTGTCAGAATCGCTTTACCAACAAAATGACGCAGTTATGATGTAACAAACAAACAAAAAATTACCAACTAATTAAAAACCTCCTCTTAAGTCAATTCATCATCTGTCTAGCCTTTTTCCAGATATTTTGGAGTCGGCTTCCAGTCTAACCGAATGCAGCTGAATACTATCTGACCTCCACAACCCAGTTAGGTAACTAGGTAATACGATACCCCTTGGTAAGAGTAGTTGTCAGACTTTCGGGACACTATCTGTAACGACTGTCAAAGATCTACAAATGACAGCCGGAACCAACAGCTTAACGTACTCTCCGAGGCACGGAGAAAACTCGGTATGTAACGGATGATTACGCATCTATAAACCAACCTAGGTAAGCGCTGTTTCTTATAAGCTGACTGCTATTATAAGAAAGAAAGAAAGAAAATGAGTTTCTATAGCACATGCCATAAGTGTGCACAAAGAAAGAAAACAAAAAGCACCTAAAGATTAAATAAAAAAAAAAATAAACTTCTAAAGTTTTTGTTTAGTTTTAAACACAAAAAGGAAAAATTATTGTGTCTCACGGCTGCACCAAATAGACCCAGTTCAGCAAACTGCCAGACAACTAATGTCCAACACTGGTTTTTAACTGGACCTGTATACATTATGAAAAATAATGCATCCAGATATATACCTGATCAAAAACGCATCCAGATCATCAGGCAGTTCATCCCCATTTTGTGTGCTCTCCAAATTATTCAACTGCTCCTCAATGTTCTGGTTGACATTACCATTAGCTTGGAGTATACTGCCATGAGTAATATTGCTGTGGGCAATAGTACCATGAGTTATCGTAGCATGGGTGATACTGCCATCGTGCAATTCCACCTGTCCAATGACTGTGGTTGTCTGGATTGTGTCTTTTTCTTCAAGAGGCTGTAAGCTTCCTTGAGATTCTTCAATTATGGGTACGATGACTTCAGTTTGGTCCTGCGATTGGTCTTGGTCAGCCTGAAATTTAATAAAAGATGATTCTTATGTCATGCCTATAATCTTTATGGGGTTAGGCAGACGGGTACCTGATCATGGATAGCGAGTTGATTGAAAGAGATAAAGTGGCCCGGAACATAAAGGGCAATTGAAGGAACATTTTTTTATTTTTTATCTTGCTATAGCAATCTGTCTGGGAGACATTCAACAATACTTATGTAATGATGTATAATATGTGAGGTACAGGTGCAGTGACATGCCCTCTTATCATGTTGGTGGAGTCAGTCAGAGAGAGCAACTACAGTACTTTCACAAGTTATTATGTCTTGTGATCGGGACTGTAGCTTAACATTTTGTTTTTTTTTTTACATTCAAAAGTGCCTGTAATGGTCTAATTGAAATAAATGATTTTGATTTTTGATTTTAGAGGTCAGTTTTATCTCACAGGTTACAGCTACTGAGTCACAATTTTTTTTTTCATACATTGCCCACAGTCACAAAAGTCGTAATTATACCTGTGGTGACAGTACAACATGCCGTTCTTTATGATAGTATGAAAAATCAGTTGTTGTCTGGAGTACTGACTTTATGTTAGTAAAAACTGATACGTCAACAGGCGTACTGTTGTATCACTTTTAGCTATCTATCTAGACGCCTGTAACTGTCCATGAATGTGTTAAATAGTGTTTTAAATTAAACTAAATCTTGATGAGAACTCCTCAAGATTTAGTTTAATTTCTTTAGTCTCCTAGAACTTGGAAGTATGTCATCCATATGGTAGGAACATGGGTGGGTTTTAGTCAGTACATACATACTGATGCTCCTAAAACTAACAGGAAAAAAACAGCTTAGTCCTCAAATTCACAACAAAATCCACTTACTGTTTGAACATAGTCATCATCGGTTAGTACTCCTTCACTGAGCCACTCCTCCTGGCCTTCTTCCAAGCATTCCTCACCCTCAGGGTCTAAATACTGCAACAATAACATATTTACAACAATACACACTATAGCAGACTGTTTTGCCCAAGGAAAACTTTTATTATGGTCAAGAATTATGTACTGGGTTCTTTCTTAACAATTTGTATATCAGTGGCTTTTATGCCAGTTCCCTAAAGACCTGCCTAGCCAGGTCTAATTTACGAAATTCAGTGATCTCCACCTCAAGAAAATATAACAAGATTTGTTTTTACTTTAGTACCTTTAGTACCTATAAACTGAGAATTCTAGCTCATTACGAAACTATTTTTAAGAATGCAACATATTTCGTGAAAAAACTGGGCGATAACGCCACTGAACGGCTTATACACACCAAATACAAAAAAATACTGTTAGCATACATACCTCTTCATATTTCGACATTTTCGTCGGCGGTTCTTCAACGTCAGACATTATTTAACTTAAATTTTAAAATAAATGTGCTTTTCTAACTAGTTTTGCCACTTATACGCACGTAAATAACATAATTTCACAAAAAATCTGCAAAGCTTTTCACTGTTCTGAAATAACCTCAATCAATACTGCGTGTTCCATTTATTGTTTGATTACACCAACTTTTTGTTACACCCTTCAACTTGTAAAGTGACGGAGACAGAAGTCAGAAAGGCTAGTAAATCTAGTAATGTACCAAGATCTGCAATGGAACGCAACGCGACGCCAGCAGTGTTTTGACAGTTGTAGGGATGTTCAACGTTCAATAATTCAATCAATTATTATTTCCGAAAAAGACATGCTGCAATCACTCCAAATAAATTGGGATAAGGGCAGAAGAATGATGATGTTCGTTAATAGTAAGGACAGCTGACTATACTCCCACTAAGATAGGGAAAATTCGCCGTCCAAAGCACACCCTCACGACGCGACGACCTCACGACGGTGGACGCCATCATGCGCGTGAGAGCCCTCACGACGGGGGCTGCAGTGTCCAGGGGTGGGGTTGTCGTGGCGGTGTCTCTCGACATCGCCAACGCGTTTAACACCATGCCTTGGAGCTGCATCAGGGAGGCACTCCAATACCACCGGATGCCGCCGACCTATCTTCGTCGTGTGGTCGGGGCATATCTGACGGACAGGGCCGTCATATACCCCGGTCGCTCTGGAGAGTGGAACCGGCGAGAGATGTCGTGCGGTGTCCCACAGGGATCGATCTTGGGGCCGCTCCTGTGGGACATCGGTTACGTACGACTGGGTGCTGCGCGCCGACCTCCCCAGCGGCGTCAGCGTAGTTTGCTACGCTGACGACACGCTCGTCCTGGCTCAGGGGGGGTCAGGCGGGGTTGTGATAGTCGCGGAGAGGATCCGGCTACTGGGTCTCGAGGTGGCCTTGCACAAATCCGAGGCCATGGTTTTTCATGGCCGCGGAAACACGCTACCGTCGGGATCCCAGTTGACGGTAGGAGGGGTTTGCATCGGCGTCGGGTCGACGATGAAGTACCTGGGAATCGTACTGGACAGCCGGTGGAACTTCGTCGAACACTTCCGACGTTTGGCTCCCAAACTCGAGCGGACGGGGGCTGCTTTCAAGCGGCTCCTGCCCAATCTGAGGGGGCCAAACGCCTCCTGCCGTAGGCTCTATGCCGGAGTCGTGCGGTCCATGGCCCTTTACGGGGCCCCGGTATGGGCGCGTTCTTTAGGGCGGCGCGCCGCCCACTACCTGAACGCGCCCCAAAAGGTGGTGGCCATACGGCTTATCCGGGGCTACCGCACGATCTCCGGCGAGGCAGCGAGCCTCCTTGCCGGACTGCCACCGTGGGATCTGGAGGCGATAGTCCTCGCGCGCCTGTTTGAGTGGCGCGCGGAGGCACTACACCGGGGGGAAAACCCGCTGCCGCGGCAAATTGCCGCTCAGCGGACAGACCTCCGGTGCGATCTCATGGTGGCATGGAGAGAGCGACTGTCGCAACCCCGTGCAGGGCACGCCACAATAGTGGCGGTAAGTCCCCTCTTTGAGGAGTGGCTGAAGAGGCGTCATGGCGTCCTCACCTACCGCCTGACGCAGGTCCTCACCGGACACGGAAGTTTCGGGAGGTTCCTGCACATCATCAGGCGGGAGGAAACGCCCGGGTGTCACCATTGTGACGATCGCCCGGAGGACACGGTGGAGCACACAGTGGCGATCTACCCAGCTTGGGCGGAGCACCGCGGCTGCCCTCGTGGAGGCGATCGGTGGCGGCGATCGCCTCCACGAGGCGAGAGGGAAGCGGTCACCTCCTTCTGCGAAGCAGTAATGCTAGCAAAGGAGGAGGCCGGGCGTTTGAGGGAGAGAACATCAGGCCAACCCAGCCGCCGCGGGAGACGCCCAGGGCGCCGGGCGCCGCGAGACGACTCCCGGCCACCGTAGATGCGGGCCTGTGGACGGCTGAGCAATGGGTAGCTCACCGTCCGTCCGTCCATTGACGACAGGCCGTGTCGACGGCGCGTTCGTGTTTCACGCGCGCCTCAAAGAGAGTCAGCAAAGCAGAGGGGCTTGCCAGAGCCTCCGCCTGCCGGGGTTGCGGGTTGTTCGAAAGAGATACCGCGGCCTCGGAACGTAAAAGGCAATAGAAGGAACATGGGTGGGTTTTAGTCAGTACAAGTCTGACATGCCCCCCCGCTCCGCCCAGAGCGGGGGAAGTCATTGGATGATTTCCCACGCGAAAAAAAAAAAAAAAAAAAAGGCACACCCTCACCACCCCCAATGATCCCATCACTGTTCTGCAAAATAGCAGTAGGGAAATAAGTACCGTACGTAGAAAATACCCATACAGACCGTGATCCGCTATCTGACCTCGCCGCCGAGGCCCGTTGCGAAATCCCATTAACTTACTAAACCGTCCCTTGCTCAACGAGCCAGCCCGCGATGCTGAGCTTGTAATGATTGACGACATGGTTGGCGCAGTGGCTGTGCGATTGACTGCTGCGCTGCGTGTCGCGGATTCAATCCCCGCACGGAACAAATATTTGTATGACCTACAAGTAGATGTTCCGGGTCTGGCTGTTTGTGTATGTGAGTTTAAATGTTTGTAAACGAACGCACCCACGGTACATGAGAAATTTCTAGTGTGGGGCAACGTTTTTAAAATAATATAAAGTCCCTAATTAATAAACCCAGCCACCTTTGCTACCCTCCTTCAATGACGCCCTAAGCCGAGATCCGTACCCCACAGGGGTGCCCGAGCAAGCGGTCATTTATTTTGAAACTTAGTCTTAAGCCCTGGCTGGGGCCTTGATTTATTGAAGTGTTCGTAATTCTTCTCCTCATACATGATTTGACCAATTATAATGATTTTCTTGTATTGTCACCTGGATGGTTCTTAACTATTGTTGGACTGATAGCAAATGCTGTTGTAAACAGCCTCGGCCGTGACAGAAAAAAATATATCAGGTCCATTAATAACCATGTCCTTGCAGTCTTTCATGGGGTGCTTTACTAATGGGGTTTGTTTATAAATAGTGGCCCCTTCGGCAAAGCACGCTAAACCGTTGGCTCCCGGATGTTTGTTGTAAATCTTTGACAGTTCTTACGAGTCAATGAGTGGGGCAAATGTCTGAATATAATTGATGGATACCTGATGATTGATTTGCCAATCGCTTACTTTCTGTTTTAAAGCACAAATAAAACTGCAACATTCAATAGACATTTATTTATTTACCAATAAAGAAATTTTCATTATTTACAATTCACAATATTCATTTATTCATAAAGTAGGTACAATTTTACAAACTGTTAAAGCAGTCTATTATTTTATCTTACGCGATAGAATAGTGTCATGGAGATATGGTACCATGAAAATCGGGAGGCGAAAATATATTAAGTTGTTTTTTGTTTTGGTAAAAAGTGGGTGCGCTTCGTAGCTGCCTCCAAAAATAATGATGACTAGTACTTCGTGCTCTTTAAATCTCTAAAAACTTACTACGTTCTTTGTTGTATGTACAATTGCCTGCACGCCAGTGGTGATATATGCACCTTAAGTGCGAAGCACCGCGGTAGCTCGCAAAATTAAAATTTTCCTTTTTGAGTGGCTATTTATTAATAAGACTTTCAATGGCAATAAAATTACTTTTTGTATAATTTAATTTGTAAAGCCATACCTATTTATTACGGTCGCCAATTAATATTTTAATCAACCTAAAAGTAACCTGCAACTAAAGTAAGAAAATTTGAATTTTACAGGCTGCCTTAGCGTATCCTCTTTAAGCGAGGCTAGCACAGTACGGGATTGCCATGCAACGCTAGCTTATAACGGGTTTGTTACTGCCCAATCTAAAACTAACTATTCCGTGATAATACAGTGAACACAATTTTGTCATACATAGTGTTAATTTATAAGTAAAAATCTGTTTCAATACTAATAGAACAAAGTGTCAGTTGAGATAAACATGGTGGACTCATGCATGGTCTACTCACATAATACCACAAGGCTATCACTGTTTAAATTTTTCTGAAGTTATGGAAATAATTACCTACACTAAAATGGAAGAAGTTTTATGGAAGATTTAGGTTATTAGCAGTGTTGTCTATACTCAATTCTAGTATCTACAGTGGCGGATTGGAAGCTCTTTGAGTGTAATTGCCATTGCTGATTTCCGCGCTATTCAGTGAAGAACTATGCTAAACGACAAATAATTGATATTATCTAAATTACTTAACTAATGATTTCTCTCATAATCTCATTGCTATAAAGCTTAAGGCAAAATTACTAGAATAATCATAACCTAAATTGCGACTAAAATTAATCAGCACACACAAAGTCAACTTTAAATGAACATAATTTTTCTAAATATATTTTCGCCTTCTCGACTCAACAGTTATCATAATCGATATAAATAATCTATAGCATCAAACGGCACTGCCCTTACAAACAACAGTAAAAAAAGAACTATATACACTACACTCAAGCCGGAAACAAATTAACGGACGCGCTGACGGCTGCGACTCGAGAGGTATCGAGAAGTACTTTACCCTACTTATTTTAAAACTATGCAAACTATATCAGAGTCCTTCAGTGTTTGGACAACCGCTAGAAATCTGGCTCGCAGGATGCAAGACTGCACACTTATCAGTCGCAGCTCATTTACTCGTCCGACATTTTGTTTCGGCCTTCACATTATATACACTTCCCGCCATTTTTGCACTAAACCTACACTTTTGCCTGAGAAATATCTCTGTACTATTCTTTTTGTCTGGACTGTGCTTCTTGCTACATCGAGGCAGTCTCATTTAGTGAGCAGTTTTTTAATTCTTTCTACGACGTTGAACGAGCCTTCAAGCTATTGTAAAGGTAAGGAATCTACATAATGAATGATTAATAACTTAATACCTAAATAAATATTCGATTGGTTAAAGACAAAATCAAATTTGACGTAAAATATTTTAACTTCCTACTTGCTAGATAATTAAAAAGTTAATAGGAAAAAATATAGCTAAGATTTTTATACGCGATATGGCCTTTTCTTTCACTAAAAACAAAATTATAAAAAAATATTACTGAAATCTTGCCCAGTATTTATGAACACGAGTTTTTTTTAAACGAACGCGAACTTATTCTTTCATAGATAATTTACTTCTTTTGCATCACTGACACTACTTACAGATGATTAAATAATAAAAAAAAACTTCAAAAATGTAAAGTAAGTGTTCCCACCGGTATCGGAACCAGGGCTCCAGAGAGAGCCACCTCCTAACAATAAGAGCCGCGCCCAGGAGTACCACTTTCTGAATCAAGTCTGTGACCCAACTGCCTGAGAGGCTCCTCGGGTATTGGTCGAGCCTTTTGGCAATTAAAGCCCCGTTCCAATAAACAAAAACGAGTCGTTTTGCTTTCGGATAGTAGGATTTTGACATAAGTCTCATAGAACTTATGTCAAAATACTACCATCCGTAAGCAAAACGGGGCTTAAGCCTTTGGATGAAACGATTACTGACACAATGTCAATGCACATACTGAATTATCGACAACAACACGGGCCAAATCAAGATTGAAGTGGTCGTTCTTATTACCGTTGTTTGATGTTACTGTCAGAGATAATTAACTGAGAGAACTGTGTTCCCAGACTACACCAAAGCGGTGACAAGCGAAGTGTCGAGAGACATCTACATCGCGTCTAATCTGGCCTGTGATTGGTTGAATTTTGCATGGCAACGCACCTTAGTCTCCGTTTTGATGTAATCCGGGCCATAAAAGAACGATACTCTTTCAAGAGAACCAAAAAACGACGAAACAAAATAAAGGTAAAAAAAAACATAAAACAAATGAATAAATTAAATTAATTTAATTATAAACAAGCAATATATACAAAGACTGCAATAATTCGGAATAAACAATATACATGATGTGTGTAATTATGTTTGGGAAGGAATAATATAATCCATACATAGACAATGGCTCCGTGGTTTTAGCTGAAGCTGGTTTTACTGAAAGCCGACTAAAATTTTGTTGGGAAAAGTCTAAGTAATGATGATTAATATCCATTCATCTACAATATTCAAGCACAAAAGAGACTGATTAAACTACGACTGAAATTAAACAGATCTGCTACCCTACCATGACGTCTTAAAGCAGAACTTATTCCGCTGAGGGAAAGAGACAGAGCTATACAGGGTGTCTAGCATCATCTCTTTCACTCAGTGGAATAAGTTCTGCTTTAAGACGTCATGGTAGGCCTACTGATCAAAATTAGCGTTCCATCTCCATGCAATACAAGTCAAACAGCCGTCTTTATGCCTCGTTGCGATTCGGAATGTCACAGACTATCTATTCACTATTATTATTACACGGAGATAGAGCTCTTGCGATCAACTCAAGCCGATTCTGTCCGAAACTACGGTTACTACGTAAAAAGAAAATTTAGAATTCAATACAGGTTTTATTTTTAAAACCACCAATAATTGCATTCACATTACCACGACGAAACTGCAAAATTTTTTGAATATGGATTATATTATACCACATTAACTATTTTAACGGTAAACAAAAGCTAATTAATTACATACGATTAAAATTAAATTAACATAAAAGTTGGGTTTACTTAAAAAAACAAATAAAAAAAGAACAAGGAACTATTTTATCATTGAAAACTTAAAACAACCACGTTTTCGCTTTCATAACGAATCTTTTGCATCAAATTTTACATTTGGATAATTTTATTATTTTCAATATGAGAAAATCGTTCATCGGTTACTTAATCATCAACAGTGATTTTGGATCAACATGCCATTTTTTCTAAATAAATGTTTAATGAAGCCTAAGCCATCATATCACATTTTTTTGGGAAAATCAAAGGCCTCTTTTAAGGGGGCATTTCTTTTCAAATAATCAGATCCTATAAAAATGGCGATAAAGGTTTTTATTTGTAACTGCTAAACATTCCCACTCGTGTTCGTTCGTAAAAGTTTATAGTGGAAATTGAAACCGTTTTGTTGGATAGCTTGTACCTATCGCGTGTCGTTGCTTCGGCATCCCTGGCCTATATTGTGCCCACTTTCCACAGCTGGGGAACCTCTCTTTTTTTTTCTGAGACAGTGGCCCTTTGTACGACATGCTGTTTCATGAGAGCAATGAAATGATTTAAAAGTCCCTACTTGAGAATTCGCGACCTACAGTTTGATTCTCGGCCAATCAGATAGGCCACCTAAATAATTATAATCTTAAAATTACATAAGTATCAACGCATATTTTTTTTAATTTACATAACTTATATTTTTACACAGTGCCAATGAGAAATCTTTAACAAAATGGACCATTTGACTTGCTAAAACTATCTCTTTAGAAGCCACGGAGAGAAAGGAAGACTCGCGTTATAGCTTTTGCTAAAAATATGCAAAAGCGTAAAAGACCAAGTAATTTGAAACTTCACTAACGCAGAATTTCACTTACGAAGCAGAGGACTTCTTACCCACGATCAAGATTGTCTGTAATCTTGTTTTTTGCTAATGGAACATCATCAAATAACTTCCTCTGGTCTGAGTGGGGAGGGAGTGTCAAACTTGTACTGACTAAAACCCACCCATGTTCCTTCTATTGCCCTTTATATTCCGGGGCCACGGTATATCTTTCGAACAACCTGCAACCCCGGATTGTTTGTAGTCTTATATAACAATAAACAACATAACTGGTGAAATGACTCTTCGGGATTTACTGGCATGATATTATGAGTTCACAGCAATATTGACAATGGCATCTCGTAAGTATATCCCATTTGTTTAACCAAATTTCCAACCTAAGCTGAGAACGCCCAGTTCCAATCGTAATATTCGTTCAGTCTGCATTTAATTTGATAGCAACCAAACATATCTATAAATCGGTGAGTAATAACAAAAATGACTCCATCGCGGAATGTGCACTTCTCAAATGAGCGAGAAGCTTGAGGTAATTCTCTTTATGATAAGTGCACCAATTGAGAAATGCAAGATCTCCACCCAGTGCACATTCCGCGATAGAGCCACAAAAATGAATGACAACTAAATCTTGATCAATCGCTAAGATAACCGTCCTCTCAAACCGCTAACATTATAAATCGCGTGCTAAGTCCATTCATAAGTAATAACAAAAATGACTCCATCGCGGAATGTGCACTTCTCAAATGAGCGAGAAGCTTGAGGTAATAGGCGTGACGAAAGATTGTAAAATCCTCTTCCATAATGTGGGTACACTTTTACTATTTACAAAAAAGCCTTTATTTTGGTAATAAACTTAAGTTTAACAAAGTTTGAAGCCTATTTCTCATAATTTTTCAATAGTGCCCGAAAACAGCTCGCATGTGTCATGGCGTCGGCATGACGTCACAGTTAAGTAAAAATGTCATTGTGTCTATAACATCGTCCCTTAGTTAGATCACATAACCGTGACGTCATACGCTGTGATCGGTGTTTCAGTCAAAATGGCCGATTGCAGTATTTTAATGTTTTATTTTTTGAAAATCTTAATAATCTGTTATTTTTAAATAAAACTAAACCTGTTTACTTTTTTTTTAATCTGACTTCTCCCCTCTAATCACTGAATCAGCGATTTTTTTATACTGTCGTCATGCCTCTCATTCTCTTTATGATAAGTGCACCAATTGAGAAATGCAAGATCTCCACCCAGTGCACATTCCGCGATAGAGCCACAAAAATGAATGATAACTACATGCCCATCGTGATCAATCGCTAAGATAACCGTCCTCTAAAACCTCTAACATTATAAATCGCTTACTAAGTCCATTCATAAGAGATCAATACCTATTTTTTTACGTTTTACTAGAGATTCGTGATATTTGTGACAATTTTTTAACTTAACGTATTTTTGGCTAGAAAAATGGCTCTTATCCAGGTTATATGTGAAAGAGACATACGACAAAACGGTCACCACGTTTTCAGTACATCGTTCTGAACCCCCTCCACACACATAAAAAAAAAATTCAGCTGTTATTTAAAAAGTACAGCTGTTCCTGCAAAACTGCAATAAATTCCCGTCGAATGTCGTTACGTCCCACAGTGGAACTTAACGGAGTTGGTTCAAAGAAAAATTAGTGGAACATCATTTTTTTTAAATTCCAATAAGTAAGTAGTAGTATAAATACGTTATAAAAAAAAAATATTGGCTGGTCGGGGTCTGTCATGTCATGCTTTACCGTGATTTATGTATTATGCTTTAAAAGAGTGTCCATGGAGTTTCTTGCCCATTCTTCTCCATAGAGACCAAGACTTTGGAATGGGCAATTACAGTACTCTCACAAGATATTATGCTTTGTGACAGGGGACTGTAGCTTCATCTTTTTGACATTCAAAAGTGCCTAACAGTCTAATTGAAATTAAATGCTTAGAGTTTGAGTTTTGTTTTTTCCGTTTGAGGCTACGAGTTACGTGAGTTTCCTCCATCAAGACTTTCGCTAAGCGGTTTATGATTGTTTCACAATCAATGAGTTAATTTCGAGTCTATAATTACTGTTAAAAAAACTAAAGGTGGGTTCAGAATGATGTATTGATCAAGTGGTTACCGTTTTGGCGCTGGTGTTATTTTTACCTTGTTTGTTAGTGAAAGGCCACATTTAACGTTAATTTTAATGCATTACCGCCATTGCAGTCAGATAAGTGACGGCAATGTTTTTTTTTTAACTACAGGCGTAAACAAACCCTTCACGAAGTCAACCATGCCAAATTAAATTCCGAATGAATGCTGGAAAACATTTTTTTTGAGGTGGTAACATTAAAAAAAGAAATGTGAAAAAGTTGGATCTTTGACCTAGAATATCTTCGTAACTAGAATGTTCCCAGTTTTGGCCTAGAACAAAAAAAAAATTGCTCAAAGACTGGCAGAATAAGTGGGCTTCGTCAATGGTACTTTTACACCCTTTATAATAATTACTATTAATTACTAGTCGCTAGCTCTTTCTGCATCTCTCTTACAGCTGGTAGTAGCACAAGACTTATCTTAACTTGTAATATCTTGTTAGTTCTTTCGTGCATTGAATCCCCATTTCCATAGGGACTCCTATTAATAGCCATTTTAAATTGTAACTCAATAGGGTAGTTTCCAGAGTCAAAGTAATTACATTCTATTTAGTCTGTCTTTTAGATTATTCAAAAAAAGAGACACAGTATTTTTTTATTTGTTAACTAGCTTTTGCCCGCGGTTCGCTCGCGTTAAATTCGGGGTAACACAGTTCCCCTTGCGCCTTGTTGATTTGTAATAGCAACGCTAAGTTTTCCCTTTTCTTCCCTCTTTCTCCCTCACATCCCACTTTTTTTTTTAATTAGCCTATGTCCGTCTCCTGGTTCCCAACTATCTCTGTACCAAAATTCATCAAAATCGGTTTAGCCATTAAAGCGTGAAGAGGTAACAAACAAACAAACAAACTCACTTTCGCTTTTATAATATTAGTAAGGATTAGACTAAAAATTACAACGATATAGATTATAGCCCATTAAAGTTACGTGTGACGTCACTCCTAGCGAAAAATGCAGGAACACATGACGTCACACGTTACTTTAATGGGCTATATTTTTGTCATTTTTAGTCTAATTTACAAATAAAAAATACGTGTTTCTTATTTTTGCATAATCTTAAAGACGTACTCATTTTTTTTTTGGAGACTATTCCCTTATCTGTTCTTTATTGTAAGTATCGTTGTTGGTTTCCTAAATAGATATAGATAATAAATAAGACTGCCTCGATGTGAACTATTAGCTTAACAAACTGCATTTCAAACTTCCCATTGCTTTTTACAATACAGTAATTTCACTAACTGTAATAATCTAATATAATATATATTTTTTATAAATCTTTTGAACGCCGTATTGGTGTTATTATCATCACAATATTATAGCTGGTACAAGTTTCCATTTGTGAAGCTGTTAAGAGCAAAACTGCCGTTTATGATATACATATTATATAGAAAAAAAAATGGACCTCATCTCATTCCATAAACAAAGTTAATGTTAAGAACCTCACCTTGTCTTTGGAAAGAGATGAAAGAAACAGAGTGTAAAACAACCAAAAACAATTGTTTCAATGCAGCTCTGACGTTATCCAAAATAACCATAGACACAATAAAAGTTATGTTAAACTATAGGGTACCTTGGTATGAATAGCATTTGTATTGGATCACTTGTCTATGTGTCAAACAGATTATTTTTTAAACTTTTGTAAAGGTCGAAGAAGCTAAGGTAAATTTTTATATTACGTAAGGTCATTGCGATAATTATTTTGGCAATGTATATGGCTATGCGTATGTATGTGTAAAACCAGAATGAATATTGTCTTTGGATTTTCTATTGAGGATAGCGTTTACTAAAAGAGAAAGTTTGGTTGTTGGAGGCAATCTCTGAAACTACTAAACAGATTTTAATAATTCACTAATATAATGCCACACTATTTCAAAGTGTATGTGATGTGTTATTAAATTTTTTGGTATTGTTATTCTTTATATTTGTACTCTGAACTATCTATATCATTCTCATATAAATTAAATCTCAATTTGAATATTGCAACCTAGATTTTTTCGCCCATTCTTATCCATAGAGATCGCTTTGGAATGGGCAACTATAGTACTGTCATAGTTATTATACCTCTCTTAATATTTTTATGACTTTCAGAAGTGCCTATAAATGTTGACATATTTTGAGTTTAAATTCAGAATATTCGTCGTGACTATAATATCATCACGCCAAAACATTTAGGAGCTGAACAGCAGGTGAAACCGCTCGGCACAGCTAGTAATAAATAAAAAGGCGGTTTTGCTCTCACAGTTTCAAATATAATCTGTATTTCTTACTCTAAATTAGCTAACTAGCGCCAAAATTATACAATCTGTTTATTTAATATTATTCTAAAGCGTATTAGTTTGGATTTAAAGTCTGATTTCAATTGTGGCGAGTTTTGGTAAAGAACACATCTTAGCGGAAAACTGGGTTAAATCGTCTAGACTTTTATGATTTCACTTCAAATAATATACAGTTTTGTATTTATTGAAAGGGATATCAAGAGTAATCGATTTAAAACCTTTTTCCACCGAAAATTTAGTTCTAGTTTCACAGGATGGTATTAATTATTTTTAAGTCACAAACTGGTTTATTTTTCGGATTACAGTGCAAAATCTATTAGCAAGTATAGATTTGCATTTTTTTTTTACATTTCTAGTAAACTTGCTAGTAGATTCAGCGTAAACATTAAAATCTTAACATTAATTGCGCATTCAGCACAACTCAGAAAACATCAGTTTTTAGAATAAATTACAAAAAATCACCTCATTTTAATATTTCGCGATTTAACTCAATAGCCTGATAATGCAGACATCAAATTAAGAACCAATCACACCTATCTAATTTTCATCTGACGTCTGCTGTCAAAATGACAGCTGTCACGCTGTGTACAGTTTTCGACAGTGACAAGTGTGATTGTTTCTTACCAAGTGGCTTAACAAATGATTTAGGCACAATTTTATTGCTCTAACGCCAAGCCTTGCGTATATTAAAAACTAAGAGTATAGAAAAACGTAATGACTTTATTTTGAAAGTATGCGACCATCATTGGGCCGTTGCAGGCGGCTTGTCACAGTATTCGGGATGTTATAGGCCGATTATGAATTATTGCTGTTATTGCGAATTGTTTATAAAGCTCCTTATTCACAAACGATTCGATTTCGATTCTACAAGTCGTACGACTATCTTTTTTTTTAGCATAACGAAAGCGAATGATTTATTCACTCTTTCAAATGCTCTAAATTGTAAGTTCTGCATTTATTTATTACTTTACAATAATTACAAAATGGACCATGTTTAAGCAGATTTCAGCATAAATAAAATGTATTATTTTATGCATATTGAATAAGATTTTCTCTTTAGAATGAATTTGAAATGGTTTCTAAAAAAAACACAATACATACATATATATAGTTTTCGTAACAACGATCGATTCTGCACAGAATAAATTAAAAAAAGAACAAATTTAAAATGCGTGGCGTTCAAAAGACATCCGGTTACAGAAATACCAACCATTTCTTTATTTAAGCTAGCTACTATTAGTCAGGGTGTCACTAAATACTTCCGGGCAAGGCATTTTTATAAGTTGAGGGTAGATGCGTTTTTTGTTCCTTTCAATGGCAGTTACTGTATACTGGACGAAAGCTATCCACGTAAAGGTAAGTATTTTGAAGCAGCCAATAGTTATCTACAGCATGTTCGAGTTAACATAACGTCTTAGAGCATTTGAATCTCTTCCAGTGTGCGAAAGAGACAGCTATACAGGCAGTGCCGGATTAACCAAGAAGCAATAGTATTTTTTTTAGTAACGTTGCCCCACTTAAGGAATTTCTCCTGTATCGTGGGTGCGTTTACAAACATTTAAAATCACAACAGACCCGGAACAACTACCTGTAGGGCATAAAAATATTTGTTCCGTACTGGGATCGAACCCGTAACACGCAGCGCAGCAGTTGATCGCTTAGCCACTGTGCTAACCGTGTCGTCAGCGGGCCCTGCGTTTCCTAACTAGCTCACTTCCATTTAATTTTGCAAATGGAAAATCGGCTAATGGTGTATCATATGGTAATATCAAAAGCTAAACAACAATAAATATATTTTTATCTTTAGTTTTAAAGTTGGGTCCTGGCACGCCCCAAAGTATTGGTTATGAACAAAGTTGGCAAAGTATTTTTTGGGACCTAACGAATTTGCTATGGGCCCCACGCTTGCTTGATCAAGCACTGTATACAGGATGTCTACTGTCATCTCTTTCCCACAATAGAATGCTGTTGGACGCCATGGTGATCCTAGAGGAGGTAGCGGCCATATTGAAGATCCGAAAAGTAACAGAGAAGAAACTTATTCAGCGTGATAACTCTAAACAACTTCTTACAAGGGACCAAAATCCTAATTTGAAATGATATCACCGACTTTTGAGCTAAATTCGATGATTTACCAAGATTTTTTTTCTGTAGTAGGTATCAAACTTAATGGCCTATCCATTAAGTTTCTCCGAGATAGAAATAAAAAAAAACAGTGAATAGCAAAAACAGCACATTTATCATTAAGTTTAAAAAAGAGCTAAAAACGCTCTACCCCATTTTTTAAATTTACAATTATATTTATTAACATTATACCTAAGCTAGTTCACTTTTATTTTTTTTACAAAATAATTATTTTAAAAAAATCCACTGAAGATCGCACACATAACACTTTTAATTAAAACAATAATAATATTATATTCTAGCAATTACTTTATCGAACAAATAAAAATATATGAACAGAAAAAAAAACTAATCTATTCTAGTAATAACTTATAGTCAGTATGGTCGAGGAAAACAAATAGAATAAAATATCATGAAAAACGCGAGAGAAAAACGTTTTCAACGCCAGAGCGAACGCAAGTTGCGTTGCGTTCGCTCTGGCTTGTCACGTATATGTGACAATGGCGCTCAAAAAGTTAAAACCATAAATACTGTAACTGACATAAAAGTAGCTTTCATGCTATTATACCTGTAATAGTTTGTGGCTAATATAACAGCTCCAAAAGTTTTCTTTGAGGTCAAGCTACTCTTGCCGAGGACAGCCTATAGATGGGTTGCTAATGACCATCCATTAAATCCTCGGAAAATACGTTAAGCTGTTAGTCCCGGCTGTCATTTGTAGATTTTTGACAGTTGTTACAGGTAGTCTGCACCTGAATAAGTTTATAATGAAATAATACTTGAGAAATGATAGTTTTTAACTAAAATCTAGGTCGTCTATCATGCGTGTCGCGACATAATTTTACTGTCCTATTTCTTCGCATCGAAAATACTAACAACAGTATCTATAAGCAAGTCATAGTGATTATTTCAGAAAAAGTCATTATTTATTTTTCGTTTATTCATTTCTGCACATCTTAAAAAAAACTACATATTTCTTATTAAAAAAGCTTTGTTTTCAATTATGGTTTTTCTTTCTTATTGAATAAAATTACTTAAACTCAAGTAATTACTTTAACTTGACTATAGATACGTGTGTGAAAAAAAACATTAACATACAAGAAAATTCAGTCGCGCGCACATAGTACCACAGATAAACTATTTTTTTTAAAGATCTTAGTATTTTCCCTCGACCATACATATAATCAGACATTACTCATCAGTACAAATTACTATTTACAACATTTTGTCATAATCCTTGTTATTACAGTGCCATTTTTAGTACGCTTAAAAAGCTTTCATCTACAAATATTTTACAAGGTCGAATTAGATTCAGTATTGACCCCTCACGTTTACTGTTTCGCTAGCTAGTTTAATTTGACATTTAACCTTTTGACGGCTACGTCAAGTATGCAAAAGCGTGTTCTCAGCGCCGCGCCGGCATCAAAATATTTTTTTTGTATGTTTCAAAATTTGTCATGTGATCGTGACCTGGCTGAAAATATCTTGATTTGTCATGTATACATGACAGGCAGTCAAAAGGTAAAATAAATCTTTTGCTCTACATCTTTTAGGTTACCCTCTGGTTAGTTTATTTTACATATAATTATTTACATTTGAGAACTTATCTTTTTCAATATCGAGGACTTTGAAGCAAAACATTTCAATCAATGTTTTCAGCATTCACGATTTAAAATTTAAATTATCACTGTAACTTACAGGATATCCGTGATTTTTGAATTTTTATCGAGGTTTTGTAACCACTAAGAAGTAGGGTAGACGGATTTATTTGCATCTAATATTTTTATCCATCTACCCACATTTTCCAGTCATCCCACAAAAATGGCGCTTGCAACAGCTTCGTAATATCGGGAGCTCATAGTAAAACAAAATCATGGACGACATCCCGTAAGTAATTTAATTCAGTTCAATCATTTTTTTCCACAATATGTTTTTCAAGTGACATTATGTACCTATACTATTTTCGCTGTAGCATGGTGCGGGTGACATTAGATGAAAAGATATGTTTAGCGCTTCATAGTAATACATCCCATCACTAAACATGTCTGTGGGTAGTTCTAGTAGGCTATGATATTCAGAGTAAAGCCTTAAAGGCTTTCAGTCATGATCAGAAATCAAGGTAACATTCCAGATTGAAGAGGAATGGTAATAATGTCACCCGCACCATACTACAGCGAAAAGAGTATGTATTTTACGTTGAATGAACACAAGAAGGTTTTAATCATACTTATTTAGAAGGCTGCAAAGCAAAAAGTTTTTATTTATATTGATTGTCATCATTTTAAAGTTTTTCAGCTACTAAAAGCTGTCCTGTTTAAAGGATTCCAGTACAAGCACAAATAAATAAATAAATATTATGCCTTGTAACTGGGACTGTACCTTCATTTTATTGTTCTCATTGTTTCGATATTTCAAAAGTGCCTGTAACTGGCCTACTTGTTGTTTCGGGTCTGACTGTTTGTGTATGTGAGGACACGCGCGTGTTTTTATACTGTGGCGTTTAAAAGTTAAAAGTTTTTAAACGCAAACACGATACAGGAGACATTCTTAGTGTGGGGCAACGTTTTAATTTATATATGAGGGCACATAAAGCACCGTCAACGAAGGAGCAAATGGGCTCGCCCACTATAACATGAGACTTAAGTGGGTACACTATTAGATACAAGTCTTTGAAGACAAGAGGGTATTTTAATAGATATTTGTTTGTTTCAGCCCACACTAAGAACTTCTCCTGTTCCGTGTTTGCGTTTAAAAACTTTTAACTTTTAAACGCCACAGTATAAAAACACGCGCGTGTTTAACGGCAAGAAATTAATTTTACCTACATTTTTAGGGCATGCGTTTGCTTGTCACATATACGTGACAATGGCGTTCAAAAGTTTAAACTCACAAAAAGACCCGAAACTAGGCAACTCAGCTTTACAAATTAGTTCGGTGCGGTTCGATGCAACCTGCAACATGAAGCGCAACAGATAGGCTGTCGCGCTTAGCTACTGCGTCAACCATGCCAATTATAGGCTGACCGCTTAACTGAGACGGGTGTGATGACGTGTGACGTGATGCGAAAGCTGTCATTGGCCAAGCACGACCTCAGTTAAGCGCTCGGCCTATAGTTCATCAACGACTGGTGGCGAGACAGATCAAACACATATTATTTTATAAGTCCTAGCTTGGAGTCAGCAAGTAGATTGAAGTGGGCTCCGGATACTGTCGCAAGTATTTATCGAGATTCCAAAAACGGCTACTATTATGCTGACCGCTTCACGACGGGACGCGAAGGCTTACGATATTAGTCGACTGGCAGATGTCAACTACCCTCTCGCACCGCGCACCTACATCAGCCGCGGTCTGAGTAAAGCGGTCGGCCTATAGTCTGTATTTTGTTTCATGTAAGTTATTATACAGGATTTTTTGTCCATCACATAATTTGTAGGTTAACTTGTAAAAAAACATTTAAATTAAACCCCTTTTAGCATAATATTCTTCGGCATAACGTTTTCGCATAACTTTTATTAGCATAATAATTCTTTTGACATGTAAAACTTTGCATAATTATCATTTGGTCTAATTTGTTTTGGCATAATTTTGTAAGGTTCGTTTCTAACATTGTGCTTTACAAAATATGCATCATTATTATCATGCCAAAAGTATTTATGACAATAAACATTCTGTAAAAATATTTATACCTAATAATATTATGCCGAAAGCCGTTATGCCATTGTAAATTATGACAACATTATTATACTTATCATTAGTAAACCATTTAAATTGAATAGCTAGGTGTTCTTGACAATTTTCAACAGCGGTCTAAACTTAGACCTTGGACCGCGTTCTGTCAAATGTCGACCGCTGGCGTAGATGGTCTTACGAGTGCCTTCTCCTTGTGTCAACCGTTGCAAATGATAAGTCCGCGAGTCAACGACAAAGTGTTGTGATTTCTGAACTCTTCGTCGTGAGCGCATGTAAGTCCTTGATGTGACGCCAGTCACTAGGCCGCGGGAAGCAGCCTCATGGTAAAACAAGTCTTATATTTGTCCTTATTTTTATAAATTACTGAAAAGAGAAAATAAAAGAATCATTAGAGTTTGCACTATTAATATACTAGCTTTTGCCCGCGGCTTCGCTCGTGTTAAATTCGGGGTAACACAGTTCCCCTTTCCTGATTTACAGGTACGTGCTACCTGTAGTTTTTGCCCTTGCGCCTTTTTTATTGTAATAGCAATGCTAAGTTTTCCCTTTTCTTCCCTCTTTCTCCTTCATATCTCAATCATTTTTTTAAAAAATAGCCTTTGTCCGTCTCCAGGATACCAACTATCTCTGTACCAAAATTCATCAAAATTGGTTTAGCCATTTAGGCGTGAAGACGTAACAAACAAAAAAAAAACACTTTCGATTTTATAATATTAGTAAGGATATTCGGGAGCCATGTGGTTCACATATACCCAAAAGGCTTAAAATGCTCTGCGTACCCAATATAATAATGCGTTCAGGGTATTGCTGCGACTGCCACGCTTCTGTAGTGCCTCAGCAATGTTTGATGACGCACGCACGCACTGTAAGTTTTGAGGCGTTGTGGCGAAAAAATCTGCCTCGCTACTCGCGTGGCAGTCCCAACACTATCCTGCAATCGATAGCTGACCGGGCAGACAGCCCGCTAATGTGGGCGCTAACTAATCGCACTCGATCTCTTCTAGTTATTAAGTACTAACATAGGCTAAGTCATATTATTACTAACACACTGGACCTCATTGTAGTCTACAAATAAATAAATAATAATATTATAATCAAGAGCGAGTCAGATTCGCGCACCGCGGGTTCCGCATAAACTTGTGACATGGACAGTTTTATCTTTTGACTGCATAGACTTTGAGGGCTATTTTTTTCACAGCTCTCTGATGGACCGAGACTGGAGTATACGGTTTTAACCTCTCGTATGCGTAGATCAACACTCAAAATAAATCAGTGTTAGTCTGCCGGAGCGTATATCTACGCGTAATGGAGAATGTTACTAGGTATGCCAAATCGCTTGAAATGTTGTCTCAGTAAAGCCTGTATGTATACAAACACACTAGTTTTTGTTGTAGTAAAAAAAACCTAGTAGTTTTGATTTTATAGGCATTCAAAGTTTCGAAAAATATCGAGCCCGCTAACAGTCACGTGACCGCTTGTGACGTCATTTCACAATGCGCCGCGCTGTATTTTTACATTTAGGCACAACACATGATTTCCTAGTATTTAGATTGGACTTTTTTTAAAAGTATTTAGTTATAATTTCAACGGTAAGGGCGCGCGACCACGAGCGGACTGAATGAGCCAGACTGAGCATGTTGTGTGATGACGTCACATCGTAACCGGCAGCCCGCGTCTTGTTTTACTTCTAAATCGGAAACTAATTGACATATATAAGTAACTAGCTTTCGCCCGCGGCTTCGCTCGCGTTAAATTCGGTATAACACACCAAGCAGACCTGCAGTTTTGCTCTTGCGCCTGATGGATTTGTAATAGCAACGCTAAGTTTTCCCTTTTCTTCCCTCGTTCTCCCTCATATCCCACTTTTTTTAAATAAAAATTAGCCTATGTCCGTCTCCTGGTTCCCAACTATCTCTGTACCAAAATTCATCCAAATCGGTTAAGCCATTAAAGCGTGAAGAGGTAACAAACAAACAAACAAACTCACTTTCACTTTTATAATATTAGTAAGGATTCTTACACTAGTATTTTTTATTTTTGACAGAGAATATGGACTGCTAATAATCAAAATTAGTTAACATTCTTCATTACGTGACAAAGAAAAGTTACGTCGTTAGTTTAAAATATATTTTTGAAATATTAACACGGACTGCCGCGCGCGTACTGTTTTCCGCGGCAAACAGCGCAGCGCCTTCGGTGCGCATTGTCACCACATACGAGGGGTTAATTTCAACCTTCACGAATTCTCGAGATAAATGTTTTTGACAGACGGACGGACAACACAGTGATCCAATAAAGGTTCTGTTTCTTCTTTTTGAAGTACGGAACCTTAAAAATAGTTCTTTTGATTGTTTTCGGTCACAGCGGCCAAACTTTAATTTAATTTACTCTTTTCTCTTTCATATAAATATCTTGTGACAACTCACACACGGCTATCTGATCCCAAGCTAAGCAGAGCTTGTGTTATGGTAACCAGACAACTGATATACATTCTTATATAATTTATAATTTCATACATATTATAGATAAATCACACCCAGACACAGAACAAACAATCATGCTCATCACACAAAGTTTGTCCTGGGTGGGAATCGAACCCACGACCTCCGGCTCAGCAGTCAGGGCCACTAACCACTAGACCAACAGGCCCGTCAAATAATTCCTTACACAATCCATCTATCTTTTCTTTGGCCTTCCTCTCCCTCTCTATCCATCAATATTCATATCTATCACTCTTTTAGTCACATGCGTTTCGTCCCTCATCACTTGTCCATACCAAGACAAACGACTTGCCCTTAATTTGTTTAGTGTACAGAACACTAAACAAATTAAGGGCAAGCCACTGCGCCAACCGTGCCGTCAAAAAGTTAAAACCTTATAAGATCCATCTCGGGAACGCGTGGAGGTTTCGAGTTAAATTCCATATGCTGAAGTTAATGGTCACTTAGAGCTGTGAAAAAATCAACTCTCTAACCCCCGAATACTGAAACGTCACTCAAAATTTAAGTCCCACTTAAGTTTAACAGAGACTCAGAAGTGACGTTTGACCATACAAAATCTAAAGTTTAAGAGCTGCTCAAATGTTAAGCAGCTTTTTGAGTGACGTTTCAGTATTCGGGGGTAAGTCTACGAAATAAAAAAAAATGGGCGTTTAAGTCGCAAATTTTTACGAAACTCTGAGTGCACGAGTTCGACTTGTACACGGTCGATTTTTGTGTAACAGGCGCAACTTTCAAACTTCCTCTAATATACTATTATTTTTACTAAAAACTTTGCCCCACGTAAGGAATTTCTCCTGTATCGTGGGTGCGTTTACAAACATTTAAACTCACATACAGAAACAGCCAGACCTGAAACAAATATCTGCAGTTCATACAAATATTTGTTCCGTGCGGAAATCGAACCCGCGACACGCAGCGCAGCAGTCGATCGCTCAGCCACTGCGCCAACCTCATTATTCCTTACTTTATCCATTCTTGTCACTCCACACATCCATCTCAACATTCTCATCTCTGCTACATGCAATCGTTTTTCATTTATTGGAATAGAATGTGGGTATTATACAATCACCGACCGTCTGGACCGATATGGATGAAATTTGGTCGGCTTATACTTTAAATTCTAATCTATGAAAGTGAAACCGCGAGGCTCAGCTAGTCGTTTATAAAGAAGCTAGTGAAAATTTTATTTGTTAACATAAGTTTAACAGATATAATATAATAATAATATAATAATATTATAATCAAGAGCGAGTCAGATTCGCGCACCGCGGGTTCCGCATAAACTTGTGACATGGACAGTTTTATCTTTTGACTGCATAGACTTTGAGGGCTATTTTTTTCACAGCTCTCTGATGGACCGAGACTGGAGTATACGGTTTTAACCTCTCGTGTGCGTAGATCAACGCTCAAAATAAATCAGTGTTAGTCTGCCGGAGCGTATATCTACGCGTAATGGAGAATGTTACTAGGTATGCCAAATCGCTTGAAATGTTGTCTCAGTAAAGCCTGTATGTATACAAACACACTAGTTTTTGTTGTAGTAAAAAAAACCTAGTAGTTTTGATTTTATAGGCATTCAAAGTTTCGAAAAATATCGAGCCCGCTAACAGTCACGTGACCGCTTGTGACGTCATTTCACAATGCGCCGCGCTGTATTTTTACATTTAGGCACAACACATGATTTCCTAGTATTTAGATTGGACTTTTTTTAAAAGTATTTAGTTATAATTTCAACGGTAAGGGCGCGCGACCACGAGCGGACTGAATGAGCCAGACTGAGCATGTTGTGTGATGACGTCACATCGTAACCGGCAGCCCGCGTCTTGTTTTACTTCTAAATCGGAAACTAATTGACATATATAAGTAACTAGCTTTCGCCCGCGGCTTCGCTCGCGTTAAATTCGGTATAACACACCAAGCAGACCTGCAGTTTTGCTCTTGCGCCTGATGGATTTGTAATAGCAACGCTAAGTTTTCCCTTTTCTTCCCTCGTTCTCCCTCATATCCCACTTTTTTTAAATAAAAATTAGCCTATGTCCGTCTCCTGGTTCCCAACTATCTCTGTACCAAAATTCATCCAAATCGGTTAAGCCATTAAAGCGTGAAGAGGTAACAAACAAACAAACAAACAAACAAACTCACTTTCACTTTTATAATATTAGTAAGGATTCTTACACTAGTATTTTTTATTTTTGACAGAGAATATGGACTGCTAATAATCAAAATTAGTTAACATTCTTCATTACGTGACAAAGAAAAGTTACGTCGTTAGTTTAAAATATATTTTTGAAATATTAACACGGACTGCCGCGCGCGTACTGTTTTCCGCGGCAAACAGCGCAGCGCCTTCGGTGCGCATTGTCACCACATACGAGGGGTTAATTTCAACCTTCACGAATTCTCGAGATAAATGTTTTTGACAGACGGACGGACAACACAGTGATCCAATAAAGGTTCTGTTTCTTCTTTTTGAAGTACGGAACCTTAAAAATAGTTCTTTTGATTGTTTTCGGTCACAGCGGCCAAACTTTAATTTAATTTACTCTTTTCTCTTTCATATAAATATCTTGTGACAACTCACACACGGCTATCTGATCCCAAGCTAAGCAGAGCTTGTGTTATGGTAACCAGACAACTGATATACATACTTATATAATTTATAAATACATACATATTATAGATAAATCACACCCAGACACAGAACAAACAATCATGCTCATCACACAAAGTTTGTCCTGGGTGGGAATCGAACCCACGACCTCCGGCTCAGCAGTCAGGGCCACTAACCACTAGACCAACAGGCCCGTCAAATAATTCCTTACACAATCCATCTATCTTTTCTTTGGCCTTCCTCTCCCTCTCTATCCATCAATATTCATATCTATCACTCTTTTAGTCACATGCGTTTCGTCCCTCATCACTTGTCCATACCAAGACAAACGACTTGCCCTTAATTTGTTTAGTGTACAGAACACTAAACAAATTAAGGGCAAGCCACTGCGCCAACCGTGCCGTCAAAAAGTTAAAACCTTATAAGATCCATCTCGGGAACGCGTGGAGGTTTCGAGTTAAATTCCATATGCTGAAGTTAATGGTCACTTAGAGCTGTGAAAAAATCAACTCTCTAAGTCTAGGAAATCAAAAAAAAAAATGGGCGTTTAAGTCGCAAATTTTTACGAAACTCTGAGTGCACGAGTTCGACTCGAACACGGCCTTTCAAACATCCTCCATTATACTCATTTTTTTTTTTAAATATAAACGTTGCCCTACTACTAGGAACTAGGAATTTCTCCTGTATCGTGGGTGCGTTTACAAACATTTAAACTCACATACAGAAACAGCCAGACCTGAAACAACTATCTGCAGTTCATACAAATATTTGTTCCGTGCGGAAATCGAACCCCCGACACGCAGCGCAGCAGTCGATCGCTCAGCCACTGCGCCAATCCACACATCCATCTCAACATTCTCATCTCTGCTACATGCAATCGTTTTTCATTTATTGGAATAGAATGTGGGTATTATACAATCACCGACTGTCTGGACCGATATGGATGAAATTCGGTCGGCTTATACTTTAAATGCTAGTGAAAATTTAATATTTATTTGTTAACATGCGTTTTACAGATATAATATAGCGCGTTCTTCTTTTTCTTATAATCAATGTCCATTCTTACGTTTTTACACTTATTTTTTTATATTTTTAAATATTTCTTATTAAAAAATCCAATAAAACAAAGAACATTTAAAATACAACAAATATCCACGAATATTATTATAAATTTGTAAAAATATTAAAAATCGAAAAACATTTAAAAATACAAAAAAATTGTAGTCCACCGGCATCGGGAACAGGGTCCTAGCTACCGGCGGTCAGGGCTCCAGAGAAAGGAACCTCCTAACAATAAGAGCCATGCCCAAGAGTACCGCTTTCTGTATCAAGCCCTTGATCCAGCTGCCTAACGAGAGCCTCCTTAGGCTATCGGCACAATGATCACCAAGTCCACATCCGACCCATCCATAAGAATCGGTCGAGCCGTTTCGGAGGAGTATGGGAACGAACATTGTGACACGAGAATTTTATATATGTATTAGATAAATTTTATTCATTTTTCACACTTATTAATTACTTAAAAAATAGGTTTCCGCCGGTATCGGGAGCAGGGTCCAAGCTACCGGTGGTTAGGGCTCCAGAGACCAGAAAACTAAGTTAGGATTATTATTATTATTAATAACTAGCTTTTGCCCGCGGCTTCGCTCGCGTTAAATTCGGTAGCGCCTTATTGATTTGTAATAGCAACGCTAAGTTTTCCCGTTTCTTCCCTCTTTCTCCCTCATATCCCACTCTTTTTTAAAAAAAAATAGCCAATGTCCGTCTCCTGGTTCCCAACTATCTCTGTATCAAAATTCATCAAAATCGGCTCAGCCATTAAAGCGTGAAGAGGTAACAAACAAACAAACAAACTCACTTTCGCTTTTATAATATTATAGTAAGGATTAAAACAGAAATACGCTCACCTAATCATAGAGGTCATGTTCTCTGTCCCGGTCGTGGTCGGGCGTGCGCGGGCGCGGCTGCGGCGCGGGCGCGGGCGAGGCGCCGCCGTAGTTCAGGAAGTCCCACACGAGGATGGTGTCGTCGTGTGATGACGACACGATTTGGAACTCGTCGAACTGCAGCCGGAATACACGGCCCGTGTGCTCCTGTGGCAATGCACCCGGTCACATTGGGGAATATTGATGGTTTTATTACTGTCTACGAGTCTATCCTAAGGTATAGATATCTCGTTGTGGCCGTTAAAATTTGATAACATCTTTTTTTAAAACATAACTAACAACTAAAATAACCCCTCCCCCGTCTTATTAATAATGGGGGGGGGGGGGTGGTCGAAAGGGATACATATATATATTACTTAGCAGAATTTCCCATTATAAACTATTATGTGGGTTATTTTCTTTTTTTATCACATTACACACTAATTATTATACATTTAAAACAGTTTTACGTCCGTCACATCACCATATCAGGTCCAGTTGAAAACCAGCGTCGGGCACTAGCTGCTCGCCAGTTTGCTGAACTGTAGGGTTACTATGACATCTTATAGCAGTTCTTATTCCTGTGTGAGAAAGAGATGGTGCTAGACACCCTGTATAGCTCTGTCTCTTTCTCTCAGTGGAATAAGTTCTGCTTTAAGACGTCATGGTAGGGTAGCTGGGCCTATTTGGCGCAGCCGTGAGACACATATTATTTTTATTTTTGTTTAGAATTAAGTTTCATTATTTTTATTACTGTGTGCATTTATGGTTTGTGCCAAATAAACTTATTTTCTTTCTTGATACCGTGGCTCCGGAACGTAAAGGGAACGTAATAGAAGGAACATGGGTGGGTTTTAGTCAGTACAAGTCTGACACACCTCCCGCTCCGCGTGGTTTTACAATGTTGTTGTTACAGCGTTAGTACTTAAGTATGAGAGGACAGCGTAGGCCTGACAATAAGTCATTGCATTTACAAAACGTAAAATAAGATAAGAAGTTAACAAGCGTCTAAGAATCAACAAGGCGGAGAAATCGCGTAAAAAAACAGACTAGAAGAGAATCTCCTCCTTTTTTAAATTATCATTACCTACCCTGACGTTTCCCCCTTTTTTTTAAGGGAAATCATCATATAACTTCACCTGAACGGAGCGGTAGGGAGTATTAGACTTGACTAAAAACCCATCTATGTTCCGGGGCCGCGGTATCTCTTTCGAACAACCCGCAACCCCGGCAGGCGGTGTCCCTGGCGTCCCTCTGCTTTGCTGACATCTCTTTGAGGCGCGCGTGGAACACTAACGCGCCATCGACACGGCCTGTCGTTAGTAGACGGACGGACGGTGAGCTACCCATTGCTCACCGTTCACAGACCCGCATCTACAGTGGCAAGAGTCGACTCGCGGCGCCCGACGCATGGCTAATGGCTTTAATCTTGTAGTTTTGGACAAATTGAGGCGCCCGACGCCCGGACCGTCTCCCGCAACAGGATCATCAAAATCAAAATATTTTTATTTCACAGAGGCCTACATGGGCACTTATAAAACGTCAAAAAAAGGTGTACGGTTCGGGTTGGTCGTTTCCTATGGAGAAGAACCGGCAAGAAACTCCATGATTACTCTCATCAACCCAACGTTCTAACGTAATGCATTTAAGGAACACCACTCACCACCAACGTTCTGAGACATAGCTCTTGGTGCGGCGTGCGTACGTCTAGCGCCGCGGGGAGGTCCCACACTTTGATTTTACCGTCGTACGCGCCGCTTACTATTCGTTTGTTGTCGAATCTGTGGACAAAATTAGAATAGAATTGTATTTTGCTAATTTGAGTAATAGACAATAGTTCTTATAATAAATGCCGAATTCAATTGCTATTTATTTACATAATTTTTGGAACATGTCCTTAAATATCACGAAACAAAACAAATACCAGTAATTAGATTAAATTAACATATATTTTCCCAGAGCTGGACAGAGATATATAAATAACTAGCTTTTGCCCGCGGCTTCGCTCGCGTTAAATTCGGGGTGCGCCTTATTGATTTGTAATAGCAACGCTAAGTTTTCCCTTTTCTTCCCTCTTTCTCCCTCACATCCCACTTTTTTCAAAAAAATATTAGCCTGTGTCCGTCTCCTGGTTCCCAACTATCTCTGTACCAAAATTCATCCAAATCGGTTTAGCCATTAAAGCGTGAAGAGGTAACAAACAAACAAACTCACTTTCGCTTTTATAGTATAAGTAAGGAAGTAAGGATAACGATTCAGTTTTCTTTGTGCGAATTCCTCCATTATAATTGTCCTTTATTGTGACCAAGATGACCCCAATTTAAATCACATATGAACTTCACTGTGGCCCACATTGTGACCCAAAATGACCCACCTCGTGACATATCCCAAAATGCTCCACACTGTGACCAAAAGAGGCTTACATTTTGACCTGAGAGTGGCAATTAAGGTCATGAGGTAGTGACCTTAATTCAGACCAAAAATAAACCACACTGTCACTGAAAGTTGCCACATCTCTATCTCCTGATCGAACAGGGCCCACCTCTTGACCAAAAACGGCCCACCTCATTACCGAAAACGGCCCAACTCGTTACCGAAAACGGCCCACCTCGTGACTGAAAATGGCTCACCTCATGACCGAAAACGGCCCACCACGTGACCGAAAACGTCCTACGTCATGACCGAAAACGGGGCACGTCGTGACCGAAAACGGCCCACCTCGTGACCGAAAGGCCGACATATATTTAACCATAAACTCACCGTATACACCTGACGAGCTCCTCATGGCCCTCCAAGACACGTATACACTGTCCGCACTCGATGTCCCACAGTCGGATCGTGTTGTCCGACGACCCGGACACGACTAGTCTATCCCGGTATTGTAGACACGCGATACCGCGCTTGTGGCCGTTTAGCGTGCGGACGAACTCGCATGACGATGTGTTCCATACCTTAGAAGAAACAATAGAAATTTTAGTACATAAGAAATCATTTTTAACCTAAATATCTAAGATGGATGTGTAGCAAAGGAGGTAAGGAGAGAACCCCGAACCAATTCAGCTGCTGCCGCGGGAGACGCTCCGGGCGCAAGGTGACGACTCCCGTCCACCGTAGACGCGGGTCTGTGGACGGTGAGCAATGGGTAGCTCACCGACCGGCCGCCGATGTGACGACAGGCCGTGTCAACCTCAAAGAGATGTCAGCAATGTCCACACCAAGCTACTCAATTTTTGTCACATATTTGTGTCGTTAGAGTCCAGAGCACAAGGTCGCTTATCACATATATGTTACGATGTCGTTCAATCATTGATTGAAGGTTTATTGAAACGAAGTTCTTTATCGCGCGTTGCAAAAGGGGGCTAGACGGAAAAAAAATAAGACCAAAAATTGTAACGACACGTTTTGCTTAAGAGCAAAAGTTGTAACGACACTTTTTGTTATAATTGTAAGCCGTGCGACGTGCGCGTGTTTCTTTGTCTGTCTCTCTCTCTCTCTCATAGAAAGCAAGCCAGTTATTTTCGTTTCGTCTTTCTATTTCGCATTTAACAGTGTGGTGTCGCGGCGATTATTTTTGTTGAGTGTATACAGGTTTTTTGTACATATAAATTATAACTTCGTTAAGCTGTTGGTCCCGGCTAGTAGATAGTCATTGTCCAGAAAGTCTGACAACCAGTCTTACCAAGAGGTATCGTATTACCCAGTACTAACTAGGTTTTGAAGGTCAGACAGCAGTCGCTCCTTGTAAAATACATGGTGTTCAGCTGCATCCGGTAAGACTGGAAGCCGACCCCAACAGGAAAAGGCTAGGCAGATGATGAAATAATAACTTCTTTCCATCCGGGTGTCCCTTGACACCTCCCAAGTTTATTTTTTTGGATTCCAACACACTTCAAGCTCCCTCGTAGGAAGATAAGCCATTAATAGGTAACTCACCTTAATAGTACGATCTCCACTCGCACTAACAATATATTTCTCGTCGAAATCAACGACATTGACGGCAGCCCGATGGCCGACCAACACTCTTCTCAGCATAATCTCCGTCGTCGACGTCATGTCCCATACTGCTATCGAACGATCCTGGAACAATGGGCAATGTAAAAAAAAAACACTCAAAAAAATCAAAATATTATTATTTTATAATACATTTTATAATACATGGCCCTTATAATCCTTACTTCCTTACTAATATTATAAAAGCGAAAGTGAGTTTGTTTGTTACCTCTTCACGCTTTAATGGCTAAACCGATTTTGATGAATTTTAGTACAGAGATAGTTGGGACCCAGGAGACGGACATAGGCTATTTTTTTTAGAAAAAAGTGGGATATGAGGGAGAAAGAGGGAAGCAAAGGGAAATCTTAGCTTTGCTATTACAAATCTATAAGGCGCAAGGGAAAAACTGCTGGTAGCAGGTACCTACAAATCTGGAAAGGGGGAACGATGTTATCCCAAATTTTACGCGAGCGAAGCCGCGGGCAAAAGCTAGTGCATATTATACATGGGCACTTATAAGACGTCGAGAAAAGGAGCACGGTTCAGGTTGGTGGTTTCCTATGGAAAAGAACCGGCAAGAAACTCCATGGTTACTCTTTTAATATCATTTGGTTTTACAATGTTGTGGTTACAACATCATCTGCCTAGCCTTTTCCCAACTATGTTGGGGTCGGCTTCCAGTCTAACCGGATGCAGCTGAATATCAGTATTTTACATGGAGCGACTGCCTATCTGACCTCCACAACCCAGTTAGTACTGGGTAATACGATACCCCTTGGTAAGACTGGTTGTCAGACTTTCGGGACACTGACTACCTGTAACGACTGTCAAAGATCTACAAATGACAGCCGGGACCAACGGCTTAACGTGCTTTCCGAGGCACGGAGGAAACTCGGTTTGTAACGGGTGGTCACCCATCCACAGACCAACCTAGGCAAGCGCGGCTTAACCTAAAGATCGACCCGAGCGGCTGCTATTATTTAGCCACGAGCTCCTCATGTTATCTCCTCATCCTAATGTTGTGGTTACAACGTTAGTACTTAAGTATGAGAGGACAGCGTAGGCCCGACAAATCAAAGATAAAGAAAGAAATAGTACATTTTGTTAGAAGTTAGGGAACTTTGCCATTGCGAGCAAGGCGGATTTCACGCCCGAGCAGACAGGCGAGGTGGTGGAGTGGCTGCGACGGTGGGTCACATCACACAGTATCCTATTAAGAGTAACCTTATTCGGTAACCTCCCAAAAACCAGCCACATGTCCGCGTCGGATTCGCGCATTGAGGGTTCAGTACAAACTTGCTACATAAACGGTACATGGTAGATTTGTCTCGTGATTAAGTTGTGGTTGTTGTCTTCTTACGGTCTCTTAACTTTATATTATTTTGTTGTATGTATGTATATAAGTATTTATAGTTATTTATATATGTGTATGTATTATTATTTTTTTTAATTTTTTTTCTAATATCCTTTTCTTCTGCTATCTATCGCACCTACTGTGTTTTATCTCTGCATCACCCTAAGGTAGACTGGTAGAAAATGCCTAAGGCATTAAGTCCGCCTTTGTACAGTTTTTACTTGTGCATAAAGTTTTAATAAATAAATAAAAATAAACGGCCATATCTTTTGACTGTATAGACTTGGAGAGCTGATTTTTTCACAGCCAAAGCCCAAGGGTCCACTGACTGGAGTATATGGTTTTAATTTCAACTCAATATCTAAACGCGTTCCCATGATAATAATCTTGATAGAATAGAATAGATAGAATAGATTTTTTATTTTCTCTCAATAAGGTACATTCTTTGGTTCATGTCATATTATGTCAAATTAGATTTGTAACCTTTGTGAGAGCTGGAGTCTATAATGGGTTCGGGACCTGTATGACAGATCTCCAGTATACAATGTATCCAGGGGCCTTAGTCTGCTATTACAATAGTGTCAGAATGGTCGATCACTGATCGCATAATGGTTGATTTTGACATCTACTACATACTAAACTTGTCAAAATCAACCATTATGCGTTCAGTGATCGACCATTCTGACACCATTGTAATAGCAGACTAAGGCCCCAGATAGACAAGGAGGTGGACCACAAAGTGATCCTATAAGGGTGACGTTCCTATTGAGTTAAGGAACCCAAAAAAACCAGCCAAGAGTGAGTCAGAGTCCACACCGAGGAATCCGTACAAACTTTCAACATAAACGGCCATATCTTTTGATTGCGTTGTACTACTTAAGGGGTTGATTTTTTCAAATCACAAAGAGATCACTGACTTGAGTATATGGTATTCAAAATCAAAAGTTACTCAAATTAGGCTGATAATCAGCACTTTTTGAACGTCACATTACAAGAGACAGTCCCACAAAAACGCCCTGCCCTTCGCCACTTCCTATTGTTTTAGCTGGGAAGAAGAAGTGGCAAAACAAACTCCCCAGCAACACATCTGTCAGTCAGTTTAGAAGAACCAGATTTTAAACAATTCCGTTTATCACAAAAAAAAGAAATTATTCATTCATTGTCACATGTCAGCTAGCGAACACCAATTATGTATATAAAAATAAAAAATAAAATTACCCAAGCCTAAATAATAAATTCTCCAGTCTAATGGGTGTGCCCGCTTACACGTGCAGTGAAGAAGTCACAGGTGATAAACTAGGACCATAGTGCAAAAGAAGTAAGCTAAGCATTTAATAAATGATTTACTAATAACAGTAACAAAAGAAAAATAAAATATAAAAAAAAACCTGGTCAACAAGACGACCAGTCACCACAGTGTGCAATATTAATTACAGTCCCGATAAAAAGGCTTACAAATAGTTGTTTCAGGTCTGGCTGTTTGTGTATGTGAGTTTAAATATTTGTAAACGCACACACGATACAGGAGAAATTTCTAGTGTAATTCCTAAACCCTGACTAATATTATAAAAGCGAAAGTGAGTTTGTTTGTTTGTTACGTCTTCAAGCCCAAATGGCCAATCCCATTTTGATGAATTTTGGTACAGAAATAGTTGGGACTCTGGAGACGGACATAGGCTAAAAAAAAGTGAGTAAAGGGGGGAGAAACATACAAGAAAAGGGGAAAGAAAGGTATTTTTTTTTCTATGCCACGTGGACATAGTCGCGGGCGGAAGCTAGTTTCCTGTATAAAAAAGGGTCAACACAGACGGACAAATAAAATCCTAAAAGTATTCCATTCATTTCCTTTTGAACTCATCTCCAGTTCCTCACCTTACTGCATGTGACCATCATGCCATTACAGAAGCGCAGATGCAGCACAGCCTCACAATGGTGGATGAGTGTGTTGAGCATGGCGCCCGTGCTCACGTCCCACACGCGGACCGTACTGTCTGACGAGCCAGAGATGATGGCGCGCTCGTCGTACTGCAGGCACAGCACTGACCCCGTGTGACCTTGCAGTTCCTGGGGGAGTAAGAAAACATAACATAACCCGAAGGAACATTTTTAATCACCGTTTTTTTTTATTATACTTACTAATATTATAAAAGCGAAAGTGAGTTTGTTTGTTTGTTACGCCTAAATGGCTAAACTAATTTTGATGAATTTTAGTACAGAGATAGTTGGGACCCTGGAGGCGGACATAGGCAATTTTTTTTTTAGTGAGAAATGACAGAAAGACGGAAGAAAAGGGAAAACTTAGCTTTGCTATTACAATAAATATGGCACTAGGGCAAAAACTACAGGTAGCAGGTACCTGTAAATCAGGGGGAACTGTGTTTCCCACAAATTTATCGCGAGCGAAGCCGCAGGCAAAAGCTAGTAAATAAATAAATTAGATAAGCAGGTACTCACTCTAACACATTGCAACGTTTTTCTGTCCCAAATCTTAATTGTGTTATCTCTTAAACCGGAAACTATCTTGTTGTCATCGTATTGAAGACAATACACGCCTTTGGAGTTCTCTGATCTGCAGTTTATCCTCTGTGAATAGAAAGAGATATATTCATTATACATCATGCTTTTAATGTAAGAAAGGTGTACCTTATACAATATATTTTTTTTTTTAAACATTGTCCCACACTAGGATTTTTCCTGTATCGTGGGTGCATTTAGAAAAATTTAAACTCACATACACGAACACCCAGACCCGGAACAACTATCTGTAGGTCATACAAATATTTATACCGTGCGGGGATTGAACCCGCGACACGCACCGCATCAGTCGATCGCTCAACCACTGCGCCAACTGTGTCGTCACAATACCTACCTATCTCCAGTTAATTTTTAAGTTTTGTAAATAATGATTTAAAGGCCAAAGAAAAGATGGATGGATTGTGTAAGGAATGATATGAAGGAGAAAGGAGTAAATGATGCCGTGACGTCTGATAGGGGAGAATGGAAGAAGAAAACGTGTTGCGCCGACCCCAAATAGAATGGGACAAGGGCAGGAAAATGATGATGAAATAATTATTTATTTTTTTGTTTATTGTTAATATGAAGACATGAAATTCCTTTTTTTACGATTGTCTGGCAGTATGAGTGCTGTGTATGAGACACAAATGTCGTTTTTGGTAGTGTTCGTCGTGTCTTTGAGCTCCTTAAGTTTTAAGTCGAGCTACACGATGACTGACAAATGCTTGCACTGTATTGTTTGTTTATACGAAATCTAAATATAGTTTGTGCAGAATAAGTGACTGAATCGATTACAATCATCATTACAATTTAGACCATGTTATACACTAGTCACAAAAATTAAGGGATATAATAAAAGTTACAGTCGTTACAGATAGTCAGTGTCCCGAAAGTCTGACAACCAGTCTTACCAACGGCTATCGTATTACCCAGTACCTACTAACTGGGTTGTGGAGGTCAGATAGGCAGTCGCTCCATGTAAAACACTGATATTCAGCTGCATCCGGTTAGACTGGAAGCCGACCCCAACATAGTTGGGAAAAGGCTAGGTAGATGATGATTACAATTGAAACCATGTTATACACTAGTCACAAAAATTAAGGGATAAAATAAAAGTTACAGTCGTTACAGATAGTCAGTGTCCTGAAAGTCTGACAACCAGTTTTACCTAGGGGTATCGTATTACCCAGTACTAACTAGGTTATGAAGGTCAGATAGGCAGTCGCTCCAGGTAAAATACTGGTATTCAGCTGCACCCGGTACGACTGGAAGCCGACCCCAACATAGTTGGGAATGATGAATAAAAGTTACAAATTTTTGAGTGATTTTCAACAAGAAAAGTAAGAAAGAAAGAAGATGTAAGTACAGACGCCTGCAGGTCAAGCTACCCGAAACTGTAAATTTTTCCCAATGTACCTTGGACCTTATACTTTAGAAATAAAGTCGAAAATCTATCAAAGAAATCTGACAGATTGTAGTAGCTTGATGTGCAGGCGTCTGTACATACAGCAAAAAAAAGTAAAAAAGCAGCTCCTTTTTTACCATGCTTGGGCTTGGAGAAATCCTTTTTTTTATTCATATTTCTTGAATCTCTCTGATCGAACAAATAAAGATTTTTGAGTTTTTTTTTTTTTATTGAAATAGTGAAAAACTAACCTAAATTGCTGTTTAATAATGAATTGGTGATTTTTGCAAAAACAAAAAAATTGAAGCGTCGGGGCACTATGAAAAAAAAAACAGCGCCTTGAACGACTAGGTAACATAACAAGCTTATAACTATGTGATTTTTTATTATACTGTTTTAAAAACAGACGCCAGCAGGTCAAGCTACCCGAAACTGTCAATTTTTCCCAATGAACCTTGAACCTAATACTTTAGCAATAAAGTCGAAAATCTATCAAAGAAATCTGACAGATTGTAGTAGCTTGATGTGCAGGCGTCTGTACATATGATTTCCTTACACAAAGATTTTTTTTTTTCAGTTTTCGAATCATACGGCGCATAACGCAAGTCACGCGACACTAGAAGACCACGGTGACCGTGTTTTTGTACGGAAATTTGAATCTATTACATTTGGATTCACTTTACACAAAAACACACGTGTATCGAGATTCGAAAAAAAACTAAAATCTATTGTATCCAGGATATACACTATTGGAAAACTTTAAGGGATCAAAAAAAAAACCAATTTTTTTGTAAATTTTCAACAGGCTGTAACTTCGAGAGAAATGATTGTACGGGAAATGAAAAACTAGAAAATTGTAGCTCCAACTGTCTGGTTTTTGGATTAAAACTTGGATGAATAAAAATTAAATTGAATTAAAGTTACGGCCTGTCGAAAATTTACCAAAAATTTGGATAAAAAATCAAACTTTTTGGTAAATTTAATTTTTCATCCCTTAATTTTTTCCAGTAGCGTATAAACAAGCGATACAAGCCGGGGAGGGGATAAACCGCGGGGAATAGCTAGTCGATTAAATAATTCTTACCTGTAAGTTGTGTTTGCCCATTCTCCAGTTATCCTCAATTGACTGTATATCTTTAATGATCTTGGGATACAACTGTCTGTAGAACGAGTGGGACGGATGCTGGCTACCTGGCTTCGGTTTGAACAGATATTGGATCCTGAAGAGAGAAAGATATCAATTTAGATTTTTGTTGAGCTTCTAATGATGGACTTGAAGGATGTGGTCATTGGTCCTTCAAGTCCAAATTTGATAAAATGCAGGAACTGTTTGCCAATATACTGAAGTAGTTACCAGAAATCCAGACAGATATTGCTGTAACAACATGTTGATCCAGTCTGTAGTCTTTACAGTGCACCTTGTTTTGTTTTATAGTATTTATTTGTAAACCGCAATTTGAGCAACATCGAAATACACTCACATGCAATAATAATTGGTAACTTTAGAATAGAATACAACATTATTGCACACCAAAACATCAACATAGTAGTTTTACAAAATTTAAAATTCCCCTTTTTTTGTAAAACTATGCCCCACACTAGGAATATGTCCTGTATCGACCAACACATCATCATTCATCATTTTCCTGCCCTTGTCCCATTCTATTTGGGGTCGGCGCAACACGTTTTCTTCTTCCATTCTCCCCTATCAGACATCACGGCATCATTTACTCCTTTCTCCTTCATATCATTACTTACACAATCCATCCATCTTTTCTTTGGCCTTCCTCTCGGTCTCCGTCCATCAACATTCAGATCCATCACTCTTTAGTCACATGTGCTTCATCCCTCCTCATTACATGTCCATACCAATACAAACAACTCCCTTTCAATTTTTCTGCAACAGGCGCAACTTTCAAACTTCCTCTAATATTCTCAATCCTTACTTTATCCATTTTTGTCAATCCACACAGCCATCTCAACATTCAACATTATGGGACCAACACAATCCTCCGAATGGTGTTTTTGTTTGATTCTATAAATATTATTACAACACTAAAATCCTAGCAGTAATACATAACCATCCATTTTTGAGAAATCGGTTAAAAACGACAAATGAATTTCGTTCTACTATCACAAGAATAACTTACCATCCTCTCCGCTCCGCCAGCCCCCGCCACAGTGAATCAGTCCGGACTTTTCTTTCAATTAATTTCTTCCACAGCATCCCTTCAGATATTACTCTCAACCACTCTCTGCAGACCAGTTCTGCTGCACAGAGGGAACTGGCGTCCAAGTAGGAGAGAATATTCTCTGCTACGTGGTCCAAACCTTTTTCTGAAAAACAATTATACTTTAAAAACCCGACCAAGAATGAGTCACACTCAGTTCCGTACAAACTTCCTTAAAACTTTAGTCTATTTCGTTATGGAATGCGCTTCCCCAGGAAATCAGGATGGTAGCCAACCGTTTATCTTTTAAGCATAAAGTTCGTGAGTTTCTTCGCAAAAAGTCGGCAGTATCGTCACATCGTTAATGTTTTCCCCATTGTTTGTATTTTTATGAAGTGTATCTATTCTTTGATATGAGGAGCTCGTGGCTAAATAATAGCAGCCGCTCGGGTTGATCTTTAGGTTAAGCCGCCCTTGCCTAGGTTAGTCTGTGGATGGGTGACCACCCGTTACATACCGAGTTTCCTCCGTGCCTCGGAAAGCACGTTAAGCCGTTGGTCCCGGCTGTCATTTGTAGATCTTTGACAGTCGTTACAGGTAGTCAGTGTTCCGAAAATCTGACAACCAATCTTCAATTAACTAATCTTCAATCTAACTGGGTTGTGGAGGTCAGATAGGCAGTCGCTCCATGTAAAATACTGATATTCAGCTGCATCCGGTTAGACTGGAAGCCGACCCCAACATAATTGGGAAAAGGCTAGGCAGATGATGTATCTATTCTTTGATATATATTTATAGTATTTTATATATGTACATAGTCAAAAAAAAATTTTTTTTTCTTTTTACACCTACCACTGTTTGTCTCTGCATCACCCAAAGGTTGACTGGTAAAAAAAGCCTGGCATTAAGTCCGCCTCTGTACTTGAAGTGTTAAATAAATAAACTTCCGACATAAACAGTAATATTTTTTGAATGCATAGACTTAGAGGGTGGGTTTTTTCACAGCACTAAGGGACCATAGAGTTGAATGCTGAGTTTTAATTTCAACTTGATACCTTCACGCATTCCCGAGATAAAGGGTCTTGACAGACAGAGAGGCGGACTACAAAGTGTTTCAATAAGAGTCCCGCTTTTGTTCTTTTGAGTCACGGTACCCCAAAAATATGCCCAAGCCCAAGTAAGGTTGGTTACATGGCTTTTTTTTTCAAATCTGTATGGTGAGATACCCATTGCTCACCGTCCACAGACCCACATACACACGGCGCAGTTTTGTAGTATCCTTATCCTTACTAATATTATAAAAGCGAAAGTGAGTTTGTTTGTTTGTTACCTCTTCACGCTTTAATGGCTAAACCGATTTTGATGAATTTTGGTACAGAGATAATTGGGAACCAGGAGACGGACACAGGTTATAATTTTATTAAAAAGAGTTATGAGGGAGAAAGAGGGAAGAAACGGGAAATCTTAGCGTTACTATTACAAATCAATAAGGCGCTACCGAATTTAACGCGAGCGAAGTCGCGGGCAAAAGCTAGTTCTTCATAAAAAAGCAGTCTCCTTTACAACCTTGATTTAAGTAAACGATTATCATACTTAATAGATGTTTGTTTCAAGAAATTGTAATTCAGATTTGTTGAGACTAATGTTTTGAATTTCAAATCCTATTGCGACTTACTTTTTTATTATTATTCAATGCGAAATCTTTGTGGTCAAAGAATATACAGGGTTATTTGTAAAACACCGACAACCTTGCAGGACTGTATTACAATCATCATAAACAACAACTTTTGTTCTATGATTTATTACAAAATTTTATACATTTACCAAAAACAAATCTTCAAGATTTCGTTGTCCTGTCTAACACATTTCAACTCCGTATTTTGCTGTACCTACATACCTACACCGCCGCTTGTAGGTGCGTTTGTTTCGCATAGATTTCGTAACATTTAGAGCGTTCAATTACAATATTTTTATTTTTGTATGAAAATCTGATGAAATAAAATATGATAAATGTTTAAATGTCCTAGAACAAAAGTTGTTGATTATGATGTTAGTAACATGGTCCTGAGACGTTGCCAGTGTTCTACAAATAACCCTGTATATTTATAAGAAGAAAAAAAAACTATACACATTCAGGCTTTTTATTTGACTAGATGTTGTGCGTGACTTTCGTCTGTGTGAAATTATTATAAAAAAAAACAAGCTGTGGCCACCCTTATCATTTAAGTGTATATTATAGATATTGGCCGATTCACAGACGGCACGGTTGGCGCAGTGGCTGAGCGATCGACTGCTACGCTGCGTGTTGCGGGTTCGATCCCCGCACGGAACAAATATTTGTATGGCCTACAGATAGTTGTTCCGGGTCTGGCTGTTTGTGTATGTGAATTTAAATGTTTGTAAACGCACCCACGATACAGGAGTAATTCCTAGTGTGGGGCAACGTTTTATAAAAAAAGAAAGACCTACCTGATATGCATACAAAATTTTATACAAATCGGTCCAGCCGTTTCGGAGGAGTTTGGTAATTCTATATATTATGGAGTTTCTTGCCCATTCTTCTCCATAGAGATCAACGCTTTGGAATGGGCAACTACAGTACTTTCACAAGTTATTATGTCTTGTGACCGGGACTGTAGCAGCATCATTTTGTTTCTTGACCTTCAAAAGTGCTGGTAATGGTCTAATTGAAATAAATGCTTTTGAGTTTTGATATTGAATTAGATTATTTCTCTTTTAGAATCGGATTTTGGTTAAATTTTTTAAATCTTTTTTTAAACTGAAAGTATTTCATGATTATACTTATTTTTTTTATCTTATTTTCCTACCAAGGAATGCCCAAAGAAACGTAGGAGTGTCAATTAAGACTTTTTTTTAAAATTGTTGCCCCACTCTAGGAATTTCTCCTGCATCGTGGGTGCGATTACTAATATTTAAACTCACATACACAAGCAACCAGACCCGGAACAGCTATCTGTAGGCCATACAATTTATTAGTTCCGTGCGGGGATCGAACCCGCGACACGCAGTGCTGCAGTCGATCGCTCATCCACTGCGCCAACCGTGTCATCCAGTATATAATGGGGTTAACAGCTATTCGTTGGTTTTATATTAATTAAGATCCATATACTTACTAGGTAACATGCTGATGAAATCTCTCTGCAACATTGGCTTTAGGTAAGCATTGATATGACCATGTTGGTAATGGCACATTCGCGCCAACAGCTGTTCCACAAATTCCACCTGGAAAAGAAACTAGTTTTAATATCTAATCATCATTTTCCTGCCCTTGTCCCATTCTATTTCGGGTCGGCGCCACACGTTTTCTTCTTCCATTCTCCCCTATCAGACGTCACAGCATCATTTACTCCTTTCTCCTTCATATCATTCCTTACACAATCTATACATCTTTTCTTTGGCCTTCCTCTCGCTCTCCGTCCATCAATATTCAGATCCATCACTCTTTTAGTCACATGTCCTTAATCCCTCCTCATTACATGTCCATACCAAGACAAACGACTCCCTTTCATTTTTTCTGTAACCGGCGCAACTTTCAAACTTCCTCGAATGTAATCATTCCTTACTTTATCCATTCTTTACACTCCACACATCCATCTCAACATTCTCATCTCCGCTACAGGTAATCGTTTTTCATCCACCTTTTTTACAGCCCAGCATTCTGACCCATACAGTACAACAGGTCTAATCACGGAGTTTTAATATCTAATCTATACTTAATATTATAAAGAGGTAAGATTTGGTTGTATTGAATAGGCTCCAAAACTACTAGACCGATTTTAACCATTTTTTCACTAATAGGAAGCTACATTATCGGAGGAGCTTGTGTCTAAATAATAGCATCCGTTCAGGTCGATCTTTAGGTTAAGCCGCGGTTGCTTAGGTTGGTCTGTGGATGGGTGACAACACGTTACATACCGAGTTTCCTCCGTGTTTCGGAAAGCACGTTAAGCTGTTGGTCCCGGCTGTCATTTGTAGATCTTTGACAGTTGTTACAACTAGTCAGTGTCCCAAAAGTCTGACAACCAGTCTTACCAAGGGGTATTGTATTACACGGAACTGGGTTAAGGAGGTCAGATAGGCAGTCGCTTCATGTAAAATACTGGTATTCAGCTGCATCCGGTTAGGCTGGAAGCCAACACCAACATAATTGGGAAAAAGCTAGGCGGATGAGGAAGCTACATTAGGGGGCGTTCATAAAATACGTGAGATATTTAAGGGGGGGAGGGGGTCGGGTCAAGTCTCATCTAATCTTACGTTGGAGAGAGGAGGGGTCTCGGCAAATTTGACGCAATTTTTTTTCTGAATAAAAAAATATACTATTTTGGTCCATTTAATCCAGATTGTACATGCTTAAGATTTAATCTTAAGCGTAATCGTTGTTTTTTTATTTTAATTTTTTACAATATTAATCCAACACGTTTACGTATGAAACCCACATTTTGAAAAATCTCACGTGAGATTGGGGGATGGGGGAGGGGGTTAAATAAAATCTCATGACATTTCACCAAGGAGGGAGGGTGGGATAGAAAATTTAATAAAACACTTCACGTAATTTATGAACACCCCCTTATCAGTAAGTAACATTGTCTATACAACATCACGCTACTACCCAAGGGAGCGGGGCAGCAGCTAAAGGCTAAAGACGCAGGAGAAGCCGCGGAAGACAACTAGACATAGATAAATAGAAGTATCTATCTATCTTTTTTGTGGATGGAAAATCATTATTATTGACGGTGACGATAGGCCAAAACCATGGGGTATCTTCAGTAGAATATTAACCATTCCTGATCCGTTTTTGGTTCTACATTTTAAGCCGTGACCGAAGGCAACATACCAAGCGATAGGGGGTGAAACCATGTCGTTAGTAGAATATTTTACAATTCTGCTCCGTTTTTGTTCCATCATTTCAAATCGTGACCGAAGGCAACATACCAAGCGATAGGGGGTGAAACCATGTCGTTAGTAGAATATTTTACAAATCTGCTCCGTTTTTGTTCCATCATTTCAAATCGTGACCGAAGGCAACATACCAAGCGATAGGGGGTGAAACCATGTCGTTAGTAGAATATTTTACAATTCTGCTCCGTTTTTGTTCCATCATTTCAAGCCGTAACCAAAGGCAACATACCAAGCGATAGGGGGTGAAACCTTGTCGTTAGTAGAATATTTTACAATTCTGCTCCGTTTTTGTTCCATCATTTCAAGCCGTAACCAAAGGCAACATACCAAGCGACATGGGGTGTCTTCAGTAGAGTATTTACCATTCCTGATCCGTTTTTGTTCCATCATACCAAACCGTGACCGAGGCAACATACCAAGCGATATTGGGTGAAACCATGGGACATCTTTAGTAGAATAGTTTCCATACCTGATCCGTTTCGTTCCATCTCGTAAAGTAGTTGAGACAGGCGTCCCTCTCAGCTGCGTACGCGGCGCTGCTAGGCATCGGTCGCACGCCAGAGTCCACACATGTGATTGACGTCACCTGTAATGAAACAAGCATACGAATCAAACTATTGTTTCTTTACCCATTTATTTCTTCCATCGGTCTAATAACCCGTTCCTCAAACTTAAAATATATCGACACTTATCATCGATACCGTGTATATGTATTTTCTAGTTCACTAGCTTTTGCCCGCGGCTTCGCTCGCATTAAATTTGGGGAAACACGGTTCCCCTTTCCTGATTTGCAGGTACCTTCTACCTGTAGATTTGCTCTTGCGCCTGATTTATTGTAATAGCAAAGCTAAGTTTTCTCATTTCTCCATTTTATTAAAAAAAAAACCTATGTCCGTATCCAGGGATGCAACTATCTGTGTACCAAAATTCATCAAAATCGGTTTAGCCATTTAGGCGTGAAGAGGTAACAAACAAACAAACTCACTTTCGCTTTTATAATATTAGTAAGGATTTGATATGTTTATGTGTATTAGTATCCGTATAAAAATATACGTTTTCGTAAACAAATAGTTTTAGATTTAGATACATTTATATTTTATATAATTTTTGTACCCTATCACAATGTTGTCGTATTTTACCTAAAGTGATGGTAGAAAAAGCCTTATGGCATTAAGTCCGCCTATGTACCACTATTGCACATGAAGTTTTAATAAATAAATACCATCTCCGACATCACTTACTATTGTTTGACTAAAGAAGACGATGCGACTGCACAATCGTACTGATTTTTTGAGCTTCATTTGAAATGTAGGTAGATTTACAACGAATCACTCAGTTTACGTAGCTTATTAGCACTTGGGAGACTTATTATATTATTACTAGCTGTGCTCAGCGGTTTCACTCGCTGAGGTTTAGGGGTATGAAAAATAGATGTTAGGCGATTCTCAGACCTACCCATTATGTAACCAAAATTTCATAAGAATCGGTCGAGCCGTTTCGGAGGAGTACGGTAACTAACATTGTGACACGGAAATTTTATATATTAGATTGTCAAAACTAAATTGAATTCATGAATGTACTTGTATCAATCTTGTACAAAATATGCAGTTATTAAGTGTAATGAAGTGCGTATGTGTCTAATTATCGCGCTGTACAGTACAATATACTTAACGTAACTATCAAGATACCTCTGATTACAACAAGAAAGTTTTATACATTACATACCTATTGTATGTATTTTTAAATCCTACTATGTAATACTATAAATGCAAATGTTTGTGAGGATGGATGTATGGATGTTTGTTACTCTTTTACGCGTCAACACGGTTGGACGGATCTTGATGAAATTTGGCACAGAGGTAGATTAGTCTATAACACATAGAATTTTTTTTTCGATCATCTAAACTTAGCCTCAGCCCAAAGTAACTATGCCACGCGGACGAAGTCGCGGGCGCAAGCAAGTGTTTTATAAAATGTTAGTGAGCATGTCAATTTGTTCTAGACAGAACGCCACTATATGCCTAGACTGGTAAGAGAAGCAATTGAGGTTACCAAATATAGGAATTACAACAAAGATGATGGGTTTCAACTATCAAGAGCTTGGAATCCAGTGGCTCAATTGTGTAAAAACCGCAAAAAGTAGTGAAAAATGATCGAGACTTAATAGTTTTGTGTGTCGAGAGCCAAATCCGGTTGAGTGTCGAGAACAAAATCGAGTTTTGAGTGTCGAGAACAAAATCGAGTAGTGAGTGACGATGTTAGTGGTACCGAACGCAAAAAACGAATAAGAAAGAGGGTAGATAGTTTTGTCTGCTCAAAAACATCCACCCGCAATAACTTCAATTCATCCGTGATCATGGCGTTTGCAACATCGCCGAAATATCGGTAACTCGAAACAAATAACAAACCTCGTAAATATCGCGTTCCAGGTTTTAATAATAATGTTTGTAACCATGTCAGTTTAAAGACTTATGTCAATTTAAAAACATTATAGAGGTCTATGGCCTTCAGAGGGACAACACCAGGTTATTTTATTATTAATGAGTTTTATAAACAAACAATACTTATCAGCTCTTTCTTCAACATGATACAGCACAAAGACTAAGTAGATGATGAGTCACCCTCATTTTACATACAGAGAATGCAACGCTGAGAAAGAAGAAACAATTTCTTTTTTTTTGTTTATGGTTTTTATTATTTTGTAGGTATGTTTAATGTTACAGTGCTTGAGTAGCTTGTGGCTAAATAATAGCAGGGGCAAGGGTCAATCTTTAGGTTAAGCTGCACTTGCCTAAGTTGGTCTGTGGATGGGTAACCAACAATTGCATACTGAGTTTAAAAAAATTAAGCTTGACAGTCTTACAGAAAAATAACTGTCTTCTTGGATATTGTAATGATATTAATTAGAAGAAAATAGGCCAAATGCAACATAAACGGTCATATCTTTTGACTGTGTAGACTTAGAGGCAACACATTTTCTTCCTCCATTCTCCTCAATCAGACGTCACGGCATCATTTACTCCTTTCTGTTTCATATCATACCTTACACAAACCATCCATCTTTTCTTTGGCCATCCTCTCGCTCTCGGTCCATCAACACTCAAATCCATCACTCTTTAAGTCACATGTGCTTCGTGCCTCCTCATTATATGTCCATACCAAGACAACTTCTACTATACATATATTATTATCAAAAATATGAATGGTTCCTAAATTGTGAGTGTTCAGATTTGCAAAAAAAAAAATTGTTTTTTCTTTTAATATCTTTTGTTTTAAGTTCTTATTTGAATACTCCTGTTTTTAAAAGTCTGCTGTAAGAAATTCCTTATGAAACAAGCAGTATATTTGTGCTCTTCTGTCATAACATAATGTTCTGTAGAGTATTTGGGGTTTAAAAAAATGCATGACAAAAATTTTGAACTCATTTTAGTTTTTTTTTTTCTACACACCTTGTTAGAAGTAGCCAGAGTGCCAGCAGTAGTTTTTTTTGTAGTAACCTCCTTTCAAAGAGTGTGCTTCAGATAGCCTATGCCTTTTTTCTTTAGTCTTTTCCTACTCTTTTAGCCATCTACATTTATACTCAAAACTTTTTTTATATTTTACTCATTCCTCTACTTAACATGCTCTACTCTATTCCCCTATACATCAATATTAGTCATTTTCTTTCCTTTCTTAGCCATTTTATCTTTCTCATAAGCTCTCAGTTTTATAAAACTCTTAGAAGGCATCATTTTTAAGTTTATCTCAAGGAAAAACATGTATTATTTGTCTTCTAGGTATTTTTTAAGATGTAAAAAAATGTTGACAATCTTTCATGAATAAATTGTTCATAGATACATGAGTATGGTATGTTTGCATTATTCAATAGCATTTTATTAGTGATAGGAGAGTCAAGTAGATGTAGGTATTACATTTATTCTTAGTTTTAAAGTGAAACGTGGACCATTTACTTTTCTGCTGTCCTAAATTGAAATTCTCTTTACACGAAATTATTCCCCCTCATATCCCTCGTCCCACATCGGTTAAATGTCTCCTCTCCCTTGTGTTCTCTCGTTTTGTATATAAACTGTGTAAGTTTGTTGAAGTTAATAAAATAAAGTTGTAAATTATAACAACTGTTAGCTAACATTCCGTCTCCTTTTTTTTTTTTTCCTCCTCTTTTTCTTTCTCTCTTAGAACAAAATGTCTGTGCAGAAAATGGTTCATTATTTGTTTGTTAAAATATTTTAAATCATTTTATCTCTTGGCTGTGTTCTATTCAACAATAATAATTACTGATAAAATCTCCAGCGTTTGATTGTCTACCATAGTACCTACGTGATATTGGCAAAATTGTGGTGTCTCCTTCCACAAATGCCATTAAATAAAAAATTTAATTGAATTGAATTAGTTTTAAAGTGAAAAGCAGTTTTTTTATCTGATACCTATCTAATTCATGCATAGATTGAACCAGATTATTTCAAGTCTTGAAGCTGCTAATTAATACTGGCAGGATAAAGTTATGGCACTATGCAAACTTTTTCTTCGGTAAACTGCATCAGAATTGCGAAATATGTATGGAAAGTGGCACAAACATATTTTTCAATGAATTTCGCCTTTGTTAGCTTGTATTGCTAAGTTTATAAAAGAAGTTTTGTTTGTGTGAGTCACAATGAAGGTTTGAATACATGAAAACGCTCTATAATGATGAAAAAGAAGTTTTTATTCGTCGATTTCCTGTGAAACGTGACAGCTTTGCTAGCGTAAAACTGGTGTCGTGGATGTAAATAAACAGCTCAATACCGACACGAAAGTGATGTGAACGCATATAAGTAAGCGCCAAACGCAACAGACCCCGACGATGACTACAGGAAATATACAAAAAGTATATCTTTTTAAAGATCCGCATTGCAGGACGGCTTAAAAAAATAGTACGAGGCGTTGTACCAAATCTCTAACACGTAGCATAGTTTTTACGTCTCAACTGGCATTGTTCAAGTAATTGGGGAGGACAATAAACCTTCCAAAACTACTTTTGTTATCAGATTGGTCATAAAAACACAAAATAATCCAAGCGAATAATGGTAAAAGTAAATATGGCGGACGGAACATCATGACATTAAGGGTTGTTCCATTTAAAGTTTCCTGGCTTACCTGGGGTGGTATGGTGTCTTCTATCATCCTTTCGGTCTCCATTTTTGCTATTTCACAAGAAACATCAATATTAAGTCCACTAAAACACCACCAAATAATGAAACCACTGTCGCTAAATACTCATCGCTCGCATGACGTCAAGCACAACTACTTTTTTCAAACTGGTGGCACTAGTATTTTAGAAACATACAGCCATGATGTCTCATTTAATTTAAACAATGGGGACATGAATTATAACAAAAATAGCTCCTGACAAATTTTGATGGACTTTTACCGAAAATAAAATGATTTTGCCTGCTGTTTATAGTCAAAATATGGCAAAAAAATAAAATAAATTAACGATTGCTCGATTTTTTATTTATCTCACAAGTGTAAAGAAACGTAATGAAACGTCATTTGCGAAATAGTGATGTCCATTCAAAATAATACTAATAGTCTTGAGTAGATTACAAGTAGGTACAGATACCGGCACGGATCTTGAGCGCTCGGCGGAAGGGTGGGGATTGCTTTGCGCATCGTACACATATGGCAAATAAAACGCACGCCCGTTGATTATTTATTTTTTCTAAGTTACCTAGGTAATTTCTTACTGGTTCTATGGTTGAAAGAAAGATTAAATAATGATTCATTAAATTGAGAAATGGAAATTGAGATCAAAGAAGTAAGTAATTAACAAGTGTTCTAAATTAAAATTATAACTTAGTTCTTGTAGTTGGACAAAAATTACTAAAAAAAACTACTACGTATTTTTTTTGTTAGCATTTTTGACTTCGAATTTTATTTGTTGTAGATAAAAACTTTATCTATTGAATATAGTACATTTCGATACAATTACAAATAAAATAATTCAATGAAAAATAGTTTTGCTAATTACAAACTGACATTATTTTTTTCCTCGTTTTGCTTTCGATAAATATCACCTTTGATTATAATTCCAACCGTATATTTAATAAAAAATCACATAAAATATTTGAATAACATAATTTAAAAATGGTGTCTATTAAATTGGCCGGAATTGTAATCGTCGTCGTGAGGTACATGCAGCACGGAAAAGAACGAATCCCGAGTGACGTCTATGACGCGATGCGCTACGGGCCAATCACTGCACTTTCCCCGCCCCCGCGCCTCACTTCATACCACCAAAGGGACCCAATAACTCACTTCTGCGCAAGTGAAGGTCAGCGCTCAAGAACCGTGCCGGTAACTATATTAATTTTAATTTGATAAGTTTAAATAGCTGAAAGGCAAACGTGACCCGTTTGTGACATATAACCAAAACGCTAGGAGACAGGATAAAGGGTAGAAAGAGCCGTACATGTCCAAATAGGAGGAGAGAGAGCTTTTTGCTTTTAATTCATGAAATTAAAAGCAAAAAGCTCCGTAGTTGGTTTAGCTTGTCTTACTCTTCTGTCGCTTCCGCTTTACGTTGACTATAAAACTATTGTCATTGTAAATTAGTACATTCGCTGACAAAAGTAACTGTGTTTTGTTTTTGGACGCAAAGAAGTTTCATAGAGTTCTTGGACTTCACTAGTAAACATTTTCATCATCACTCAAAGTTGTCAAAGTCGAAATGTCAACAACTGTCAAATGTCTTCTCAATTTCTCATTTTCCTGTACAGTTGCATGAAAAGGAAACAAATTATCATAATTTGTATTAAAAATACGGTCTATAATGAAGATTCGTATTACTTAAACCGTGTAAATAAGTTTAAATAACTTAATACAAGAACAATATTCAAGAAAACAACGTTTAATGGAAAACGCACTTTGAATGCAGTGGTTCTGTAAATATTTCAGTGATACTACTTCACAGGTCAGTATTTACGTTCTATTTATATTTATTTGTATTAAAACTTATGTTTTCACGATTGTTGAAACATTCTCTGCTAGTTTTAAAACAGTATACTTAACGTTATTTTGAGTGAAACTGGAATTCATTCGTATCTTCTATGTAGGTACTTACCGTAAGTTTATTTGATCGATAGTGTTTACCAATGAATATTAAACAGACACAAAACAGATGCGCCTTTTTTTAACGAGAATGTCTGTTTATCCATTCCTTTGTAAGTTAACATATTAATGAACTAGGATAAAACAATTTTTGTAAGTAGTGAAGATTTTTGTTAACACAGGTAATTTATAATGACTGTGTGTGTGTCTCTTAGGTATTAAAGTTATTGCATAATTTTGATGTTTTGTTAGCATGCCAAATCTTTTTTTCCAATAATAAATTTAATCGTTCATTTTAATGTAATTTATAATAAATATAATGTCTATTTCTATATCTGTAATAGTTAAAAAACAAAATATAAAATAGGTGGCTCAATAAAAAAAAATACGCAATTGACACAAACTTATAATTTCAAATGTGTATTTCTATGAAATTACGTCTCGGAAAAGTATTTGAAAGTTACATAAAATAATAAATTTCTAAATAACAATATTATTTACGCAGAGTTGCTTAGTTTGATGTATAGAATGCACGGTTGGCAATTCGTGAACGGTTCGTTAACATCCTGTTATTATAGTGATAGTGCAAAGCAACCTGAAAAATTGCAGAATAGAACTGCACATGCTTAAACAACTATGTAGCTGTAACAATATTGAATCATGCTGTGTGTGCATATAATTATAGTATTGTTGCATTTTCTGTGGTGTTCAGTGTTGTTTTGTAGGTATTGACCACTAGGTAAGGTACTCTATATTTTTATTTATTAAGTACTAGTGAGTGTGTGCTAAGAGAGTGTATTCTGAAATTATAATTAACACTTGAAACGGGATATGTACCATGTTTGTTATTTATATCGAGTTTCCGATATTTCGGCGATGTTGCAGACGCCATGATCACGGATGAATTGAAGTTATTGCGGGTGGATGTTTACGAGCAGACAAAACGATCTACCCTCTTTCTTATTCGTTTTTTGCGTTCGTTACCACTAACACCGTCACTCACAACTCGATTTTGCTCTCGACACACAAAACTCACTGTATCAATTAGCGATCTTTTTTCCCTACTTTTTGGGTTTTTACACAATTGAACCACTGGATTCTAGGCTCTTGATAATTGAAACCCATCTTCTCGGTTGAAGTTCCTATATTTGGTAATCTCGATTGCTTCTCTTACCAATCTCGGAATATAGTGGCGTTCTGTCGAGATGACCTGAGGGTTATGTAACTCAATCCAGTGGTTCGATCCTGCTTCCAAAAGATGTTGAGCTATCGCCGACTTTTGAGTGTCATTATTTTTCACTGCCCTTATGTGCTCAGAAATCCTACAAGCCACAGTATGTTTTGTCTGACCGATGTATGATTTACCACAGCTACAGTCTACCTTATAAACACAAACAAATAACAAACATGGTAAATATCCCGTTTGAAGTGTTAATTATAATATTAGTAACCATGTCAGTTTAAAGACTTGTATTCTGAAAGTAGGCAATGTCTTATTTATTTAATCACCATTTATGTACACACGACAGCATATCAACCTATACAAAACCATTTTAACCTGATCTCTCTACTACGGTGTGCGATCCGTAGTAGAGAGATCAGGTTATAATAGTTTAGAATAGGTTTACCTGCCGTCGTGTGTACACACTGAATACAGTATAGAAGACAAGAAAAGAAAATAAAGGTGTAAAAAGTATTTTTAAAAAAATCTCTTCAAGCATACCTGCGAAAGAAGAGTAAATAAAAATAAAAAAAACTGAGAAGACAAAAAAAATACTGTACACTTACACTTGACACGCCAACATAACAGTGTTACCATATAACAATACCTGTTTTTCTCCCAAAGGTTAGGATTTTATTTGAATGTTTATAATTTTAATATTATTTCAGCGAGTTGTAAGCAATGTTGTCTGAAGATGCAACAGAGACCAGGCGTGGCCCTCCAGGAGTCAACTCCCGGTCTTTGAGCGTCGCGCACTCCGCTGCTGATCTTGAGGTAAGCACAACAGGCACCATACCTAGTCAGCATTCCACACATTCAGATGAAACGCTTTGCTTCATAATTTACTAGCTGGTGATGAAATTTGGCATAGAGGTAGATTATAGTTTGGAATAACACATAGGATACTTTTTTTTCGATCATCACGCGGGCGTAGCCACGGGCGTCAGCTAGTATCCTTACTAATATTATAAAAGCGAAAGTGAGTTTGTTTGTTTGTTACCTCTTCACGCTTTAATGGGTACACCGATTTTGATGAATTTTGGTACAGAGATAGTTGGGAACCAGGAGACGGACATAGGCTATTATTTTTTTTAAAAGAGTGGGGTATGAGGGAGAAAGAGGGAAGAAAAGGGAAAACTTAGCGTTGCTATTACAAATCAATAAGGCGCTACCGAATTTAACGCGAGCGAAGCCGCGGGCAAAAGCTAGTAATATATATAATATTAGCAGGAAGTAGGAAGGATAGCTGGCGACCGCGGCTTCGCCCGGGTGATATCGAAAAAAAAATAGGAAACGGACATAGGCTATTTTTTTTAAAGTGAGGAAAGGGGGGAAAGAAGGAAGAAAAGGGGAGAGAAAGATAATTTTTTTTCGTACATCACGCGGGTAACCAAAGTAACTATGCCACGCGGACGAAGTCGCGGGCGAAAGCTAGTCCTTACTAATATTATAAAAGCGAAAGTGAGTTTGTTTGTTACGTCTTCATGCCTTAAGGCCTAAACCGATTTTGATGAATTTTGGTACAGAGATAGTTGGGACCCTGGAGACGGACATAGGCTATTTTTTTTTTTTTTAAAGTTCGATATATGGGGGAGAAAGAGGGAAGAAAAGGGAAAACTTAGCATTGCTGCTATTACAATAAATAAGGCGCAAGGGCAAAAACTACAGGTAGCAGATACCTGTAAATCAGGAAAGGGGAACTGTGTTACCCCGAATTTAACGCGAGCGAAGCCGCGGGCAAAAGCTAGTATCTTATAATTGCGTAATGCAATCTTCAAAAACAATTACTAAACATACCAAAAATATACTTCCGGAATCATTGACGAAAAAATCGATGAATCCAACAAAAATCACCGACAAAGTAAATTTTTGTTCCGTATTTATACCTAGTGTTTTTTTGGTAGTAGTATTTTTTATACAAAATAGTTTTTTAAATGTTTCATTGTTCGCAGGTACTCCGCGAGATAGAGAACGTATATTTCCACCCACCATCGGAGTTCGATGCCGGTCGTTACGTTTTGGAGCATGCGCCGGCAACCTCCTGTGACGATATAGAACGCATGTTTGCTAAGCTAAAGAGGCAACAACAGGTAAACTACATTTAATTATCTTATTTATTGAATTTTATATTATTTAAAAAAAATATTTATTATTTAAAAAAATATTTATCTTTTTTTATATTGATAAATAAAAAAATCTAATCTAGCATGCCGCAGGAAACTGACTTTGACACTACTCATTGACTATTTAATTTTAATTTAGCTGACAATATTTTTAAAGAAAAAAAAAAAAGTTTTTTTTTTATTTGGGACTCGCACAAAACAAGTCAAACAGTAACTTATTGAAATAAAATAGTACAGACAAGGTTATTGTCTGTGCGGGGCCAAAAAGGTCCCTGTCTCAGCATAAGCTGCGATATTTTAGTATCAAAATAACACAGCGCTGGTATTCTGACAGGGCCATTTTTCATGAGCATTTGTAGTATTTTTTGTTTTTGTTTTAATAATTGATAACTATTGTAACTTGAACGAACAACGCTATTTTCTATGCCTTTCGGTGGGATATTGTATGGTTTTCCTTTTTTATACAACATCATAATATTGTATTGTACCCTGTGTTTAAAAAATGAATTTGAAAAAAACATTTAATTCAGTTATTTTAACCCATATTTCATAGCAAAATAATCAATCCAATGAAATCAAAATAATCATACCAGAATACATTAAACTAGACTATTGCATAAACCGAATTTATAATAAGTGTGAAAGTTGAAACAAAAATAATAATAATGTTGAAATAAATTTTCAGATTAATTACAAATAAATAAAAAAAAAAGTGCGAGTCAGACAGACGGACAAGAAAGTGATCCAATAAGGGATCCGTTTTTTCCTTTTAACCGTAAAAACCTTAACGTGATTTCCGAGGCACGGAGAAATCACAGTATACAGAGTGTTAGGTTAAACGAGGGACTTATTGAGGGAGGGTATTCAGTATTCGATTCTCGTCCCAAATATGTAAAAAACCTATAACCTTAATTTCTGACGTAATTGTCCAATAAAATACATTATTCATGAACACTGAGCGCGAGAGAAGTAAACTTGTTAACAGTGAAGTAAATCACGCGGCAAAATACCTACGCGCCGATTCTACCGAAAAGGCGTCCTAAGCCAGGTTTAAAGTATGAAGGGAAAATGGATTATACCTAAAGGTCATTGACATGCACACATGTTCTGCGATAGTATTAAATCGCTAGCGCAAGGGTATATACACGTTGCGAGACTTATGCGAAATTTTTGGTATGGTTCTGTCTTTTATTTATTAGTGTTTTTTTTTTTGTTCATATTTTTATTAGTATCATGTAAGTATGCACTATTGTGGGTTTGAATACGTCCCTCGTTTAAACTAACATACTGTATAATGAGTGATCACCCATTTCTGGATCAACCTAGTCAAGCCCAGCTTAACCTCTACCACTTGTTTCGCTGTATCGTGGTGCGGGTGACATCAGATGAAAATATATGTTTAGCGCTTCATAGTAATACATCCCATCACTAAACATGTCTGTGGGTAGTCCTATACGGCTATGATATTCAGGATGAAGCCTTAAAGGCTTTCAGTCATGATCAGAAATCGAGGTAACGATCCAGATTGAAGAGGAATGGTACAAATTACTTACTAGCATTTGCCCGCGGCTTCGCTCGCGTTAAATTCGGGGTAACATAGTTCACCTTTCCTGATTTGCAGGTACCTACAACCTGCAGTTTTTGCCCTTGCGCCTTATTGATTTGTAATAGCAAAGCTAAGTTTTCCCTTTTCTTCCCTCTTTCTCCCTCATAACCCACTTAAAAAAAATTGTCTGTGTCCGTCTCCTGGGTCCCAACTATCTCTGTACCAAAATTCATCAAAATCGGTTTAGCCATTAAGGCGTGAAGAGGTAACAAACAAACAAACTCACTTTCGCTTTTATAATATTAGTAAGGATGTACCATTCCTAATGTGCCATTTTCCTAATGTCACCCACACCATGCTACAACCAAAACAGTATACTTGATAGTTACACTGTCGCATTAGGTAAAGGCCTTTATATGGCAAGCCAGGATAGGTTTAAGGAAGAAAAAAAATACGTTCAAAAATCTCATAATTTATATTTACAGGTTGTATCAGGAAAAGCTCTCCATCTTATATCCCAACAGCGAGACACTTGCGACAGAGAATTCAAAGAAATTCAGAACATTCGCGATCAGCTGTCAACGACATTACAAACCTGTCAGAAAGCTAGGGTCCAGCTTCGTGCAGCATCTAATCATCTGACAATATCCACCTTCGTGATCTTAGCGAACTTCAGGAAACGTCAAATCATCAGGTCTGTATTAAAATCTCTGGAGTTACTCCGGAGCTTAAGAAGTGTTGAAAAAGATGTTGCCGAACTGTTGGTCAAAAAAGAATATTTCGAAGCCATAGAACTTATTTTGAAAAGTAAGAAAGCTGCTAGTAGTCACAAGGAGTATACCTGCATAGCTGATTTGGCGACTAGACTTCAAGACACCTTGGATATGACTGAAGAAAAGTTAGACTCAGTACTGGCAAGTATATGTTACAATTTTGATGAAAATACATTCAGGAAGTTAAGAAAAGCTTACGCGTTGCTAGGTAAGACTCAAGCCGCTATGGAGCAGTTGCATATGCACTATTCTTCAGCTGTAAATGTATCTTCAATAGAAGCAGTGAAAAACTACGTCAGTGAAAGCACGGATATGAAATTTCAGGAAATGTGTCAATCTGTCCAAGCGAATAAAGCTCCAATTTGCTTGTTAAATCTTTGCGAAAATTTGTTTTTAATCATGAGAAGTTACTATTTACTTGTCGATTGGCATTCGAAACATGACGAAGAAGAAGCTATTCCAATATCGAATAACGTTTTTGAAATAGAGAAGAATGTAAGTAGAGAATACATTCGACAAAAGTTAAAAGCAGGTCTTGTCAGAATTTGGAATGATGTTCAAGCTAAAGTGTCAACGTTTCTGAAGAGTTCAGGCCTTGAAGAGTATCCTTTTGAGAAGTTTATTCAAATGCTTGGCGTACTAAGAAAACTGACGCAAGTAGCTGAGGTTTTTTGCGGTGACAAATCAGATTTGCTCCAAGATTTTATCAAAACTCAAAGTGTTTTATACATCAAGAACTATCATCGGGGAAGAATGGAAGAATTGAAACTTTTTCTGGAGAATGAGGGATGGGAGCAGTGCCCTGTTAAATCGACGTTCAATCTGTTATACTTGCAAGAGTTTAAACAGTTTAAAAAGTACCTTAATATCAGATCTGATACATCATTGTTGAAAACGCACTCCGATGGCGCATCTTCAGTACATTCCCAAGAAGACAGTGTTTATATAGCGAAGTATTTTAAGCAAAATACAAGCCATACTCCTTTCGAGATCTTTCGAAACGAAAATATAACAAACGACGATATTTTCGGCTTAGAACCGGAACTGGTGAGCGACGATTCAGAAGACGATGAACCGGATGAGTTGAAAAGAGATTTTGTCGACGAAAATGATCGTCTGGAACCTAATGAAAGTCCCAGTAAAGTTAAAGATAGTGTCATAGTCACCAATACAACGTTATCAGTATTAAGACACTGCGGACAGTATCTACAGATCTGTCGCTATCTTCCCCAGATTTCATTAGAAGTCGTAATGCTCATGAACCAACTTTTCGACTACTATTTCTTCACAGTCCATTTATTTTTCACCTCAGATCTGGACGTCGCATCTTCCACTTTGTATAGCTCAAAATTGAACTCTGTGTTAAAGAGAATTAGAAACAATATCGATACGGAGAATTCTGGGGTCGTTGAGGGAAAGATACCTTGTCCCGATCCACCTCAGCATTTGAATTTTACTTCCGAAGAAAATTTGCACGGTCTCTCAGAAAGAATAGTTGCGGTTGAAAGTGTAATTTTTCTGTCAAAGCAATATGAGATTTTGCAACCGTACTTAGAGTCTATAGTCGCTCCGCATCAGAGGATGATTTTAGAACATTTTAAGGATAATACTTTAGCTGTCGTTCAAGATTTGAGGATCCCTGTGTATATGTGTTCAGCTTCCAAAGCGGTTGATGCTCGCACAGCATTGATAGCGATGTCCCAAGTAAAATGGGACGTGAAAAACGTTGCAGTCGAACACAGCGCTTACGTAGACATGATTATACGCAAAATACAAGTTTTCGCTCTGCGTTTAGAGAACGTTTCAAGCAAGGTCACTCTAAATATAGAAGTTTTGAGCTCAATCTGGAGTATGGTATCGAAATTCATAGTGCATTTGTTAGTTGAAGGCTTTTCTAACGCGACAAAATGCTCAAATGGCGGCCGAGGTTTAATGCAATTAGATTATAGGCAATTATTTTTAAAACTGGAGAAGATTTCCGGGTTAAAACCCGTACCGTACCAAGAGTACGTCGATAGGTATGTAAAAGCGTATTATTTGCCACGAAAGGGCTTAGAGGAGTTTGTCCTAGAACGGATTGAGTATTCGAATAAGCATTTGATGGCTTTAGTCACTTCTGCTTGTGAGAATAAAAAGGATAGGCAAGCTTTGCTAGCGATTATTGAAAGCAGGGATGCGGCTGTGTGATTTAGAAACCACACTTTTTAAACTTATGAAAAACTAGCTATTGCCCGCGGCTTCGCTCGCGTTTAATTCGGGGTAACACAGTTCCCCTTTAGTGATTTGCAGGTACAGGCTACTTGTAGTTTTTGCCCTAGCGCCTTATTTATTGTAATAGCAATGCTAAGTTTTCCCTCTCTTTGTCCCTCATATCTCAATCTTTTAAAAAAAAATAGCCTATGTCCGTTTCCAGGGTCCCAACTATATCTGTACCAAAATTCATCAAAATCGGTTTAGCCATTGAGGCGTGAAGACGTAACAAACAAACAAACTCACTTTCGCTTTTATAATATTAGTAAGGATACTAGTTATTTAAAAAACTCGTAGGCGTCGCTTCCTGCATATACAATTACACGATGCATCCTCGTCTTACGACCAAAATGGTCAATTGAACAATTGGGTAGTTGACACCATTAACCAATAATTTAAAGACAATTTCTCTGAAAGAACACGTTATTCTAGACCTGAGAACTCCATTCATTTCAAAATAATTTTAAAATTCGATTTTTAGTTGCTTTTAAATTATTATTAAGTTGCGTCATTGACTTGACAACTTAGTGACGTCATCGGTTGCGAGTCTCATACAAAATCTATGGGGGAATCGCGTTTTGACAGCTCATAAAAAGTATGTCAATTGATTGGTGGTGTCAACTACCCTATTGCTGTGCTTGCACGATGGTTTGAAAGATATAAATACTGTTTATTGTACACGCACTAGACAAGAGAGTGTCAGTCAGACTCCGCGACGAGGGTTCCGTACAAACTTGCGACGTAAACATCCATATCTTTTGACTGTGTAGACGCAGCACGGGAACAAAGTCGACTAAAAGTTTTTAATTTTTTGACGACACGGTTGGCGCAGTGGCTGAGCGATTGACTGCTGCGCTGCGTATTCGATCCCCGCACTGAACAAATATTTGTATGGCCTACAGATAGTTGTTCCGGGTCTGGCTTTGCGTGTGTGAGTTTAAATGTTTGTAAACGCACCCACGATACAGGAGAAATTCCTAGTGTGGAACAACGTTTATAAAAAAAAAAACTTTAAACCTCCACGCATTCCCGAGATTAAGGGTCTTGAAAGACAGACAGTGCTCCAATTTATAAAAAGACAATTAAAACGATCATTCTAATAATGGACAAGAGACGATGTAATGAGGACGATAGAACACAAACCATAAAGTTACAATTTCAGAATAAATGATTGTGAACTAAACTAGCGTACCTGTTGAATTTTAAAGGGGCAGAAAAAATTGTATAACCTACTGGCGGCAAATTTGTAAATCCACCACTGCGAGGACGCATAGTGTCATCGTAAACGATAGCCAAGTAGAAGGAAGTCCTAGCTTTAAAATTGTAAAAAAAAACATTACGTTATGCAACGTGTAAAATAAGGAGCAATAACATTTATATGTGATGCAATGTGATGAGCTGTCTTTGAGCATGTTCCCAGGTTCTTAAATACTATACTTTCATAAAAAAAAGATATTTAACTGTTTTCTTTTTGCACTAACTCCGTGCGACAACCCTAAAATCAGCTGAGAGTGTCTGTTTAATTAGGCAGGTATCTCTACATCCAGTAAGTAGTAGATAAGTTATCCCAGAACGTAAGAAATTTAGGAAAAAATATTTCATGTAACCAGAGCTTTCTTACTTAATACCTTTAGTACCTACAATACAACCGTCGGCCATTGAACCTGAACGCCTAGGGTCGTAACAGTGATCAAATGAAAAAAAAATGTATGGAAAGTTGAATCATTGATTTGAATTATTATGATCCTTTACAGTGTATTCTTTACGTGATATATGTGCCTACCTATAAGTATTAGTGCTTCTTTTTACACGTTGTAGAATCTGGCGTTACTTTGCGGAGATCCATGTCATTAAATGTTAATACACAAAACACATTAAAATGGATGTGACAGTACAAGTTTGGGTGTATAGTATGCTAATTAAACCTCTCTACTGCACAATCAACTGATTCACACACTGATTTTAGGATATTCAAATTAAAATAGGATATACCTAGATACAGCTCATTAAAAAAAACAATAAACTAGCACATGTGGCTGCTAGCCGTGATCCAAAAACGTAATGAGCCCAAAAACTACTACTATGCCTGTATTCGTACTTAATTTTAGTAATTATCGTACAAAATGTGATAATTTTAATGGATGTAAATAATACTCTGTTGCTTGAACTGAATTATTTGTATCAATGTACTTTGTTATACAGGCTGGAAAAGACATCAGTCTGGTGCTAAAAGTGTGACCACGTAATCAGTTTCCGAACCCTCAAATAGAAATTTAAAACCGGTATTTAAAGAAAAAACCAGATAGTTTGCGACATAAACGGCCATATCTTTTGACTGCGTAGACTTAGAGAGTTAATTTTTTCACAGCTCCAACAAACTACAAACTTGAGTATATGGTTTTAATTTCAACTTGATATCTTCACACGTTCCCGAGATAAAGGGTCTTGACAGACAGACGGAAAACAAAGTGATCCAATCAGGGTTTCATTTTTCCCATTGAGGTACAAACAACTATATCCGACTAGCCTGGCTATTTATCATTTTTGTCGATTGTACAGACGCCTGCACATCAAGCTACTACAATCTGTCAGATTTCCTTGATAGATTTTCGACTTTATTTCTCAAGTATTAGGTTCATGGTTCATTGGGAAAAATTTACAGTTTCGGGTAGCTTGACCTGCTGGCGTCTGTACATACCTACTGAATCTTTGATAATTAGTTTGTATCATATTGACATCTACACAGTGTATATTAATCGTAATTAATTGTAAAATTGTATGCATAATTATGTATGTACAGGGCACATGTAAAATCTCAAAAAAATATAATCATAAGTTTAGCTAATAAAAACTATTTTATGTTAAAATACTTTATTCATATAAATTAAAGAAATAACGTTCTATATTTTGTTTGATTTTTTTGTATAATAATATTATTATGTGATTCGCGAAGTTACTCTTCAAATATACAATGTGTCCGGTCAGGGACTAGCGATATTCTATGTACTTATAACAAACATTCTAGTAGGTAGGTACTCAAATTATTGATTTTAAAAAAAACTACCATTTTTTTTCACAAAAAAATTCGACTAAACTTTCGTTGATTTGCATAATTTTTTGAACTTTAATTTTGTTTTCTAAAGTTACGAAAATGTAAGCCCTCTGAATAAACCTATTTTCCTCTCAGTAAGACCAAAACTTTGAGAGATATGATTATTTTTTGCATAGATAATATCTCAAAATGGCTGCCAAAAAGCGGGGAAGTGAATTAGACCCAAGTGTGTATCGTAAAAGTATATTAAAACACTCGTTACATAAGTAGGTATCTAGAATATCGCTAGTCCATGACCGGACACATTGTATATTTCTCTTGACCGTATTTGGTCATGGTGTGGTGAATCGAACGAATAGCAATATCTTAAATGAAGCGACTGCTACTCTGACCTCAACGTTTCCACGACCCAGTTAGTACTAGATAATAAGATACCTCTTGGTAAGACTGGTTGGTAGAATTTCAGACATAAATCATACTTACACTCTTTGAATAGGCACGCGAGGGCAGCCCGCTACAGACCCCCATCTACGGTGGCCACATGTAGTCTCGTGGCACCCGACGCCCAGAGTGTCTCCGGCGGCGGCTGGGTTGGTTTGAGGCTCTCAACTGATTTTCCCTGAGCTACTATTTTTGTGCTTAGTACGGCAGTGTAGTGAATGAGAACTTACCACGGTGAACTTGGCCGTGGTATCGTTGATTACGACCTTCCCGGGCGATGATAAGGTAGTAAGGGGTCACTTATTTAGTACCTAGGCAATTTAGGACGCTGGTGAGGCTTTCTACTACATCTAGACGAACATGTGGGGTGGAAATGTTAAGAACTCTAGTTTGTTTATAGTAAGTACTGTTTTTACTCCATTTTAAAGTATTAGTAATTAGTTAAAAAAAGACGTTGCCCCACACTAGGAATTTCACCTGTATCGGGTGCGTTTAAGCTCACAAACAGCAGGACCCGAAACAACTACCTGTAGGTCATACAAATATTTGTTCCGTGCATTGATAGAACCCGCCACACGCAGGGCAGCAGTCCATCGCTCTACCACTGCGCCATTCGTGCCAAATTTGTTGTCACTTTTCCTGTTATTGAATTATATTTGTTTGTCTTCAATATGCTTTTATTTTTAATAGACAAACCACACTATTACAGTACACATATTCATATTGCCTACAACTATAACTTGTTAGAGATCTCTAAAATAAATTACTTATACGTACATAAGTAGGTTAGCAAAAAAACTTAAAAGAGTGGAAATATTTTCCAAGTAGTAACGTATATTTGATAATGATTTTCTTCATCTTTTCACGTTTATCACATGTATATCTAATATATAAAATTCTCGTGTCACAGTTTTCGTTCCCATACTCCCCCGAAACGGCTCGACCGATTCTTATGAAATTTTATATGCATATTCAGTAGGTCTGAGAATCGGCCAACATCTATTTTTCATACCCCTAAGTGAGCAGCGGGTGAAACCGCTGGGCACAGTTAGTTATAATATATATATTTGACTGTTTGTAGGTATCTAGATAACTCGACCCGGCCCTTTTAAAGTTGTTTCAAATTTTCAATCATGACCCCGACGACGCTCGTATCCCACAGGGCGTGCCCTTAGCGTACGGTCATCGACATTATAGTAGCTTTTAGCCCTAACCGGGGTCCTTAAATTCATTTATGGTCATCACAGGATAGTTCGGTTTAGCTGATAAACAACTCAACAGAGAGTTGATCTGAGAGTGGCCCTATCAAAAAAAAAATGTAGGACGATGTAGCATAAAATAAAAATAAAAAAAACAATAAGTAGGTATTATCCATTTTTATTTAACTGGCAATAAATCTCCCCAATTACAGGACCTAGCACATCTGTACGTAGTCTGATCATACTTTGCTTTAGAAAATATAATTTCTTTCAATTCTCCTTGAGCGGTACATAACCTACAAATAGCATGTTTGGACCTCACAATGGGTGCACGTACAATCCTTGGCCACTGTGGGTCATCTGAGGGACGTGTCCCTTTCTTTAATATCACATAGGAGAATAAATCAGCAAAGATCTCAGCTTTCGAAGCATATGGCAAAGATTCGTACTTCATAAGGAAGTTGCAAGGTGTTTCGTGCTCCAAATATCTAGGACAAACATTATCGTTAGGGCATGGTGAGAAGGCATACCCTTGCTGCTGGGTCTTCCCTTCTAAGTTCAGAACAAACTCTCTTGCCTCATTGACTACCCGGAAACCAGCGTTTGATCCGTGTTCAACAATGATTAAGTAATCTTCAGTTTTGTTCCAAAGCTTTTGTATGGTTTCCAATCTTGACTGCATACTTGGAAGTTCAAATAGGGAATATGCAGATAAAACAATACTGTATTTCAGATCTGTTGATGCTGGCAAGAATTGTCTTTGGAAATAACATTTTAGAGGCATTTCAACATTGTCTTTGCCTTGGCATAGTATGAGACGGGCTAAATCATGCATTGTTGATGAAGTATCAACACAGAAGTATTCAAATATATCATTTTTCCAATAATGGTTGATTGCCCAAGTTCCTGTGCCCACCCCGGAGCCAAAGTCAAAGAAACTCCGTGGTTTATATTCCGGGTTACGTTTACTTATTTCATCTAACACACGTACTAGGACAGCATATTCTGGGGCAGCTCTACTCATAAGATACTGGAGGCTAGTCGGTTTATCATAAGCAATATTGCCCCACCGGTAAACATTTTTCTTTAACGCACTAAACACTTTGTTTTTAACCTTAGTTTCGTATAATATCTGTTCGTCTCCCGTTAATTCTCGATTTGTTTTCGAGTAAACTTGTTTGGAAATGTTTTCGTGAATTTTCTGTGCTTTTTCGTCGATTTCTCCGTCCTCCGGGGGGAGTTGCCGTGACCGGATGTAGTTACTTAGTTTTATGCTCTCCTGGTAATAAGCTTTGGCCCCGGCATCGTCTAGAATTAGTTTAATAGCGTTTTGTATCTCAGAAGGAATAGATGCAACTTTTATTCGTGTCGTACCGGGATGTTTTCGTGGTTTGAAGACATTTGTGTCGAAATTCTCCTTTAAGCTGGGGTCAACTGCTACTCTAGTTGTGTAATTAGCGTAAAAAGGTGAGAAAACCCGTATTCTTATTTTTCTAAACATTTTTATAACCTTAAAATTAGCACAGTTTTCGAAAATTCATGTTTGTATGAAACGTCACTGTCAGTGTCATCCATCATGACAGTTTTGTGCACAGAGTAAAATAATATACCTATACAGGAGAAGAGTGCCCTCTTGTGACTTTTTTTGTTATACAATTGACGCCATTTTGCGACACTAGCGGCATCTAGAAAACGTGTCCTTACACAGCCTGTATACTATAGCTATATATACAGGATGTAACGGAAAGGGTATATACATACCAATAGCGAGGCTTCTTTTTTTTTTTCTTTCTTTCTTTTCTTTCTTTCTTTCTTTTTTTTTTTCTTTTTTTTTTTTTTTTTTTTTTATATTTAGCTGAAACCCTTGCGATATCGTTTGATAAGCCTTGAAGAAGCCTTGCTCTTGATATGTATATACCCTTTCCGTTACACGTTGTATATAGGTAGTTAAGTGTTTTGAGTTGATTTGTGTATTCATTGGAAAAGTTACAAATATCGATAATGTACTATTTTTCTGTTCCTGTCGACATGATTCGAACTGTTTAAGCGTAAGAATTTTACAAATATACAAAGAAATAGTATTAAGGAACAAAATTATAGCACATTATTGATATAACAATTCCAATGAATATACACAGTTTTTCAAAAATTAATATTCGTTAGACATCGTTAACTAGTCGTAAAAATCTAGTAGTAATATGAATTGTATGTTGTAATAATGAACTAAATACACAACAAAGTGGGACAACAAGAAATACGCGCACACGCATCAAGTAGTCAACACTTTGTAAATGTCAAATCAAAAATGGCCTCCCTATTTTAGGGCAGATTTCATTATTACCATTAAAAAATTTGTTCTTAAATTGATATAAGTTTTTATCTACTTAACTCGCACGCGAATATTAATGACATCATCCGTCGAGCTCTTGTCACCGTCGGCGTTCCAGCTGTTTTAGAACCCAATGGCTTGGCACGCGACGATGGCAAAAGACCGGACGGTATGTCTTTGTTTCCGTGGAAGTTGGGTAGGCCTTTAGTGTGGGACGCAACGTGCGTCGATACTCTTGCGCCATCCCATCTTCCTAGCTCTTCGTGCTGCGCTGGCGCTGCTGCTGCGGCTGCAGAGAACCTCAAGCGGCGTAAATATAGTAACCTTATTGGTAACTATATTTTCGAGCCGTTTGGGGTTGAAACTCTGGGACCGTGGGGTCCTTGTGCTCACAGCCTGTTTAAGGAAATATCAAAACGTTTGGTTGACACTTCCCGTGACCCAAGGGCTGGCTTTTACTTTGGCCAGAGGCTTAGCGTTGCCATACAACGTGGCAACGCGGCCAGTCTCTTGGGGACGTTGCCAACTGATAGCGTTGAGGACGAATTTTTTGACGCTATTTTTTAATTTATTTGTAAGTTACTTAGTATGTTTAATATTGGACCTAATTAAATAAAATAAAATTACCCAATTCAATTAGATTAAACTTAACTCTACAATATTACGATAATTTTCTGATTAATAATTATGTAATCCATGACATTTCAGTTTAATTTTTATAATAAAATGCTATTTGAGTGCCATCTATCGACACTTTTATCAAACTTTGACGGAAATGAAACATAGGCGGCGCTACTTTCTTTTGAAAATGCGAATGTAGGCAACTGTCCTCCGCCTGGTTTTGTGTCACTATCTATCACTATCGACTCTCGGAAGTAATATTTTTATTCATCATATAATCTAAATTAAACTAAAATTATTAAACAAATGGAAAATTACAGGGCGTCAAAAAATTCGTCCGTATCGCCGTCAACAGGTAAAGTGCCCAGAAGGCTGGCAGCTTTACCGCGTTGGATGGCAATGCTTATTTTTTGTGCAAAAAACAGGCCAGCCCTCTGGTCACGAGAAGAATCGACCAACCGCTTGGCGATTTCTCGAAATACTACATGGGCACTCGGACCCCATGGCCCTAGTGTTTCAACCCCAAACGGCTCAAAAACACAATTACCAATCATATTGTGATATTTGCGCCGTTTGAGGTTTTCAGCACCTGCAGCAGCAGCTCCAGCGCAACCCACCGTGCTAGGAAGATGGGATGGTGCAAGGGTGTCGACACAAGTTGCATCCCACACCAAAGATTTACCCAACTTCCATGGCATTATGGTCATACCATCTGGTCTCTTTCCATCGACGCGTACCAAGCCAGTTGGTTCTAAAACAGCTGGCATCCCGGCGGTGGCAAGAGCACGACGGATGAGATCATTAATGCAAGCGTGCCGAGCAATACGACCTGCACTTTTACTGCAGGAAAGGCCATGGTGTCCGAGGCAGTCGACTGCTTCCCCACATTGACAGCGATACGTGTTTGCGATTGGGTGCTCCCTGTGGGGCCACAGGGAGCACCCAATCGCAAACACGTAGCGAGCCGGAAGGTTGTGTCACCCAACAAAGTACCTATGTTAGGTGACGGTAACGCCTGTAGCCAGAGGCCCGATTCCCACTCACCCACAGCCAGCAAGCGGGCACGCTCAGCAGAATTGGTGGACGTAGTAATAAGGTTATTCCATACCAACCTGCAGAGCGGCTCATCCCACTGTCTCTGGGATAACGGGTTCACGGGCCGATCCGAGTCCGGGCAAGCCATTTTCCAGGCATCCTCTGCGTCGGTCAAGCACGGCACCTCCGAGTCAACCAGGGAGAGAGCTACAATTTTCCTGGTCAGCTTTTCAGTGCTGTGGACGGAAGACAGGAATGCCGGATAAGCTTACACTGGAAATTTTGCGGAAATGATTTTTATACACCTGTATTTCTTACATGTATGCATGTATTCTTTTCAGTTTTTTATACTCCTATTTCATTATTATATGTTTGTAAATAATTTTCAAATAAAGATCTGTTGCAAATTGGTATGTATATTTATAGTCCTCTTGACCGTTTTCTGTCACGGCGGCTAATCTCATCAAAGATTACCCACAGGTGCACTTTCTATTTTCTCACTCTCATACTCCGATGGAGTGGCAACCCCGCAACCCGACACGACCGAAAAGAGGTCAAGCGCAGCAGCAACTGCAAAGGGTATTACGACCAACTTCCAAACGCCGGGCTGTTACTGAGAAATTCCATATAGAAAAACCCAATAACACTTATGCCCAAGTCGGGAATCAAACCGGGTTTGTAAGCGTGATTGCTACCGCGAGACCAACGGAACAGTAAGACAAACGTTTCTGAACGTACTAAAAAATTGTCTGTCTCCGGTAACGTCAAGCCGGTCGGCGGTCAAGCTGACAAGCTGTCAATTTGTCAAACAAATCAGTGCATTTTGGGAAGCCAAAACTTAAAGTTGTTTTAATTATTTAATCAAATAAGCTTTAATATGATTATTTTAAGCGTACTCGTTGTAAATTTAGTTATTACTGCTGCAAAATTAAATACAGACTTCTGTGATATTAATACAAAAACCTGCGAAAACGATAACAAAGTCAACTATGGCAAAAAGCAAATTTTTTACGATGTAAATCCACCGGAAGGCTTCAATTTACGCAGGGACGTATACATGAGGTTCGCAATAATGCTATCTGAAGCTCAAAAGCGAGGTAAAGACAACTGGGAGCTAGTTTTACCTCCATGGCACAATCTGTTTCATTGGAAGACTGATCGAGGAGATCCAAAACCCTGGGGCCAATATTTCGATATAGATTCCCTAAAATCGTACGCTCCAGTTGTTGAAATGCACGAGGTATTCAGTAAAACCAAGAAGAAGATCCTAGAACTAGACATTCTGTATATTCTGGAAAATTTTGAAGATGCTTTCGAAAATGGCGTGTTTGAGGAGAAATGGGAAGTTGTCGGTGATTGCAACCATAGTGGTCAGTTCTGGGGTTATGGTAACATAACAGTTCGTGAAGCCATATGTGTAAAGTTTCAAGGGAAGAATTCTAAACTGTGGGAACTGATATATTTGCATCCTCTCAGCAATAAAATAATGTTTACACATGGGGAGATACCTCTTCATGACAGCTATGGCACCAAAACTTACTGGGACTGTCGTAAGAGTATGAAATTTAACAAAAACCTTGTCCATCTCGCTAAGAAGTATGTTTCACAATACTTAAATTGTAAAGCAGAAAAATGCAAAAATTATCTTAGCGTTCACTGGAGACGGCAGGATTTTGCCCGCAGCCGTGGCAATGACGTACCATCAATATCTGGAACCGCAAAACAGATTCATGATACATTGAAGAAACTGCCACAAATAAAAAAAGTTTTTATAGCAACTGATGCGTCTATGGCTGAATTGAACAAACTGGAGAACATTATGACTAATTTTGGTTATGAAATACACTTTTTCCTGCCAAGTGCCACGATAATAGATGAGTATGGGGATGGGGGTATAGCAATCATTGATCAAATAATATGCTCGTATGCCGCTCATTTTATTGGGACCCATGAGAGCACATTCACATATAGGATTCAAGAAGAGAGGGAGATTTTGGGTTTTGACAGCAAAACTACATTTAACAGGCTCTGCCCAGATACAGGGCGTTGTGAAGGAGTGTCAAAATGGACGATAGTTCAATAAGTATTATTATTATTTTTAAAACAAGTACAACAGACCATTTAGAAACACTAGAACAAATAATGAAAGAGAACATTTAATGTATTAGCAGGTAAAGTTAATGTAACTATGTGAAAAAAATTGATGTTAAATTTGGCCCAAATTCTGTGCAACACATTCACACAACATACACATTCTTCAATTCTTCTATTCTACCTAACGAAATAAAAAGTATGTCTGTCTCCTCGTTCTAAGTTACCCACCAATTTTCAGCCAAATTGGTTCTTGTTGAGTTATAGATATTGTAAATAACACAACATTTTTTTGTATATAGATAGATAATAATTTAGATAAGTCTCCAGTAGAGTTAAGTAAAGTTTATTTTTATTTGTTTATAGAACTGTGCCATAATAACAATACCAAAGGTTTTAATAAATATTTATTTTCTTTCTTTTGTCTTTTTTTTTAAATAACTACATACACTACCCTCCAAAAGTTTGGAAGCAGCAAGGTAAAACAAAATAAAATTAAGCCATCTTCATTATACATTTTTTCTTCTTTGTGTTGATGTTAAATTAAAGAGTAAACAAAAATGAAATAATCAAAACCACAGACAGCATGAAACTTAACACATTTTTACAATAACTTCAGATGCTGATCAATTAGTTTGCTCTATTGTTGTGGAGCAGGGCCGGGCCTGGTATTAAGCCAAGCAAACAACTGCTAAGGCCCAGCGCACACCGCTGGAGGCGTTGAGGAGCGCAATTAAAGACAACAATTTAATGTAAACCTTAACCACCTTGACATACGGTCTACAAAAGAATGAATCCGTATACGGCGCTCGGAGCGCCTTCAAGCTACTTCAAGAGCATGCGTGCTCCAGTCGCCGCCATGCTGCTCTGCGCTCCGCTGCATTGCTCAGCGATCGGCTGGCTGACGGTCAAATGCCTCGAGAGTTAACTAGTTTGGTCGTGTGTTGTGAGCGAGATTATGGACGATGAAAAGTTAATTAACTTAGAGCTCTTACACACGAGCAGCATGTTCCCAACGGCAGAGGTAACTGCAGCCGTCAACGCGTCGATGGCAGCCGTCATTTCAACTTCGAAGATCAGCGGCAGCCGTCGTCTGCCCTCTTAGTATAGGAGTCAGTTGTAAAATGGATTTATTATTAAAATCATTTATATTTTCTTCACAAACCGCCATCCATGCTGTGTTTTTAATTGTTTTATTGCTATAATCTTTCAATTTATAATTCCAAATACTTTTCATTTTTCTTTACTGCCAAAAATATAGCAATTTATTATGAATTTCGTCAGTAGAACTCATTTTACGTTACGCGTGCTCACTCTTGAACTATTTGCAGTCGACTGACAAAATGGCGGACGCCGCGGACGCGCGGCACACTACAACTGCAAGTGTCGCTATAGGTCGACTGCTGCCGTTGGGAACATGCCGCTCGTGTGTAAGAGCTCTTAGTGCAAACATAATGTATGTTTATACGATGTATCGTCAGGTCATTAGTGATAAACTAATGAAAACCAATGCGTGGGAAGCGATAACCGCTCGGAGTAGCTGCGCACCGCCGCGCTCCTCTGCGCTCGAAGGCTCTCAAGGGCTCTTGGCGCCGCTCGAAGGCCGCGGAATCCGCCCGCGCGTTTCAAGGAAATACGCTCCGCCGCGCCTCCAGCGGTGTGCGCTGGGCCTATCACCTGCTATCGAGTTCATTCCGAGCAAGCTCAATTGAAGAAAGGTCGTGATTGATATGACCATCGCATGATTTTTTAAATCTTTTCAAGGGTCTTGCTTTTCAAAAAGTTTTAGTTTCGCATTATTATACTGTTAATAAAAATATCCAGGAACAAGAATATTCGGTCTACAGGTTGCGGAATATTTATTATTATTATTTATTTAATAGTGCGGATATTTAGTTTTTCAGATATGGGACTTTTTCTACCAGCCGCAGTCGTAACGTTGATATGATAGTGTAAATTAACACTTAATTGGAACTAGTCTTGCAATAAAACAACATGAACGTAGAAATCAACTTTTTACTTCCGGTTTTTTATGTTTATTAATACAATCTCTGAAATCGTTCACTTCCGTTTGACATTTTCTCCAATCCTTTGTTGTAGCGATGCACTCCTGAAATAAAAAAAAACAAGCCTGTATTATAATATCGTCTGCATTTCGTTCTCATTTCTCCTTTCGCAGGTTTGCTGGCAGTAATCCCTTAAGAAATAAGCAGTACCTTTGTACTCAAATTTTATGTTTTCTTGTCTAATGTGTATACATAAATCCTTACATATATTCAAACTCAAACTCAAAGCATTTATTTCAATTAGACCATTACAGGCACTTTTGAATGTCATAAAAACAAGAACAAAAAAATTATGCTGCTAGAGTCCCAGTCACAAGACATAATAACTTATGAAAGTACTGTAGTTGCCCATTCCAAAGCGTCGATCTCTATGGAGAAGAATGGGCAAGAAACTCCATGGACACTCTTTTAAATCATAATCCTTACTAATATTATAAAAGCGAAAGTGAGTTTGTTTGTTTGTTACCTCTTCACGCTTTAATGGCTAAACCGATTTTGATGAATTTTGGTACAGAGATAGTTGGGAACCAGGAGACGGACATAGGCTATTTTTTATTAAAAAAGAGTGGGATACGAGGGAGAAAGAGGGAAGAAACGGGAAAACTTAGCGTTGCTATTACAAATCCATAAGGCGCTACCGAATTTAACGCGAGCGAAGCCGCGGGCGAAAGCTAGTATTTTATAAAATCATGGATACATCATTCATGTTGAGATTATACATAATGTGAGAACGATGTAGAAAAACGAGCACATTTAGAGCGTCCAGAGTAAAAGCAATAATTAGCTAGAGTTTAATAGATGAATTAAAACAAACCGTGGTAGCTAAGAGATGACCAGTCCCAACTGACAGCGCCCGTTCACGAACATGACGTATGGATCAGCCCCATTCAGCTCGACCATTTTGAAGGGAGCTAAATGACCCGACACACCCGCCACCATCAGCGAGACATTTAAGTGAGCATGACAATCTCTCAACCACCAGGGCAACCGTCGAGTCAATAAAATTACATAGTACTCACACTTGGGCATTACAATTATACACAATATTAGGAAATTGAGTCTATACAATGCAAAGATAGTCTTACAATCTTCTTCAGCTGCCACAATAACTTCAGATGCTGATTAATTAGTTTGCCCCTATGGTTGTGGAGCAGGACCGGCATTGAGCCAAGCATTTATATAATTAATGTAATCCCCAACTTATAGTATGCTTGCCTACATAGTGTGCGTTTAATACAAGATTTAAACTTCGATTCATTCAGTTGTAGGATGTGTGGAGGTATTTTATTGTAACATTTTAAACAGTACCCCATAAAAGAGAAGTCTACCTTAGCTAGCCTGAAACCTGGCTGAACCAGTTGGTCCCTATTTCTAGTATTATAGTGATGTCTGTCACTTCTTTTACTAAATAGATGCAGATTTTTCCTAACGTACATGATGTTTTCATAGATGTATTGACAAGGTACTGTCATGATGTTAATTTTTTTAAACAGTTCTCTTAGAGAATCGCGCCTACGTAGATTATACATGGCTCTGATGGCTCTTTTCTGCAGAATAAATATAGACTCAATGTCTGCAGCCCGTCCCCAAAGTAAAATACCTACCGTATGACATTATACTATGAAAATAACTAAAATAGACTAGTCGCGCGGTATCTACATCAGTAAATTGACGGATTTTTCTTACAGCATATGCTGCTGTACTCAACCGTCTTGCAATAGATGTTAAATGAGGACCCCATTGTAGCCTCGAGTCGAGTGTGATACCTAAGAAAACAGTTTTATTGACGAATTCTAGTTTCTCTTGATTTAATACTATGTCACAAATCACAATCACTACTTTTGACGTTTGGTAGAGCGAATCTTATGCAATTCGTTTTTTTTCCATTCAATACTAAGTTATTAGCAGTAAACCAATTATGGACCTGCAATAGGGCGTTATTTAGGTCGTCAAGATTCGTGGTACGTCTATTTACCTTAAATATTAAAGAAGTGTCATCAGCGAACAACACCATTTGTGGTTGATTGTCAAATAAATGGGGTAGATCATTAATATATACTAAAAAGAGGAAAGGGCCCAATATAGAACCTTGTGGTACACCCATTTTAACTTTTAAACCCATTGAATTAACGCCATTAATTTGAACTTGTTGCTGTCTATCATTTAAATACGATTTTACTAAACTGAGCGCAAGTTTATCTAAACCGTATTATAAATGCGAAAGTAAGTTTGTTTGTTTGTGACGTCTTCACGCCTTAATGGCTAAACCGATTTTGATGGATTTTGGTACAGAGATAGTTGGGACCCTGGAGACGGACATAGGCTATATATATATATATATATATATATATATATATATATATATATATATATATATATATATATATATAAAGTGGGAATTGAGGGAGAAAGAGCGAAGAAAAGGGAAAAACTACAGGTAGCAGGTACCTGCAAATCAGGAAAGGGGAACTGTGTTACCCCGAATTTTACGCGAGCGAAGCCGCGGGCATTAAATATAATGAAAAGGAGAAAATCATGATTGTCTATCATACATAATTGAACGCGTCAATAAAGTTTTAACTGTTAACCCCCTTGCATCATCCTATCTTCCTAGCACAGTTGGCTGCGCTGAGTCTGATGCTAAAAACCTCAAACGGCGCAAATTTCACAATTTGATGGGTAGTTATGTGTTTGAGCCGTTTAGGATTGAAACACTAGGGCCATGGGGTCCGAATGCCCACGTAGTATTACGAGAAATCGCCAAGCGGTTGGTCGACTCTTCTCGTGACCAGAGGGCTGGCCTTCTTTGCCCAAAGAATTAGCATTGCCATCCAACGCGGTAATGCTGCCAGCCTTCTGGGCACTTTTCCTGTTGACTGCAACTGCAATGCGGACGAATATTTTGGCGCCCTGTATTTAATTTACCATTTTTATACTTGTATATATTTTTATTAATAATTTATGTCATTTGTAGTTTGTAAATAATAGTAGTTTAAATAAATAAACAAACCTAAGGAGTTCTCTAGTAAGGAGGCGATTCTGGCTGTAGTGTGTCATAAAAATAGTTCAATCAGTTGGGGAAAACTGCTTTAAATTCCATTGCCTATTTTTAAACATAACACCATCATCAGATTAAGAATACACCACATTTCGTCAGCTATGTTGACCTATTTGCGATTGATTGATTTTCCGTTTAACAAAATAGTAAAAAAGCATTTAGAAACTTGATCTAGGAGTAACCTTGGCTTACGTAACTCCCTACTAGATGGCGTTGTTAGTTGAATTGCTTTCGCAATAAAAAATCATCTTTTATTATTTAACTAGCTTTTGCCCGCGGCTTCGCCCGCGTTAAATTCGGGGTAACACATTTCCCCTTGCGCCTTATTGATTTGTAATAGCAACGCTAAGTTTTCCCTTATTTCCCTCTTTCTCCCTCACATCCCACTTTTTTTAAATGAAATTTAGCCTATGTCCGTCTCCTGGTTCCCAACTATCTCTGTACCAAAATTCATCAAAATCGGTGTAGCCATTAAAGCGTGAAGAGGTAACAAACAAACAAACAAACTCACTTTCGCTTTTATAATATTAGTAAGGATATAAATCTTACGTTGTTGTTACAGTTGCCTAACCCTTATTTTTATTACCACTATTGGCGTGGGCAAAATAAAAGTAATGAGTAAAACTTGAATGTTTTTACTACCTAATCTTACGATTCTAGTAAACCAATACAACACTGAATCATATTAAAACCAAACTGTGTCATTCTTCTAGATATCTCACATTGTTTATAAAAGGTATTTTTATTAATTGTGTGTAAATAAAAACAGAATCAAATATTTGTTTTCGTATTTTTTTCGTATCTGTTACAGTTGTGTTATAATAACCAACCTGAACTTTGTAATGTAACTCCAAGCAGCCTGATTTTTTCAACATAGTTTCCACAGGATCATCGTCAGAATCAACGGGTTTCTCACGAGGCTTTACAGTCATTTTGTTCTAAATTAATAAACACCGAATAATCTTATCGATATAACCTAAAAAATTATCAGCTGTTAATTCACTATGACATATGACAAGCGGCTCTGCAATATAGCTGTGTGGTCTATTGGCAACCCTGCCAATAGACCACACAGCTATATTGCAGAGCCGTGAATTATACAAAATCAGACGTGAATAAAATAATTTAGCTAAATATATTTTTGGATATACAACGATGAACAAAAATATGTTCTTGAACGACTTCCAAAAAAGGAGGAGGATCTCAAATAAATGTTGGAATGTATAAAATTCTCGTGTTACTGTTTTAGTTGCCATAGGTATGTACACACTGTACACACTATAAAGTTATGACGACCACATTATACAGAATGCGTTTCTAATTATACAATTTGGCAACTCTTTTTCATTTTTACGAAAGAAAACGCCATTAGATTAAAAAGATCATAGTCGCGTTTTGTTTCTCATTTGTGATGGGAAAGTACAGTATGCCAAGTAACTGGTGTCTCGTTTAGCGAAGAAAATGAGTGCCACCGTGTTTGCATTCCAGCATCATAGCTATTCACAACCACTCGATTGCAATCGTGCCGTGAGTACAATCGAAAACGTCCTCCAAATGCTAAGGCCAATTTTGACATGTCTGCACAACCAAATAGGTACCTGGTAAAATAATAATATATTTATCACAATTTCCATTTGTTCCATTATGTAAAACATACCTTGCAATGTTTAAAAAAAAAGAAACTTCTATTGGATCTGTGACTAGAGTTTCGCCGGTTTGACGATTGGATTACGATAACAAAGACTAGTGCCGACTGTCGATTACGGGTACGATTGAATTGTTTATTTCAGAAGATTGTAAGACTATCTTTGCATTGTATCGACTCAATTTCCTAGTATTGTATAATTGTAAAACCCATGGTGAGTGGTATGTACTATCATAGACAAGAATGTGCACTGGGTGGTTGAGTGTAGGTCATAAATAAATAAATAAAATAAAAATAGCCTTTATTTTCTCTGACCTTAAAATAACAATAATACAATTTTTGTTTTTGTGTAACATATATTTAAATTCTAAACTATCACTAGCATTTAACTATAAGAAAAAAAATATAAAATATGTATCTACACTTAAAAATTAGAAAAATATAAATAAAAATGTTTTTCTTATCAGCTACCAGGTCAGGCTATCTTGCGACATAGGCCTCCTCAAGTTCCCTCCACTTTTGCCGATCCTGCGTTGTTCGCCTCCAACCCTTGGGAAAGTCATCTTCCCACCTTTTCGTCTGCCTTCCTCTACGTCTTTTCCCATCCCTTGGGTACTATTCAGTAACTTTTTTGGACCACTTTCCTGTTGTTGTTCTCATCATGTGACCTGTCCATTTCCATTTCAGGATACGCGTTTTTACTTTTACATCTGCTACTTTGGTCATTTTTCTTCGGTTTTATTTAGCTCACCCCGTTTGTTAAACGGTTTTTTTTATTTATTATTCTTGGGTCAAATTTAGTAATTCAAATTTCACCCTCTTCCTGTCAACCGATTAATCTGTAATTTTGCATACACTTTGGATTTTGGTGTCAATACAATTATGTTTATTCATTATCATTATAAATTCAAGATGGCCGCCGCTACAAAATGGCGGATAATTTATGTTTTATTAATCCCATCAATATGGGTATCAAATGAAAGGGCTCAACAAGCAGAATACAATATACTATAAAAAATTGAAATCCAAGATGGCGGCCGCTACAAAATGGCGGATAACGTAGGTTTTATCAATCCCATCAATATGGGTATCAAATGAAAGTGCTCAACAAGCAGAATACAATATACTATAAAAAATTGAAATCCAAGATGGCGGCCGCTACAAAATGGCGGATAACGTAGGTTTTATCGATCCCATCAATATGGGTATCAAATGAAAGTGCTCAACCAGTATAATACAATGTACTATATAAAGTTAAAATCCAAGATGGCGGCCTCTACAAAATGGCGGATAACTTAGGTTTTATCAATCCCATCATCATGGGTATCAAATGAAAGGTCTCAACAAGTACATTCAGTCAAAAAAGTATCGGGAATGGATGATTTGTTTATGGTTCCAAATTCAATTTTTAGTTTTTTTTTATAGTTGTTAGATTGGCACAACTGTTTTCCATTTTGGCGCGGAGTTTGAGTTGCATCTGTTATTTATATTAAATACAGTGCTGGTTTTAGTAATATCATATATAGTGTGTATTGCGAAATTCATAATGGACAAAAATATCGAACAAAGAGTTTGTCTTAAATTTTGCATCGCCAATGGATTTTCGTGTTCGGAGTCACTGAAAATGTTACAGAAGGCTTACGGTGAATCGACTTTATCAAAAACTCGTGCTTATGAGTGGTTCAAAGCGTTCAAAAGCGGTCGAGATGTGATGGAAGATTTGCCTCGCTCTGGTAGGCCGTTAACGTCTGCAACTGAAGTTAACATCGCAAAAGTGAAGAAAATAGTGACTGAAAATCCCCATTCAACACTGAGAGAGATATCCGCCGAACTTTCTGTATCTCACGAGTCGATCCGTACCATTTTAATTAATCATTTTGGGTATGAAACATGTTGCTGCTCGGCTAGTCCCAAAAGATCTGAATTTTCTCCAAAAACTCAATCGCATGAAAGTCGCTGAGGACATGCTAGAACGAGTCAGTTCGGACCCAACATTCATGAAACGCATTGTTATTGGTGACGAGACGTGGGTTTACGAGTTTGACATGCAAACTAGCCAACAAGCTTCGGAGTGGCGCCTTCCAACTGAACCGAAACCGAAAAAACCACGCCAAAGTCGATCAAAAGTCAAAGTCATGTTGACTGTTTTCTTTGACTATCGCGGTGTTGTGCACTCTGAATTCTTACCGGAAGGTCTAACGGTAAATAAAGAATATTATTTGAGCGTTATGCGGCGTTTAAGAGAGCAAATTCGACGAAAAAGGCCAGATTTGTGGAAAGAAAATTCTTGGATTTTGCACCACGACAATGCGCCTTCGCACAAGGCTATCATTGTGAACCAATTTTTGACCAAACACTCAACAAATACCATCCAGCAACCACCATATTCACCAGATATGGCTCCTGCTGACTTTTTTCTTTTTCCTAAACTCAAATTACCACTTCGTGGCACCCGTTTTCAATCGATAGAAGACATAAAGGAGAATTCGCGGCGAGAACTGAACTCAATTCCGGAAGCAGCGTTTAAAAAATGTTTTGATGAATGGATTATTCGTTGGCGCAAGTGTATCGTTTCTAAAGGAGCATACTTTGAAGGTGATAAAATAAATTTGGATGAATAACAGACATTTTGTGTATTATTGGTCTTTTCCCGGTACTTTCTTGACAGAGTAGTAGAATACAATTTACTATGCAAAATTGAAATCTAAGATGGCCGCCGCTACCAAATGGCTGATAACAATTTTTTATCAATCCCACCAATATGGGTATCAAATAAAAGGGCTTGATAAGAAGAATACAGTGCACTATACAACCTCAATATTTAAGATGGGCGCAGCCACCAAATGGCGTATAATAATAAGATTTACGTGGCTCTTAGTAGAGTAAGATCTTTGCAGGGACTACGTATAGAGGAGTTGGACTGCAATAAACTAACGGGCAAGAAACCTTGCAATAATGAAGCACTAAATGAATTAAACAGAATGCGAAATAAAAACTAGAAAATAAAAATAGGTAAAAAAACTTTTTAAGTTAAACGGTTTTATGTTAAACATACATTGCAATGTTTAAGATAAATGTACTAAAAACCAAAAAATAATAAAATAGATAAGTCGTGGGAATTATAAACATATGCATAGACTAGACTAAAATAAAACCGTGGGGCACGTCAATTGTCTACAAATTATCGACTTAATGTGCGATAGAAGAATCGTTTAATTCGTCGTTAAAATAGGCAGTTGGCCCGCAGACGGTGAGGAAATTACTTAATATTTTCTTGCTCATGGAAATTCCAATAGTTATACACTCCATGTAAATAAAAGAGATGTTTCAACTAGTTTTCGTTGGACATTCACACTGCTGGCTGGCGAGGAATCGTTTCACTGCTCGTAGTTTGTCTTTAATCGACAAAACATATGATAAAAGTACTACTCGCTCACCACTATGAAACCCTAAAACTTGCTTATAATCGAGCTTGCTAGCTTGTTTCCACATTCTAGCCCTACTTATCACACGTCCATCGTTTTCGGTTGAACAACTGCCTAATTATAGTGTAACATTACAAAACAAACATTTTAATCAACGATTGTAGACAATTGACGTGCCCCACGGTTTTATTTTAGTCTAGTCTATGCATATGTTTATAATTCCCACGACTTATCTATTTTATTATTTTTTGGTTTTTAGTACATTTATCTTTTAAACATTGCAATGTATGTTTAACATAAAACCGTTTAACTTAAAAAGTTTTTTTACCTATTTTTATTCTTATTGTTGTTGCTTTCCTTTTGTCTTTCAGTGTAGGTCATACTCACTTAAAAATCTTGCTGATGGTTGCGGCTGTGTCGGGTCATTTAGTTCCCTTCAAAATGGTTCAACTGAATGGGGCTGATCCATGCGTCATGTTCGTGAACGGACGCTGTCAGTTGGAACTGGTCATCGCTTTGCTGCCACGGTTTATCTTACTTACTTTATTTGTTGAATTATTGTTTTCTACTTTTAGGCACTTGTCCCACCAACGACGAGAAAACGACTAACTATCGGCTATTTTCTCGCTCAAGAAACGTACAATAGATATACTTTTCGTGTGAACAAAAGAGATGCATATACAAACAGTTGATCGCTGACTGTTCACACTGCCGGCGAGCACTCGCTTCACTAGTTTGTCGCTGAGCGACAAGAGCTATGAAAGATAACACTCGCTCGGCGATACTCGCCAAGCGATTAGAACTCACGCCGAGAGAGCAACCAGTGGTCATGTCATTTGGTCGCGTATGAAGCGCAGGCCACACCGCCAGCTAGCGGGCGGGCAGGCTGGGCTGGCGAACATCATTTCACCTCTTTACATACTTCGGTTCACACCGCGAGCTACCGACTAACCTAACGAGCTAAGCTAACGAAATATCCGACGATTCCAGCGAAGCTACTCGTTCACTTCGCTAGCTTAGCTCGCCCGCCAGCCCGCTCGCCCGGTTCGTTCGCCCGTCCTCCCCGTTTCGAGTAGATTAGTCGACGCTCGTCTTTCGAATAGCAGTGTAGTGTTTACGTTTGTGAAATTGCAAATGACAATGGACAGATAGAACGCTAACCTCTCGCTCTCCCATCCGCGCCCCCCGCTTCGCCCGCTTAGCCCGCTCCACGCGCTCCGCCCGTCGCTCGTCTGTCCGTAGTTTTCGGTGTGAACCCCATAGTTTAGCTCGCCAATATTTCGCGTAGTTTGTATAGTTTCCTTCGTTTGCTTCGCCCACCCGCCTAGCCCGCCCGCCCGCTAGCTGGCGGTGTGGCCTGCGCTTAAGGCCGCAAGACTGACTGTACGCATGACTGCCGCGAGCGAGTGATGCGAGTAATCGCTCGCCTCACTCGCACACTCGCTTATAGCCGAGCTACACAAATATCGGAACTACGCACTCGCTCCCCGCGTCTCGCTAACTCGTTTCTAGTTCTAGCTCTACTCGTTACTCGTTAAGCGCAGGCAACACCGAAAACTACGGTCAGGCGAGCGACGGGCGGAGCGCGCGGAGCGGGCTAAGCGGGCGAAGCGGGGGGCACGGATGGGAGAGCGAGAGGTTAGCGTTCTATCTGTCCATTGTCATTTGCAATTTCACAAACGTAAACACTACACTGCTATTCGAAAGACGAGCGTCTACTAATAATCTACTCGAAACGGGGAGGACGGGCGAACGAACCGGGCGAGCGGGCTGGCGGGCGAGCTAAGCTAGCGAAGCGCGGGCGCGCCAACGAGGTGAACGAGTAGCTTCGGAACTGGAAGCGTCGGATATTTCGTTAGCTTAGCTCGTTAGGTTAGTCGGTAGCTCGCGGTGTGAACCGAAGTATGTAAAGAGGTGAAACGATGTTCGCCCGCCTAGCCCGCCCGCCCGCTAGCTGGCGGTGTGGCCTGCGCTTAATCGTTGCCGGTGAGACAAGTGCCTTACTCTGGATGCCGTTAGTTTACACGTTTAACTATCTATTGTTTTTACATAATGTCGACATGAATGACAATGATCTTGTAAAAAATATTATGATTAAAAATTATAGATAAGGTATAATAATTATAGATAGAGTTTCTTGTCCATACTACTCCAGAGAAATGTACGTTTTAAAATGGTCAACTATGAATTAATCTTAAAACTTCAAGCTTTTTCCAAAACGGTGCGTCTCCAATGGATTCCATCCCATATCCAATTTAAAGAGAATGATGCGGTTGACCTGCTTGCCAAACAAGCGTGTTTTGATGGAGTTCCAATGAATATTACTCCGCTGTACTCGGACTATTTCGGAAGGGCAAAAAGAAAGTGTTTAGATCTTTGGCAGGAGTTTGAGTTTGAGTTTTGAGTGAGGATTTTGATGAAAGATCAAAAGAAAAGGGGATATGGTACCGAACTATACAGCCAGAGATTGCTCGGGTTCCATGGATTGATTGTAATCTAAATAGAAATTTAATTACTATAGCCTTAAGACTTCGTTCCGGACATATCCCATCGAATAAGTTTTATCATTTAATGAAAAAAGTTTTGTCTCCAAACTGTGATGACTGATAACTAATTGATGATGTTTTTCATATTCTGATGGAGTGTGTCCGGAACAAACATAATAGAATTCATGTATTTGGACAAAACAACGTATTTAATATCGGCATTTGTAATTCCATTCTTGCCTTTCCAATGTCCGAGAAAGCAAAAGAATTGTATAAATTAGTAATAAGTAGATCGTAAGTTAGTGTTAAATAGATTATAAATAGCTTTTCCTGCACTGGGTGATGTGGTCGCTAAACGACAAAACCCTTTAAATAAATAAATAAAAAAAAAGAATGGTCAACTACGGCACTTTCCCAAGTTTTTTAGCCTTGTTGGAATTGTAGCTTCATCTATTAGTTTTTGACTAAGAGTCTAATTAATATAAAGTTAATGCTCTAGGTTTGAATTTGTTTAACATCACTTCAGAGTTCATTGTTGGGCGCTTTTTTAGCACAGATTTTTATTGCCAGAATGAAGCACATTACAACATTTTTTGTCCAAAAAACGCTTTTTGTGGGGATCAACCCACTATTCCTCACTTACCGCTTTTTTTCTATGTTCTCCCGCTCTTGGTTTTCAGTGACGGTATCTCCTTCGATCAACCCGCAACCCCAGCAAGCAGGCCTAGCAGGCCTCTTTGATTTGCTAACATCTCTATGCGGCGCGCGTGGAACAGGAACGCGCCGTCCGTCGACGCGGCTTGTCGGACGCATGATTCACTATCCATTTGATTGCTCACCGCCAGACCCGCGTGCGGTGGACGGTAATCGTCTCGGGGCGCCCGATGCCCGGAGCGTGTCCCTCGGCGGCTGCGTTGCTTTAAGGTTCTACGCAGAAGGAGTTCACCGCTTCCTATTCCCTCTAGCCCCGGACCATGGACTGATCCAGTGCTGTTCACCTGTACGAGGTCTCGGTGCTCCGCGGTAGTGGGGCAGACCGCCACAGTGTGCTCTACCGTGTCTTCGGATACCGGACGATCGTCACAGTGGTGACACCCGGGCGTTTTCTTCGGTCCGATTATGTGCAGGAACCTCCCGAATCTGCCGTATCCGGTGAAGAACTGCATCAGGCAGTAGGTGAGGACGCCGTCCCGTCTCTTCAGGCACTTACACACAAAGAGGACTTATCGCCACTATTGTGTCGTCGTAACGGTAACCAGACCTACCGCCTGACTGTTAAAAATATTTATAACACACTTTTTTTTTGGGCTGGGAAATCATCAAATAACTTCCCCCGCTCTGGGCGGAGCGGGGGGGGGGAGTGTCAGACTTTTACTGACTAAAACCCACCCATGTTCCTTCTATTGCCCTTTATGTTCCGGGGCCGCGGTATCGAACAACCCGCATACCCCGGCAGGCGGAGGCCCTGGCAAGCCCCTCTGCTTTGCTGACATCTCTTTAAGACGCGCGTGAAACACAAACGCGCCGTCGACACGGCCTGTCGTCAATAGACGGACGGACGGTGAGCTACCCATTGCTCACCGTCCACAGGCCCGCACCGTCCACAGGCCACCACATACACAAAAGCATCTTTGGTATGGCATCAAAATGTCGTTTTTTTTTGTTGTTCTTTATTTTGTTTCGACGTTTTTATCTAAGCAGGTATTCAGAAATGTATTTTTCTGCATATAGGTACCTATTGAAATTTTGGGCACTAAGGAACATTCATTATTTCAATCTAAATTCCGTATTTTTTAATCGGTAAAACAATTGCAGGGAGGTACGATTCACCTATTTTGTATGATATTGTGCGAAGATGTATCTCCAACAATAGGCTTGTAACTTTATAAAATACTAACATAGTTTTATGATATCTTTTTACTAACCCCTATGGATGTACAACTTGTCCGAAATAAAGATTATTTTATTTTATTTATTTATTTTAAAACGTACACGATCTAGGATAGTAGGCCTACCATGACGTCTTAAAGCAAAACTTATTCCACTGAGGGAAAGAGACAGAGCTATACAGGGTGTCTAGCACCATCTCTTTCCCTCAGTGGAATAAGTTCTGCTTTAAGACGTCATAGTAGGCCAGCTGTTCGAAATGCGTGCTACCTATAATGCATATATAAATAAATAAAATTATTGTAGATATGCCTATTTGGTACGACATATTGGAACTGTAATTTACTGTTAAGTCATAACATTTAACGTTTAGTTGGTATGGCATCAAAATGTCGTTTTTTTTTGTTGTTCTTTATTTTGTTTCGACGTTTTTATCTAAGCAGGTATTCAGAAATGTATTTTTCTGCATATAGGTACCTATTGAAATTTTGGGCACTAAGGAACATTCATTATTTCAATCTAAATTCCGTATTTTTTAATCGGTAAAACAATTGCAGGGAGGTACGATTCACCTATTTTGTATGATATTGTGCGAAGATGTATCTCCAACAATAGGCTTGTAACTTTATAAAATACTAACATAGTTTTATGATATCTTTTTACTAACCCCTATGGATGTACAACTTGTCCGAAATAAAGATTATTTTATTTTATTTATTTATTTTAAAACGTACACGATCTAGGATAGTAGGCCTACCATGACGTCTTAAAGCAAAACTTATTCCACTGAGGGAAAGAGACAGAGCTATACAGGGTGTCTAGCACCATCTCTTTCCCTCAGTGGAATAAGTTCTGCTTTAAGACGTCATAGTAGGCCAGCTGTTCGAAATGCGTGCTACCTATAATGCATATATAAATAAATAAAATTATTGTAGATATGCCTATTTGGTACGACATATTGGAACTGTAATTTACTGTTAAGTCATAACATTTAACGTTTAGTATTGTTTGGCAGAAATATTTAATATGTTGGCAGCTTCGAATGATTTTTATGTAAATTATTTGTATTTAGTGAGATGTTTATCTAAATATTATTTTTCGATTTTATCTGCTTTTGAGTAATTTTAAATAGTACAATGATCGCTGAGTCCATATCCCACATGTCGACAACCTCGCGAGCCAAATCAATATACTTGATTTGCTTATCTTTCTCGGCTTTCACGAGGTTCTCATCATGTGGGACTGTTATGTCAACAATCATTGCGCGCCGCTCTGATCGATCCACCACCACTATATCAGGCTTGTTGGCCACAATAGTCCTGTCAGTGATGATGGATCGATCCCAGTACAATGTGATATTGCCATGTTCGAGAACTGGGTCGGGCTCATACCTGTAGTACGGCACTTCCGATTCCACAAGGTTATATTTTAGAGCAAGTTGCTGATGGATAATCCTGGCTACAAGGTTATGTCTATGTAAGTACTCTCCGTTAGCTAGACGAGAACAACCAGAGATAATGTGTCGAATTGATTCACCCGGACGGGACGGTGGCATGCCCGACATATGTCAACCGTGCCGTCCTTCACAATAAATCTCCGGTAGTTATTTGTCATCATAACTTCATCCATAATTGCACGGACAAAGCCTTCGGTTTCTCCAAAGAGATCCCCGGAACGTAGCCAGGCTACGGACGCTGATTGATCTACAGCGGGTCCATGCAGGGCCTGGAAAAAGCGTCCGTGAAGCTCCTTACTCTGCCATACCTCCCTGCGGTCGTTAGTGTCAAGGACTACAGGTTTGCGCCAGTTCGCTTTAGCCAACGAGAGCGGGGTGAGGCCTTTGTCCACTGTAACCACATCCTGATGCATTCCCACGTCGGTTTCTAGGAAATATTCCCTGAGACTGCATATCTCGCGATTGTGGAGAGTCTTGGTATCTAAAAAGCCTCGACCTCCACAACTCCATGGGATATACAGTCTCATAACCGAAGAGCGTGGGTGATGCATACGAAATGCCGTTAACAGAATCAAAGTGGACTCAAACTATCGCCCTGGAATATACCTCGCTTATTATTATTATTTTTATCCTTACTATATAATATTATAACAGCGAAAGTGAGTTTGTTTGTTATGTCTTTTTTTTTTAAAAAAAGATTGAAAATGAGGGAGAAAGAGGGAACAAAAGGGAAAACTTAGCATTGCTATAACAATAAATAAGGCGCAAGGGCAAAAATTATAGGTAGCAGGTACCTACCTGTAAATCAGGAAACGGGAACTGTGTTACCCCGAATTCAACGCGAGCGAAGCCGCGGCCATAAGCTAGTAGTCTATAAAGGAAATAGTATATTTTGATTTTTGATGTAAGGGAGGAAACTTTATCATTGCGACCGAGGCGGACTTCAGACATGGGCCGAGTAGTTACTGATAAGAAGCCGATAACAGCAGTGACAAATTCCTACGTGAATCAAACGACGTTTTTAATACACTTGTAAAACACCTACTGAGAAATTTATCAGCAAAATCGACGCTTTAACTTTTTTTTTAAACGTTAGTTAGGTTAGGAATTTCTCCTGTATCGTGGGCGCGTTTACAAACATTTAAACTCACATACACAAACAGCCAAACCTGGAACAACTATTTGTAGGTCATATAAATATTTGTTCTGTGCGAGCATCGAAACACGCAGCGCAGCAGTCGATCGCGCAGCCACTGCGCCAACCGTGTCGTCATGATGAAAATGTTATTTTATGTAAGTATTACTAAAATATTGTCCATATTTAGAAAATATTATATCCGCGTTCAATGATTCATCCTTCGTTATAAATAATAAATGATGTTTATTTTGAAAGTAGGTTTTCACAAACACTTTTACACGTCTTTATAAAATCTAGATGAGGCCGGACCTCATCTAGATTCGGGTGTTTCGTACCCGACTACTCGGAGGAGAAACAGCCGAAACAAACTCAGAGGTCATAGTCTCTTTTAAGGTCCAGACAAAAAATCTTGGTCAACTAACATGAGGACTATGCAGATTAGTGTCTAAAATGGTCATTTTAAGAAAGCACCACACAGGTTGAGTGGACCTGTCCAGTCAGTGCAAGCATTTGTCAGGTTTCGTGTAGCTCGACTCATAACCCAAGGAGCTCAAGGACAACTTAATACATGCCTATACCAAAACAGTCGATTCTGTTTCTCTATAAATGATACTTCTCTTTTATAAAGCTGTTTTAAAACAGATTTATAGAAGAACCATAACCTTTAGAAGGTTGAACAACCTTCTATGGGTTTGATACAGAAAGCGTTCTGTATCAAACCCTTGATCCAGCTGCCTTACGAGAGCCTCCTCAGGTGTTGGTCGAGGCTCTTGGCAATTATGCCATTGGCTGTAACGACTATCGGCACAATGATCGCTGAGTACACATCCCACATGTCGACAACCTCGCGAGCCAAGTCATTAAACAATAATATTATCGTTCATTTATTGATTAATTTCCATATTATTTACTTTTTTAAATATTTCTTAATAAAAAACACAAAAATAATATAATTATTATGCTATTTTATTCTACACAATGTCGGTATCGATACTAGAGTCGAACAAAAATCTAGAATTTCGCAAAATAAAATCGATGCACATCACTATTATTTGTTATCATTATTTAAATGTCGCATCGTATCAAGTGGAGTTTCAAGAACACTCGTTTTATTGTCGTCGCTTTTCAATCCGAGTATTTTAATAATATCTTTGATCAATCAAAGATTTAACTAACTACAAACGCATCTCAATTACTTAAGTTTTTCTTTAAATAATATGTTTCGTCGTGTTACCATAGAGTGATATGTGAATGATTATTAGACACGGAATAAACCAAGCTTTGCCTGTAAGTACTTAGTTGCCAATCCAATATAATTGAAAATAGTTGTGCAAAAATGAATATATAATTTTTTAAATTCGTTTGTACTACAAAGATGCTAGAGATGGCTACTTCTTATTGAGTAGCTTAGGGAATCTACCAAAATAGCCCGCGAAATTCAAAAATAGATCTTCATGGTTGTCCTGATAACTACGTTATTGATTGTCCAAATAAGGATTTGTTTTGGTCGCAAATTATATCATTCATCATAGACTAATATTATAAATGCGAAAAGCATACCATACACATATAAACTAACCCTTAATTTAAAAATATTTTAATTATTGTATAATATGAAACGACAAATTTTATATATTTTTATACTCACTGATTAGATTTAACTAGTCTAATCAGTGAGTATAAAAATATATTTGTCGTTTGTCATTCTCAAACAGGATTGTCTTGTAGTGACATACCTACATATCCAGCAACCACCAGTACCAATACCATGCAACCACATAACCATACCGTACATCCGGAACAACCATCATTTTACCGTACGTTTAAGACATTTCCTTTAAGAAATAGTGAATCAAACCGCCTTGAAAAAGGCGCACGTTATGTCGTCTGATAAGAAACAAGATAGCGTCACCGCGGCCGCGGCGGCGTGTACATCGCTACGATTCTACAACAACGCGCGCCATTTCGCTCCGAAAGGAGCGGTTTGATTGTTGGGGCCGTCGCCGTGCTTGAGATCTTCAATGCAGCAGAAGTGAAGAGCCAACGACGCAGCAGTTAGGACGCAGAGCTCTTCACACACGCAGCGATGTTGACATGACGACGGCACCCCACGGAAAGGACGGTCGCGTTTTTACAGTTTATCTCACGTTTTGGGCCCGTCAATTGGCCGCCTAGATCGTGTGATCTAACGCCTTTGGACTATTTCTTGTGGGGCCATGTTAAGGCTCATGTCGACAGGGATAAACCAGCAACGATTGACGCACTGGGAGCCAATATTGAAGCATTTATTCGTGATATACCGGCTGATATGTTGGAGAGAATGTGCCGAAATTGGGCCTTGCGAATGGGCCATCTAAACCGGAGCCGCGGCCAGCATTTGCATGAAATCATCTTCAAACATTAAATTATATTGATCGTTCTATCGATCCCAATAAAGATTTCATCAAATTTTTCAAATTTTTTGTGTTTTTTTTTGAAAATTAAATCCTATACCTCTTAAAAAATCAACCGTTACATTATATGGCGTGCCATATCGGACCGTAAAAAATCGGAATGCCGGACAGTAAAATTCCGTGTAGTGCACAATCGCCCATATAATATCGCCCGCGGCTTCGCTCGCGTTAAATTCGGGGTAACACAGTTCGCCTTTCCTGATTTGTACCTGCTACCTATAGTTTTTGCCCTAGCGCCTTATTAATTGTAATAGCAATGCTAAGTTTTCCCTTTTCTTCCCTCTTTTTCCCTCACTTTAAAAAAAAATAGCCTATGTCTGTCTCCAAGGTCTCAACTATCTCTGTACCAAAATTCATCAAAGGCGTAAAGACGTAACAAACAAACTCACTTTCGCTTTTATAATACATTTAGTAAGGATATTGTTTTGCGCATGCATTGTTTAAAGATACAATGGGGGTGACGTATTCTTGTGGATTAAAAGCTCCCTATCTATACAAATGAAGAAAAAAAAAACAAATTGTTTTCCAGCGAAATTAAAAATTTCTTAAGTTTTTTGCTATTTGCAGGTTCTTGTCAGGTTGTATATTGATTAAAATATAAAAAAACGTACGTTCATTGTACAGACGCTTGCAGGTCAAGCTACCCGAAACTGTCAATTTTTCCCAATGAACCTTGAAACTTATACTTTAGAAATAAAGTCGAAAATCTATCAAAGAAATCTGACAGATTGTAGTAGCTTGATGTGCAGGCGTCTGTACCACAATAAATTACCATTTCATAATAAAGTTTTTTTTAGGTTAAATGAAAATCAAGATATTTTTATTTCACATAGGCCTACATGGGCACTTATAAAATGTCGAGAAAAGGTGCACGGTTCGGGTTGGTCGTTTCCTATGGAGAAGAACCGGCAAGAAACTCCATGGTTACTCTTTTAAAATCATTTGGTTTTTACAATGTTGTTGTTACAGCGTTAGTACCTAAGTATGAGCGAACTATAAACCCATTGTCATGTTTGAGTTGGGTTCAAGTTCAGTAAACCCATATTTTAATCAAAATAAAATCAAGTAGTTTATTGAAAAATGCAAAAAACATTCAAATATTGAATGTCGCTGGCTACCCTGGTGCTTTCACGTTAAGAGTTACGATTTCCATTTTTTTTATTTACAGATCACAATTGTTGCAGCTGTGGGAAAGGGCCACTTAGAAGAGCTCCCTAGATGCCAGTTTAGCGTCGCCTGCGACTGCTGATAGACTTCGGACCAGCAATTGTCCTGACAAACATCGTAGGTACTTGCTGTATCAAGATGTCAAGTTCTAAAGAAATTAGTCCAAAGAAGTACCCAAAACGTTCTGGAACATCTGGAATACGAGGCCAATGGTACGAGACCAAACTCCTTAGTTTAATTTACTTCAGAGCTATTCACAATGACAACATTGAAGACTTTCATTTAGCCACAAATGTAGATAAAGTTGGTTCGTTCGATGATATTTGTTTCAAGGTTAAGTTGAGAGGGGTTCATAAGCCCATTGTGGTATTTCTCCAAGCTAAACATAGGGAGAACACTAAGTCTGTTTTCGTATTAAGTAAAAGTGATTTAGCTGATTACTTTAACAGTTACCTAAAAATCAGACTGAAATTTGAACCCAATAATACAGATGTGTTGTTTGACGGGGAATTCAATGAAACAGATTGCCATTTTGTTTTTTATACAACCGCAAAAGGTGCCACAACAAATAAAACATACAAAGGTAGTTTAGCTGATGATTTGAATAATCTGATGAGAACAGGAGACCCTGGCTCTCAGCCATCGTACGATGAGAAAGATGTAGAGCTTTTGTGTAAAATTGATTTAGAAGAACAAATAACCACGCTAGCTCGACAGATGGCGAAGTGTATTTTTGGAGAATTCAATGTTAACCAAATGTTGATGAAGGATGCAGCGGTCCAAAGGTACCATGTCATTTTAGGGCAAAAGGCTTTCGACATCTCCGAAGTTCAACCCGAAGGGCATCGTGTTGCAAGCTTCAGGGACGATTTCTTTGACATCGACGAAGAATTCTTGCGGCTTTTTAAAGATGAACTGTGCACAGAAATTTTAAATAGACGAAATCGTGACCAACGTGCACAATTTAAAACTTTATTGAATTCACTCGCTTTATTACGCGAAATCACTGATACTGAAACACTTTATAAAGAAGTCGGAAGTCGTTTCACATATAAAAAAGGAAAATTTGTCTTGCTTGATAAAAATACTCCTGATACATTTATGCTATTTCTAGACCAAATTAATGAGTCGCAAGAAAATATTCGGAAAACACTTGAAATTGCAGTAAAAGAGTGTTTACCATCGCCAACGTTTAAAATACCAGCATCCTTTGGCAATAAAGATTTGGCAATAAAAGGAAAAGATGAGAAAATCGAAAGAAAATTGAACGATTTAACATTCAAATTGGTAAAGTTTGTTGAGAAATCGAAACCTAGTAATATTATTTTAATAGATGATTCTTTTGGAAAAGGATTTCTAGAGCTCAGTGGTGGGATCGCCTCTGCTGTTGGTAATTTGTTAATTTTAGATGAATCCTCTGATGGTGAAAATCAATTACTCAAGATCAACGATGACTACACCAGGGAATCATTGGAATTTGTTTGGGATTCAACAGGAAATCTTAGCAAAAGATTACATCATAAATTGAAAGATAAAATTGAAAATTTGAACGAATTAAAATTTGATGTGAAAGCGAAAATATTTCCAAAATTGTCATTCCTAACTGATGAATATGACAAAAATGTTGTTCGTGAGTTTTTGAGTTCACTTCTATTTTATACATCTCAAAAAAAAGAGGAAGACGTAGAGGAAACTTTAATCTTCGAAATAACTGATAGTCTGGGTGTGGACATAGAACATTTAGAAGTTACTTCCGACGCCATATTTCTTAAATATCATGATGAGATACAAAAATGGAGTACAAACTCCGAAGAAGAAAAGGGTACATATCTCGGAAAAGAAGGTAGTTTATATAAAAAGGCTGTTAATGCTGCTAGACAGCCATTGACTAGCGTTATAAATATGATACAAAGACTTAAGAAGAATAAAGACTATGATTTCAGGGAAGAGGCTGTGAATAGAATCAAGTTTGATGGTCTGCCTTCAGGAACGGTTATTGTTACAGAGAATAGTGCACTAACTATTGCTAAATTCGTGAAACATTTACCCAATACAGTCGTATTAGATTTTAAATACATTCTTAATCTATCTGCAAGAGACAACAAAGTATTACGTGAAGAACTGGTGAATACGGAAACAGGTAAAATATATATCGCTGTCTTTATTAATGCCGAGAATATTAATACAAGTTCCTCTATAAAATTGGAATATATTGCAAACGCGATGAAGGACAAAAAAGTGATCATTATTACAGATCAGAACTCTGTTGAAAACGCAAAAAAATACTTCTCACCAAGTGGTAACGTGATAAAGGATGAAATAAAATTAACCGACTTAAGCGAAGAATCAGAGAAACTTATCTTAGAGAACACTAAAGTGATTTTTCAAGGTGATGAAATGAGTGTAGGAGAAATTTTGACCAAAGAAACGATGCCATATGTTACAGGAAGCGTGCTAAATAAAATGATGCATACTAAGAAAAATGTAATAGGAAAACCAGTCAGCGATTCAAATTATAGGCTAAACTTATACATACCAAGGAGTGTAAGACCATTTTTAACAACCGGCGAACGGAAGCAGTTTAAAACACTAGATGCATCTGATGATGACGTTGTCATTATCTTTGGCGACCCCGGAATGGGGAAGTCAACATTACTCACTCATTTGTCTCTCGAAACAATACAAAACTGGACTAAAATGGGATGGATAGTGAGAATAAATTTATTGGAACACACTACACAATTCAGAGACTGGATAAATAACAAAACAAACATAGACACTCTCGAGGCTCTGAAGTTTTTATGTCAAGCAGCTCTCAGCGAAGAAAGTGGCAAAACGAAAGATTTAAATATAACGCTAGAACAATTTGTGGACGGCAGCGTGGAGTTAACCGATTGTAACGCCAATGAATGGACTGTGTTCCAGTTGAAAATGTTCCTAAACTTTTATAATTATCGGCAACTTATAATATTGCTGGATGGTTTCGACGAAATATGCCCAACCTACATGAACGAAGTTCTAGCATTAATAATTTCTGTGAATAAATTCCCTCGGACACATAAAATGTGGATCACTAGCAGGTCGTATGATAGAATTTATAGTACTTTAGAAAATTTGAAAATTGGTAAACTGTTCCGAATAGACCCAATGGACTTGTATGAACAGGACTTTTATTTGACAGCATTTTGGAATGAAAAGGAGCTATTAAAAGACCTCAAAAACAACCACTTTCAAAATATCTATGACTGCTTCACATATGTGTCACGCAGTACTACAGTCTACGCACTTATTGAAAAAAAAAAACTAGGATACAAATCAAAAGACATACCCTTTTTTTTTGTTGGGTTGAGCTTAATAAAATATTTGAAAATTAATCTCAAATCCGGACCTCCTTCTGTAATGGACTTTCTGAAAGAATATTTCAACGAATCATATAAAGATCCGACTCAATTATTCGAGAACGAATATGTTGCAACTCCGTTACACCTGGACATTATGGCTGATTATTTTTATCATAAAATAAAAGAAATTAACGTAAAACGAGATGGCGTAAAATTGTATTGGAACAGTCACACTTTCTATATATATAAATACTACCTGGAAACTAAATTAAGAATACGACTTGAAGAAAAAGCCCACAATGACATGTCCAAGCCCGATAATAAATATGCGTACGAACGTGAATATAGAGATTGTTTAGAAAAGCACAAAAAACTGGCAGCATACGGACTTTATTACAGTTCACGTTCCAAATTGTTTGATGATGGTGAATTGAAACAAATTATGGACATAATAAATGAGCTGAAAGAGGGCAAAGAAAGAACTGGCATTATCTACAACGTAGTTGACAATATGCCATTGTTTGTCCACTCGACATTCGAAGAATACTTGGCGTTCGAATACATTTGTGATTTTATAAAAGCTAAAGGAGATAAGAAATCTTCTTGGGATTTCATAATGAACGCAGTGTTTTTTGGTAACATTAACGTTATGACTTCGTTGGACGATAAATTGAAGATAGACAATGACTTAATTGCAATTTTCAAAAAGAAAAAAGCAATTATATTTGAACTGTTTTTAAAACAAGGTAAAAACAAAAGAACCAGACGCGGTGGAGTTCAATCAGCTCTTGCTGAAGCAATACGATACAACCAGATTAATATAGTTAGGTTTTTTATATTTACAATATTTAATGAAACCTTAAACAAAAACAACTTGATGGATTTTATAAAAATCGTTAAAGAAACGAATATGCTCTTACTAGCAGTTAAAATGGAAAATGAATCCGTCGTAGCAAATATAATAAGCCATATAACAAGAATTGATAAATCCAAGTTGTGTGTGTTATATGAAAATATAGAATTGGATGACAATTTAGCTGAACTTAAAATTGACGATTTACTTCATAAATTGCACAGATATTTGTGGACGCGCATGGAAATTGTGCCAGATTATAAAAATGAGATTTTTTCGGAGTTGAGAAACCAAATTGATTTTATTTAGGGTTTATAATAAGCATCCCTTAGACTAATCTAAGGGATGCTCTCTAAGGGATGGACCTTTTTTATGTTTTTTTTTTTTTGAGAAAAATTTAATATTATTTGTGATCAAATGAATAAACGAAAAAAATAAAAAAGGCCTTTTTTTTGCGGATTGGAAATCATCAAATAACTTCCCCTGCTCTGGGCGGAGATGATATGCCAGACTTGTACTGATTAAAACCCACCCATGTTCCTTCTATTGCCTTTAGTGTAGCGGGGCCGCGGTATCTCTTTCGAACAACACCGGCAGGCGGTGGCCCTGGCAGGGTCCTCTGAATAACAGGGTCTTAGCCCGCTCTTCCCTGGCTAACGAGAACTGGCGCAAGAAGGTATTGCAGAGTAAGGAGCTTAATGGACGCTTTTACCGGGCCTACACAGGCGTCCGTGTCCTGGCTATCCTTTGCTGACCTCTTCGGGGAAGTCGAGGGTTTTGTTGTCTTTGTTTGTGAAATAATCGACGAAGTTATGATAACGAACAACTACCAGAAATACATTGTGAAGGATGGCATGGTTGACATATGTCAGGCATGTTAAGTCCAGGAAAATCGACCCGTCACATTATTTCTGGGTGTTCTCGTCTGGCTCACCGAGAGTACTCGCAAAGAACCTTGTTGCCAGGATTATCCTCCAGCAAATTGCTTTGAAGTACAACCTCCTTGTGGAATCAGAAGTGCCGTACTATAGGTATATGCCCGACCCAGTTCTCGAAGATGGTAATATCTCGTTGTATTGGGATCGATCTATCGTCACTGACAGGACTATTGTTGCCAATAAGCCTGAGAATGTGGGGAAGGATCGGCTCGAGTGCAATGCTTTTTTTGAAGTGAAACTTCTTTATCGGGGTTGGAAAAAAATTCGCGTCACATTTTTCGGTTACGCGCCATCTTTTTCTTATCCCTACCACGCGTGATTCCAAGTACACTTTCTCCAGCGGAGTAGGGATTGGTAAATGTCTCCAATGTATTTTGCGGCCCGTCAGGACAGGTTAAGCAACCCTTGCCGAGGATTGGAAATGGATGGGTTACCACAGGGGGCCAGGTTAAGCAACCCTTGCCGAGGTTTGGAAATGGATGGGTAACCACAGGGGGCCAGGTTAAGCAACCCTTGCCGAGGTTTGGAAATGGATGGGTTACCACACGGGGCCAGGTTAAGCAACCCTTGCCGAGGTTTGGAAATGGATGGGTAACCGCAGGGGGCCAGGTTAAGCAACCTTTGCCAAGGTTTGGAAATGGATGGGTTACCACAGGGGGCCAGGTTAAGCAACCCTTGCCGAGGTTTGGAAATGGATGGGTTAACACAAGGAGCCAGGTTAAGCAACCCTCACCAAGGTTTGGAAATGGATGGGTTACCACAGGGGGCCAGGTTAAGCAACCCTTGCCAAGGTTTGGGAATGGATGGGTTACCACAGGGGGCCAGGTTAAGCAACCCTTGCCGAGGTTTGGAAATGGATGGGTAACCACAGGGGGCCAGGTTAAGCAACCTTTGCCAAGGTTTGGAAATGGATGGGTTACCACAGGGGGCCAGGTTAAGCAACCCTTGCCAAGGTTTGGAAATGGATGGGTAACCACAGGGGGCCAGGTTAAGCAACCTTTGCCAAGGTTTAGAAATGGATGGGTTACCACACGGGGACAGGTTAAGCAACCCTTGCCGAGGTTTGGAAATGGATGGGTTACCACACGGAGCCAGGTTAAGCAACCTTTGCCAAGGTTTGGAAATGGATGGGTTACCACATGGGGCCAGGTTAAGCAACCCTTGCCGAGGTTTGAAAATGGATGGGTTACCACACGGAGCCAGGTTAAGCAACCCTCACTAAGGTTTGGAAATGGATGGGTTACCACAGGGGGCCAGGTTAAGCAACCCTTGCCAAGGTTTGGGAATGGATGGGTTACCACACGGGGCCAGTAATAGAGTTTTATTCAAAGTGCCTTCGATCCTCGAATTTCTAAACGATGATGAACACGAAAACGAAAACGATGTTCTTTTGATAAGTCCAAAATGAAACAGAATAATGATGTTTTTAATGACAAGTTCCTATCACAATCTGTTCTTTTCTGCATATTACTTTTACAAAATAATGTCGAAGTTTCACTTCTTACGAGTGTACGCTAGTACACGCACACATTTTTTATATAAATTCTTCGTCTTCGTGATTGGACTTGCATTACCGTTGAATATAAAAGAAAGCCCAGGAAAGCATTTAGCTCAATTTCATCATGCCACTCTGTTACATTTTTAACCGACTTCAAAAAAGGAGGTGGTTCTCAATTCGACTGTATTTTTTTTTATATATAGTATGTATTTTTTTTTTGTGTTTGTTACCTCATAACTCTGGTCTGGGTGAACCGATTTTGATGATTCTTTTTTATTCGAAAGCTGGTGGTTGTCGTTTGGTCCGATTAAAAAAATCAAGATCCGGCCAGTAGTTTTTGAGTTATCTTTAATAATGCGTATTAATTGACTTCGTCTACGTTGATGATATCATTTTAGAGGTTGTCGAAGACAAATGAACAAAAAACGCTATGCACTATGATTTGGAAGGTCATCGCAGTTTTTTGAGGTGATTGTATTTTTATTTGGTGATAGATCTTCAGTGATATACAACGGAACTCTTCAATAAATGACCGCAAATCTGATTGCTGCAATCACATGTATAATTATGGGTTTCGCCAGGGTAGGCAGGGGAGTGGGAGCAGGGTCCAGGGGCTCGTACCCCCTCCCCTCCCCTCACCTAGTCATTAAGAAACATAATCATCAGATCAAGTATCAGCTGTATCCCCTAGGCGATGATGCATATGATTTCTGAATTGCTTTTAAACTAAAGCATAATTTATTTAGAAAGTATTTAATACTATAGCGTGATGTGGAACTAAAGCTTGTATTTAAGACGGGACCTACGCACTAAAAAGCTAAAAATAACCGTGTTTGCGAATTATATCATAATACTATAACTAAAAATGCTGAAATAAAAAACTTTTTTGCAAAAAATTAAACCGACTTCCAAAAAAAAAAACTAAAAAGTGGAAAATAACTATTTCCGGAAGTCGGTGGCTTTTGTTGGTTTCGTTGACTTTTTTGCCACCGACTTCCGGAAATAAAGTTATTTTCCACTTATTAGTTTTTTTTTTGGAAGTCGGTTTTAAATTTTGCAAAAAAGTTTTTTTTGAATGATGTTCTGTACTTTTGCAACTTTGAATTGGACTACGGAAGAATTTCTTGAAATATAGAATCATCAAAAAACTTAAACCAAACCAAGTGTTTAGAGCATCTTTTGGCTCAGCTTCAGATAGAGTTGAAGACGATGTTGCAGATGCAGCCAAAATGTTGTGCCGAGGTGTGCGGAGTATACCGCTGGTATTGAATAAAATAGAAAAGTAGTAAAACCTTAAAAAAACCGTACCAAAAAAGTTACGTAAGTAGGAGTGGTTTGTCAGACCACGCGAGAACTTATAAAAGACATAACCCACCAGAAACACAAGCGCCGACACAGCCACACTCCACAAACGTTGCCGGGGACTACCTGAGGGGTACTCAAAAGCGCGGGGCTTTACGTCTGTTAAAAAATGAAAGCACCGTATCTGAACGCTTCAAGTGCCTGTCAGACCACACGTCGGTACTTAAAGGCTAAATATATATATTTTTAAGATACTTAACTACTTTAAGTTTCAAAAGCTTTGAATAAGTTGACGTAACCATATCGGAATTTTTTTCGTCGGTTAAAAAGTCGGCGGCTGCGGGGGTTGGTTCAAAACAGATACTTGGATTGCGCTGGGCTATTTTTATTTACTTTGTATTATTTGTAGCAACATAATTATTGTTTTTTATTTATTATAAATTTAGGACCTCAAAAAATTTAGTATGCACGTAGCTAATAAGAATTTGTTGTAGAAAATTTAAAGTGATAAATATATTATTTTTACCAGTTTCTTTTTTTGACGGTATGATTGACGTCTTCATATCGTAACACGGTTGTGCAGACATCAAAATTGGCCGATTACGGATCTGTAAATAGCTTTTGGAAGACGTTTTCGATTACAGTGTAATCGAAAACTCACAGCACGATTGCAATCGAGTGGATTGTGAATAGCTAAGCTAAAAAATACGTGTGGCACTCGGGGACTGCCGCGGTGAAGCTATTGCATAGCATTTTTTATCAACTTATGCAATAAATAAAAAAAACTGATGCAATATATAAAAAAAAAATTTTAATATATAAAAAAAAAATCTTAATATAGAAAAAGTCGCGAAAAGAAAAATTTGATTTTGGGTTTGAACCAGCGTAATATTGATTGACGACCCGATTCTCTACCAAACACGCTAATTGAACATTGGCAACGCGAATGAAATAACTGACCGTATTCGTAATGTTAGGTGTTTTCGTTACGAAATTTCTGGATTCGGTCTCCACGCTCAAGGCCCGCGATAGAAGCTATGCAATAGCTTAATAAAACAAAGAGTTATTGAATAACTTAACTTCTCATTTATTTAAATATAAAAATAGACAGTTAAATACTAATATAATTATTGATTACGCTAAAATTTTGCTCTTGTTACGGAGAGCAGTGTATGCGACTAGGATGGAGAGTGCAGTTGCCAGAACTTCGGAGTTCACCCAGGGCCCGGAGTAACCTGTGAAATTGAAATAAATGTTAGTCTTCACATTTTTATTGAGGAAAGGCTACTAAAGGGTACTATTGATGAGTTCATAAATGAAAAATGACATTGTAACTTATAATAATGTAAATTTATGAATGTTTTTATTTTATTATTTTTATTTGACATTTATAATTGGTTGTAAATTCAGAACGTATTTTAATGTATGTTAACTTAATTGCAATTTTCATTTCTTATATTTTCAACACAATTTATATTCTAATTAAATAAATTACTTGTGACTTATTAGCTAGAACGCAGATTATGCAGTCTTGCTATTCTATAAGAATACTGCGTCGAGCTTAGCGCTGCTGCAGCATCAACTTTCACAGTGAGTCATCTGGAGTCATTGCTGCACTCAAGGATGTATTCCTAAAGAATGGCACTATTATATAGGAGAGAGACCAACGCACAGTGTTATAAAAATACCTTTTATATTTGTTAAACTGACAGCTAAAATCATTTGAATACAAAATCAAAATGCTTTCTTAGGCACAGAGGAAACTTGGTATGATGTAATGAGTATTCACCTATCCACAGACCAACGTAGGCAAACACGGCTAAACCTAAAGATTGACCCGAGCATCTGCTACAATTTAGCGATGAGTTTCTCAACCACCTGAATTTTAATGAGGATACAAATCTACATCTTATATTAGTATAGACTACTTACTGCCAGGGTGGTGCAACTGGATTGCGATCAACGGAGCGACAGCAGCGTTCGGGTCGGAGCGGCGAGCGCGACGCAGGGAGGCCCAACCTTCCTCATCCAGTACTAACACCTCATGGGTACCAGAGCGGGCCTTCGCTGGCTCCTCAGTCCAGGACACCTAAAGAGGGCACAATTAATCAATAATGGGTGTATAAACAAAGCCGAAAGTTTTTTTTAATAGGTATATAAAAAAGATAAAATTTTGCATCAGTTTCTTTTTTTAAAGTAGTTGTTCCATAAATTTTGACCAAGAAAGTTTAAAAAAAAACAGCTGTTTTTATTTATGGTCCAAAATGATATGTACAATACAATACACAGAGAGAGTGAAGGTGGACCATTGTATACACTTCAGTCATCCAAAAGCATGACTGAAGTGAACCAGATATAAAAATTAACAGCTTAGCCTTTTTAGATGCAGATGCAGCCAAATAACAGCATCTTACATGAACCAACTATAGTCTAAGACAGACATGATAAATAAGACAGACATGATAAATAAGACAGACATGATAAATAATGTTTATTTTGAAAGAAGGTTTTTACAAACACTTTTATACATTGTTTTTTTTTTTAACTATTTGATGCCAGTGTTTCGTACCCTACTACTCTTAGAGCCTCTTTTAATGTCTGGACAAAAAACTTGGTCAATTTATATGAGGACAATGCAGATTAGTTTCATTATCAATATAACCCTCATTTCTGTGAAAACAAAGGTAATTTAAGAGTGTTTAGTCTTTAACCTCATGTTTTCTGGTCAGTTGTAGAGACGACAGATTGGTTGCTAGATGCCAATAAGATCGCCCAATGACCATCTGAAGTATCTATTCTGTAATACCCTTCACTTGTCACGACTTGGCAGATGGATGCTTGTACCTACAATTTCATAACTTTCTAAATGAAACTAAGCGTCCCGAAGTTCATACATAAAGGCATATGGTACACAAACAATTTGCTAGACACGATCACTGAAAACGGGACTTAGTAAGTGAGAAATACGACAAAAAAGGTTACACATACCTGATATCTATTTTCACCAACACGGGCAGCAGTAAGCGGCTTTCCTTCAACCTCGGCGTACAATGCGTAGTTTTCAGGCAGAGGGTTGTCGCATTTCAGCGTAAATTCGGTAATATACGCAATTTGTGTCACAACTGTCGCATCTAAGCTGGTGAACGAAGATGCTTCTACTTGTGGGTTTGTGCAGCCCTGCGCGAACGCCACAGACGCAATTGCTAACAAACCGAACGCGTATTTTGTGACCATTTTTCTGATTTACTAACAAATTGTGACTTGCTCAAGTTAATTTATTATTTAAAATGCAATATTAGCAATCGTCGTTCGGCTCCACGTATTTCGATTTCGTTCTTTTTGTGGCGTTCGAAAAGTTTGTCGGATCTGTGCTCAAAATAGTGAAAGGAACCTCGGTTGTTTTTAAAAAGTATTTTAAAATTCAAATAAACCAAACCTTAATTCAATTTAATTAAATGTTTATCCTACCGGTAGATATAAATTCTTAAATATTGTTATTAGTTGACAAATCTTAATGACACTTGTTGTTTTCATGCGGAGTAGAAACGTTTTTTTTCTGATTTCGGATTCGAACGCACTTTCCAAACGTCAGCGATGACGTGTGACGAAAATGCCAAGTTGCCATTTTTGGCCTTTCAGCTGCGTTCATTTTTTTTGAATAATGAACACTTCTTTTTTTAAATCGGTTTTAGAACATTATAAGCGTTTAAGTAGGCTTTTCTTTATTCAATTCGGAATCACTTTTACTATAACCACGCAACTAGCAGTAGGACCTTGTACTACAGTGGTGGCTAAACTTTTGGAACATATTTTTCATGAAATATATATTCCTTTACACAGAGAGGGCGCCAGGCGTGACCTGTACATACATACCACATAATCACGCCTGTTAATTTCAACTAGTAAAACTGTGCAACCTGGGAATAAATAAATAATAATAAATATCTTGGGACAACTCACACACGGCTATCTGATCCCAAGCTAAGCAGAGCTTGTGTTATGGTAACCAGACAACTGATATACATACTTATATAATTTATAAATACATACATAATATTATAGATAAATCACACCCAGACACAGAACAAACAATCATGCTCATCGCACAAAGTTTGTCCTGGGTGGGAATCGAACCCACGACCTCCAGCTCAGCAGTCAGGGCCACTAACCACTAGACCAACAGGCCCGTCAAATAGACGCCTTATTAGAGAATTTGTTTACTCACAAAAGCTCGTGCGATCAAAATATCCTGATAAAAACTTAAGACACGGACACGCGACTTTTAATACTGCTCAATGCTCATTGCTCATCGCTCTCGACTGTATAAGAAACATTATGCTTCGCTCCAAGACCCAAATAAAGTGGAACTTGGGCTGGCCACATCTGCCGCACGTCGAAACAAAATAGGGCCAAAGTAACAACCGCCCAGAAGGAGATGGCGTGAAGAGCTGGACATCCACAAAAAGGATTGGGCCACAACAGCAAACGACAGAAAACAATTGGGAGGAAGGAACGGAGGCCTTTGCCTTGCAGTGGGACACGTCTGGACCATAATTACAATAATGCTCAACGTTGCTGGAGAATTCAGGTCTAGGCTATCGATTGAGGAGAGGTGGTCAGGTTATATCTCACCTTCTTTACATGGATAGTTGTGGTGGTCGAAGCTTTTTAAACGCCAAGACCCTCCACAATCGCGAGATTTACAGTCTCAGAGAATATTTCCAAAAATCGACGTGGTAATGCATCGAGATGTGGTTGCAGTGGACAAAGGCCTCACCCCGATCTCCTTGGCTAAAGAGAACTTGCGCAAACCTGTGTAGTGCTTGACACTAACGACCGCATGGAGATATGGCAGAGTCAGGAGCTTCACAGACGCTTTTTCCGGGCCCTACATGGACCCGATGTAGATCAATCAGCGTCTGTAGCCAGGCTATCTAAATATATTGCACGGCCGCTTTTTTGTAGCTGTCCGAACTTGGTCGGGTTATGTAGGTTTTCGATGCTTCGTCAGTATTATAATTGTTTTTCTTTAATTACTGAATTTAATGAAATGAAATTTTGCATGTGAATAGTTGAATGAATACACTAATTATTGGCATACATTTTACCATGCAACTCCTTTAGAACGTCGTGATATTTGACTGCTTTGTAAACAGTGATCTATTCATGGTAAATTGTCCTATAACCCTTTAATTACTAACGGAACATCATTGATACTTGGCAACATGTTGCAGACACTTACAAGGTTTGTATAAACGTGAAAATCTAGACCCCAAAGTGCATACCTTTAAGAACTAAGACCTAATAAGCGTATTTTACGTTTATATTTTATCTTTTAAGCCCTGCGACTTTTTCTAAATCTGTTTTTTAAACAAATATAAACAAATTCAAAACAACGTATGTAAAAATCTACAGCTCTGTAGGTAAGCGCTTTATATGAAAACTAGCTAATGGCCAAACGTTCGCGTAGCGGAAACTTGAATTTCTCCGAAGTTTATGCATGCAGTAATTTTATTCATACATACACAATTATTACACACTAATTTTTGGACACATCTCTTTTCTTCTAAAGTCTATGGATTAAAAAAAGTTCCGCCAGGACAACGTTCGCACAGCGGAATCAGTTTTTGGTGAATTTCTCCACAATGGCTGCGTGCACAATTTTTTTTTACCATACACAATTATACGACGTCATACACTAAATATCTGCATAATTCAAATCTTTAAAGTCCACAACATTCCGCTGCGCGAACGCACACCAATAAGCCTGATATAGTGGTGGTGGAGCGGCGCGCTATGATTGTTGACATAACGGTTCCGCATGACGAGAACCTCGTGAAAGCTGAGAAAGATAAGCAAATTAAGTATATTGACTTGGCGCCCGAGGTTGTCGACGTGTGGGATGTGGACTCAGCGATCATTGTGCCGATAGTCGTATTTGCCAATGGCTTAATTGCCAAGAGCCTCGACCAATACCTGAGGAGGCTCTCGTTAGGCAGCTGGATCAAGGGCTTGATTCTGAAAGTGGTACTCATGGACATAATTATTGTTAGGAGGTTCCTTTCTCTAGAGCCCTGACCGCCGCGCCGGTAGCTTGGACCCTGTTCCCGATACCGGTGGGCTACCTACTATTTTTTATATTTTTAAATGTTTTTTTTTTATGTTTTAAGTTTTAGAAATATTTAAAAATGTAACTTATATGTGAAGAAATCAATAAATGAACAAAATAATGCTCATACTATACTTCAATAGACTCGGGTGGCCCACCCGCTTTAAGTTTTACTAACTAGTTAGCTGTAACAGTCTGGAAAGCCCGCGAAATAAAGTGCGTTTTTTTTTTAATTTGGCATGTCATGTCTGGCTGTACGTAAATAAAAAAAAATGATTAGCGACCGTAACAAATGTTTTTACAGAGTCGCAATATTTATTAAAACCATCTAAATTCATATAATCTCACTTTTGAACCGACGAAAAAAGGAGGTTCTCAATTCGACATGTACATTTTTTTTTTATGTATGCACTACTACGCATAACTTTTTACTAAGACGTCCGATTTAAAAAAAATGTCATCATTGGACAGAGTATATTTTGGATGGGAAATCAAATAATTTACCCCGGTCTGGGCGGAGCGGAAAGGGAGTGCCAGACTTTTCCTGACTGCAACCCATCCATATTCCTTCTTTTGCCCTTTTTGTGCCGGGGCCACAGTATCTCTTTCGAACAACCCGATACCCCGGCAGGCAGTAGCCCTGGCATGCCCTCTGCTTCATATACTCCCATCGAATAACTTTTTCATGAAGAGAAGCGCTGCTTAACCTTTTGAACCCAGAGCATGGACGCGCCCTCTACGCCAAATCACTTAATTTTTGACACATTTTTGTGTCGTTGTCGTCCAAGGCAAGCACGCTTGCTTGTCACATTTATGTAACAACTAGCTTTTGCCCACAGCTTAGCTCGAGTTAAATTCGTAAAATTAATAAACACAGTTCCCCTTTCCTGATTTGCAGGTACCTGCTACCTGTAGTTTTGCCCTTGCGCCTTATTGATTGTAATAGGAATGCTAAGTTTTCCCTTTTCTTCCCTCTTTATAACTAAAAAAAATAAATAAAGCCTGTGTCCGTCTCCAGGGTCTCAACTATCTCAGTACCAAAATTCATCAAAATCTGTTAAGCCATTTAGACTTAACGAAACAAACAAACTCACTTTTGCTTTTATAATATTAGTAAGGATAGTGCTCAAAAGGTTTGAATGTCTTAAGTTCCTACGAGGGAACATAAGGTAAGTGGATATTTAAAGAAAACTAATACAATATTATTACAATACAATCGAAAGTATGATAGGATAGGGCAACTAAATAAAACTCAGAATGATAATTTATCCGTAAAGACCTATATTTATTGATTTATTTATATTTTGTTGACATAATCCATGTGTGCCCGTTCATTAATTCCGAGAGCCGTATGAGCAGCCACGCTGACTTACTGTCAACCGCTTTGGAAGTCAAAACTTGCCATTTACAACAATATATTTAATATCTCATAGTGTTTATGGTGCCCTAGTACAATCAGTTGACCGAAAAGAACAGCTTCCGTGAAACATTGATAGCAGCGACCAAACAGCAACCAAATTCCAAGGTAGATACAGACTAAAATAATATTCTCTCACATTTATTTATTTAACATCTTGATCTTGTAGAACATTGTCATAAGGTTCTTGTCATAGGAACAATAAATCTCACGTCCACAATAAAATTGTCGTAGTTACCGACGCTTTTCATGAAAAAACTATCGCTTGTGTTAATCAATGACTAATTGACGCATTACATATATCACACACCTAGATTTTAAACAAAGACAACTCAAATATCGTTAATTTTTAAATAAGTACTCCGTTTTTGCGGATGGGAATTACCCACCCATGTTCCTTCTATTGCCTTTTATGTTCCGGGGCCGCGGTATCTCTTTCGAACAACCCTTCACCCCGTGCGGCGGTGACCCTGGCAGGCCCCTCTGCTTTGAGCGCGTTGTATTCGAATGCTCGGTGATCATACGTAACTATCCAAAATAACACAACGCTTACTTAGAGTGACATTTTCTAACCTATATAAGATCTATAATAAATTTAATGTTCATAACTTCTTATAAAAGAGGATTATACGGTTTTTTCGTCTACTGAAAATAATACCTTTTTCAATACACGTCCTTGAAAATTGACTTATATTGCACTACAATTAGGTTCAACATGCAATGTATACCGGCGTCATACTTTAAAAAAAAATAAAACAAATTCGATCACAGTTTCATAGCGATTAATGACAAAAATACTTGTCGTTCTGTTATTTAATTTCTTCGTAAGTGTATTTTGTATTCGACGTTTGATTCACTGGTGTTCTCGGCTTTATAACACCCTCGCCTACCGGCTCAGCTGTTAATTCCGCCTCGAACGCAATGACAAAGCTTTCTCACTTGAATCAAAATGTACTATTTTTGAGTTATCACTGATTAAATATAGGTGTGCGATATGTCAGTTTATTTCAATTTATGAGTATTGTTTTTGACGTTTGATGACGATAAATTTTATTGATGTCTCATATAGCTTTAAAATATATCACTGTTTTAATAATATCACGCTTTGTAATACCCCAAGAGCTAGGCAGAGGTAACCGGAAGAAGTAAACCCACATATCACTAGTCATGTTCATATAAATACTGCCCAAATTGAGAACAAACTAGGCATATAATCATGATTTTAGAATTACTAATCAATCCTTCAGTGCAACACAGACGACGATGGCGAACACAGATGGCGACGATTTCTGAAGTCAGTTCATTATTTCATTCAGAAATCGTCGCCATTTTCCTGCCCATGTCTCATTCTATTTGTGGTCCGCACAACACGTTTTCTTCTTCCATTCTCCCCTGTCAAACGTCACATTAATTGATTTCACGTGAATTTCATTCAGAAATATTGATATTCCCAACAGTGAAATATACAAAAGCTATATGTGACGTCGCACCCTATTACCGTTACGTTAGCAACGCAGTTATTTTCACATCCACTAACTTTAGGCGACTCATTTAGGCATTCACTTAAGCGTCTCCTAGAGTTAGTGAAAATTAAAACACTAGCTTTGTTTTTAACACTGTGAAAATACACCATAGAAACATAATACTTAGTAATTCTATAATCATATAATATTTTAATAACTCATTGTCGCTGTGAGTGGCCACTGTAGAAACTTTTCAGTCAACATAAACATATTATACAGGGTTATTTGTAAAACACTGGCATCGTCTCAGGACCATGTTACTAACATCATAATCAACAACTTTTGTTCTAGGACATTTAAACATTTATCATATTTTAAGTTCATCAGATTTTCATACAAAAATAAAAATATTGAAATTGAACTCTCTAAATGTTACGAAATCTATGCGAAGCAAACGTACCTACAAGCGGCGGTGTAGGTATGTAGGTACAGCAAAATACGGAGTTGAAATGTGTTAGATAGGACAACGAAATCTTGAAGATTTGTTTTTGGTAAATGTATAAAATTTTGTAAAAAATCATAGAACAAAAGATGTTGTTTATGATGATTGTAATACAGTCCTGCAAGGTTGTCAGTGTTTTACAAATAACCCTGTATAGGATGTATAAGAACCTTTCACGAAGCCATCAAGCTTTATGTACACACGCCAGCACATCAACCTACACCTAACCATTATAACCTGATCAGGTTAAAATGGTTAGGTGTAGGTTGATGTGCCGTCGTGTGTAGATCACACTAAGTAACTATATGCAAAAAATATTTTGCTAGGAAACCAGTCTTTTGGGATGATGGATGTATTCAATAATATGGGAGCCCGTAGGGTAATACAAGTAGTTCAAGTAAAGTGACAACACAGTTGGAGCAGTGGCTGAGCGATCGACTGTCGCGCTGCGTGTCGCGGGTTCGAAATATTTGTATGGCTTACAGATTTGGTTCCGGGTCTGGCTGTTTGTGTATGTGAGTTTAAATCTTTGTAAACACACCCATAATACAGGAGAAATTCCTAGAGTGGGGCAACGTTTCTTTTTTAAATAAAACTTGTAAACTCTAAAAATGATCGCAATGACGAGAAGAACAGGGAGCTTGTTGCAGATGAGAAATCATCAAATAACTTCCCTCGCTCTGGGCGGAGCGGGGGGGAGACTCAGACTTGTACTGACAAAAACCCACCCATGTTCCTTCTGCCCTTTAAGTACCGGGGCCGTGGTATCTCTTTCGAACAACCCGCAACCCTGGCAGAAGAACAGGGGGCTCTTGACAGACTAAAGAACAGAGTGATCCAATGAGGGTTCCAAAGACGAGGACTACAGATAGCTTTCAGGTTCATAAAGAGTCCTTGTACATTTACTACATAGTTAGTTCCAGGTTATTGTTGTAGATATCGCGCTGTACGCAGTTGGTACGTGGGTGCAGGTCAGCGTGTGGTTGCCGCTACGCGCTAGTGTGTCAGTGGTTGGGCGGCGTCTTGGCGGGCGACGCGGGCGGCGGCGCGGGCCAGTCGTCGGCGCCCTCGTACTGCGTGTTCTCCAGGCGGGTGATGAGACGCTCGTCTTCGTCGCCGAACTCTCCGCCCATTAGCGAAGGTTCACCGACTACCATAACATCCTGGGGAGAAGAGAAATGGCATTGAATGAGATTGTTTATTTATTTTATTTACGACTAGCTTCCGCCCGCGACTACGTCCGCGTGGTACAGTTACTTTGGGCTGACGCTAACTTAATGATCAAAAAAATAATCTTTCTCCCCTTTTCTCACATCTTTTAAAACCCAAAATTCATAAAAAATAGTTTAGCCATTTAGGCGTGAAGACGTAACAAACAAACAAACTCACTGTCGCTTTTATAATATTAGTAAGGATTTATGTACACACGACGGCACATCAACCTACACAAAACCATTTTAACCTGATCTCTCTACTACGGTGTGCGATCCGTAGTAGAGATCAGGTTATAATAGTTTAGAATAGGTTGACATGCCGTATGTACACACTCAATACAGGAAAAAACAGCAACAGAAAATAGGTACAAAGTTAATGATTATTTCTAAAGAAATCTCTTCCAGGATACCAACAATAATTTTTCACGCGCCAAAAAGTTAATTTGTTTCTTTTTTTTTTCAATAAACAGCTTTTTATTTGTAAGCCTGTTCGAAATTTAAATAAAATCTTTGATGATAAGTTACCTCTTTGGTTTGTGAGTTAAAGATCGTTCCATTTTTAAATTACAGATATGATTAGTAATTTATAATATGGCCGATAAAACAAGACAGATATGGATTTTCATACAACTTTTACCGGCCGCTGCTCGCATGTATATGGTCAGTACAGCAATTTCGATTCATCTCGAGGAAGACTGCCAAAATAATAATCAAATTCCTAAGCATATTTGAGAAAAATACATAATAGTTTGATAACAACGGCACGGTTAGCGCAGAGGATGGTCGATCCTGCTGGGGTGATTGTGTCCCCGCACCCCAGCCAGAAGTGACGAGAAGGAACACCGTGTGGTTTTAGTCAGTAGGAGTCTGACAGACCCCTCCGTAATGGCGGAGGACATCAATTGAGGATTTCCACACGCAAAAAAAAAAGAGGATAATCGATCAACCGATCGCGGGTTCGATCCCCGTACGGAACAAATATTTGTATGACGTACAGTTATTTTGAGTCTGGCTGTTTGTGTATGTGAATTTAAATGTTTGTAAACGCACCCACGCTACAGGAGAAATTCCCAAGTTTAAAAAAATTCAAAAAATGTATGTACCTGGCTTGCTAGACTGAAGTTAGGTCCGGGAGATCGTTTCTTGGCGGGCGCGGGCGGCGCGGCGTTGGGTCCGCCGCTGCCCTTGCGCTTGCGTCGCTTGCTGGCGGGCCGCTGGGACTCTGTGGGGGCACCATACTCGATACTGTTACTAACTTGTCATGCTCACTCACATGTCTCACTGATGGTGGCGCGTGTCGTTGAATTGAATGGTGCTGATCTTTGAGACATGTTCGTGAACGGGCGCTGTCTGTTGCCACGGCTTATTGGAATTAACTTTTTGTTTTACTATGGACACTTTTAATGTGCACGTCTTGCTACATCGTTCTTACATAGTTTACCATATTAACACGAATGATGTAGTCACAAGACATAATAACTTGTGAAAGTACTGTAGTTAGCCACACCAAAGCGTTGATCTCTATGGTGATGAATGGGCAACAAACTCCTTATTCCTCAAAATTATTTATTATGTACAAAAAACCTGTATACACTCAACAAAAATAATCGTCGCGACACCACACTGTTCAATGCGAAATAGAAAGACAAAACGAAAATAACTGGCTTGCTTTCTATGAGAGAGAGAGAGACAGACAGAGAAACACGCTCACGCCGCACGGTTTACAACTATAGCAAAAAGTGTCGTTACATCGTTTGGTCTTAATATTTTCCGTCTAGCCCCCTTTCGCAACGCGCGATAAGGAACTTTGTCCATAAAAATCCACCGTGTTTATTTTTGTACTGACCAGGGGGCGCTACCATCCGCTGCCACTTCTGAAACAGCGTGGTCTTGAGACAGTCCCGCGGAGACAGCGCGTACGCCTTGTGTCGCGACATCAGCTCCTGCATCGGCTCCAGGATAACGCACAACTGGAATACAACACAAACACTTGATTAGAACTATCTTATTACATTAAATTCAAATATTTGTAACTCGCACGGCTATCTGATCCCAAGCTAAGCAGAGCTTGTGTTATGGTAACCAGACAACTGATAAACATACTTATATAATTTATAAATACATACATATTATAGATAAATCACACCCAGACACAGAACAAACAATCATGCTCATCACACAAAGTTTGTCCTGGGTGGGAATCGAACCCACGACCTCCGGCTCAGCAATCAGGGCCACTAACCACTAGACCAACAGGCCCGTCAACCGTATTCTTTCTTATTTCTTTCTTTCTTACATACTCGCGTGGTTATAAATATACAATGTATCTTTATGAATTGTAGCCTATGTGTTGTTCTGATACTACCTTCCGCCCGCGACTTCGTCCGCGTGGCATAGTTACTTTGGGCTAACGCTAACTTTAACCCGCGTGATGCTCGAAAAAAAATATCTTTCTCTCCCCTTTTCTTCCCTCTTACTCTCCCTTTTCTCACTTTTTTAGCCTATATCCGTCTCCAGGGTCCCGTCCCAACTATCTCTGTACCAAAATTCATCGAAATCGGTTAAGCCATTCAGGCGTGAAGACGTAACAAACAAAAAACTCACTTTCGCTTTTATAATATTAGTAAGGATTTTGTTTTCGTTCGAGGCGGAATTAACACACGAGCCAATAAGCGAGGGTGTTATAGAGCCGAGAACAACACTGCCTGGACGCAAGCGTGACTGCTGAGCATAAGATCTTGGAATCAATTCCCTGCAAAGTGTTTTTGGGTTTTATTCAATTCGGCAGAAATATATAAATAATAAAATAAGCATTGCCATCCAACGCGGTAATGCTGCCAGCCTTCTGGGCACTTTACCTGTTGACGGCGATACGGACGAATTTTTTGACGCCCTGTAATTTTCCATTTTTTACTTGTATATATTTTTATTATTAGTTTGTGTACATTTATAGGTTGTATATATTTAGTAATTAATTTAATTATATGATGAATATGTATCAAATAAATTAATACTTGTATTGCTAAAATAATGAACTATCTAATATATAAAATTCTCGTGTCACAGTTTTCGTTCCCATACTCCTCCGAAACGGCTCGACCGATTCTTATGAAATTTTATATGCATATTCAGTAGGTCTGAGAATCGGCCAACATCTATTTTTCATACCCCTAAGTGAGCAGCCGGGGTGAAACCGCTGGGCACAGCTAGTTTTATTATATTCGGCAGATGTACGAAGTACTAGGCACGCATAGCTTACCCGGAGGTAGTTGAGCGTGGAGTTGGTGATGCCCTGGCGCGTTATGTTCTTGGCGAGCGCGTCTAGCGCGGCGTGGTCGGGAGCGAAGTACTAGGCGCGCATAGCTTACCCGGAGGTAGTTGAGCGTGGAGTTGGTGATGCCCTGGCGCGTTATGTTCTTGGCGAGCGCGTCTAGCGCGGCGTGGTCGGGAGCGAAGTACTAGGCGCGCATAGCTTACCCGGAGGTAGTTGAGCGTGGAGTTGGTGATGCCCTGGCGCGTTATGTTCTTGGCGAGCGCGTCTAGCGCGGCGTGGTCGGGAGCGAAGTACTAGGCGCGCATAGCTTACCCGGAGGTAGTTGAGCGTGGAGTTGGTGATGCCCTGGCGCGTTATGTTCTTGGCGAGCGCGTCTAGCGCGGCGTGGTCGGGAGCGAAGTACTAGGCGCGCATAGCTTACCCGGAGGTAGTTGAGCGTGGAGTTGGTGATGCCCTGGCGCGTTATGTTCTTGGCGAGCGCGTCTAGCGCGGCGTGGTCGGGAGCGAAGTACTAGGCGCGCATAGCTTACCCGGAGGTAGTTGAGCGTGGAGTTGGTGATGCCCTGGCGCGTTATGTTCTTGGCGAGCGCGTCTAGCGCGGCGTGGTCGGGAGCGAAGTACTAGGCGCGCATAGCTTACCCGGAGGTAGTTGAGCGTGGAGTTGGTGATGCCCTGGCGCGTTATGTTCTTGGCGAGCGCGTCTAGCGCGGCGTGGTCGGGAGCGAAGTACTAGGCGCGCATAGCTTACCCGGAGGTAGTTGAGCGTGGAGTTGGTGATGCCCTGGCGCGTTATGTTCTTGGCGAGCGCGTCTAGCGCGGCGTGGTCGGGAGCGAAGTACTAGGCGCGCATAGCTTACCCGGAGGTAGTTGAGCGTGGAGTTGGTGATGCCCTGGCGCGTTATGTTCTTGGCGAGCGCGTCTAGCGCGGCGTGGTCGGGCGGGTGCACGGCGGCGCGAGGGATCAGCTCACGGTGTGCTCGCACGGCGAGGTGCCACGTTTTGATGCGCATCAGGTCGTCGAACGTGAATTCCAGGATTAGACGGCCTTCTGTGCATACCTGAAGAAAGTTTGAACTTTTATAAACCAACTGCGTCCGCAGAAAAACCATATTCGATCTATTACACCACCTCCCGGGAACATTTAAAACTACAACCAATAGTAGCCCACCGGTATCGGGAACAGCGTCCAAGCTACTGGCAGTCAGGGCTCCAGAGAGAGGAACCTCCTCTAGGAGTACTGCTTTCTGTATCAAACCCTTGATCCAGCCGTCTAAAGAGAGCTTCCTCAGATGTTGGTCGAGGCTCTTGGCAATTTAAAGCCATTGGCTGTAACAACTATCGGCACAATGATCGCTGAGTCCACATCCTACATGTCGACAACCTCGGGAGCCACGATAATTTTTTTTATCTTTCTTGGCTTTCACTAGGTTCTCCTCATGCGGGACCGTTATATCAACAATCTAGCCGGTCTGATCGATCCTCCACCACTTTACCAGGTTTATTGGCAACAAAAGTATTACAAAAAATACAAGATCGTAGTTACATCATTTATATTGAGAACGATGGAGAAAAACGACACAAAAAGAGCATCGAGACTAAGTTAACTAAATAAATTAAAATGAACTGCAACATATTGAGGTAAGACCTCCGACGGGCGCCGCGAGACCACTCCCGGCCACCGTAGATGCGGGCCTGTGGACGGTGAGCAATGGGTAGCTCACCGTCCGTCCGTCTATTAACGACAGGCCGTCGACGTCGACGTCGACGGCGCGTTAGTGTTCCACGCGCGCCTCAAACAGATGTCAGCAAAGCAGAGGGACGCCAGGGACACCGGCGCACGGGGTAGCAGGTTGTTCGAAAGAGATACCGCGGCCCCGGAACGTAAAGGGCAATAGAAGGAACATGGGTGGGTTAGTACAAGTCTGACACTCCCGCCCGCTCCGCCCAGAGCGGGGGAAGTTATTTGATGATATACCATCACAAAAAAAGACGTAATTTTAAGTAAACTTACTTTAGTAAACATAGGTTTCCCGTGATGCGTGACCATGGTACAATGATCACAATCCAGGGTTATGCTGGTGTTGTGAAACGATTCCTTGGGCTGGCGCATCGTGTAGTACAACTCTGACACGCCGCCCTCATAGATACTGCGGAAGTACCGTGGTATCAGGGTCCTTCCTATCGCTGGAAATTGAAAAAGATTGTTTTTTACACACTTGCCCCAAAAAAGGAGTGTTACGTTTTTTTATGTGAGTTTCTTTATTCAATCATAACTTCTAAACGCCTGAACTGATTTACATGTATGGGGTATCGTTACAATCCTTGCATCGTCCCGAGTAACATAGGCTATTTAAAAAGTATAGAAAACCAATGTGGCTGATATGATAAATAATTGAACATCCCACACATTTTTTTTTATTATTTATTTTGTTAATGCATGTGATTATTGAAATTTTTAATCGCAGTCGGGGGACTTTTTATACAAGAAAGTATTCTACAGATTGGTCCCCTGACCGCGATGTTTTTTTTTTGTTTTTGTTATCAGTGATTCCCTTCCATCTTTGTTCCTAGCACATTCCATCGGCAAATGTAAAACTAACATCTTGTTCTTTTCAGTAAATTTTTTTATTTTTGTAAAACCAACTTATCTTTATTAGCAATGTAGATACTAATAATATACATTTAAACCTTCCTCTTGAATCACTTTATTCTATTGCTGAAAACTGTATTGAAATCTGTCGAGTATTTTGAAAAATTTTAGCGAACAGACACGGTGGAAGCGATTTATACTGTGTCAAATCCTCTTGACCGTTTTTGGGCACGGTGGCCAAACTCAACAGATTAGCATTCATCGTAGAGACAACTCAAAGACCGTAAATTTATAGTGACCATTGAATTCGGTGATGAATTTTCATAATGACATTTCACAACCTATTTCATCATCTGCCTAGCCTTTTCCCAACTATGTCGGGGTCGGCTTCCAGTCTAACCGGATGCAGCTGAATACCAGTATTTTACATGGAGCGACTGCCTATCTGACCTCCATAACCCAGTTAGTACTGGGTAATGCGATACCCCTTGGTAAGACTGGTTGTCAGACTTCGGCACATTGACTACGTGTAACGACTATCAAAGATATACAAATGACAGCCGGGACCAACGGCTTAACGTGCTTTCCGAGGCATTTCACAACCTATTTATGATCTAAAATAAATGTAATATTCATAGCTTCCCTCCCATACAAACAGTAATACGTTTTATTAGTCTCCTGAAAAAGGAACTTTTCGTATTTGATTCACGTGGGAATTTGTCACTGCCGTTCTCGGTTCTATAACACCCTCGCCTGACGGCTCGTGTGTTAATTCCGCCTCGAACGCAATGACAAATTTTCCTAACTTGAATCAAAATGTAGGTACTGTTTAGACTTGTCTCACTTTAGATCTAAATGTGAGAAATACAATGTGTCCGGTCATGGACTAGCGATATTCTAGATACTTATTTAAAGAGTGTTTTAATATACTATTACGATACATACACACTTGGGTCTAATTCACTTCCCCGCTTTTTAGCAGCCATTTTCAGATATTCTCTATGCGTGTACAAAAAAATATCATATCTTCCTATAAGTTTTGGTCTTACTGAGACGAAAATAGGTTTATTCAGAGGGTAACAATATTGTCTATTGTTTAAATTAAGAAATGATAAGCTTACGTTTTCGTAACTTTAGAAAACAAGATTAAAGTCCAAAAAAATATGCAAATCCACGAAAGATTTGTAAACTTTTTTGTGAAAAAAAATGGTAGATTTTTTTTTGAAATTCAATAAATTTGAGTACTAGAATGTTTGTTATGTGTAAGTACACAGAATATCGCTAGTCCGTGACCGGACACTTAGTATAAATTCCGGGTGTACCAGGAGAGCATAATCTCGAAGCGTACTCACTGTATCTTTTAGGTCCATCTTCTAAACAGAATGTGAGGGTCAGCGTCGCATCGTCTTCAAAGAATTCTGTCGCAAACGCGTCCCACCATAGGTTGTCTGAATCCTGGAATATATAAAGGACAGTTTTAAGGGTTTGCACATGAAGTTAATATTGCAGCAACTGGCAGGCAACTAACTGTTTATATATTTTTCAATTGGGCTGCGCACACATAGCAATTTTAGTTTCGATTTCTGGTGATTGTCAACAGTTTTCAGTTGCTATAATCGATGACTAAGTTAGTTCCTAATTGCTGCAACTAGCAACTAATAAATATTATACCGATTTTTAAAGTTGCCGGTTTCCTTAACTGATTCATTTATTGTTTAAAAAGAAACGTTGCCCCACACTGTGTCCCACACTAGGAATTTCTCCTGTATCGTGGGAGCGTTTACAAACATTTAAACTCACATACACAAGCAGCCAGACCCGAAACAACTGTCTGTAGGTCATACAAATATTTATTCCGTGCGGGGATTGAACCCGCGACACGCAGCACTGCAGTCGATCGCTCAGCTACTGCGCCAACCGTGCCGTCCGCGTCGTGCTGTCATTCACACTCTCCCTGTGCCCGGTAATGCCAGTGTCGCTCAACACGCTGGTAGATTAAACAACTCGGCTATGAAAGTTGCTCACAGATTGTCATAAAATTGCGGCAACCGTAAACGTTACAGCAACTATCAACTTTTTACAGGAAACTTAAAAGATAGGTACTAAAAAAGCTGAAATAAAAAACTCTTTTTGAAAAAAAAAAATGAAACCGACTTCCAAAAAAAATACAATTAAAAAGTGGAAAACAACTTTACTTCCGGAAGTTGGTGATTTGTGTTGGTTTCATTAACATTTTGCCAGTTTATTGAAAGTTTTTTATTTAAGCATTTTTAGTTATACTAATACTCCGCCACCATATTCCATCTTTTTTCTCTTTGTTCCTGGGCCGCGGTATCTCTTTCGAAGAACCCGCAACTCCGGCAGGCAGTGTCAGGTCCCTCTGCTTTACTGACATCTCTTTTGAAGATCAGCTACCCAGTGCTGAACGTCCACAGACCGGCGGCATCTACGGTCGCCGTAAGTCGTCTCGCGGCGCCCGACGCGCGACGCCCGGAGCGTCTCCGCGGCTGGGTTGGTTTGAGGTTCTCTCTCTCAAACGTCCAGCCACCTCATTAGATACCGAATGGTTTCAAGTGTGCCTATTAATTTAAATAGATCCCTCAATTTCATCATCAGACCCTGATGTGACCCTAGGCAGTATAGGGTATTCAATCAAAAAAGAATTTTAAAAATCGGTCCTGGTGTATTTGCGTAATCGGGGAACATACAATAAATTACAGCCAGCCCGCGATGCTGAACCCGTAAGTTCAAACTAGTCCCCAAATAATATCATTCAGATCCAGCCTGTCCCTTTGCTGTCCTCAGCGACGCCCTAAGCCGAGGCAACCCCACAGGGAGTGCCCTTAGCGTGTAGTCACTAAGTTTTTAAGTTTCTTTTGCCCTGGAAGTCTAAATTTCAAGCCACCCATAAGAATTTCCCGGTTTAGACGACAATCTTCTTGATTGAACTACAAGATGCCATTCACAAAAAAAAGTATTAAGAACCTCTATTTGAAGTCGATAAAGAGTATAAAGATACTAACCTCAGTCCTCTGTTGTAACCGTTTATTGAGTTCGTAAACTCTGTAGTCAGGTTGACCGAAATAGGGGGCATGCCGCCTGGAAAAATAGAGAAAAACAACTGTTAAAATAATATAAACTATCACACTTAAAGGTATGATTCCGAATCACGCTGCACGCAGCAGTGAAATGAGACTAGCTCCCGCCCGCGACTTCGTCCGCGTGGCATAGTTACTTTGGGCTTTAAGCCGCATGATGATCGAAAGAAAATTATCTTTCTCTCCCTTTATCTTCCCTCTTACTCCCCCTTTTCTCACATTTTTTTAGCCTATGTCCGTCTCCAGGGTCCCAACTATCTCTGTACTAAAAATCATCAATATCGGTTTGGTCAAATAGGCGTGAAGACGTTACAAACTCACTTTCGCTTTTATAATATTAGTAAGGATTACATTCCGAGCTAGTCAGCAATGTCGCGGCATCAGGCAGTGTCACCCTACCGCCGCGACAGACCGGGGGCCAGTCTGCTATTACAATAGTGTCAGAATGGTCGATCACTGATCGCATTGTGGTTGATTTTGATAATTTTGGTAATCTACTACATACTAAACTTGTCAAAATCAACCATTATGCGATCAGTGATCGACCATTCTGACACCATTGTAATAGCAGACTTAGGCCCCAGTAGTAGTGACGCGCAACAGTAAGCCAGCAACGCTAAGCCTCTGGCCAAAGTAAAAGCCAGCTCTTGGGTCAAGGGCTGGCTTTGGAAGTTATTTGATGATTTCCCACCCAAAAAAAAAAAGCCCTTGGGTCACGGGAAGTGTCAACCAAACGTTTTGAAATTTCTTTAAAAAGGCTGTGAGCACAAGGACCCTGTAAAGTAACGAATACACAACAACGCATCACCACGAACAGAGCAACACTGCCGCCTTGCTCGGAATCAGCGCGACAGGCAGCACTGCTGGGCAGCACCTTAGTGGCAGCAATACGGCAACAGCACTGCTGCTTGTTGCCTAGTTCGGAGTCATACCTTTTACCATTACAGGCACTATTGAATGCCAATTCAAATACTTAGTTTAAAAAACTAAAAACACGCATTTAGCACGCACTAAATTTTTTTTGGATTTAAGTCACGTGACAATTTTTTTTCGTATTCCTGACAGCAAACCCTTTCATTTGATACCCATATCATGGAGGTGGATTTCAAAAGGCCAGTCCGCCATCTTGGGGATGCCGCCATATTGGATTTGTAATGACGTTTCTTAGCTAGTCATGGACCGGGAAGTGGGTTAAATTAAGTTTCTAAGATTTTCTTACATAAATGTATGTGTTACAAGTGAAGCTAATATAAGCGTGTTAAACAGCCATTCGCGAACCGAGGTTTCCATACAAACTTGCGACATAAACAGCCATATCTTTTGGCTGCAAAGACTTAGAGGGTTTATTTTTATTCACAGCACAAAGGGATCAAAGAGTTGAGTATATGTTAAAAATTTCAACTCGATACCTCCACGCGTTCCGGAGATAAAGGGTCTTGAATATATAGAACACTAGCTTTTGCCCGCGGCTTCGCTCGCGTTAAATTCGGGGTAACACAGTTCCCCTTGCGCCTTATTGATTTGTAATAGCGACGCTAAGTTTTCCCTTTTCTTCCCTCTTTCTCCCTCACATCTCACTTTTTTTAAATAAAAATTATAGCCTATGTCCGTCTCCTGGTTCCCAACTATCTCTGTACCAAAATTCATCAAAATCAGTGTAACCATTAAAGCGTGAAGAGGTAACAAACAAACAAACTCACTTTCGCTTTTATAATATTAGTAAGGATTAAAATAAAAACAAAAAAGTGAAGCTACAGTCCCATTCACAAGGCATGATATAACTTACGAGAGTACTGTAGTTGCCCATTCCAAAGGGTAGATCTCTATGGAGAAGAATGGGCAAGAGACTCCATAAACACATTTATGAAACAAAATATTGCTCTAAAGTTACATGATTCATGTTGAGATTTAACATGTAATATTTGAATGAGTGGAAAGCTCGTGGTTAAATAATAATAATTAGGTTAAGCCACGCTTGCCTAGGTTGGTCTGTGTGTCCCGGCTGTCAATTGTAGATCTTTAACAGTCGTTACAGGTAGACAGTTTCCTGAAATTCTGACAACCAATTAGTTACACTTACAGCATAGTACTACGTATGATAGGACTGCGTAGGCCCGACAATAAGTCATGGTTACTTCAGAAAACGTATAGTAAGATAAGAAGTTAAAAAGCGTCTAGGTTTCTACAGGGCTCACAATTTCCACTCATTCAAATCATCATATGCCTAGCCTTTTCCCAACTATATTGAGGTAGGCTTCCAGTCTTACCGGATGCAGCTGAATATCAGTATTTTACATGGAGCGACTGCCTATCTGACCTCCACGACCCAGTTAGTACTGGGTAATGCAACACCCCTTGGTAACACTGGTTGTCAGACTTTCGGAACACTGACTACCTGTAACGACTGTCAAACAGCTACAAATGACAGCCGGGACCAACAGCTTAACGTGCTTTCCGAGGCACGATGAAAACTCGGTATGTAACGGATGGGCACCCATCCACAGACCAACCTATACAAGCGCTGCTTAACCTAAAAATCGACCCGAGCGGTTGCTATCATTTATCGACTGAAATACGTAATAATTTCTCCATCAATTCAGTTCAACATAGAAGTGTTATTTTTACGGTGTTTCATGACGTAATCAACCATTGACGTCATCGGTCGAAGCCTTACGTTCGTTTCCAATTGTCGGGAAAAACAACAGCATTTGTATGAGTTTCTGTAATTATTCGATTGACTGCATAACATCATCACGTCTGTTAATACGAAAGGATATGCATAGGTATACTACACCCACATTAAACTAAATTAAACAATCAACGTGGCAATTTTTTTTTAATCGTCTCCTCACCCTAGAATTTCTCCTGTATCGTGGGTGCGTTTACAAACATTTAAACTCACATACACAAACAGCCAGATCCGGAACAACTATCTGTAGGCCATACAAATATTTGTTCCGTGCGGGGATCGAACCCGCGACACGCAGCGCAGCAGTCGATCGCTCAGCCACTGCGCCAACCGTGTCGTCCAAAATATGATGAAAGGAAAAATTCCTAGTGTGGGGTTTTGTTAATTTTTTTGTTGTTTTTAATTTATGGATAAAAAATTAAAGAATTATTAATTAATGGTCATGATGATAATAGTTCACATCAAGTAAGTTCGATTTCTTAATTAAGGTTATACATTTGCGAAGACCCAAGGGCTGGCTTTTATCTTGGCCAGAGGCAAGCGTTGCAAAACAACGTGGCAACGCGGCCAGTCTCTCGGACATTAACAACTGACAGTGTTGAAAACAATTTTTAGACACTATATAAAAAAAATCTAGGTTTAAAACTTTATTTTTGCTAAGGTAGGCTTATCCCATATTACATGGGAATTATGCAAAATTCACGAAATATCGATGTTCCCTGCCTTACCTGCTATAAAAAAGAGGTTTGATGTTTAGTAGCAATAAGTCATTTGAGTGTAAATGCAAATACAGTTTTTCTAGGCGCTGATTATTTATATCGACGAAAGTCATTCAGCCTACGCTCAACGCAATTCTTGTAATAAAAAAAATAGGGACACAATTTTTTTTTTCGGACTTGACCCTGTTTAGTTAAAATGTACCAAGCCACACGTTGACGTCAGTCATTCAAATTCTGACTGAAATTGAGATAAAAAGAACTAACAATTTTTTTTTCGGGTTTTTTTTTATCCTGTAATTCTAAATATTGTGTAAATATTTTTAATCCAATATCCATACACGCAAACACTTAAAATAAAATAAAAAAAATTATAAACTACAAAAATGAAAGCGTATCGATTGGTAGGATCGGATTGGTTCATTAAATGAACCAATCCCGCATTTTCACAAAATTACAGAAGAAGTTGTCTAATCCAACGTTGTGTTCAAATTGTGTCCAAAAATGTTTAACAAAACTAATATATAAAATAATTAAAAGGTTAACAAATCATCTTCGCCATGATTTGTTAACCTTTTAATTATTTTTCATGACTAAACTTAGGTCGTTAGCTTAATTAACCCTTGATCAAAAATATTAAGAGGGTTAACTTATTTATTACGTTCACGTAACCTTCATCATTTGCTACATAAAAAAAAATAAGTATGAATTTGGCATGTATAAATTGAGTAATCGATCTTCATAATCTGTCAATAAAAATATAGTCGTTTGTTGTATTCACGTATTGATTCACGTAATATTTCTAAACCACTATTGACACATTTTTTTTCGTATGAAATCTAGCTGACACGTGAAGGCTAGTTTCTAAAAGACATAACTCTCTCTGTCACCTGCTTAAAAGTACTAGGCGCTCATATGTTTCAAAGAGGTGTGTTTACCTAAAATATGGTTCTGGTATGGGGTGGTACATCGGCGGCGGCGGCGGCGGCGCATACTCGTGGTATTGTATATGCGACGGGTGGTGCGGCGAGAGATGGTGGCCGTACTCGCGGTACTCGCCCTCGCCGCCGAGCGAGCCCAGCGCCACCGGCATGTAGGCCACCTTGGTCACCGACGCATCTTCGTGTCACTTGTTGGTCGCGCGATAGATACGATCGATGCTCTTTGACGGTATGAGCTCCTGGTACCTTGTAGATTACTTTCTTCAGTTTTTTCACTCTTTTTTTGTACTGCACTGTTTAACCACTAAATATTAGTATAGTCTTATTTTAGGTATATTTTTATTCTAATTTGTTTAAACACACTAAGTTAACTTTGGACACTTTGGTTTTTGTAACACATTTATTTTAACTAAAACACTTCTTGTATACCTACGTCTATAAGCAACTAAAAGAAAGAAAAAAAAACTATTATTAGGCAAAACGTTTCAAGAATTTACTACGCGCCGCGCATCACGAACTACGACTGATAAAGCATTTCAAATTTTTCGCGCGGGAAGTGTCATAGTACCGTGAAACGTCCTAAATCCTTTATATACTTAGTGTTGGTACGCGAATTTCGGCCTAATCGCGTGGCAGTAGAGGCGATAAGCGTGAACGGTTCAGGGCACGGCGGGAAGAGTGGCAACGTCGCGTCAGCTGGCCGCGCTACTAGCGAGACGCGTTCGAAAAGGTCAACATCGGTTACTATTTTTTTTTCATCCCATCGGCTATTTTCGTTGGCTTTGTTTGTTTTTTTATCATTGATATATTGATTTTTTTTGAGCTGGTATGTGGATTGGAAATCATTGTGAGTTTAAAACATCAGCAAACAGTTCCGGCTGACGCGTTTAAGTATCGATTTTCATACAAGAATATCTGTATTGAGTTTCATAATAGACTGCATACGGCGATGTTTCCGTAACGTTGTTTATTTCGACAAAAAACCGGTTTAACAACACAAAATGAAGCTAATTATCGGAAATATATTCATCAATATGAAATTATCCTATAAAATAATTTATTCAACAGAAATTAAATAATAAAAGACTATTGTTTTCACCGCGGCAAGGCCTCGGAACGCACGCGACGTTGCCGCTCATACCGTTCGCGCCATACTTTTTACTGTTTCTTAGCACATAGAAACGCTCATTACGCTGGCACGCACACAGACAGCGCTTATATTGTTGTATCCGCAGTACACAGTGCAAGATGGTATATAATGTACATTCCGCGACGGTAGATATGTAGGTAAACTACGTCGCTGTACAAATCAAACATTCGTGTCTATAAATAAAATGCAGACGTGTACATGAAACGGGCGCATCTTCGATTGTTTTGGAAAATGATGAAATTCGAAAATGGCGGGTGGAACGTCATCGTGACGTGTATAGTTTTTTTTTTTGCGAACTGACGCTGTCGCTGTTTATTAGAGTGTGAGCGTATGGGAAAGTTTTGAAATTAGAATTGGGAAAACTGAATTCCGAAAATTAGGTCGATTATTTTAGCGTTTTTTTTCGGTGTTTTTCAAATTAATGTTCGCGTAGGTAACTGGATAACTTACTTCGATAATTGATAGATGTTTTATTCTTAATTTTAGAACTTTTATTCATTTACGTTGACAAAAAAAAAATGCAAAACATCGTCCAAAACTAACAAGGACATCTCAACAATTACTACAACAAAAACCTCATTGTAAGAACGAAGCATAAAAAACAATTCACACAATTGTCGAATCGCGAACCCAAGGATGTTGCCTTGACGCGTTATCTAGATACACTGATAACAACACCAAACAACGCGGCTCCGTACGTACACAAGAAACTATAACGTTCATAAAACAATAAAAATTAGACAAAAAATCGTCGGCAAGAAACCGTCGACGTGCAGTTCCGTCAAATAGAATGTGTGTCATGACAAGTCAATGACTCTTCTCTAGTACACGTAAACTTATACACGTGTGGTAAAGAAAATCGGGGTGGAAATTGAGAACGTTCAAACGCGACGTGCGTTGCACCCGGCGACTACAACACTAATAATTACGCGTAAACATTATCAAACGAATCGATTGAAAAAAAAAAACAACGCGATTCCAAATTTGAATGCACACTAGCTAGTTACCGGCGCGACGGCGTACTGCACCTATGTAAAGTACATAGCAGAAGTGTGCCGCTCTGACGGGTGACGGACTGTCAACGCTCGGGCGTTTCCGTGAGTTCTCGGCGGCGGTCGGGTAGCGTCGCCGTCGGCAGGCGGTTCGGATACACGATTAGATTATGTCAAAATGATTAATATAAACCGGTTATAGTTGGGTCAATCACTTCGACTGGTTTACAATTTACAATGGTTTTGGCGGTGCGCAAGTGGTTCCGCGATCTAAGGTCGACTGATAGCGATTGATAAATCTATTTGCAACTAAACGATGCATTCTCGTCATGATTTGGAGAGAAAACTGGTTTGTAATACTTAAACACAGTTAGAAATATTAGAACAGCTTTGAAGACAAGTTGTTTTTGATTCAACTTCTACTGCTTTTCGTATAGATAGTGGTTTATTTTGAGAATTTGCTCAAGTGAGCTTTCACTGTGTAGCACTTTGCAAATCTGGTGCAGTTCCACAGGTAATAGAACATAAGAGACCATGACCTATATGTCCTAAAACTTGCACATCACAGAAACAGGTACTAAGTTCTGGGATGACAACAAGTTAGACTGCATCGATGGGCTCTGGAAGAAAAATGGTGTTGACCCAGCAATATGGGACAGGTGGTATAGACAGGAAGATGGTGATGATAACTTGGTGTCAGTCACTAACATGTGGTCCCTTACGATACAACGTAAAGATTGAAACAAAATGGCTGCGTCGAATCCGAGGGTGTCCTCAGGATTCAAAAGGACATGCGACAGCCAGCATTTGGGAAATGCACAAGTAAATGCTCTATAGTCTGTGGTTCATCAGGAAAGAGTTCATCTTAACGTGTCGACGGCATATCTAATCTAATTCATTTGGACCAGATTTAGGCACTTTTAATGGCGTCCATCAATTCCTGAAACGTGGAGTTTCAGACAACTCGCCAGATAGAACGCAATTTGAAGTGTCCCATCTTTTGTAGGGTAGTTTAACACCACGTCACTCCAAGGTAGAGCTACTTTGCTACTTTTGCTAAAATCACTAGTTAAGAAAACCTGCATTGGCAATAGAAGGAGGAGTCAGAAAGGGTTTTAGTTAGTACAAGTCTGACACTCCCCCCCGCGCAGAGCAGGGGAAGTTATTTGATGATTTCCCATCCGCTTAAAAAAACATACAGTCTTGGGAAACATCCTTTCACAGACCTAGGCAAGATGACAGGATGAATTGTAGACTGGATGGTTGGTACCTCAAAGTGATCATAATCATTTTCCTGCCCTTGTCTCATTCTATTTGGGGTCGGCGCAACACGTTTTCTTCTTCCATTCTCCCCTATCAGACGTCAAAATAATATGAAAGGAAAAAGTCAATCAGATCAGTCAACAGAAATCTTCGTAATTACGTAGTAAAATTATCAGAACAGTAATTAGTTATCTTTAACAGAAAGCATTCATTTCGGTGCCCTTAACCCAATTTATTTGGGGTCAGCCAAACATATCTTCTTCAGTACTTCTCATTTTCTCGTCATCTCAGGAGTCACCTAGTTTCTAGCCATATCATCTTTAAAACAGTTTACCCGTTTTAATTTTTCGTCTTCCTAAACCCTTGTAGCTAGGGTAGCCAACTTCTTTTGATAAAAAAAAAACGTAAAAAATGGTTTAGATAAGAAAAAAAAGTATTTGAAAGAAAAGAAGTATTTATCACATTTTATGTTTTTATTGCTTTAAAAACCTACTTTTGTGTGCTTTTGGCACATGCTTACTATTTTTTGTTTTATTTAAATGTTTCAAAGCTTGTTCGACAATCAAAATTTAAAAAATAATAAACAATTCGTTTTTAATTAAATTCACTGACGCACTTTTTCTCTCTCTTCGCCTCTTTAGATTCATTACTGAATAAAACTCTTTTAGTGAAAGCATCACAGTAAAGGTTGAAAATAAAGTATTTCCACATAATTTATTTGTATGCAAAAGTCATTATCATCTGCCTAGCCTTTTCCCAACTATATTGGGGTCGGCTTCCAGTCTAACCGGATGCAGCTGAATATCAGTATTTTACATGGAGCGACTGCCTATCTGACCTCCACAACCCAGTTAGTACTGAGTAATACGATACCCCTTGGTAAGACTGGTTGTCAGACTTTCGGAACACTGACTACCTGTTACGACTGTCAAAAATCTACAAATGCCAGCCGGGACCAACGGCTTAACATGCTTTCCGAGGCACGGAGGAAACTCGGTATGTAACGGGTGGTCACCCATCCACAGACCAATCTAGGCAAGCGCGGCTTAACCTAAAGATCGACCCGAGCGGCTGCTATTATTTAGCCACGAGCTCCTCAATTGTAATTTGTATGCAAAAGTATAAAGTACCTATAATTACCAAAAATAAAGTAGGATACGTTATTATAAAGTGTGGTTGGCAACCCTACTTGTAGCTACCCAGTCATACACAAAACACTAGACAGTCACAAATGTGGCTACTGAAACTAAGATTGGTACTTCAGAACCAAACAGAACCATCTACTATAGAATGGAATTAGATAACGCAGGAGTAAATTGGAGTTTGTCCACGTTCACGCGTGCTTATCTTGAAGTAAATAAGGATTAACTAAAACAAAGAGAGTATGTGGAAATGCAGATTACACAAAGTTCCAAAAAATAAATTGTGGAGAAACTCTAAACTTCAATGGATAGTAGTAGGAAGCTGAAGAGTTTGTTCGGTTGGTCACAGTAATCTTAAGAACTACAGGTTCAAATTAAATGATTCTTTTAATGTTAGATAGCCTTTTAATCGATGAAGGTTATTTACTGTATAACACGCTACGGAGTTGAACAGCGAGTAAAACCGCTGTGCAAACCTAGTAAGATATACATATAACACAACTAGAATAAAAGTGTCTGAAAAGTGCGACGGCGACAGTCACTCAGTGAAGCATCAAAACGGCGACGAACTTTCTCCAACTTTCTCACTATTGTTGAACAAATCATTTGCGCTCTGGATACGTATACATTACGCTTGCATTACACGAGAGTGGACAGTGGTTTAGTTTCAGTACAAACTAGATTGGCGTATAGGAAATCATCAAATAACTTCCCCCACTCCCGGAGTTGACTTGTACTGAATAAAACCCACCCATGTTCCTTCTATTGTCCTTTATGTTCCAGGACCGAGGTATCTGTTTCGAACAACCCGCAACCCCGGCAGGCGGTGAGACCACCTCTGCTTTGCTGACATCTCTTTGAGGCGCGTGTTAAATACTAACGCGCCGTCTGTGAGCTACCCATTGCTCACCGTCCACAGGCGCGGGCCTGTGGACGGTCTCTATGGTATGATAAGGCTTTGTTCATCATCACCATCTGCTTAGCATTTTCCGAATGATGTTGGCGTCGTCTTCCAGTCTAACCGAATGCAACTGAATACTAGTATTTTAAATGGGGCGACTGCCTATCTGACCTCCACAACCCAGTTAGTACTGGGTAATATAGTACCCCCTGGTAAGTCTGGTTGTCAGACTTTCGGGACACTGACTATCTGTAACGACTGTCAAAGATCTACAAATGACAGCCGGGACCAACAGCTTAACGAGCTTTCTGAGGCACGGAGGAAACTCGGTATGTAACGGGTGGTCACCCATCCACAGACCAACCTTCTTCACGCCTGTATTACATGAGTAGGGTAGCAGCAGCATTGTCTTGTTTCAGTACGAATGAGATTTATGATACGGCTTCGGTATGCTGAGAAATTATCCCTAGGGATATTTTAAATATAGCCTATGAAACTCGGCCATAATGTGGCTTCCCATTAGTGAAAGAATTTTCGGAATTGGAGCAGTAGTTCCGAAGATTATCCCTAGAAGAAAATTAAACAGTATACAGTTTTATCCTTACTAATATTATAAAAACGAAAGTGAGTTTTTTTGTTTGTAATGTCTTCACGTCTAAATGGCTAAACCAATTTTAGTGAACAGGAGGACAGGGATAGTTGGGACCCTGGAGACGGGCATATGCAAATTTAGTTTTTTAAGTGAGAATAGGAGGAGAAAGAGGGAAGAAAAAGGGAGAGAAAGATAAATTTTTTTCGATCATCACGCGAGCCACTAAGTCGCGGGCGGAAGCTTGTTGTGCGTATTTTGTCAATTATTAAGATCCAAATCATAATACACACATCAAAAGTGTCTAGGGATCAAGCATTTTGATGCGGATTTCTTGAGATTGAGATGTGGCTTTGTAATAAATTTATGATTTTATAAATTTATATGGATCCTTTTTGGTGCATTTCATAATTTGAATCAGGAACTCTCAATCAAATTCGAGTAAAAGATGAAAATAAGCTGTCAATATTTTCCCTATAAAAACATACAACGCATTGAAGACATTATTAGTGCTACTGTTTCCCTACTACTGATTAAAACCAACGTTATTATGGAGCGGCGACGTCATTTAAGCAGGGAAGAAATGCTCAGAGCCGTGGGAATGATAGAAGCTGGTTCCCGGCAACGTTCTGTAGCTTTAGCTCTGAATACAAGTCAGAGTGTTATCAGTCGACTTTGGACACGTTACCGAAGCACTGGTACCGTGGCTGAGCGCCATGGAGGACGGTATCGCTGTACCACACGGAGACAAGACCGATACATTCAAATCTTAACTCGAAGAGCTCCAACAATAACCGCCATGATGTTAGCCGTGAGGCTTCATCACTCTTCAGGGAACTTAATTAGCGACCAAACAGTCAGAAACCGCTTGCATGAAGTGAACCTTCATTCCCGAAGACCGCTACGGGTACCACCTATAGCAATGCACAATCGTAGGATTCGATATCAATGGGCTCTTGAACACAGAAATTGGGCAGAAGAACAATGGCGTTTCGTGTGCTTTTCTGATGAGTCTCGTTTTGGTATGAGACCGGATACAAGACGTATACGACACTGGAGAACCCCTGGACGCCAACAGCGATTAAAATCCTGCCAGGAAGTCCATCCTTATAGTGGTGGAACCATCATGGTATGGGCGGGTATTTGGATCGGCGGAAGAACTGAGTTGATTTGGATCAGAGGCAACCTCAACGCTCAAATTTATGCTGAGACGATTGTATCAGACGTCATCGTTCCTCTACAAGTGCAAATCGGTCCCTTATTTCAGTTAATGCATGATAATGCACGACCGCACACCGCAAGAGTTGTAAGACAGACTCTCGCCGCAGCTAACATCAATGTCCTGCCCTGGCCTGCTCAGTCGCCAGACTTGAACCCGATTGAGCATGCATGGGATATGCTACAGAGAAGAGCTCTGCCGAATATGGAGGGTATCCAGTCGCAAGAAGACCTTTTTTTGTTGTTGCAACGAACATGGGCGGCCATTCCACAGCGTGATTTGGATGAACTCATTTTGAGTATGCCAAACCGATGTTCTTGTGTTGTTAGTGTTCGCGGTAGAAACACGGATTATTAATTGTTTAAGTTACCCAATAAAATTTTAAAGAAAACTGTTATTTCAGTCTTTTTTTCGAACTTTAATGTTAGTGGTTCAAATGTCAAAAATCCCTTTATTAGGAAAATTGCAAATTTCTTTATTAATGCAAAGGTGACTTGGTTTATCGTTACTGTGACAAACGAAAACACTTTATTTGATGAATCCTTAAAGAAAATTTTAATTAATATCAATCAGGAGAAAAGTTATTGCAAAAATATATGTTGATCCCTAGATACTTTTGATGTGTGTACTTTACTAAAATCCCAAATTACTCACCTATAATAATAACGTGGGTTGGTCCGTTTATACAGAACAAGCAAAACAGAATACTTATAATTTACTGGCGACATTAATGTTTACATCTATCATATCGATTTTTTATAAACATAATCGGTTCCCATCATCACTTTATAAACAGCAGTTTCGGAGATTTTAACCAAATGATAGACAAATTGTTAACATTTGACACTATTAGCGGTGTCAAGGTGAAACCGATTAAATTGTGAAGTGATAAATTATCGACATTTATTATCTAACTAGCATATGACTTACTCTGCGTTTATTTTGTACTAGTTGTTCCCTGTGGTTTCACCCGTGTTGTGTTAAGAAATCATGTTACGGGATCGTAAATATACCTAATTAAAAACTATTTTGCAAAACACAAAAAAATTGTCATGTTATTCTTTGTTGTTATGTTTTTTTTCATAGCAATGTAGATAAAATTGAAATGGGATCCCTTCGGAAGTACTCTCCCTACCCTCCTAATTATTTTTTTTTATAAATCTTTGCCCCACACTAGGATTTTCTCCTGTATCGTGCGTGCGTTTACAAACATTTAAACTCACATACACAAACAGCCAGTTCCGAAACAACTATTTGTAAGCCATACAAATATTTGTTACGTGCGGGAATCGAACCCGCGACACGCAGCGCAGCAGTCAGTCACTCAGCCGCTGCGCCAACCGTGCTGTCATTATAAAAAGAATTTTGAAAATCGGCCCACATTCACGGAGAAATCGCGAAACAAACATACAAAAAAAAACTGTCGAATTGAGAACCTCCTCCATTTTGAAGTCGGTTGAAGCTTTATATCCTGGGCCAGGTAATAATCTATCGGACTTCTAAACTTCTTCCATTCAGACGTTTAGGCGTGACAAGCACACTTACTTCCATACTAAGTAGGATTCTAGACAATATTCAGGATGCCAATTAGCCATGTCTTTTTTATGGGGTGGGAAATCATCAAATAACTTCCCCCGCTCTGGGCGGAGCGGGGGGGAGTGTCAGACTTTTATTGACTAAAACCCACCCATGTTCCTTCTATTGCCCTTTATGTTCTGGGGCCGTGGTATCTCTTTCGAACAACCCGCAACCCCGGCAGGCAGAGGCTCTGGCAAGCCCCTGTTTTGCTGACATCTCTTTGAGGCGCGCGTGAAACACAAACGCGCCGTCGACACGGCCTGTCGTCAATAGACGGGCGGACGGTGAGCTACCCATTGCTCATCGTCCACAGGCCAGCATCTACGGTGGCCGGGAGTCGTCTCGCAGCGCCCGGGGCGTCTCCCGCGGCTGCTGGGTTGGCTTAAGGTTCTCTCCCTCAAACGCCCGGCCACCTACTTCGCTAGCATGACTGCTTCGCAGAAGGAAGTGACATTCCCTCTCGCCCCGGACCATGGACTGAACCAGGGCCGGACGCGAGAGATCGCCGCCTCCGATCGCCTCTACGAGGACGCGGCGGTGCACCGCCCAAGCTGGGCAGACCGCCACTGTGTGCTCCACCGTGTCCTCCGGGGGATCGTCACAATGGTGACACCCGGGAATTAGCCATGTCTTGATCCAGGTTTTAGACTATCCTACTTCCTAACAATAATATTATAAACGCGAAAGTTTGTATGTCGGCTAGTAAATCATCAATCACCGTCCGGCCAATAAATAATAATGACTGCGTAATTAATGTTTGGGTTAAGATTTAGTTTAAGCCGCTCATGCAAACTTATACTGAGTTTCCTACGTGTCCAGAAAAGCATGTTAGGCCATTGTTCCCGGCTGTAATTTGTAGATCTTTGACAGTCGTTACACGTAGTCAGTGTCCCGAAAGTCCTGACAACCAGTCTTCAGTACTAACCGGGTTGTGGAGGTCAGATAGGCAGTCGCTCCATGTAAAATACTGGTATTCAGCTGCACCCGCTAATTCTGGAAGCCGACCCTGACATAGTTAGGAAAAGGCTAGGCTGATGATGAGTTGATCTAAGTGGTCGACAGCTCGACTACTGAGTGTGGTGTTTGGGTGTGAACTCTTGATGGGGCACGTTTATTTAACCGGGGTTTGAGGAGTCCTTTTTTTATGTGTCTAGAAAAGCATGTTAGGTAGGCCATTGTTCCCGGCTGTCATTTGTAGATCTTTGACAGTCGTTACACGTAGTCAGTGTCCCGAAAGTCCTGACAACCAGTCTTCAGTACTAACTGGGTTGTGGAGGTCAGATAGGCAGTCGCTCCATGTAAAATACTGGTATTCAGCTGCACCCGCTAATTCTGGAAGCCGACCCTGACATAGTTAGGAAAAGGCTAGGCTGATGATGAGTTGATCTAAGTGGTCGACAGCTCGACTACTGAGTGTGGTGTTTGGGTGTGAACTCTTGATGGGGCACGTTTATTTAACCGGGGTTTGAGGAGTCCTTTTTTTACGTGTCTAGAAAAGCATGTTAGGCCATTGTTCCCGGCTGTAATTTGTAGATCTTTGACAGTCGTTACACGTAGTCAGTGTCCCGAAAGTCCTGACAACCAGTCTTCAGTACTAACTGGGTTGTGGAGGTCAGATAGGCAGTCGCTCCATGTAAAATACTGGTATTCAGTTGCACCCGCTAATTCTGGAAGCCGACCCTGACATAGTTAGGAAAAGGCTACGCTGATGATGAGTTGATCTAAGTGGTCGATAAAAAAAAAAAAAAAAGAGTTAGGGGATGCCTGTTTTTAAGGATCAACAATCATATAATGTAATCATCAAATAACTTCCCCCGCTCTGGGTTCAGTGAGGGGGAGTTTCAGACTTGTAATGACTAAAACCCACCCATATTTCTTCTTTTGCGCTTTCTGTTCCGGGGAAGCGGTTTCTCTTTCGAACATCCCTTCACCCTGGGAGGCATGGGTGGCCCTGGCAGACACTCCATCCAGAGCGTGGGAAGGTATGTGATGATTTCCCATCCGAAAACACAATGCTTAAAAAGCTAAGGAGATTATGAGTTGGGTAGAAAGGAGCGTTTCAAATTTTTACTGACTGAAACCCATCTATGTTCCTTGTTTTGACTTTAGTGTTCTGGGGCCACGGTATCTCTTTTAAACTACTCGCAACTCCGGTAGGTAGTGGCTCTGGCTGCTTGCTCGATCTCTTTGAGGCGCGCGTGGAACACTAACGCACTGTCGACACGGGTTGGGGGTTGCCTCAAGTTGTTATGTGTGATTCTGTAGCAACTACGGAGTCTATTAATGTCCCTGGTTGGATAGGCTTGTCCTCTATAACATGGGACTTAACGACTGTCTGGCAGTTTGAGTACTGTATATTTGTGTGATCTCTTTAATCATTTTGTTTTTTTTTTGCAATAGTTGTCAAATCACATATTTATATCACCCTTGTTCTGAATAGTTACAGTACTGATAGCAACATCTGTGTGACTCGTCTTTTAGTTATTATTTTGTTTTTGCAATATTTTTTTATTTATTTTTTTACTTTTGTATAGATTCTTTTCTACCTATTAGTTGTGAATGAGTGGACATGGTTGGCCTTGTAGATTCTTAGACGCTTGTTAACTTTTGTTAACGTATTATTTTATTTTACTTTTTGTAAAGTAAGCAATGACTTATTGTCGGGCCTACGCTGTCCTCTCATACTTAAGTGCTAACGCTGTAACAACAACAACATTGTAAAACTAAATGATTTTAAAAGAGTAACCATGGAGTTTCTTGCCGGTTCTTCTCCATAGGAAACGACCAACCCGAACCGTGCATCTTTTCTCGACGTTTTATAAGTGCCCATGTAGGCCTATGTAAAATAAAAATATTTTGATTGATTGATTGATTGATATAAGCGACCTACACAAATGTCCTTTTTTTGTATTGTTCGTCGTGTCTTTAAGCTCCTTGAGTTATGAGTCGAGCTACACGATAACTGACACTGCTCTGACTGGACAGGTCGACTCAAATCGGTCTGTGTGGTCCACGCTAATCTGCATAGTCCTCACGTATGTTGACCAACATTTTTGTGTGGACCTTAAAAGAGACTATGACCTCTGAGTTTGTTTCGGCTGTTTCTTCTCAGAGTAGTCGGGTACGAAACATCTGTCTTATTGTATTATTAAACTAAAAAAAAACTTTCTTGCAAAAAAAACATGATTTACAATTTATTATGTAAGTGACGAAATCTTGATGTAATTTATGAATTTTAGGATGTCAAAGATCTAAAAAAGTTAGCTAGTACCAACGGTTTGACATGCTTTCCGCACGGCAGAATCTTAGTATGTACTGGATGGTCACCCATCCACGGACCAACCCAGGCAAGCGCTGTTTACCCTAAAAGTTGACCCGAGCGGAGTTCAAGTGTGGTGGATAATTAATTTAAAAGGCTTTATTTTAGGACTTATCGAGAATATCATCCGACTTAACGAGAATATCTTCATGAACGAACAATATGACCCGATGTATGAATATGTAAGGATCGTATCGTTCTGTGATTTGTTTAATTGCCCGGTTAAGTAGACGACAACCTCCTAGATTAAACTACGAGATGCCATTATTAAAAAAAAAATGTCTACCGCTTTGGAAAAAGGCGCTAAGTTTATGTACGAACAGTAAAAGTTCAAAACGTGGTATTGAAAAAAAAATCGAATTCCTATTTTGAAATAAATTCAAATATGGAACGATCATCTATCGAGAGGGAGCGAGCGAGGTTGTTGATTTAATTCATTAGCGAGAGAGAGACGGCGATAGCGGTGTGCGAGTGAGATGGCAACATAACGATGCGTTAAGTGGGTTTTACACTGTCCGGTTGTGTCGTTGATTTTTTTACGGATGGAATGGGTTTTGTTGTGAATAAATAGGCAAAGTTTGGATGGATGAATGCCCAATACATACCGAGTTTCCTCCGTGCCTCGGAAATCACGTTAGGCCGTTGGTCCCCGCTGTCATTTGTATATCAATGACAGTCGTTTCAGGTAACCAATGGCCCGACGTTCTGACAAGTTTACCCCTTACCAAAGGGTACCTTATTAACCAACTGGGTTATGTGATAGCCGGAGAGGCAGTCGCCCATCTAAAATACTGGTATTCAACTGCAACATAGTTAAATGCTAGGCAGATGATGATGCTCTGCACTAGTCTTAATACGGGATTGTTTTAGTCCTTAAAGTTAATTTACCTCTGTTTTTTTCATTATACAATACTATCACAATCACATTAAACTTTAATCGAGCTGCAATAAGGTTGCTATTAGGTTGGCGCCACTTATAAATCTGTCAAACTTAAAGTGATCTTTATTTGCATTGCAATAAGGTGCTATTTAATACTACAAAACAACGTAAAAATGACTGAGAAAATTTTATAGGTACGATTCTGTAAAATGTTTTCTTGCAAACAACTTATATGCCAAACATTCTTAAAAATTAGGTCGAGACTCGAGGTCTAGTAGATTAATTAAAGTAATGATGACCGCCACTTAAATGTTTATTTGGTACACCAACAGAAATACTTATTAAAATTTGAAAGGAACTATGCAATAATACAAAAGCAAAAGTGTTGGTATGTATGCGTATTACAGGTATTATACGCAGCATTCATCATAGTGACAAAAAAAAAGTTTACAAATAAAATAACACTACAAAATTAACATAAAAATAAATGAAATTGTGTGAAAATTAACTAAACTTCAAAAATGGACTTATCAGCAGGAAAGCACAATATATGGGACTTTTTAAAAACTTATATTATATCTATAAAAAGTTAGCTGTATGTCTCATTTTTATTTTAATCATAAAAAAAAACGCTAATTAGTACTTATTTGTCACAAAAAAAACAACTGCATAAAATAACGTTAATTAAGCGCTTAAAGAACCTTGCTATTCTCATACAATAAACGCGCTTTCTCAAATAATATCCTTATACAAAAAACAATCAACAAGTAAAAGGAAAAAAAACGCATTCCACAACAATAGTGGCTATGATTCCACGCATTGTCACTCTCAACGTCAAAACTCAACAGTGTATAACTCTCTTAACACTGAATGAGTGAAAGGCACCGGCCGCGCGAGCGAGATCGACGTACAATACTACCACGCGTTAGAAAGGGACAGCAACAGTCTGTTGACGTAGTACTAGATGAGATAAGGGGCTATCAGCAGTTTCGTGCGCGTTCCAACTGTTTTTTTTTACTTGAATACTTTTCTGACGGCTTTTTGTGGCAAGTGCATGGTTTAGTAGAGTAGGAGATTGTTATGATATTGAGGTGTATGGGAATTTTTGGACGTTTATTTATTTATTTCTATAGATATGTAAACGTATTTTAGAGGTAGACCTGTACCACGTCTAACACACCTGTAATACTTAAGAGGGTTAGGCAGAGATATCCCACATTTTATATCTAAGTCCCATGTTATGAAGCCTGTTTACATCAATCGTGCACAATTCTAAACTCCATGGCCGTGGTACGTATGTATTATTAAATAATAGTTTTTATTTAAATGCAGATGTTTCTTAAGGGTATAAGAACACTTCATAATAGGTTGTGGGGTGTCGCAATGATAATGGGAAACAAATTTTAATACATTTGGGCTATGTATTGTTTTTTATTACTCTTATTTCTCCGGTAGAGTAAAATGACAGACCAATCTTTTTTGTTGTTTAAGGTGTCAATCTTGTCGAAGGACACGGAAAATAAGCCTGTCCATTCTCGACTTAATTAGAACCGGGCTATATGAACATAATCTAAGATTATCCATAGGTAAAGTCCAAAATCTCAAGATTACAATCTCAATTCCACAATCATCGAAGTTGAACTTGAAACAGTACTAACACATTCCACTCGCCCATCCGCTCGCCTCCAACAATGACAAGATGCAAACGCGGCACGAGCCGGCGCACACATAGACAACTCTCACGCACACAGAGACGAATTATTATTATTACATGACCGGAGAGATAGGTAATGGCGTAAGTGAAAAATTTATTTTTCTTGTTTTTTCAAAGGAGACTTTTTTTCTAAATGTGTTGATTGAAAATTAATATTAAAAATCTCAAATTTATTTTCATGTGAAAAAATCGTGGATTTCAGTACTGATCCAGTAGACTAGTATTATTTTGTCAATTGAATTGAGCTTAGATCAACCTTTTTCATTATTATAAATAAGTCATAATTTTTTTTTTTTGTTTAATTTTTCTTTTTTTTTTTGTAATAGTCTCTGAACAGAGACGTGTGGTTAGTGAGTTTGTAACGCTACTTCGTTACCATATATTTATATTTTTTTTCTTCCCATTTTTTTTTCATATCCTCATTTCTCATTTTTGACGGCACGGTTGGCGCAGTGGCTGAGCGATCGGCTGCTGCGCCGCGTGTCGCGGTTTCGATCACCGCACGGAACAAATATTTGTATGACCTACAGGTAGTTGTGTCGGGTCTGGCTGTTTGTGTATGTGAGTTTACATGTTTGTAAACGCACCCACGATACAGGAGAAATTCCTAGTGTGGGGCAACGTTTTAAAAAAGATAAGTGTATTTATATCCTCGAGTCAGCCTGCCTGCCTTAAAGCCTTTTTTTTGCGGATGGGAAATCATCAAATAACTTCTCCCGCTCTGGGCGGAGCGGGGGGGAGTGTCAGACTTCTACTGACCAAACCCCACCCATGTTCCTTCTTTTGCCCTTTATGTTCTGGGACCGCGGTATCTCTTTCGAACAACCCGCAACCCCGGGGCCTTAAGGCCTTCGGCCTGATATTAAGGTCCTGGGTTCGATTCCTGGCTCAGCCTAAGTGTGTTATTGGGTTATCTTGTGGCCCATTGATGGCAATAGGCTCGCCCCCCTCTGCGATTATTTAGAGATGTACCTTACATGCGGTATTTATTTATATCTGTTAGTTATGCAGAAAAGAATTGTCCAAATAACACTTATTTACAACAGAAGCTGCTTCTACATTCCCTTATTTAATCACTTCAGTCCATCAATAAACAATAATCACATTTATATTTTAAATCAATCAGTCACACAAAAATAAAAAAATAAAATAATCAGAAAATTCACTTATCACCTTACCGCTCGGCGTCGTGCGCCGATGAACTCACCCACACAGGTGCAACCATCTTGTGTGTGTGAAGAGTAAAGACAATCAAACGCGCATGTGTGAGTGAGATGTCTAGATGTATACAGCGGCCACGCAGTTATGATACTTGCTGGATTATTTTAATAGTAATGGGACAAAGTTTTTGGCCAATACTAGGGGGATAATGTAAAACATCACGGGGCACTGCGTGGAACGGGGTAGGTTGATGTGTACGGCAGTGAATGCAGATATAACTTACTAGCTTTTGCCCGCGGCTTCGCTCGCGTTAAATTCGGGGTAACACACCTGTAGTTTTTGCCCTTGCGCCTTATTTATTGTAATAGCAATGCTAAGTTTTCCCTTTTCTTCCCTCTTTCTCCCACATCTCAATATTTAAAAAAAAATTGCCTATGTCCGTCTCCAGGGTCCCAACTATCAGCGTACCAATATTCATCAAAATCGGTTTTGCCATTTAGGCGTGAAGACGTAACAAACAAACTCACTTTCGCGTTTATAATATTAAGTAAGGATAGTAAGGATGTTACAATTAGAAAACTGAAAAATTCAAGACATCTACTTAACAACTGTGTCCTCTTATGGCTTGTCTTGGCTTGACTAATATTATAAATTCGAATGTTTGTGAAGATGAATGGATGTATGAATGTTTGTTACTCTTTCACGTCAAAACGGCTGAACGGATCTTGATGAACTTTGGCACAAACGACTATGATCTAGAATAACACATAGGATACTTTTTTCTTCGATATCACGCGGACGAAACCGCGGACCCAACCTATAAATAAGATAATAGCTGCTGGGATCGATCTTTAGGTTAAGCCACGCTTGCCTAGGTTGAATCGTGGATGGGTAACTATTCATTATACACCCAGTTTCTTTCGTGCCTGAAAGAAACTGGGTGAAAGCGAGGAGCTCGTAGCTAAATAATAGCAGCCGCTCTGGTCAATCTTTAACTTAAGCTGCGCTTGCCTGGGTTGGATCGTGGATGGGTAACCATGCTACTATATATCTTCTTCTTAATATATATAAATCACGTGTCACGTTGTTTGTCCGCGATGGACTCCTAAACTACTTAACCGATTTAAATAAAATTTGAACACCGTGTGCAGTTTGATCCAACTTAAAATACAGGGTATGTAGGGTGGGTAGGGTAGGTAGGGTAGGTAGGGTAGGTAGGGTAGGTAGGGTAGGTAGGGTAGGTAGGGTAGGTAGGGTAGGTAGGGTAGGTAGGATAGGTAGGGTAGGTAGGGTGGGTAGGTAGGGTAGGTAGGGTAGGTAGGGTAGGTAGGGTAGGTAGGGTAGGTAGGGTAGGTAGGGTAGGTAGGGTAGGTAGGGTAGGTAGGGTAGGTAGGGTAGGTAGGGTAGGTAGGGTAGGTAGGGTAGGTAGGGTAGGTAGGGTAGGTAGGGTAGGTAGGGTAGGTAGGGTAGGTAGGGTAGGTAGGGTAGGTAGGGTAGGTAGGGTAGGTAGGGTAGGTAGGGTAGGTAGGGTAGGTAGGGTAGGTAGGGTAGGTAGGGTAGGTAGGGTAGGTAGGGTAGGTAGGGTAGGTAGGGTAGGTAGGGTAGGTAGGGTAGGTAGGGTAGGTAGGGTAGGTAGGGTAGGTAGGGTAGGTAGGGTAGGTAGGGTAGGTAGGGTAGGTAGGGTAGGTAGGGTAGGTAGGGTAGGTAGGGTAGGTAGGGTAGGTAGGGTAGGTAGGGTAGGTAGGGTAGGTAGGGTAGGTAGGGTAGGTAGGGTAGGTAGGGTAGGTAGGGTAGGCAGGGTAGGTAGGGTAGGTAGGGTAGGTAGGGTAGGCAGGGTAGGTAGGGTAGGTAGGGTAGGTAGGGTAGGTAGGGTAGGTAGGGTAGGTAGGGTAGGTAGGGTAGGTAGGGTAGGTAGGGTAGGTAGGGTAGGTAGGGTAGGTAGGGTAGGTAGGGTAGGTAGGGTAGGTAGGGTAGGTAGGGTAGGTAGGGTAGGTAGGGTAGGTAGGGTAGTGTTGTAACATCACTATTTTAGTATGTTACTAAGATGGTCTTCACTAGTAAATGTATTATCTGTGGTCGGCAGCGCTCCGCCACACTTCATGTCATGATGTAGAACTGTGTGTATCTCTTGTCCTGTGTCTCCTACCAATAAACCTGTATCTTACCCAACGGACTATCATTCATAAACATCCAACATAACATGGTGTCAGAAGTGGTTTAAGAAGAATCATTCAAGAAAAAGTCGAGGTCGTCGAACAAAATGCCGGACCAAGCGGACGTCAGCCATGATGGTGAGACAAATTTTCAAACACGTGTGAAACAATTAAATATTTCGTCAGATACCACGAACAATAACGCTGAAACGTGGAAAAGATGGTGGCAACAACTTGAGTTATATTTGTTAGCCACAGGTCTAGATAAGTCAAGCGAGAAACGGAAAATCGCAATTCTCTTACATTGCATGGGAGGGTTAGCACAATTATGAGAATATTTATGTCTTAAGTGTATTCTATTCCTCCTATACCTAACTCCATTGACATCCTCAACAACATATGATCTATTATTTGACAATCTTTGCTTAACAATAGCTTGTTCCCAGTTGCAACTTGGGTTTCTCTTCGTATATTCCAGAATGGTTTTATTAATGGACTGACACTATTTTTGGTTTTTGGCCAACCTTCATTATAATACTTTATTAATAGCTGCAGGGTTTCATCTTTCTTAGTTTCCTGAGCCAATTTTGTGCTATATTCATCTGTAATTGCTAAGTTAGCATACATTAGATTGACATGACAAGACATTTCTGATTCATTTTCAGGCCTATAATGTTCTTTCAAAGCTGCTCTTGACAATGTGTCTGATATGAACATTTCTTTGCCTGGGACATGTATAACTTCTAAATCATATTTTTGACAAGTTAACATCATGCGCTGTAATCTAGCTGGGACATCATGTAATGGTTTTTTAAATAGATAGACTAAAGGTTTGTGATCAGTATGAACTGTGACTCTATTACCATATACATATTGGTGAAATTTTTCACAACCAAATTGAATTGCTAGCAGCTCTTTTTCTATTTGAGCATATCTTTCCTGGGTTTCAGTTAAGGTTTTTGAACTGTATGCTATCGGTTTATTTTTTTGTAAAATGACTGCGCCTAACGCTGACTTTGACGAATCGACTGACAAGACTAATGGAATCTTGGGATTATAATGAGCTAAAACTGGTGAATTTGTGATTTCATCTTTCAGTTTCCTCAGACATTGACTATGATTCTCATCCCAAGTCCAGACTGAATCTTTTTTCAAAAGATTTCTTAATACTTGTGTTTTTTCTGACAGGTTACTTATAAAGGGTCCTAGGTAGTTTATCATACCTAGTATTCTCTGTAACTCTTTGACATTTTGCGGTGTAGGCATGTTGACAATTGCTTTGACCTTCTCAAGATCTGCCCTTGCACCGTCTTTACTGAAGACATAACCTAAAAAACATACTTCTGACAGTGAAAATTTACATTTTGACTTGTTAAATTTTAAATTGACTTGACGAGCTCTTTGCATGACTTTGTGTAATCTTTCATTATGAACTGACTCATTTGGTCCATAGACTAAGATGTCATCGATGAATATAAGTACGCCTTCTATGTCACCAAATAGATTCATCATGACTCTTTGAAATATTTCAGACGAGGCATTTATGCCATAGGGTAATCTTAAATACTTATATCTACCAAATGGTGTTTGAAAAGTACATAATTCTGAACTATATTCATCTAAACGTAGCATCCAAAATCCTGAAAATGCATCTAAGTGAGAAAAAGGTACCCTACCTACCCTACCTACCCTACCTACCCTACCTACCCTACCTACCCTACCTACCCTACCTACCCTACCTACCCTACCTACCCACCCTACCTACCCTACCTATCCTACCTACCCTACCTACCCTACCTACCCTACCTACCCTACCTACCCTACCTACCCTACCTACCCTACCTACCCTACCTACCCTACCTACCCTACCCACCCTACATACCCTGTATTTTAAGTTGGATCAAACTGCACACGGTGTTCAAATTTTATTTAAATCGGTTAAGTAGTTTAGGAGTCCATCGCGGACAAACAACGTGACACGTGATTTATATATATTAAGAAGAAGATATATAGTAGCATGGTTACCCATCCACGATCCAACCCAGGCAAGCGCAGCTTAAGTTAAAGATTGACCAGAGCGGCTGCTATTATTTAGCTACGAGCTCCTCGCTTTCACCCAGTTTCTTTCAGGCACGAAAGAAACTGGGTGTATAATGAATAGTTACCCATCCACGATTCAACCTAGGCAAGCGTGGCTTAACCTAAAGATCGATCCCAGCAGCTATTATCTTATTTATAGGTTGGGTCCGCGGTTTCGTCCGCGTGATATCGAAGAAAAAAGTATCCTATGTGTTATTCTAGATCATAGTCGTTTGTGCCAAAGTTCATCAAGATCCGTTCAGCCGTTTTGACGTGAAAGAGTAACAAACATTCATACATCCATTCATCTTCACAAACATTCGAATTTATAATATTAGTCAAGCCAAGACAAGCCATAAGAGGACACAGTTGTTAAGTAGATGTCTTGAATTTTTCAGTTTTCTAATTGTAACATCCTTACTATCCTTACTTAATATTATAAACGCGAAAGTGAGTTTGTTTGTTACGTCTTCACGCCTAAATGGCAAAACCGATTTTGATGAATATTGGTACGCTGATAGTTGGGACCCTGGAGACGGACATAGGCAATTTTTTTTTAAATATTGAGATGTGGGAGAAAGAGGGAAGAAAAGGGAAAACTTAGCATTGCTATTACAATAAATAAGGCGCAAGGGCAAAAACTACAGGTGTGTTACCCCGAATTTAACGCGAGCGAAGCCGCGGGCAAAAGCTAGTAAGTTATATCTGCATTCACTGCCGTACACATCAACCTACCCCGTTCCACGCAGTGCCCCGTGATGTTTTACATTATCCCCCTAGTATTGGCCAAAAACTTTGTCCCATTACTATTAAAATAATCCAGCAAGTATCATAACTGCGTGGCCGCTGTATACATCTAGACATCTCACTCACACATGCGCGTTTGATTGTCTTTACTCTTCACACACACAAGATGGTTGCACCTGTGTGGGTGAGTTCATCGGCGCACGACGCCGAGCGGTAAGGTGATAAGTGAATTTTCTGATTATTTTATTTTTTTATTTTTGTGTGACTGATTGATTTAAAATATAAATGTGATTATTGTTTATTGATGGACTGAAGTGATTAAATAAGGGAATGTAGAAGCAGCTTCTGTTGTAAATAAGTGTTATTTGGACAATTCTTTTCTGCATAACTAACAGATATAAATAAATACCGCATGTAAGGTACATCTCTAAATAATCGCAGAGGGGGGCGAGCCTATTGCCATCAATGGGCCACAAGATAACCCAATAACACACTTAGGCTGAGCCAGGAATCGAACCCAGGACCTTAATATCAGGCCGAAGGCCTTAAGGCCCCGGGGTTGCGGGTTGTTCGAAAGAGATACCGCGGTCCCAGAACATAAAGGGCAAAAGAAGGAACATGGGTGGGGTTTGGTCAGTAGAAGTCTGACACTCCCCCCCGCTCCGCCCAGAGCGGGAGAAGTTATTTGATGATTTCCCATCCGCAAAAAAAAGGCTTTAAGGCAGGCAGGCTGACTCGAGGATATAAATACACTTATCTTTTTTAAAACGTTGCCCCACACTAGGAATTTCTCCTGTATCGTGGGTGCGTTTACAAACATGTAAACTCACATACACAAACAGCCAGACCCGACACAACTACCTGTAGGTCATACAAATATTTGTTCCGTGCGGTGATCGAAACCGCGACACGCGGCGCAGCAGCCGATCGCTCAGCCACTGCGCCAACCGTGCCGTCAAAAATGAGAAATGAGGATATGAAAAAAAAATGGGAAGAAAAAAAATATAAATATATGGTAACGAAGTAGCGTTACAAACTCACTAACCACACGTCTCTGTTCAGAGACTATTACAAAAAAAAAAAGAAAAATTAAACAAAAAAAAAAAATTATGACTTATTTATAATAATGAAAAAGGTTGATCTAAGCTCAATTCAATTGACAAAATAATACTAGTCTACTGGATCAGTACTGAAATCCACGATTTTTTCACATGAAAATAAATTTGAGATTTTTAATATTAATTTTCAATCAACACATTTAGAAAAAAAGTCTCCTTTGAAAAAACAAGAAAAATAAATTTTTCACTTACGCCATTACCTATCTCTCCGGTCATGTAATAATAATAATTCGTCTCTGTGTGCGTGAGAGTTGTCTATGTGTGCGCCGGCTCGTGCCGCGTTTGCATCTTGTCATTGTTGGAGGCGAGCGGATGGGCGAGTGGAATGTGTTAGTACTGTTTCAAGTTCAACTTCGATGATTGTGGAATTGAGATTGTAATCTTGAGATTTTGGACTTTACCTATGGATAATCTTAGATTATGTTCATATAGCCCGGTTCTAATTAAGTCGAGAATGGACAGGCTTATTTTCCGTGTCCTTCGACAAGATTGACACCTTAAACAACAAAAAAGATTGGTCTGTCATTTTACTCTACCGGAGAAATAAGAGTAATAAAAAACAATACATACTGAGCGTCCTGGTTGGATCTTCGAGAACAGTAGGTATAATCAAATAGTTTTTTTTTATTAAGTACTTAATCTTTTTTTTTGTGGAAACCGACAAATAACTTTCCTTGCTCTAGGCGGAGCAAAATAAAATCAAAATATTTTTAAACGTCGAGAAAACGTGCAAGATTCGGTTTGCTCGTTTCCTATGGAGAATCGCTCAGGTCGATTTTCAGATTAAGCCGCGCTTGACTAGGCTGAATCTTGGATGGGTAACCACCCATTAAATACCGAGTTTCGTCCGAGCCAAGCACGTTAAGCTGTTGGTCCCGGCTGTCATTTGTAGATCTTTGACAGTCGTTACAGGTAGTCAGTGTCGCGAAAGTTTGACAACCGGACTATACTATTACCCAGTACTAACTAGTAACTGGGTTGTGGAGGTCAGATAGGCAGTCGCTCCATGTAAAACACTGGTATTCAGTTAGACTGGTAGCCGTCCCCAATATAGCTGAGAAAAGGTTAGGTAGATAATGCTGTGCTCTAAATCAAGTTTTTTTTTCTATACTATGTAAATGTTTTACGCGGTTTCACTTGCGTCTTAAGCCGCTCCCATGGGTAGTAGCGTGATGTTGCATAGCCTATGTTACTTCCTGTTAATGTAGCTTCCTATTAGTGGTTAAAATCGGTCTAGTAGTTTTGGAGCCTTTTCGATACAAACAAATATTTCCTCTTTATAATATACTTACTATCCTTACTATACTAATATTATAAAAGCGAAAGTGAGTTTGTTTGTTTGTCACGTCTTCACGCCTAAATGACTAAACCGATTTCGATGAATTTTGGTACAGAGATAGTTGGGACCCTGGAGACGGACATAGGCTATTTTTTTTAAATGATTGAGATATGAGGGAGAAAGAGGGAAGCAAAGGGAAAACTTAGCATTGCTATTACAATAAATAAGGCGCAAGGGCAAAAACTACAGGTAGCAAGTACCTGTAAACCAGGAAAGGAGAACTGTGTTACCCCGAATTTAACGCGAGCGAAGCCGCGGGCAAAAGGTAGTTAAGTATAGATATACGCGGGCGAAGCCGCAGGCGCCAGTTAGTAATAAATAAATATGTAACATAACTTTGCCCAGCGGTTTCACCCGCTGCTCTGCTCCTTATTATGGTAGCGTGATGTTTGTATAGCCTATGTTACACAGTCATAATGTAGCTCTCTAAGTAGTTTTCGAGTTAATACAAAAAATACAAATCTTTCTTCTTAATAATATTAGTGTAGAAGTGTAGATATTGTTTTCTTTTTCAAATAAACGTTGCCAATCACTAGTATTTTCTCCTGTATCGTGGGTGCGTTTACAAACATTTAAACTCGCATACACAAACAGCCAGACCCGGAACAATTATCTGTCCACACAATCATTAGTTCCGTGCGGGGATCGAACCCGCGACACGCAGGGCAGCAGTCAATCGCTGAGCCACTGCGCCAACCATGTCGTCAGTGACTTTCAGTTCGGCCCCCCACAAGGATGTCCACGACCGTGAAGGTCACAGGAATCCAATGTGCAAGTCTCGCAGGACCAGTCATTGTATTTTTAGCGGATGGGAAATCATCAAATAACTTCCCTCATTCTAAGCGGAGCGGGAGGGGAGTTCAGACTTATACTGACTAAAACCCATCCTTGTTTCTTCTTTGGCCCTTCATGTTCAGGGGTTGCGGTATCTCTTTTGAACCATGAATAAAACCGGCAGTAAGGACCTGTCATTAGGAGTCGTCTCCAGCCGTAGACGGCTATCCTTTAAGGTGAAAGCTCCAACCTACCCGCGAAATTCAAATTTTCTTACGTTTTTTGCAATTTTCAGGCCAGTGCTAGGTTGTATGTTGATTAAAATATTATTCGCGGCTGTAAGACGTATGTAATTATAGAATTATAATCATCAAAATCACCAATACAACCCTCCAAGTTCATAAAGCTGTAGGAAAGACTTTTTCTGTTTTTTTTTTGTTCCTACGCCTAAAATTTGAATTTCGCGGGTAGGTTGGAGCTTTCACCTTAAGTGGTTTCATTTTTAAACGATTTCTAAAATTTCATGTTGATTAATGCACAGGTAAAGTTGAATCATAATTTACACAAACATTTAAATTTTTATATTGTCTGTATTTACGTAAATATACAAAATATTAAATAGGTACCAGCTTTTGCCCGCGGCTTCGCTCGCGTTAAATTCGGGGTAACACAGTTCCCCTTGCGCCTTATTGATTTGTAATAGCAACGCTAAGTTTTCCCTTTTCTTCCCTCTTCCTCCCTCACATCCCCCTTTTAAAAAAAATAGCCTTGTCTAATGTCCGTCTTCTGGTACCCAACTATTTCTGTACCAAAATTCATCAAAATCGGTGTAGCCATTAAAGCGGTAAAGAAGAAGAGGTAACAAACAAACAAACAAACTCACTTTCGCTTTTATAATATTAGTAAGGATATAAGAACGATAAATCAAAGTATTACATATATTTTTCAGAGAACTTTTTGATGCCTATTTAAAGTACTAGTTACCATTTGAAAAAGGCATAGGTAATTTAAAAAAAAAATGTTGGGAGCCCCCTTAAGGAGAAGTTTATGTATTGTGCCCCCTATAATTTCTAAAAGGAATAACCTGAAAAAAAAAGGTTTGTAGTATCTAGGTATATAAAAACAAAAAAAAACGAAAATTGGTTTAAAGAATTAGATACTTTGTTTATGGAACTGCAGTAATAAATTTGTTGTTCATTAAGAGACTGAAAAAACAAATTAAGCTTTGCGATTGAGTGTAAATTTTACATTTGATTTAAATTAGCGTTAAAAATATTGCTATTCTTTGGCACTACAGAACCCTGCGTGTTCGAGTCCGGCTTGCACTGACCCGGTTTTTAGAGTACCGTATTTCAAAAGGGAAAAACGGAACCCTTATTGGATCACTTTGTTCTCCGTCTGTCTGTCTACCTGTCAAGCAAGACCAAGACCTTTATCTCAGGAACGCATGCACTGAACACTGTGGTCCCTTTGTGTTGAGAAAAACCAATCCTCGAAGTCTACGCAGTCAAAAGATATGGCCGTTTATGTTGCAGGTTTGTACGGAACCCTCGGTGCGTGAGTCTGACTCGCTCTTGACCGGTTTTTTAAATTTGTGAACCAAGATTTCTCCGTGATTAAATTTATTAATTAATATTATTCATATTGCTCGAGTATTTTACGTAATAGCTATATTTCAGTTACAATGTTTACCAAGGTTTTGTAACAATATTCTGATTTAAAAGAGTGTCCATGGAGTTTCTTGCCCATTTGATTGTTCTCCATAGAGATCTACGCTTTGGAATGGGCAACTACAGTACTTTCACAGTTATTATGCCTTGTGACTGGGACTGTAGCTTCATTTTTATTGTTGTCAATGTTTCGACAGTTCAAAAGTGCCTGTAACTGGCCTACTTGAAATAAATGATTTTGATTTTGAATGTAGAAAATAATTGATTGTGACTAAAAGAGTGATGGATCTGAATGTTAATGGACGGAGAGCGAGAGGAAGGTCAAAAAAAGATGGATGGATTGTGTAAGGAATGATATGAAGGAGAAAGGAGTAAATGATGCTGTGACGTCTGATAGGGGAGAATGGAAGAAGAAAACGTGTTGCGTCGTCCACGAATAGAATGGGACAAGGGCAGGAAAATCGCTTATTTTCGTTGGATCCCAGTTTTTGATCCCACTTTAATATTTTTGGCGTTGGATCCCACAAAACATTATTATATATTTCCGTTGAATCCCAAATTTGAAAAATACTAAAAAAATACGTTTTATTGCCACTGAATCCCAAAAACTATTTCCGTTGGATCCCAGATGTTTAAAAACATCTGAATGCGGGTACATCCAACAACAAAATCACAATAATATTTTAAGGCGAAATTTTGAATGTATGTTTGTTATTCCAACACGCTCAAACTTCTAGACTGATTTGGATGAAATTTGGGTATGTGGATAGGTTATGTTAGAATAACGGGTGCCAGCCGTTTTTCCGAAAAGATTTGGTCAAAATTTCATTACCCAAACAAATTATAAGAACCGGGAACTAGGTTTGGTTAGGTTAAAACTGTGACCTCCTACGCACGAGCCGAGCGAGCGGAGCGAGCGGTGCCGCGGCAGCGGCCGGCGAGTGCCACAAACGACTTGCATTTATAGAAAAAAGAGATTGTTTTTAGTTGTTTACCCGGAACTGAACTATTTAGATTAGCATAATTACTTATTTACAAAAAAAAAGGTTAGGTTAAAACTGTGACCTGTGTGCCAGAAACGGCCACATTATATAAAAAAAAATATGGAAAAATTATGACGGCAGTATTTTTTTTGAGCTAAGAGGCGCTTGTTTTGAAGGCCTTCATATTTATTTATTTATAAACATCACAAATAAACCTGATCATTTTTAACTCATGCCAGTCTAGTACTATTTGGAGTACATCATTTGTCTCATTTATTCCCCAGTGGCAACAATCCTAAAAAATCCAAAATACACACACGGTGTTTTTGAAATATTTAATAAAAGTAAATCACTTTTCTTCTGAAATGTACACATGTTGTCATAAAATGGGATTCAATGGTAATATCAAATGGGACCCATCGTTAATACCTAAAAAATGGGATCAAAAACTGGGATCCAACGAAAATAAATCAGGAAAATGATGAATTTAGAAATTGATTAGGATTTCTGTCGGATATCGCAACTCATCGTCTGCCTAGCCTTTTCCTAACGACGTTGAAGTCGGCTTCCAGTCTAACCGGATGCAGCTGAATATCTGTATTTACATGGAGCGTCTGCCTATCTGACCTCCACAACCCAGTTAGTACTGCGTAATACGATAACCCTTGATAAGACTAGTTTGTTAGACTTTAGAAACACTGACTATCTCTAACGACTGTCAAAGATCTACAAATGACAGCCGGGACAAACAGCTTAACGTGCTTTCTGAGGCACGGAGGAAACTCGCTATGTAACGGGTGGTCACCCATCCACAAACCAACCTAGGCAAGCGCGGCTTAACCTAAAGATCGACTCGCTACAAATTCTATTACCAAAAACTTTAAATGTTATTTAAAGTTAATAGAAGAACTATTGATTTCAAAAATCGACATCAAGTGGTCGAATGAAGGGTGCGTAAAGTCACCCCTAAATATAATAAATACTCTATCTTCCTCACACACATGACAAAGGTATGTCTCTGTCTCAATTGGCATGTGAATGAAAAATCGATGAATGCATCTTGTATAGGGATGATTTTTGAGAAAATTATTAGTTACCTTGACAACTTACTATATTATATGAGATACTAGCTTCTACCCGCGACTTCGTCCGCGTGGCATAGTTACTTTGGGCTAACGCAAACTTTAACCCGCGTGATGATCGATAAAAAAAATCTTTCTCTCCCCTTTCCTTCCCTCTTTCTCCCCCTTATCCCACTTTTTTTTAGCCTATTTCCCTCTCTCAAGGGTCCTAACTATCTCTGTACCAAAATTCATTAAAATCGGTCTTGCCATTTAGGTGTGAAGACGTAACAAACAAACAAACTCACTTTCGCTTTTATAATATTAGTAAGGATGGATATGGACAGCAGTTATTGCGCAGTGTGTAACCGTCGGTCTCCCAAGACCTTCCCGAGGTTTTGAGTTCGAATCCAACACCCACTTCCGATTTTTCAAATTCGCGTGTTCTATAATCACTTGCTTCGATGAAGGAAACTAGCCTGTCTGAGTGACGGTGATGATTTCACAGCTCCAAGAGACCACAGACTTGACTAAATGATTTTAATTTCAACTCGATACCTCCACGAGTTACCGAGGTAAATGGTGTTGACAGACAGACGGAGAACAAAGTTATCCTATAAGGGTTCCGTACAAACTTGCGGCATAAACGGCCATATCTTTTGACTGCGTAGTCTTAGAGGATAGTTTTTTGGAGTTTACTCCTTAAGAATCGATTTTCATATATAAGGCGCCCGGTATGAGAAAAATGTGAGGTGTAAAATCTACTGATGAATGACCTTGAATGACCTCGTTACATAACGTAACGAGACGTACAGTTGAATATTACTAGATGGCGCTTTATGAAATTTGTCGTCCGTCAGTAATATTTTTTTTCTTTATTTTTGTACTTAAGGTGAAAGCTCCAACCTACCCGCGAAATTCAAATTTTCTTACGTTTTTTGCAATTTTCAGGCCAGTGCTAGGTTGTATGTTGATTAAAATATTATTCGCGGCTGTAAGACGTATGTAATTATAGAATTATAATCATCAAAATCACCAATACAACCCTCCAAGTTCATAAAGCTGTAGGAAAGACTTTTTCTGTTTTTTTTTTGTTCCTACGCCTTTATGAACTTGGAGGGTTGTATTGGTGATTTTGATGATTATAATTCTATAATTACATACGTCTTACAGCCGCGAATAATATTTTAATCAACATACAACCTAGCACTGGCCTGAAAATTGCAAAAAACGTAAGAAAATTTGAATTTCGCGGGTAGGTTGGAGCTTTCACCTTAAGGAGTAAAGTCCAGTCATGCGTCGGAGCTGACACGCACACTTTTGTCTTTTTTTTTCACAGCTCTAAGGGAAGGGACCACAGACTTGAGTATATGGTTTTAATTTTAACGCGTTCCCGAGATAAAGGGACTGATAGACAGACGGACAACAAACTGCTCCTATTAAGGGTTCCGGTTTTTCCTTTCGAGGTACGTACGGAACGATAAAACAGACGTTTCAATAACCTCCTTTTTATGGAAGTCGGTTAATGAAAAAAAAAACTTGCCTAAACACGATTCGCTAATTTTAGAACATAGAACAAGAAATACAAAGCGCAATGGTTGGTTAACATTCGTGAGCAAGGTTTCCTCTCAAAACGGACAATTAACTACAACTTGAAATTTTGTAACAGGAAAATACTGAAATAATTCTAGTATCGAAATGGCATTGAGACGAAAAAATAAAGATAATAAAAAACATTTTTTTTTTTTTTTTTTAAAGAAAACGGTAGGTACCTACCCTTTTTTTTGGGGTGGGCAATTATCAAATAACTTCCCCCGCTCTGGGCGGAGGGGGGGGCGTGTCAGACTTTTACTGACTAAATCCCACCCATGTTCCTTCTATTGCCCTTTACGCGAACGAAGCCGCGGTCAAAAGCTTGTAAATAATAATGACAATTTCCGATGCTAGTCAATAAATACTTCAATTCCTGTATCACAAAAATAACCTAGATCTCTGCCTACCCCCGTAAACGTGATCGATACCGCCGGTAAGTACCAGGCGCCCAAAAGTAAAAGAAGGCACACGGCGGTGGGCATAGCCTGTCACCACCTGACTCGCTGGCCGTGAACTACTAGGGTAGCATAGCATGGATACGTCAAATGTCAAAACATCGGGTAGTAGGGAATAAAAACGTAGAAGATATTATGCCACCAGTAGGTTCACATTTAAAGTAAAGGCTCGCGAACACAGACTTTTGTTACTGTTATTGGTAAATCTTTTTTATGCTTAGCTTATTTCTTTTGCACTATGGTCCGAGTTTATCACCTGATACTTCTTCACTGCACATGTAAGCGGGCACACCCGATAGACTGGTGAATGAATTTATTATTTAGACGGGTAATTTTTTTATTTTTATTTTTTTTATATATAATTGGTGTTTGCTAGCTGACAAGTGACAATGAATGAATAATTTCTTAATTTTTTTTATAATTTCTTGTGATAAACGGAATTGTATAAAATCTGGTTCTTCTAACCTGACAGACAGATGTGTTGCTGGGGAGTTTGTTCCGCCACTTCTTCTTCCCAGCTAAAACACTAGGAAGTGGCGAAGGGCAGGGCGTTTTTGTGGGACTGTCTCTGACGTCTGACGTTTGACGTCTGTATCTGACGTTCAAAAAGTGCTGATTATCAGCCTAATTTAAATAATTAATTAAAAAAAAAAAAATAATTTGACTTTTGATTTTGATTTTTTAGACACAAGTTGGCAGACTCGTCTCAAAATTAATTTGTTGTAAGTTTCTCTTTACATTTTGTAGTTTTACCTCTCTTTACTATTGTATATTGTCGTATAGGAGCTCGTGGCTAAATAATAGCAGCCGCTCGGGTCGATCTTTAGGTTAAGCCGCGCTTGCCTAGGTTGGTCTGTGGATGGGTGACCACCCGTTATGTACCGAGTTTCCTCCGTGCCTCGGAAAGCACGTTAAGCCGTTGGTCCCGGCTGTCATTTGTAGATCTTTGACAGTCGTTACAGGTAGTCAGTGTCCCGAAAGTCTGACAACCAGTCTTACCAAGGGGTATCGTATTACCCAGTACTAACTGGTTTGTGGAGGTCAGATAGGCAGTCGCTCCATGTAAAATACTGATATTCAGCTGCATCCGGTTAGACTGGAAGCCGACCCCAACATAGTTGGGAAAAGGCTAGAGAGATGATGATGACTATTGTAAATTGTCTATGTATATATATAACTAGGTATGCGTTGCAATGCAATTTTCTACCTTTCTACCTACCCGACCTATCCTACCTACCTACCCTACCTACCAAATAGAACGTGCGTCGTCAAAGGTTGTGTCAAAATCACCTCTTGTTTTTTTTCTTTTTTTCCCGTATATTTAATACTTATTCTATTCGGCACGGAGACAAATAAAAAAAATCAAGAATCATGAAAATCGGTCCAGCCGTTCTCGACTTATAAGTGTTCGAACAAACTCGACTTTGTTAGGGTTCCGTAGTCAACTAGGAACCCTTATCGTTTCGCCATGTCTGTCTGTCCGTCCGTCCGTCCGTCCTCGCTTAATCTCTGTGACCGTTCGCGTTAGCACTAGAAAGCTGAAATTTGGTACCAATATGTATATCAATCACGCCGACAAAGTGGTAAAATAAAAATTGGAAAAAAATGTTTTATTAGGGTAGCCACCCTATATGTAAAGTGGGAAGTGATTTTTTTTTTAATTTCAACCCTAACGTGTGATATACTGTTGGAAAGGTATTAAAAAATGAATAGGGGTTTACTAAAATCATTTTTTGATAATGTCTATAATTTCGGAAATAATCGCTCCAAAAGTAAAAAATAATGTGTCCCTCCCCCTCTAACTTTTGAACCATAAGTTTAGAAAATATGAAAAAAATCTGAAAAGTAGAACTTTATAAGGACTTTCTAGGAAAATCATTTTGAACTTGATTGACACAACAGTTTTTGTACAAAAAAGACAAAAAGTTGTACAAAATAATTTCCTCCTCCACCTTTAAACTCATAAGTGGGAACACTTATTGTGACGGACGGGAAACTACGGAACCCTACACTGAGCGTGGCCCGACACGCTCTTGGCCGGTTTTTTTTTTTATTATATATTAGGATTATTATGTATTTATTAAATGTTATCTTTTTCTTCAATTTTCTGTCGCATTGCACGTACTATGTTTTTGTCCGCGCCCGCGTCTTCGGTGGCCGGGAGTCGTCTCGCGAATATTCAGAACTTAGGTCAGGTTTTACTAATACAATTTTTAACCCACAACAAATATGCGAAAGAACACCATGAAAATATATTTTGATAAAGTTAAACATATTTCGGGGCTGCAAAATGAAAAAGGGCCTTAAAAATGGCATACGCTTGCAATATTTTGTCTCGCTCTGCCTAGACTAGCTACAATGAAGGAGAATTGTATATGTATTACTAACTAGCTTTCGCCCGCGGCTTCGCTCGCGTTAAATTCGGTATAACACACCAAGCAGACCTGCAGTTTTGCTTTTGCGCCTGATGGATTTGTAATAGCAACGCTAAGCTTTCCCTTTTCTTCCCTCGTTCTCTCTCATATCCCACTTTTTTTTTAAATAAAAATTAGCCTATGTCCGTCTCCTGGTTCCCAACTATCTCTGTACCAAAATTCATCAAAATCGGTTTAGCCATTAAAGCGTGAAGAGGTAACAAACAAACAAACAAACTCACTTTCGCTTTTATAATATTAAGTAAGGATTGTACAACGCCTACGAGTTCCTGAGAAAAATCGAATCATAATTTGGACTAACCTTCACCAAGGTCGGGCGTCTTCATGCGCCACATCGATGGCTCTTAAGTATACTTAGTTGATTGACGGTTGTTCGAAAGAGATACCGCGACACCGGAACATAAAGGGCAAAAGAAGGAACATGGGTGGGTTTTAGTCAGTACAAGTCTGACCCTCCGGCTCCGCCCAAAGCGGGAGAAGGTATTAGGTGATTGTCCATTCGCAAAAAAAATACGTGTGGCACTCAGGGACTGCCGCGGTAAAGCTATTGCATCACGATTACCACCGTAAATTCATGCAAGCCTAGTACTTCATTACATACATTCTTAAGAGGAAATACCACGGGCTAGAGAATTGAAAATTAGGTATTTGTAAAATCTATTGCTGTCGCGCAATGCCCGAAAGCCTCAAGCCTCCCCCCGCAGAGCGCGAGAGAGACAACTGCAGCTTTGACCGAAAATGCCAATTAAAAGTACACAAAATCAATGGTTTGTAGTCCCCTGATTTCTTCTTCAAAACTTAACCGATTTAACTGCTTTTTTCATTAAAAAATAAAGAAAGGCTTTTGCCGTGTTCCTATGTTTTCTATTTTTTATATAATCTAGTTAAATTTGTTTTCTGAATGTTTGAACACAGCGGAAAATCATGCCAATTTTTTAGGTTTTTGAATATTCATATCTCTTTTAATAATAAATTTATGAGAAAAAGGAAAACATAGGGACATGCCAATAGTAGACATGGATATTTAAAAAAAAAAATAGTGATCTACTTGCATTATCCAGGGAGGAAACAGGGGACTAAGTTTGTATGGAAAAACGGCCCTTGTGTTTCCTCTTAACATCACGCGCGCAAAGCCGCAGGCGCCAGCTAGCTTTCAATATACTTATGCATTGGCGCGTGAGCAAGTGTTAATAGAAGTATCGGTGTAAGTGACAATGTCTTGTTTTTTATAGGGTACCTACCAAACCTTTTATGGAAGAAACGGACCCCTTATAGGATCACTTTGTTGTCCGTATGTCAGTTTGTCAAGACCCTTTATCTCGGGAACTTGTAAAGGTTTCGACTTGAAATTAAAACCATATAGTCAAGTCTTTGATTCCAGAGTCGAGCTAAGGTTTTTAAATCTGGAATTCCTCAGTAGCAGCCATAGAGTTTGGATTTGTGCCCAATTGACGGCATTAGGTTCGTCCCTATTAAATGACGGCAATAGGTTCGTCCGTATTAAAAAACGGCAATAGATCCGTCCCTTTTAAATGACGGCAATAGGTTCGTCCCTTTTAAATGACGGCAATAGGTTCATTCCTATTAAATGACGGCAATAGGTTCGTCCCTATAAAATGACGGCAATAGGTTCGTCCCTATTAAATGACGGCAATAGGTTCGTCCCTATTAAATGACGGCAATAGGTTCGTCCCTATTAAAAGACGGCAATATAAAACAAAATCTATAATCTCTCTCTCCCTCTCCCTCTCTCTCTTCAATCGGGATTGAAATAACGGAGTGGGGAGCGTCAGGTTTTTTTTCGTTACGGAATTTCTGGATTCGGTCCCCGCGCTCAAGGCCCGCGATAGAAGCTATGCAATAGCTTAAAAATATACGGAGTTGCCTAACAAAATTATGTTGGAGTTGCCTAAAAAGCTCAGTGTGTAACGGGTGCTCACCCATCCACGGAATAACCTAGGCAAGCGTTTCTTAACCTAAAGATTCACCCGCTGTTATTAACACATCACAAATCCATGTTTTAAATGAAATTGTTAATTAATTTAACCCTATCAATGCTGACAATTAGGCAAAAAGAGCAAAAAATATATATACATTTGGATAAAAAGTACTAGGAGAGCAGCAATGGCCAGGTGATGCTGATGATAATATTTTTGTGTAGCCTCAGCATTTTTGCGAACCGTACTCGCAGGGGTACACGATCGAGGGGATCTCGTATACTGCGACGAAGTAAACTTGATACTTGAGTAATTAAATCATACGCGAAAATATTGACTTCTTTTTAAGGTGACCAAATATAAGGCGGTTACTTCGATTACAATCTGTTGATAGTTTGAAGTAAAATATACAGTGGTGTACGAGAGATATGACGCTTAAATTGACATGTGGGCGGTGTTACTAAAATTTGTGAAATGGTGTTAAATAAAAGAAAACCATGTACGATTATAATCGATAGTTCCTTTTATCATAATCTATGCAACGTCTTAAAACACTACTAAAACTGTCAAAAATAATATTTAAGCATACTAAACCTGTCTAAACTAATAGAGATTTGATAAAAAAAAAACAGAAAATCGTGTGATTTGGATGGAAAATTAATCTGAATGCGTAATATAGTGACTGTTTATGTTAACTAGCTGACAAATCAGTGATAAAAACGTGGGGGTTCGCATACATTTGTAATTTAAGTATTGGAAACAGGAATAATAGAGAAATAGAGAGAAAGATACAAAAATCATTATTGCGTTGCACTTTTTTTTGTTTCTTTTGCATTATCACCTGAAAATTGAGTCACTTGCTTCGATGAAGAAAAAATATCACAAGGAAGGCTATGTCAGAGCGTTGGGCATCATAAAAACTTGGGACACTATGTTGTGGCCCTAACCAAACGAAAAGAAAAACAGATTGCATGAGGGACACAATACAGAGGGGCCTGCCAGGGTCACCGCCTGCCGGAGTTGCGGGTTGTTCGAAAGAGATACCGCGGCCCCGGAACGTAAAGGGCAATAGAAGGAACTGGGTGGGTTTTAGTCAGTACACGTCTGACATTCCCCCCCGCTCAGAGCGGGGGAAGTTATTTGATGATGTCCCATCCACAAAAAAGGGACACAACACAAATACCTTTTTTCATCTTCCGATTTTATTGCTTTATCTTGTTTGTGTCTTGAAAGACAGTGCTAAATAACGTAAATACTTTCTTTGTAATTTTTAATTTATTAAATTAATCCTTAATAATATTATAAAAGCGAAAGTGAGTTTGTTTGTTACCTCTACCGACTAAACCGATTTTGATGAATTTTGGTACACAGATAGTTGGGACCCTGGAGACGGACATAGGCTATTTTTTTTAATGAGGGAGAAAGAGGGAAAAAAGGGAAAACTTAGCATTGCTAGCACAATAAATAAGGCGCTAGGGTAAAAACTACAGGTGGCAGGTACCTGCAAATCAACACGGGCGAAGCCGCGGGCGAAAGCTAGTTACTTAATAAAAAATCAAATTGAATTTACAAGTATAAACCACACTAACAAATTGTAGGGTCAGTAAACATTAAGGAAAAAGGTACAAAATTAAATTACTTAAAAAACATCTCAATCAGCATACATAAATGTATTAGTAAAAGTTTCTGTCTCGAATCCTGACCACTAGACAGTAGCTTAGCTTCAGACACCTTCACAGCACCGGTTGGTGGAGTAAGATTTTTATTATTTCTAAAACTAGAAGTAGGTAGTATTAAAAACTAACTTTTTACGCGGCTGCATCACACTGTGGAGGTTATCCTACAGGAACGTACTATCTGTAAGAAGCATGTCCTCACGAGTCAAGATCTACGCCTTTTTATTTCCCAAACGTCAAAATTCGTTTAGCCGTTTAGAAATAGTGACAGACAGACCGACAAAGCGAAAGAGATACAGTTACTTTCGCTTATAATTAGATGTGATCTATATTAGAACTAGTACAAAAAAGCTTAATATATTATGTATAATTTCGCAAAAAATTCGGTTTTAAAAAACGATATATCGGTCTATCAAAGTACCAAGACCGCAGTAAAGCCGAGGGGGTTGCAGCCACCCCTCGTTCGCCACGTGCTTGCCACCCTCGCGTACATACCTACCGCTATGTACTTCTATATACTTAAATATAGGTTAGCTTGTCTGTCACTGTGTGGAGGTTGCTAACCACGTTTTTGAACTTACTATAGCTATATAGCCCTGTTGTTCTACTTTGGGGTTGGTAGGATTGTTGGTTATGTATGTACGTATAGTATACTCACGCCTTTTTCCCTTGGGGTTAGGCAGAAACTATAAAATGATACGATATTAAACTGCTTTAGCTATTTATCTATTTTACAATTTGGGAGAAGTCTTTTTTTTGTTGTAAAAATTATGTCGCTATACTAATGAACACTTTTTAATTTTCAGTAGTAGCTTCTTTTTTGTGTTAATATTTAAGTTTTTTTTTTTAATAGTGTTTGAGATTTAAGTTTTTTTTGGCATTTGCCAAAAAATCTTTTATTTTTTTCATATTAAATATACACATAAATTGATCAAAAACTAAAAGGTAGGTTTGTAGCTTCGACGTTTATATTGGTCCCATACTTTTGTTCTAATTAATTAAATACAAATAATTTAAGTAAAGGACCAATTAAACATTCTTGCTTAACCATTATTCAACACATATTTGCCGTTTCAACGGTAGATTTATTGATTAACTGCTTTTGGCTTTAAGGCTGCTAGCGGTAAAAGATTTTATCATCATCTTCCAACATTTACGTTATATTCTTCTATTCTCTCCTTATAGTCATCACTCAATCATTCCTCACTCAATCTATCCAGCTGTTTTTTGGTTTTCCTCTCAATGAAAATAATATCAGCCTATAACTGTCGCAACTGCTGAAAAAGCACGAGAATTGACCACCACGAATATTCAGACTCGTATTAATTAACTCAAATTTTTCTCACGATGTTTCCCTTCACCGATGTCTTGAAACTTTAAAAGGAACATAGGAATTGAAAAACTCACATTGGTACTTGCGAAATTAGTATTTACTAGTTGGCGCCCGGGGCTTCGCTTGTCATATCGAAAAAAAAAGTATCCTGTTTTATTCCAGAGAATAAACTACCTCTGTGCCAAATTTCATCAAGATCCGTTCAGTACATCATCCATCCATCCTCACAAACATTCGCATTTTTATTATTAGTAGGATTACTCTTTTGGTTACCTATACATATTTAATTACTTGCATATTTCTTGTCTGATGGTCACACGGACTGGTGAAGGTCGCAGGGAGCCCTTGAACTACACGTCTGCGGAGTCTGTGAGTAGTTTAAGTCCTGTATAAAGTATGAGGACCTATACAATGCTAGCTTGCGTGTCGTACGATACTCATAATGATTTCAAATCGACGAAAACATTGTCCAAACATAGTTTTAATACATAATTAGGAAAAAGATTAACTTTATATAGAAGACTACCTTTTGCCCGCGGCTTCGCTCGTGTTGAATTCGGGGTAACACAGTTCCCTTTTCCTGATTTGCAGGTACCTGCTACCTGTAGTTTTTGCCCTTGCGCCTTATATATTGTAATAGCAAAGCTAAAGCGTTCTCCCTTTTCTTCCCCCATTCTCCCTCAATTCACACTTTAAAAAAAAAATTAAGCCCATGTCCGTCTCCAGGGACCCAACCATCTCTGTACCAAAATTCAGCAAAATCGGTTTGCCCATTTAGGCATGAAGACGTAACAAACAAACTCACTTTCGCTTTTATAATATTAGTAAGGATGATGATGCCCATCATTTGTTGGTGGACAGCGTCAGGATCGAGGTGCTAGAAAGCCGCTGATGATTTTTTATAAAATTAATTGGAAAGATGCTAGTTTTATTCAAAGAATATTATCAGAGCCTATCTCTGATGCAGCTATCTTAGTTTATAAGGTTTTAAAGTCTTAATCGTGGATAATTTGCCCATAATGAATTACTTGTATTAGGTTATGATGGGGCTGGTATGGTTTGATTCAGACCAAATCTAGTATTTTCTCCACTATGTTGTAACTGAAAGAGATAGACAGTCGTTCCATCACCCATGACAAATAATACCAGTAGTTGAGCTACACGATAACTGACAAATGCTTGCACTGACTGGACAGGTCCACTCAATCTGTGTGGTGCTTTCTTAAAAAGACTATTTCATACACTAATCTGCATAGTCCTCATGTAAGTTGACCAAGATTTTTTGTCTGGTCCTTAAAAGAGACTATGACCTCTGAGTTTGTTTCGGCTGTTTCTTCTCAGAGTAGTCGGGTACGAAACATCGGCCTCATCTAGTTTTTAGAAAACGACATGTAAAAGTGTTTGTGAAAACCTACTTGCAAAATAAACATCATTTATCATAGTATTTTACGAGTGCAACCATCACAACCCAATTTCATGTTATTGCAATACTTTAAAATTAATAAGACAGGTTGTCATTATTCTGGCTTCTGACTTATACGGCTGTCAAAGATGTGCATAATGACTTATCAAGCGCGAACAATGTATGTTATTACAGTTATGTATGAAAGATCGCGATACTATAGTGCCATCGAGTTGGTATGTGTTGTATTTTTGGCTTCTATAAACAATGAGTAGTAATCGTATTGTTTTGAACCGCGTCACCACGTGTGAACTTTACTTGTATCAAAATGTTGTTGATAAATACTCAGTTGTGTTTTTTTTTTAATCAAACGATTTTTACAGCCAAAGTTACTATAGTCATGCGACTAAGTATGTTGCGGCGCTTAAATGATATTGTAAGGAGGGTTTTTTAATAAACATTTGAGAGAAAAACCATAAGTTCAGAATTTAAACACGCGTCACTATAATATTTATTTTAAAAAACGCTAAAAAAAGGAATTTCCAAATTCAAATGTCACCATAACTTCTTTTTACAAAATACGAAATAAAATAAAAAATACAACAAAAAAAATATTCATTCGAATTTCGAATCGTTTTGATCGTGGAGCGAGGCAGACGACACTCCAACCAAGTGGAGTTTCAATCTAGCTATGTATCGTGAACCAAATTTCGTTGACCTCTCAGTAGTAGCGGTCGCGGTAACAGCAAGGATCAAGGTGTGTTGGGCAAAGTATGTTTCATGAACCAGTTTACGTTGACCCCTCGGTAGTAACGGTCGCGGTAGCGGCAAGGATCAAGATGTGTTGGGCGAAGCGGTACCAATGTTATACTTAGGTATGTAGGTACGGGGTGGGCTGGTACCGACAGAAAATGAGGTTTGTTTCTGATAAATTAATATTTTTTTGAATAAATTATTCAGGTTATTTTGGGACGATTCTTCTTGTTTTGCGAAAATATTTTGCAATAATTATTATAATGCAGAAGGTTGCTCAAGGATACCGCTCGCTTTTTTTTGCGGATGAGAAATCATTAAAAAACGGAACGGAGGGGGAGTGTCATGCTTTTACTGACAAAAAACCACCCAAGTTCTTTTGCTCTTTAAGTACCCGGGGCCGCGGTATCTCTTTCGAATAACCCTTCACCCCGGCAGACGGTGGCCCTGGCAGGCCTTTCTGCTTTGCTAACATCTCTCTGAGGCGCGCGTGGAACACAAACACGGCGATACCGCTGGCTTTTAAGGTTCTTTCCTCTGCATCTCTAAGCACCGGTAGTTTAAACCATGCTCCCGACACAGGCGGAACACTATTTTTATTTAACTTGCACTGTGTGTTTGTTAGTTATCATTAGTAAATTGACGACACGGTTGGCGCAGTGGCTGAGCGATCGACTGCTGCGCTGCGTGTCGCGGGTTCGATTCCCGCACGGAACAAATATTTGTATGGCCTTCAGATTGTTGTTTCGGGTCTGGCTGTTTGTGAGTTTATATGTTTGTAAACGCACCCACGATACAGGAGAAATTCCTAGTGTGGGCAACGTTTTTGACGTGATAACGTCTTTAAAATCGTTTTAGTCGGGTGACATGTTCAGAAACTTGTGTCACACCAAAACCTCACGATCGCGATCGATCGATCGATCGATCGAGATCGATCGCAATAAGACGTTATCACGTAAACATCTCGATCGTAAACCTACTTTACAAACAACCAATTTTTTTTTAAAAAAAGCTTCAAAATTTCACAAACCGCTGGCTAACATATATGAGAATTTCTTAAATGTACCTTGTGATAAACGGAATAGTATAAAATCTGGTTCTTCTAACCTGACAGACAGAAGATGTGTTTTGCTGGGGAGTTTGTTCCGCTACTTCTTCTTCCCAACTTAAACACTAGGAAGTGGCGAAGGGCAGGTCGTTTTTGTGGGGCTGTCTCTTGTAATGTGACGTTCAAAAAGTGCTGATTATCAGCCTAATTTGAATAAATGACTTTTAATTTTGATTTTGTTTGCTTATTATCAGCTTAATTTGAATAAATGACTTATGATTTTGTTGTGCTGAAATTTAACATTTGGTTTTTGTGATTGATATGACTTGAAGCCAGAATTGCTTCCTCATGACAGAACTCCTCAAAGGTTAATAGCAAGGAAATGAACCTTACTATTGACCCTTGCGTTTTTTCTACATCGTTCTCACACAATCTCAACATGAATGATGTATCCATGATTCTGTAAAATTAATATTATGATTTAAAGGGAGTTTCTTGCCCATTCTTCTCCATAGAGATCTACGCTTTGAAATGGGCATCTATAGTACTTTCGCAAGTTATTATGACTTGCGATAGGGAATGTAGCACGATCTTTTTTGTTTTTATGACTTTCAGAAGCGCCTGTAATGGTCTAATTGACAAAAATGCTGAGTTTTAGTTTTTTTTCGTTTTATCCGAGTTCAATATTGATACTTAGATAAATAATAATCTTCAATTTTAATTTTCAAAATAGCTAGTTATGTATTTAAGTTTTTAAATACATTTTTTTATAATTACCAAAAAAACAAGTTGATAAAAATCAAAAAGCAAAATAAAAAAGCAAATGAAACCGAATTAAAAAAGACTAACTTAATAAAATAGTATTTTCCTTAGCAACAAATTATTTTTTTTAAATCTAAAAAAAATGCTATTCCAAAACCCTCATCACCGACATTAAAAAGAAACCAACATTTCTCAAACAAAAATCCCAATTAAAAAAAATAATTAATAAATTAATTATCCCCAATATTCTATCGCTACCAGCTATAAGTACACGCTACATTCACCTACATTTACTCTCACACACACAAACAAAGTTTTATGACTCGGCTCGAGGCGCGCACACACAGACGAAGCGCACCGACACGAAACACGGTAACTCACTCACACTGACGCAACCATTTTATTTTATTCTTAAGGATACCACGGCGGATTTTTTGAGGTATTTTATTTTTACTTTGTATGATTGAGTTTAGAACGTGTAGGTGTCTGTACGTTTTGAAAATGGAATGGGTTCGATTCCCATGTGTGGACACCATCCAGTATTATTGGGGTTTTTTTATGTAAAGACTTTTTGACGTGATAACGTCTTTAAAATCGTTTTAGTCGGGTGACATGTTCAGAAACTTGTAAACCTCACGAGCGACATTTCATAAAGATGGTAGCGCCATCTGTTACTTGGCTCGAAAAAAAAACTTTAAATTAGTACTTAATTTCATTTTAGATGTCACTACTGGTGATAACTTATATCACCAATAAGACGTTATCACGTAAACATCTCGATCGTAAACCTACTTTACAAACAACCAATTTTTTTTTAACTGACTGCAGTCTGCCGGTGGGAAATCAACAAATAACTTCCCCTGCTCCGGGCGGAGCGGGGGGCCACCCATGTTCCTCTTCTATTGCCCTTTATGTTCCAGGGCCGCGGTATCTCTTTAGAACAACCCGCAACCCCGGCAGGCGGTGTCCCTGGCAGGCCCCTCTGCTTTGCTGACATCTCTTTGAGGCGCGCGTGGAACACTAACGCGCCGTCGACACGGCCTGTCGTCAATAGACGGACGGACGGTGAGCTACCCATTGCTCACCGTCCACAGGTCAGGACTGACTTGCAGTCTTACTTTGAATCTTAACACAGAAATATTATCTGCCGGTAATGATCAGAAACTAAGGCCACGGTCAGAGTAAACACGGTGTCGAGCGGAAGCGGGCGCGATTTAGTAGACAGATTGTTACGAAGTTCCTTATCGCGCGTTGCGAAAGGGGGCTAGACGGAAAAAATTAAGACCAAAAGTTGTAACGACACTTTTTGCAATAGTTTTAAGCCGTGCGGCGTGCGCGTGTTTCTCTGTCTGTCTCTCTCTCTCTCATAGAAAGCAAGTCAATTATTTTCGTTTCGTCTTTCTATTTCGCATTGAACAGTGTGGTGTCGCGACGTTTATTTTTGTTGAGTGTATACAGGTTTATTGTACATCATAAATAATAACTTCGTTCCATCCGGGTATCCCTTGACACCTCTCAAGTTTGTTGTTGTTTTTGGTGTTGGTTCCGATTCCAGAGTAATTCATCAACAACTTGCAGACAATCAAAATAATTTTCTCTCTGCAACTCGCCTCCCCCCCCCCCTACTCTTACGTAACTATCAAAATGAGAAAAGACTAATCAGTAGCCAAAGTGTCAGAGTAGTTTATTTTTTCATAGATTACAAATGTTGCTAACGAACCTTTCATGAAGACAGTAATAAGTAAAACGAAAGTAAAAACTAAAAATTCATAAAAAAAAATTGTTTAATCGTTAATCTTGTGTACTTAACTGTAACAAATTTGATAGGGTTTAAAGTACATCACAAAAAAAACGCGCAACGAGTTAACACTGTCATGGTTAAGCTGAAAAAGAGTCGGATCGTTTGAAGGAGCTTATCTCTGGAACTTCCAGTTGCAATTGAAAAAATAAAATGCAAACTGTTAAGCCCAAATCTTGCCGTGTCGAGTGTAGACGGAGCGTTCGTGTTCCACGCGCGCCTCAAAGCTCTGTCAGCAGGCTCGTTAGGGCCACTGCCAGCAACGGTTGCTGGTTGTTCGAAAGGGATACCGCGGCCCCAGAACACAAAGGGTAAAATAAGATAATCATTTATTTGTCACCATAACAAATAATTAGTGACATTATTAGGTTTCGCGAACAATAAAGATTTACTGATATTGTGGGTGCCTAAGCTAGAGGAAAACGCCTGTATTTCAGGAGAACATGAATGGGTTCTAGTTATTAAGTCTTTTTTTTTGGGGTGGGAAATCATCAAATAACTTCCCCCGCTCTGGGCGGAGCGGGGGGGAGAGTCAGCCTTTTATTGACTAAAACCCACCCAGGTTCCTTCTATTGCCCTTTACGTTCCGGGCCGCGGTATCTCTTTCGAACAACCCGCAACCCCGGCAGGCGGAGGCCCTGGCAAGCCCATCTGCTTTGATGACATCTCTTTGAGGCGCGCCGTCTACATGGCCTGTCGTCAATAGACGGACGCACGGTGAGCTACCCATTGCTCGTCGTCATCGTCTCGCGGCGCCCGGCGTTCGGGGCGTCTCCCACGGCGGATCATTAACAGTCTTACACTTCCTTCCGCTCCGCCCAAAACGGGAGAAGAAATTGATGATTTCGCATCCAAAAAAAATACCCAATTTCTTGCCTAATTAACATCACGCAACGACCCTTAGGCCTGAAACTGCGTTACGGCCCGTTCACGACCTTGCCGCGGTGAGCGGCGGCGAAAGCGGCGGGCGGCGGCGAGCGATGAGAACAAAAGTATGAAAATGTATGAAGCACGCCACGAGTCGCCGCTCATAGCGAAAACGCGCGCGGTTTTGTCCGAGCGAATCGCCGTAGCGGCGCGCGGTGCGGGGAGCGGCGGGATCAAAAGTACAAGCGATTGAGTGCGACGCCACGAAACAGAGCGGCGCGGACAGCGGTGTAGGCAGGACGGACTCGGCGGCGAAATAATGAAAAAAATATTTTAGACGATTTTGTGTCGGTAATGGATACCGAGGCGTTTATAACAGAAATTTTAAATTGACCCTCTATACGGATGTCAGACATCCCCAACACACAACAACATATTTTCTGTAATCTTCGTATAGGTCACGAAATGCGCCATTTAAATATCGATCTTTATTAAGTTCGAGCACTCCTTTTCTCATATTAAGAATATCTTGTTTTAAAAATATACTGCTCTCTAAACACAGAAGGGATAATTTTGATAACGCCATTATTTTGAGCTCGTGCTGACTACCTAAATCCGTCCACCTCTCGGCCGCAGCCGCTCGCCGCTACTGAGAGTACGTGGCGTGTAAAACGCACCGCTTGCCGCCGCCGCGCCGCCCGCCGCGCCGCTCGCCGCTAAGACCGAAGTCGTGAATGGGCTCTTAAGCGGGCGCCCGCGACTGTTGCCCGTCGCGTGTCTGCGCGCGTAGTCTTTGTTGGTACGTGAAGGACCCTGTCACAGGTACCTTAAGAGTTCATTCGCTTGACCCCATATGACAGAACAACAAAACAGATCCACAATTACTCTTTCTCTGTCGAAAGTCATTTTCACAAGCTTTTCATCAAGTGTTATTGACTGAACAAGCCCGCGCGTGTTACCGCTCGAGGGACCCGTGCGTGTCCCCGCGACGGTGCACTTTTGTATAAAACCGCGCGGGAGCCCGCTTAACGCAGTTTCAAGCCTTAGGAGCAGAAGAGAAAAGGCGAGTGAAACCGCGGGGCACAGTTAGTTTGATTGATGTAATATACGCTCCCGCTCAAGTCTGTCACTCAGAGCGTTCCCTAAAGAAAACATAATGAACTTTGAGCCAGTGATAAGAGATTGATAACGACTATAGACGTTCGCCAGACTTTATGATCCGTGGCCTATTGTTCGTAAAAATCTGCATTTGACTTTAAAGCTTGTTTTCATTAACACTAAGAGACGCCTAAATGATTGTCTTAACTTAGGTCATCATCATTTTCCTGCCCTTGTCCCATTCTATTTGGGGTCGGCGCAACACGTTTTCTTCTTCCATTCTCCCCTATCAGACGTCACGGCATCATTTACTCCTTTCTCCTTCATATAATTCCTTACACAATCCATCCATCTTTTCTTTGGCCTTCCTCTCGCTCTCCGTCCATCAACATTCAGATTCATCACTCTTTTAGTCACATGTCCTTCATCCCTCCTCATTACATGTCCATACCAAGACAAACAACTCCCTTTCAATTTTTCTGTAACAGGCGCAACTTTCAAACTTCCTCGAATATATTCATTCCTTACTTTATCCATTCGTGTCACTCCACACATCCATCTCAACATTCTCATCTCCGCTACATGCAATCGTTTTTCATCCACCTTTTTTACAGCCCAGCATTCTGACCCATACAGTACAACAGGTCTAATCACGGATTGCCTTAACTTAGGTGCTGTTACATTTTTAATGCCTTTTTTTTGCGGATGGGAAATCATGAAATAACTTTCCCCTCTCTGGGCGGAGCGGGGTAGTGTTGGATAAGTACTGTCTAAAACCCATGTTCCTTGTTTTGCCCTGTTAAATGCCAAACACCAGTGACGGCACTCAGCACTTAAGGTTTTGCTCTTAATGTGTATACTAGTAGAGTCTTAAATAAAACAAAACTGTATACTGTTCTAGATGTAGTTATATTTTAATAGCATCGCATGAGCCTAACCAAATCGGTGTAACCAAACGATAGCGCGATCTATTTCGACGACAACGCCATCTAGTTACGTCTTTGGTAACTTTCCGAATCAATATTGTTTTGGTTTGTCCTGGATGAACGGTTTCATCATAAACAGCCCATTATGTTCCCGGGCCGCGGTATCTTTTTCGAACAGCCCGCAAACCCAGCAGGTGGTGTCGGCATCTCTTTCGAACAACCCTTCACCCCGGCAGGCGGTGGTCCTGGTAGGCCCCTCTGCTTTGTTGACATATTTTTGAGGCGTGGGACACTACCCACCGTCGACACAGCCTGTCGTCACTGGACGGATGGACTGTGCCACGGAGCTACCCATTGCTCACCGTCCACAGACCCGCATCTACGGTGGCCGGGAGTCGTCTCGCGGCGGCTGGATTGGTTTGAGATTTTCAATGCCCAAAGTGAAAAGTTCATAACATCATGCCTTCTAATCCCTGAAAGTTTAGGCGAATGTGTTTTATAGTATACTCATTTTTCGATACTTAGATGTTTTAAGTTACATGTAATAAGGAGCGAGCCTTTTGCCATCAGTTTTCTCTTTGGTATCATATTGTTCTGCTAGCTGGGAACAATAACATTTGCTTTAATTTCAACGAGGCTCCGGCTCCTATATCTATAATTACAAGATATTAAGCTATCTTAGCTTAGGTATTGGCTGCAACTCTTATATTCAATACAAGCTGGCGCCCGCGACTTCGCCAGCTTGATATCGAAAAAAAATATGCTATGTGTTATTCCAGACCCGAAACAACTACCTGTAGGACATACAAATATTTGTACCGTGCGAGAATTAATCTACCTCTGTGCCAAATTTCATCAAGATCCGTTCAGCCGTTTTGACGTAAAAATAAATTAGGAACGTGTGAAGGTATTGAGTTGAAATTATCATCATATACTCAACTCTGTACTTCCTTTGTGCTGTGGAGAAATCAACCCTCTAAGTCTACGCAGTCAAAAGATATGGCTGAGCATGTCGCAAGTTTTTAACCCGACCCTGCCCTTTTCTAGTCCTTCCAATCAATGACGCCCTAAGCCGAGGCTCGTACCCCACAGGGGTGCCCTTAGCGTGCAATCATCGATATTATAGTAGTTTTTGGCCATGGCCGGGGGCCTTAAATTCATTTGAGGTCACCAGAGGATAGTTCGGTTAAGCAGAAAAACAACAGCAAATTGACAGCGAGTGGACCTACCAAAAAAATTTTCGCACATTTGTACGGAACCGTGCAAGTCTGACTCGATCTTGACCGGCTTTTTTATTAGATTACTAGTTTTTACACGCGGCTTCGCTCGCGTTAAATTCGGGTTAACACAGTTCCCGTTTCGTGGTTTGCAGGTACCTGCTACCTGTAGTTTTTGCCCAACGCCTTATTTATTGTAATAGCAATGCTGAGTTTTCCCTTTTCTTCCCTCTTTCTCCCTCATTTCTCAATCTTTTTGAAAAAAATAGCCCTTGTTCGTCTCCAGGGTCCCAACTATCTCTGTGCCAAAATTCATCAAAATTAGTTTGACCATTTAGGCGTGAAAACGTAACAAACAAACAAATAAACAAACTCACTTTTGCTTTTATAATATTAATAAGGTTTTTTTTAAATTATTTTTTCAGACAAAATCCTTACTAATATTATAAAAGCGAAAGTGAGTTTGTTTGTTTGTTTGTTTATTTGTTTGTTACCTCTTCACGCTTTAATGGCTAAACCGATCTTGATGAATTTTGGTACAGAGATAGTTGGGAACCAGGAGACGGACATAGGCTAATTTTTATTTAAAAATAGTGGGAAATGAGGGAGAACGACGGAAGAAAAGGGAAAACTTAGCGTTGCTATTACAAATCAATCAGGCGCAAGAGCAAAAACTGCAGGTCTGCTTGGTGTGTTATACCGAATTTAACGCGAGCGAAGCCGCGGGCGAAAGCTAGTTATTTTATAAAAATATCAACAGATATGTTCTGCCAGACTGCAGAACAGTTTGTCGGCAGTATTCTCGTGGATACGCTTATCTTAAACTAAGTAATAGTGCGCTTAATAACTAAGTGGCCATAATGGCCCCACTGCTGGGCAAATGCCTTCCAATTCCTTTCTAACCCTCTAGCTAGGTGTTTAACGTCTGGTCAATGGCAAGCGTTTTTTGGCCCTCATCGGTGACGGCGACCGTTTTCAGGCATCCACTGTGTGACAATTCTGGCAGATAGGTCCTAACCCATCCTAGAAATATGTATTCTTTAATGTTTTAAGAAAAATCGAGTTGTAAGTCACCTTTAGAATTTTAAATTCCGTGTTGTATGATTGCAATGTTGTTGAAAGCTCGCGTTTTATTTCATTTTCTATTATTAGGGGTGTAAATAGACCCTCTACAAAGGTCAACCAAAGATACTACACAGAAAACATTGCTGGGAAACTTTTTATTTTTATACATATACGATAGCGCTCTAAAGGAGATGCTTAATGTCGGTTTGGTCAAATCAGAAAAATATCTGCTAGCAGAGCCCAGGATCCACAACTGGTCTGCTTCTGTTAGTGTCAATGGTTCGAATGCCACCAAAGCGACGCGGCAGAAAAGACGCGTGGGAATCAATCAATCATATATGTTGAAATCAACATCGCGTGCCTCCTATGATAGGAACCTTGTACGTCTTTTGGTGAATTCAGGCAATAAGGTTCTATAAGTATAAGAAAAAAACAAAACACTAACCTGTCAACAGGCGGTGGCAAGGGCGCCATCATATGCGGGTGAGGCGGCATAGGCGGATGTGGAGGGTGCGGGTGGAAGGGGGACCCCGGCGGCGCGAACCCCGGGCCGGGGAAGTGCGGCTGCTGCGGCGGGCCCGGGGGAAACCCGCCGCCGGAGCCGGGCCGCGCCGACGGGGAGCCGAACGGGCCCGGCGCCGCATACGGCGGGCCCGCGAACCCCGGCCCGGGGGTCGACGGGGCTGGGGACGCGGCGAACGCCGGGCCTGCCGGCGAGCCGGCGGGCGGCGCAAACGACGCGAATGGCGGCTCGGCGTTGCCGCTCTTCCACGCCGCCGGCACGCCGCCGCCGGTCTCGTCCAGCGCCGGCACGCGCCGCTGCAGCCCCACCGACATCTGTGGACCAGACCGTCATGATTACCTAAGAGATTCATTTCAAACATTTATTCTAAATCTAGGAAAAATCTTATACCTTGGACAATCAGTCTTTTGGGTTAGGTTCATCAGGATTGATGCTATTAGGCTACGTTTATTTTATACCCGAGATGCGCGATAATGCGTAGCTATAGTTTCGTTAGAATAAAGTTAGTTAAAGAAATCTTTAATTTTTTTTTAGTTTAACGGGACCGAAAAACAAGTATCCTATGTGTTATTCCAGACTATAATCTAACTCTGTGCCAGATTTCATTAAGATCCGTTTAGCCGTTTTGACGTGAAAAAGAAACAAACATCCATCCTCACAAACATTCGCATTTATAATATTAAGTAAGATTAGTTTGTACTTTTAATAAAGGACGAGCTCGTGGCTATATACCGCTCAGGTCGATTTTCAGGTTAAGCCGCGCTTGTCTAGGTAGGATAGTGGATGGGTAAGCACCCGTTACATACCGAGTCTCCGCCGTGCCTCGGAAAGCACGTTCATCTGTTAAGCTGTTGGTCCCGGCTGTCATTTGTATCCATCCTCACAAACATTCGCATTTATATAATACTAGCTTTCGCCCGCAGCTTCGCTCGCGTTAAATTCGATATAACACACTAAGCAGACCTGCAGTTTTTGCTCTTGCGCCTGATTGATTTGTAATAGCAACGCTAAGTTTTCCCTTTTCTTCCCTCGTTCTCCCTCATATCCCACTTTTTTTTAATAAAAATTAGCCTATGTCCGTCTCCTGGTTCCCAACTATCTCTGTACCAAAATTCATCAAAATCGGTTTAGCCATTAAAGCGTGAAGAGGTAACAAACAAACAAACAAACAAACAAACAAACAAACTCACTTTCGCTTTTATAATATTAGTAAGGATTAGTAAGATAGTAGGACTAACTAAATATTGACTCGCACTTTTTTTATTTAAAACTTGGCTTACACAGCATTGCAAATCCTCCATTTTCGAAATCAGCAAAACGTCAGTCAAGAATCCAAAATCCCCGCATCACTGACATCGAATCAGACGTACAATCGACGCCTCATGTTCTGACGAGTTTATTGAACTATTTCTATACAGTTGTTACACAACTTTAGTGCAGCGGCGTACGCGCAGCTTACGTCATACACTCAGTAAATTGTATATTATTGCTGAATATAGAAAGTGTACGGTCTATTAAATTGTATTATTTGATTTCTAGGGTTCTGTACAACAAAAGGAACCCTTATTGGAATACTAAGTTATCCATCTGTCAAGACCCTTAACTCGGGAACGCGTGGAGATATTGAATTGAAATTAAAACCATATACTCAAGTCTGTAGACCCTATGGGCTATGAAAAAACTAACCCTCTAAGTCTACGCAGTCAAAGGATATGGCTGTTTATGTCGAAACTTAGTACGGAACCTTCGGTGCGCGAGTCTGATTATTGCTGCTTTCGACGCTCTTGGCCGGGTTTTTTTAAGTGTAAGAATCTGCCTTGATTTCGTATGAATCTGCATGACGTTGGTGTTTCCCGGGCGCCTCTAAAAGATGTCAGCATAGTAGAGGAGCCTGGCAGGCTTCTCTGCGCCGCGAGACGACTCCCGGCCACCGTAGATGCGGGCCTGTGGACTGCTGCAATGGGTAGCTCACCGACTGTCCGTCTATTGACGACAGGCCGTGTCGACGGCGCGTTAGTGTTCCACGCGCGCCTCAAAAAGATGTCCGCAAAGCAGAGGAGCCTGCCAGGGCCACTGCACGTTGGGGTTGCGGGTAGTTCGGAAGAGATACCGCGGCCCCGGAACACGAAGGGCAAAAAAAAAATAACAGGGATGGGTTTTAGTCAACTTATCGAACACCCCCGCTCTTTAATGATTTCTCAACCGAAAAAAAGGGCTGGAGAATGATAATGACTTCGTAGTGGCAAAATTGATAAAGACCTGTTTTCAGAAGCTGCCTTCAACCACGAGGGTCAGTAGACAACTTACCAAGTCCACTAACAAGAGATAAAGAAGCATGAGCTATCTACGAACTTCTGAAGAAGATCTGTGAAAATTGCCAGATGAATTAGAATTCACCAAATGCGAATAGTGCAGAACTGGTCTTTTTTTTGCGGATGGGAAATCATCAAATAACTTCCCCCGCTCTGGGCGGAGCGGGGGGGAGTGTCAGACTTGTACTGACTAAAACCCACCCATGTTCCCTCTATTGCCCTTTATGCCTCTTTCGAACAACTCGCAACCCCGGCTGGCCAGAACTGCTAGCCATGACGTCTTAAAACAGAACTTTTTCCACTGACGGAAAGAGACAGAGCTATACAGGGTGTCTAGCACCATCTCTTTCTCACACAGGAATAAGAACTGCTATAAGATGTCATGGTAACCCTTCTGGTCTTAGTTACGATTGGGGGATTCTTACGTACAACAATAGATGTTAAGAGGCAGAATCTAGGTATAAGATCTTTTTGCTTTAACAAATAGTTTTGAAATGATCGATACAAAACAACTCCAAGTCTTCATTAATGGCTTTTGTGGACGAGAGATACCACAATTTTGCAAATATCACGTGCGAAATGTTAATTAACCATAAAACGCTGGAGAGTATTTAGCAAGTATTAACAGTAGTTTAAAAGAATATATAATAAAAATAATATTATTTAGATGCAGATTGACAGAAACTATAAGCTTCTAGCTGCGCCACGCGGTTTCACTCCCGTGAGCCTGTGTTATTCTCATACGGAAAAAAATAAGGGATCAAAAAAAAACATATTTTTGGGAAATTTTCAACAAGCCGTAACTTCGAGAGAAATGGTCGTAGGGGAAACAAAAATAAAAAAAGAAATTGTCGCTTCAAGTTCTTGTTGTACGTAACGTAACCCGTATACGTTGAAGTGATGGGGAGCCCCGCACTTCCCTAAAATGGGGGGTGGACGCGGGCAAAACCTAGTAGATAATAATGGGGTTAAATATAATGACCACCATAAAATGCTTTGATACCTTTAGTTATGTAACCAAAAATATCTACTTAACACCAGAAAAATAATGTCTAAAATTACAATAGTACCAGCTATTTTAGTCACGACTGCACTTTAAATTGTATTCGACCACCAAATGTAGTAAATGATCACCAAATCTAATCGAATTATAACCTCATTATGGTTAACACCACGACTCAGAGTACCCCGACTCGGATAGGTTAGGTTAGGTGAGGTTTTTTTTTAAACCACCCAGAAATAAAAACTTTGGTTATAATTTTACTTTAAAATGCTGGTTTAATTTTGGTGATCATTTACTATTTTTGGGTTAACCACGATTTATTTGGAGTCATTTTGCTTAAATAGGATAGCAAAGTGTTAAAACTTTGGTTATAATTTTACATTAAAATGCGGGTTTCATTTTGGTGATCATTTACTATTTTTGTCTGCTCTTTGTTACTATATCTGGTGGTAAGTTAAACATAAGCCGATAATAATTCATAAACTACCTCACTGTAGATAAAATTCATATGGGACCCCTTCGGAAATAATCCCTTTCGATTATAAAAAGAATTTAAAAAATCCATAAACGACGACGGAGAAATCGCGTAAAAAACATAAAGTCGAATAGAGAACCTCCTCCTTTTTTTGCTGTTAATCCATACGGATTACGTTACGTAGTTACGGCTTGTTGAAAATTTACCAAAAATTTGTTTTTTTTTTATCTTTTAATTTTTTCCGGTACCTAATGTAGTAGATTGGTTTTTATTTAAAACAAATTGTACCTATTGAATAAATATTTTTTCAGAACAAGCCCAAGGTTTATTATTTTATGTAACTTCTAAATATTATTTTCCAGGACATCACTTCGAAGTAAAACACGTTTCATATCGTAAGCTAGTGTTACATTCATGTTTTTAAGGTTCCATTAAATGTGCGTTCCAATAAACAAAAACGACTTGTTTTGCTTACGGATAGTTGTATTTTGACATAAGTTTTGGGGGGAAGGAATGTGAGCAACGCACCTTTTTTATAGATATTTACTTTTTAATATACACTTCTCATCAAAAAAATCGAAACACCTCGCAGTTTATGATTTGATAAGGATTATCAGAAAAATGTGTATATTTAGGAATAAATGTAAAATGTCATTTAATAGTAAGTAGTATGAGGTTTTTAAATCCTAATGTTAATGTTCTAAATTCAAATTAAGTCTTCATAGGTTTCGTATTTTGTATAATGAGTAATTTTTACCCTGTATGGAATATGAAGGAAATGGGTAAAACAACACGCGTAAATGAAAAAAAAATGTAAGAAACGTTTATTTAATAACTTGTATTCCCTCCGCGAGCTCTTATTACTGCTTCCATACGGTTCTTCATCGATCGGATGAGAGTCACGATCACATGTTGTGGTATATTATCCCATTCCTCTTGGATTGCATTTTGCAGCTGGCTAAGTGTTTCTGGGGCTGGATCTCTTGCTCGAATTCGTCTCTTTAATTCATCCCATAGATGTTCAATGGGATTCATGTCCGGGCTTCTTGCTGGCCATACCATAATGGAGATACCGACTTCGGTAAGATAATCTCGTACGACGCCCGCGGTGTGAGCTCTAGCATTGTCGTGCATGAATATGAAGTCGTTGCCAATAAAATGTGCATAGGGCATCACATGAGGTTCAAGACACTGTTCGATGTATCGATGAGAGTTTAGTGCAGGCAGCCGTGGCCCAGACACAAAGGCAAGTTCTGTCTTACCGTCGGCGCTGATTCCTCCCCAAACCGTCCACGAACCGCCACCATAGCTGACCTTTTCTTCAATGCAGCATTGTGCAAAACGTTCTCCATCTCTTCTGTAGACCTTGTTCCTTCCGTCGTTACCATACAGCATAATTTTACACTCATCAGAAAACAGTACTTTACTCCACTGAAGGTATGACCAAGTTAGGTGCTCGCGTGCAAAGTTAAGGCGCGCTCTTCGATGGTCTGCAGTTAATTTCGGCCCATTCGCTGGCTTATGCGGTGCCAATCCGCGTTCCTTCAACCTTCTTCTTATTGTAGAGTCACTTACAGCTACGCTTCGTACAACGCGAAGCTGCTGCTGCAGTTGAAAAGCGTTAAGGCGTCGATTTCGTAAAGAAGTTGTTACAATAAATCGATCATCTCGCTCAGAAGTGACCCGATTCCTGCCAGATCCTGAACGGCGCGTGAACGAACCAGTCTCCCGATAGCGTTTGTAGACTCTATGAACAGATGATAAGCTTAGATGCAATCTTGCAGCCACAACACGCTGACTAAGTCCAGAATCCAGCAATGCCACCACTTGGGCGGCTTCTGCGGGCGAAGTATCCATATGTTTTAGAAAAAAAAGTTTTTTCAGACGTCCCAAAGTCACAGTAAATGAAATAAGAAACAAAAAGTTTAAAGACAAGCGCTAATTTTTAGTTTTTAAACGAGAAACGTACTCCAACCCTAAATACACATATGTCTTAAAACAGTGATTAATTTCATTTATAGGATAAACAAATGAAATTCTAATTTCGAATTTTGATTTTTTTCTTCTTACTGTAATGACCAAACTGCCAGCTACACAATAATGTTTTTTTTTTCATGGAATTAATTCTCTTTTGTAAAAAATTAGGACAAAAACAATAAAAACGAAAGTGTTTCGAATTTTTTGATGAGAAGTGTATTTTGAACTAGTGTTTCTTTAAATTTAGAATAGGTTTATTTTTATACTCTTTTGTTATTCTGTATTAAAATGGCAGTCTACCAACGATCATCAGCGCGTTTGGATATGTAGCTTAGTCTCAAGTCTTAGAACCAGCAATTGGTGATATAGACCCAGTCCGCTAAATCGTGGTCAGACTTATGTCAAAATTCAACTATCCGTAAGCAAAACGAGTCGTTTTTGTTTATTGGAACTGGGCGTAAAAGGATAATACGGAACCTATATAGGATCATTTTGTTGTCTGTCTGTCTATCTGTCAAGATTCTAACTCGGGACCGCATGGAGGTATCGAGTTGAAATTGAAATTTAAACCATATAATCAACTTGGTGGTCCCTTTATACTGTAAAACCAAGTAAACCAACCCTCTAAGTCTACACAGTCAAAATAGGTATATGGCCGTTTATGAAGCAAGTTCACATAGAAGCCTCGGTCCGATTCGCAGTTAATTGGCTGGTTTCACGACACGGTGATCCTAGTGAAATAAGGGTTCCGATTTTGATTTTTGAGGTATGCAACCCCAAAAAACAATCAAAAGTCCAATCACAATGCATAATAACTGTGAAAGCGAAGATACGGAGAACACTGGACAAGAAACTCCATGTACTCTTTGACGTGTCCCTGTTAGTCTAGCATTACGATTTATTAAGCCAAATCCGCATTATACATAGCGTTTTACGTACAAGATACAAGGCAGAGGGTCTTATCTTTCCGCGTTGAGAGAAACAGGTTTCGATGAACTAGCAACCTGTCGCTACTCGTTTGTTGGTGTTTATCTTCCGATCTAAGCTCCTTGGGTTTTTGCTATCCTGGTTATTTAACGCCCTTGTGAGCCATTTTGGTATGCAAGGTTGCGTGCATCAAGGACGGAGAAAATTCGTCGATGATAATGTGTGTATAGTGCTCTATTGATCTAGGCTCCTTGAGATTTTGCTATCCTGTGGGCCTACCATGACGTCTTAAAGCAGAACTTATTTCACTGAGGGAAAGAGATGGTGCTAGACAATCTGTATAGCTCTGTCTCTTTCCCTCAGTAGAATAAGTACTGCTTTAAGACGTCATGGTAGGGTAGCTGGTACTTTAAGATCCTCTTTTCGTCAAATAACTTCCCAGCCTGACTTACACGGCCTGTCGTCACTAAACGGACAGGACGGTGAGCTACCCATTGCTCACCGTCCATAAACCCGCCTCTGTGGTGTCATCTCGCGGCATCCGACGCCTGGAGGTCTTTTTTTGGTTTAAGGTTCTCGTCCTCATACGTCGGGCCACCTCCTTCGCTAGCATAACTGCTTCGCAGGAGATAACCGCTTTAAATTCCTGATAGCCTCGGACAATGGACTGAACCAGGGTTAAACGCGAGACGGCGCCGCCGCCTATCGCCTCTGCGGAGACACAGCGGTGCTCCGCCCAAGCGGGGCAGACCGCCACAGTGTGCTCCACCGTATCGTCCGAGCGGTTGTCACAGTGGAGACACCTAGGTTTTTCCTCTCGCCCGATTATGTGCAGGAACCTCCCGAAACTTCTGTGTCCGGTGACGACCTGCCTCAGGCGGTAGGTGAGGCCATGGCACGTCTCCAGCCACTCCACAAGGAAAGGACTTATCGCCACTATTGTGAATGTCGCTCTCTCCAGCCACCATGAGGTCGCACCGGAGGTCTCTCCGCTGAGCGGCGATTTATTGCGATAGCGGAGTTTCCCCCCGTTGTAGTGTCTCCGCGCGCTACTCACAGGCGCGCGAGAACTATCGCTTCAAGATCCTACGGTGACTTTAAACACCCTTGTGAGCCATTTTAATAAAGGTCGATGATAATTTGTAGGTAGACTCTTTTGATATAGGCTCTCTGGGTTTCAGCTATCCATTAACACTTTTATGAGCTACTAGCTTTCGCCCGCGGCTTCGCTCGCGTTAAATTCGGTATAACACACCAAACAGACCTGCAGTTTTTGCTCTTGCGCCTGATGGATTTGTAATAGCAACGCTAAGTTTTCTCTTTTCTTCCCTCGTTCTCCCTCATATCCCACTTTTTTTTAATAAAAATTAGCCTATGTCCGTCTCCTGGTTCCCAACTATCTCTGTACCAAAATTCATCAAAATCGGTTTAGCCATTAAAGCGTGAAGAGGTAACAAACAAACAAACAAACTCACTTTCGCTTTTATAATATTGGTAAGGATTTTGGTCTGCAAGGCTGCATCAAGGACGGGACAACCTTTAATTGGGTATTTGGTTAATGATCGATAAAACAATTGTGGTTTTTGTCTGTCTGTCAAAGTCGGGTGTAAGTTATGTTAGTTAAGTTATTAAAAAAAAAAAAAACGTCAAGTGCGAGTCGGACTCGCGTACCGAGAGTTGCGTAGACTCAACCCAGCCGCCGAGGGAGACGCCCCGGGCATCGGGCGCCGCGAGACGAGTCCCGGCCACCGTAGATGCGGGCCTGGACGGTGAGCAATGGGTAGCTCACCGTCCGTCCGTCTATTGACGACAGGCCGATAATCATGATTTACTATCGGCAAAAAAAATAATAGACTGATTCTAATTTTATCCTAAGTCTGTCGGCGTGTGTGTGAGTGTGTGTGCGCGCGTGAGTGTGCCTGTGTTTTTGAGTGTGATTTTATACAATGTAAAGAAGTCGTATCAAATTAATTCCAAATATTCTTAACTAGCTGTTGCTCGGGTTAACCTGCGTAGACCGGGTTAAAAAGCCTATGTGTTAATCCAGGGTATAGTCTATTTACCTGGTGACCTGTACTACTGCTGTTACTACCTACCAAAGGCACCAGCGATCCACAACCAAAACTTGACAGCTAATAGTTCTTTGTGTAAATATTCCCTGTATTTTTTTGACTTGTGGTGAGAAATAAAATGCTTCTCCTTAAGGCGCGGTAACAAGCTAATCTTTAGGTCTTCGCGGAAGTGAGGCTAGCTGCATACTGGGCATGATCTGACACAAGTACACGACAGTAGTGCATCGAAAGAATAGAAATAAGGTCGAAAATATTTCGGTGTTTGATTTTATTTGAATATCATGTCCGCCAAAATGTAGGTCATTTTGCAGTTTTAATTGAATAAAAATACAGTTCCGTGTTTGAAAAATTTTAGATATCTCTTTAATCTATAACATTTCCTTTGTTATAGATATAAAAAATATGATGGTTGTCGCTGAAAAAATTGAGAATTTCGAGACGAAAAAAATTTTTTTCGTGGTCTTTTTAAACATTTTTTGTTCGTAGTACTAGACCACTTTTGTAAACTGATTTTGTTAAAGTCTTTACTTTATGTATTGAACTATGCACGGTATTTTTTTTTGTCTTTTGGCATGTACAGATACGGCTAACTTTGCGACGAAAATCTAGACGTTTTACGAAGTGTTTGCTTTGTACAGCGCCTTAACACAGGTTTCTTAACCTAGCTATGAGAGCAGTGCTCACCCACACGTTTGTAGAAATACCTAGTACTTATTTTGCAAAACTGTATTTTTAACGTGTACTACGATGGTTTGTTTGAGTAAATAAATATATTATTATTATTTACACATACAAGCTTTTATAATTTTCGTGTGATAACTAACAATCAGAAAAAAAAACTAAAATGGGCGCTTTAGCAGAATAATAATAGGATTTTTATTTTCGGAGGGATTTAATCAAATAACTTCCTCTATTCTGGGCGGAACTGGAGGGAATGTCATTGACTAAAGCCCACCCATGTTCCTTCTTTTGCCCTTAATGTTCTTGGGCCGCGATATCTCTTTCAAACAACCCGCAACCCCGGCAGGCCCCGTTGTTTTGCTGACATATCTTTGAGGCGCCCATGGAACACCGCGCTGTCGATCATAATAGGATAATATGTACTAGCTGGCCCCCGCGGCTTTGCCCACGTGATATCGAAAAAAAAGTAGTAAGTAAAAGTATCCTGTGTTATTACAGATTATAATCTACCTCTGTGCCAAATTACATCAAGATCCGTTCAGCAGTTTTGACGTGAAATAGTAACAGACATCCATCCATCCTCACAAACATTCGCATTTATAATATTATAAGGATAGTATATAATATTAGTAGGAAGTAGGATAGCTGGCCCCCGCGGCAATGCCCGCGTGATACCGAAAAAAAGGTACCATGACATCTTATAGCAGTTCTTATTCCTGTGTGAGAAAGAGATGGTGCTAGACACCGTGTATAGCTTTGTCTCTTTCCCTCAGTGGAATAAGTTCTGTTTTAAGACGTCATGGTAGGGCAGCAGTTCTCTTCACAAACCAGATACATCAATTAGAATACCAGGAGTGCATAGCAGTCGAGGCGATTGCATCGAGGATCTCTCGCGTGCCAACTTATCGCGTGTCTATATTTAGGGCGTGAACTTTCGACAGACGTGCAGGTGGCCGTTGTTGGACAAATTGGAGAACACCCATGTTTTGTGCAGGTTTTATTATTTAACTAGCTTTTGCCCGCGGCTTCGCTCGCGTTAAATTCGGGGTAACACTGTTCCCCTTGCGCCTTATTGATTTGTAATAGCAACAAAAATATTAGCCTATGTCCGTCTCCTGGTTCCCAACTATCTCTGTACCAAAATTCATCAAAATCGGTTTAGCCATTAAAGCGTGAAGAGGTAACAAACAAACAAACTTACTTTCGCTTTTATAATATTAGTAAGGATTTACTTTATTTCGGAACAATAACATAAGAGTATAGTACAACAAGTAAAACGATGTTAGCCGCAAAAGTATATTGAATTGAATTGAAAATATTTATTTCAGACCAGGCACATAAAGTTACAAGTCCATATAATAATAAAATAATACTTATAAACTGTAGCGCAGCTAACAACTCTCTTCTCCAGACACAGAATGGAATGATGTTCCATGCAGAAATTTTGAATATTATAAAAGCGAAAGTGAGTTTGTTTGTTACGTCTTCACGCCTAAATGGTCTAACCGATTTTGATTAATTTTGGTAGAGATAGTTGGGACTCTGGAGACGGACATAGGCTAATTTAAAAAGTGAGATAAAGGGGAGAAAGAGCGAAGAAAATGGGAGAGAAAGATTTTTTTTTCGATCATCACGCGGGCGGAAGCTTTACACGTTGCTGCATTTTTTCAGAACGAGTGACGTCTCACGTAACTTTAATGGGCTTTTTTTTAATGTCTTTGTCATTTTTGGTCCAATTTAAATAAAAAAATACGTGTCCCTTATTTTTGAATAATTAATTTATAATCGATCTAAATGAAGGACTAAATAGAATGTAATTACTTTGACCCTGGAAATTACCCTATTGTGCAAAAGCTAAAATAATGTTTATTTTATTACAAATACTTGAGCCATTGCATCGTTCGTTGATAAAAATCTGTTCTCACAAGACGTTTTTGCAGTGCAGGTAGTAAATGAGTCACATCGACCTTCAAAGTGTTACATTATTTTTTATTGTTTGAAGTTATGCTAACCTGGTACTTTTGGGTTAGCCGTGTGAAGGATGATGGTAAGAAGGTGGTGTCTGAAGAGATGATAAGTAATAGAGAAGTATGGATGAAGAATCCTTAAGCGGAAGTGAGTTTGTTTGTATGTTTGTTACGTTTTCACTCCTAAATGGCAAAACCGATAACCGGCTAAAAAAAAGTGAGAAATGAGGGAGAAAGAGGGAAAACTTAGCTTTGCTATTACAATAAATAAGGCGCAAGGGCAAAAACCACAGGTAGCAGGTACCCGCTAATCAGGAAAGGGGAACTGTGTTACCTTGAATTTTGGCAAAAGCTAGTTGCTAATAAAATTGGATTGATAAGGACTTAGAGAACAGCTTTTTTAGTCCTGCATAAAATCCAAAAAATTAAATCCTTACTATATAATATTATAAAAGCGAAAGTGAGTTTGTTTGTTACCTCTTCACGCTTTAATGGCTAAACCGATTTTGATGAATTTTGGTACAGAGATAGTTGGGAACCAGGAGACGGACATAGGCTATTATTTTTTTAAAAAGAGTGGGATATGAGGGAGAAAGAGGGAAGAAACGGGAAAACTTAGCGTTGCTATTACAAATCAATAAGGCGCTACCGAATTTAACGCGAGCGAAGCCGCGGGCAAAAGCTAGTTCTCAATAAAGCTGTTCTTAGGGTTCTGTACGTCAAAAGGAAAAAAGAAACGGAACCCTTATGAGATCACTTTGTTGTCCGTCCGTCAAATCAAATCAAATCATTTATTTCAATTAGACCATTACAGGCACATGAATGTCAAGAATCAAAATGAATCTACAGTCCCGGCCACAAGGCATAATAACTTGTGAAAGTACTGTAGTTGCCCATTCCAAAGCGTTGATCTCTATGGAGAAGAATGGGCAAGAAACTCCATGGACACTCTTTTAAATTATAATATTACTAGCTTTTGACCGCGGCTTCGCTCGCGTTAAATTCGGTATAACACAGTACCTGCTACCTGCAGTTTTTGCCCTAGCGCCTTATTGATTTGTAATAGACACGCTAAGTTTTCCCTTTTCTTCCCTCTTTCCCCGTATATCCCACTTTAAAAAAATAGGCTATGTCCGTCTCCTGGTTCCCAACTATCTCTGTACCAAAATTCATCAAAATCGGTTGATTCATTAAAGCGTGAAGAGGTAACAAACAAACAAACTCACTTTCGCTTTTATAATATTAGTAAGGAAGTAAGGATTACAAAATCGTATTTACATCATTCATGTTGAGATTTTACAAATACGTCATCTGTCGGTTTGTCAAGACCTTTTATCTCAGCAACGCGTGGAGGTATCAAGTTAAAATGTGCACTGTTAAAAGCATAAGGCGCGTCGCCCACACGACCAACAGTCCAGGCGCAGTCGGGGCGCGGGCGCGTTAGGCGCGTCGCCCACACGACATTTGTAAAGAAAATCTCCTTGCGGCCGGCGTGCCTCTTATGTGCCTGCGCCTCAACTGCACCTCGACTGTTGATCTCGTGGGCGACGCGCCTCGACTGTTGGTCGTGTGGGCGACGCGCCTTATACTCAAGTCTGTGGTGCCTTGGAGGTGTGAAAAAATCAACCCTCTTCAGTCTACGCAGTCAATAGATACGCAAGTTTGTACGGAACCCGCGGCGCGCGAGTCGGTCTCACACTTAGCCGGTTTTTTTCTGATCACGTCTATGTGGATGATAAGATTATTAATAACTTTTAGTGTTATATTCAGCAAGAATTTGAGTAGAAACCAACATACCTAGGTCAAAATAATAAACATTTTTATGTTTATTATTTTGACGACTGACGACTTTCAATACCTCGGCTTCTTTTTTTTAAGTGTTTTTGCCTTTTTAGTTGTACTATGATGGTATGCCACAGAACCCGGGGTTGTGGGTTGTTCGAAAGAGATACCACGGCCCCGGAACGTAAAGGGCAATAGAAGGAACATGGGTGGGTTTTATTCAGTACAAGTCTGACACTCACCCCCAATTTTGAATTTATTTGATGATTTTCCACCCCAAAAGAGAAAAAAAAATGGTATGTCACACAAATTCTTATCGCTACTAAGAGATATTAGCATAAAATCGTCCATTATACATAAGCAGAAAAAATATGTATTATAAATAGAATAGTGTATGTCCGTTTGTTTGTCCACCTTTCACGGCAAAACGTAAGTAGAGATAGTTGAAGTGATGGGGAGCCCCGCACTTCCCTAAAATGGGGGACGCGGGCGAAACCGCGGGCAAAAGTTAGTAGATAATAATTCATAAACTACCTCACTCATCATTTTCCTGCCCTTGTCCCATTCTATTTGGGGTCGGCGCGACACGTTTTTTTTTTGCATTCTCCCCGATTAGACGTCACGGCATCATTTACTCCTTTCTCCTTCATATCATTCCTTACACAATCCATCCATCTTTTCTTTGGCCTTCCTCTCGCTCTCCGTCCATCACCATTCAGATTCATCACTCTTTTAGTCACATGTCCTTCATCCCTCCTCATTACATGTCCATACCAAGACAAACGACTCCCTTTCAATTTTTCTGTAACAGGCGCAACTTTCAAACTTCCTCCAATATATTCATTCCTTACTTTATCCATTCTTGTCACTCCACACATCCATCTCAACATTCTCATCTCCGCTACAATCTCCGCGCAATCGTTTTTCATCCACCTTTTTTACAGCCCAGCATTCTGACCCATACAGTACAACAGGTCTAATCACGGACTTATATATTTTCCCCTTTAACTTGAGGGGCATCCGTGGGTCACAAGTTGTTCGTAAACTACCTCACTATAGAACAAATTCATATGGGACCCCTTCGGGAATATTCCCTTTCAATTATAAAAACAATTAAAAATCCATAAACGACGGAGAAATCGCGTAAAAAACATAAAGTCGAATTGAGAACCTCCTCCTTTTCTGCAATCGGTTAATTAAACAACCAACTTCTAAAATAAGGGACACTAAAATATGAAAAATAACTTTAATCCAGAAAACTGTGGCAAAAATCAATAAAAAAAAACAAGTCGATTTCTTAAAGATTACCTTTTGCTAAATGATGTTTATTTTGCAAGTAGGTTTTCACAAACACTTTTACACTTCTTTTTTTAAAACTAGATGAGGCCAGTGTTTCTTACCCGACTACTCTGAGAAGAAACAGCCGAAACAAACTCAGAGGTCATAGTCTCTTTTAAGGTCCAGACAGAAATCTTGGTCAACTTACATGAGGACTAAGCAAACTAGTGTCTGAATTGGTCTTTTTAAGAAAGCACCACACAGATTGAGTGGACCTGTCCAGTCAGTGCAAGCATTTGTCAGTTATCGTGTAGCTCGACTAATAACCTAAGGAGCTCAACGACATGACGAACAATACCAAAAAAGGACACTTGTGTAGGTCGCGTATAGTACTCAAACTGCCAGACAATCGCCAAAAACAAACAAAGTAAATAAAAGTAATTATCCACATGGTCCTCACATTCACAATCCTTACTAAGATTATAAAACTGAAAGTGAGTTTGTTTGTTACGTCTTTACGCCTACATGGCTAAACCGATTTTGATGAATTTTGGTACAGAGATAGTTGGGACCCTGGAGACGGACATATGCTAACTTTTGTTTAAAAAAAGTGAGAAATGAGGGAAAAAGAGGGAAGTAAAGGCAAGACTTAGCTTTGCTATTACAATAAATAAGGCGCTAGGGCAAAAACTACAAGTAGCAGGTACCTGCAAATCAGGAAAGAGGAACTGTGTTACCCAGAATTTAACGCGAGCGAAGCCGCGGGCAAAAGCTAGTAAAATATATAACGTTGCCACCGTTGTCTAATCATGAGAGAAACATTAGGGTATTACAACCACAACACATTAAATTCCGTTACAAGGGAAAAACGACTGGTCAATAAGAAACGGGACCTATTTCTCCCCACTACGGTCCCGAGAATTTATAACAACAAGGGACTTAACCACAAAAAAGTGACCCAAACGGGTTTCAAACCAGTGCTAGCTAGAGCTACCAACATGTCCAATATTGAAACGATTTGTAGGTCCGATTTAAATATCGAAAGCCAAATCGATATCAGAAAGGATAGCGGTTTTTTTTTGGGGGGGGAAATCATCAAATAACTTCCCCCGCTCTGGGCGGAACGGGGGGGAGGGAGTGTCAGACTTTTACTGACTAAAACCCATCCATGTTCCTTCTACTGCCCTTTAGGTTTCGGGGCCGTGGTATCTCATTCGAACAACCTGCAACCCCGGCAGGCGGAAGCCCTGGCAAGCCCCTCTGCTTTGCTGACATCTCTTTGAGGCGCCCGCGAAACACTAACGCGCCGTCGACACTGCCTGTCGTCAATAGACGGACGGACGGTGAGCTACCCATTGGCTAAGAGGGCAGTATTTAGAAACAAATCTCATTCGTGGTTTTGAGAAAAACTCGGTCTCAACGGTAGACATGCTCTTAAGATGTTTCTTAATTAACAAATACAGTATCAAGATCATCTCAGCGCTATACGGAGTCGCACCACATTTGCTACGAATTAATAGACAGTTTCTGTCGTATTGATGCCCAAAAGGCTGAAGTTCCGAACCTAGAACGTCATAAAAAAAGTCGGATCTGTCAAAAAACTATTCCGAAGAAAGTTTATTTTAAGAAATTCTTCTATTTTAACTTTAATATTTTGTTAATTACTTGCTTTCACTAGCGTCGCGTCACAAATAACAAGTGGTTTTTTCACGTACCGTACACAAACCAAGACAAGTCAACCAACTGTCAAACGTGATTTTAACCAGCAGATAGTCTTAAGATAAGGTCTACCGTGTCTTGAGACCATCTTAGCGATAGAACCGATATATTGATCAGTTATAATCTCACTTGAAAATCGAGTCGCAAACCGGGTTTCAATATTTGTTTATTAATTACTAGCTTTCGCCCGCGGCTTCGCTCGCGTTAAATTCGGTATAACACACCAAGCAGACCTGTAGTTTTTGTTCTTGCGCCTGATTGATTTGTAATAGCAACGCTAAGTTTTCCCTTTTCTTCCCTCGTTCTCCCTCATATCCCACTTTTTTTAAATAAAAATTAGCCTATGTCCGTCTCCTGGTTCCCAACTATCTCTGTACCAAAATTCATCAAAATCGGTTTAGCCATTAAAGCGTGAAGAGGTAACAAACAAACAAACAAATAAACAAACAAACAAACTCACTTTCGCTTTTATAATATTAGTAAGGATATCGATATCTCAAATGCGTTGTCACGACTGGGTTTCAGAAGTGAGATTTGTTTCTAAATACTACCCATAGTTTATGAGTTCGAACCTAAGACACGCATCTTTGACACTGCTTGACCTGGGAATTGAACTCCAGAGCTCAAGCTCAGTAGTCGCTCTAATAACCCTTAGACTAACAAGACAGTCAACATATTATGTTAGGCATGTTTTAACTGTCCCCTTAGAAGGAAAAATTGGGACCCTTATAGGACCACTTTGTTGTCCGTCTGTAGCTCGGGAACACGTGAAGTTATCGAGTTGAAACTAAAACCATATACTCAACTCTGTGGTCCCTTGGAGTTGTGGAAAAATCAACTCTCGAAGTCGAAAGATATGGCTGTTAATGTCGCAAGTTTTTATCTTCTAGGATTACTTTGATGTCCGTCCGTCTGTATGTCTGTCTGTGTGTCAAGACCCTTTTTTTTTCTTTTTTGGGTTGGAAAATCATCAAATAACTTCCCCCGCTCTGGGCGGAGCGGGGGGGTGTGTCAGACCTGTACTGACTAAAACCCACCCATGTTCCTTCTATTGCCCATTACGTTCCGGGGCCGCGGTATCTCTTTCGAACAACTCGCAATCCCGGCAGGATTTGTCAAGACCCTTATCTCAAGAATACATAGAGGTATCGAGTTGAAATTAAAACCATGGCTGGCATCATCATCAGTGATATCAAAGATAGTCAGAGATTCTACAAATGACAGCCAGAATCAGCCTCTTAACGTGCTAAAGGATCTGGATATTTATTGGACAGACACAATTAACCCATGCAAAAACCGACCTGGGGCAAACGTAGCTGAACCTTCGATCAAAACCCCTCGCCATAAGCACGTGCCAAATAGAACTGCGCAATACCAGTTACTTTATCAACTTTGCAGTCTAGTATTTCGACAATTTTCCTTATTTGTGGGTACTTTTCAACTACAATGTTTTGTAGTCACGTGGACCATGGCTTAGTAACCAAGTTTTTTCTAGAATTTAAAAGGAAACTGTATAACGGTTATAGGGAACGTCCTTTAATCACATGTGGTTTGAAAAGAGGGTAAGAAAAATACGTTTTTTGGGAAGAAACTCCTTTCTTCCCAAAACACGTGTTTTACTAAATGACCGTGAACTCTGACAGGAGAGATTGGAAGAAAACGTGTTGCGCCTGCCCCAAATAGAATGGAACATGGGGGGGAGGGGGGAAATGATGACGTCATTAGTCAGACTCAACCCAGCCGCCGCGGGAGACGCCCCGGGCGTCGGGCGCCGCGAGACGACTCGATGCGGGCCTGTGGACTTTGAGCAATGGCTAGCTCACCGTCCATCCGTCTATTGACGACAGGCCGTGTCGAAGGCGCGTTAGTGTTTCACACGCGCCTCAAAGAGATGTCAGCAAAGCAGAGGGGCCTGCCAGGGCCTCCGCCTGCCGGGGTCGCGGGTTGTTCGAAAGAGATACCGCGGCCCCGGAACGTAAAGGGCAATAGAAGGAATATGGATGGGTTTTAGTCAGTACAAGTCTGACACTCCTCCCGCTCCGCCTAGAGCGGGGGAAGTTATTTGATGATTTCCTACCGCAAAAAAAAACCCCGTTTTTTTTTGGTGATCCTACAATGTCTTGTAGGATCGTAGTATCTAAAATTGTATAAATAAAGTAAAAAATAGCGTCAAAACAATTCGTCCTCAACGCTGTCAATTGGAAATGTCCTCAAGAGACCTCCATGCCTCTGGCCAAATTAAAAGCTAGCCCTTGGTTCACGTTCACGGGAAGAGTCAATTAAACGTTTGGAAATATCCTTAAAAAGTCTGTGAGCACAAGGACCTCACGGTCTTAGAGTTTCAACCCCAAACGGCTCGAAAATACAGTTACTAATAAGGTTACTATATTTACGCCGCTTGAAGTTCTCTGCAGCTGCAGCAGCAGCGCCAGAGCAGCATGAAGAGCTAGGAAGAAGGGATGGCGCAAGAGTATCGACGCATGTTGCGTCCCACACTGAAGGCTTACCCACTTTCCACAGAAACAAAGACATGCCGTCCGGTCTTTTGCCATCGTCGCGTGCTAAGCAATTAGCTTCTAATACAGCTGGGACGCCGACGGTGACGGTGAGCTCGTCGGATGATGTCGTTAATATTCGTGTGCCACGCAAAACAGCTCGCACTTAGGTTGATCTTTATAATCTGTACTAATATACATATAAAGCTAAAGAGTTTGTTTGTTTGATTGCTTGAACGCGCTATCTCAGGAAGTCCTGGTCCGATTTGAAAAATTATTTCAATATTAGATAGCTCATTTATCGAGTAATAATATAAGGCTATAGGCTATCTATTATCACGCTAAGACCAAAAGAAGCGGAGCAACAATGAAGAATGTTTCAAACCTATACTGCAACTAAACAGCTGGATCGATTTGAATGAATTATGATTGAAGTACTAGGCTTGCATGAATTCACGGTGGTATTCATTCCAACAGTTTGATCTGTGGATGCAAGTTCTTGGAAGAACCAACTGGGTTGAGATAAAACTACTAGGATTGCATGAAATTCACAGTGGTATTCTTTCTAACAGTTCGATCTGTATACACAGCTATCGGCTGTATAACGTCACGCTACAATAGTTGGGAGCTGAGTGGTGGGTGAAACCGCTGGGCACTGCTAGTATATTTGTATACTGTATATTAATTCTTGTATCAATCAATATAAATTTTATTAAAATAACGAAATCAATCAATTAGTTTTGATTAATTAGTTTTGTAGGCGGCCTACATAAAAGAAATGATAGAATTTCTTATTAAAACTGGTTTTCGTTGGAAACTGAATTTATTATTTCCGATTGATGGATTTTGTTTTCGATTCCGTGTGTTTTATTTTTTTAACTATGTATATCCTGCGGTTTTAGCCGCCGTTTCTTTAAGCGGTGTTGACCATGCATGAAATCCATACTAATATTATAAAAGCGTAATTGAGTTTGTTTGTTTGTTACGTCTTCACGCCTAAATGACTAAACCGATGTTGATGAATTTTGGTACAGTGATAGTTGAGACGCTGGAGATGGACATAGGCTAAAAAGAAGTTAGTAGTCCGTCCGGCTAGTGACGACAGGCAGGCCGTGTTTACGGCGCGTTAGTATTTGACGACACGATTGGCGCAGTGGCTGAGCGATCGACTGCTGCGCTGCGTGTCGCGGGTTCGATTCCCGCACGGAACAAATATTTGTATGACCTGCAGATAGTTGTTTCGGGGCTGGCTGTTTGTGTATGTGATTTTAAATGTTTGTAAACGCACCTACGATACAGGAGAAATCCTAGTATGGGGCAACGTTTTTTTTAAAAAAAAAAAAAAGAAAGAAAGTATTGCACGCGCGCCTCAGAGACTTCAAAGCAGTGAGGCTCGTCAGGACCATTGCCTTCCAGAATTGCGGGTGCAAACTGTACTGCAGTTTGGCACTGTACTGCAGTTTGGCAGAACATTTAGGTATGTGAAAACTTTTATGTAATTTTTCCGGAATATACGATAAAAAATAGAGATACCGTACTCGGAAGCGGAACACAAAGGGCAAAAGGAGGAACATAGATAGGTTTTAGTCAGTACAAGACTGACACTTCCCTCTACTCAGAGCATCTCGAAAAAAAGGGATACTGGTTCCTCACGATGTTTTCCTGCACCATAGCAAGTGATAATTGCAAAATACGAACTTGAACCTTGAAAACCGGGTAAGTACAAGTCGAATTCGCACACCGAGGGTCCCGTACAAACTAGCAACATAAACGGCCATATCTTTTGACTGCGTAGACTTAGAGATATGATTTATCCACAACTCCAAGCGACCACAGAGTTGAGTATATGGTTTTAATTTCAAGCCGATACCTTCACGCGTTCCCGAGATAAGAGTCTTGACAGATAGTCAAGTCAAAAGGGTTCCGTTTCCTCCTTTTGAGGTCATTACCATTTTCCTGCCCTTGTCCCTTTCTATTTGGGGTCGGCGCAACACGTCTTCTTCTTCCATTCTCCCCTATCAGACGTCACGGCATCATTTACTCCTTTCTCCTTCATATCATTCCTTACACAATCCATTCATCTTTTCTTTGGCCTTCCTCTCGCTCTCCGTCCATCAACATTCAGATCCATCACTCTTTTAGTCACATGTGCTTCGTCCCTCCTCATTACATGTCCATACCAGGATAAACGACTCCCTTTGTGGTACGGAACTTTAAAAACAGTTGCGTATCTTGGATGCGAACTCGACATCTATGACTAGGCAGTCTGTCGATCCCACAACTAAGCTACGAATGAAGACGAAGCTATCGTGGCTTCCCTCCACTCCGCCAGAGTAACAGTTACACAGACGCTGTCGACCGTTGACCCAAACAAGACCAATTTCGTGCCGCCAAAAACTTATAACCTACAATTTTATCAATACAAAAAAAATACTGATTAAATTGATGTATATTTTCGCGGTTTCTTCCGCCTAGATCGGTACTAAAGTATTATGTGTTAACTAGCTTTTGCCCGCGGCTTCGCTCGTGTTAAATTCGGTAGCGCCTTATTGATTTGTAATAGCAACGCTAAGTTTTCCCGTTTCTTCCCTCATATCCCACTCTTTTTAAAAAAATAAAAATAAAGTTTGTTTGTTACCTCTTCACGCTTTAATGGCTACACCGATTTGGATGAATTTTGGTACAGAGATAGTTGGGAACCAGGAGACGGACATAGGCTAATTTAAAAAAAAGTGGGATGTGAGGGAGAAAGAGGGAAGAAAAACTTTGCGTTGCTATTACAAATCAATAAGGCGCAAGGGGAACTGTGTTACCCCGAATTTAACGCGAGCGAAGCCGCGGGCAAAAGTTAGTTATTATATAAAAGTTTCGTGTCGCGATGTTTGTTACCAAACTCTTTCGAAATATTGAGTAGGTCTGAGAATCGGCCAAATTCTATATTTTATAGTTCTAACTGGTAAGGGTAGGAAATTAAAGAGATGTCAGCAAAGCAGGCTTGCCATAGCCACCGCCTGCCGGGGTTGCGGGTTGTTCGAAAGAGATACCGCGGCCCCGGAACGTAAAGGGCAATAGAAGGAACATGGGTGAGTTTTAGTCAGTACAAGTCTGACACTCCCTCCTGGTCTGAGCGGGGGAATTTATTTAATGATTTCCCATACGCAAAAAAGTTGGCTCTCATACAAGAAACATTATTTTTTGCCATTTTTATAGATAACTAGCTAGCACCCGCGGTTTCGCCCACGTGTTGATCGAAAAAAAAAGTATCCTATGTGTTATTCCAGATCCAGACTATTATCAACCTCTATGCCAAATTTCATCAAAACCCATTTAGCCGTTTTGACGTGAAAGAGTAACAAACATCCATACATCTTCACAAACATTCGCATTTATAATACTAGCTGGCGCCCGCAGCTTCGCCCGCGTGATGATCAAAAAAAAAAGTATCCTATGTGTTATTCCAGACCATAATCTACCTCTGTGCTAAATTTCATCTAGATCCGTTCAGCCGTTTTGACGTGAAAGAGTAACAGACATCCATACATCCATCTTCACAAACATTCATATTTATACTGCACTTGGTCGGTTTTTTTTACAGTTACCAATAAATATAAAGTGTGTTATAACAAATGAATATTCCCTATTCCATTCGCATTTAAAATAATTTCGTATTCAACCACATCGTTACAACACTACCTACCCCACACATATTGTTACTAATGCTAAACAATTTCCTCACACAGCAATGTGCCAAGTAGGTACTTTGTAAAAACAAGTTTTTGGGGTTACAGCACTTCGCGTTCTAGTTTTTTTTACAAGCTAAGCGAATTATTGATTTGTTATGTATTTGCAATTCTTACGTCTGATATAAGTAACTTGATATTTTTTGTGGTTTTGAGCAGTATAATAATACCAAACAATAAATGCTCCACAGCTGGACAAAGGCCTAGGCACGAGCCTTGATCACCAAGTTTGCTCAAGACGGGTTGACGATTTATCATCATTTTCCTGCCCTTGTCCCATTCTATTCGTGGACGACGCAACACGTTTTCTTCTTCCATTCTCCCCTATCAGACGTCACGGCATCATTTACTCTTTTCTCCTTCATATCGTTCGTTACACAATCCATCCATCTTTTCTCTGGCCTTCCTCTCGCTCTCCGACGACGTCTTTTCGACGGCTTCAATATTTCTTACAACATTTTTTTAAAGTTTTGACAACAACTTCGGTTTCAGTCTTACATATCAGACTTTTGAGTTTATAAACATTGACATGTTTAAAGGCGTCTGGTAAGACCAATATTATGAAACAAATGACAACATTAAATGGGTCTGAGGCTTTGGCTAACACAAACAGCTTTGCGGCCATCATGCGCAAACGGTGCGTTTGCGCATGATGGCCCCTGGGCACGCTGGCTGCCCAGTGGGACTCTCCGATGCAGGCTCGCTGGATACGGCTGCACGCAGTCGTATAGTAATTTGCCACCATCATCGGGAAGGGGAAGGGCCTGCCACTTACTGATTATTCATTATATATTATTAATAACACTAGTAGTCTATAATCTCTTAATTGTACTAACAAATATGGATGTAATCGTAAGATGAATCCTACTAATCTACTATTTAAAAATAAGTCAGGTTTTCCTTCCTGACGCTATAACTCCAGAACGCACGAACCGATTTCCACGGTTTTGCATTCGTTGGAAAGGTCTCGGGCTCCGTGAGGTTTATAGATATAATAAAAGGTAGGGTAGGTAGAAAGGTAGAAAATTGCATAGCAACGCATGCCGGGGGCACAGCTATTCCTTCTATATTAATTCATATCATAAACGCGAAAGTTTGTATGGATGTTTGTTACTCATTCACGCAAAAACTACTGAATGGATTTTAATTAAACTTTCTAATGATATAGCTTATGCATCAGAATAACAAATAGGCTACAATTCATAAATATATATTCTGACCCCACGCAAGTGACACAGCGGGGCGCAGCTAGTCTGAAATAAGTGATTATTTATTTACTAGCATTTTCCCGCGGCTTCGCTCGCGTTAAATTCAGTGTAACACAGATCCTCTTTCCTGGTTAGCAGGTACCTGCTACCTGTAGTTTTTGACCTTGTGCCTTATTTATTGTAATAGCAAGTTAAGTTTTCCCTTTTTTCTTCCCTCTTTCTTGCTCATTTGTCACGTTAAAAAAAAAACAAAAAAAGTTAGCCTATGTACGTCTCCAGGGTTCCAACTATCACTGTACCAAAATTCATCAAAATCGGTTTAGAAATTTAGGCGTGAATACGTGACAAACCAACAATTACATTTTAGAAGCTCCTATATGCGCTATGTTGACGCTCGTGTTTTTGTGTGTTGTTGTGGAGCGGGTTCGCTGGCGGGATGTTGACTGACGAGTGTTCGGAGGTAGCAGGAGGAGTAAAATAACAACGCCGTTTTTCTTCTGTTTATTTTCTCTTGATGTTTCTGCTTACACTGCTGGATTCGGAATGCCCGACCACCGAAAATGCCCCCTTTTTATTAGGCAAACCCGTAGGGCTCTGACCAATCAGGACCCTTTAGTTTTGCACACGGCACTAATGCCCCGCCCCTTGACCAATCAGGGCGTAGGTGCCCTTTTTGTATGGGAAACTTTAATCTTCCCTTTTTTCTGTGGTAGGACACTCTTACAATATTTTCTTATTTTCTAACCTTAGGACTAATAAATCTTTATTATTTACATAAAAATCAGCCTTAAAATCCTTAATTAACACCTTAAAATAATAAAATTACAGAAACGGTTCTCGTTACGGTAAAGTTCTCTGGTACTTAAAGTTACGTATGCAACATGGCGCTAGTGGCGCCTCTAGTAGCTGGAATGTTCAACACTTTAACTTAAAATCTTAGATAATAATAACACGATATGAGACAAGTTAATCAAACAAATTACTGATTAAATATAAGAGACAACTAATTACGTATCGTCGCTAACATTCTCCCCCACGGTGCGCAGCACTGCCCTCCTCGGGAAGCGACGATGCCGCAGGAACCAGCACGATGACTCGTCGAGTTGGGCGGCGAAGTACCCCTCCCGATGTCCGCACGTCCAGCACTCTGGTTCTGCCGTCCGGTCCAGGATATGTCTTGATGACTTCTCCGCGGGGCCATGAATTTCTCGGTAATGAAGCGTCTACTATTAGGACGATATCTCCTTCTCTTGGGTCTTTGGTTTCTTTGCCTTCAAGTTTTCTCGGCATCAAGAGTGGTAGGTATTCTTTGACCCACCTCCTCCAGAACTGGTCTGCAAGTCTTTGGGTGGTTCTCCAATTTGCCTTCCCGATTAGTTCTGTGTCGTCAAATTCTCCCGGCGCCATTGCTCCGCACGATCTCCCCAGTAGGAAATGGTTCGGGGTCAGACTCTCTTCATCTTCTGGATCCATGCTGACCGAGGTGAGAGGTCTGGAATTGACGATGTGCTCGACCTCTGTCATTAGTGTATGAAGCACTTCTTCGGGTGGGCTTCTTTCGTTGAGAACCACTGCCAGTGCTGTCTTGACCGTGCGCACGAGTCTCTCCCAAGCGCCTCCCATGTTCGGAGTCCCTGGGGGAATAAACTTCCAATTGAAGCCCTTTTCTTGTGCGGCTTCTTCTAGCTCCCTCTTGGCTCCAATAAAGTTCGTTCCGTTATCGCTGAATATGGTTTTTGGGGTTCCTCTTCTGGCTGCCATTCGACGAAGTGCCATAATCATCGAACTAGTGCTAAGAGAGGGCACTAACTCGAGATGTACGGCTCGGGTGGTGAGGCAGGTGAATAATGCCCCCCAGCGCTTCTCCGCCCTTCTCCCGATAGTGACCTGCATCGGCCCGAAGTAGTCTACGGCCGTGCAGGAGAACGGGAACTGATGGTGCTGTAGTCTCTCGCTAGGTAGGTCTCCCGTCGGAGGTATCTCTGGCAAACTCTTCTTAGTCTTGCACCATTGACAGCTGTGTGCGACTGCCTTCAGAGTTGCTCTCAGGCCCAGGATCCAATATTTTTGCCGGATCTCGTTCATTACGGTAGCAGTGTTTCCGTGAAGGAACTTCTTGTGGTAGTATTCTATGAGGAGACGCGTTATTCTCTGCTTTCCGTCTAGGATGACGGGATTCATTCTTCTCTCGCTTTCGTCGCGGAATTTCATTGTTCTGCTTCTCAATTTGATGATTCCGTCGTCCCCCATATGAACGTCGATCTTCTTGAGCCGACTTGCGCTCTCTAAGGGTTTTTCCAACTTTAAATTCTTAATTTCCGACGCGAAACTATCGTTTTGGCTTATCTTCATCAATAACTCTTCGGCCTTCTTTAAGTGTTCTTCTTCCAGGGGTAGGTACTGCCGCTTGTTTTCGCTTCTGTTGGCTGGTTGGGTTGAGGTTCGCGTGTCTTTCTTTTGAGTTCTTTTATGAGGTTTCCAGGACTCATCTCTCCGGTGCGTGGCTGCGGTGGTTGCTTTGCGGGTCTTCAGTAAACGGTGCGTGAAGGCGACCACTCTGGCTGTGGTGCGCAGTAGTCGTTCCCAGCTTGAGAACCTCTCTGGATCCAGAAGGACGTCCTCAGCAGCTTTTATCGCCATCGCCTTTTGCTTGTTCTTCTCTTCTGGCATAATACCCTCTTGCTTGAAGTCGCGAAATGGCCACTCTTCTTCTGATTGACGGAGAAATGACGGACCTTTGAACCACCTGGCGTTGTGGTCGAATTCGATTGGGGTTCCCCTTGTGGCGTCGTCTGCCGGATTTTCTTTAGTCGGTACCCATTTCCAGTCTTCTGGCTTGGACTTTTCTTCGATTTCTGCTAGCCGGTTGGCCACGAAGGTTTTGAACTTCCTCGGTTCCGCCTTTATCCACTGCAGTACGGTGCTAGAGTCGGTCCAGTAGATCTTCTTAGTTATTTCGAGCTCCGACTCTTCTTCGATCGTGGCGGCTAGTCTGCTGCCAAGTAATGCCGCTTGTAACTCCAGCCTCGGGATTGAGACTGGTTTTGTTGGCGTCACTCTCGCTTTGCCGGCGATCATGGAGATATGGACTTTCCCTCCGGGCTCGACTGTCCTCCAGTAGACTACCGCCGCGTAGGCTTCTTCGCTTGCGTCGGTAAACGTGTGCAGCTGTCCTTTTCTGCTGCGGGGTGAGACGCACCTTGGGATCCTCAATCTTTCTAATGCCGATACTTCTTCTAAGTAGTTCGTCCAGGCTTCTTTTTGTGGCTCGTTAATTTCTTCGTCCCAGTCTATTTTCGTTCGCCAGATGCTTTGAATTAGCTTCTTCCCTTGTATTAAGACTGGTGTTGCAAAACCCATTGGATCGAAGGTGGACATTACTGCGCTCGTGACCTCCCTCTTAGTTGGAGTTCTTCTACCGTCTTGAAGGTCTCTCGATGTGTTGCGCAGCCCGACGTTGAAGGCTAGTGTATCTTTCCTTACCAGCCATCTTAGCCCTAGAGTCTTCTCTTCTTTTGTTAGTTGCAGGGAATCTTCTTTATTTGCGTCTTCTACTTCTGAAAGTACCCCCGAATCGTTACTGGCCCAACCCTTTAGATGAAAGTTTGCTCTTGCGTGAATCTCTTTAACTTCCTTTGATATCTTCTTTGCTTCAGCTGTAGACGCGAAGCTCTGCAGATAGTCGTCCATGTAATGGTTTCTATTTATTGCTTTCACTGCTTCGGGATGAGTCTTCTTGAATTCTTCTGCGTTCTTGTTCATTACATATATCGCCGTTGCTGGTGATGACGCTGCGCCGAAAATGATTGACGACATCCTATACTCCTCGGGCTTGCCTGTTCTTCGGCTTCCGCGCCACAGGAACCTGAGACTGTCTCGGTCCTCTTGTCTGACTTTAACTCGAAGAAACATGTCCTGGATGTCAGCCATGACAGCCACAGGTCCTTCCCTGAAGCGTAGTAGCACGCCGAATAGTGATTGCAGAAGGTCAGGGCCCGAGAGCAAGGCGTCGTTGAGGCTCTTCCCTTCGAACTTGGCGGCTGCGTCGAACACTATTCTCAGCTTCTTCTTGATTGGATGCACGACGGCGAAGTGGGGTAAGTAGAATATTCTTCCTTTGTTTGAAGTTACTGGAGCTTCCTCTGCATATCACTTTTCAATTAGACTCTGGATCTGCTTCTCGTAGTGCTCTTTAGTTTCTTGGTCTTGATCTAATTTCTTTTCGATGTTGACAAGACGTCGGATTGCTTGATTGTAGTTGTTGGGTAGAGTTACGTCTTCTTTCTTCCACAAGAGTCCTGTTTCGTATTGACCACTTGACAGTTTCTTCGTAGTTTTCTCGAGGGTTTCTAGTGCTCTTCTATCACTGTCGTTGGTTGGTGACTGATTTTGAATCCCAAGAGATTCTAATTGGAAGTGTTCTCGGACGATTTCTTCTACGCTTTCTTCGTCAGTGGTCGATCTGCCATAGTGAGTGAAGTTTACTAAGGCAGTCGCCCCTGTTTCGCATCCATGTAGCACCCACCCTAGGCTGGTGAGTGAGGCTACAGGATCGGATGGTTTGCCCTTCTTCAGTCTTCTTGTTATTATCAGCCCCCAGTTGTCTTGGCCTATCAGCAGCTTGGGCCGTTCGGTGACGTAGAGGAGTTGATTTTCTATTGCCCTTAGATGCTGACAATTCTGCACGGTGTCCTTGTTTATGTATTGTTCAGACAACTTCAGGTCGTCGATGGTTCTTGCGGAGATAGTTCTTTTTTCTCTTCTATGAACCCCCTTTATCTTGAATTCAATTTTCTGTGAACTATCTTTTCTTAACACCTTCCCGCCAACCGTTTCAATTGTGAGTTTTTCTTGTTTTCCTTCGACTCCAATCTTCTCAGCAACAGATGCGTCTAAGAGCGTAACGGTTGACCCTTCATCCAACAATGCTAGTACGCGAACTTGGCCTTTTGGACCATAGAGGTCCACCGGGATAATCTTCAGGTATGCCTTCTCTTCCCCTTTTGCGTTATGGATTGAGGCGACCTTCTCTTCTGACGCGCTTTCTTGATCTTCTTTGTTCGCTTCTTTTCCTACTGGAACTGGCCGCTTGTCGGAGTGTAAGATAGTATGGTGCCATCTCTTACACTGCTTGCAGACTGGGGCTTTACAGTTGATTCTTGAGTGCTTGAACTTAAGACATTTGAAGCATATCTTAGCCTTCTTGATCATGTCCCATTTTTCATCTATGTTGGCTTCTTTGAACTTCTTGCATTCGATTGCGAAATGCTCTTCTTCACAAAATGGACATGACTTCTTGTATTTTTCTTGTGACGCTTCTTGTACCGAATGTATGGGTCTTCTTATTGCTTTCTTTTGCTCCGAGGACACTTCAGGTGGAGCAAAGTCCCCGCACATGTCGGCTTCTATTTCTAAGAACGCTTCGACGAGTAGTAGTTCTTGAATTTCTTCATCTCTTCTGCTTTTATGGTAGGCGAACCAACGAAATTTCATGGATGTTGGCATCTTGTCGACGATAGCCCTCAGTGTTTCAGGAGAACTGAGGTACTGTGGTTTCTTCAAGGCTTTGATTGTCTCGACGGCGTTCTTCACTTTACTTGCAAATACACAGATGTCGCTTGGGTTCTCGCCGACTTTCGACAAGTTCTTCATTTTTTCTAGTTCTGCTAATGCCAGCGCTCCAGGTCTTCCGAATCTTGCTTCCAGTCCCTTGATTACTTCGCGTGGATCTTCAGTGGTGAACAGCAGGCTTTGGACGGCTTCTCTTGCTTTTCCTTGGATTGCTATTCTGAGGCGCGCTAGGTTCTGATTGTTACTGAAGAAAGCGGCCATATCTTCGTATGATCTCTTGAAGGGTAACCATTCTTCACAGGACCCGTTGAAGTGAGGGAGTTCGGGGTACCTTGGTGAAGCGTTGTCACGTGACTTCTCTGATAGCTTAAGTATGACTGAAGCCAACTCTTGGATGTCGCTCTTCTTTTCTTCTGCCTCGATCGGCCTCTGATCCTTAGACCTTTCCCCGGATTGGATGATCCAGTGCTCGACTTCTTGAGCTTGTTCATACAGCTCTTCTTCTTCCTCTTCTTCTGAACCCGCGGCGAGAAGCTCGAGCTCGGCTTGAGCGACTTTTGATCGTGCTTCTGCCAGTTCTAATTCCCTTAGTGCTATTGTCATTCTTGCTTGCGCTTCTGCTTTCTTCCTATGCGACGAGCGAACAGAATGGGTGGCTGGGTCGCGAGTCGTCTTCTTAGGGTGAGGCCGCTGCAGACTCTCTTCTCTGGATGTCGGTATACTTTCGTTGTTCCGACGCGTTTTCACTGCAACGCTTCTTTCTTGAATCTGCGGCGCTGGATGACATTCTTCTTGGCGAGCGGGAATTGACGCTTCGATTGTGCGGGTCGGGGGGGTGGTATGACTCACTTCCCCTGGTGTTGATTCTTTTCCGGCAGCGTTTTCAGGCTGACAAGCGAGTGGCGGTCGTTTCTTTATGCTGGGCGGTGGCGTCCTCCTTGTGAGTGTTGATCGACTCGTAGCTGACGTGCCCGTAGTTGACTCGCTTGTAGTTTCGCTTGGCGTGTTCATACTCCAGTCTGATGACGATGTATTATCTTCCGTAGACTTCGAACTTTCTGCTCCTGTTCTCGTAGTAGGCATCTTCCTTAACCCGATCCGGCTTACGAAGGACCACTGTTGACGCTCGTGTTTTTGTGTGTTGTTGTGGAGCGGGTTCGCTGGCGGGATGTTGACTGACGAGTGTTCGGAGGTAGCAGGAGGAGTAAAATAACAACGCCGTTTTTCTTCTGTTTATTTTCTCTTGATGTTTCTGCTTACACTGCTGGATTCGGAATGCCCGACCACCGAAAATGCCCCCTTTTTATTAGGCAAACCCGTAGGGCTCTGACCAATCAGGACCCTTTAGTTTTGCACACGGCACTAATGCCCCGCCCCTTGACCAATCAGGGCGTAGGTGCCCTTTTTGTATGGGAAACTTTAATCTTCCCTTTTTTCTGTGGTAGGACACTCTTACAATATTTTCTTATTTTCTAACCTTAGGACTAATAAATCTTTATTATTTACATAAAAATCAGCCTTAAAATCCTTAATTAACACCTTAAAATAATAAAATTACAGAAACGGTTCTCGTTACGGTAAAGTTCTCTGGTACTTAAAGTTACGTATGCAACATGGCGCTAGTGGCGCCTCTAGTAGCTGGAATGTTCAACACTTTAACTTAAAATCTTAGATAATAATAACACGATATGAGACAAGTTAATCAAACAAATTACTGATTAAATATAAGAGACAACTAATTACGTATCGTCGCTAACACGCTAATTAATAGTTCTTTATCTCTTCACAACCGAGACTTAGCCTCCTCTCTAAGAGGGGCTATATGCTCACCTCGAAGGTCCAATGAGATATGGTAGATATCTCTGAATGTGAATCACGATGGTTTCGTTCAGTTTTCAAATATTTTGTGTAGTAATCGGTATAAAATACCTGGCAAGTGCGAGTCGCACACGCGTACAAATGGTTCCGTAGCTTTATTTAACAAAACTGTTGCATGGGAGTCCCTTAAATATTTATTTTATTCTGTTTTTTAGGTATTTGTTGTTATAACGGCAACAGAAATACATCATCTGTGATAATTTCAACTGTCTATCAGGGTTCATGAGATACAACCTGGTGACAGGCGGACTGACAGTGGAATATTGAGAATATTCATCACTACACAAGTCAATTGCTGCAAAGACAGCAATTGATTTGTGTAGTGTAAGATTGTAAGGTGCCACCCGCTACAGAAACACGCCGTTGGTTATTTCCAGTTACCAATGCAATGGGACTATCCCGGGATCCCGAGATTAACTGTAGATTGTCCCGAAATCCCGGGATTAGAAAAATCGACCGAGATCGAATCCTCTAGTGCCACATGAACGCATGGTGCAGTTAAGTGCTACTAACATACTTATTTTTTAAATAAGACGATTTATATCTTTACAATACTTGCAGCGAAACGTTTGTCTAAGAACGTCGAGGATAAATAATAACTTTAAGTTATACTGCGGTTGCCTAGACTACAAACTGAGTTTCCTCCGTGCCTCAGAAAGCACGTTAAGCTGTTGTTACCGGCTGTCATTTGTAGATCTTTGACAGTCGTTACAGATAGTGTCTCGAAAGTTTGACAGTTTTAGCATAGGGTATCGTATTACCCAGTACCAACGGCGTCAGGTCAATGTGAAGTGCCATAAAGCATAAAATTGGTAACACCTAGGAACCTAGGGCCAGTCAATGAATTTAATACATAAAATTCTCGTGTCACAATGTTCGTTCCCATACTCCTCCGAAACGGCTCGACTGATTCTTATGATTTTTTTTATGCATATTCAGTAATTCTGAGAATAGGCCAACATCTATTTTTCATACGCCTAAGTGAGCAGCGGGTGAAACCGCTGGACACAGCTAGTCAGTAATATAAAGTATTCATCAATTCATTTTTTTTTCTTTTTTATTTGAGGTTTTAATAATGCAGTCTATAGTAAAACTACCAAATAAAAAAGTTAAAAAAATATGTCAATATTTTACTGAAAAATTTGAAGCGAAAATGATGTTTACAGTAAAAAAACATATCGCACACCTAGTTAAAGAGTCACGCAGCTCGAAATAATTCGAAAACCAATATTATAAAGTATTAGTGGTATTTGATGGAAAACCATTATCACAATAATTATATGCGTAAAATTATACACAAGAACCTGTATGAATGTTTTTAATATAGGTACTAAATATAAATGAAATAAAACGTTTTTTTCGATTCCTGAACAAAAGTAGTATTTAGAGTTGAGCTAGTCTTTAACTAAGTGTGCGATATAGATATACGTATTAAATTATGTTTGCAGATTAACTTCAATGTTAACTTATTAGATTGTAAAATACTGGTATTCAGCAGCTGCATACGGTTAGACTGGATGCCGACCCCAATATAGGAAAAAGGCTAAGCAGATGAGTCATGAAATTAATTATGGTAGCTGGGCTCGAACCCACGACATACAAATCGCCCGCACCATTGCGCTCGTACTGTTAGCTGTACCATACTTCATCGTAATTCCCACAAGCTTTTTACCACGTAGGTATAGGGACGGACGAGAGGCCGTGTCGACGGTGCGTTCGTGTTCCACGCGCGCCTCTAAGAGATTTCAGCAAAGCAGAGGGGCCTGCAAAGGCCACTGCCTGCCGGAGTTGCGGGTTGTTCGAAAGAGATACCGCGGCCCCGGAACATAAAGGGCAAAAGAAGGAACATGAGTGGGTTTCTTTAAAAGTCTGAACCTCCTCGCTCCACCCAGAGCGGGGGAACTTCTTTGATGATCTCATATCTCAAAAAAAAAGTTTTTTACAATTAGGTAGGTACTTCAGGAGACTTAGATTATCTTAAGATGCAATAATGACGCAACTACTGAAGTTTTGGGTACCGTAGGTCTATTCTATTGGCAACGAGTCTGCCTAGCCTTTTCCCAACTATTTTGGTGTCCTCTTCCAGTTTTACCGGTTGCAGCTGAATGCCAATATTTTACATAGATCGACTGCCTTTCTGACCTCAACAAACCAGTTAGTACTCGTAATACGATACCACTTGGTAAGACTGGTTGTCATACTTTCGGGACACTGACTATCTGTAACGACTGTCAAAGATCTACAAATGACAGCCAGGACCAACAGCTTAACGTGCTTTCCGAGGCACGGAGGAGACTCGGTATGTAACGGGTTTTTACTCATCCACAGACCAACTTAGGCAAGCGAAGCTCTTAAAGATCGACCAGAGGAGCTGCCATTATCTGACGTCGAGCTCCTCGCTTCTATTGGCAACGGAAATCCCAAAATATTTGGAGTGTGAAGTCACTAGTCTCCATCCGTTCCTAAGATGATGTTGTTACCATAAGAAGGCAGTAGAAGACCCAACAAAAGATGGATGAGCCGTGTGAAGGATAATATCGCTAGAAAGGAGGTGTCTAATAAGATGGGATCATGGAAGATGAAGACATGCTGCGCTGCAAATAAATGATAAGAGCAGGCGAATGATGATTATTGTTAGTGTTTTCACCACGCTTGTCGATAGAAGTGGCGATTGCAGTTTGTTAAGTATAGAAATTCGGCGATTACTATTGAATACTGCAGTATTTTTTTAATGTTTTTTTTTATGATTACCTAACTACCTTTTTGTATATCGTCTGCTGAGACGGAAAGGTCGGCACTAATCAGGGAACGAGGTTCTATTTAGATATTTTTTTATATCTTTCTTCTCAAAGTACTAGGCTGTCATGATCAAAAAGGAGGTGAATTTTTAAACGTACTGTTCGTGGTTCAAAATAATTACGAATAGAGCTCTGCCTTTGCCAGTGACGTGGTAACGTGAATAATTATGATTAAAGTTAGACTCCATGTAAGTTCGAAAATAGTGCCCTGTTACCGAGCTAGGTACTGAATACTAAGAAATAAAACTTAAACGTCCAGAAACACGAACGAATGCAAGATAACGTAAAGTTTTGAACAATAGAACCCGAAGTTAGCCGACAACGGAAAAAACAAACTTTGTTTTCGAAAAAAAGAGAACTATCGAACCGATATCGACGTTTTTTTGTGTTTATTTATCAAAAACGCGTGTAGAAACTCGAACGCTAGTACTAGGCGCTTATAACCTATAAGAGTATCGATTCGTAAACATTCCCTCCAAAAAAAAAACGCGTCGCACAAAAAAGGGGTTACGTGGGACCTGCTTCGGCTTAAAAAAAACACTGAGTACACGAGGGATAGTCCTCCGTACCTCCGTTTTTGATCAGCGACGGCCGCCCCACTCGGAATAAAACTCCGCGCTCTGGGGAGAGCTACCCCGCATTTCTGCCCAAACACAACTTAATAACACTGAGCCACACGCTCTTCACTTACTATGTTCCTTGTGCTTTTCTTCCTCATACGATCATAGCACGCCTTTTATACATTTACCTATTTTAATACACTACACTGACACAAGCATCCTCACTGCCACCAACATCAGTTTTTTTTTTTTACGGGGAGCGTTGTCGCGTGCGTTCGCCGGCCGGTAAACAAAGCACACGAATTTTACACAACACTAAAACTATACTAAATGTTATTTAACGTTATTATTTACATTATTTCACTGAATAAATGCGTGTAATGTTGTGTTCGGTTCATCATAATCGCGTAGCGTGGCGCGTTTAGCGTTTGTAGCAGGTACGCGCGGTACGTATCGCTCGATCGCACTGGTTTCGTGCGCCCTCGGAGGGGGTCGGGTACGCCGTCGCGGGGGGAATGCCTGCTTTACCGACGCACAGTATTTCTGAACTGTTTTATCTACATTTCGAACGGACAGGTGGCGCGGTTGGTGGCTCGAAGCCAAACAGCGCTTGAAGCAAATGATTATTTTTAGGAAAAAGCTATTACATTTCTTGAACTAATTTATTTGTGATTGTAATTTTAATTAATAATCTTATGATTGTATAGATAAGTGTTTGTATAAATACTATCTAATAAACCCATTATAGACTTATCAGCTTCATGATAAAAATAGATTACGTACAAAAGAGGTTTGTAGTATTCGTTACGAATTAGGTATCAATTATGCAGTTTTATTGCGTTTTGCTTTTAACAGCAATCCAATTCTATTTTTAAAATCGTGTGGTAATAAATTATATTATCATTCAGAACGACATGACAGAAACGACCTTCTGTAAATTTATAAATTTACAGAAATTAAAAAAATAATTTACCATATATATTATTTTTATTTGTAAATTATATACCTTCCCATTTTACTCAGGCAGGCAGCTAAGATAAAGCGCTTTCTACGCTGGCCAACAAACTGCTAGCGATGCGCTTGTCACGAAGAAAGAAAAAAAAATATGATAACTTTTTTGTGGGCTTTGTAAAACACCTGACTTTATTGGTCACAACAAAATAATACTCATAACCTTTACGAAATGTTATCTGCTGTGCAAGCAGAAATAAAAAGAAATTTGATACTTGAAAGTGTTTTCTGAGTTTATGAAAAAATGAGCTTCAACCAGAATCTGTTAGCTTAATTATGTTTCAGATAGGTTCCTCAAAGAGCAGCTGGAGTTACCCAAACAGCAGGACAGGAGGAGGGACATCGTTTTACAATGAGTCTCCGGCCGGCTCTCCGCAGTCACTAATAGTACTATTCTAGTAAGATAGGTGGCGTTGTTATTTTTCTTTGCTCAGCGTGGCTCAGACTAAAACGTAGACTGTATAAATCATTGATGTTCGTTCTTTTTTTAAACGATATGTTTAGTAAATAATGCTTTCGTCTCATGAAAAAATATTCCAGATCTTTCCGAGAACATTTCCAATACTTATGTATTTTTTAGATGTAATAAGAAAAATATGCTTCAGTAGTTAGTAGAGTAAATAAACAAGCATTTGAAAACGATTATTTGGATCGCTTGGCCCACAGAGTACATTCTAATATACTGAAATAGAGACCAATCTTCGACCTCAAAATGGGTAACCAATGACGCTGTAGCCGGTAACGCCATCTGTTATCACTAGTAGTAATCATTATTAGTCCTCTATTACGATACCTATGCAATTATGCATGTGTGTGTGACAAATGCAAACATACATATGCACTGGTAGATAATTTTCTGGATGTTTTTTGAGACTATTTATGGATTTATAAATGAAACAAATTGTTCAATTTAAAAGTTTATTTGTGTCTTTTATAACATTTATTCAACTTCTTTGCTTTTATTTGCAATTTGTCCTCATCATCATCAACTTGTTTTCTCCCAGCTAATATTTTATTTATATTTTTGCAATAATTAAATATCATGCATCTTATGACAATGTTAATTAAATAGTCAATTAATTTATCTTTATGTATTTTACATTTTATAAATTTAAAATCAACAAATATAATTATGGCTGTTTTCATTATTTCTTTTACATGCCTTTTTTCAATATTTTCTTTTATTATTTCATTTATTATATCCTGCATATTTGAAATTAATTGAACTAATTCTTTGCTGGGAGTGCAAAGCCATCGTCGACCTGCATATTCTCTGTATTTAATGTACTCGATTTCATTTTCTGAGGCTAAATCTTTTATGCACTCATTACACGATTTAAAAACACGGGTTTTTATTTTTTTTAAGAAATATCCGCTCATGTACTGAATGGGTGCAATAATGCGAGGATCCCTTTCTTTTACTTCCATTGGAGTAAAATCAAAATCAAATATTTTTTGAAAATCGAATGGAGGGCAGGTCGACGTTGCTTCTGCATTTTCATTGATGATTAGAGAATGCAATGCATTACAAAAGTCTCCTTCACAGTTACCGCGGGTGTGGACACTGCTTAAATTATTAATTAAAAGTGTGGCGAATGCAGATTCGAACTGATCACATGTTGGGTTAGTGTTGCGACACCCTTGGCTTCTCACTGCGCCAAAGAAATTTTCTAATGGGTCCTGATTTAGGTGCCGCAACCAAACTGACGAAACATTAAAATTATCTTTTAATTTTTTTAATAGAGTTTTTATCCCCTTCAGTGTCCACACCCAATTGGCAACAGAGGGAACATTTTCTATTTTCCCCTGTGTAGTAACAAATTTCATGGATTGAAATATTTTTATGCCCTCAATCCACGTCTTGTGATGCACGGAGCTCGGCGTTGCTGGCCCAAGTAGGGGTTTGGCATTTCTATTTTTTATATGGCTACCATTGACTGAGTCGAAGATGTTGTCCATGAAAAGTAATAAATCTGCAGTTTCAGTACATTCTGCAGGTAGAATTTTCTTATCTGAAACAATCAGAAAATAATGTTTTTGTATAGGTACACCAACAATTTGTTTACTCAAATTTTATGATAAAAGTAATATACATATACAAAACTGGCATGCGTTGCTATGCAATTTTCTACATTTCTAACTACCTACCCTACCTAGTTTTCTTTGCTATAAACCTCACGGAGCCCGAGACCTTTCAAACGAATGCAAAACCGTGGAAATCGGTTCGTGCGTTCTGGAGTTATAGCGTCAGGAAGGAAAACCCGACTTATTTTTATATAGTAGATGATGTTTATTTTACATATAAGTTTTTACAAACACACACGTCGTTTTTTAAAAGCTAGTTGAGGCCGGTGTTTCGTACCTGACTGCTCTTATATCTTTTAAAGTCCATAATCTTGGTCAATTTAAGAAAAAACGAAACAATTTGATTGGACTTGTCCAGTCAGTGCAAGCATTTGTCAGTTATTGCGAGCTCAACTCATAACTCGAAGAGCTCGACGGCAAGACGAACAATACCAAAGAAAGGACATTTGTGTAGGTCACTATAGTACATACTACACTATTGAACAATTAATATAGTTCGAAAAGTCAAATAAGTTAAAAATGTTTATGTCTATTGTATGACATAAATACAGGTAAACGCAAGCCTATAAAATAGTAAAATAAAGATATAACCCAGTAAGAGAAATACCGATACCGATGAAAGTATTATAATTAAGTGTATTTTGCTTCTATATCAAAACCTATTTATTCTATAAAATAATAATAAAAAAATGCCTAATATTACCTGCTAAATATCCCATGTTAGATGCCACAGTACGACTGAAAACTTGTGAGGCGAATTTTACTTTCATTTTGTTGAGCTTTTCAGGGTTGACATGGTTTTCAGTCAAATTTGGGATCAATCGAATGCCCTTGTATCCTGGATTTTCATTAAGGAGTAATTTTAAGTGGGACCATTTCGCAGTTTTAGTGACACCTTCTTTGGTGTATAACAAATTTTTATTTAATAAATTATTTCTAATTCCTTTGAGAAGGTGTGGAGGGTCATAGAGAGGTATGACCTCTTGGTCATTTATTAAAATGACATTTCCTTTCGGCTCCTCTCCTTTTCTTAAAAAGTGCCCCCTGGTTTCATTAAGAAGCAGTTTGAGTGCCTGTCTGTTATTGGTTCCTTGGTCACACACTGAAGCAACCACAATCAACCCTGCTTCTTGCAATTCTGTTAAAATATTTTTGATTTGTTTTGCCAGCTCAGGTCCCTTGGTTGCACTTGATGCAAATGTGTATGACACGGGCTGTTTATAATTATATATAAGACCACGCACCATAAATACTTGTGCATGATCAGCAAAGTCACCCTTCCTTTCTTGCCCATTGTCAACTAGACCTGTAATTATATCTTTTCTCTCTTGGTAAGTGATATTGGCCTTTAGTGAGACTTCGTCAAACATTAGTATACAAAGCTTTTCTTCAACTGTCATATTTTCAGCTTTGGTTTTTATTTGAGAGAAAATATTTTTGTTAATCCCAGGTTTGAGATTACTCATTTGGATTAACTTTATTAAAGTTTGCTGAGCAGGTAAAATAAAAATCTTCCTAAAAAATCTATACCCTTTAGGACTTTGCTTAAAAATCGATAATGCAGCAATTTTTTCCGGTAATGTAAAACGTCGTCCTTTTTCTTTTTTGCGGTCCTCTCGCCATTGGATTCCCATTAATAATTTAGCAGTTCTTGTACACTTCTCGAGGGTATCTAAGACTGCAGGATTAGATGCTATTTTTTTTGCTGCCTTTATGTTGGCCAACTGTTTTCTTGTTTTATTCTTCATTTTACTTAATTTAACTCTTGCAGCAACAAGTTTTTGATGCAGTTCTTTTTCTGCATTTGTAAAAAATACTTTTTTGGTATTTTTCTTGATCACTCTTTTTTCTGCTGTAAAATAGAAACAATTTGTTTTGATTTAATGAAATTGATCTCATCTATGACTCTAATTTGTAATTAATCAAACTACTTTTGAAAAAAAACATGTTTTATTTTTCTACTACTCAGACAACCTGAGAAAACCTTGGTCGAGAATTCTTGTGCCACGAGAAAAAATGGTTGAAAAACAGAACATATAGTAAGAATAAAAATATTATTTTCTCTCTATACCGGACTAGCTTTTTCGAAAGACTTCGCCTGCGTATTTTCATACAAACTTTCATGTACTCCCTTCATCATCATCATTGAGAAATAGAGACACATTAAATAGAAAATATATACATCAGTCAAGTCTACTACAATGCAATTACTTTTGCATACCAAATTTTTGATACTACACATAAACTTTTTGTTATTACAAACAGATGAATAGAGAGATATTTCAATTTTATTCATATTTATTTTATGTATACACAAAGCATAGCATGTATGTCTCATGTATTTTTTTCTAGGAGATTTTAGAACTCATCAGTTTTATAAAGAAAGAATAACAATTTTGCAAGTTCATAATGTGAAAATATATATGTAAAGAGTAGTCCCAGACTTACCAAGATTTTGTTCAACGGTTTTCTCTGTCATTGGAGGATTTTCAATTGGTATGTCATGCTCATCCACTGGTATATGTGGAACTGAAATATAAGTTTATTTGAAACATTCAATATTAAAATATTTATATTTTCAAATACTATAATTATAGTATGTATAGGGACCAAGACCAGCATGCACAAAAAAAACAAAGGTTTAAATTATTATTGCATACAAAGGATAATAAGTATGTTTTGTTTGTTAAGAAAGGTTAGATCTCTGTTTTTACTTTCACTCAGGTATGTAGACTTTTTAACTAATCAGAAGTCATCAGTATTATCTAGGAAAAAGTTGTCAGAAATAATTAAAATTTACCAATATTTTCTTTTTGAACACTATCCACTCCAGTGCAGATTGATGTTTGCAGCAAATATTCAAAATTGATTGAAATGGGATCTAGAAGAAAAAAATTACACTAAATCATGATATATTTCAAATTAGATTTAAAATGCCTTCTAAAGTTGCAAACTGTAAAATAAGAGAATGCTTTGGTACCTGATGATGTTGATGGTATATTCACAATTTGTTGTAATGGCATTCTAACAGCAGGTGTTAATCTCTTCAGTGAAAAGGGTGCTGAAAAATAGAAATAGTCAAGTCAAAAATTACTTATATATCAACAAAATCCAACAGGAATACACATTTCATAACATGGTAGAGTACTATATTCCATTTTGCAAAAAAAATATTTGTACAAACCTGGCAGATTTAATGTTGGCACAGCAATGTTGCTGATTTTGTTGTTACGGCACAAATATTTTTCTTCAAAGTGTGAATGACACACACGACGATACTTAAATATGCGCTCATTTTCCAAGCCCAAGATGTCGGTATTGCCAATTGCATAAAGCCATGTGTTGAAGCGATCCCTGTCAGTTTCAGGGTTTGGGAACCCATGAAGCACTTGACGCTTACCTACAATAAATAATACAATCAATGAAGAGGTTGTCACAAATAAAAACAATTAACTTCACAAGTATTAGAATTTACAGCATTGTGAAGATCTCAATCATTCATAACCAAAAATCTGGCTAAAGATATGAAAATGTACCAATGCAGGAATATGCATAATGATTATTTGTCATGTAAGTAGTAGGCTCTCATTTAGCCGACTATAGCTAATTGTTTCTCCCCACTGTGTGTAGGGCATTTATGTAATATTTGAATTTCCCATCAATATACAATGCTTGTGATAAAGCGTAGGTAGTCAAAAAATGCTTAGTTTTCATGTATTAACACTTGTCCAAACATGACAATCAAACTGTTTTTTATTTTGGATGTAATGATACGATACCCGTTAAGTTAATATTGAATTCAATAAAACTTTAAGATCTAGACTGAACTCTCGTCAGAGAGTAAGTAAAGTCCTTAATATTGACCATAATATTTATTACTGATAGGTTGACCTGCATTAGCAACAAGTTTCAGCCGTACAAAAATTTGTGCAGAGTTAAATAAACAATATTAAATCTGACATACCTCCACTCTCCTTGCATCCTGGAACACAGCAGTGTTTGTCCGAAGACATAATGCAAGAAAACAAAGAGTCTTATCTCAAACACTATGTATACCAGAGTCCTATCTCTATTAGTATAAACACAAACAAATTGCTTTTCTGGCCACAATTATGGTTTAGCCGGAGGAACCTTAGCTCAACTCGACGACATAAACAGAACGGAACACAGAAAGTTATTAAAAAAATATCGCAAGTAACCGGCACGGACGCTAACGTCAGGTCGGGCAACAGCAGATATTTGACAGTTGGCAGACATTTTTAAAATGGGCCACCACCACCACTGAAATTCTACCATAGTTGTTTTATAATCGAGCCAAATTTTTGACTATTTTTTTTTAAATATTTTCTTAAAGACTTCTAAAAAAAAAATAGTTCAAATTTCTAAATTTGTGCAATTTAATTATTTCAAATTGATCAATAATTGTTTCATAAATTCTAACAAAATCTACTATTTTAGTAATAATTCGTATAGCGTCAACACAGGATTAAAATGTATGATTTGTTTTAGCGCCATCTGTTGCAATTTTATTGAACATAAGCGCAGAGCTGCCATCTTTATTCCCAAGTCGTAAACTTGCCTTGCTATAATACAACCAAATAAAAAAACACCTTTCAAGTTTTATTCTGTTGGACTACAACGTTGTTCGTGAATTAGTATCCTTATAATGACTTTTTTCTCCTGTTTTTTGTACTAAGATTGAACCGCCTGGCTTGGCCGAATCGTATCATCATCGGTCGACGAGCTAACTGCAGTCAGCGGTCACCAACCGTTTGCTTGTCTTTTATTCCTTCATGATTGCTGCAGGCAATTGGCGTTTCTATTTTACCTGACAACAGCAAATACAATGGGGCGGGTTATTCCGCGAAATTCGTATTATTCTTTCGTTGTAATAACATGGGATTACATGATCTATTTTGAAAAATCAAGAGAGCGAGACAAGTTGTTAATTAGTTATTTTTTTCGCTAATCCATTTTTGTACATATTTTTATTTTTCTTATTCAAAAAGTAATATATCAAAAAATAGTACCCCAGCAGTATCGGGTACAAGAGCTAAGCTACTGGCAGTTAGGGCTCCAGAGAGAGGGACTTCCTAACGATACGAGCCGTGTCCAGCTTGATCCAGCCATCTAACGAGATCCTCCTCAGGTGTTGGTCGAGGCTCTTGGCAATTAAGCCATTGACTGTAACGACTATCGGCACTATGATCGCTGTCTCCATATCCCACATGTCCACAACGTCGCGAGTCAAGAGCCAAGTCAATATACCTACTTGATTTGTTTATCTTTCTCGGCGATCTTTGTTCTCATCATAGTTCATTTAATTACCTATTAAAATGTATAGGTATAATAATTTTACTCTCAAGACAAGTAGGTAGTTTATAGGTAGGAAACTTGTCAACTATTTACTGATATTCAGAAAGAAACATCAGTAGGTAAATAGCAGAGAAAATAAAAAAACGAATTTTCGTGATGGTACGTACTTACGAACATTATATATATTGTAGTCTTTGCTTACGAACTTTGAGAAAGAGAGTAAGTATTTTTTTTAACGATTGTATAACATCAAATAACTTGCCCCGTTCTGGCGGGTGTGCTGTGGGCCAAGGTTGCGGTTTTTTCGAAAGAGATACCTCGGCCCCGGAACGTGAAGGGCAAAGAAAGAATATGTGTGGGTTTTCGTCAGTAAAAAAGCCTGACTCTCCCCCCGCTGCTACCAGAGCGGCGGAAATTATTTGCTGCTTTCACATCCGCAAAAAAAAGCTTCGAGATTTGCTTTGATGAAATAATTATATTACCTACTGAGAATATAAAAAAATATTGCCTACTGAAAATCATTTGTGAAAAATATGTTTTTGGTTTGGTTTTTGTTTTTAGATAAACGACCGGCAATACGCAGACAAGGCATAACCTTTAAATTGCGTATTTTCCGAACGTAGTGACACAAATCAAATAAAACGTCAACCAGCACACGTATTGATGTTAGTGATGAACACTTGTTACTAATCTTGACAATTTTTTTTTGTAAAATCGCCTATTTCTCTCTTCCTTGGTTTATAATAATATTTTCTACTAAGTGTTTGAGTGTAAATGCCAAAATTGTTACTAATGCATGTTCGGCAAATAATGAGAAAGAGTTTTTAAGACCCAAATTAACTTGGCGCACGTTACTGGACGAATAAAAAAGATTGAGTACTTATTAGTAAAATCTGTTTTATTTCATTTTCGCCACTTCATTATAAGAAATTGCAATGCACAATCAAATATTATTGAATCTACTAAACCACAATTGAAAATAAACTTACTCTTAATTTAACTACTCAAGTAGGGTCATTATAAAATATTCAAGAAGTTTAACAAAAAATAAACTTGGGCACTGCTGGTTATCAACCATAGTTTGATGATATTCCGCACATTCGCAAGAAGCGCTTTGCAGCATCCTTTATTATGCGATCAGCTAACTGCTAAGGAATGCAATTCCCAGTCAGCGTCTGTATTTTCATTCACATCTCCGCTTTTTGGGAAAAGATTGAAATCAAGAAAACTCCCATCTAAAATAAAAATAAAACTTTTCTTTTTAAAACCGGAAGCGGACTATCGTCGCAATGTTTTGGACATTTTATATTTATGGTGTATTATCATCGTTCTAGAAATTTAGATAAAAGAAAATCGTGTATGCTTTCAGAACCTTTAGTAATCACGTCACATCACTACTAAAAACCGAAACGTCAAACGCGATCGCGTATTGTCGCTTGTACTTCGCGTTCGCCGATAAAAATATTACATGAATTTACCGACAAATTATACAAGAAAACGTGTCAATTCCCCATACATATTGTAGATTAGTTCTTAGACAATCATTTAAGATGGTTAGACATAGAAAAACAGTTTCACTTAAGACAGATAAAGTAGATACTAGTAGTAATTCAAGTAGCAGTGAGACATCTTTTGGTAGTAAAACGTTTAAATTTCTTTCTATTTGGAAGACTGGTGTCGGCTTCGTTTGTTTCTTGATTGCTGTGTATATAAGTACTTTAGGGTATTTAGAAACACGAGTCAACACACCGTTCGACGACGATAAGGTAAAGAAAATGACAGTATTTCTTTAAACATTGTTTTATATTTTACCAGCCGGTTTGTTCTGAGTTAGTGTTGTGATCTGAAATATGACAATTTAGACCTCTATTTTTAAGTTCCAATAAGATCAGCTCTTATTATGCTAGGCTGGGGATACATTCTATATTGCCATGCAAAACCAAAAAGAAAACCAGTTTTGAGAAAAAAAAAAGTCTTGTTAAAATAGTTTGGTTTTAACTTTATGGAATGATTTTTGTTTATTATAATAAGCATTCTTGCAAATGTTACATCACAAAAAAATAAACAAGATTGTTTTGGCAAGTTAAAGGACAGTAAATTAGATAAGAGAGAAAATATACATTTATTATGGAAAGTTTTAGTTCTTATTTGTATAAATGTCTGAAGTTGATTCAGCTTTAACTCTTATAACTAGACATCGGATAATCGGATGCAAATTTACCTAAAGTTAATATTTGGCTAACAGAATATGGAAGAGGCCCATGTACCACTAATGTACATAAAGTTTAAATAAAATTAGTTTTCACAATCACTCCAAATATTAGTATTCAGCTGCATCTTGTCAAAGGTTGTCTTGAAAAGATCGCTTTTAGCAATAAGACCGCCCATTGTGTCACCCTATTTATAAGTTGTTTAATGTTATTCTTGTTACTTGTATGGTGTACATAATAAAGAATATTCTATCTTCTATTCATCTAATCAGACTAAAGCACAACAGAATTAGGTAAAAGCTAGGCAGATGATGAATGAGCCTGTTAGAGTTCGAAACTACAACTTCAAATCCAAATGCCTTTATTTGTCAGTCATAGTTTCATAAGAGGCCATTGAGGCACAGGAAAATGTATTATTTAATCTACAGTGATTCAATGGGGGCAAGATTAATCAGGCAAAATTAATCAGATGTATGTATGTTTACTTAACTTCCCTATTTAATTATCTTATTTTTTTTTAAAACATTGCCCCGCACTTGGAATTTCTCCTGTGTCGTGGGTGCGTTTACAAACATTTAAATTCACATACACAAACAGCCAGACTCGGAACAACTATCTGCAGGTCATACAAATATTTGTTCCGTGCGGGAATCGAACCCGCGACACGCAGCGCAGCAGTCAATCGGTCAGCCACTGCGCCAACCGTGCCATCAAATATTTATATAACCTGTTTAATAGGCCTGATTTGACATTATGACTTTCTTCCTTATATTTAGTAGACAACACACTTAATATTTTCCTTTCATCTTCCAGGTTGTTAAAGAAACAGGTCTTCAGATCCCAGATCGATACTGGGGTACTTATAGACCTGGAGTATACATGGGCATGAAGAGCCGTGAGCCACGGTCCCCCGTGTTCGGCATGATGTGGTACGAGCTTGCTGCATCATCGCATAAGGGTATACGGTAAGCATTATCATAGGTGAGGTGCGGTCCGGGCGTCGGGCGCCGTGAGATGACTCCAGGCCATCGTAGATGCGGGTCTGTGGACGGTGAGCAATGGGTAGCTCACCGTCCGTCTGTCCAGTGACGACAGGCCGTGACGACGGCTATGGGATGACAAATAAAAGAGAAATATCCGTCGTCGTCGTCCGCCGTCCCCAAATTAATTGGCTTAAGGGCAGGAGAAAGCCGTGTCGACGGCTCGATCGTGTTTCACACGCGCCTCAAAGAGATGACAGCAAAGCAGAGCCTGCCAGGGTTCACTGCTTGCCGGGGTTGCGGGTTGTTCAAAAGAGATACCTCTGCCCCGGAATATAAAGTGCAAAAGAAGGAACATGGGTGGGTTTTAGTCAGTACAAGTCTGATACTCCTCTCCGCTCCGCCCAGAGCGGGGGAAGTTATTTGACGATTTACCATCCGTAGAAAAAGGTGGGGTGGAGGAGGAGGGGGCAACCCTTATGGTCAAACGATTTGACCAAAGTAGCAATTTCTCCTGTATCGTGGGTGCGTTTAAACATTTAAACTCACATACACAAACAGCCACACCTGGAATAAGTACCTGTAGATCATTTAAATATTTGTTCCGTGTGTGTGTAATTGTTAAATGACGCCATGTGCGTCTACTCAAGTCGCGAGTTAGTTTCTTTGAGGCTAGCTCATCCAAAATTGTCAGCTAATGGTTCTTTGTGTCAATATTGTCTGTATTTTTTGGCTTGTGGTGAGAAATAAACATTATATTATTATTTCCTTTATTAACTTCTCATCTCAAAATTACATTTTTAAATATTTCTTAGTAAACACATAAGTAAAAAAAACATTTAAAAATATAAAAATAGGTTTCCGCCGGTAACGGGAGCAGGGTCCAAGCTACCGGTGGTTAGGGTTCCAGAGACAGGAACCTCCTCACAATGCGGGCCGTATCGAGGAGTACTGCCTTCTGAATCAGGCCCTTGATCCAACCAGCTGACCACAGAAATTCCTAGTGTGGGGCAAACAATTTTTTTTTTAAAGAAAAATAACATTATTTATAAATTTTATAACGGGGTATTTACCAAATATTATAAATTAATATATTTACTACGTTTTACCCGCTGTTCATGAAAAAAGATGTTGGCCGACTCTCAGACCTACCCGATATGGACACAAAATTTCATACAAATCGGTCTAGCTGTTTCGGAGGAGTTTGGTAACAAACACCGGGATACGAAAATAAAATATTTTAAATTAAAATATCTTGTTTATGTACAATGTGTCCGGTTATGAAATAGCGATATTCTAGATATTTATGTAACGAGTGTTTTTAAATACTATTACGATACACACTTGGGTCTTATTCACTTCCCCGCTTTTTGGCAGCCATTTTAAGATATTCAATTATCAACGAAAGTTTTGTAAACTTTTTTGTGAAAATAAATGGTAGTTTTTTTTATGAAATTCAATAAATTTAAGTACTAGAATGTCTGTTATATAAGTACATAGAATATCGCTAGTCCGTGACACATTGATATATTTTTTAATAAATATATTTGTGTAATAAACATGGTAAATATCGCTTTAAATGTTATCGATAAACTTGTGTTTATTACATAATTTATATATCGGTCGAAGGCTCAGTTGACATTGGCTGCAATGGCCGGAAATGGAAAGCTATTATTTAACTTGTATGTATCAGTCACACATTCACTTCAATACGATTATCTTCTATTATTATTCTCTGACTTAACATATATACTAATGTTAATACAAAATCATCGTCCATTTGTCTGTCAGAAACTATTGTAATTGTAATACACTGCTCTTGGACTAGATTCTCATACGAATGTGAATTGTATTCTTGTGACGTTAATGTTCATATTCTTATGAAAGATTTATTTGTGTGAATGTAAGCATTTAATAATAGAATTATGGAAGTTCAGTTTGTGATTATTTATATATGTCTTCTTTTTGGGAAGGGAAATCATCAAATGACTTCTGTTCTGGGCGGAGCGGGAGGGAATGTCAGTATTTTACTGATTAATATCCATCCATGTTTCTTCTTTTGCCCTTTGTGTTCCGGGCCACCGTATCTCTTTCGAACAACCGGCAACCCCAGATATATGGACTTATGCCAATTCTATTGAATAGTAACTTGTAAGTAATCTTTAAGAACTGGTCAAATAGCGGCAAATCCGATTGAATATGTTTGTGTTATTAATGACTAGCTGTTGTCTGTAATTATAAAGCGGTCCCCCGACGCAACGACGCTTGAATTAAAATGTCATATTCCTCTTTTTTGCCGACCAAAACAGAGGGGTATAATATTTTATTTCAGTGTTAAAAAAATTCTCCGAAATGTATAGAAAAGCGTCGTTTGATTCACGTGAGAATTTCACTGTTGTTCTCGGCTCTATAACACCCACGCCTGGCGGCTCGTGCGTTAAATCCGCTTCGGCTGCAATGGCAAAGTTTCTTGACTTGAATCAAAATGTACTATTTTTACAGACATTTGTGTGACCAAAACGATCAATTAGCAACTTATGGCTGGCTGAGACACGATGGGGTCACGTTTGGGGAGCAGTTGATAACTGATCTACCACACAACATTATTACCTCGTTTATAAAGACCCCAGGGGGTGAACATGGGGGTCATTGGACAGCTAGGATAAATATTACTACTAAGGTAAGGTGCCATGTAACTTATTTTATTGTTTTTTTTATTCTTATTTTTATGTGTGTCATTTTAATTATGATTTCTTTATGATCTTTAAAATTAATAATTATTATGTAAATTAGCTGTAGCCCGCGGCTTAGCCCACTTGATGATCGAAAAAAAAGTATCCTATGTGTTATTCCAGAATATAATCTACCTCTGTGCCAAATTTCATCAAGATCCGTTCAGCCGTTTTGTCGTGAAATATTAACAAACATCCATACATCCATCCTCACAAACATTCGCATTCAATATGTATTAGTAGGATAATTTATGCCAAAAAGATTATTAATTAATTAATTTATATTAGAATGCATTTCTTTTCGTTTCAGGGTAACCCGAAAATTCCCTTCATGCTTATCTGGTACGCAGCGCTGGACGAGTCCCTAGGTCCTGCTGCCCCTCATTCTCGAGTGTGGTATGAGGATGGCTCCATCCTAGGCCATACGCCACAACTGCATAACTTCAGACTCAACCTGGTGCCGCATAAAGGTAAGATAGTCTTCTGTTTTTTTTGCTGATTGTAAATCGCTCAGCTCCTTTTCTGGAGAGGGGTTTGAAAGCTCAGACTTACTGAATATGCATAAAAAAACATAAGAATCGGTCGAGCCGTTTCGGAGGAGTATGGGAACGAACATTGTGACACGAGAATCTTTACTAATATAATAAAAGCGAAAGTGAGTTTGTTTGTTACGTCTTCACGCCTAAATGGCTTAACCGATTTTGATGAATTTTGGTACAGAGATAGTTGAGACCCTGGAGACAGACAAGGCTAATTAAAAAAAAAAAAGTGACATTGGGAGAAAGAGGGAAGAAAAGGGAAAACTTAACTTTGCTATTACAATAAATAAGGCGTAAGGGCAAAAACTACAGGTAGCAGGTACCTGGAAATCAGGAAAGGGGAACTGTGTTACCCAGAATTTAACGCGAGCGAAACCGCGGGCAAAAGCTAGTTATTAAATAACTTAACACACTTAACAGACTTGTACTGACCAAATCCCACCCATGTTCCTTCTATTGCTCTTTACGTTCCGGCCGCGGTATCTCTTTCGAACAACCCGCAACCCTGGTAGGCGGTGGCCCTGGCAGGCCCCCTCTGCTTTGCTGACATCTCTTTTAGGCGCCTTGGGTACTCGTTGTACCTCCACCTGAAAAATCCTTGATGATTTCACATCTCTGTCTAACCCATTGTTTATTACCGGCGTTATGTTATGTAATATAACAGTATGTGTCTTATTACAGGGAAGGTCCTCCACACGTCGTATTCCGAGGCACACGCACCAGGACTTCATCTTCTTAAGGAGAAGTTCTACTCGTTACTCAAGATTAAAAAGCATCCCGTTCTTGGGAAGTTAGCCGCTCTAGGACCTGATGATGAGCTTCATATTAAGGTACTAGCTGTTCCCCGCGGTTTCACCCTCGCTGCTCAGCACCTGTTGGTCGTAGCGTGATGTTATATAGTCAATAGCCTTCCTCAAGAAATGGACTATCCAACAGTAAAATAATTTTCCAATTCCAACCAGTAGTCCCTGAGATTAGCGCGTTCAAACAAACAAACTCTTCAGCTTCATAATATTATATTAGTATATATTAGTATAGATAGTATAGATGTAGGGAGGGGACGCCCTTTTTCTTTTTTTTTTGGAGTTCCGTCAGTCAAAAGAAAAAACTTAGCATTTTATTACAATAAATAAGGCGCCAGGGCAAAAACTACATGTAGCAGGTACCTGCAAATCAGGAAAGGGGAACTGTATTTTCCCGAATTTAACGCAAGTGAAGCCGCGGGCAAAAGCTAGTTTAAAATATTTATGTATGCTGTTTTGTCAGCCGTACGTTTGTCTCACGGGTTGACCACTGAAAACCAACGCTGTGCTGTGGGCTCCCAGAGCAAAACATCATGCTTTTGCTTTCTCCCTCATTTCTCACTTATTTTAAAAAAAGGTACCTAACCTGTCTCCAGTGTCCCAACTATCTCTGTACCAAAATTCATTAAAATCGGTTTAGCCATTTAGGCGTGAAGACGTAACAAACAAACAAACTCTCGCTTTAATAATATTAAGGATACAATCTAAATCTTACGTATATGCCTACCCACACACCTGCATAAACTTATTCTTTGGTTCACAGGAAAAAGACATTAACTTCGTGCCAATACAGATGCTGGTGGAATTACCATTTGTAATAGACATAGTGTATACCACTGAGGATTTGGCCACCCCTCCTTTGAAGGGGGACAAGTATACTAAAGCTTTGGAAGCCAAGAAGATGGCGTTTGACATTGAATTTGAGGAGAAATTCAAGTTGGACGAAAAAGGGTGAGTTTTAGGATTTTATTTCACACTAGATGGCACCCGCGGCTTTGCCTGTGTGATGATCGAAAAAAAAGAATCCTATGTGTTATTTCAGACTATAATCTAACTCTGTGCCAAATTTCATTAAGATCCGTTTAGCCGTTTTGACGTGAAAGAGTAACAAACATCCATAGGTACATCCATCCTCACAAACATTCACATTTATAATATTAAGTAGGATAGGCCTACATGGGCACTTATAAAACGTCGAGAAAATCGTATTTCCCTATGGAGTAGAATCGGCAAGAAACTCCATGGTTACTCTTTTAAAATCTTTTGTTTTTACAATGTTGTTGTTACAGCGTTAGAACTTAAGTATGAGAGGATCTATTTCGTAAGTTTGTACGAAACCCTCTGTGCACGACCCTCAAATTGCACTGGGCGGATTAAAGTTTTTCTTTTTTTTTACATTTTAAATATTACTTAAATAAAAATAATATTATACTTACTAATATTATAAAAGTGAAAGTGAGTTTGTTTGTTACGTCTTCACGCCTAAATGGCTAAACCGATTTTAATGAATTTTGATACAGATATAGTTGGGACCCTGGAGACGGACATGGGCTATTTTTTTTTTGTAAGATTGAGAAATGAGGGAAAAGAAGGGAAAACTTAGCTTTGCTATTACAATAAATAAGGCGCAAGGGCAATAACTATAGGTAGCAGGTACCTGCAAATCAGGAAAAGATAACTGTGTTACCCCGAATTTAACGCGAGCGACGCCGCGGGCGAAAGCTAGTAAAATATAAATACATGACATTTTTTTCCTTATATTTTAGTTATCCACCGCAAGATGTCGATGTAGCTCGGGCAGCGCTTTCCAACATGGTTGGCGGTGTAGGTTACTTCTTCGGGGCGAGCAAAGTTCAGTCCCAATATACTAAGGAACCTGTGCCGTACTGGAAAGCGCCCTTATACACTGCAGTGCCTAGCAGGTGAGTTCGACCATTTTTTTTTTGGGGTGGGAAATCATCAAATAACTTCTGCCGCTCTGGGCGGAGTGGGGGGGAGTGTCAGACTTTTACTGACTAAAACCCATCCATGTTCCTTCTATTGTCCTTTACGTTCCGGGGTCGCGGTATCTCTTTCGAACAACACGCAACCCCGGCAGGCGGAGGCTCTGGCAAGCCCCTCTGCTTTGCTGACGTGAGTTTGACCCTTATATCGGGTCACTGACTACCTACATAACATTCGCAGCACATTTTGTCGACATCCGTGTGTCACTAGCAGGATTCAGCGGAATACCAGCGTCAGGTATCTACCTGGCAATATGCTGAACTGCTACCCTACCATGACGTTTTAAAGCAGAACTTATTCCACTGAGGGAAAGAGATGGTGCTAGACACCCTGTATAGCTCTGTCTCTTTCCCTCAGTGGAATAAGTAAGTAATAAGGCCTACTGGGGCCTTAGTCTGCTATTACAATAGTGTCAGAATGGTCGATCACTTTTTGATTTTGGTAATCTACTACATACTAAACTTGTCAAAATCAACCATTATGCGATCAGTGATCGACCATTCTGACACTATTGTAATAGCAGACTTAGGCCCCTGGACTCCTGTTTGGTGCAATCTTGAGAGACACACCGCCCAGTAGTGGGCGACCCATGTTTGTGATGTGCCTAAATGCCTATGGGTCAATCTAACTTAGTCTTCCTTACTTATTTTGAATGTGTTCCTTTTTTTCTGTTTAATAATTTTTTTTAATATTAATTCCTGTATTGTGTCTTTTGCTGCATGAAAGCACGATATTCGTATTTTCGGCCGAAGAGAGTTTTTTTTTTCGGTAGATGGCGTTAGTTGTTTATTCTTGACGATGCAGTGTTATTAAGAATACCATCCCTTGGACATTGTCCCTTTTTATTTTGTGTTTGCGGATGGTATATCATCAAATAACTTCCCCCGCTCTGGGTGAAGCGAGGGCGGGGGGAGTGTCAGAATTGTACTGACTGAACAAAGCCATCCATCAACAATGTAGTTATACGTTCTGTGTCCGTGATACCTCTAACTGGCCCTGTCAGAATACCAGCGCTGTGTTATTTTTATCTTAAAATATCGCAGTTTATGCTGAGACAGGGACCTGTCTTTATGCTGACCAGGGAGAGGAGCTCGTGGCTAAATAATAGCAGCCGCTCGGGTCGATCTTTAGGTTAAGCTGCGCTTGCCTAGGTTGGTCTGTGGATGGGTGACCACCCGTTACATACCGAGTTTCCTCCGTGCCTCGGAAAGCACGTTAAGCCGTTGGTCCCGACTAGGGCATGCAATTACCGTAAAAATAAATTACCGGTAAAAAAAACGGTAATAGAAATATTTTTACCGGTAAAACGGTAATTTTTGTATTTTTCAATGTGATATAATAACAATATGATTGGGTAGTCTTAAAGCAAAAAATAAATATATATACAAGGTATACGATGGTAAACATGTTTATATTATTGCTTAAAATGTGCATTGGAACACAAATTCTAAAAACATGACATTTGTTTTGGCGCAGTCAAGGGTAAATGTAGTACATTTATAATTTAATCAATTTTCATTTTCACATGTTAACAAACAATTAAATTATAAAGGTTTTTCAAATAAAAACAATCAGTATGTATAATGTAAGCTACCAATTTTAGTAGTCTTAATTATCAACTTAATATTTTCCGCAGCTCATCAACTTAATTTTTTTTGTACTGAACAATTTAGTATATAAACTCAAATTAACTTCTATCAGCTACAGCGTTTCCTTTTTATTAAAAACGACAATGACAATGTAATTGATCACATAAACTCAAGTTAACTTTCAACTTACATTCTCGATAATATTTTAAACAAATCGTATAAAATCAAAAAGAACTTCAAATTCAACTTATTAAAAACCGGTAAATTACCGGTTACATATTTTTTTTACCGGTAATTTAATAATCGCGAAAATGGGCGGTTTACCGGTAAAAATTAAAGCCGGAAACCGGTATTGCATGCCCTAGTCCCGACTGTCATTTGTAGATCTTTGACAGTCGTTACAGGTGGTCAGTGTTCCGAAAGTCTGACAGCCAGTCTTACCAAGGGTTATCGCATTACCCAGTACTAACTGGGTTGTGGAGGTCAGATAGGCAGTCGTTTCATGTAAAATACTGATATTCAGCTGCATCCGGTAAGACTGGAAGCCGACCCCAACATAGTTGGGAAAAGGCTAGGCAGATGATGCTGAGACAGGGACCTTTTTGGGCTCGCACAGACAATAACCTTGTCTGTACTATTTTATTTCATTTTGTTACAGTTTTACTTGTTTTGTGCGAGTCCCAAATAAAAGTTTTTCTTTCTTTTTTTAGGCTTTTTAACCGACTACAAAAAAAGGAGTGAGTTCTCAATTCGACTGTATGTTTTTTTATATGTTTGTTACCTCATAACTTTTGACTGGGTGAATTGATTTCGATGATTCTTTTTGTATTAGAAAGCTGTCGCTTCCTACATGGTCCCATTTCAATTTTATTTATATTACTTAGGTAGTTTATGAGCCATCGTTTAAAATACATGATTTTTCTCTCTGCTATATCTTTTAGTAACAATGGAAAATGAACTATAAAAATGCTGAAATAATTTTTTTTAATAAATTGTTTTTTTTAACTTATTCTAGATCATTCTTCCCCCGTGGCTTCCTCTGGGACGAGGGTTTCCACGGATTGCTGCTCGGGCGCTGGTCTCCTGCCATACAGATGGATATAGCAGCTCATTGGATGGACCTGATCAACGTAGAGGGATGGATTCCAAGAGAGCAGATTTTAGGTATGTATATACAGGGTTATTTGTAAAACACCGACAACCTTGCAGGACTGTATTACAATCATCATAAACAACAACTTTTGTTCTATGATTTTTTACAAAATTTTATACATTTACCAAAAACAAATCTTCAAGATTTCGTTGTCCTATCTAACACATTTCAACTCCGTATTTTGCTGTACCTACATACCTACACCGCCGCTTGTAGGTACGTTTGCTTCGCATAGATTTCGTAACATTTAGAGCGTTCAATTTCAATATTTTTATTTTTGTATGAAAATCTGATGAACTAAAATATGATAAATGTCCTAGAACAAAAGTTGTTGATTGTGATGTTAGTAACATGGTCCTGAGACGTTGCCGGTGTTTTACAAATAACCCTGTATATATTAAGGCAGTTTCTTATTTATCAACCAGTCTTACCAAGAGGTATCGTATTACCCAGTGCTAACTGGGTTATGCAGGTTAAATAGGCCGTCGCTCCATGTAAAATACTGGTATTCAGCTGCATCCGGTAAGACTGGAAGCCGACTCCAACATAGTTGGGAAAAGGCTAGGCAGATGATGAGTTTCTTATTTATTGACGACTAACTGCGCCCCGCGGTTTCACTCGCTTGGTGATAGAATATGCAGTATATCTTTATGAATGGTAGCCTATGTGTTATTCAGATGTATAAGCTACATTATTGTAAAGTTTCATTAAAATCCATTTAGTAGTTTTTGCGTTACGGACTTTAACTGACTCAAACCCACCACCCATGTTCCTTCTTTTGCCCTTTATGTTCCGGGGCCGTGGTATCTCTTTCGAAGAACCCTTGACCCCGGAGATAACTTATACCCTTTTTTTTTGGGGTGGTAGTTCATCAAATAACTTCCCCCGCTCTGGGTGGAGCGGGGGGGAGTGTCAGACTTGTACTGACTAAAACCCACCCATGTTCCTTCCATTGCCCTTTGCGTTACGGGGTCGCAGTAACTTACGGGGACGGCACGGTGGGCGCAGTGGCTGAGCGATCGACTGCTACGCTGCGTGTCGCGGGTACGATTCCCGCACGGAACAAATATTAGTATGGCCTACAGATAGTTGTTCCGGATCTGGCTGTTTGTGTATGTGAGTTAAAATGTTTGAAAACGCACCCACGATACAGGAGAAATTCCTAGTGTGGGGCAACGTTTTTCAACCCGTAACTCCGTAGATAGCTTATACCCTGGATTAACATAAAGACTACTTTTCATCCCGGTGTACTCTGGTGAAACCAAAGGCCGCAGCTATCTATAATTTGAGGCAAAATTCTACCAAAGCAAAGAAAAATATAATCAAAACTAGCTTTTGCCCGCGGCTTCGCTCGTGTTAAATTCGGGGTAACACAGTTCCCCTTTCCTGATTTGCAGGTACCTGCTACCTGTAGTTTTCGCCCTTTTTTTTTTTTTTTTTTCGGGTGGGAAATCATCCTATGACTTCCCCCGCTCTGGGTGGAGCGGGGGGGCATGTCAGACTTGTACTGACTAAAACCCACCCATGTTCCTTCTATTGCCCTCTGCGTTCTGGGGCCGCGGTATCTCTTTCGAACAACCCGCAACCCCGGCAGGCGGAGGCTCTGGCAAGCCCCCCGCTTTAGTTTTCGCCCTTGCGCCTTATTTATTGTAATAGCAAAGCTATGTTTTCCCTTTCCTTCCCTCTTTCTCGCTCATATTTTACTTTAAAAAAATGTCTTTCTCTCCCATTTCTTCCCCTTTTCTCCCCATTTTCTCACTTTTCTCCCCATTTTCTCACTTTTCTCCAGGGTCCCAACTATTTATGTACCAAAATTCATCACAGTCGGTTTAGCCATTTAGGCGTGAAGACGTAACAAACAAACTCACTTTTATTTATTAATATTAGTATGGATTTTAGGCAAAATTCTACCAAACCAATTTCTTAAAACATAATCAAAATAACTTTTCTATCTACTAGGATCGGAGGCCCTTTCAAGAGTGCCAAAGGAGTTCGTAGTGCAAAGCAACGCTGCTGCCAACCCTCCAATGTTGTTGATACAGCTTGCACATATGGTGAAGATACGACCAGAACTGTTCGTCAGCGGGTCTAAGTACCGCAGCATGTTAGACAGGATGTTTAGTAGACTGCAGGTAAGCTCCTTCTTATTTATGCTTGCCTGGTACTTTGAAAAAAAAGCCTTAACAAAAATAATAGTCGCGACACCACACTGTTCAATGCGAAATAGAAAGACGAAACGAAAATAACTGGCTTGCTTTCTATGAGAGAGATAGAGAGACAGACAGGAAAACACGCGCACGCCGCACGGCTTACAACTATAGCAAAAAGTGTCATTACAACTTTTGGTCTTAATTTGTTTTGTCTAACCCCCCCCCGCCCAGCCCCCTTTCGCAACGCGCGACTTGTTTTACAGTGAAAAAAGTCTTTCACTGTAAAACAACAGTACTGATGATATAGCCAATTTCGGCTACAGTATTGTTTGGCCAATGTATTTATGATAGTCTAGTACTTTGAAATAAATACCGTAGTGAAAATGTGCAGAATTTAAAGGTGTTTGGGTCCTACTAACTTATATGATCCTGGTACTTCGCGTTGTAAGACGAGAGAGGGTCTTTCACTGTAAAATAATAGTACTATGTAGTATGATGATAGCCAATTTCGGCCGCAGTATTGTTTGGCCAATGTTTTTATGATAGACTAGTACTTTGAAATAAATACCGTAGTGAAAATGTGTAGAATATAAAGACGTTTGAAACTGCTACTCAGATTTGATAGCATGGTAGTTTAAATGCAGTGGTTAGGTGAACATTTTCGAGTGAAGTCTCCTACTAATTTATAGGACCCTGGTACATTGCATTGTAAAGACGTCGGGAAGACGAATACTCGATAAGAATTTGTGTGAGAAAATAAATACAATCAAATCATAACTAAACAGGCTAAAATTAACTAATAAAGTAACGCTTTTTAAAGCGTATTGTCAAGTGTTTTACACGTGCAGCCTGTGGACCAACTATACTTTGCGGACTATCAGCGCCCTGCGAGTCCAATATAATAATGGGTTCAGGATGTTGATGGGGCTGCACCGTTTCTGCAGTGCTTCTGGCATGTTCGCACACGCACACGTTGATGGCTTCCATGCCATCATTAGACAGAAGTCTGCCTCGCTGCTCTGAAGAGTGCGGGCCAGTTCCAACTCCATCCTGAAAACCATTGCAGGGAGGTACGATTCACCTATATTGTATGATATTGTGCGAAGATGTATCTCCAACAATAGGCTTGTAACTTTATAAAATACTAACATAGTTTTATGATATCTTTTTACTAACCCCTATAGATGTACTTGTCCGAAATAAACATTTTTTTTTTATTTTAAAATAAAAAATAAACTTATTTGCAAAAAAATAACCGATTTACCTTTCACAAATTTCGGGTCGGTGTTAAACGGTGTTGGTTAAGTCGGTGGTAAGAAGAGCCAACGAAAGAAACGAAAGTTACCAACTTACGGAAGTAGAGTTAATTTCCATTTTTGGAAGTTTGATTATTTTATTTTTCTTGTTATATCATTCTTCACCCAGTTCACATGTAGTTTGCTAACAATGTTTGCTTCCTGCAGGCCTGGTACCAATGGTTCCAGACATCCCAAAAGGGGGATGAGCCAACCTCCTACCGCTGGAGAGGAAGGGATGATGATGGCATGCAGCTGAATCCGAAAACCCTCACCTCAGGACTCGATGACTACCCCAGGTAAGATTAGTGCCAGTTACCTAGAGTGGCTCCGGCAAGCACACTAATATTATAAACTAACTGGCGATAAAATGCTGCAGATGATAAAAAAAGTATCATAATTATGTGTTATTCCGAGACTATAATCTACCTCTATGCCAAATTTCATCAAGATCCGTTCAGTAGTTTTTTCGTGAAAGAGGATCAAACATACATCCATAATTACAAACTTTCGCATTTATAATATTACTTATATAAAGAAACTATAATGTTACTTATATTACAGGGCTTCTCATCCATCAGACATAGAGCGCCATGTGGACCTTCGATGTTGGATGTATGCAGCTGCAGACGCTATGATGACCATCGCAGATGTACTGCACAGGGATTCTAGCAAGTAAGCTAACATTGGTGACACGTTTGAGTGCTGTACTTTGGTCGCGGGTCCTATCCTCGCATGGAACAAATATTTGCATGACCTACAGATAGTTGTTCCGGTTCTGGCTGGTTGTGTATGTGAATTTAAATGTTCAAAAAAAAAAAACAAAAATCAAATCATTTATTTCAATTAGACCATTACAGGCAGTTTTGAATGTCAAGAAACAAAATTAATCTACAGTCCCGGCCACAAGGCATAATAACTTGTGAAAGTACTGTAGTTGTCCATTCCAAAGCGTTGATCTCTATGGAGAAGAATGGGCAAGAAACTCCATGGACACTCTTTTAAATTATAATATTTTTACAAAATCGTATTTACATCATTCATGTAAATGCGATTGGGTGCTCCCTGTGGGGCTCCGCATCGCTGTCAATGTGGGGAAGCAGTCGACTGCCTCGGACACCATGGCCTTTCCTGCAGTAAAAGTGCAGGTCGTATTGCGCGGCACGCTTGCATTAATGATCTCATCCGTCGTGCTCTTGCCACCGCCGGGGTGCCAGCTGTTTTAGAACCAACTGGCTTGGTACGCGTCGATGGAAAGAGACCAGATGGTATGACCATAATGCCATGGAAGTTGGGTAGATCTTTGGTGTGGGATGCAACTTGTGTCGACACCCTTGCACCATCCCATCTTCCTAGCACGGTGGATTGTGTTGGAGCTGCTGCTGCAGGTGCTGAAAACCTCAAACGGCGCAAATATCACAATTTGATTGGTAATTATGTTTTTGAGCCGTTTGGGGTTGAAACACTAGGGCCATGGGGTCCGAGTGCCCATGTAGTATTTCGAGAAATCGCCAAGCGGCTGGTCGATTCTTCTCGTGACCAGAGGGCTGGCCTGTTTTTTGCACAAAAAACAAGCATTGCCATCCAACGCGGTAATGCTGCCAGCCTTCTGGGCACTTTACCTGTTGACGGCGATACGGACGAATTTTTTGACGCCCTGTAATTTTCCATTTTTTACTTGTATATATTTTTATTATTAGTTTGTGTACATTTATAGGTTGTATATATTTAGTAATTCATTTAATTATATGATGAATAAGTAAGTTCATGTTGAGATTATACAAATATGTGAGAACGATGTAGAAAGACGTGCACAGTAACAGCGTCCAGAGTAAATAAAAAACAAAATTCAATTTAAAATCTAAATAAATTAAAAATGACCGTGGTAGCTAAAAAATGACCAGTCCCAACTGACAGCGCCCGTTCACGAACATGACGTATGGATCAGCCCCATTCAGCTCGACCATTTTGAAGGGAGCTAAATGACCCGACACACCCGCCACTATCAGCGAGACATTTAAGTGAGCATGACACTATCAACCACCAGGGCTTCGTCAAGTCAATAATAATACATAGCACTCACATATGGGCTTAATAATTATACAATACTAGAGAATTGATTCTATACATTGCAAAGATAGTCTTACAATCTTCTGCAGCTTCCACTATAGCTTCGGATACTAATCAATGAGTTTATCCCTATGCTTGTGGAGCAGGACCAGCATTGAGCCAAGCATTTTTATCATCAATATAATCCCCCAACTTATAATATGCTTGCCTACATAGTGTGCGCTTAATACAAGATTTAAATTTCGTTTCATTCAGTTGACGAAAGTGGGGAGGTATTTTATTGTTGCATTTCAAACAGCAACCCCATGAAAGATGAGTCTACTTTAGCTAACCTGAAACCCGGCTGAACCAATTGTTTGTAAACGCACCCACGATACAGGAGAAATTAAAGTTCGGGGCAACCTTTAAAAGTACCGTCTAGTTATTTATGCATGCCTAGTACTTTACACATTGAAAAATGTGTTATGCCGGTAGCAAAAAAAAGTATATCAGTTGGGGGAGGGGAGGGTTCCCCTTACTTATGAATACCTGTTTATTACTTATGTACGCCTAGTACTTGCATAAAAAAAGTGGAGGTCCTTCCTCTACTTTTGAAGATACAAGTCCCCGTACTTCTGGTAACTAGTGCTAGCCTAGTACTTTTCATTTGATATTTCGAAGCTTTTGTGACATTTGATTTTTAAAAAAGCTCTGCTTTTTTTGACTTTCAGAAAATTGATCCAATTTTACTTTGGCTTTAAATGTTGTTTTTGTAGATTGCGACTCTCAGTTATCATTTAATCTTTTTTGACTGTCAAGAAGTCTTTTTCTAAGCCTAATTGGATATTTTCTCTATTCAGATATGAAGCTACTCGGGACCAACTTGGTGATGAAGACCTATTGAACGATCTTCATTGGTCAACCCATACACAAACATACGCTGACTTCGGTAAGTTTTAATCATCATCATTCATAAATCATTCTCTTTGTCTCAAATGATTTGTGGTTAGCGCATCCTTACTAATATTATAAAAGCGAATGCGAGTTTGTTTGTTTGTTACGTCTTCACGCCTAAATGGCTAAACCGATTTTGATAAATATTGGTACAGAGATAATTGGAACCCTGAAGACGGACATAGGCTAGTTTTTTTTAAATAAAAGTGAGGAATGTGAGAGAAAGAGGGAAGAAAAGGGAAAGCTTAGCTTTGCTATTACAATAAATCAGGCGCAAGGGCAGAAACTACAGGTAGCAGTTACCTGTAAATCAGGAAAGAGGAACTGTGTTACCCCTTTTAATTTAACGCGAGCAAAGCCGCGGGCAAAAGCTAGTCCTTACTATCCTTACTAATATTATAAAAGCGAAAGTGAGTTTGTTTGTTTGTTACCTCTTCACGCTTTAATGGCTAAACCGATTTTGATGAATTTTGGTACAGAGATAGTTGGGAACCAGGAGACGGACATAGGCTATTATTTTTTTAAAAAGAGTGGGATATGAGGGAGAAAGAGGGAAGAAACGGGAAAACTTAGCGTTGCTATTACAAATCAATAAGGCGCTACGCTACCGAATTTAACGCGAGCGAAGCCGCGGGCAAAAACTAGTAATATTATAAAAGCGAAAGTGAGTTTGTTTGTTTGTTACCTCTTCACGCTTTAATGGCTAAACCGATTTTGATGAATTTTGGTACAGAGATACGGACAACTTTGAACCAGGAGACGGACATACGCTAATTTAAAAAAAAAGTGGGATGTGAGGGAGAAAGAGAGAAGAAAAGGGAAAACTTAGCGTTGCTTTTATTATAAATCAATAAGGCGCAAGGGGAACTGTGCTACCCTGAATTTAACGCGAGCAAAGCCGCGGGAAAAACCTAGTAATCTATAATATAAAAATGATTCTCTAAATTTGTTGCTAAGCGCAAATGTCGAGAACAGCTGAACTGATTTCGCTAATTCTTTTTTTGTTGTGTTGGTTAATGTCAGAAGAGGGTTCTTTTGAAATAAAAAGTAGGGTAGTTAGGGTGTAGGTAGGTAGAAAAATTGCATTGCAACATATAGGCACAGCTAGTATATTTTATTTCAAACATCTTGATTAGTAAAAATGTGTTCTTGGACTATGGGGCTCGAACCCCAAAAGGAAAACATGGAACCCTTATTGAACCATTTTGTTATCCGTCTGTTTGTCAAGACCCTATATCTCAAGAACGTGTGGACGGATCGAGTTGAAATTAAAACCATATACTCAACTCTGTAGTCCCTTGTAGCTGTGAAATAATCAATCCTCTAAGTCTACACAGTCAAAAGATATAGCCGTTTATGTCGGAAGTTTGTTTGGTCTCTCTATTGCATTGGGTAGTAATTAATTTGGCCACGCCCTGGTGCCTGCTTCACGGACTGCTGGGGAGTTTGTTCCGCCACTTCTTCTTCCCAGCTAAAATACTAGAAAGTGGCGAAGACCGGGCGTTTTGTGGGACTCAAAATCAAAGCATTTATTTCAATTAGACCATTACAGGCACTTTTGAATGTCATAAAAACAAAAAAAAGATGCTGCTACAGTCCCAGTCACAAGACATAATAACTTGTGAATGTACTGTAGTTGCCCATTCCAAAGCGTAGATCTTTATGGAGAAAAATGGGCAAGAAACTCCATGGGCACTCTTTTAAATCATAATATTTTTGTAATTTTGACGTTCAAAAAGTGCTGATCATCAGCCTAATTTGAATATAAGACTTTTGATTTGTTTTTAAAAAGTAGTATTGTCCAGGTATGCACACGGACGCAGTCAAGCTCGTTCGCCAGACAGTCAAGAACTCTAACGAGGCCGCTCGAGTTGTAAGAAGTGTTACAGTGCCTCCACAGCCAAGACTAGTCACTTCTGCTTTTGGTAAGTTATTTTAAAAAAAAGCATTGCCTCACACTAGGAATTTCTCCTGTATCGTGGGTATTTTTTAAATGTTTTTTTGTTGAATAAAATATATTTTAACAAAAAATATAAAATTATATGTGTAGAAATCAATTAACGAAACATAAAGTCATTTATTCTGATATGTAAATCCATTTTTTTTTAATATAAATCTTATTTTTTTAGGATACGTCTCTCTATTTCCAATGCTGATGAAAGTACTAAAACCTAACAGTGAGAAGTTAGGCAAGATACTGCAAGACCTGGACAAACCAGAACTGTTGTGGTCGGCTTATGGATTGAGGTGAGTTCTTTATTTTCATTAATCTTTTGACCGCCATACATGACAAAACGAAATGTGTCTAGCAGGTCACGGTCTACATGACAAACTTTTAGCCTTTTGTTTTATATTATATTTTTGTTTTATGCGTGACAATGGCGTTCAAAAGCGCAAACTAGATAAAACAGGTTTATTTTGGAGGAGGCCTTTACTTGCAGAGGGATTCCTACAGAATAATCTCACTACAATATTAACGTATCTAAAATTATTTTATAAACTGTAACTACCTACTAACTATTAAAATAATACAAAGTCTGACATTCCCCCGCGCTCCGCCCAGAGTAGGGGAAGTTATTTGATGATTACCCCTATCCGCAAAAAGAAGCCACATTTATTTTTTAATTGTTCTTTAACTATGAATTTCTCTACAAACATTTAAACTCATATACACAAACAGCCAGACCCGGAACAACTATCTGTAGGCCAGTGGCGTGCACAGGGTTTAATGACCGGGTAGGCAGCTTTTTTTTTCGCAAATAAAAAGGAAAGATTTCGCAATTGCACGTGTTAGTTAGTCTTTTTTGCCGCGGAATAGAAATTATGTAAATCTGTATATCCCGAGTGAGTCCACACTGTTGTACCTATTATTCGAATTAAATAACAGGCACGGAAAACAAAATACCTAATTTATTTGTGTGTACGCAACCACACAGCCAGGAGTACCTACTTACTCCTGTTTCGTAACTTTTCGTATTAAATTTACGAGTTACATTACCTTTTTGCTGGGTTAATGCTCGTAATTCAGGCACACATCTACCTTTCGACACTATTTGAAGCTTTCATTAAACGACGATTGAGAAAACCTTCCATTTATTACTATAAACAAACACACATTATCAACAAATCGAGCTTATTGGCGTTTCGTAAATTAATTATTCACAAAAAACAAAATAATAACTGCGAACTTCACATGAAAAAAACAATAATAAGGTGACCTTTCTACTAAGAAAGCATAATTTCAAAATTTTGATGATAAAATGCTGACAAATAAAATTGCATCAGTTTCAACTGGAATTGTACTTAGCTAACGACTTCTTCAACTTGTCGTATAATCTCTGTTGAGCGCCAATCAGTAAAAAGCTGAGCTGTACCGACCAATGTAACGAGCTGTTCATGTCGCAATGAATTGCGACATGAATCGCGGCCCCCGATTGGCTTCTCATGCCACAGGAGATACGTCGCTGTGTGAGCCATACACGACGTGTCTGTACACGAGGTTTTACACACACACGCACACTTCATGCCTACATTTATCAATGAAATAAAGGCACTATTGAAGTTTGCCTATAATTCGCTCGTGACGATCTGTTGAACGCGAAACGCCTGTCATAGTATTAATTTAGGGTGGTGTGGAACGTTGCTATTATTTTTACGTTAGGAATTTATAGAAAAAGTTTAAATTGATTAGATATTTGTTTATTCTTTGATTTTTTTTTCTTTCTTTGTTTACCTATGGAGTCTAGGGTCGGCAGTGCCTTTTTGCCTATTAGGAGCGCACGTCACTGCTGTAGGCGATCGCTCAGCTACTGCACTAACCGTGTCATCAAAAATTTAAACTATAATCCTTCTCATACAGATCCCTTTCAAAATCAGCTCCATTATACATGAAAAGGAACACAGAACACGACCCCCCATACTGGCGGGGACAAATCTGGATACCTATCAACTATCTAGCGCTATCAAGTCTCAAATACTACGCAAGTGTGGAAGGACCCCATGCGGCGAGAGCGGCCGAGTTGAACGCAAGACTCAGGGATAATGTCGTTCGTGAGTATACCTTTATTTTATGTGAGCCTAGTACTCTCCTGCCGGGGTTGTATGTTGTTCGAATGAGATACCGCGGCCCCGGAACATAGAGGGCAAAAGAAGGTCTGACACTCCTCCCCCCCGTTCCGCCCAGGGGAAGTTATTTGGTGATTTCCCTTCCCCCATTTGCAAAAAAAGCCCGGTAATATGGTTTCACGAAGTCAGTCGATCCGTGTTTTATCCTTACTTAATATTATAAAAGCGAAAGTGAGTTAGTTTGTTTGTTACGTCTTCACGCCTAAATGGCCAAACCAATTCTGACGAATTTTCATTTAAAAATTCATCGAAACAAACTCACTTTTGCTTTTATAATATTAGTAAGGATTCGTTTTATGCTAGCCTAGTACTTCGATATTCTTCAATTTTCGTCAGCGTTGTTGTTTGTGCTCACTGAGTGAGCATGTTTAACTCATTCTGTGTGTACTGCATACGTACATGGTCCAATTCAAAGACTGAGTGCTGTAGAGTGGCCCCCCAGCCGCCGCCCGGTAGCTTTATGCAGGTGTGCGGTATAGCTAAGTTAGTGTGTGAATGCCGTAAGTGCGGAAACCGGACCCTCCCAAGAAGGGTGGGTCCACATGAAAAAGGCTCGTTCTTATTTTATGTTAGACTAGCTTTTGCTCGCGGCTTCGCTCGCGTTAAATTCGAGGTAACACAGTTCCCCTTTCCTGATTTGCAGGTACCTGCTACCTGCAGTTTTTGCCCTTGCGCAAAGCTAAGTTTTCCCTTTACTTCCCTCTTTCTCCCTTATATCCCACATTAAAAAAAAAATATAATAGCCTTTTTCCGTCTCCTGGGTCCCAACTATCTCTGTACTTAAATTCATCAAAATCTGTTCAGCCATTAAGGCGTGAAGAGGTAACAAACAAACTCACTTTCGCTTTTATAATATTAGTAAGGATAACGTAGTACTTACATATTCTTTTATTTAAGACAGCGTTGTTCGTGAGGAAACAAATGGATTCATGGAACATGTGTTTTTTTAGTTTTTAATTTAACTTTAATATTTTTACTTTTTTTTCACAGGTAACATTCTCAACGAATATAAGAGAACAGGCTACCTATACGAACAGTATTCAGGAGAAGATGGTAAGGGATCTGGCTGCAAACCCTTCAACGGATGGACGGCTTTAGTGGTCCTCATCATGGCTGACGAGTATTAGAGTAAGCGATAGCGGCATAACCATATCACCACTTGAAAGGACAAAATCCAAAATGGCCGTGTGCAATTAAGAGTATCGGAAGACACAATAGTTAATTGTCTTTTTTATTATGTAAGTTGCTAATATTTCTGTAAAACGGACTAGCTGTATGCTAAAATGCTATATTTTATAGTATTTTACGCGGCTAATAACTACCCCCAACCGCCATAATAGAACATAAAGGGCAATAGAAGGAATATGGGTAGGTTTTAGTCAGTACCAGTCTGATACTCCCCCCGCTCCGCCCAGAGCGGGGGTTATTTGATGATTTCCTATAGCAAAAAAGAAAAGGCCTCCATCTACGCCTTTGTTATATATTATTATATGAATAGTTTCTACGCATTTTAATGTTGCCATTACATCAACTTAAGCGTTAAAAAAAATGCATAGGTACTAATTGTCTAGGTAGGTATTAAAAATAGCTAACAGTCTCATGATATAATTTTTAGTTTCTTAAAAATCACTCGGATCTATAAAAAATCATACCCATTCGTTGTTATAGTTCATAGTTCGATTATAACCTCAAAAACTAGTTTTTTTTTAATATATCTTTTCTGCAGCTAGTCTGGTATAAAAATAAGATCATAAAGGAGTTTACTAATGATAGAGAATACAATACATCATTGTCCGATGCTCTTGGATCTAGGGCCAACAATGTATGGGCGCAGAGCAATGTCCTTTCCGAAGCATTAAAAAGAGTTGTAGCTAGATAATAATACACTCACATCTGGCTAGTTATATTTAAGAACCTTGTAGGGCAGGGATGGCGAACGAATGGCACGCGACAAAATATTTTACGCATTATAAAATTAAAATATGATTAAAAGAATAGGTATTTTTTTAATCATATTTTCATTCACCTATTATGTTTTACTCGCCGGCGCGAGTCATTATTTTCAGAGTAGAGTACATTAAAGATTTGCTTAGAAACCGTCTTGCGATGTCTCCACTAATAACTGAGAAATCATTAGTGATTTCGACTTAGGTCAAAAATATTTGACGACATTTCTATGCTATCAATCCATATTTCTTATGGAGAAATGGCACGTTGGTCCACAAAGGTTCGCCACCCCTGTTATAGGGGGTGATTGTCATCAACCGGGTAGAAATTACCTAGTAGAACTATGCCATTCCCTAGAATCGAACCTAGAGCCTCAAGCTCAGTAGTCGTATTTGCGACTTTAGACCAACGAGGCTAACTTTTAAATCTGTAAATAATAGGGAAAGAAAGCTGTCAAATTAGTACCGCGTAGATGGCGCTAGTTGCGTCGTGGAGTTGTTTGCTTTTGCCGCGAGGTGGCGCTGGGTGTAGTCATGTTGCATTTTAGTGGCTTTTATATTCAAGATGATTTTGACTAAAAGGGTGCTAATATGGTGTAGTGTTATGCAAAAGAATAAGAAGTCTTAAATAATATTGTAAAGAGGTAAAGTTTATAAGTATTGCGGGTTGTTCGAAAGAGAAACCGAGTTCTCGGAGCACAAATGGCAATAGAAACATGGATGGGTTTAGTGAGTACAAGTCTGACACTCCCCCCCGCTCCGCCCAGAAGAAGCCAGGGGAAGTTAATTGATGATTTCCCATACACAAAAAAAGGCAATTTCATCAATGTTTTTTTTTAATAACATCTTTCATGTCATCTTATGGGGTTCTAAGCTGTTCAACCGGACTCTCCGGTGGGTGTCTCGAGAGTAAGGCCTCCAGCTAAGGGCAAAAGCTATACTAAGCGACTGCACGCTAAAGGCACCCCCTGTGGGGTACGAGCCTCGGTTTAGGACGTCGCTGGGGAGGACAGCAAAGGGACAGGCTGGATCTGAGTTCCATTGTTTAGGGGATGATTTTATTTTACTGGCTCAGTAACTCAAGCTGGCTTGAGTAATGGGTCGGGGATGAGACATCTATGAACTCCTTCATGATTGCCTGACACAAACACACAGCGCCATCTAGCGGCAAAGCTAACAACCCAATTAGAAACTTTAGTACCATTTTTAAACACACTAGTTAGAAATACAATTAGTATAGTTGATTGTTATTTCACGGATGAGTGAATTAATGCAATTCATACCTTAAAAACAATGACTTAATGCATTTTATAGCTTAACATAGAGATTAAAGTTTGTTATACATATGTCGCGCTCGTGAATTTTAATTTTTAGGCACGCCAGCGCCTTTTTAAGTTACCCCCCGAGGCCAAGCCTTGTATTCGATTCACGTGAGGAAACTTTGTCAATGCGGCCGAGGCGGAATTAGCGCTCAAGCCGCCAGACGAGGGTCTTATAGAGCCGAGAACAGCAGTGACAAATTCTCACGTGAATCAAACGACGTTTTTCAATACACTTCTGAGAAATTTAATAACAAAAATAAAACTACTCTTGTCGTTAATCAATATGAAACTATTATTTAATTTGTTTGTTCCCAGCATTTTGTGTTCTCATACTGAAGGAGAAACAAAGGTATGAAACCGGTACACAAACTAATATAAAAAATAAGAAATTTATTATTATTTTTTTAATTCAAATGTTATTTTTTTGTTCTAAGTAAATTATTTGCCACACGATCATGTTTATTTATGATATGCTGTTAATAAATACATTTTTTTTATTAAGTAATAATACCTTAAAAACAAGCACCACTTAGGTCTAAAAAAAAATTGAAGCCCTCGGTGGGATAAATGAGAAAAAAACAAACGTATGAAATACATTGCATATTGAACCTAATCGTACTGTAATAAGAGTCAGTTTTCAAGGAAGTGTATTGAAATATTTGTATGTGGTAGGCTTGTTCCCATTTTTCTATAAATATTTAGTTTATTATAATTTAGACAACTTTAATTGACGGTGGCGTGTCAGGCCGAGTACTAGGCGGCCGGGGTTGCGGGTTGTTCGAAAGAGATACCGCGGCCCCGGAACGTAAAGGGCAATAGAAGGAACATGGGTGGGTTTTAGTCAGTACAAGTCTGATACTCCCCCCCGCTCCGCCCAGAGCTGGGGAAGTTATTTGATGATTTCCCATCCGCAAAAAAAAGTGGGTAATGGCGTTCAATAGGCTAAGATGGTATAAAGAGACAAGTACTTAATAGTGTCTATAGTAAAATAAAGTGCGCATTAACTACAAATATGAAACGACCTGGCGACCTGGCATTCCTAGCCGTAACCATAAAGCACAGAATGTCAGAACCTTAGATTTTAAGAGAATGAGTCTAGTGACGATTTAGGGTAACTCACTATCTTACCTGACTGATATCGTTATGGTCCAAAGGTTAATCGCCCCGCCTGTCATGCGTGAGGTTGTGTGTTCAAATCCGGGCAAGTACCAATTCGACGTCTCTTTGGAAGCGCGTGGACTAACGTGCTTTCGACACGGCCTGTTGTCATTAGACGAATGGACGGTGAGCTACCCATTACTCACCGTCCACAGGCCCGCAGCTATGGTGTCCGGGAGTCGTCTCGCCGCGCCCGACGCCCGGATTGTCTCCCGCAGCGGGTGGGTTGGTTTGAGGTTCTCTCCCTGAAACGCCCGGCCACTTCCTACGCTAGCATAACTGCTTCGCATTAGGAAGGGACCGCTTCTCATTTTCTCTTGACCCGGACCATGGACTGAACCAGGGCCGTACGCGAGAGGTTTCCGCTGCCGATCGCCTCTACGAGGACAGGGCGGTGCTCCACCGTGTCCTCCGGGCGTTTCTTTACTTCCGATTATGTGCAGGAACCTCCCGAAACTTTCGTGTCCTGTGAGGACCTGCGTCAGGCGCATACATACTATAATAATTATATCTTCTTATGATGATGAATAACTACCGGAGATTTATTGTGAAGGACGGCACGGTTGACATATGTCGGGCATGCCACCGTCCGGGTGAATCAATTCGACACATTATCTCCGGTTGTTCTCGTCTAGCTAACGGAGAATACTTGCATAGACACAACCTTGTAGCCAGGATTATTCATCAGCAACTTGCTCTAAAATATAGCCTTGTGGAATCGGAAGTGCCGTACTACAGGTATGAGCCCGACCCAGTTCTCGAACATGGCAATATCACATTGTACTGGGATCGATCCATCATCACTGACAGGACTATTGTTGCCAACAAGCCTGATATAGTGGTGGTGGATCGATCAGAGCGGCGCGCAATGATTGTTGACATAACAGTCCCGCATGATGAGAACCTCGTGAAAGCCGAGAAAGATAAGCAAATCAAGTATATTGACTTGGCTCGCGAGGTTGTCGACATGTGGGATGTGGACTCAGCGATCATTGTGCCGATAGTCGTATCTGCCAATGGCTTAATTGCCAAGAGCCTCGACCAACACCTGAGGAGGCTCTCGTTAGGCAGCTGGATCAAGGGCTTGATACAGAAAGCGGTACTCCTGGACACGGCTCGTATTGTTAGGAGGTTCCTTTCTCTGGAGCCCTGACCGCCGGTAGCTTGGACCCTGTTCCCGATACCGGTGGGCTACTATTTTTACATTTTTAAATGTTTTTTATTTTTAAGAAATATTTAAAAATTTAATTGTATGTATAGAAAACAATAAATGGACGAAAATATCTTCTTCTAATATATAAAATTCTCGTGTCACAATTTTCGTTCCCATACTCCTCCAAATCGGCTGGACCGATTTGAACGAAATTTTGTGTGCATATCGGGTAGGTCTGAGAATCGGCTAACATCTATTTTTCATACCCCTAACCGAGCAGCGGGTGAAACCGCTGGGCACAGCTAGTTCTATATATATATATATATGTATCGCCAACCGGTCTTGAGCAAGCGTGGTGATCAAGGCTCATGCCTTCTCTGTATGAGAAGAGGACTTTGTCCAACAGTGGGACAGTTAGAGGCTGGTATTATTACTACTTATCTCACCTGACCGTTAATATTTATTTATTTATTTACACTTACATTTGTTTTACAGATAAAATCCAAGATAACAATGTAGTCATATTTCTCTAGAGAAAGGTTAGGTGGTAGACAATATATTAAGTGTTACCCTCTGGAATTCCGCCAGAGAGCAAGTAAAAATATCTAATTTCAGAGAGACGCTGTTGAGTATCTGCATCGCCCGAACCACTGGTGCAAACTTCAACAAGTTTGTACGCGCCACCGTGACTTTAAATAGCCTTTCTCTGGGCCCTTATATAATGTACAACGTGTATAAAGGAGCACTACTACTTATAGGTAGGCACATATATCATGTAAAGAATACACTGTGAAAGAATCGTAATTAAAATCAATTAATTCAACTTTCCTCACATTTTTTTCATTTACTTCACTGTTACGACCCTAGGCCTTCAGGTCAATGGCCGACGATAGTAGGTAATAAAGATATTAAGTACGAATGCGCTGGTTATATGAAATACTTCATCCTGAAGTTCTTACCTACTGAAATATCTTACATACTACTAACTAGATGTAGAGAACTACCTTATTAAACAAACATGGAAATAAAAAGCTCTCAGCTGATTTTAGGGTTGTCGCACGGAGTTCGAGCAAAAAAAAGTAAAATGTCTTTTTCTCTAAAAGTATAGTATTTGAGAACCTGGAGACATGCACACAGACCAACACAGACCTAAGCTGTATGCCCCTTAAATATTATTGTTTCTTTTTTAACGTTATCGAAAAAGGTTGTGTTTGTGTCGCTGTCTCTTTCACTCGTACCTGTCTCTTCATAAAGGTCAATATGTCAGGGTACTCATTACAACGGCCGTGAGACTAACTAATAATAGGATATGTAAATGAAAATACCCTTAACGAAGTCGAAACACACTTGTTCTTATTGTCATTGTGATCATTTTAACTGATTTTAAAAAAGGAGTGGGTTCTCAATTCGACTGTTTTTTTTTAATGTTACGCGATGTTTTCGTCGATTGTGGGCCAATTTTCATATTTTTATAATCGAAAGGTTATACTCTAGAAGAGGTCCATATGAATGTTATTTACATTGCTTGGGTAATTTCTTCTAATGTTTTAAGACGATAATTATGTTAGTATAATTTAGTAGCAATGAAAAATGAAAACTCGATAAAAATTTGTGTGAGATAACTTCATACCACGACTAAGAAAGGTCGAAATAAAAAACGTTAATGCCCAAAAAAAAACCGACTTTCAAAAACACAAAATATACTTCTAATGAGTTTTCTTCCGAAAGTCGGTGGCAAGAAAATCGAATTTTACTGTTGAATATAGAACCTCCTCCTTTTTTGAAGTCAGTTAAAACGTTAACAGCTATTTAGGAATGTACAAGGTCTTTGTACAGACGCCTGCAGATCAAGCTACCCGAAACTGTAAATTTTTCCCAATGAACCTTGAGCCTTATACTTTAGAAATAAAGTCGAAAATCTATCAAAGAAATCTGACAGATTGTAGTAGCTTGATGTGCAGGCGTCTGTACGTTGGTCTTCATAAAGAGCACAGTAGTGTCGCTGCGGTAAGACGGCATTGCCGCTGCAGTTTCGCGGTTGCGGTGACCCGGAACGTTTATTAGTAATTAAAGGAATCCAAGTAGTGTTGCTAGACTAAAAAAATAGAAATAAGTGTTATAACTATTTGAGTTTTTAAAGTTATTGTAAACCTTCCTATTTCAGTCTTCCTAGATAAAGGTTATTAAAAGTAATATTTATATATATATGTCAGCAATTCACTAGTTTTACATGAATATTTTTGTGCTTGGTAAAAATCTCAAATAGACGCCGCCATTTTGTTTATTTTTGTCACTAAAAGTTTAGGAATAAGAAAACAAATGATAAACATAGATGCCCGTCTGCTAAATACTGTTTATATGCTTATGTATAATTTATTTATTCACAAATTTATTTTAGTAAAGTCAGAAAAATATATTTTGTAAACTTTAGTATGTGATTGCATTCCTTCAAAAATATCATGTTATAGGTATTTTCAATGATAACTTTGATTGCTACCTCGCCCCATGCATTTGGTCAAAATGCGGCGAAACCCGTGCGAAATACTGGACGAAATCATTTGCACCTTATATCGGTTTATTCACTTTTAATGCCTATGTTTTCATTTTTAAATAGCTCTTAAAAATATATGTATGTAGAAAAACATTTAAAAATATAAAACAGGTTTTCGCCGGTATCGGGAGCAGGGTCCAAGCTACCGGTGGTTAGGGCTCCAGAGACAGGAACTTCCTCACAATACGAGCCGTATCGAAGAGTAGCACTTTATATTATTTATTTTTATTTGTCTAACTTTATGGAGCAGAGAAATAAAAAAAAAATATTTTGTTGACTCCTTGTTAACAATTTTTTTTTTATTTCACAAAGACTGTAGTCGTTACAGCCATTGGCTTAATTGCCAAGAGCTTCGACTAACACCTGAGGAGGCTCTCATTAGACGGCTGGATCAAGGGCTTGATACAGAAAGCGGTACCTTCTGCGGCTCGTATCGTTAAGATATATCGATCCTCTCTGGAGCCCTGACTGCCGGTACCTTGGACCCTGTTCCTGATACCGGTGGGCTACCATTTTTAAATGTTTTTTGTATGTGTTGAAATTATTAAACGAAATAAAATCTATTGTGTAGGTAAATCGCGAAAATAAAGACAATGGTTTGTGATTAACTAGCTATTATTTAATTTATATATTTATCAACTCGGCTTTGTAAATGATTGTAAATAGATTTTATTGTTAAATAAACGATTTGGAAGATGATGATGTTTTTTATTTATTGAGAACTATATGATTTTCCTGTAGCTTCGCTTGCAATCCACTGCTGGATAATTCCTTTACCATACTGTGCCACAATACACCGTCCTTCACATTTCGTATTTGTATTGAAATGCGATGGGAGTCGCCCAAAAAAACAAAAGTATTTAAAAAGCAGATTGAAGGAGCAACGTTTGGCCGGGCGTTTGAAGGAGATAACCTCAAACCAACCCAGCCGCCGCGGGAGACGCCCCGGGCGCCGGGCGCCGCGAGACGACTCCCGGCCACCGTAGATGCGAGCCTGTTTACGGTGAGCAATGGGTAGCTCACCGTCCATCCGTCTTTTGACCGTGTCGACGGCGCGTTAGTGTTCCACGCGCGCCTTAAAGAGATGTCTGCAAAGCAGAGGGGCCTGCCAGAGCCACCGCCTGCCGGGGTTGTGGGTACATAAATTATTAAATAAATAAATTAACAACAATATTCTTACTAACAACTTTTATTATAACTGTAACAAATACTACATAATTAATCTACACATCCGTCACTCAGCCGTCTTCAGGTCTTCAGTCTTCTCACCCAGTTTTTGAGCCTCAAACATGCGCCGTAGTTGCTCTGTCGCAGTCATAGGCAACCTATTATTTGCTCCAAATGCAGGATCCGGTAGCTCAGCAGTGTTTAACTCGGGTACTTTGTATGTGAACGGTGTCCAGGGACCCTGGATTGATGGGAAGTCTGTGTACTGGTTTTTGCGGAGACGTGTCGACCAGTTGTTGCCTTGTTGTGTACGGAGGACATCAACCCATTTGGTTATTTCTTCTTGTGTTTTGTTGTGCATGTTCAACCATAGGCGTTCGCCGTTTACTGGAAATTTGTGTTTTGGTTAATTTTTTAATTAACTGTTGTTAGTTGTTAAAGGATAAAGATATACAATGTGTCCGGCCATGGACTAGCGATATTCTAGATGCTTATGTAACGAGTGTTTTAATATACTATTACGATACACACTTGGGTCTAATTCAATTCCCCGCTTTTTGGCAACCATTTTGAGATATTCTCTATGCGTGTACAAAAAAATATCATATCTCTCAAAGTTTTGGTCTTACTGAGACGAAAATAGGTTTATTCAGAGGGCAACAATATTGTCTATCGTTTAAATTAAGAAATGATGAGCTTACATTTTCGTAACTTTAGAAAACAAAATTTAAGTCCAAAAAATATGCAAATCAACGAAAGTTTTGTAAACTTTTTTGTGAAAGTTGTAGTTTTTTTTTAAATAAGTAAATAAAGAGTACTAGAATGTTTGTTATATAAGTACATAGGATATCGCTAGTCCGTGATCGGACACATTGTATATTTATTTTGGAAAACATGAGTAGGTATGTATAAAAATGAAAAAATATGAAAAGTTGATACGTGTTTTGCCCTCTAGGCTAGGGCTTCCAATCCCGCAGCTTGAATTCAATCTCGGTATTTATGGGACTACGAATTTTCAATCCCGCGGGATCTCGGTATTTGCGGGATCCCGCGCCATTTTCCAGTCCTGCGTGATTACGGGATTTGCGGGACTAAAAAAAAGCGAGCAATTTTTGGAGATTGGAAGCCCTAATGGCCCCATTGCCCCTAGGCAATGGAGTACTTTTTTTTGAAGTGAAACTTCTTTATCGGGGTTGGAAAAAAATTCGCGTCACATTTTTCGGTTACGCGCCATCTTTTTCTTATCCCTACCACGCGTGATTCGAAGTAAACTTTCTCCAGCGGAGTAGGGATTGGTAAATGTCTCCAATGTATTTTGCGGCCCGTCAGGACAGGTTAAGCAACCCTTGCCGAGGATTGGAAATGGATGGGTTACCACAGGGGGCCAGGTTAAGCAACCCTTGCCGAGGTTTGGAAATGGATGGGTAACCACAGGGGGCCAGGTTAAGCAACCCTTGCCGAGGTTTGGAAATGGATGGGTTACCACACGGGGCCAGGTTAAGCAACCCTTGCCGAGGTTTGTAAATGGATGGGTAACCACAGGGGGCCAGGTTAAGCAACCTTTGCCAAGGTTTGGAAATGGATGGGTAACCACAGGGGGCCAGGTTAAGCAACCTTTGCCAAGGTTTGGAAATGGATGGGTTACCACACGGGGACAGGTTAAGCAACCCTTGCCGAGGTTTGGAAATGGATGGGTTACCACAGGGGGCCAGGTTAAGCAACCCTTGCCGAGGTTTGGAAATGGATGGGTTAACACAAGGAGCCAGGTTAAGCAACCCTCACCAAGGTTTGGAAATGGATGGGTTACCACACGGGGCCAGGTTAAGCAACCCTTGCCGAGGTTTGAAAATGGATGGGTTACCATACGGAGCCAGGTTAAGCAACCCTCACCAAGGTTTGGAAATGGATGGGTTACCACAGGGGGCCAGGTTAAGCAACCCTTGCCAAGGTTTGGGAATGGATGGGTTACCACAGGGGGCCAGGTTAAGCAACCTTTGCCAAGGTTTGGAAATGGATGGGTTACCACAGGGGGCCAGGTTAAGCAACCCTTGCCGAGGTTTGGAAATGGATGGGTTAACACAAGGAGCCAGGTTAAGCAACCCTCACCAAGGTTTGGAAATGGATGGGTTACCACACGGGGCCAGGTTAAGCAACCCTTGCCGAGGTTTGAAAATGGATGGGTTACCATACGGAGCCAGGTTAAGCAACCCTCACCAAGGTTTGGAAATGGATGGGTTACCACAGGGGGCCAGGTTAAGCAACCCTTGCCAAGGTTTGGGAATGGATGGGTTACCACAGGGGGCCAGGTTAAGCACCCCTTGCCGAGGTTTGGAAATGGATGGGTAACCACAGGGGGCCAGGTTAAGCAACCTTTGCCAAGGTTTGGAAATGGATGGGTTACCACAGGGGGCCAGGTTAAGCAACCCTTGCCGAGGTTTGGAAATGGATGGGTTACCACAGGGGGCCAGGTTAAGCAACCCTTGCCGAGGTTTGGAAATGGATGGGTTAACACAAGGAGCCAGGTTAAGCAACCCTCACCAAGGTTTGGAAATGGATGGGTTACCACACGGGGCCAGGTTAAGCAACCCTTGCCGAGGTTTGAAAATGGATGGGTTACCATACGGAGCCAGGTTAAGCAACCCTCACCAAGGTTTGGAAATGGATGGGTTACCACATGGGGCCAGGTTAAGCAACCCTTGCCGAGGTTTGAAAATGGATGGGTTACCACTCGGAGCCAGGTTAAACAACCTTTGCCAAGGTTTGGAAATGGATGGGTTACCACAGGGGGCCAGGTTAAGCAACCCTTGCCGAGGTTTGGAAATGGATGGGTTAACACAAGGAGCCAGGTTAAGCAACCCTCACCAAGGTTTGGAAATGGATGGGTTACCACACGGGGCCAGGTTAAGCAACCCTTGCCGAGGTTTGAAAATGGATGGGTTACCACACGGAGCCAGGTTAAGCAACCCTCACCAAGGTTTGGAAATGGATGGGTTACCACAGGGGGCCAGGTTAAGCAACCCTTGCCAAGGTTTGGGAATGGATGGGTTACCACAGGGGGCCAGGTTAAGCACCCCTTGCCGAGGTTTGGAAATGGATGGGTAACCACAGGGGGCCAGGTTAAGCAACCTTTGCCAAGGTTTGGAAATGGATGGGTTACCACAGGGGGCCAGGTTAAGCAACCCTTGCCGAGGTTTGGAAATGGATGGGTTAACACAAGGAGCCAGGTTAAGCAACCCTCACCAAGGTTTGGAAATGGATGGGTTACCACACGGGGCCAGGTTAAGCAACCCTTGCCGAGGTTTGAAAATGGATGGGTTACCATACGGAGCCAGGTTAAGCAACCCTCACCAAGGTTTGGAAAAGGATGGGTTACCACAGGGGGCCAGGTTAAGCAACCCTTGCCAAGGTTTGGGAATGGATGGGTTACCACAGGGGGCCAGGTTAAGCACCCCTTGCCGAGGTTTGGAAATGGATGGGTAACCACAGGGGGCCAGGTTAAGCAACCTTTGCCAAGGTTTGGAAATGGATGGGTTACCACAGGGGGCCAGGTTAAGCAACCCTTGCCGAGGTTTGGAAATGGATGGGTTACCACAGGGGGCCAGGTTAAGCAACCCTTGCCGAGGTTTGGAAATGGATGGGTTAACACAAGGAGCCAGGTTAAGCAACCCTCACCAAGGTTTGGAAATGGATGGGTTACCACACGGGGCCAGGTTAAGCAACCCTTGCCGAGGTTTGGAAATGGATGGGTTACCATACGGAGCCAGGTTAAGCAACCCTCACCAAGGTTTGGAAATGGATGGGTTACCACAGGGGGCCAGGTTAAGCAACCCTTGCCAAGGTTTGGGAATGGATGGGTTACCACAGGGGGCCAGGTTAAGCAACCTTTGCCAAGGTTTGGAAATGGATGGGTTACCACAGGGTGCCAGGTTAAGCAACCCTTGCCGAGGTTTGGAAATGGATGGGTTAACACAAGGAGCCAGGTTAAGCAACCCTCACCAAGGTTTGGAAATGGATGGGTTACCACACGGGGCCAGGTTAAGCAACCCTTGCCGAGGTTTGAAAATGGATGGGTTACCATACGGAGCCAGGTTAAGCAACCCTCACCAAGGTTTGGAAATGGATGGGTTACCACAGGGGGCCAGGTTAAGCAACCCTTGCCAAGGTTTGGGAATGGATGGGTTACCACAGGGGGCCAGGTTAAGCACCCCTTGCCGAGGTTTGGAAATGGATGGGTAACCACAGGGGGCCAGGTTAAGCAACCTTTGCCAAGGTTTGGAAATGGATGGGTTACCACAGGGGGCCAGGTTAAGCAACCCTTGCCGAGGTTTGGAAATGGATGGGTTAACACAAGGAGCCAGGTTAAGCAACCCTCACCAAGGTTTGGAAATGGATGGGTTACCACACGGGGCCAGGTTAAGCAACCCTTGCCGAGGTTTGAAAATGGATGGGTTACCATACGGAGCCAGGTTAAGCAACCCTCACCAAGGTTTGGAAATGGATGGGTTACCACAGGGGGCCAGGTTAAGCAACCCTTGCCAAGGTTTGGGAATGGATGGGTTACCACAGGGGGCCAGGTTAAGCACCCCTTGCCGAGGTTTGGAAATGGATGGGTAACCACAGGGGGCCAGGTTAAGCAACCTTTGCCAAGGTTTGGAAATGGATGGGTTACCACAGGGGGCCAGGTTAAGCAACCCTTGCCGAGGTTTGGAAATGGATGGGTAACCACAGGGGGCCAGGTTAAGCAACCTTTGCCAAGGTTTAGAAATGGATGGGTTACCACACGGGGCCAGGTTAAGCAACCCTTGCCGAGGTTTGGAAATGGATTGGTAACCACAGGGGGCCAGGTTAAGCAACCTTTGCCAAGGTTTAGAAATGGATGGGTTACCACACGGGGACAGGTTAAGCAATCCTTGCCGAGGTTTGGAAATGGATGGGTTACCACATGGGGCCAGGTTAAGCAACCCTTGCCGAGGTTTGAAAATGGATGGGTTACCACTCGGAGCCAGGTTAAGCAACCCTCACCAAGGTTTGGAAATGGATGGGTTACCACATGGGGCCAGGTTAAGCAACCCTTGCCGAGGTTTGAAAATGGATGGGTTACCACTCGGAGCCAGGTTAAACAACCCTCACCAAGGTTTGGAAATGGATGGGTTACCACAGGGGGCCAGGTTAAGCAACCCTTGCCAAGGTTTGGGAATGGATGGGTTACCACACGGGGCCAGTAATAGAGTTTTATTCAAAGTGCCTTCGATGACTTCGATCCTCGAATTTCTAAACGATGATGAACACGAAAACGAAAACGATGTTCTTTTGATAAGTCCAAAATGAAACAGAATAATGATGTTTTTAATGACATATTTAGTTCCTATCACAATCTGTTCTTTTCTGCATATTACTTTTACAAAATAATGTCGAAGTTTCACTTCTTACGAGTGTACGCTAGTACACGCACACATTTTTTTTTTTACTTAAACTATGCGTTGAAATTACAATATGCTGAAATAAATTTTACAGAAAAAGTAGTTTAGATTTACAAGAAATGTCGTAATTAAATTGCCCATGCCTTCGCTTCAATCATTTAAAAATTCTGATAGGCTGTAATAACATTTGGTTAAAGGAAATTTTTGAGTTGTATTTTAAAGACTCTAGTTGGAGATTGGTGCCAAATAAATAAAATAAACTTGATGATTGATTTGCTATTTGTTCATGGCATTTTCTTAAACCAAAACTTTGCAATTTCCAAGGGTTTTTGGTCCATAGTCAACATCACAGTGCTGAACAAAATCCTAGTGTAAATGCATTCAACCATCACCCACCTTGAAAAATTTTTTTTTTCTTTTTTTAAAAACGTTGCCCCACACTAGGAATTTCTCCTGTATCGTGGGTGCGCTTACAAACATTTAAACTCACATACACAAACAGCCAGACCCGAAACAACTATCTGCAGGTCATACAAATATTTGTTCCGTGCGGGAATCGAACCCGCGACACGCAGCGCAACAGTCGATCGCTCAGCCACTGCGCCAACCGTACCGTCAAAATTAATTGAAAGAATTAAATTAATCTTATAACTATCCCTGCTAATTATTATAACTCAACTAGCACTCAGCCTATGACTTAGTCTGCATAAATTGTGATAACTCTGCATGATATAATAATCATTGTGTGAAGTGTGGGGGTCGAGGCTTCTTAAACGCGAAGACCCTCCATAACCGAGAGGTGTGCAATCTCAGGGAATATTTTATAAAACCTGAGTTGGGTATGCACCGAGATGTGGTCGCAGTGGACAAGGGATTCACCCCGCTGTCCATGGCTAAAGAGGACTAGCGCAAACCGGTGGTACTTACTACCGATGACCGCAAGAAGGTATGGCAAGACAAGGAGCTTTACGGGCGCTTTTACCGGGCTCTTCATGGGCCCGATGTAGATTTTCTTGCATCCGTATCCTGGCTACGATTCAGCGACCTTTTTGAGGAAACTGAAGGTTTTGTCTGTGCGATTATGGACGAAGTTATGTTGACGAACAACTACCGGAAATATATTATGAAGGACGGGACGGTTGATGTGTGTCGGGCATGCCACCGTCCGGGTGAGTCCATCAGACATATTATTTCTGGTTGTTCTCGTCTAGCTAACGGCGAGTACTTGCACAGACACAACCAAGTAGCTAAGATTATTCATCAGCAACTTGCCTTGAAATACAATCTTGTGGAATCTGAGGTACCGTACTACAAGTATGTGCTGTGCTACTGGGATCGGTCTATCATTACTGACAAGGACTATTGTCGCCAATAAGCCTGACATAGTGGTGATAGACCGATCAGCGCGCCGCGCAATGATCGTAATCGATGTTACCATCCCGCATGACGAGAACCTCATGAAAGCTGAGAAAGAAAAGCAACTAAAATATCTCGACTTGGTACACGAGGTTGTCGACATGTGGAATGTAAACTCGGCTATCATTGTGCCGATTGTCGTAACGGCCAATGGCTTGATTGCCAAGAGCCTCGACGAACACCTGTCGAAGCTCTCCTTAGGCGGTTGGATCAAGGGCCTGATTCAGAAGGCAGTACTCCTCGATACGGCTCGCATTGTGAGGAGGTTCCTGTCTCTGGAGCCCTAACCACCGGTAGCTTGGACCCTGCTCCCGATACTGGTGGACCACTATTTTTATATTTGTTTTGTTATTTTTTTTTTAGGAAATATGTATTTAAAAATGTAAAAATGAGATGAAAAGAAAAATAAAGAGAATAATCATTAACATATAGCACCTATGTTAAATTGTTAAATTAGTTCCAGAGATTACCCCCTACATATAAGCTTAACTTTACTTCTTCATGATCTTATATATCATTATATCTTGAATTCTCATGTCACAGTTTTAGTTGCCATACTCCTCGGAAAGGGTTTGACCGACTTTTATGATATTTTTTATGTATATTTGGTAGGTCTGCGAGAATAGGTTGTAATATTGTAGGTTTAAACAGTGGGTGAAACTACTGGGCATAGCTAGTATTAGTATAGATTTTCTCCCATCACGGTCACTTTTATTCAGCTACTATGAACCTTTGAAGACTAACTCCAATTACCCAAAGAATGAATACTTACAATACTCGGCCACAACCACAGGCCCTCTGTGTCGGCGAGGCTTCAAATATACAACAACACCAGGATTCACCTTCGCAAACTCCACCAGATCTTGTTCAATGAAGTCTCTAAAAAAATAACCACTTTGTCTATAGCTAGTATTTAATAAGAAACTAAATCATTTTATAGCTCTGATGCAGTTCTGACAGGTAGTCAGTGGTCTGAAAGTTTGACAAACAGTGGTATTATCCAGTACAAACTAGACTGACTGTGTTTATGACTACTGAACAGACAGTAAATACGCCACAGCATCTTGAGTGCGTTACTAGACGGACGGACAGTGAGCTACCCATTGCTCATCGTCCCCAGGCCCGCGTCTGCTGTGGCCTGGAGCGTCTTCGGCGGCGGGTTTGGTTTGATTTGAATTTGTCACTAGTAAAATTATGTCGCGGATATGTTGCATGAACTGAAATTGAGTTTATTTGTTAAGTTTGAATCGAACTTGTTTTGCCTAATGCAGTTTGGAAATAAGAGACTAAAAGTGATCTAAATAAATAATCTAGTAAAGTTACCTCATTCCTCGACTCGATCCATTGCTTTTACAGAATTTGAGCACAATTCTTTGTAACTGGCAGACGTATCGACCAACACCGTTTTGCAATGGCGCCCGGACGAAGCCGGGCTTCAAGAACAAGTTTTTACCCGACATTTTAATTTAATATTCTGCAAATTCTCTGGTTTAAATATTTTAAAATTCTATTTTGAGGTTAAGATTTTAAGATAGGAAGCTTGTTGTGACATTTCACATTGACAGATGTCGTCTGTCAGTTCGTTTGGAAATGACGTTCCATAGTTCCATTACCTTCGAGCATAAGTATTTAACTTCTATGAGGAAATTATTCGTTGTTAATAAATTAAAGTCCTTGATTTAAGATTGATTGATTAAATAAATAACATTTTTATTTTATTAAATTCACGAAGCGTTCATTCGACCTTTCGCTTAGAGCCTTCTGTGGTTGGGTGCTTGGAGCGACTGCTTCGTTCTCAATAATTATGGTAGAGCCGTTGAGTAAAGAACCAAAATATTCTGGTCGCACGGTCGGTACATCCTATGCAAGAGTGATTGAAGTTAGCTCGAAAATGTCGGCCAATGAACGGGATGCACCACTTGCCTTCATAGTTCAATATCCCAGAGCCACCAGACGTTCCTTTTTTAGTAATAAAATGTATGGCATCCAGTTGTGTTACTGTGAACGTGTGTATACCAACCTTGTGCCAACGGCTTAAGTTCATATAGCAGGTGCTAAAGTTACGTAGAAATGTGATATTTCTACGTAACTTTTCATATAGCCTGAACTTGAGCACGCGTGTGATCAATGCTCGCGCCTTCTCTGTACCTGTGAAGCGGTTTCTCCCCAACAGTAGAACAGTAATAGGCTCATATTATTGTCACTATAGGTAAATAAAACGCATTTAATTGTTTCAAAATATTTATTACAAAAAATCATAATATGTACATACACAGTCAATGATTAAATACAACTTTGATTAAAAGTCAACAGAATGCATCTAAATTGCACATTTATTGAATCACCATTTAAAAATAACTGCTTGTATAGAAATTAAGAATTCTATTCATAACGGCGCTCCCTCACCGCGAGCATTCGCCTGTAAAATATCAGTTTTTATTCACTTGTTTCTGTACAAAATAAAATACGATTTAAATGAAACAAGCGAATGCTTAAGATGTAACAATAGCGGAGTGGGAACGCCTTAAGATAATTTTTTAAATGTATCCATTTTGGAGGCACAGTTATGATCTTAAAGGTACGTAAAAAGATAAAACTGAGAAGTGAATTAAGTACATTAAAGCTAAACAATGCAACTTTAAAAGGGAATAGGGGCTGCGATTTATTCATACAAATGTATTCTCCCGTTTTCTTCCTAAAAAATGTTTATACATAGAGCACGAAATCAAGGTCTGTTATATCTGTCTTTTCTTTTTTTTCAGCGACATACGTAACCCAAAAATGTTTCTAGTACACGAAATTAAGGTTTGTTGTACTTTCCATTATTTCAGCGATTGATAGGTAAAAAAACATGGACGTCTAAAAGTTACTGAAACCCCATTTTTTACCGCCGTAGTTATCGGACTACCGAACAAATGTTTTTAACATAAAAAATCTTAAGAATGTTGTTAAAATCTTCCTTAAAATTGTAATGTCAACAAAATAGAAGAATAATATAAAGTACGGCCAACGAGAAGCGATACGAAAGGTCATTAACCTAAAGAACAACTGTGGCGTTGACAATCTAATATTTATCTCTTTCCATCTTGTGCCTTTATCGTAATGTCTCGTTCTCCCGGCAAAAACATGACAACGTTAAGACGGGTTCGCCAACATTCGGGCGGCCATTTTAGATGGGGTTTTAGCATGGGTTTTGTTTACATTTGGTATCGCTTCTCGTTGGCCGTACTTTAGTGATATAATCGGCCTGAGCTGCATCAGTCTCTTTGACACTCTAAGGTCTATAATAATATAATAGTACTCTATGCTCTAAGGTTTTGACACTTTGACAGTTCGGGCCCAGCGCAACGGCAATAGTTTCTTCGAATACCATTTTTTTTTAGTTTCACGCACGCCCTGTTCCCTATTAAAGGTTTAAGATTCAATTCTCCATTTTAGTCTTCAATTTCATTCATACATTTTATGCTATATTTTTAACCTGTGCACGTGGTAAGAAATCCATGAGAAAGACCTGATTTATTTAAAGTAGTATTTTATTAACACATTTAGCTTTAAATATATGTTTTCAGCTTAATTAGTTGGTTATGGAGGCATATTATTCTAGTTTAGGCAAATAATTCCATAGGAAGCGATATTATAGGCTAATTCAGGGCCTTTATTCACAAACGCTTCGACTTGAGAAGTCGTATGATCATCTCGTTCGCTTTCGTACTGTCAAAAAAAGATAGACGTACGAGTTCTCGAATCGAAGTGTTGGGGAATAAGGGGGAGAATGACGGGTCCCGATTAATGAATGGGAAAAATGATACAGAAGTTGACGATGATGGACTTATGGCAAGACTGTTATATGAAATTACGAAATGTTGTTGGATATGGGTCGATTGTAAGAAGAATTGTATGAAAGAGAAGAAGTAAGTGATAAAATGATCGTTTACAGAGGACATAAATGAGTTGGGTAAACCCCCATATAACATGGAACAAGGGCAGAAAGGTAGTCTTTTATGTATGATAGTTGATGAAAGATAGATTAATTTACAAAGTCATGGAAAAGAAAATGGCCGACATAAAGAAACAATGATCTTTTGTCATAGAGAAAAAGAAATATTACGGTAGTTGATAAAAGATAAATGTAGAAAGTAGATCGATAGATTTATCACCAAAATCTTGGAAAAAAAATGGCCGACATGCAAAGTATCATCAAATATTTTTAGTAGCACATCAATTCTTTAAAATTTTTCCAAGATGTTACTATTTATTAAGTACACTTATAAATAATAGTGAGAAACATAAATACTTACTAATTATTGCACTTATTAAATTAGTATACGTTAGATACCCTTTCTCTTCGGTATTAAGGCGAATTAGCAAAAGAGTATAAAGTATTTAATGATTTTGCTCATTTAGTCAGTCGAATTAGTCGAGTGAGCCATTGTGACTAAACTAGATTTAGTTTTTGTCCTTATTTTGACTCCAAAACCGACATGGCCGTTGGAGATATGCATTTGATCAGCTGGGAAGTAACGTTGGCACATAATGCTGGAATTATTCATTTGGAAAGGGCTAATCTAGCTTCGAGTTATGACGAACAGCTACAAGATGTTGTTGAATTATAAAGATGACTGGGAGAAAATTCTTTACATATTCACTGAAAACACTGTCATAAATATGAGCTTTTCTTATATTTTGTCTTTGTTAGTAGCAACTGTTATTCTGTATGCGTTTAAAGGCACTATCCGTACAGAAACAAATGACTCTGCTCTGTGACAGCCGAATGCTAGAGGTTAGGGAGCGCCATTATAATAAATTTCAAGTAAAGAGTTCCGAAACTGATTGATTTTTTCGGACTGGTCAAAAGTTCTAATATGATTAAGTATTTTTAAAATTAGGTATGTACAAAAATGGACTCTAAAATCACCATCACAACGACTTTAAAATCGACTAACCACTAATTTACTAAACTGAGAGTCACTACAACTTTATGACAGTTAAAGTACATATTGACTGAACGACATTTTTTGGTGCATGGTCACGAGTAAACGACAAAACGGAGTCCTGTATGAAACCTCAGTTACGAGTACCATCATAATATCATAATTTCATCTTCTTCAATGATGAAGAAGATGAAATTATGAGATTATGATGACACTTAATTAATGAAATAGCTGTCAAAGCAATGATGCTTTGACAGCTATTTCATTAATTAAGTGTCACGCAAAACACGGTAAAGATAAGTCTGAATGACAATGAATATAATGTTTAAACAACTGAGACTGGAACGCGACCCTAACGTAGTTATAAAAAGGCAAGGAATATTTTAATGAAAGACCATTTCTGACAATAATCTGCATAGTCCTCATGTAAGTTGACCAAGATTTTTGTTTGGACCTTAAAAGAGACTATGACCTCTGACCTTGTTTCGACTGTTTCTTTTAGAGTAGTTGGGTACAAAACACTGGCCTCATCTAGTTTTTTTTTTTTTTTTTTAATAAAAACGTCGTTTTTGTAAAACCTTTTCAAAATAAACATCATTTATTATTGAATGATTTTGTTCAGCCAATATGTATTAAAAACTATGCGTTTTTTTTAAATTGTTTATTATTTATTCCTCTCTTCCAATTGTTTGATCCTAACTGGCACTTGTACCGCCGGTAGATCCACGCTTTTGGCTCGACGCCGGCCATTTTGAATTTCGGCGGGAGTTAGGCGCGTTTGTGCGAGTTCGGGGAACATCGAGTGTTTCCGGACTGGTTCGGGTGTCCGAAGAGTTCCACCTAGAAAGGATAGATAGATAATTATTACTTGTTTTTTGTCCTTTGCAGACAGCGGTTCGGATTGGTGTTTTATTAGAAATGATTAAGAGATTTTGCAAGATATCAAATGTACGTTTACAAACTTTTAAACACATATGCACAAACAGCCAGACCCGGAATGACTAAGTACCTGTAGGCCATATAAATATTTGTTCCATGCGGGGATCGAACCCGTTCGATCGCTCAGCCACTGCGCCAACCGTGCCGCTTTGGCTTTCAAAATACTATTACTTAATATAACTTTAATCAATAAAGTTTTAAAGTAGTGATGGCCCAGAGGTTTACACTTCGCCTCTAATGCATTAGGTTGTGGGTTCAAATCTAGTACCAATGTGAGTTTTTCAATTCATATGTACTTTCTAAAAGTTTATCTAAGACATCGGTAAAGGAAAACATCGTGAAGAAACATGGATTAATAATTAATACAAGTCTGAAATCACCAACCCGTCTTGAGCAAGCGTGGTGATCAATGCTTGTGCCTGCTCTGTATGAGAAGAGGCGTTTGTCCAACAGTAGGACAGGCATAGGTTGGTATTATTACTATTTCACCTGACCGTGACTGTTCGTTCATGTTAAAAGTTTGGCAAACTTTATTTTGACCATTTCCGAACCGCTTAACGTCCATTTTCTCTAAAATATTAAATATATTTAAAAGCAGATTTTGAAATGTAATTTCAGTGTGGAAAAGATACAAAACGTCTAGCACCATCTGTGTGGTTCTTTCGTAATTAAAAATACTATTTCAGACACTAATCTGCATAGTCCTCATGTAAGTTGACCAAGATTTTTGTTAACCTTAAAAGAGACTATGACCTCTGTGTTTGTTTCGGCTGTTTCTTCTCAGAGTAGTCGGGTACGAAACACCGGCCTCATTTAGTTAAAAAAAAAACTACTAAAATCATTATTTATCATTTATCTCTTTCCCATACTGAAATAAGATTTAAACAATACTGCTTTATGGCGACATAGTTATTAAATCTTAACTATGTAGGTACACACGACGGCACATCAATCATACAAAACCATTTTTACCTGATCTCTCTACTACGGTGTGCGATCCGTAATAGAGAGATCAGGTATAGATTGTAGTTATAGTTTAGTATAGATTGACCTGCCGTCGTGTGTACGACAATACAACAACAATATTTAAAGTGTGTTTTTAAAAAGAAATGTAAGCAAAGATTTAAGCCAGAAAAGTGTTCGAGTTAATTTTGAAAAATATTTTTTTAAACTACTTTTTAACAACATTCAACTATGTATAAACTTATTTATAAAAAAAATAAAAACAAATAATTTTCGTTAATTTATTATTTAAAAATATGTTTTTAATGACAGTTTTATTTACAACTTTTTTGTTTTATATCATTCTACACACTTAATAGTCAAAAATCCCCTGTATACCTAGCAGAGGACATAAGTTGAACACAATATCTACATAAATTGAAAAAAGAAAATCAACGAGTATTTAGAAAACAACATCATTTTTGTGTATTCCCGAAACCCAATAATTATTTTTCCTGTTAAAAAAATGGTTGCCAGCTCAAACGAATAAAAATAAATGAAAGGTTTACACAAAAATTACGTTGTAATAGTGCCTGTACATTCTCTACCGAGAGCTCTCGCTGTGTCTTTTACGAGACGTCTCGCAAATACTAATACACAAGATCTACTATTCAAGACGAATTAAACGTACTTAAACCTGTCGTGTGACTCAACTCAGACCATGAACCTAAACAAGGTTATTTCATTACTATGCAACATTAATTTAACTTTATGCGAAACCCGAAACACGTTTCAAACAAATAGGGCATGATCAACCAATTCCAAACACAATGCCAGAGTGGTGCCCCTTCGCAGGATATGCCCCACTATTCTTGCTCATCCTGCACAACTACTTGCACCTATCAGGATTTAAGTGTGCAGGTCGGCGGCGGCGATCTCTTGCGTCCGGCCCTGGTTCAGTCTGTGGTCCGGAGTGAGATGGAATGCGAAGCAGTCATGCTTAAGCCGGGAGTTTGAGGGAGAGAATCTCAAACAACCCAGCTGCCGCGGGAGACGCTCCAGTAGTCGGGCATCGCGAGACGACTCCCGGCGTCCGTAGATACTGGGCTGTGGACGGTGAGCAATGGTCCGTCGGTCCAGTAACGACAGGCCGTGTCGAGGGCGCGTTAGTGTTCCACGCGCGCATCAAAGAGACGTCAGCAAAGCAGAGGGGCCTACCAGGTCCACCGCCTGCCGGGGTGAAGGGTTGTTCGAAAGAGATACCGCGGCCCCGGAACATAAAGGGCAATAAAAGGAACATGGGTGGGTTTTAGTCAGTACAAGTCTGACACTCCCCCCGTTCCGCCCAGAGTGGGGGAACTTATTAGATGATTTCCTGTCGGCAAAAAAGTGATGTTCAGGTAGCTACTATACTGGTCTAACAGAATATGGGTTTTATCGACACGAAAAGAAAAAAAAGACCAAATCTCGTGTAGCCTTTGTGTTTTCCTCGCTTGCTCTCCGGTATTTAGTGTGACGTGTCGAAAGAGACACAGCAAGAGCTCTTTCACACTTACCATGCCTCGAAAGTCTCGTCTTAAAAGTGGATTGATATATTATTATCTCTAGCAATTTTGTGCATTCAAACTAAGTGCTAACACATAACATTACATTACCAAAGGAGTTCCAATACCTTTTGTTATCACGAGCTCTTGTCTATGGTCAGCGCTGGGCATGTTTTGACGTAAATGAATCTCAAAAAGACAACCATATGTGTCTATGCTAGATATGTCTTTCAATTAAGCGGTAAAAGTAAAGTTGGACGTGAGTGAACATCGTTATCATTTTCCTACCATTGACCCAAGTAACTTGGAGTTGGCGTAACACGTTTTCAAACCATTTATTGCAATTAGACTATTACAGGACCGAACAATTTCCCACTTAATGTACCCACGATATTTATGAGAAAAATGCTGCTAAAAATATGATGATCTAGCTGTGCCCAGCGGTTTCACCCACTGAGGTTTAGGAGTATGAAAAATAGATGTTAGCCGATTCTCAGACCTACCCAATATGTACCCAAAATTTCATAAGAATCGGTCGAGCCGTTTTGGAGGAGTACGGTAACTAACATTGTGACAGGGAAATTTTCAACGAGAAGCGATACCAAATGTAAACAAAACCCATGCTAAAACCCCATCTAAAATGGCCGCCCGAATGTTGGCGAACCCGTCTTAACGTTGTCATGTTTTTGCTGGGAGAACGAGACATTACGACAAAGGCACAAGATGGAAAGAGATAAATATTAGGTCCTTACATATGAAATTGGCGTTTTGTATGGAAGGAACAAAAAGTCGAATATTTTTTAATATAATATATTTAATTAATCAAAGTATGAACCATTGTTTTCAATGCACTTTTGCCATCTTATAGGTAGTTCATTGATCCCTTTACTAAAAAAACCAGTCGGACGGGAATCAATAAAATCTTTGAAGGCGATTTGGACTGCCCCATCGGAGTTGAATTTTTTCCCTTGCAAAAAGTTATCCAAATTGCGAAAAAAATGGTAATCTGTTGGAGCAAGGTCCGGGGAGTACGGAGGATGTCTAAGACATTCCAATTCAAGCTCTTCTAATTTGGTAGCCGTCTGTTGCGCAGTGTGTGGTCTGGCGTTGTCGTGAAGCAGCAGTGGCGTGGAGCGATTGACCAGCCTTGGTTGTTTAGCCGCTAGCTTTTCCATCATGGTTTGTAATTGCTGACAATAGACATCAGCTGTAATAGTCTGGCCAGATTTGAGAAAACTGTAATGAACAATACCGGCACTAGTCCACCAAACGCTTACAAGTAACTTTTTTGGGGTTAATTTTCGCTTGGGGCAGGATTTGGCTGGCTGGCCAGGATCCAACCATTGCGCTGAGCGCTTCCGATTATCGTAAAGAATCCATTTTTCATCACAGGTAATGATTCGGTTTAAAATACCTTCATTGTTGTGCCGGTTCAGTAATGTAACGCAGCAGTCGACGCGCGTTTGCCGGTTTGCTTCAGTCAATTCGTGAGGTACCCACCTTTCAAGCTTTTTAATCTTCCCAATTTGCTTCAAGTGAATTAAAACAGTTTTATCACTAACATCGAAGCCTGCAGCTAACTCGGACGTGGTTTGCGATGGGTCCGCTTCCACAATAGCCTTCAATTCTCCATTATCAACTTGGGTCTCAGGCCGTCCACGGGGCTTGTTCTGCAGGTCGAAATTTCCAGAACGAAAACGTTGGAACCAAAAACGAACTGTGTTTTCTTTTGCAACATGACCGCCATACACATCATTCACCCTTCGAGTCGTTTCCGCAGCACTAGTGCCACGGCGGAACTCGTACTCGTAAATAATGCGATATTTTAAATTTTCCATTTTGTAAAATGAGTGACGCAAACAGAAAAAACAGAAGAAAAAAAACAAATGAATGACGGTCATCGAAGCACAAATACATGAGTAAATAGCTGTACAAATTTGAATTTGGAATTCCTTACCAAAGAGGAGAAATTCGTGATTAAAGTGGCCAGTACGAAAAACGCCAATTTCATATGTAAGGACCTAATATTAGATTGTCAACGCCACAGTTGTTCTTTAGGTTAATGACCTTTCGTATCGCTTCTCGTTGGCCGTACGAAAGATATTGCTTGGGTAATTTATGAGTTATCTTCGTATATGGACGAAATTCTAATATAACTTAGTAGCAATGAAAAATGAATACTCGATAAAAGAAATTGTGAGATACCATCGTACCACAACTAAAAAGGCTGAAATGAAAAACATTTTTGCCAAAAAAAACCGACATTCAAAAACAACACTAAAAACACGGAAAATAAATTTACTTCCAGAAGTCGGTGGCAAAAAGACTAAGAAAGAAAAAAAGACGACTTCCTGAAAAAAAATATTATCCGTCTTTTTAATGTTTTTTGGAAGTTAGTTTTTTTTTATTATGGAGTAATGAATGTCGTGGGTACCTACATTAAGTGGGAAACTGTTCCTTTAATCCAATATAATGATGTGATGCTGTGGAGTTTGTTCCACCAACTAGTCCCCAGTACTAGAACACTTTCTAGTACTTAATCTGGGGACTATATGACAGAACAAAATGGCGTCTCTCATAAACTTATAAACTGTTACATTCAAAAAGTGTTACTCAAGTAGTAAGCATTTTACCTTCAAGCATCAGCCTAGATTTAAGATGAAAAATGTAAGACGCCATCAAAATATGCCCAACACCTACCATATACAGAGTGTTCACCGGCGCATTCCACACACAATAGCGACAAGAGTGCTCACCTAAATACAGGGTGACATACCCTTGCGACGGGGCTCCGCTGGCGTCTCCTCGGGGGGCGCAGTCTCGCAGCCGTCAGCCCGAGTGCGTGCACCTAGTTTTGGAGTGCTAAGATAAAAGTTGCGCGTGAGTTTGTGCAGTGTTGCCAGCTCATGCATTAATTCATACCGTGTAGTTTACCAAAACAAAAAAGATATGCTGTTACAATCCCAGTCACAAAACATAATAACTTGTGAAAGTAATGTAGTTGCCCATTCCAAAGCGTAGATCTCTATGGAGAAGAATGGGCAGGAAACTCCATGGACACTCTTTTAAATCATTTAATGATCCATTTTGAGATTATCCATGTTGAGATTATACTTATACTAGCTGTGCCTGCGGCATGCGTTGCAATGCAATATTCTTCCTTTCTACCTACCCCCACCTACCCTATCTTTCAAGTTGGATCAAACTGTACACGGTGTGCAAATTTAATTTAAAATCGGTTAAGTAGTTTAGGTGTACATCGCGGACAAACAACGTGACACGTGATTTTTATTTGAGAACGATGTAGAAGAACTATTGTGTTACCCATCTTTGCAAAATACAATTATTAATTCTATTTATCTCTTTTCCACTTTGGAATTATATTAAAACAGTAACTGTGACGTGCTAGTAACCCCAAGGGCCTATTTAAATATGTCTACTGAAAACTGGAAAAGAACTCACAGACGTAGAAAGAAGACTTTTGGCCAAAAATGAAGTTCTGGGACCAGTAGGCCTACCATCAACTTTTAGTTAACCATTCACTTCCGATGTAATCCAGTATAAGTACCTAAACTAAATCGTGCAGATTCGTACCATGAAGTGCCTTTAGCTGACAGGAGTTTGAATCTTCATGGACTGAATGAAAGATCGAAATTTGTCTGTGGTCCGCGGTGTGAGAAAGAGATGACGCTATACAGACGTTGCATAAGTCTGTCTCTTTTACTCGCACCATATGCGTTGCGTTTCGAAGCATAATCTGTATAAAAATTACAACAAAAACATTTTCAAATTACGTTTTCTAGCTTCACCATTACGCCATATTTAGTACTCATTAAATAATAGTAGTTTATATAATTATTTAATTAAGAAATATAAAAGGTTTGCTTAGTGTTGTTGTTAAAATAAATTGATTAAGACGAGTTAGGAACGCACCTCCACAGACTAAGTAACCTGTCGATGACAAATGACGTTCTGTTTTACGTAGTTGAACAAAAAGTTGATCTTACATAATTATTTTTTATGACAGGAATCCGTAATAAAAATCAGTATATTAATTGATTTAATGCCTGCACACTAATTGTATTCAATTGCAGTCAACAACTATTCTACTAACTAAAATAAATAGATAAATAGAGTTCTTTACTTAATTTTATTAGTATTATTTGAAGTTATATTAATAAGTAATACGAATAATGGCTGAAATACCTTGAATTACGTATATTATCACAATTTTTATAAAGTTATTAACAAAACGACTCATTTCACGCCAAGAAATACCAACTTTTTTTTTAATTAGTTACTTTGACACTTAGCCATCCTTTTCAGGTTGATAGGTCACGTCATGGTATGAAAAATGAATGAACGAAAACAGTTTCGAAGCAATTGTCGACTTGATTTGGCGTTGCCTAAACTGGATCATATTATGGATATTGTGGTATGAAATAGCAAAACAGTTTATTTTAGGCCATCAATTGAATCGCAATAACAGTTGATGGTAAGCCTCCAGTAGGACCGCTGTTAGTAAAGACAGTGGTGTTACAGCTAATGTATGGAACTTACTTCTGTTCGAAGAGTATCTTGGTTAGCCTGGCGACTTCGCCCCTAAGCTGGTGAAGCTCCTTGTCTTTCGCTTTCGACTCTTGTTCTGCTGCCTTCTCTCGAGCGGTGAGGCGAGCTCGGATGTCGTCGAAACTACAGGATTGGATTGGTTCATTAAAAAAGAGAGTTTTTTTTCAATAAGTTTTAAGTAAGATTGCGTGTATTCAAAAGGTGTGGTAATATCGACTTAATGTGGATATTATGCAAAAAGGTTCCAAGCCACAAAATGACACTTTCCGGATAATGATGGTAGAAACATTTGTTTTCCTTTTTATAGATAAGTTTTGTTTTATAAATAAAAATATTGTTATTTTGTTTCCGTGGGAGACGCTCAGATAGTCGGGCGCTGCGAGACAACTCCCGGCCACCGTAGACGCGCGTCTGTGGATGGTGAGAAATGGGAAGGTCACCGTACGTCTGTCGACGTGACTACAAACCCTGGCCACCTCAAAGTGATGTCAGCAAAGCAGAGCCCTGCCAGGGCCACCGCCTGCTGGGGTTGCGAAAGTGATACCACGGCCACGGAACACAAAGGGCAAAAGATGAGTTTTACCCAGTAAAAGTCTGACACTCCCTCCCGCTGCACCTAGAGTGGGGGAAGTTATTTGATGATTTCCAATCCGAAATAAAGTTATTTCGGATAAATGGAAAATCATCAAATAACTTCCGCCACAGGGACTCTAAGATTCTAAAGTCATTAATTAACTCAGTGTCTGAAAAACAATGATAGATACTTCAAGAGCATTAGGTACTTACAGTTTCCTCAAACATGCGCACTTTCTCGTCAGATGCTCAATCTGGTCCTTCGAAGCTGTCTCCGCCTGTTTAATCTTCGTCGCGTCCTCTGATCTCTTCTCTCTCAACTCTTTCTCCCTCGCCAAAGCCTCTCTATCATTAGTCGGTTAAGGAAAGACAGTTAAAGTGTGTGTTAAAATAATTTGTATGCATTGCCGATAATTGGGCTTTTCACCCTACGTTTTGTGTTGTATTGCCGATAACTGGCGTTTTTACCCTATGCTGTGTGTAGGTGTTGCCAGTTTATTTAAAGGATATTAATAGGTAACTGAAGGGAAAACTCAAAAGTAATTATTTTTAAGTAGATGTTAAGAAAAACTTTGTATTTGTTTAGTAACTTAGTTATAAATTAATGTTATTTTAAATATTTAAAAATATTCCTGAAATTAACATATTTTAACAGTGGCAACATTCAGTAGAAGAAGAAAAAGTGTGTGTATTTTTGGCGGCAATAACCAAAAAGAAAATTATTTATATTTTTTATTTATTCACACAAAATAATTTCAAAATCCGTATAAAAATAGAAAAACGATTAAACACTTATGAAATGAATGATAACAATTTGAGCAATGATGAGCTAGTGTAATGATTAAAATACGATGATAACAGCAAAAGTAAGGGTATTTAATAGACAACATTCTCTGTTTGCACCAGTGGTTCGGGCGATGCAGATACTCAACAGCGTCTCTCTGAGATTAGATATTTTTACTTGCTCTCTGGCGGAATTCCAGAGGGTAACACTTAATATATTGTCTACCACCTAACCTATCTCTAGAGAAATATGACTACATTGTTATCTTGGATTTTATCTGTAAAACAAATGTAAGTGTAAATAAATAAATAAATAAATAAACATTATCTTTACCAGTCAAATTTTTTTTTTTTACTTAAATATATTAAAACCGCCCACCGGTATCGGGAACAGGGCCCAAGTCACGCAGTCAGGGCTCCAGAGAAAGGAACCTCCTGACAATACGAGCCAAGACCAAAAGTATCGCTTTCTGTATCAAATCCTTGATCCAGCCGTCTAACGAGAGCCTCCTTAAGTATTGGACGAGGCTCTTGGCAATTAAGCCATTGGCTGTAACGACTATCGGCACAATGATCGCTGAGTCAATATACTTGATTCAACAATAATTTATTATTGTTGAATAAGAATAAGTTAAAAGTTACATGGGATACAATACAAAATAACAAAATAGATGCATCCTTACTAATAATATTATAAAAGCGAAATTGACTTTGTTTGTTACGTCTTCACGCCTAAATGGCCAAACCGATTTTGATGAATTTTGGTACAGAGATTCTTGATATAGGCTAAAAAGTAAGAAAAGGGGAGAGAAAGATTTTTTTTTTGATCATCACGCTGCGCCGGTTAAAGTTAGCGCTAGCCCAAAGTAATGCCACGCGAACGAATGCGCGGGCGGAAGCTAGTCAGTAATAAAGCTAGGAACAACCAGTTTTTACTAACTATAATAAAATTGTAAAAGCCAATGGCTTATTTGCCAAGAGCCTCGACCAACACTTGAGGAGGCTCTCGTTAGGCAGCTGGATCAAGGGTTTGATACATCCTGCCGGGGTTGCGGGTTGTTCGAAAGAGATACCGCGGCCCCGGAACGTAAAGGGCAACAGAAGGAACATGGGTGGGTTTTAGTCAGTACAAGTCTGACATGCACCCCCGCTCCGCCCAGAGCGGGGGAAGTCATTAGATGACTTAATCTGGGCGAGTCACGAACGTATTCTTATTTAACTTTTTAAGTTAAAAATTCCCAAAACTTTGACAGAACTTCGCTACGCCATGCGCCAGTTGCGCCACTGCAATGAACATTAACATAATTGACTTTCAAATACCCTTAACCAAATTGTTGCTTTTGTCTAACAAACAAATATTCTAAATGATGACTAGATAATGGTGTGATACAATAATATAACATGACGTGTCTATGAAAACATTTCACGTGAACTACTAACTCTGCTTACCCCTTTAGGCGTGATTATGTGATATGTTCATGATAAATATGGTTTCAGTCCAATTGGCAGTATTTTAATAATACAATTATACATAGCAAGAATTGTTAAATGTTAGCGACAATTTTTATATTTTATGTGTAACTAGGACAATAGCGCCTCTGTAAATGGATTTAAGAACAATAAAAAAAGCATACACAAGGTATTTAAAAACCGGCAAAGCGCGAGTCGGAAACGACGAAGGGTTCTGTACCATTATCTACTAAAACAGCCAAACAAATTATGTTTGTTGAATGGATAAAGAATGGATAAAGTAAGGAATGAGTATATTAGAGGAAGTTTGAAAGTTGCGCCTGTTACTGAAAAACTTAAAGCGAGTCGTTTGTCTTGGTATGGACATGTAATGAGGAGATGTGACTAAAAGAATCATGGATCTGAATGTTGAAGGACGGAGAGCGAAAGGAAGGCAAAGAAAAGATGGATGGCTTATGTAAGGAATGATATGAAGGAGAAAGGAGTAAATGATGCCGTGACGTCTGATAGGGGAGAATGGAAGAAGAAAACGTGTTGCGCCGACCCCAAATAGAATGGGACAAGGGCAGGAAAATGATGATGTATGGATATTTATTTTATTCTGTTTTTTTTTTGTATTTGTTGTTATAACGGCACGGCATGCATCACCTGTGAAAATTTCAACTGTCTAACTATCACGGTTCATGAGACACTGCCTGGTGACAGCAAAGTCTTAGTATTAGGGTCACGTTTTAACTTTTGGACACAGAACCCAAAAATCGATGTAAAAAAATTAATGAAGTATTAAAATAAAAACTGTAATCTATCAATTTGTGCTATCAATTATGAAAAAAAACACAGTTGATTCAAATTGCTAGTTCCATTAGTCAATAGAGGCGCTACTGTCATGCTTTTTTTGGTATTTTAGCTCACTATTATGCTTTGGTTGAATGTTAGTATAATATACTACACTAAGCCAGGGTTCATCGACTAAATGGTCCAGAGTTTGATTACATTGTTTTTAATACTAACCCTGGCTTTGTAGTGAATCCTGCTCCACATTTGCAAGTTAATTTAGACTGGTACTGGGAGAATCCTTACCAATATTTTAAATGCAAAAGTGAGTTTGTTTGTTTGTTACGTCTTCACGCCTAAAAGGCCAAACTGAATTTGATGAATTTTGGTACAAAGATAATTGGGACCCTGCAGACGAACATAGGTAAATATTAAAAAAAAAGTGAGAAAAGTGGGAGAAAGAGCGAAGAAAAGGGTAAAGAAAGATACATTTTTTTCGATCATCACGCTGGTTAAAGTTAGCGTTAGCCCAAAGTAACTATGCGACGCGGGCGAAGTCGCGGGCGGAAGCTAGTGGAAGAAATACATTTAAACTTAAAACAAAAACAAACTTTCATTTTTAGGGTTATGAAGGACAGGGTGTAAAGCCTGGAGGACCCTGGAGACGGACATAGGCTAACTTTTTAAAAAAAAGTAAGAAATGAGGGAGAAAGAGGGAAGAAAAGGGAAAACTTAGCTTTGCTATTACAATCAATAAGGCGCAAGGGCAGAAACTACAGGTAGCAGGTACCTGCAAATCAGGAAAGGAGAACTGTGTTACCTCAAATTTAACGCGAGCGAGGCCGCGGGCAAAAAGGCATATAAAAGCCAATCTGAGCAATAAACAAAAAATGTGGAGCAGGCTTCAAATTAAAATCTAACATTGATTAGTATGTCGTTTAGCTCTCCGTAACAGTCGGGCGGCTAGAGCCACGATGATGGCAAACAGCGTGGCGATGAGAGTCATCCGGAGAGAACAGCCTCCCCACGCACACAGCAGCACCGCTACGATGCCGACACTGCGCAACAATGAGGCTGATTCTAATGGCGGTTGTACACTGTCGGCCGAGAGCTCTCTTAAAGTCGTCGCTCGAGGCGTCTCGCAAAGAACTGACTGCGGGACGAAGAGCAAGGAATACCGCTACTACACATTGCCATACAAATTACCATGTATATTGATCAGCTGATGTTTTTTTTTAAGTTTACTCAAATGCGATATTTAAAAAGGCTACAAAAAATAAGATAAATATAGTTTATGGCAAATACAGTGACGAGAGCTATGCGAATATCTCCCTCCGTCCATAGCGTTAGAGGTAAAAATGTACTAACCGCACTGGGATAGAAGCTACTAAACTGAGACATAATTACGAGACATGACGAGAGTGCTCGGTCGAGAGTGTACATCCCCCTTAACATTGCTAGCGAAGATATAATGTCTCATTTGCCTGAAATTACGACCGCTACTTACAAAAGATATAAAGAGACTATTTATTAATTACACGTATCACGATTAATTTGGTTCTGTTTTAACAAATTCGTCAGTAAAATGACTTGACGTATATTTTTATTGAAATATTGCCTTTTGGACCTCGTTTTGTAATGATATGTATGAATAATGTGTTTTGTGATCATGTGTTGTAGCTAATCTGCGTTAAATGTATTGAAAGATGCCTTCAATTGATTGAGGTTGCAAAAATATTGATTTAACGTCAAATATTTGTAAGACGGAAATATTATGTCAATGCTTTAAAGTGGTTCTATGAATAAAGTTTAGCGTCATGAAAGCATCTTCCAAAATGGAAGTACTTATTTGATTTAACGTTTTTTAGATCAAAATATTGTTATTAACCATGAAATATAAATAAAATGCTAGTTATGGGTGAATTTCGACATGCAACCATGGTAGCCAAATTTGTCCAAAAGACTATATTTCAATAAAATTTGTGTTAAAATGATTAGTTTCAATAAAAACAATACAGGTTTTAAGGAACAAATTTCGCTACCAATTGTATTTGGTTGAATTAATGATTATTTTCGAAATGAGGGAATGATTTGGCCCGTATTCAAAAATATTAAAAGTTCAAACAGAAATATATATAGGATATCATATTTTTTCAATTTTACCACAAAAGTTTTATTTCTTTTTATTTTAAAATACATCAATCAATAAAAAGTCTTCATTGAATACAGGTTTCACCAAAATAGGATTTCAAACATGCGTATTACAACGTCATCCATATAGGCGAAATTATGGATCTAATGATATTAGTCTCAAATGTTCACTGACCTTAATTCTTGCTCGGTGACTGCTAAAGTTCTTCCACAAGCAGCTGCTTTGACAGCTAAATGGTCGTACTCGCTTGATTGTGACTGCAATTGGGACTTTAATTCTGAAATAGACATTTGATGGTAACCCGTGGCCAAGTCTTTGCTGAATGTTAAACATTATGACGAGATAAAGCGGCTTAGAACCAAAAATTGATTTCCTTAAACATTTGAGAAACCTGATTGAACTGTCATTTGTAGATCTTTGACAGTCGTTACAGCTAGTCAGTGGCTCGAAATTCTAACAAAAGGCGAGGCAGATAATGATATGAGAGACCTAATCCGTTTTTAAACAAATATTTTGTCTATAGTATAGAGAGATTAGATTAAAGAAAAAGGGGAGGCTTTTATCCTAAAGTAATCAATACATCAGGCAAATTAATGATTAACATCTCTCACCAGCAATTTCTTCTATCAACTCCTTCTCTCTTTTAACTCTATCTTCCTCTCCTTCCTGCCGACACTCTGTCTTCATTCTCGCGAGACAATTCTCTTTGTCTTCCATAAATTGTTCCCATTGGTCATCTGTAAAGGTATTGTCAATGATTAAATTTAGTTTGATGGAACTAAAACGCAGAGCAAAGGAATTAGTGCCGAAATAGTATTTAAATAAGCGTTCATCAGTTTTTTTTCTGTAATAAAAAACCTCGCTAAAATATACAATTAGTCATCTATACTCACCCATTTCCTGTCGATGTTGTTCCTTAAGCTTATTAACTTGTTCCATTCTCTCAGCTATGAGCTTCAATCTAGTGGTTTCTAGAAGATTCTTGGCCTCATCAGCTGCTGTGGATGCCTGTTCTTCTATTTCTCTTACCTTTTCTGACCATTCTTCTATTAAACTTTCTGTTAACACAAAAAAAAAACAAAACTGAAAAATTCGGTAAGTACATTTTAATTGGTTTATAATAATAAGTATCAAGTTATTTTTAGCATTGTCGATTTCATGAATAGTTATTTATCTTGTATTGCATCTTTTTCTAGAACTGTAATACTGCCGAAAATACAGATTCAACCTAGTTTAGAAAAATAAGCAGCTATGCACTGTTCTAGCTGTTAAGTTGGGTTTGTAAGTTATTAATTAAAGATTTATTAATTGATAATGCTGACGAAACAATTTTCAACACTGCGTGTCGTGTGTGGCTTACACCCGCAGTATGCTTAAGACATTTTTGAAGAATACAAGTTAAATTGACCCATAGACAATTAGTACTATCTTTTTAATTTATTGTTTTTTTTCTCAGCTTGATGATTTTTGTGTTGATTCCTGCACTGTGTCTTTAGTTGCATCAAATAAAGGATTTATTTATCTATCCATCTACAAGTTCAAATCCCAAAGCTCTTTAATTTACAAAAATATTATGAAATAATACCTTTTTCCTGCTCAAATCGTTCACTCATCTCCTCGCACTTATTGGCGTAAGTAATGTCAGCCTTATCCAGCATATGTCTAAGTTGCATGATGTCCCAGTCGGCCTTGCTGTGAGCTTCCGCGATGGCGTGCTCGAATTGACTTTCTTTGTTAGCTAGAACTTCTTTTAAGTTCTCGAACTGAAAGAGAAAAAAACTGGTCAAAATTAGTTGGATGAAAAACACGATGGGTAGTAGCTTTGCCCATATCTTTAGAAATACAACAGTAAAAGTGGAATCACGAAGAGATACTTGGAGTCAAGAACTCTAAGTATCTCTCTCTCTACGTGACGGAATCAGAAATAAGCCCACAAGGAGAACCACCATTAAAATATCCTGAAGAAATGCCAAACTTATTTTTAAGTGGGGAGAGTACAAAATCGATGTTCGTTGGACAGGTCACTAAACCCCGTATTAATATACGAAAATATGGTCGAGACGAGGGTTGCCACCTGTACTTAGTATAAAGTATTGTACGTTATTTCAGGTAATTGTACTCTATACTTTATAGTACGCGAAAATACTTTATTTAGCGTGATTTAATTTCTCTTGGCATAAAATATACACAAACATTTATTATAAGAATTTTTGCGTGCAACAGAATGACAGATTAAGTATTTAATTTATATTTAATTTTTGAATTTTTTGATGCTGTGGAAAAATTCAGTCAAAGTAACTATTCGATAAAATTGGCTGTAAGTAATGAGAAAAATATTTTCATGCTTTTCTCGTGTTTACGTGGAATAAAAAGTACTTTATTTTGACACAGTGTATTTATTTTTCAACCCTTAATATCGAATGTACCTACTTTATTTGAAAAAAAAGTGGCAACCCTAATCGAGACAGACTGGATGTAAAAGGCAGAAAACTGAATGTTGTGGCGTGTAGGAGTCGATATCCAAAAGTTGAGCCGACTTCGTCAGCCGGAAAACTTGTTATGCCGGTGGTGGACCCGGTTGTCATTTGTTGGTTTGACAGTCAAGTCCAACAACCAGTTTTACCCAAGGTTATCGTAATATCTAGTAAGTACTAACCTGTTGAATGTCGCAAAAAACGCGCGAAAACGCTCCCAAAATCGACGAATTTATGAGTAACGTTTTTTCAGAAAAACAAATATTTTACCGTTAAACCGATAGCTACACCGTACAAAATTCCTCCATGGGTACTGAAGACACTTGTGGCATTGTGTCTTATGTTCCCCCGTAGGAACTTAATGAAATTTAAGATAACTGGGTTGTCTTAGTCGCTACATTTATGATACTAGCATTCAGCTGCATCTGGTAAGACTTACGAGCTATGGATGCTACTTACCTTTTTTCTTTTATCTTCAAATAATATCCCCCGGTCTGGAGCGAGAGTGAGGGGGGGAGGGTCAGACTTTTGCTGACCAAAACCCACCCAGCTTCCTTCTTTTGCCCGTCATGTTATGCTACTTACCCTAGTAGTGACTTCTCGCAGCTTTCTATCAGCGTTTCTAGCATCTTGATCTGCCTCAGCCCTGAGTTGCGCGAGAGCGTTCCTGGTCCTCTCAGCATGACTCCTCTCCAGCGCGGCGCGTGTGGAGGCTGCAGCCGCGTGATGTTCAGAGCGGAGGCTTTCCACTGTCTTCGAGTGCTGCTGTTCTAGGCGTTGGATTTCCTGGGAATGTGGAGAAGTAGGTATTAGAATGTAGGCTGGAGCTTAAGTTTATTATTAAACCACCGTTGTTCGTAAAAACTCCTCTTTCTTTATGGACTTCGAACAACCAAGGGGGATAAACTTCGGAATACGCTCCGGGCGTCGGAAGCCCCTAGATGATGATGCTCAAGGTCGCCAAAAACGCAGGTCTGTAGACGGTTGTCTAATGACGACAGGCCGTGTTGACCGTACGTTCATGAAGCACGCGCTCTTCAAAGAGATGCTAGTAAAGCAGAGGGGCTTGCCAGGGCCACTGTCTGCCGGGGTTGTGGGTTATTAGAAAGAGATACCGCGGCTCCCCAACACAAAGGGCAAAAAAAGGAACATGGGTGGGATTTAGTCAATAAATTTCTGAGACTTCCGCTCCGCCCAGAGCTAGAGAAGTTATTTGATGATTTCCCACAAGAAAAGAAAGGGATCACAGATTTGATTGCATGGTTTTAATTTCAACTTGGTACCTCTGCACGTTCCCAAGATAAGGGATCTTGACAGACAGACGGACAATAATGTGATCCTATAAGGGTTCCATTTTTCCTTTTGAAGAAAACCCTAAAAACATACAAAATATCTTTGATTATTTTTCCGACCCAAATATCGACCAATAGAATTGCACCATTCGACGTCACGTGGTACAACCTACATGGTATTTTACTGATAATTTTTTGAAAATTTTCTCTGGTCGTTGCTATGCATAAAAAACAAAACATGATCCAGTCAAATTAACCACACGTCAAACTGACAGGTTGAATTCAATTGTGAAAATTGGAGATTTTGCATGAAAATGAGTCGATTTGGAGTTTGTGCAATTCTATTGGCCGACATTTGGGACGGAAAAATAATCCCCCGAATACCACACGAGCTTCAAAATTATCTGGCATTTCCCGATAGGTTCCCTGCAAACAAATAAAATCGTTCATTTGTTTGCAACGAACCTATCGGGAAATATCCGATAATTTTGAAGCTCTTGTGGTATTATAAGTGAAAATAAATTAAGGAAAAGAAACAGTTGCTACCAACCTTAAGATACCTCTCCTCCTTCTCTTTCCCGCTGACAATTTCCCTTTCAAGCAGCTCCTTCAATCGATGCACCTCAAGCTTCAAGGCTTCCTCCCTCGTCTCCACTTTTTGCAGCTGAAGAGTCAGCGACTGGACTGAACGCTGCTGCTCAGTGACTAATCCTCGCAGTTGCTGGAGTTCCGCTACTTGGGCTGGTGACGGCTTTGGGTCAGATTTGAGTTGCTCTACTGTTGCTGTGAGCTGTGGCAAAAAGATTGACGGAGATAAATAAATTAGAAGGTATTTTGGTGACTAGCTGCTGGATACGAAGAATAGAAGATAATTAAAACGGAGCAGTTAGTTGATTTGCTTGTCGCAATTGTGCCTAATAAATATTTTTTCAATTAATTTCCTCGAAAACTAGCTCTTAGTGCACTACAATTAGGTTCAAATTTCACACGCGTGCTTTTTTCTTATTTATCGCAACAAGGGCTTTCTTTTTTTCTGTTTCATCATGGAATAAACAACTGTTCAAATCCCCATAGCCAGTAGTGTTTTTTTTTTAGTAAGGAGGGGCTTGCTATTAAGGCCTTTATAGTTATTATGCGTTTGACAGTATATCACAAATAAATATGATCAGTATAAAATAATTTGCTTATAACAACAAATTGATGTTTATTTGAGTTCCAAATTCAAAAATTGTTCGAATATCTTATTTTAAATCTATTTGGTGCAATCTTGAGATACACACCGCCCAGTACTGCGTGACCGTTATAAAAGTGTACGTGATGTGTCTAAATGTCTATGGGTCAATCTAACTTTTACCTTCCTTTTTTTTTCTCAGTTTGATACTTTTTGTGTTAATTACTTGAATTGTGTCTTTTGTTGCATCAACTAAATGATTTATCTATACTATATGGCTATGAAGTACTAGGCTTTTTTTTTTTTTTTTTTTTTTTCGGGTGGGAAATCATCCAATGACTTCCCCCGCTCTGGGTGGAGCGGGGGGGCATGTCAGACTTGTACTGACTAAAACCCACCCATGTTCCTTCTATTGCCCTTTACGTTCCGAGGCCGCGGTATCTCTTTCGAACAACCCGCAACCCCGGCAGGCGGAGGCTCTGGCAAGCCCCTCTGCTTTGCTGACTCTCTTTGAGGCGCGCGTGAAACACGAACGCGCCGTCGACACGGCCTGTCGTCAATCGACGGACGGACGGTGAACTACCCATTGCTCACCGCCCACAGGCCCGCATCTACGGTGGCCGGAAGTCGTCTCGCGGCGCCCGGCGCCCTGGGCGTCTCCCGCGGCGGCTGGGTTGGGCAGATGTTCTCTCCCTCAAACGCCCGGCCACCTCCTTTGCTAGCATTACTGCTTCGTAGAAGGTGGTGACCGCTTCCCATTCCCTCTCGCTCCGGACCATGGCCTGAACCAGGGCCGGACGCGAGAGATCGCCGCCGCCGATCGCCTCCACGAGGGCACGGCGGTGCTCCGCCCCGCGCTGGGCAGACCGCCACTGTGTGCTCCACCGTGTCCTCCGGGCGATCGTCACAATGGTGACACCCGGGCGCTTCCTCCCGCCCGATGATGTGCAGGAACCTCCCGAAACTTCCGTGTCCGGTGAGGACCTGCGTCAGGCGGTAGGTGAGGACGCCATGACGCCTCTCCAGCCACTCCTCAAAGAGGGGACTTACCGCCGCTATTGTGGCGTGCCCTGCACGGGGTTGCGACAGTCGCTCTCTCCATGCCACCATGAGATCGCACCGGAGGTCTGCCCGCCGAGCGGCAACTTGCCGTGGCAGCGGGTTTTCCCCCCGGTGTAGTGCCTCCGCGCGCCACTCAAACAGGCGCGCGAGGACTATCGCCTCCAGATCCCACGGTGGCAGTCCGGCAAGGAGGCTCGCTGCCTCGCCGGAGATCGTGCGGTAGCCCCGGACAAGCCGTATGGCCACCACCTTTTGGGGCGCGTTCAGGTAGTGGGCGGCGCGCCGCCCTAAGGAACGCGCCCATACCGGGGCCCCGTAAAGGGCCATGGACCGCACGACTCCGGCATAGAGCCTACGGCAGGAGGCGTTTGGCCCCCTCAGATTGGGCAGGAGCCGCTTGAAAGCAGCCCCCGTCCGCTCGAGTTTGGGAGCCAAACGTCGAAAGTGTTCGACGAAGTTCCACCGGCTGTCGAGGACGATTCCCAGGTACTTCATCGTCGACCCGACGCCGATGCGAACCCCTCCTACCGTCAACTGGGATCCCGACGGTGGCGTGTTTCCGCGGCCATGAAAAACCATGGCCTCGGATTTGTGCAAGGCCACCTCGAGACCCAGTAGCCGGATCCTCTCCGCGACTATCGCAACCCCGCGTGTCATATTGTCGGCCGCCGCCTGGAAGTCGGCCGCCGCCTGGAAGTACTAGGCTTACAGAAACATGCAGATCTTACCTCCTTATTATGTTTGTCAGCCTCCCTCGACCTCTTCTCCAGCTCCCTCATCTTCCACTCGCAGTCCGCCAACATCCGCTCTGCCCTCGCGGCGGCCTGCGAGCGCGCCGCTTCGTGAGCAGCGCGCCATTTTGATGTACAGGCTTCCGCGGCTGCTAAAGCCTTTAAACATTGGTTGGTAATGAGTAAGTGGCATTTAAATTATGCAAATGTAAAAAACGGTCAAGAGCTAGTCATACTCGCGCACCGAGAGTTCCGTTCAAACTTACAACATAAACAGCCTCATCTTTTGACTGCGTAGACTTAGAGGGTTGATTTTTTCACAGCACATATTGACCACAAACTTGAGTATATGGTTTTAATTTCAATTGAGATTCCTCTATGCGTTCCCGAGATAAAGGGTCTTGTCAGACAGACAGATGGACAATAAAGTGATCCAATAAGGGTTCCGTTTATTCCTTTTCAAGTACGAAAACGTAAAAATACGGTAGAACATAGAACCTCTTCTATTTTTGAAGTCAGTTTAAAAGTACAGACAATTTTCAGTATCTTATTTATAATTATTATAAACGCGAACGTTTGTGGGGATGAATTGATAGATGTTTGTTTGTCTTTCCTGCAAAAACTACTATACGAATTTTATTGAAACTTCACAGTTTTATAGCTACATCAAAATAGGATTTAGACTACTTATAATTTATAAGGATATAGTGAGCAGAAGCTAGTATTCTTTTCTTTTTTTCTTTCTAAAAAACTGCTCTAAGCTGTTGATAGATTATCTCACCTCCTGAGCCTTTTGCTCTTGTATAACCTTTTCCTGCTCTAGTCTGTCCTTGTCTCGCTCTAACGCGAGCAGTCACGGATATTGTGGGCATAAGCTAGTATTAAATAAATAAATCCTCAGCAGAAGACTGCTCTAAGCTATTGATAAATTATCTCACCTCCTGTGCCTTCTGCTCTTGTATAACCTTTTCCTGCTCTAGTCTTCGTCTCTTGTCCTTGTCTCGCTCTAACGCGAGCAGTCACGGATATTGTGGGCATAAGCTAGTATTAAATAAATAAATCCTCAGCAGAAGACTGCTCTGGCTAAACTGTTGATGAATTATCTCACCTCCTGTGCCTTTTGCTCTTGTATAACTTTTTCCTGCTCTAGTCTGTCCTTGTCTCGCTCTAACGCGAGCACTCGCGACTCGAGCTCTGCTCTCTGCCCGAGAGCATCCTCCAGCTCTGCGCGGATCTGACGGAGAGATTCATCTGGAAAGAGGAGAATAACTTGTTCATACAGGGGAAAATATTTTTCAGCTAACGAACAAGATACTGGTTATACAACTATGAAATAAACCAAGGCATTAAATTACGTCAGCGAATAGTTTGTTTTTTTCTTTTTGGGAACGAAGTTCCTTATCGCGCGTTGCGAAAGGGGACGCTAGACGGAAAAAATTAAGACCAAAAGTTGTAACGACACTTTTTGCTATAGTTGTAAGCCGTGTGACGTGCGCGTGTTTCTCTGTCTGTCTCTCATAGAAAGCAAGCCAGTTATTTTCGTTTCGTCTTTCTATTTCACATTGAACAGTGTGGTGTAGCGATGATTATTTTTGTTAAGTGTATACAGATTTTTTGTACATAATAAACAATAACTTCGTTCCATCTGGGAGTCCTTTGACACCTCTCAAGTTTTTTTTGTTTTGAGGTTTTATCTAATTAAACAGATATGCCAACCCCATCGTGCCTATTAACAGCAGAAAGTTAATAACATTCTTTATGCCTTTCTATATTGTGCTCACATAATTTATAGAAGCAACAACACACAATACGCAGGTGGTATCATTGATAACACCAGGCTAATTGCGGTAAAAAAAAAGCCATCCTTACTTCCTTACTATAATATTATAAAAGCGAAAGTGAGTTTGTTTGTTTGTTACCTCTTCACGCTTTAATGGCTAAACCGATTTTGATGAATTTTGGTACAGAGATAGTTGAGAACCAGGAGACGGACATAGGCTATTATTTTTTTTTAAAAAGAGTGGGATATGAGGGAGAAAGAGGGAAGAAACGGGAAAACTTAGCGTTGCTATTACAAATCAATAAGGCGCTACCGAATTTAACGCAAGCGAAGCCGCGGGCAAAAGCTAGTTTAGTATTTAAAAATAAACCGCCCAAGTGCGAATCACACTCGCGCACCGACGGTTCTTAAAACTTGCGACATATGGGTTGATTTTCAGTTCCAAGGGGCCACAGATTGTAGCTCACTGTCCGTCCGTCTATTGACGACAGGCCGTGTCGACGGCGCGTAAGTGTTTCACGCGCGCCTCAAAGAGATGTCAGCAAAGCAGAGGGGCCTGCCAGGGCCACCGCCTGCCGGGGTTGCGGGTTGTTCGAAAGAGATACCGCGGCCCCGGAACGTAAAGGGCAATAGAAGGAACATGGGTGGGTTTTAGACAGTACAAGTCTGACACTCCCCCCCGCTCCGCCCAGAGCGGAAGTTATTTGATAATTTCCCCCCAAAAAAAAGAGGGTCACAGATTTGAGTATCCAGTATGTAACCAGTGGGCACCCATCTACAGACCTAGGCAAGCGTGGCTTAACTTAAAGATCGACCCGAGCATCAGCTATTAGCCACGAGCTTCTCAATCCGTATCCTTACTAATATTATAAAAGCGAAAGTGAGTTAGTTTCGTGTTCACGCCTAAATCGCTTAACTGATTTTGATGAATTTTGGTACAGAGATAATTGGGACCCTGGAGACGGACATAGGCTAAGGTTTTTTTTTTTTAAAAGTCAGAAATGACGGAGAAAGAGGGAAGAAAAGGGAAAACTTAGCATTGATATTACATTAAAATATAAGGCACAAGGGCAAAAATTGCGGGTAGCAGGTACCTGCAAATCAGGAAACGGGAACTGTTTTACCGAATTTAATGCGAGCGAAGCTGCGGGCAAAAGCTAGTTTCAAATAAATGGCTTACCATTCCGCCTGTGCAGCTGATCAGCTAGGTTTGAGGAGCAGGTCCTGGCGGCAGACAGCTCTTCCTCAAGGGATCGACTCCGCTGACGAATCAGCTCCGATTCTTTATAAGCTGACGCGAGCTCACATTTTAACTCTGAAATGAGAGAGACAGAAGTTGGTTATTTATTGAGGTGTAATTCATACCATGTGTGTTGGCATCTAAGCTTAACGGCGCGGTTGGCGCAGTGGCTGAGCGATCGACTGCTGTGTCGCGCATCGCGTGTCAATCCCCGCTCGCTACAAATTTATTTATTTATCCTTCTTACAACTATCATTACAGGCCTTAACCTAATGCGACAGTGAAGCTATCAACTAATAAAAATAAAGCTAAAAAATTAAACAATTTACATCAAATCTCTTAATTTCTAAGTACCTACCTAATTATACAAAACAAAATAAAATAACATATTTCTGCTTCCTTATGGTCTTACATAACTAACTATATTTAATAAAACTCTTGCGAAGTCACTCAAAGTGCACGAGAAAACATCCAATCGCTCGTGAAGTTCGTTTATAACGCGAATCGTTCTGCTGAGGGGTGTTTTCGCCAACAGATTGGTTCTGGCTACAGGAATGTTCAGTAGTTGCGGGCGTCGCCGCCTCCACACGTACCGGTCCGGCACGTTGAGTTTTAGGTGACGCAGCACTCCCGGGTTATGTGCTACTCCCCGCAGTAGCTTTACCACATACGTGGCGAGAGCAAATTCCCTACGCACCCTAAGCTCGTTATACCCTACCATACCCAGTACAAATAGTGTTGGGTACATTAGCGGATAAAATGGATATACTCCATACAATTTGCAAAACAAATGTCTCGTAAATTTGTTTTGAACCCGTTCCAACATGACACTGTATTTCTCTTCATGTGGATTCCAAATGACCGCACTATGTTCAAGATGGCTTCTGACTAGAGCGTCATACAGCACCTTGAGAGTGGCAATACTGGTAAACCCATTTGACTGTCTCAGCACGAAACCTAGGTTTCTGTAAGCCTTCTTACAGACCTTAACAACATGCTCGCGAAAGGTGAGTTCCGAAGTGAGGCATACACCTAGATCTCGTACTTGTGACACCCGTTGCAACGGCGCTGCTTCTACTTTGTACTGGTAGCGTATATTTTTGTATTTGTATAAATATTTTTGTATGACCTACAGGTAGTTGTTTCGGGTCTGGCTGTTTGTGTATGTGAGTTTACATTACAAGAAGTTGGTAGATTCGTCTCGTCTTTAAGTTGTGGTTGTTGTCTTGTTACGGTCTCTTAACTTTATGTAATTTTGTTGTATGTATATAAGTATTTATAGTTATTTATATTTGTATTATTTTTCTATTATCCTTTATTTTTGCTATCGCACCTACTGTGTTTTATCTCTGCATCACCCTAAGGCAAGGTAGACTGGTAGAAAATGCCTAAGTCATTAAGTCCGCCTTTGTAAATTTTTTACTTGTGCATAAAGTTTTAATAAATAAATTTTTGTAAACGCACCCACGATACACGAGAAATTACTAGTGTGGGGCAACGTTTTTTTTTTCAAAACAAACACACAAAGCTAAGGGGGGCGGGTTACTGTTGCTGCTAGTCTATGTCATCCCATTTGCTGGACATATGCCTCTATATACCATGGCTTTAAGTTAGTATGATCCAGGGTCAATGTGGACTACTGTTTGTTAGTTTTATCCCGCCATCTTCTACGAGGTCTACCGCGACTCCTTCTGGCTGTGTCAGGGGTCCAGAAATCCTTAAACCAACCTAGCCGCCGCGGTGGTCGGGCGCCGCCATCAGATCCGTTTTTTCTTTTGATGGACCTCAAAAATTCACGAACAGCTAGCCCCGGAACAACTATCTTTTTTTGCTTGCTATAATGCAATAGGTCCCAAGAATTCATGAACAATTTCATCACAAAATCTTCCGTAAAGTTATTTAATAGCGTGGGTCGATTCCGGCTGCATCAGTTATATTTAGTTCTGATGGAAACTTCGCGAATATATCTACTTTAATTACGGGAAGTTATAGAAAGATTCTTGCGTCAAAAACATCCTTGTATCATCTTTCAAACTTGTCTGGTTTTAGTTTTGGATAGTTTTATCTATACGCTGTTTTACTTGATGGAGTCATATTTGTATAGTTTTATAATGATAAATGATGTTCATTTTGCAAGTAGGTTTTCACAAACACTTTTACACGTCATTTTTTTTTTAAACTAGATGAGGCCGGTGTTTCGTACCCGACTACTCTGAGAAGAAACAGCCGAAACAAACTCAGAGGTCATAGTCTCTTTTAAGGTCCAGACAAAATAATCTTGGTCAACTTACATGAGGACTATGCAGATAGTGTCTGAAATGGTCTTTTTAAGAAAGCACTACACAGATAATATATAGGGTCCGTACCTCAATAAAAAAGGTACCCATATTGGAACACTTTGTTGTCCATCTGTCTGTCTATCAAGACCCTTTATCTCAGGAACGCGTAGAGGTATCGAGTTGACATTAAAACATTAATACTCATGATGCCGTGACGTCAGATAGGGGAGAATGGAAGAAGAAAACGTGTTGCACCGACCCCAAATAGAATGGGACAAGGGCAGGAAAATGATGATGATGATACTCAACTAAACCATAAAAAAAACCTCGAAGTCTATGCAGTCAAAAGATATGGCAGTTTATGTCGCAAGCTTGTATGAGACCCTCGGCGCGCGAGTTTGATTTCGTTTAAATATATAATTTGTGTACAATCCTCACAATATTGACGGCACGGTTGGCGCAGTGGCTGAGCGATTGACTGCTGCGCTGCGTGTGGCGGGTTCGATCGCCGCACGGAACAAATATCTGTAAGACCTACAGATAGTTGTTCCGGGTCTGGCTGTTTGTATATATGTGAGTTTAATTGTTTGTAAACGCACCCACGATACAGGAGAAATTCATAGTGTGGGGCAATGCTTATAAAAAATAGAAAGAAAAGAATATAACTTTTGTAGTTATGTGTTGACATATTTTGTTGGTTTTTTTTTTGGGGTGGGTAATTATCAAATAACTTCCCCCGCTCGGGGCGGAGCGGGGGGGGGAGTGTCAGACTTTTACTGACTAAAACCCACCCATGTTCCTTCTATTGCCTTTTACGTTCCGGGGCCGCTGTATCTCTTTCAAACAACCCGCAAATTTTGTTGGTATTGACTTATTTTTTAACAGCTTTTTTTGCTGTTCTTTTTTTACTGAATTTGTTTTGTCCAGTGTGAGTCCAATAAACTTCTTTCTTTTTTTTGTGTAAAAACTAACAAATTATGTAAACTAGAAGTATTTAGAAGAGTTACTTAATGAGAAAGAGTTGAAATGCGGTAATTATTATTAATAAATTAAATATATGAATTCACTTTCTCTGGCAAAGCGTGTCAAATGACAAATTTCACTTTTTGTCGTTAATAATCATTTTACAATGACGCCAACCTTTCTTGTCGTTGAATAAGTTTGAAAAAAATCATATGAATATACTTGCTGGCGCCCACGGCTGCGCCCGCGTGATAGAACAAAAAAGTATCCTATGTGCTATTCCAGACTATAATCTACCTCTGTGCCAAATTTCATCAAGATCCGTTCAAACGTTTTGACGCGAAAGAGTAACAAACATCCATACATCCTCACAAACATTCGCATTTATAATATTGGTAGGATTGTCGGCATTTGTTTTTCTTGTTGTTGTATTTAATCACAATGGATTTTTAAATTATCAATTATTATTTTTAAAGTTTTAAGTTAACTATTTGAATTTCAATGCCTAAAAACCCGCCTATTCAAACAATGTGTCCTGCCAACGATGACCTACAGTGCCGAGACACAAAGGAGACTGTCCTCATAATACGAGTTCTACAAAGGGCCATCCATGCTATATTTAAGCTTAACCCTTTTGTACAAAGTGCGGAACTCCGAAATTCATCGTTGGACAAAAGCCTAGGAAGTCGGGGACAGGGCGATACTCCTAAAGTAGAGTTGGGCATCTGGCTAGACGTGGAGATGACCGATGGAGTAAGGCTGTGCCAAATGGTGACCAAGGTTGGGCCTACGAAGCCAGGGCCCTCAAAAAGCGAGTTGGGTTGACGATACAGTCAAAATCCCGGGAAACAGATGGATGAGGGACGCACTAAACACAGCGGAGTTGCAGAAGAAAATGGAGGCCTATACCGGGTTGGAATGATGAGGGAACTTAAGTAAAGTTAAAAAAAGGACAATAAAACTGAACCACTTATGTTCAAATCAAACTACGTTAAAAGTTAAAATAAGCTTGCAGCCATGCGATCCAATTTAGATAATCGTAATTTGACATTCGATGAGCGAACAAGAAACATGGCGGCCATTTCGAATTCCGAACGTTCTTGACAATTTGTTTGACAGTTGCGGCTTGGGACGCCATTTTGGAAGATTAATAGCTCAAATGAAAGATAAAGATGTTAATAAAAGAAATGTGTTCTTATTTGTGGTGATTGGTCAAATGGGGATTAATGTAGAGTAGATTTTAAATAAATTATGTTTTTGTAATTGAAAACATAGTGACTTCAATTTAAAACTGATAGAATAGAACACACCAAAATTTAAACTGTTTTACAGAAATTGCTAATTCTTGGGTTATAATGACGGTCTTATCGCTGATAGCGAAATCTTCCAGACAACCTTTGTATGGACTGTCCGAATATAAAAATACAACAGGAGGTAGTCAATGGTGTACCATTAATGTAGTACTACACAAACAATCAAAATGAAGTTAATAATTATAATAATTAAATACATACATATTACCTATTTATTTAACATGTGTTTTATATTTAGATGTGGTAGACCAATAGGATAGGTGTCAAACATTGATTGAGAATAATTCAATGATAATGATTTGCAACTAAGGTTTTAAAAGCAACGAGTGACTGAGCTTGTCTTACTGACAACGGCAATTCGTTCCATAAACAGACAGCCTGAACCGTGAAAGACTAGTCCTAAACTAACTGATGTATTTTGGAACGACTCGTTGGTGTAGTGGTGTCCGCTCGACTGCTGAGCACGACGTCTTGGGTTCGATCCCCACGTCAGGTAAATGATTATTGGGTTTTTTCATCGGAATCAGGAATTTTTCAGTATTAGCCGGGGTCTGGATTTGAGTCCGGTTTATGGTAATAGTCGCTACTTCTGTGGGACTTGAAACACTACGCTATCTCGCTTGCTGCGAAAAAACTTATTAGAATTTTTAGACATTAATTTTGTTTTCTAAAGTTACTAAAATGTAAGCTCATTATTTCTTAATTTAAAAGATAATTTTTAATATTGTTGCCCTCTGAATAAACCTATTGTCGTCTCAGTGAGACCAACACTTTGAGAGATATGATTATTTTTTGCATAGTAGGTAAATAGATAATATCTCAAAATGGCTGCCAAAAAGCGGGGAAGTAAATTAGACCTAATTTTGTAGCGTAATAGTATATTAAAACACTCGTTACATAAGTATCTAGAATATAAAAAACTTATTTTATGTTCCATGTTACAAAACTAATCTGAGACATTTTCCCGCTCTCCCAAGACTCTGTAGGCATTACAACGAATTGGAAAAACAATTTAGCTTGGATATAACCCTCCCCATAATTATAGACAAAAAGAATTTCACCACTATAATAATAGAACAACGATTATGATTATAACTTTTATGTGAATCAATTTTAATTCTATTCTTATATTCAACTAGCTTTTGCCCGCGACTTCGTCCGCGTGGCATAGTTACTTTGGGCTAACGCTAACCTGCCTGATGATCGAAAAAGAAATATCTCTCTCCCCTTTTATTACCTCTTTCTCCCCCTTTTCTCACTTTTTTTAGCCTATGTCCAAACTATCTCTGTATCAAAATTCATCAAAATCGGTTTGGCCATTTAGGCGTGAAGACGTAACAAACAAACAAACTCACTTTCGCTTTTATAATATTAGTAAGTATAAATGCGAATGTTTGTGAGGATGTATGGATGTTTGTTACTCTCTCACGTCATTTAAACGGCTGAACCGATCTTGATGAAACTGGGATGGCACAGAGGTAGATTATGCTCTAGAATAACACATATGATACTTTTTTTTCGATATCACGCGGGCGAAGCCGCGGGCGCCAGCTAGCATAACATAAACCAACCAAAATCGATTACTTTTGTTAGATTCCTCCACCGATTTCCGGAACTAAATCTATATTAGTGGTTGACAGATTGTCATGCTCACTTAATGTCTCGTTGATGGTGGCGGGTGTGTCGGGTCATTTAGCTCCCTTCAAAATGGTCGAGCTGAATGGGGCTGATCCATACGTCATGTTCGTGAACGGGCGCTGTCAGTTGGTCATCTTTTAGCTACCACGGTTCATTTTTAATTTATTTAGATTTTTAATTGGATTTTGCTTTTTATTTACTCTTTCTACATCGTTCTCACATATTTGTTTAATCTCAACATGAATGATGTAAATACGATTTTGTAAAAATATTATAATTTAAAAGAGTATCCATGGAGTTTCTTGCCCATTCTTCTCTATAGTGATCAATCACTTTAGATGGGTAACTACAGTACTTTCACAAGTTATTGTGCCTTGTGACCGGGACTGTAGCTTCATTTTGTTTCTTGACATACAAGAGTGCCTGTAATGGTCTAATTGAAATAAATACTTTGACTTATTCCTTCTTTTTTTGGAAGTCAGTTTCTTTTTTGCATAAAAGTATAATCCATTAAATTACTTCTTTGATAACATTTCTTGAATTGCGGGGTAAAAACACTCGAACGAACTATAGTTAATTTCGCAACGCCCCAAAGCCGTAGGTATAGACTTTGTTTCTTCAATCCTGGCACATCGCCAGGCGTTCCCAACTTTCTTCAAGTCGGCGTGGGTCATTATACATTGCATCGTGTGTCATTGTGACTCATTTCTTAGTACACTGATGAGACTTTTTATTCTTTGTTTACGGACATCGTCTTTTCTTCGAATTTATTGTTAATTTTTTCCGCGATTGAAATTGTATATTTTGAATCAATTGAGGAAATTTTGTCTTTGCGGCCGAGGCGGAATTCACACAGGAGCCATTAGGCGAGGGTGTTATAGAGCCGAGAAAACTATTTTTCAATACACTTCCTCAATACGTGGGTCTTATTACGCTACGATTAGGTTCGATTAGGTACAGGCATGTAATTAAAAAAAGGAACTCACGTTCAATCTCCTGATCCTTTTCTTCAATCTCCTTCCTATAGGCTGAGAGGACTTCCCTCGCCCTTTCAGCCTCATCGCATCTGGTATCAGCTAGTTCTGTTAACGAGGTAACTTGCGACTGGAACTTCGATTCTTGAGATACTAAGGTTTTCCTGAAAAGAAAGAGACAATGTTTTAGTTAGTTGAGTGACCCGTTTTGAGAGACAAACAAGATCGAAATTTGATGAGCAATGGGTTGGGATTAGAACAGATGCATTCTTACGAACTTTGACTTTCGAAATTATAAATAACTAGCTTTTGCTCGCGGCTTCGCCCGCGTTAAATTCGGTTTAACACAGTTCCCCTTTCCTGATTTGCAGGTACCTGCAACCTGTAGTTTTTGCCCTAGCGCCTTATTTATTGTCATAGCAATGCTAAGTTTTCTCTTTTCTTCCCTCTTTCTCCCTCATTTTTCACTTTTTTTTAAAAAGGTTAGCCTATGTCCGTCTCCTGGTTCCCAACTATCTCTGTACCAAAATTCATCAAAATCGGTGTAGCCATTAAAGCGTGAAGAGGTAACAAACAAACTCACTTTCGCTTTTATAATATTACTAGCTTTTGCCCGCGGCTTCGCTCGCGTTAAATTCGGTAGCGCCTTATTGATTTGTAATAGCAACGCTAAGTTTTCCCGTTTCTTCCCTCTTTCTCCCTCATATCCCACTCTTTTTAAAAAAATAATAGCCTATGTCCGTCTCCTGGTTCCCAACTATCTCTGTACCAAAATTCATCAAAATCGGTTTAGCCATTAAAGCGTGAAGAGGTAACAAACAAACAAACAAACAAACTCACTTTCGCTTTTATAATATTAGTAAGGATTAGGGAAGTAAGGATATAACACTAACAATTCATAAATTATATTACAAATAAATAAAGCAACTATAAAATAGTCAATAAATAAATCTAAATATCCTTCTTCCGACTAATATTATAAAAGGAAAGTTTGTGAGTATGGATGTATGTTTGATCCTCTTTCACGAAAAAACTACTGAACGGATCTTGATGAAAGGCACAGAGGTAGATTATAGTCTAAATTAACACATAGGATACTTTTTTATCATCACACTGACGAAGCCGCGGGGCGCAGATAATAATATTATAAATGCGAATGTTTGTGAGGATGGATGGATGTATGGATGTTTGTTACTCTTTCATGTCAAAACGGCTGAACGGATCTTGATGAAATTTTGCACAGAGGTAGATTATGGTTTGGAATTACAAAAAAATGTCGAATTGAGAACCTTCTCCTATTTTTGAAGTCGGTTTAGAACGTAATCTCTTTTATCAAATCTCTAGGTTGTTAAATTTCGAAAGACCACAAATACACTGAATTTAATTTAAAATCATCATCCATTCTTAGACCTAAAATTAGACCATTTAATACTCTACTTGAAACATCTAGGCAGACTGGCCTAATCCTGTTTACGCCTGAGTTTCAGCCTGGAGTTATTTATCGACGTCAGGAGCATCTGGTAATCTTTGCGGTTATTGTTTTGTAAATTTAGAATGGAATTATTATGCGGGCTATAGACCTTCGTAGCAGATTGGCTAAGAATTATTTGAAGATATGTAGCTTTTGCTATATTTGCTAAGTGAGTTTGTTTGTTTGTTACGTCTTCATGCCTGAATGGCTAAACCGATTTTGATGAATTTTGGTACAGAGATAGTTGAGACCCTGGAGACGGACATAGGCTATTTTTTTAAAGTGAGATATGAGGGAGAAAGTGGGAAGAAAAGGGAAAACTTAGCTTTGCCATTACAATATGTAAGGCGCAAGGGAAAAAACTACAGGTAGCAGGTACCTGCAAATCAGGAAGGGGAACTGTGTTACCCCGAATTTAACGCGAGCGAAGCCGTGGGCTTAAAAGCTAGTAATTTATAATATTATACAATAAAAGTCTAAAATAAACGTTTATTTTATTTCATTTTCGCAACGCGTGTTGTTTGCCTAAAACATTGTATAAACTATAAATATAACAATAGTCACGTATTTTAGAGGAAACTATATTAATAATATACTTAGTTCTGTTAAGTTTATTTATTTTAAGTATTGGCGACACGACTAGCGCAGTGACTGAGCGATCGACTGCTGCGCTGCTTGTTGCGGGTTTGATCACCGCACGGAACAAATATTTGTATGGCCTACAGATAGTTGTTCCGGGTCTGGCTGTTTGTGACTGTGAGTTTAAATGTTTGTAAACGCACCCACGGACAAAATCCTAGTGTTTTTTTTATTGTGGTCGGGATGACCCGCTTTCCGAACTTTAAATGACGCACCGGAGTTGATACTGGCAAACTCAACTCAAAGCATTTATTTCCACCGTGAAGAAACTCCTCTGCCGCGGCAAATCACCGCTCAGCGGACAGACCTCCGGTGCGATCTCATGGGGGCACGGAGAGAGCGACTGTCGCAACCCCGTGCGGGGCACGCACGCCACAATAGTGGCGATAAGTTCCTTCTTTCAAAGCCCATTCCGAAGCGTTTATCTCTATGGAGAAGAATGGGCAAGAAACTCCATGGACAGTCATTTAATAGTACATTACGATATTAGTGCGTTAAGATGGTTATAACATGCGAGTCGGAATTTCAGCCCGAGCCGTAGGCGAGGGCGTAATTGAGCCGAGCATGTTATAACCAATACGCACGTATATCGTACGACGTTTTTTAACACATTTGCGAGGAAACAGAAAAAATAAACATTTTAAATAAACTCAATCTGTGAATGCACATTGTTGCTTCCCGCCGTTTTAACAGCGAGCTAGCGCTGCCTAGGCCTACTTTCGAATTAGTTCGAAATTTGAATAGCAACAGCGCTAAGCGACAAAACCCTTTATATAAATTAAATTTAAAAAAAAAGAAAAAGAATAGCAACAGCGCGCTGCTCACTAGCTGGAGTAGTGCGGCGCGGGGCGATCAGTTCCAAATTTGAAATGGCAAATAATACTGTTACGGAATTTGTATGGACTATAACTTAACTATTTGCTTTGGTAACACACGCGTTTTTTATGACCCTCTTTACATATTTAAAACCGGTGGAATTACATCAGCTTTACGAGCAAGGGTGTTAAAAATATTTTTAAGCTATTGCATAGCTTCTATCGCGGGCCTTGAGCGTGGAGGCCGAATCCAGAAATTTCGTAACGAAAAACCTAACAAGAAATTTCATTACGAATACGGTCAGTTATTTCAATCATGATTCCTATGTTCTATTAGCGTGTTTGGTAGAGAATCGGATAGTCAAACTACATTTCTGTGGATCAAGACCAAGGTCTTGTTTTTTCTTTTTGCGACTTCTTTTCATTGGGAGTACTTTTTAAATATTATATTTAGTTTTTTTTATTTATTTATTGCATAAGTTTTTTTTTGTATAACTTGTGTTTTGTTTTGTATTGTATAAGTTGATAAAAAATGCTATGCAATAGCTTTACCGCGGCAGGCCCCGAGTGCCACACGTATTTTTTTGTTTACAAAATAATGGTTACTTCTTTCATGTTGAGACTAACGTCCCGTCAAAAGAAGAAAACATTGATGTGGCTTAAGTGTCATTATTTATGCAAATGTCATAAGCGCACGAGTATTTTCAATAGTTATCATCCTATGCTACTTCCTACTATAAATTATTATACTAGATTAATTAAAAATATTATAAACGCGAAAGTTTGTATGGATGTTTGTTACTCTTTCACGTCGAAACGGCTGAACGGATCTTGATGAAATTTGGCACAGAGGTAGATTGTAATGTCGAATAACGCATAGGATTCGGGTATGGGATAGTGACAAAAAACAGAAAAGGGGAACTGTGTTACCCCGAATTTAAAGCTAGTAATAAAATAAACTGTCCAAAGCGAAACTCTCGTTTACAATATTTTTCTTACAAATCTTTATTATAAAACATAAACATTTCATCTTAATATTGCGGACATTTTACGACTAACAAATCAAGAAAGCTTGTTTCGTAATATCTTTACTTCGAGAGCTTTATTTATGAAGATTATATTATTATATGCATAGAAAAACTAGAGCATTGGAAGATTGACGATGTCTTAGCGTTATTTAGATAATACTTTTCATGTATTGTTTAACCGTAATTGATATTTCTTACAATCTTAACAAAGTATTGGGAAAGTAAAATTAAAAAAAAAACTTAAACTCTCTTCTACTTCGCATTAAACAGTGTGGTGTCGCGACGATTATTTTTGTTGAATGTATACAGGTTTTTTGTACATAATAAATAATAACTTCGTTCCATCCGGGTGTCCCTTGACACCTCTCAAGTTTTTTTTTTAAGTTTTCTATGAGAAAGAGAGACAGACAGAGAAAGACGCACACGCCGCCGCACGGTTTACAACTATAGCAAAAAGTATCGTTACAACTTTTGGTCTTAATTTTTTCCGTCTAGCCCCCTTTCACAACGCGCGATAAGGAACTTCGTTCCAACACTAAAAAGTGGAAAATACGTCCCTGCAGCACTCGCTACTGGGTAAAAAATACCACAGAGTACCTAAATCACGTGATATTTTTATAACTAAACATTGTGGCAACTCACGACTTTAAGTACCTTCTGGCCAATAGTTAACACGCGCGTGCATCAACGGGCGACCACTTCGCGCGTTTTGTTTGGCGACAACGGATGTGTAAAGTGAGTATGGGTGAAAAATACCCGGTAGCGACGGTTCTTGTTACATTTTTTTTTCGTGTTCTTGGTTATTTTATTTCGTTTTAGAGTTGGTTCATGATGAGTGACTGACAGATCGAATTATAGAAGAATGTGTAGAACAAGAAGATAGTGAAGAAGAAAATGTGTCAGAAATAGAAGATTTTGAGGAGCATAGTGATCATGAAAGCGGAACAGAGCAAGAAGCAAGTGATTGGCTCCTCATTGTCGGAAGAGAGTTTTCCTTCGAATTTACATATTTAGAATACTGAAGATGAAGAATATTTAGAGGATGTACCGCTGAAGTACTTGAGTCGAGGTCGTTTATTGTAAAAGAACTCGCTGGCAAGTTACGAACAAGATCCCATAACATTATATTTCAATCGCTGGGACCGATTGGCGAAGGCAGATCTTGTTCATCTATGTTAGAAGCCTGGAATCTTATTTTTCCGGAAACGTGTTAACTAAAGATAATCCAGTATGCTAACATTTATATAGAATAGCTAGTCTAAAAGTTTTCAAGAAAACTCGGTTGTAAAAGTACAGATATCGTCGAACTTAGAGCTCTTTAGGGATTACTTTACACACACAAGCACACCCTCAGCTTCACGATCGTCCACATCTGCAGAAGGCCGAAAAACTAGGATTTCTTGTTAATTGTGTTCCAAAAGAATATGCCGTGAGCATATGACCCCAATTTGTGGCAATTGTTATGTCAAAGCAAAATAGTTAGATTAGGTACAAGTTTTTGAAACATAATGTTTGACGATAATTTTCTCGATGTACATTTCATATAAACAGTATTTTTTATTGTTGTTTTGGTAGAGTATAAGGTCGATTTATAATTTTTGATCTCAATTTCACGTAATACCGAAGAAAATTTTTTTTTTTGTTGATTTTTCTAATACTATGAAGAATTTTTGTAAAATTTTGTATTTTTTTTAGGATTAGCTATAATTTGAAATAAATAATAATTAAAACTTTAAATTTTATTTTATTTATTAAATATTGGTATCAATAAACTAAATACACCATCATAGATTTTAACGCAAACTTATTTTCCAAGGTAATGTCATTTAAATTATGTGGTATTTTTTACCCGGTAGCGAGTATTCGTGCATGTAAACACCTAGCGAGTACCGCCGGGTTAAACAGTCGGTGACTTTTGTTTTTTTGTAATCTACTTTTATTTCAGTTTTTTTAAGTTATGGTATGATGATATCACACACAAATTGTTATCGAGGATTCATTTTCCATTGCTACTAAAAGATATAAGCATATCATACACATATATCAGAAGAAAAAATATGTATTACTAGCTTTTGCCCGCGCTTCGCTCGCGTTAAATTCGGGGTAACACAGTTCCCTTATATCACCATACCATAGCGTGAAGAGGTAACAAACAAACAAACTCACTTTCGCTTTTATAATATTAGTAAGGATAGAAGAATAGCTTTTGCCCGTGGCTTTGCTCGTGTTAAATTCGGGGTAACACAGTTCCCCAGTTGCGCCTTATTGATTTGTAATAGCAACGCTAAGTTTTCCATTTTCTTCCCTCTTTCTCGCTCACATACCACTTTAAAAAAAAAAATAAAGATATTTTTTTGTGTTAATTCCTGCATTGTGTCTTTTGTTGCATCAAATCCTCATTGCGAATGTTTGTGAGGGTGGATGGATGTATGGATGTTTGTTACTCTTTCACGTCAAAACGACTGAACGGATCTTGATTAAATTTGGCACAGAGAGGTAGATCTGATATTGTTTTTCTTGATTTTTTGTCTTCATTTTGTGTTTTCAGTGTGTACATAAACAGTTAAATAAATACATAAAGACATACTGTCTTTGTGTTTATTGTGTTTAAAAGGTCACTTACTGGCTGTTTACTTGTCTAAACTCATTAACCTATAATCATTTTTAGAAAAAAGTATTTCACTAAAACGAACTCTGTAAACTTTCTTTGTTTCAAATTTAGAACACGCATGACTCATTACGTGCGTCAAACAGCCAATATGGCGACCTTGAAACGTCAAAAATGCGCGCGAAAATAAATATACTGTGTTTAAGTCTGTAATTTGTTCACAGTATGTTGTTATTTGATACTGTAAATATTGTAAGTAACTATTTTTTGAATACTTAAAGGTTATTGTACTAAAAGAAGTGTGGTGTTCACTTATACTTCCAAATTCTGATTCTGAAAGTTTACCTATGATATCCATCATAGGTAAACTACTACTACATACATACTTCAAGCACAAAATACAGAAGCGGACTTAATGCCATAGGCATTTTCTACCAGTCAACCTTTGGGTGATGCAGAGAGTAACAGTGGTAGGTGTAAAACAAAAAACAAAAAATAAAAATAAAAAATAATAATTACAAACGAAGGGATACAATGATTCTTTAATATGTCCTGGGCGTCGGGTGCCGCGAGACGACTCCCGGCCACCTTAGACGCGGGTATGTGGACGGTGAGCAATAGGTAGCTCACCGTCTGTCGTTCTAGTGACGACAAGCCATTGTAAGATCTTCACACATTATGGAATGCAAATAAAGATATGAATATGAAATATCAATGTCTATGGTATTAAGTCCACCTCTTTTCTGCTTGAAGTGTAAAGCAACCCCAAGAGGTACGACGCGACCGTTATGAGCGTCTCTCTTTCTCACACGGCGGTGGCATGGCAAGCTAGGCTATTATTTTCGTCTTCCCCCTCTTTTGTTTAGGCATGGCAAATAATTTAATAACTTGCCCCGCTCTGGGCGGAGCGGGGGGGGGGAGTGTCAGATTTGTACTGACTAAAACCCACCCATGTTCCTTCTATTGCCCTTTCATTCCGGGGCCGCGGTATCTCTTTCGAACAACCCGCAACCCCGGCAGGAGGCGGTGGCCTTGGCAGGCCCCTCTGCTTTTTTGGCATCTCTTTGAGGTCTCCCCGGCCTATCTCTAGCTATTCGTTCGTGAAATGAAACACCACAGACTACCTACAGTACTGTCTCTCCTACTTTAAATCCATCCAAAGGTTGTCTTGAAAAGATCGCTTTTAGCGATAAGTCCGCATTGTGTCACCCTATTTATAAGTTGTATTCTGTTATTCTTGTCATTTGTATGGTGTACATAATTAAGAATATTCTTTCTATCTATTTATCTTTTCCCCATTTTTATAAGTGTTAAATAAATAAATATCAACGAATGACATCCGTGACCAACGGCTTTGACAGACATTGCTGTGAATTATTTGTCCAGAGGTTGTTTAACTACAACTGCCAAGATTTTCGCAATTTATCGACCGTGTAAATGCATGTAAATGCCGTTTATCCATTTAAGTGTAGTGAAGCAGAGATTTACGGAAATATTAACTATTGTTTATTCGCTGTAGCATAGTGCGGTTGACATTGACGACACGGTTGGCGCAGTGGCTAAGCGTTTGATTGCTGCGCTACGTGTCGCGGGTTTGATCCTCGCACGGAACAAATATTTGTATGACCTACAGATAGTTGTTCTGGGTCTGGCTGTTTGTGTTTGTGAGTTTAAATGTTTGTAAACGCACCTACGATACAGGAGGAATTCCTAGGGTGGGGCAACGTTTCTTTAAAAAAAATATATTAGGAAAATGTACCATTCCTCTTCAATCTGGAATGTTACCTCGATTTCTGATCATGACTGAAAGCCTTTAAGGCTTTACCCTGAATATCATAGCCGTATAGGATACCCACAGACATGTTTAGTTATGGGATGTATTACTATGAAGCGCTAAATATATGTTTTCATCTAATGTCACCCGGACCATGCTACAGCGAAAATAGTATTATAGAATTTTCGTAATCAAATCAAAATCATTTATTTCTATTAGACCATTACAGGCACTTTTGAATGTAAAAAAAAAACAAAATGTTAAAGCTACAGTCCCGGTCACAAGACATAATAACTTGTGAAAGTACTGTAGTTCAAAATGATGTTATTCTCATTTCAGTGATTACTTAAACTCATCTACACTATTTTGAGGAGCTCGTGACTAAATAAATAGTAGCCGCCCGGGTCGATCTTTAGGTTAAGCCGCGCTTGCCTAGGTTGGTCTGTGGATGGGTGACCACCCGTTACATACCGAGTTTCCTCCGTGCCTCGGAAAGCACGTTAAGCCGTTGGTCCCGGCTGTCATTTGTAGATCTTTGACAGTCGTTACAGGTAGTCAGTGTTCCGAAAGTCTGACAACCAGTCTTACCAAGGGGTATCGTATTACCCAGTGTTAACTGGGTTGTGGAGGTCAAATAGGCAGTCGCTCCATGTAAAATACTGATATTCAGCTGCATCCGGTTAGACTGGAAGCCGACCCCAACATAGTTGGGAAAAAAGCTAGGCAGATGAGATGATCTACACTATTTTGTTAGTATGCCTTTTTTTGATGGGTAATCATCAAATAACTTCCCCCGCTCTCTAGTGTCAGACTTGTATTGATTGATTCATAATCGTTTAAACTACGTTTAGGAAGTCGGGTTATTTTGCCAGTTATATTGAAAACCAACAGCAACATAGTTGGAATCCTTACTATCACTATCACTACATAGTATAAAACAAAGTCGCTTTCTCTGTCCCTATGTCCCTTTGTATGCTTAAATCTTTAAAACTACGCAATGGATTTTGATGCGGTTTTTAGTAATAGATAGTAGTAAAAGATAGTAGTAATAGTAGTGTTAAGTTTTTGTATTTATTTCTGTGCACATTAACTATATTTGTTGAAGATGTCGGCAAAAAGTATGCTGTCTGGGAGCTTTCAACGAAAACGCTGCCTAAACCCTTTAAGATATAACAAAATAATGTATGGTGTAATTGTGTATCTTATATAGGTCCATAGAAAAGTCAGCGGTGACATATGTCTATATCTTAAGGATAACATACTATATCCATTTTAATACTTTAACAAATGGGCAATTATAAAGCGCTAACTTGGAAAGCTATTTACACAAATACAGTATTAATCCTTATCATTTTAAATAGGTTGGTTGGCATGAACATTTCATGAAGATTATTTTTTCCTTTTACATCATGCAGATTAAATAAAAACTTTAGGAGATATAGCAAAATCAAAATAACGCGCAACAAAATTAATTTCATGTCGCCGTGACTAGGCTGGCCCGCTCGGGCGCGGTGTAGGGAACAAGTCGCTCATCGCTGAGTGCGCGACCCGAACACGGGCAGACGCGTGAGCACAGAGTACGTTGAGTTGACACGTTCCTTACAAACTAAATTCAAATCCTTTATTTGTGAACATATAGGTACAATAAGATCTAATTACATAAAATGTAATAAAACATAGGTTTTATGAAGTTTCATAATACATACCTATTAGTTAGATTCGTACCATTACCTATGGACGGACGGACAGCGAAGACTTAGTAATAGAGTTTTTACCCATTGGGGACGTAACCTTAAAAATGAGACGTACCTACCTAATTTTATTTATACTTCGATTTTGTTATTTTTGCTATAGGCTGCTTTTTATCAACACACCACGCGGGCGAAGCCGCGGGCGGAAGCTAGTAATATTATAAAAGCAAAAGTGAGTTTGTTTGTTTGTTACCTCTTCACGCTTTAATGGCTAAACCGATTTTGATGAATTTTGGTACAGAGATAGTTGGGAACCAGGAGACGGACATAGGCTAATTTTTATTTAAAAAGAATGGGATATGAGGGAGAACGAGGGAAGAAAAGGGAAAACTTAGCGCTATTACAAATCCATCAGGCGCAAGAGCAAAAACTGCAGGTCTGCTTGGTGTGATATACCGAATTTAACGCGAGCGAAGCCGCGGGCGAAAGCTAGTCGTATGATAAATTGTAAATTTCGAAAATAATACGAACGAAACCTCAGGCAAAACCTAGTTAGACGTAAAATAAATAAGGCCCACTTGGCAAACATTTAGCCAGATGCCCAGTTTTCCCTAGGCAATGTTTTTAAAGGATGATTTCCACGCAAATTGTTATCTTGTTTATTCTTAATGGTGAATCAGCAGAGGGGCCTGCCGGGGTTGCGGGTTGTTCGAAAGAGATACCGCAGCCCCGGAACATAAAGGGTAATAGAAGGAACATGGATGGGTTTTAGTCAGTACAAGTCTGACACTCCCCCCCGCTCCTCCAAGAACATGGGAAGTTATTTGATGATTTCCAAACCGCAAAAAAAAGGATGGTAAGTCAATGGCACGATACACAATATTTTGGGCACGCCACTGATCATAACGTTTCGAGTTTTGGTTCAAAATAACAAAACCTATGTTTTTACTATCTTCTGTTTGTGTACTTATGTGAGTTTAAATGTTTGTAAATGCATCCACGATACAGGAGAAATTCCAAGTGTAAAGCAAATAGAGATATATAAAGAAAAAAATATATATTGGTCCGTGCGGGGATCGCTCAGCAACTGCGCCAACCGTGCTGTCAAAATCCTATCCTGTTTCCTAATAATATTATAAATACGAATGTTTGTGAGGATGTATGGATGTTTGTTTCTCTTTCACGTCAAAACGGCTGAACGGATCTTGTTCAAATTTGGCGCAGATGTAGATTATAGTCTGGAATAACACATAGGATCTTTTTTTCGATATCACGCGGGCGAAGCCGCGGGCGCCAGCTAGTTTGGTATAAAGAAAGTTAAATTCTGGCTACTACTTTCTATCCCGGTCTAAGAAGCTAGTTTATTATCATGGTACACACGAGGCCAATAAATAATAAATCAATATTAATATACCCACATTCATTGTCTATGGGTCAATCTCACTTCTATCATATTTTTTTAATCTGTCTTTTTTTTCGAATTCATGTAGTGTCTTTTGTTGCATCAAATAAATGATTTATCTATCTATCTATATGTTAACCAAACGTGCTTTGTTTATGCGCTTCACTTTTTAATTTAAGATGTAACGAAAATGTGATATTCAGCCAAGTTTACTCAACGCATCTTATAAATTGCGTTCAAGATTTGTGTGTTTATTAACCGACTTGAAAGAAGGGGCAAGTTCTCAATTCGACTGTAGATATGTTTGTTACGCGATTACTCCGAAAGTTAGGGGGTGATTTGCTTTTTATAATCGAAAGGGATGCCATATCAATTTTATCTAAATTGCTTGGGTAGTGTAAGGTTTAATTAATTTCATAAAACAGTTTCTAGCATTATTGGTTGTCAATTTGATTATTTCCGATTTAACTTGTCACGTGGTCTCAACCAGGTGACGTTTGTTGCACTCTAGAGGAGGATTATAGAGGGAAAGGACAGTGGACTCATTCTGGTGAGAACAGTCAAGTGTTTCGGTGGTTCTAAAAATTTAAGTCTAAGTGTAGATACTATTGCTATAGAAGTATTGTAAGCTGAAATCTAAGTGTACTGGATTAATTATGTATGAACAAATAATAAAGTGTACGTTGTAATTTAAAACTGGAGTTTAACTGGGTGATATTCCTACAGAACTATTTTCTATAATACATATTTTGTTGTTGTAATGTATATGGTTGATGAAATCGCATCTAGCATGCCTCAGGAAACTGACTCACACTATTTATTGACTATTTATTAGAGATGTGCCGATTATGACTTTCGCCGACTAGCCGATTAGTCGGTTGTAATAAGGCCGACTAGTCGGCTAAGCCGATCACGGTTTCGAAGATTTCCGTAACGCTTCGTTTACGGCTGATTCGCGCGCAATCGTTTTATATTATGTTGTTTTTTATGTTAATTAGGATAGGTACTAATTTTGTTCAATAATTGTCATAATTATGTTTTCTTTACAAGCAAGTAATTTTAAAAACTGATTACCAAAGGAAAGATTGCTTTACATTAATTTTTTAATATATAAGACTGAAGAATTAATATAATCAAGGTTTTTATTTCATGTAGTTCCCCCGCATACATATTATTGAGAAATACATACAACGTAAGATGCCGGATAGTCGGCGCTCTTTGCCGATTAGTCGCCGACTAATCGACGACTACAATAGTGGCCGGATAGTCGGTTACCGACTGGTCGCCGACTAGTCGGGACATCTCTTATTTTTAATTTAGCTGACATATCATTTTGCATGAGTATTTGTGGTTTCTAAAATTGATTACTATTGCAACCTGAACAAACAACGCTATCTTGTATGGCTTTCGGCGGGACATTGTATGGATCAAAAATTTTGGATACAACATCATACTATTGTACCCTGTGTTCACAAAATGAATAAACGTCTCAGGATTCAAAGCCAATACCCTAAGTTCTACAGAAAAGCTTTTAACCAAACGATGCAGTTCTCTACATTTTTTTTGCGGATGGAAAATCGTCCAATAATTTCCCCTGCTCTGGGCGGAGCGGAGGGAGGACTGTCAGACTTGGACTGACTAAAACCCACCCATGTTCCTTCTTTTGCCCTTTATGTTCCGAGGCCGCGGTATCTCTTTCGATCAAACCGCAACCACGGCTGCAGTTCTTTACTTGCAATGCTTATTTATCTACCATTTGGACGACACGGTTGGCGCAGTGGCTGAGCGATCGACTGCTGCGCTGCGTGTCGCGGGTTCGATTCCCACACGGAACAAATATTTGTATGACCTACAGGTAGTTGTTTCGGGTCTGGCTGATTGTGTGAGTTTAAATGTTTGTAAACGCACCCACTATACAGGAGTAATTCCTAGTGTGGGGCAACGTTTTTAAAAAAAAACTTGGGAGGTGTCAAGGGACCCGGATGGAACGAAGTTATTATTTACAAAAAACCTGTATACACTCAACAAAAATAATCGTCGCGACACCACACTGTTCAATGCGAAATAGAAAGACGAAACGAAAATAACTGGCTTGCTTTCTACGAGAGAGAGAGAGAGAGAGAGAGAGAGAGACAGACAGAGAAACACTATCACGCCGCACGGCTTACAACTATAGCAAAAGTGTCTTTACAACTTTTGGTCTTAATGTTTTCCGTTTAGCCTCCTTTCGCAACGCGTGATAAGAAACTTCGTTCCAAAAACATAGACTGACACATGCCAAAAAGACTTAAAAGGCTTTTATAGAGTGGACATAGGGAATATTTTCATACAAAAATGTTGATCCCTGACATTATCGATTTTGACACAGAAATGCTACTTGATAAGCGAGCGATTTGTTACCAAGTATAACAAGGTATTGCATTACGATATTATTCGTCTTCTCCTGTTCATTGCCTGTAATTATTTGAATGTTTTGGACACATGACATTTAAATTCTAATGTCACGAGGCGGCCAAGACGAAGCCGTGCGACATACTATATTAATAACTACTTTTAATTATACCTAAATAAATAACATAGAGCATCTCGTAAGCAATCCTTGAAAGGTTAGTGTTGCATATATGTATTTAAATTTGGCGCCTTGTGTAAGACCTTATAGAGAGCTCTACATGTTTTTTGTTTATGGTTACGCTCTTTTCATTTGTTTTTACTTCTCTCTGGTCCCGTCCGTGCAATACGCAGTGTTCGAATTTGTAAAACCCACAAATCCTTATCCTTACTTCCTTACTAATATTATAAAAGCGAAAGTGAGTTTGTTAGTTTGTAACCTCTTCACGCTTTAATGGCTACACCGTGTTTGATGAATTTTGGTACAGAGATAGTTGGGAACCAGGAGACGGACATAGGCAAATTTTTAAAAAAGTGGGATGTGAGGGAGAAAGAGGGAAGAAAAGTCAAAACTTAGCGTTGCTATTACAAATCAATAAGGCGCAAGGGGAACTGTGTTAGCCCGAATTTAACGCGAGCGAAACCGCGGGCAAAAGCTAGTATAAAATAAAACAGTGATTAATATATGTATCTTTTAAATCATCGTTTAATTTATCAGTTAGGTAGCCTTCTTGTTCCACGCGCGCCTCAAAGAGATACCAACAGAGTATCCCGCCAGGGCAACTGCCTGCCGGGGTTGCGGGTTGTTCGAAAGAGATACCGCGGTCCCGGAACACAAAGGGCAAAAGAAGGAACATGGATAGGTCCAGTACAAGTCTGGCCTTCTCTCCGCTCAGCCCAGAACGGGAGAAGTTAGCTAGCAAGACTCATCTTATGCATGAAAGTATATTTAGTATGTCTACATCTTTAATAAAATTCCGGGGCCTATCAGAATAATTACGGAAATTTAAAAAAATACAAATAGTCTCCATGATCTGTTAGTAGATAAGTGCTACTACTCTATAAGAGACTTTATATTGGACAAATCACTGCTCCAATATAATTCCCCTCAGTCATGATGTGTTCAGTAGCCTGTTTGATCTGTAACCTATACCTACCTTAATTCGTTTTGTGTGCTTTTATCTTTTAGTTATTTTTTTGTGAAATATTTTTTTTTAATTATTACTTATTTTCTTACATGACTATTATATGCCCAAAGGGCGGGACATAGCTGATCTATCAAATTATTTAAGACCTGTATTATGTACAAACCTATGATCCACAATAATGAATTGAATTGAAATTATATGGTATCGAGTTAAAGTTTAAACCATAATTATACTCAACTCTGTGGTCCTTTGTGCTGTGAATTAATCAACCTTTTAAGTCTATGCAGTCAAAAGATTTGCCTGTTTATGTCGCAAGTCTGTACGGAACTCTCGATGCGCGAGTCTGACTAAAACAGAACAAAACAGCGATTTCATTGTATAACGGTATTTGTAGTAGTCAACAAAAGACAAATATTTATCTAATGACAAAGAGCAATGTCGTAACAAAGTGTCTAATCGTCAACGTGCGATGAGCCAGTGTGATGACCAAACCTCATACATGCTGTGTATTGTTTTCGCATGACAAGTCATCAAATGGTTTCCCCCACCCTGGGCGGAGAAAAAGGGAGTTTTTTTTTAATAAATCATTTTATTTTGGACCAAAATTGTTGTTACAACATTTAGTAAACCCGCCAAACTGCGTAACAGTTTGTCGGGGGGATTAGCGCTTGTTTGTTAAATTGGTTCACATGCTATCTAATTTCAAAAATAAATAAATTCAAAAACTTATGAACTAGAAAACATAAAAAAAAACAATAATAATAATAATTAGTGGGTATTTCCCTAGCCTGCACTATACTCTTTAAAGAGAACAGCTTTTAATTTGTTTTGTAATGTTTGTTTAGACATTCTACTGTTATCCTTTCTTAGCTAGTCGAGGTTATTAAAAAGTGTAGGGGTCAAAAACTTGTTGGTTCGTTTGCCATATTAATTTTTCACTGGTGGTCGGATAAGTTTACGTTCTCTGGTGCTTCTAGTATTGTACCTATTTTCCACATATATACTTTAAATTGGTCGTTATAGAACTGTTCTAGACCCAGTAAGTACTTGACCTTCTCATGTACAGGTAGTACCTTACATTCAATAAAGAGTTCTTCATAATTTTCCTTACACCTAAGTTTGGTTTGTGAGCTAAAAGGTATTTCATAAAAACGAATTTGAAATGATATTATATAATGATATATGATGTAATAAAACACATGTTAAATAAATAGATTATGTGTATGCATTTATATATTTTAAATAAATAACTTTATTTGAATTGTTTGTGTAGTATTAGCAGTATAGGTACATCATTGACTACCCCCCGTTGTATTTTTATATTCGTACAGTCCATCCAAAGGTTGTCTGGAAGATATCGCTATTTGCGATAAGACTGCCATTGTAACCATAGATTTAGCATTTTTTGTAAAACAATTTTACTTCAATTTTGGTGTGCAATAAAGTATATTATATTCTATGATTTTATATTATTAGGATAAGTTTAGATCTATAGGATAGCAAGATTTTAGACTTGCACTGTCTAAAACTTAAAACCCTTCCGTGCTCCTTCTTATGCCCGTTGTGTTCTGGGGCCATGGTATCTCTTTCGAATAATCCGCAACTCTGGCAGGGCCCTTTTTTGTATGAGACTAGCTTTTCCTATTGGCTTTGTTCGCAGTTTGGTCGGATAAATTTTCCCACAAGAATGTTTTAAATAGCCTGTTTTTCCTGTATCGTGGGTGCGTTTACAAACATTTAAACTCACATACACAAACAGCCACACTCGTAATAACTATCTGTACAAATTTCTGTTCCGGGCGGGGATCGAACCCGTGATACGCAGCACAGCAGTCGATTGCACAGACACTGCGCCAACCATGTAGTCAACAAAAAACTGTATGTTACGTGTGGTCACCTATCCACAGAACAACCTAAGCAAACGCGGCTTAACCTAAAGATCGTCCCAAGCGGCTGCTATTACTTAGCCACGATTTTTCACCAGACAAAACATTATAAATAAATAAACCACTTACTGCTCATCCAAAGGTTTTTCTTCACTTTCATGGGACGGCTCACTGATAGTGATCTCTTCTTCAATAATCTCCTCTATAATCTCCTCTTCAGTCTCACTGCCACTAACTTCTGCTTCACTCTCACTCTCACTCTCTTCACACTCCTCTAGTTTATCAGTCACTTCACTCTTATCTCCTATTTCTATAAAACCACTGTCACTATTATCACTAGAGATTCTTTTTAAAGTCTCAGGACTTTCAACTTTAATAGTCACTGCCTCATTTTCATTTTCACAATCGTTAACGTTGATAACTGTTGTGTTATCAGCGAAGATAATGTCGTCAGCATCTTCGAGGAATTCCTCGTCTTCTGAAGAAAGAGATTCGAAAGAGGAGCCAACTTCTTCATCAGTTTGTTGCTCTCCATCATCAAAGACTATGTGTTTTCTGAATGTGACTCTTTTCTTCCCACAATCAGATCTATCGTCATCGGAACATCCCTCAGTGTCAGATTTCGGAGGTTTCAAGTTAGATTTTTTTGATATTCCTGGTGAATCACCTTCAGCTTCCAAACTATTATTATCTCCATCTGTGTTTAATAGTTTATTTAATTCACCTTTCAATTCATTTCTGTAATTTAAATTTCGTTCGTCGATACTTTCGTATAGAGGCTCACTCCTATCAATCTTGCTGTCAGTACCTCCCATTTGTTTGCTTTCATTTAATTTGTCTACGGTACAGTCTATAGTGCGCGCGATCTCCCGTAGTAATGCCTCTGCATGTTTTTTTTCTTCCAAATCCGGTTCGTTAACGTACACTAAAGACACGTGTTCCTTGTTTTCGTTGCTCTTAGAATATTTCTGCAGTACCAACGCTTTGACGAAGTCCGCATCGTCTGAATTATTTTTGGCTTGTGTGGGAATTACGACGTCATTCGCCTTCCGATCAGAGTTACTCCTTTGCAATACATTTGTCTCTTTCAACGGGCTTATTCGACACGACTCAGTACGCACGTTCCTTCGCTTACCCCTCTTCCTTTTCCCCGCCATAATCTGCAGAATAGCACCGACGCCAGTTTTCTGGTTATTGTAATCAGTTTCAGGTAACAATAAATTCACTACATCTTTGCGTATTGTGTTGAATTTTTCGTGATCAGTGTCGTTTCGTTGCGCGCGCGCGGTAACTGATGTTAATTTTGTATGGTCGGGGTTCGGGAGCTTTCGGGCGTCGTCGGCCGTTGCCGGCGCGGCCTCGGGTTTCCCGCCTTTTCTCTTGAAGAAATTAAACATGGCGGCCGCGTGTTGTCATGTCCGCCTTCCCCGACGATGTCCCACAGACTGTTGGATGAAATAGTATTAAGTATACACTATTTGTGTTTGTTTTGCGGTTGATTTAGTGCAGTGCGGTTTTGTTTTGACTTTTTTTCTTTGATTGACGCTATATTATGAAAATAATACAGTTTGTTTGAATAATTGTATGTGATTTTGTTGGTAACTGAGTAAAATCAAAGAAATGTTATAACAACGCGTACATTCCTATTGCAAGTATTCTGGTTATACAGAAATGCGTGTATATGCTACGGGTACATTGCCTGATACTTTATTCTCTTTACTAACTAGCACTAATAAACACTTACTAATTTATTGACTCCTGGTACATCTTACGAATTGTTTATCTAAGAAGTTTTCAAGATTTCTCAAGTGTTTTGGCAAAAATCTTACAAACATACAGATAGATTGTGGATTAAAGTATAATAATTAAGGAAGAGATTGATATTGTGTAGTCTGTGTGCAGATATTTATATATGAACAGCATAATTCGGCATACAACTGCAAACTCCAGCATTAAAGTCACGGAATCCTTACTAATATTATAAAAGCGAAAGTGAGTTTGTTTGTTTGTTACGGCTTCACGCCAAAATGGCTAAACCGATTTTGATGAATTTTGGTACAGAGATAGTTGGGACCCTGGACACGGACAAGGGCTATTTTTTTAAAGTTGATAAATGAGGTAGAAAGAGGGAAGACAAGGGAAAACTTAGCTTTGCTATCACAATAAAAAGGCGCAAGAGCAAAAACTATAGGTAGCAGGCACCTATAAATTAGGGTAGGGGAACCGTGTTACCCCGAATTTAACGCGAGTGAAGCCGCGGGCAAAAGCTAGTCATAACATAAACAAGACCGAATCAGACTCTCGCACCGATGGTTCCGTACAAACTTGCGACTTAAACAGCCATATCTTTAACTGCGCAGATTACAACAACAAAGACCGCGGCCCGGGATCATGGGCTACGGTATTTCTTTCGAACAACCCGCAACCTCACAGGTCGTACACACCGCCCAATAGTGGGCACTATTGGGCGGTTATAAATATATGTGACTAGCTGGCGCTCGTAGCTTCGCCCTCGTGATATCGAAAAAAAAGTATCCTATGTGTTATTCCAGACTATAATTTACCTCTGTGCCAAATTTCATCAAGATCCGTTCAGCCGTTTTGACGTGAAAGAGTAACAAACATCCATACATCCATCCATCTATCCTCACAAACATTCGAAGTGTCTATGGGTCAATTTATTACCATCTTACTTTTTTTTTAATCTATGTCTTTTTTTCTTAGCCTATTTGTGTTGATTCCTGCATTTTGTCTTTTGTTGCATAAAAAAAATGATTTGTCTATTTATTTAATCATTTATGTACACACAAGAGAAAACACAGGAAAACATCATAAAAAACAAACAGTACCAAGGCACAGCTTATTTCTAAAGAAATTTCTACCAGCAGGCCTGCGAGAGGAAATATGAAGAAAGAAACGTAGACAGTAGTGTGTGAGTACAGGAAGAGAATAGTAACTAAAATAAGAATGTCTTAACCTAAATATAAGTACACATATAAGCATAATAATATTTAACTGTAAACATACATAACACAAAAATACATAAACAGATATGTAAATACAATATAAATATTCACAATTGAGAGGAAAGGTAATGCTCTTATAATCTAATTTTAAAAATTGAAACGCTTTTCAAGTCTCTAATGCTAGGCGGGAGTGAGTTCCACAATCTTACGGCATGGTTGGAGAAGAAATAGGAATAGTAACTAGTTTTATGAGGAAGGGATTTAAGGAGTAGGAGAATTATCTATCTATCTTAACCGCCGCCAAACCCGATATGCAGAGGTGTGAAATTATATGGGAACTATATTTTTTGTCACCAAAATTTATATTTGTCATCAAGTTGTATCACCTAATAACTATTTATTAGGTGATACAACTTGATGACAAATATAAATTTATAGCGATAGATCTATATCTACCGCCACGAAATATTTTCGTTCTCAAATAAACAAAGAGTGTTCCCAGGTATGAATTTACCAAATTATTGTTAATATAATGTGTAAAATATGAGATGGATTACCAATAAAATTGTAGCGCATTACATGAATATAAACTTCGTTCTTATAATAATAGTTTTATTACTTAAATAATAGCTTGGTGCTCAGAATGGTAGATCAGTCACCAAATAAATCGATCGCTTGGCGCAGACGGCAGAAATGGCTAGGTTAGGTTAGGTTAAAACTGTGACCTCCTACGCCAGAATCGATTTGCATTGATAGAAAAAAGAGATATATAGTTTATTGGTGATCTCTTTCAATTAGTTTGCTTAAATGCTTATTAGGACAAACCTATTATAATTTATATACAAAAACAATTATTTGGTACTAGACCCCTATATCTCCATGATTTTATGTGATTTATTGTGGAATTGATTTTACATTGTTTGGTTACTACATTTTGGTGACAAATCTACTATTTTGCGGGCAAACCCTATTATTTAAGAAACACAAAATGAATTAAATTGGTGACAGCTTAAATCATACCCAAAATATATTACAGTCACTACTACAATAGTAAGTCAACTTTGAGTCACACAAAACTAATTCCAGTCTATTATTATTTCATAGGTATTTGACGTAAAAAACTTGGCATAACCGAAGTATGTCACGTAGGAAATAAATCAGTGTTTTGTAACATATTCGTAGTGTAAACATTTCAGCTGTAATTAATGATAGTTTTAGTTAGACACTTCGAGAATCGAGAATTAAATACTAGACTGAGAATCTTTTTGGAACGAAGTTCCTTATCGCGCGTTGCGACAAGTTTGACGGCACGATTGGCGCAGTGGCTGAGCGATCGACTGCTGCGCTGCGTGTCGCGGGTTCGATTCTCGCACGGATCAAATATTTGGGTGGCCTGCAAATAGTTGTTCCGGGTCTGGCTGTTTGTGTATGTGAGTTTAAATGTTTGTAAACGCAGCCACGATACAGGAAAAATTCCTAGTATGGGACGTTTTTTTTTAAAAAAAAACAAATGTCTTGCAAAAGTATTTAAAAGATACATCCTTACTTCCTTACTATCCTTACTAATATATATAATATTATAAAAGCGAAAGTGAGTTTGTTTGTTTGTTACCTCTTCACGCTTTAATGGCTACACCGATTTTGATGAATTTTGGTACAGAGATAGTTGGGAACCAGGAGACGGACATAGGCTATTTATTACCCCGAATTTAACGCGAGCGAAGCCGCGGGCAAAAGCTAGTCAAATAATAAAAGATGTTTTTTAAAAGGGCTTGGCGGAAGCTCACCCGAGGGCTCCGAACAAGCTTCAAGCTTGCGACATGAATGGCCATATCTTTTGATTGCGTAGACTTAGAGGGTTGATGAAGTTGACCACAAACTTGAGTATAAGGTTTAACTTGAAACCTCCACACGTTCCCGAGACACAGGGTCTTGACAGACAGACAGACGCTAGACGGACAAAACAGCGATCCTATAAGAGTTCTTTTTTTTCCTTTTGAGATGAGGAAGTCTAAAAAACTGCCTCGTCGTGGTTGTTCACCTCTGTTGAATTGTGATGTTAGGCGTCAAATCTATTGTAGGTATTACCTACTTATAGAGGTTAGGGATGGTAGAATGAAGTAAACAATTTCAGCAAGGTTAAACACAATATAAGTATTGGCAATGGTTCAGCAACCAATACCTCGGTATTCAAGTGGGTTGTTGTCCTGATTTTCAGTTGATGGTGTTGCCATTTATACGAAAATCGACTTTATTCTTATAACAGTGATTGCATAATGGTGTGAACGCCGGAATACGGAGTATCGATTTCAAACCGTGACCGCGTGCTTCAAAGAGATGTCAGCAAAGCAGAGGGGCCTGTCACTGTCTGCTAGAGTTGAGGGTTGTTCGAAAGAGATACCGCGGTCCCGGGTAAAAGAAGGAACATGCATGTGTTTTAGTCTGATACTTCTTCCCGCTCCGCTGAGAGCGGGAGACATTATTTGATTACTTCCCATGCCCTTGTCCCATTCTATTTGGGGTCGGCGCAACACGTCTTCGTCTTCCATTCTCCCCTATCAGACGTCACGGCATCATTTACTCCTTTCTCCTTCATATCATTCCTTACACAATCCATCCATCTTTTCTTTGGCCTTCCTCTCGCTCTCCGTCCATCAACATTCAGATCCGTCACTCTTTTAGTCACATGTGCTTCGTCCCTCTTTATTACATGTCCATACCAAAACAAATGACTCCCGAAAAAAAGAAATCGTCATCATCATGATTATCTTGGCAATCCTCCTTTGCCTTTTCCGAACTATATTGGGGTCGGCTTCCAGTCTAACCGGATGCAGCTGAATACCAGTATTTTACATGGAGCGACTGCCTATCGGGAGAAGTTATTTGATGATTTCCTATGCGAACTATAAGGTACGCACCTCTGATTTTGAGATTCATGTTTAGTAGTTTTATAACATTTAACCACTCTGCACGACAGGATTTTGACATATGACACATCAGTTGAATCGGCGGGGTGACGCGAATTGTCATGAAATTCAAGATTTTTCATCAATTTACAGCATTAAATTTTGTTATTAAAAATAAATCACAGCGGCTGTTTCATACGATAAGTTTGAGGTTTATATTTCCTAAAACCTCATAAGGTCGATAAAACGGCGTCAATCTATTGCATAATGTGTGTAAAATACATATTACTACACCCTTCCAAAAATTAGGCACTTTAAAAACGCTGGAATTAATGTACATACACAAGAGAACCATTTGATAATAACATCGGAAATCTAAAATAAAAACAGTGACATTCCATCTGCATTCTTATTTTTGCCATTTTACGTATAAATTAATAAAAAAACACGATACAAATCTCGACAAAAAATACTACAAAATTGTGTTGCAATATGACATTTCTTAGTGCTGACCGTAAAACTAAGTTTCATCATTACGATTAAAAAGTTGCATTCAACATAATCGATAATCGTAATAGAGTAAACTTTAAAAAAAGTTTTGGGACCATTGAGGAATTTACCTATGGAGGTGGCATAATATTCTACTATAGATATTATAGTGGTATCTATGATATCTATTATAAAAGAAAGACATTTTGTCACGTGCTTTTTTACTATTCTATAATTATTTTGTTATGCGCCCAGATTTGAGGTACATTTGCTGTCAAACGGTTTCGCGGTAAAAGATTTTGGCTGTTTTCTTGAATGACGATAAATGAAAATGGCGGCCAATTCTGTAGGTAGCCAGTCAGGCAGCCCAGCCGGCACAACCATACCGTACCGCGCCTAGAAAGCCATGCCTCCGCAGTAAAGCCTTGTTTCAGATATACAGGGACTCCGTACACAAGTACACATCGGGGCTCTAAAATATTGACACTTAAAAGTATTGGTTGGAAAAAAAAAATAGAAAGGAGACCTTCAGCCTATTAAAAATAGACCGGCCAAATGCGAGTCGGACTCACGCACCAAGGGTTCCGTACAAACTGACGACATAAACGGTCATATCTTTTCTCTACGTAGACTTGGAGGGTTGTTTTTTTCCACAGATTTGATATTTGGGTTCTGTTATTTATTATGAGGTACGGAACCCTAACAAGTATTTTTAAATAGTGTTTCTCTCTTTTTTGGAATTTAAGGACTTCTTTAGGAATTTAAAGGAGGCCTCCTTTAAATTCCGCCATTTATATCGGTCTTGCGCCACTTGGACGGGAAATCATCAAATATCCGTTCCTGTTAAACTTTTAACAAAAAGTCGTTGTCGTCTCGCGGCGCCCGACCCCTGTAGCGTCTCCCGCGGTGGCTGGCTTGGTTTGAGGTTCTCTCCTTCAAACATCACCATCTCCTCCGGTACAGAGCGGTGCTCCGCTCAAAAGAGCAGACTGCCTGTGTGCTCCAACGTGTCCTCCGGGCGATAGGCACATTGGTGAAAACTGGGTGTTTCCTCCCGCCCGATAATGTGCAGGAACGTCCCGAAACTTTCGTGCCCGGTAAGGATCTGCGTCAGGTGGTAGGTGAGGATGCCGTGGCGCCTCACTTCCCCCGCTCTGGGCGGAGCGGGGGGGAGTGTCAGACCCGCAACCCCGGTAGGGTCCTGCCGGGATTGCGGGTTGTTCGAAAGAGATACCGCGGCCCCGAGTAAAAGAAGGAACATCGATCGGTGGACATTAGTCAGTAAAAGTCTGACACTCTCCCATGCTTCGCCTAGAGCGGGGGAAGTTATTTGATGATTTCCCACCCCAAAAAAAAACCCCGGTACACGACATCAAGAAGACTCCAGGTTCAAAATGGGTCCATTTTGTTACCTGGAGTTTTCTTGATGTCGTGTACCGGGGTTTTTTTTCCATCTCAATTGTGGTCTCCCTCTAGGCCATTTTTACCCCAAGGCTTCCACTCCAAGAACACTTTGGCCTACGAACCATGTTTTAGGAAAGAATGAAAACGCTTTCCAAATAACTAATCCAACCATACTACAAACAATTTTGTCGAACAAATATAATTTATCTTAGCTGATTTTTTTTACTGTGCCTACCAAGATCATATTAAGGGCGTTCTATATTCAACCTTATTTAGTTCTATTTCCAATTCACATTCAAATAGTAGGTACAAAACCAAATTATTAATAAAATAGCAAATAAACATTTTAATATAAATTCGAACAGCGAGCGCAATCCTTATTTGAATTTTTATTTGAAAATAAAATTGGCGCGAATTTAGCCATAGATCAGATTCTACTGTTTGTTGTTGAGTCGGTTTTAGTGGCGTAAAAAATACTATTATCAATATTTATAGTATTTTACACGTATTACAAAATTATTCTTATTTTCATCTATCAATTTCTGATATTCCTTAATTTAATTATTCGAGTTGATTGATTTACAAGAAAATAATCGATTGAAATAATGGCATTTAGACATCACAAAATAAAAAAAAAAGAAATTGACGTCATTTTTTGAAAGTGAATTTAGTAGTGGTTATGAATATTACGTGTTAATGGTCCTATTATTGCAAATTACGATAGGATCTGGGCATGTTCATGTTATTTATAATATTTGCAATGATATTTGTCTCATTTGTTATAGAATCTATTCGCGTCCGTGTGATATAATGTGGAATGAAAAATGTAAACAAGCACGATTGGCGCGAAACTTCGACTTTAGATTTCAAAATGTATCATTACCACTGCTAATTTAAGTTCAGTTACGAATGATTTCTGCACGTAATAAAAGGACACGTTAATCAGGCCCAACAATGTGGAGCTTATATGTCCGAAAACCATTTTTTTTATGATTTTTAGCGTCGACCTACACTGCCATCAAAATGGCTATGATCGTAATTTACGCATTTGCATTTTATAAGACTTAATTAAGAAACTTGCTCAATAATTAAAGAACTTCTAATGACGTTTACATATGAGATTTTTATTCTACTTTCTTAATGAATGCACACCCATATTATTTTTTACCCAGAAAATAAAATATTTACAAAAATAATGAGGAAGTCGTATGACTTAATTGTTCGACCCCTTTCGGGGCCAGTACCGAGCCAGCGGAGGTTTGAATGTCGAGCCCCCGAAGGGGTCCGTACCGAACTATACGGTTAATAGGGTGGAATGAACGTACAGGGATACCCACACAAAATGCAAAAAAGGCGAAGAGTGTACAAACTTGCGACATAAACAGCCATATCTTTTGACTGCGTAGACTTAGAGGATTGATTTTTTCATAGCACAAAGTGACCATAGAGTTGAGTATATGATATTAATTTCAACTCAATACCTTCACGCGTTCCTGAGATAAAGGGTCCTAACAGACATATAGAGGGACAACAAAGTGTTCCATTGAATTTCGTTTTTCCTTATGAGGTACAACTGTAGTTTTTACAGGTACTCCTAGTAGTACAAATTGAAGATAATTGAAAATTAATTTCTAGGTTCTATTCCGCATCTCGTTATAAACGAAACATGTCTCTGGCACTATCTTCGATACCATTATCCTTACTAATATTATAAAAGCGAAAGTGAGTTTGTTTGTTACCTCTTCACGCTTTAATGGCTAAACCGATTTTGATGAATTTTGGTACAGAGATAGTTGGGAACCAGGAGACGGACATAGGGTATTATTATTATATATTTATATTTTTTAAAAAGAGTGGGATATGAGGGAGAAAGAGGGAAGAAACGGGAAAACTTAGCGTTGCTATCACAAATCAATAAGGCGCTACCGATTTAAACGCGAGCGAAGTCGCGGGCAAAAGCTAGTAATATTATAAAAGCTAAAGTGAGTTTGTTTGTTCCGTCTTCACGCCTAAATGGCAAAACCGATTTTGATGAATTTTGGTACAATGATAGTGTACCAATATTCATCAACCCTGGAACTGTGGAACCCTGGAGACGGATAAAGGCACAGGCAATCAAAGATTGAGATATGAGGGAGAAAAAGGGAAGGAAATTTAGCATTGCTATTACAATAAATAAGGCGCAAGGGCAAACACTACAGGTAGCAGGTACCTGTAAATCAGGAAAGGGGCACCCGAATTTAAAGCAAGCGAAGCTGCGGGCAAAAGCTAGTCTTCAATACCAGAAAGTAAGACAGACCGTCTTACTTCGAAGAAGCGATATCTTAAATCATGCTATTCGCAATTTTGTGTTTGAATATTAATGACAACTTATAAAATCATGAGAAAACATATGTAAATATGATTTACTTGTTATAAGTAAATGGGATATTGAAATTCCGCATCTATTTGAGAATATAAAAAATAAATAAACACATTAATGATAAAAAAATATTTTTATAAAAAAAAAATAGTCTAAAAACCACAGAAACTAAAAAGTCAAAAATTGAGTTTCCTAGACCACCCTAGCGTTTTCTAATTAACCGCACATCTCGTATTATGGCTTAGCCAAGAATTCTGATGGAAAGCAGCATATTTATAACAAAAACAGACGGTTGCAGTCATAAAAGTAAAGGTCACTGTCTCTATCTTTAAATAACCGAGATGTATGCGCGCGCGAGGCAAGTTTGGTTTAGTGTTGTGCTTTTCTGATTTATTGCCGAGTTTATCGACAGTGGACGGTGTTGTTGTATGGTTTTTAATAGAGAAATGTATTTTATTCGGTGTTATTTTTAAAAACGAAGAAGAATAAAATCATAATTATAACACAATTTTCACTTAATTCTACAGTTGCGTTCATCATTATGTTTTTTTTTTCTTGTGAGCCTTTTAATTATTCCACTGACACAGTCTTCCTTTTCTTCTCCTCATATTACCCTTACTAATATTATAAAAGCGAAAGTGAGTTTGTTTGTTTGTTAAGTCTTCACGCCTAAAAAGCTAAACTGATTTTGATGATTTTTGGTACAAAGATAGTTAGGACCCGGACATACGCTATTTTATTAAAAAAAGAGAGGAAGAGGAAAGGAAAGGGTAAACTTCGCTTTGTTATTACAATAAATAAGGCGCAAGAGCAAAAACTATAGGTAGCAGGTACCTGTAAATCAGGAAAAGGGAACTGTGTTATCCCAAATTTAACGCGAGCGAAGCCGCGGGCAAAAGCTAGTATAATATAATTGTAGACATATGAGAGTGTTTGCCTCGCTTACACGATCAGATCGTCACGATCATGAATGTTTATATATTTTTAAAGGATTTTTTATTTGAATTTGCTGTATAATAAATAAAGAAATAAAAGGATAAAAAAAAATGAATGGCATTCGCCTTCGTGTCCGTCGTGACCTCAGTGTAGTGTTTACTATTTTTAAATTAAATTGGGATGGTTTTTGTTCATCAACGAATAAAAATAGCTCGGAAAGAAATACTTCATGTTGAACCGAAACAAGAATGTAATAATATTATCATTAATAATTTTCATTTTAATTTTCTCGTATATTCATATTAAAACTAATAATACATATAACATTTTTAAATATTTCTTAATAAAAAACAGAAAAAACCTTTATAAATGTTTATTAAAAATATATATAATTATCACTTATTCTTTTATTAATAGTTTGTTTCTTTCGACTGCAAAGTTGGTTGTGGTAAATATTTATAACATTTCGTTCTGTTAACGTCCCAAGCAAACTGTTTGCCAAAGTAAGGTCAGTGTCTCAATTAAATATATTCACAAGATGCACGATTCCACGTGTTTATTTACAGACAGACGCATATATTGAGAGAAAGTTACACGTAGTGGTGTGCTGCGGTTTTTTATGTGAATTATCGACAAGTATCGATGCGATAGATGTAGTAGTAGATTAGTAATGATGTTTTTAAGGTAGTGTAGTAAAAAAGAACCATACCGTGAAACCCAACTGTTTCACGGTATGTTTCTTTTTTGTTGTAGTGTGACGTTTTTTTTGTATGTTATTAATCTAAGATGACGACTACTCAGATATCGAGTTTTAAAGGAGGCTTATGTAGAGGGGGGTATATCATGGCGTGTTCACATGTTATAAAAAAATATGCATTAATAAATAAACATCTATTTTAAATGTTTATCCATGATCATGTTGTGTGCAACTGCGCCAAAATACGGAAACTCGATATTTATAGTAAACATGGTTTAAATTAAATTAATTACTATATTCAACCTATAAATAGACATGGTAAATGTTCCGTTTCAAATGTTATAAATAAGGTCACAATAAGGTATGGAATATTCTGGGATAATAGTGAAGGACTGTGTAGTCCTTCACAATAATCTGACCTAAGAAGATGGCATAGCTGCTATCGCGATATGCGATGGATGTGTGGAGTGACAAAAATGGATAAAGTAAGGTATGAGTATATAAGAAGTTTGAAAGTTGTGCTTGTTACCTAAAGAAAAAAGTAAAGGGAGTCGTTGGTCATGGTATGGTTTCCTTACTATGTTTTACTTTACCGATGTCTGTGATGTGTTAGATAAACTTTAGAAAGTACATATGAATTGAAAAAGTTACGTTGTTACTTGCCCACAACCTCATGCATGAGAAGACCCTCAAATACTGGGCCAATACTATGTCGCTAATATTTAAAAAAAAAAAACCAGAAAAGAGCAAGTCAGAGTAGCGCGACTCTGACTTGCTCTTTTCTGATTTTTTTTTGTCTATTACTATATTAGCGACCTAGAGTTTCGTACAAACATGTGTGATAAACTGCCATATCTTTTGATTGCGGATACTTGGAGGGTTGTTTTTTTTCACAGGTCCAAAGGACCACAAGGTTAAGTATATAGTTTTAATTTCAACGCGATACCTCTACAGGTTAGTGAGATAGAAGATCTTGACAGACTGACGGACAACAAAGTGATTCAATAAGGGTTCCATTTTTCTTTTTGAGGTTCCCTGAAAAGAGGAAATGATGACATATGTTTTTACATTTAAATCAGAGTTGTTATTCACCTATTAATAAATCAACAACTTTTCCAGTAATTACTCTTCTCACCTTAACATTTAATCAGTGACCTGCCAAATGCGACTTATTTATATCACAGTAGATCGTACCGTCGTATAAATCAGTTGTAATACGCACAACTACCACGTGGCGTAGTGGTCACGTTGCGTGTCAAAGGGATGTTGCAATCGTTTGCAATGGTAGAGGAACTAGAGAAACTTCTGTGCGTGTGATTGAATGAAGACTAAATGTTAACGAATAATCCGGTCAAGAGCGAGGTTGGGTACAAAATTTCTTACAGTTCTACTGTATGCAGCTGAAAACCAGTATTTTGGAGCGACTGTTTATCTGACTTCCACAACCAGTTAGTACTGGATAATATGAAACGTCGTTGTTACACTATAATAACTGTCAAAAATAATAGAATTGTCAGTCAAGACCAACTGCGTAACGTGCTGTTCGAGGCACCGTAGAAACTCTGTATGTAAGATATGGTCACCATCCACAGAGCAATCTAGGTAAGCCCGGCTACACCTAAAACCGTCGCGGGAGACGCTCCGGGCGTCGGACGCCGTTAGACGACGCCCGGCCACCGTGCACCCACGATGCGGGCTTGTGGACGGTGAGTAATGGGTAGCGTCCGTCCGTCCACTGACGCCTCCAAAAGATGTTAGTAAAGCTTAGGGCCTGCCAGGGCCAACGCCTGCCGGGGTTGCGGGCTGTGTGAAGGAAATACTGTGGCCTCGGAACATAAAGGGCAAAAGAAGGTACCGACCCAGGTTTTAGTCAGTAAATGTCTGACACTTCCCTCGCTCCGGAGACGGAGTTTCAAAACTAAATAATTTATTATTAGTAACGAGTACTACACAGACACGAAGTTTTAATTAATGTAATACGTTTGGTATCTATTATTATCAATCATCATTAACTACGCACTCTAAGAGTTCTACGACGCGTGGCTTTGACACGCGTTGTGTCGCATCACTATAAATACAGTAATTCTGTGACAGACTGGCTGACAGACGCATAGGCACTGAATATACGTATAAAAAAGGAGCAATAAAATTCAAGGGGTATACATACAGCTAAGATAATAAGCAGTCTTTGTCCATGTTCTCAGGTTGCCAAATACTAATACTTTTAGAGAAAAAGATATTTTACCTTTTTTTTGCTCGAAATCCGTGCGACAACCCTAAAATCAGCTGAGAGCTTTTTATTTCCATGTTTGTTTAATAAGGTAGATCTCTACATCTAGTTAGTAGTATGTATGATATTCCTGTAGGTAAGAACTTTAGGATAAAGTATTTCATGTAACCAGCGCATTCGTACTTAATATCTTTAGTACCTACTATCGTCGTGATATAAATAGAAAAGTAAATAGTGAAGTAAATAGAAAAAAATGTATGGAAAGTTAAAATCGTTGATTTAAGGATATTTTTCTAGAAGATGGAAAGGTTTGGTATGGTTTAAGTAGAATGTTAAAGAGGGCTAAGATCTTAGTGTGACATTCTTTGTACTAATAGTATTCCGTTTGACTGCAACATTATAAACTTATAAACTATAATGAAACATTTTTGACAAAATATGTCTTATACTTGACTTATGTTTTGGCAACACGGTTGGCGCAGTGGCTGTGTGATCGACTGCTACGCTGCGTGTCGCGGGTTCGATATCCCGCACGAAACAGATATTTGTATGGCCTACGGATAGTTGTTACGGGTCTGACTTTGAATGTTTGTAAACGCACCCACGATACAGGAGAAATTCCTAATGTGTTATTTTTTAAATAAAGACTGCGTAAAAGTAATGATAAAATAGTGACCGTAATAAATTGTAGAGTCAATCGCGATTGGTTATACATACGAAAACATGATTAAGTATGCTCAACGCTTAAGAAGATAGAATTTCACCAAATATCCATCCACTTTTAAGCTAACTTAAAAGAAAAGTTTTTGCTAGACTACCTTTGTAGGTATTTCATAACACACAAAATTATATAAATATAAATTATAAAAATTAACGACACAAAAAACGTCAAATATCATAAATCGGAAACACGACTATTTCCCTAACTTAACCGTAAAATATCGATAAATAAGCCCCACATCACTACGTTACTAATAACAGCTGATCTAACGGAAAGGCGTCCGGTTTTAAATACTGTTCCACGCACACATGTTTGTTTTTATTGATCTTTTTTTTTTAATTTCGTCTTTGGTTCGTTTTTTGAATGTGAACTCTTGGTGCGTTATGGTCTCCTAGTACTTTTGTTGGAGTTTTTTTTTAAAGCAGTTTTCAATTAGATTATTTTGTTTCTGGTAAACTCATTGGTCAGAATTACTAGTAGTGCTGCATAATGAGGTTCTAGATTCAATTCCTAGGACGTGGACAGGCAGTGTTAATGGGGTTTTTGGTCAAGAATCTCAGTAGCCGTCCAGAATCCAGATTAACCTCCGGTTGTGAATAGGATTGCAACAGAATTGCCCTTTCCCTACTTTTATAACCAACTTAGCTGCGCCCCACAGAGTTAACCGCGGCACAAACGCTGTGAAAAATCATAAATACATTGAGTAATTTTAATAATAGATTTGGGCAACTACAGTACTTTCATAAGTTATTATGTCATGTGACTGGGACTGTAGCAGCATCATTTTTCTGTTCTTGTGTTTATGACATTCAAAAGTGCCTGTAATGGTCTAATTGAAATAAATGCTTTGAGTTTGAGTTTGAGGAGGCTTTTTTTTGCGGATGGGAAATCATAGGATGGGAGGGGGGTGAGAGTCAGATTTGTACTGACTAAAACGCACCCATGTGCCTTCTATTGCCCTTTATGTTCCGGGGCCGCGGTATCTCTTTCGAACAACTCGCAGCCCCGGCAGGCGGTGTCCCTGGCAGACCCCTCTGCTTTGCTGAGATCTCTTTAAGGCGAGCGTGGAACACTAACGCGCTGTCGACACGGCTTATCTATTTTACATTTAATGGACCTAAAATTATCTTAAATAAGTGGCAAGATACTAAACATATGAAACTAGGATGTTTAAGCAGTCCACAGAAACAGTGCTTTTTCCGGGATGTCTATGTGTTAACACAGAAAATATGGACACCAAATTTCATCAAAATCCGTTTTCATATTTTTACGTTTATAAAACCTTTTTTATTTAATCTTTTTGATTAATTTTTATATTTATCGTTAATCACTACAGCATTTTAGTTATTTTTATTTCTATACGGCAAAGAAGTTTAACTTCTAACGCGTGTACATAAGTAAACACACTCTTTTTTTTTGTTGTATCATTGGCTTTAGATTATCTATGCGCACATGCTGACATACGATTTTTATTTTAAATTAATTTATTTACCCTGTTTTAGAAATCGCATAAGAGAACAAGTATTATAAATACAACAAATAAGTGTCGTAGAAGCGGTCATCTATCAGTTTTTCCAAGAAAACGAGAAAAAAAAATACTTAGGTATGTGTAAATAGCATTATAAAGCTCTTAAACTGTTAAAATATTGTAGAAAGAAAATAGGTATTTATTATTGCTCATAGAATTATTTCTAGGGCGTGTTGAACACAAATTACGCTCTCCTGTAAACTTTGATTTTTGACTTAACCTTATGTACGTAGGAACCGTCGCAACATACGCCTTTATTAAATTAGCGTGAAAAATGAAAAATATACCACTTCACGCAGAAACGTAAACAAACATAAATAATACGAAAAATAATTCAACACAAACAACTCAAATTAAGTACTGGTGCTAAGGAGAACTGTCATGACGTCAATGGCTAAAAACAAGATGGTTGACATTGAAAGAAAATTAAAAGTAGTTCGAATGAACGGATGATTTATGGTGGGACTATAAACATAACGTCATGTGGTTAACTGCGCAGTTCCTATGTTGTTTTTTGGAGTTCTGTGCCTCAAAAATAATAAAAATCGGCCAAGAGCGATTCAGAGTCGAGCAACGAGAGGGTTCCGTACAACCTTGCGACGTTAACAGCCATATCTTTTGACTGCGTAGACTTAGAGGGTTGGTTTTTACACAGCACAAAGGGACTACAGACTTGAGTTTATAGTAAACTAGCTTTTGCCCGCGGATTCGCTCGCGTGAAATTCGGTAGCGCCTTATTGAATTGTAATAGCAACGCTAAGTTATCCCGTTTCGTCCCTCTTTCTCCCTCATATACCACTCTTTTTTTTTTAAAAAATAGCCTATGTCCGTCTCCTGGTTCCCAACTATCTCTGTACCAAAATTCATCAAAATCGGTTTAGCCATTAAAGCGTAAAGAGGTAACTAACAAACAAATAAACTCACTTTCGCTTTAGTAAGGATATAATAAAGTGTATTTAATTTCAACTCGATACCTCCACGCGTTCCCGCGATAAAGGATCTTGACAGACAGATAACAAAATGATTCAATAACCCCGTACCTCCCCCGGGCGCCGGGCGCCGCGATTCGACTCCCGGCCACCGTAGATGCGGGCCTGTGGACGGTGAGCAATGGGTAGCTCACCGTCAGTCCGTCGATTGACGACAGGCCGTGTCGACGGCGCGTTCGTGTTTTAAGCGCGCCTCAAAGAGAGTCAGCAAAGCAGAGGGGCTTGCCAGAGCCTCCGCCTGCCGGGGTTGCGGGTTGTTCGAAAGAGATACCGCGGCCCCGGAACGTAAAGGGCAATAGAAGGAACATGGGTGGGTTTTAGTCAGTACAAGTCTGACATGCCCCCCCGCTGCACCCAGAGCGGGGGAAGTCATTGGATGATTTCCCACCCGAAAAAAAAGGGGGTACCTCAAAAGAAAAAACGGATCCCTTATTGGATCTCTTAAATTAAATCCAAATGCTTAAATCTGTAGTCTCTTGGAGATGTGAAAAAAACCAACCCTGAGCGCAATCGAAAGATATACTTACGTATATTTTTTAAACAGGTTTCCCCACACTAGGAATTTCTCCTGTATCGTGGGTGCGTTTACAAACATTTAAACTAACATACACAACCAGCCAGACCCGGAACAACTATCTGTAGGTCATATCAATATTTGTTCCATCCTGGGATCGAAACCGCGACACGCGGCGCAGCACTCGACCGCTCAGCCACTGTGTCAACCGTGCTATCAGGCCGTTGTTCCCGTAATGGCCGTTTGTGACGCATTTCTCATGTATTTGCAAAGGGATTCAAAATCTATAGGCTACTTCTCATTGGCTTAGAATTATGAGAGGCAAGAAGCAATATTATAGAGTACCGATAAAGGGAATTACTGAAAACCGTTCAATCCTACTTATACCTATTATAAATGCGAATGTTTGTGAGGATGGATGGATGTATGGATGTTTGTTACTCTTTCACATCAAAACGGATGAACGGATCTTGATGTTTGGCACAGAGGTTAACTAACTTACGCAAACTAGCTTAAAATTAAATGACCAAAAACTTTATCGTATCATAATTGAATCAATAAAAATGAATGCATTTTATAGAACACCATTAATTTTAATCATAAATCATTATTATTTCGAATTTGGAATCGAACCGTTGCTTGGCGAGTTGCCAACTTATAAAATGACCGCAATCATAGAAAATGACGTCGAATCGTTGTTATTCGATTTTTTATTGCTTTTAATCTTTTAATGACTGGTTTTTCGTAGCGTGAGAGGTTTGAGTGTCTAGTGGTTTTAATTTAACAGCTTTTGGTCACCAACCAGTCTACCAAGACTCGCTTTAAAATTATAAAAGAATATACTCCAAATATAAATAAAATATTTTTTACTAAAAAGCTAATTCTATGGTCACAATGGCGGTCACATTTCTGAAAGCGATATCTTCCAGAATACCTTTGGATGTACTATACGAATATACATTACTAGCAGGCGCCTGCGGCTTCGCCCGCGTGATTACGAAAAAAAAATAAGTAATCCTATGTGTTATTCCAGACTGTAATCTACCTCTGTGCCAAATTTCATCATAAAGATCCGTTTAGCTGTTTTGACGTGAAAAAGTAACAAACATCTATACATCCATCCATCCTTTTTCTTTTTTGATAGGTCCACTCGCAGTTCAACTCTCTGTTCACTGTATACTGATTAACAGGACTATCCTGAGGTGACCTTAAATAAATTTAAGGCCCCCGGCAAGGGCTAAAAACTACTATAATGTCGATGACCGTACGCTAAGGGCACCCCCTGTGGGATACGAGCCTCGGCTTAGGGCGTCATAATTGAATCCTTACAAATATTATAAAAGCGAAATTGAGTTTTTTTGTTTGTTACGTCTTCACGCCTCAATGGCTAAACCAATTTTGATAAATTTTGAGGAATGAGGGAGAAAGAGGGAAGAAAAGGGAAAACTTAGCATTGCTATTACAATAAATAAGGCGCAAGAGCAAAAACTACAGGGAGCAGGTACCTGCAAATCAGGAAAGGGGATCTGTGTTACCCCGAAAACGCGAGCTAAGCCGCGGGCAAAAGTTAGTCGACTATAAAAGGGCCGGGTCGGGTTATTATTTAGGGACTTTTAAAACTGCTAGCTCAATTCGCGGGTTGGCTATTATAGCAAGGATCGGACTCTAGTTTTAAAATCGGAATAACGGGGCGGGCCTCTGCGACGAGGCCCGGGACGGATCGCCATCCATACATCCTCACAAACATTCGCATTTAAAATATCAGGAGGATATCACAAATAAATAAAGTAACTATAAATAGTCAATATAACAATCCTTACTATCCTTACTAATATTATAAAAGCGAAAGCGAGTTTGTTTGTTTGTTACGTCTTCACACCTAAAAGGCTTAACCGATCGGTTGCAGGTTGTTCGAACGAGATACCGCGGCCCCGGAACGTAAAGTGCAATAGAAGGAACATGGGTGGGTTTTAGTAAGTACAAGTCTGTCACTCCCCCCGCTCCGCCCAGAGCGGGGGAAGTTATTTGTTGATTAACCACCCAAAAAAGGGCTAAACCGATTTTGATGAATTTTGGTACAGTGATAGTTAAAACCCTGGAGACGGACATAGGCTATTAAAAAAAAAAAAGAAATGAGGGAGAAAGAGGTAATAAAAGGGAAAGTTTAGCTTTGCTATTACAATAAATAAGGCGCAAGGTCAAAAACTACAGGTAGCAGGTACCTGCAAATTAGGAAAGGGAAACTGTGTTACCCCGAATTAAACGCGAGCGAAGCCGCGGGCAAAAGCTAGTAAAAAATATTTTAAATATTACACCTACACATACGAATAAGCAGAATTACTGATAATATAATTTACAATATACAATACATATACATATAAAGATTGAACTATAACAGAAAACATATTTATAAATGAATAATTAGATAACTCTCCTAAAACAGAGCTTCCTCTCTTCTACCCTTTTGCTGTGCCCTATAGGGTCCATAATGATCTAAATATTATAAAAACTACCACCTAAGTACACATTATGGTAAAGCGAATAAAGATATTGAGTATTAGAACATTCAGTAAGTTTTTTTTTTATAAATTCATAATGTTGTTAGACAGGATGCTGTTTAATTTGATACAAAATCACTTCCAAATCCGTTCAGTAATTGCAGCTTGTTGATTGAGTAATAAACTTTTAAAATAATTGCTTTTTAATTGGTTTATATATAATCGTACAACCGTTTTCCAAAATTGTCGCTAGGGATTATTCGCCTGCGTGTCGTATTCCCAAGATGCTCAACGCCCTTGTATCCTATATAAATAGATATTAGATAATTATGTACTACCGCAGACTTTTTCTTAGAACTTTTAAGAGCAATAATTTCGTAATACATAATTTTTGTATAACTATTACCATTTACACAGTGCACGCAAAAAATTACAAAAGTAATAAATTTTCCCCGTTTTCAAACATTTTTCATATATGCTCCGATGCCCATGTTACTCACAGATAATGTAGCTTTAGATTGGTGAGAGAATGATTAAAATCGGTCCAGAAGTTTTCGAGTTTATCCATTACAAACAAATCTTTCCTCTTTAAAATTTTAGTGTAAATAACCAATAACAGTTAGTTTCTAATAAATTAAAAAGAGTCCCAAAACTTCTAGAGTAGACATAATTAGAGTTCGTCAAAGCCGTTTTAGGATATTTCGTAATTCTTCGGGCAGGAAATGGGCATATATTTAGAAAATGCTCTTTTCTTGATGGATCCCGGGAGATGTCGCATCCTGTCCCTTTGACTTTTTACAGTAATAATAAAATAGAGGAATTTATGAGTTTCAGGAATGTCTGAAATTGGTTCCACGAATGTGAAGTCATTAAGTTTTAATTTCATCTTAAGAACGCAGCGATGTCCACGGTTTTGCTGCACGGAGTTCGGTGAAAAAGTATCCTATGTTATGTGACGTCACTTGTTGCGAAAAAATGTAGCAACCCGTGACGTCACACTTAACTTTAATGAGCTATATCTTTGTCATTTTTGGTCTAATCCTTACTTCCTTACTAATATTATAAAAGCGAAAGTGAGTTTGTTTGTTACCTCTTCACGCTTTAATGGCTAAACCGATTTTGATGAATTTTGGTACAAATATAGTTGGGAACCAGGAGACGGATAAAGGCAATTTAAAAAAAAAAGTGGGATATGAGGACGAAAGAGGGATGAAAAGGGAAAACTTAGCGTTGCTATTACAAATCAATAAGGCGCAAGGGCAAAAACTGCAGGTAGCAGATACCTGCAAATCAGGAAAGGGGAACTGTGTTACCCCGAATTTAACGCAAGCGAAGCCGCGGGCAAAAGCTAGTTTACAAATAAAAAATACGTGTTCCCTATTTTTGAATAAACTAAAAGACGGACTAATAAAATTTTATTTGGAAACTAGCCTATTATTGCAAAATAATTGTATGTGTGTGTTCTTCACGCTCAAACAACTAAACATATGCCCCGTTCCAATAAACAAAAACGACTCGTTTTGCTTACGGATAGTTGTACATATTTTGACATAAGTTCTATGAGACTCGAACGACTCGTTTTGCTTACGGATAGTTGTATTTTGACATAAGTTCTATGAGACTTATGTCAAAATACAACTATCCGTAAGCAAAACGAGTCGTTTTTGTTTATTGGAACGGGGCGTTAGTCGATTAAACGATTACGATACGCAAGGGCGGATCCAGCTTTTATATCAGGGGGGGGGTCACCATGTCGCAGACAGCTTGTCTCCGTAGTCTAGTTCGGATACATATAGCTATACTTAATATTATAACGGAACGTGAAACTGTGTTTGTCAATTTTTCACGTTAAATGAAACCGCTAAACGGATAGGATTTCATGGGGTCGATTGCATTGGTCTTCCACTGCAGCGGAGTTACCTAGTCGCAGACGGAGTCACTGTCAAATTCTGTTTTAATTTAACCGTATAGTTCGGTACGGACCCCTTCGGGGGCTCGACATTCAAACCTCCGCTGGCTCGGTACTGGCCCCGAAAGGGGTCGAACATTTAAGTCATACGACCTCCTCATTATTTTTGTAAATATTTTATTTTCTGGTTAAAAAATAATATGGGTGTGCATTCATTAAGATAGTAGAATAAAAATCTCATATGTAAACGTCGTTAGAAGTTCTTTAATTATTGAGCAAGTTTCTTAATTAACCTTTATAAAATCCATGTGCGTAAATTACGATCATAGCCATTTTGATGGCAGTGTAGGTCGACGCTAAAAATCATAAAAAAATTGGTTTTCGGACATATAAGCTCCACATTGTTGGGCCTGATTAACGTGTCCTTTTATTACGTGCAGAAATCATTCGTAATTGAACTTAAATTAGCAGTGGTAATGATACATTTTGAAATCTAAAGTCGAAGTTTCGCGCCAATCGTGCTTGTTTACATTTTTCATTCCACATTATATCACACGGACGCGAATAGATTCTATAACAAATGAGGCAAATATCATTGCAAATATTATAAATAACATGAACATGCCCAGATCTTATCGTAATTTGCAATAATAGGACCATTAACACGTAATATTCATAACCACTACTAAATTCACTTTCGAAAATGACGTCCATTTCTTTTTTTTTTATTTTGTGATGTGTAAATGCGATTATTTCAATCGATTATTTTCTTGTAAATCAATCAACTCGATTAATTAAATTAAGGAATATCAGAAATTGATAGATGAAAATAAGAATAATTTTGTAATACGTGTAAAATACTATAAATATTGATAATAATATTTTTTACGCCACTAAAACCGACTCAACAACAAACAGTAGAATCTGATCTATGGCTAAATTCGCGCCAATTTTATTTTCAGATAAAAAATCAAATAAGGAATGCGCTCGCTGTTCGAATTTATATTAAAATGTTTATTTGCTATTTTATTAATAATTTGGTTTTGTTTTGTACCTACTATTTGAATGTGAATTGCAAATAGAAATAAATAAGGTTGAATATAGAACGCTCTTATTATGATTTTGGTAGGCACAGTAAAAAAAATCGGCCAAGATAAATTATATTTGTTCGACAAAATTGTTTGTAGTATGGTTGGATTAGTTATTTGGAAAGCGTTTTCATTCTTTCCTAAAACATGGCTCGTAGGCCAAAGTGTTCTTGGAGTGGAAGCCTTGGGGTAAAAATGGCCTAGGGGGAGACCACAATTGAGATGGAAAAAAAACCCCGGTCGTGCACCGGGGTTTTATTTTGGGGTGGGAAATCATCAAATAACTTCCCCCGCTCTAGGCGAAGCGGGGGGGAGTGTCAGGCTTTTACTGACTAATGTCCACCGATCGATGTTCCTTCTTTTACTCGGGGCTGCGGTATCTCTTTCGAACAACCCGCAATCCTGGCAGGACCCTACCGGGGTTGCGGGTCTGACACTCCCCCCCGCTCCGCCCAGAGCGGGGGAAGTGAGGCGCCACGGCATCCTCACCTACCACCTGACGCAGATCCTCACCGGGCACGAAAGTAGAAACGTCCCGAGACGTTCCTGCACATCATCATCGGGCGGGAAGAAACACCCAGGTGTCACCAATGTGACTATCGCTCGGAGGACACGTTGGAGCACACAGGCAATCTGCTCTTTTGAGCGGAGCACCGCTTTGTCCCGGAGGAGATGGTGATGTTTGAAGGAGAGAACCTCAAATCAAGCCAGCCACCGCGTGAGACGCTACAGGGGTCGGGCGCCGCGAGACGACAACGACTTTATGTTAAAAGTTTAACAGGAGCGGATATTTGATGATTTCCCATCCAAGTGGCGCAAGACCGGATAAATGGCGGAATTTAAAGGAGGCCTCCTTTAAATTCCTAAAGAAGTCCTTAAATTCCAAAAAAGAGACATACACTATTTAAAAATACTTTTTAGGGTTCCGTACCTCATAATAAATAACAGAACCCAAATATCAAATCTGTGGTCCCTTGAAGCTGTGAAAAAAACAACCCTCCAAGTCTACGTAGAGAAAAGATTTGACCGTTTATGTCTTTAGTTTGTACGGAACCCTTGGTGCGTGAGTCCGACTCGCATTTGGCCGGTCTATTTTTAATAGGCTGAACCGCTTACTGCTACGCAAAGGTCTCCTTAAACCTTTCTATTTTTTTTATCCAACCAATACTTTTAAGTGTCAATATTTTAGAGCCCCGATGTGTACTTATGTACGGAGTCCCTGTATGTCTACAAGGCACTACTGCGGAGGCATGGCTTTCTAGGTGCGGTACGGTATGGTTGTGCCGGCTGGGCTGCCTGACTGGCTACCTACAGAATTAGCATGACCTACAAAATTGGCCGCCATTTTCATTTATCGTCATTCAAGAAAACAGCCAAAATCTTTTACCGCGAAACCGTTTGACAGCAAATGTGAGGTACATTTGCAGCAAATCTGGGCGCATAACAAAATAATTATAGCATAATAAAAAAGCACGTGACAAAATGTCTTTCTTTTATAATCGATATCATAGATATTTGTACAACTATAAATCTATAGTAGAATATTATGCCACCTCCATAGGTAAATTCCTCAATGGTCCCAAAACTTTTTTTTAAAGTTTACTCTATTACGATTATCGATTAGGTTGAATGCAACTTTTTAATCGTAATGATGAAACTTAGTTTTACGGTCAGCACTAAGAAATGTCATATTGCAACACATTTTTTAGTATTTTTTGGCGAGATTTGTATCGTGTTTTTTTATTCATTTATATGTAAAATGGCAAAAATAAGAATGCAGATGGAATGTCACTGTTTTTATTTTAGATTTCCGATTATATTATCAAATGGTTATCTTGTGTATGTACATTATTTCCAGCGTTTTTAAAGTACCTAATTTTTGGAAGGGTGTAGTAATATGTATTTTACACACATTTTGCAATAGATTGACGCCGTTTTATCGACCTTATGAGGTTTTTGGAAATATAAACCTCAAACTTATCGTATGAAACAGCCGCTGTGATTTATTTTTAATAACAAAATTGAATGCTGTAAATTGATGAAAATTCTTGAATTTCATGACAATTCGCGTCACCCCACCGATTCAGCTGATGTGTCATGTGTCAAAATCCTGTCGTGCAGAGTGGTTAATGGGTGCACACTGAAGAACATTACAAACTTATATGATGAAATGTATTCTTCGTTTGTGTCGTCTCGCAAAACGCCTTATAAGTTCCTCGTCATCTATATTAATTTATTGACTTGTGAACGTGCTGAGCCCGTCAGGCGGTCTTCTGCCAAGCCAAGTTTTGTCGCTTCTTAGTGTGTAAAAAGACCTTTCCGCCGTTGCAACACTAACGGGTAGTGTCGCCAGAATACACAAAAACTTCTTATGTTGGGATCAAGTCTTTATCACATTCAAGTTCAAGTTACGAGGGTCGAAATGGCCAGCGGAATGTTTTGATTTCGCTGCCATTTCACTTTGCAAAGCTGGTAATCATTTATAATCATTGACACGAGTAGTCTAGTAATCCTTACTAATATTATAAAAGTGAGTTTGTTTGTTACGTCTTCACGCCTAAATGTCTAAACCAATTTTGATGAATTTTGGTACAGAGATAGCTGGGACCCTGGAAACGGACATAGGCCAATAGGATTTTTTTTAAATCGAGAAATGAGGGAAAAAGAGGGGGCGCGTTCTTTAGGGCGGCGCGCCGCCCACTACCTGAACGCGCCCCAAAAGGTGGTAGCCATTAGGCTGATCCGGGGCTACCGCACGATCTTCGACGAGGCAGCGAGCCTCCTTGCCGGATTGCCACCGTGGGATCTGGAGGCGATAGTCCTCGCGCGCCTGTTTGAGTGGCGCGCGGAGGCACTACACCGGGGGGAACTCCTCTACCGTGGCAAATTGCCACTTAGCGGACAGACCTCCGGTGCGATCTCATGGTGGCATGGAGAGAGCGACTGTCGCAACCCCGTGCAGGGTACGCCACAATAGTGGCAGTAAGTCCCCACTTTGAAGAGTGGCTGGAGAGGCGCCATGGCGTCCTCACCTACCGCCTGACGCAGGTCCTCACCGGAGACGGAATTTTCGGGAGGTTCCTGCACATAATTGGGCGGGAGGAAACGCCCGGGTGTCACCAGTCACCATTGTTATGATCGATGATCAGACAGTGCCGGTCTGCCCAGCTTGGGCGGAGCACCGCCGTGCCCTTGTAGATGCGATTGGCGGCGGCGATTTCTCGCGTCCGGCCCTGGTTCAGTCCATGGTCCGGAGCGAGAGGGAATGGGAAGCGGTCACCTCCTTCTGCGAAGCAGTCATGCTAGTGAAGGAGGAGGCCGGGCGTTTGAGGAAGAGAACCTCAAACCAACCCAGCCGCCGCGGGAGACGCCCTGGGCGCCGGGCGCCGCGAGACGACTCCCGGCCACCGTAGATGCGGGCCTGTGGACGGTGAGCAATGGGTAGCTCACCGTCCGTCCGTCTATTGACGACAGGCCGTGTCGAAGGCGCGTTCGTGTTTCACGCGCGCCTCAAAGAGATGTCAGCAAAGCAGAGGGGCTTGCCAGGGCCTCCGCCTGCCGGGGTTGCGGGTTGTTCGAAAGAGATACCGCGGCCCCGGAACGTAAAGGCAATAGAAGAAACATGGGTGGGTTTTAGTCAGTAAAAGTCTGACACGCCCCCCCGCTGCACCCAGAGCGGGGGAAGTTATTTGATGATTTCCCAACCCAAAAAAAAGGGAGAAAGAGGGAAGAAAAGTGAAAACTTAGTTTTGCTATTACAATAAATAAGGCGCAAGGGCAAAAACTACAGGTAGCAGGTTCCTGCAAATCAGGAAAGGGGAACTGTGTTCCCGAATTTAATGCGAGCGAAGCCGCGGGCAAAAGCTAGTCCTTACTAATATTATAAAAGCGAAAGTGAGTTTGTTTATTTGTTTGTTACGTCTTCACGCCCACATGGCTAAACCGATTTTGATGAATTTTGGTACAGAGATAGTTGGGACCCTGGAACCAGACATAGTTTTTTTTTTTTTAAAGTGTGAGTAATGAGGGAGAAAGAGGGAAGAAAAGGAAAAACTTAGCTTTGCTATTACAATAAATAAGGCGCTAGGGCAAAAACTACAAGTAGCAGGTACCTACAAATCAGGAAAGGGGAACTGTGTTACCCCGAATTAAACGCGAGCGAAGCCGCGGGCGAAAGCTAGTAGTTTATAAAAGTTAACACTTTTCTATTTTTTTACGAGTTATTACAACTTCAATCAATCCTCCCGCGTCCGAATTTGTTCGCCATTTGATAAACAGAGCGGGCGCTCGGGTAGAGGGGTTGGCTCGCGTGGCTCGCTGGTGCGCGATAGAACATTAGGCACAGCGGCCACCATTTGTTTTTTGTAAATATAAGCATTTCTGGAACAAACATGTGGAATAAGATTGAAAAACTATTTTTTTTTCTTATTTTTAAAAATTATGAGCTTTCAGTGCAAAAATCCTTTAATTTTTTGTAGAAATTCAATCCAGTGAAACAAAAAAACGGCTGGCTGGATTAATTTGGCTCTTCGTAGGGTTTTTGTGGACATATTGAACTGAAAAAGGCACACTTAACATTAGTGGTTTCCTCAATATTTTCGAGCCAGTGCTTGACTTTCCAAAAAACCACCAAAAGCCGTTTCTTTTGTTGCAATGTCAAATTCATGTGACAGAAAAAAAAAATCTTGAAACCCACCTTTAACTTAAAAAAATCAAAAAAAAAAGGTGTTTTTTCTTGCTGGTTTTTCTAAGATTACTCAAAAAATCCGCGAGGTACAATATTTAAAAGTTATAATCCAAAAATTAGACACTTGGAGCTACAATTTCCTATTTTTTGGTTTCCCGTACGACAATTTTTCTCGTAGTTACGGTCTGTTCAAAATGTCCAAAAATTTGTTTTTTTTTATCGCTTATAATGTAACCAATACATAACAAGCACAGTATTGTATTATTTTGATTATGTGCGTCTTTCGCCTATAATTTGTTTACGTTTATAAATAAAATTTGATAAAATTGCATTGCCTACCTATGACCCAGCCTGTCGCCCAGGGGGGGGTCATGACCCCCATGACCCCCCCCCTGGATCCGCCGTTGACGATACGATAACGATACTTAAACGATTTGGTTGTTGGTATGTAGAGAGGTGGCCCTGGTTGACACAAACTACTTTGTATACCATTGTAAAAACGCGGGGCGCAGCACTTAGAATATATTCATTCAAATAATTCCATACGCCAGTTTAAAACGTTAGAGACTGCGTCATAACTCTGGAGCCACACAGATCAATACAAAGCCGTTACTATTAATAAATAAACTATTGCGATGCTCCAACGATTCAGTGTTGAATTTCAAGTGATTCCCGATATAATATAGCTGCGTCCATATTTAATGGTGGGCAAGAGTGTTCCTGGGTTTTTCCATAAGAGATTTTTCGGTAACAAACCTGATCATCATTCTTTTCAAAATCATCATCTGCCTAGCCTTTTCCCAACTATGTTGGGGTCGGCTTCCAGTCTAACCGGATGCAGCTGAATATCAGTATTTTACATGGAGCGACTGCCTATCTGACCTCCACAACCCAGTTAGTACTGGGTAATGCGATACCCCTTGGCAAGACTGGTTGTCAGACTTTCGGAACACTGACTACCTGTAACGACTGTCAAAGATCTACAAATGACAGCCGGGACCAACGGCTTAACGTGCTTTCCGAGGCACGGAAGAAACTCGGTATGTAACGGGTGGTCACCCATCCACAGACCAACCTAAAGATCGACCCGAGCGGCTGCTATTATTTAGACGAGCTCCTCAATTCTTTTCAAAATGAAAATCAAAATATTTTTATTTCATATAGGCTTAAGAAAGAAAGAAAGAAAGAACTGGGCACTTATAAAACGTCGAGAAAAGGTGCACATTTGGGTTGGTTGTTTCCTATGGAGAAGCACCGGCAAGAAACTCCATGGTTACTCTTTTAAAATCATTTTGTTTTACAATGTTGTTGTTACAGCGTTAGAACTTATTTATTTATTTATTACTAGCTGTGCCCGCGACTTCGTCCGCGTGGAATAGTATTTTGGGCATCATATTTATTTTTGCAAACAACCTCCTTAGCTTTATAAATTATAACTGTTACCCACGACTTTGTCCGCGTCTTAGCCCAAGTTCCGGAATTCTGTGAGGATAAACGTTGAGAACGTTCAGCGCTTGATTCCCGTAGTCGGTTCACCAAAGTTCGAGAACTCTGTGAGGCTAAACGATGAGAACGTTCACCGCTTGATTCCCGTAATAGTCGGTTCACCAAAGTTCGTTCTCAACGTTTAGCCTCACAGAGTTCTCTGTGAGGCTAAACGTTGAGAACGTTCAGCGCTTGATTCCCGTTCTCGGTTTATCAAAGTTCGGAAATTTTGTAAGGATAAACGTTCAGCGCTTGATTCCCGTTGACGGTTTGCCGAAGTTCGGAAATTTTGTAAGGATAAACGTTCAGCGCTTGCTTCCCGTTGACGGTTTGCCGAAGTTCGGTGTGAGGCTAGACACTGCGAACGTTCAACGATCGATTCATTAGCACGATTTGTTCACTGATTCCTCGTTGAGTAGCCAACCTATGCATATTTTCATCCTCTGTTTCATTGCTGCGCAAAGCTCGCAGCCGCTTTGCGGTAGCAGTCTGCCGAGAAAGCTGAGTTCTTTTTCTAGGCATTATAGTGACGAAGAAAGAAAATAGGAAATGAAACTTAACCAAACCGTAACTCATAATCAAGAAAAACAAACGTAAGGTTAATAATTAGGATCCTAATTATTTTTACCTGTATTTGGTACTTACGTAAAACATAAGGTAAACTAACTGTGCTTAAACTAAAACCTAACCTAATAAGGGCTGATTTTTCAATAGTCAGATAACTTTTATCTGAGGAATAAAAATAGCAGTTTGACATTTTTTCTACATGAGCTGTCAAACCGCCATTTTTATTCCTCAGATAAAAGTTATCTGACTATTGAATAAACAGCCCTAAGAATAATTATGTAGATGACACCTATTTACAGGTATTATCTACAACATTTTTTTTTTACCAAACTATTATCAACCAAAATAAAATCCATAAAACAATCGTAGAGCTACACCCCGCCTCCGCGTCGCCCGCAAGCAACGCCTCTCCTCGCCCGCCGCCGCGCCGGCCGGCCAGGCGCAGCGTCATGTTTTGCACATCATGCGGCGCGTGTGAATTTTATATCAGAGTTATTTTAAAATTGTAATATCTTCTAAGATGTTCATTGAAATTAAGTGATGTCAAAGACAATTTTGTTCACAATTAAATACTGTTAATCAACAACACATTTATTTGGATAAAGATTAATATTATTATGTTGATACAACTCTAACAAATAATCATGCATTAATTTCGACCAAATTTGATTCCCATAAAAACGGTTCTAGTGAGTTAAGCTTAAAAGATAGACATATACCGTCACGGACATTTTTTTAGATCATTTCAAGAGGAATAATTCTTTCGTACATATTTTTTTGGTATCTTGAACCGTTTTCGCAGCGCACGCAACGGAAGCCCTCAAAGATGAATAATATTCCCCGTTTTTTCCACATTTTCCATTGTTTCTTCGCTCCTATTAGTCGCAGCGTGATGTTATACAGCCTAAAGCCTTCCTCGATAAATGGTCTATTCAACACAAAAAGAATTTTTCAATTCGAACCAGTAGTTCCTGAGATTAGCGCGTTCAAACAAACAAACAAACAAATTCTTCAGCTTTATAATATTAGTATAGATAAAGAAATTTATAGATGGGAGGACAGCGTAACCCGACAATAAATCATTGGTTACTTTACAAAACGTAAAATAAGACAAAATATTACCAGAAGTTTAGAAGCGTCTAAGAATCTACAAAGCCAACAATGTCCACATAGTTAAAAAATAATTTAATGAAGTTTTATCAAAATCCATTCAGAAGTTTTTGTGTGAAAGAGCAACAAACATACAAGACTTACATACATCCTCACAAACTTTCGCTTTTATAATATTAGTAAGGTATCGCCAGTTACAAAAGCAAATAAAAATATACCTATTATACAACTCTGCCCGTCCGTTCAGCGTGAACAAGCGTGATATTATGCATATAATTAGAGTACGATAATGACATGTTAATACTAACAGTTGTCAGGTCAGAAATGGGGTCAGGCAACATTCTTAAACATATTTTCTAGTCTAACAAGTCTTAAGTGTAATATTAGCAAAAAATATGTATTCGTAGAGTAGATAGTAGCTACAGAGACTAACGCCTATGTTTACTTAAGTGAATTACATCTAAAAGAATGACTGGATTTTCTTTTATAACCGACTTTAAAAAAAAGCAGGAGTTCCGACTGTTTTTTTTTTGTATGTTTGTTATGCGGTTTCTTCGTTAATTTTGGGGCGATTTTTAAAATTATTTTATAATCGAAAGGTTATGCACCCAGGCCTACCGGGGTTGCGGGTTGTTCGAAAGAGATACCGCGGCACCGGAATATAAAGGGCAAAAGAAGAAACATGGGTGGAATTTGGTCAGTACAAGTGTGACACTCCCGCGGGATTCGCCCGAAGCGGGGGAAGTTATTTGATGATTTCCCATCCGCAAAAAAGGGGTCTCCTATCAATTTTATCTTTATATAAATATTTATTTTCATGAGTTATCTTCTACAATACATATTTTTTCTTCTAATTTAGATGAATGACATGCTTATATCATTATGTATTTTATATTATGTAGCGATGAAGATCATCTCAGACAAGCCAAGACTACAAAGCAAGAAAAGACAAGGCAAGGCAATACTTGACTAGAGCTGGTAATTCGTAGATCCTTGCCAGTCTTTACAGGGAGTCAGTGTCCCGAAAGTCTGACGAATTACCCATTGCTCAACGTCCACAGGCCCGCATCTACGGTGGCCGGGAGTAGTCTCGCGGTGTACGACGCCCGGGAGACAGAGTTCTTTGGTTTTGTTTCGGCTATTTTTTCGTCAGAATACTTAGGTATGAAATTCTTTTTCTCTTCCAGTTTTGATGTGTTTAAGTGCTTGTTTAACTAACTTAGAGACGTAAATATTATTTAATTTGTTGAAAGTTGTTGTATAATTTTATAAATAATAGACTACTTAAATATTTAAACAAATTTGACCTACTATCAAACTCTCAGTATGGATTCCGACAAGGTTTATCTACTGAGGATGCAGTAACTGCTCTTACGACTCTAGTAGTTGACAGTCTTGACAATGGAAATAAATGTATTACAATATTCTTAGATCTGAAAAAAGCATTTGACACCGTCTCTGTTCCGATCCTTGTGAACAAATTAGAACAGGAATTTGGCATAAGAGGTATCCCACTAGAACTCCTCCGTAATTATATTTCAAACAGAAAACAGAGAGTAAGAGTTGGTGACTATATTAGTGATGACGCACAAGTATCATTTGGCGTGCCTCAAGGAAGCGTACTAGGTCCAACATTATTTTTGACCTATATTAATGACCTCTGCAACTTGGCTATCAAAAATGCTAAAATCTTCACTTACGCTGATGATACAGCTGTTGTATTTTATGGAAAATCCTGGAAAGAGGTCAAAGACTATGCTGAGTTGGGTATGGCTTTAATAGACAAATGGTTAAAAAGTAATTTACTCACATTGAACACCTCAAAAACCAACTTTATATGTTTTAGTATAAATAACCGTACTCAGCCAGATGAACACTTTAAATTAAAAATTCATCAAAGTGACTGTATAAATAATCTAAATTGCAAATGTCCAACAATAGATAAAGTAACTCATACCAAATACTTAGGAGTGGTTGTTGACCAAAGGCTATCTTGGTACCAACATCTCGAACAAGTTACCCACTCAACTGCCCGGGCGACTATGGTCGCCCAAAACTTTTTGGCGTAGAACGTCCGGGCGGCTATAGTCGCCCGGACGTTGGCCAGATGACTCGCCCTATTCAAACCTTTTTTTGTCTATGAGAGTGTTCAAGAGGTTCACAAGTGTTTCGCTAGATGGTTCTCTATTAAATTACGCGTCTGTTGGTCGGTAAAACAGCAAGGTCAAGCCACAAAGAGATTTTAAAAAAAAATTGTTTACACAAGCGTTTTACGACGTGCGTTGAATTATTGAAGTGTTTACGAGTGTCGAGTTTCAAATAAAAGTAACAATGTATTTATTGTTCTATTGTATTAGGTGTTATATATTGAAATACTCCTAAAGATCCATTCTTTCGGAATATCTACAAATTCTAAGTATCCGAAGTATGATAGAATGTTTTTAAATTATTTAAAATCGACAAGCAAAAACTTTTCCGTTGCGTGCCGGTTTTTTGTTAAGTTTTTTTTATTATATGTTATTATTGTAGTAAAATACTACTTCTAATTGGAAACATAGGTAATTATTAATATCTGTGTAGTCTTAAACGAAAGAAATAGGATTACACGTTTTAATTAATTAATTCTCAGGATTTGGAAATGGGCGACCATAGTCGCCCGTTACGTTTCATACCGGAATGGGTAGTTTGTTTTGATTTATTATGTTATACTGTTTGTTCTAAGTAATGATATATTGGTATCAAAAAAAAGCTTGTTTCATCTAGTTTATTAATAAGTAATTAGCGTAGAGGTATATTACGAAATATTTCGTAAAAACTTGTAATTAATAAAAAAATTAAGCAAATTTTACCACTATTGTAAAGTTTAACTTTTTTTTGTGCCGTTTACGATAAGAGTTACAATTTAGCTTTCACATATTTTCATTCCTTATAATGTCAGCTCTATACAGGTATTTTTTAATTTACCATAACAGTTGTAGCTTGGTAGAAAATAGGCTTTAAATCGGTGACGGCATTTGGGCGCTCGACCGTTACGTAAGTCCGCGAGCGCGCGAACGTTCTAGGCTATGACAGCTGTCAAACTTGAACGTAGAAGTGGGTAACAAACAGAGTCAGAAAGCTTAGCTGGTTATTTAACTCTTTGCGTCATGTCGTCCCAAAATCTTACCATACTCGCCACAATTCAAAAAGAAACCTTCTGAATGAAATATATATTACTCTAGTGCAGTCAGTTTTGACGTACTGCATCCCTGTTTGGGGAGGGGCTAGTAAATCAAAATTCATAGATGTTGAACGGGCTCAACGCGCTTTAATAAAAATTATGTATTTTAAGAAATTAAGATTCCACACAGACGAACTATTTCAGATCAGTGATCTGCTGTCTGTAAGAAAATTATATATTATACAGACTATCTTGAAAATGCACAAAACTTTACCGTTTGATTCTTCCAAATTAACAAAAAGACGAAAGGACAATATTGCACAAATTCCCCAATCACGTACTCGGTTTGCTAGGATTCAATTACAAAAACGTTCAGCCCATTTATATAATAGGATTAATAAGGAAATAAACATTTATACAAAACAATACTATGAATGCAAAAATTCTTTAATTAATTGGATAAAACTTTTAAATTATGATGAAACAGAAGCACTGCTGACACTTGTATCATGATGCTTGTTCTGTCCACTCGAACGGTTGCTTTTGCTTGCAATTGAGTGCAACAGTTTAATTATTGTTGAGATAGTGGAAGTGCGGTGGATAGCACTCACCTCACATCACATGTAGGCACACTTATTTTACACACACACTAACCTGCTCACACATTCACACATTACACAATTACACAAACATATACTCACACACACACACACACACACACACACACACACACACACACACACACAAGTATTGTTTGTAAATATAAAAATATTGAAAGTTGATATGAAAGAGCGGAGTCTCCCAATACAGGCATTTCTTTGCTTAAAGGGAGGCTCCAATCACAATTATGTTTATGTTACTTTGCTGAAGAAATAAATGTTTTTTGTTTTTTTTTTTTTTTTTGATTTTTTTGAATTTTACGAATTTATTTAAAATAGGTTGACAATTGTCAAAAGTGTAGGTCTAACTCCCGTATCTTTAGTCAAGTTAAAGTCATAACTTGAACTTTTAAGTTATAACTCATGCAAAAAAATAGAGTAGCAACGTTATTATTTATAACTTTTGAAAGTTCTAGGTTCAAGCAATAACTAAACTTTTTTTGCGGATGGGAAATCATCAAATAACTTCCAAACTTAACAGACTAAAACCCACCCAAATATAACAGCCCCTTTTTATTTTTTTTGCCCTTTATGTTCCAGGGCCACGGTGTCTCTTTCGAACAACCACAACCCCAGAAACAATGTCTAAACTACAGAATAAAAGTCGTGTTTTTTTAAATGACTTATACTCAAGTGATCACTTTCATTCGTTTATAGATACAGGTATTAGTCTCTGATAAAAAAATACTCTAGTGTCTATGCCAAGTCTTTACGCGAATGTGAACACGCTCGACCAGTTTTTACTGTTTATTAATTAACATATAATTTACCTCAATATGTTGTGAACTAGTTATCAACGAGTGATTCACTGATTTAAAATGAGTTGTAGATTACTTGGTAGTGAATTCGATGCGTGGTTGAATAAAACTGTAGTTTTTGCTGGCAATTCTTTTATTCTTATTTTTAAGCGACTTTAAAAGGAAGAGGTTCTTTATTAGACTGTTGTTTTTATTCAAGTATGTTGGTTATCGATTCTTCCGTCGATTGTGGGCCGATTTTCTAAATTCTTTTTATAATCGAAAGGGTATATGCTATATACTTCCGAAGGGGTCCCAAAATAATGTTATCTACATTGCTTTGGTAGTTTATGAATTATCTTCTATAATACATATTATTCTTCTAATGTATTTGAGCGAAATGATAAATAGAAATCTCTTAGTAGCCATGGAAAAAATAAAAACTCGATAAAAAAATGTTTAAGAAACCATCATACCACAACTAATAAGGCTGAAATAAAAACCTTTTTTGTGCGTTTCTTTTGGAAGTCGGTTTTATTTAATGTTGTTAAACGTGCACAGAGCATCCAGAGTAAAAGTAGAAATCAATCATTAAATCTAAAGTATTTAAGACTAGACTAGACTAAAAAAAAGGGATGTGTGTACTTATGTACACGCGTTAGAAGTTATACTTCTTTGGCGTATAGAAAAAAAATAACTCAAATGCTGACGATAAATATAAAAATTAATCAAAAAAATGTGAGCCGTCACGGGACGCCTGGCAAATGTGAAACATCGACATTATTTTGTAAAAGTAATATGCAGAAAAGAACAGATTGTGATAGGAACTAAATGTCATTGAAAACATCATTATTCTGTTTCATTGTGGACTTACCAAAAGGACATCGTTTTCGTGTTCATCATCGTTTATGAATTCGAGGATCGAAGGCACTTTGAATAAAACTCTATTACTGACCCCGTGTGGTAACCCATCCATTTCCAAACCTTGGCAAAGGTTGCTTAAACTGGCCCCCTGTGGTTACCCATCCATTTCCAAACCTCGGCAAGGGTTGCTTAACCTGGCCCCGAGTGGTAACCCATCCATTTCCAAACCTCGGCAAGGGTTGCTTAACCTGTCCCCGTGTGGTAACCCATCCATTTCCAAACCTCGGCAAGGGTTGCTTAACCTGTCCCCCTGTGGTTACCCATCCATTTCCAAACCTCGGCAAGGGTTGCTTAACCTGTCCCCGTGTGGTAACCCATCCATTTCCAAACCTTGGCAAAGGTTGCTTAACCTGGCCCCCTGTGGTTACCCATCCATTTCCAAACCTCGGCAAGGGTTGCTTAACCTGGCCCCCTGTGGTAACCCATCCATTTCTAAACCTCGGCAAGAGTTGCTTAACCTGGCCCCCTGTGGTAACCCATCCATTTCCAAACCTCGGCAACGGTTGCTTAACCTGTCCCCGTATGGTAACCCATCCATTTCCAAACCTTGGCAAAGGTTGCTTAACCTGGCCCCCTGTGGTTACCCATCCATTTCCAAACCTCGGCAAGGGTTGCTTAACCTGGCCCCGTGTGGTAACCCATCCATTTCCAAACCTCGGCAAGGGTTGCTTGGAATGTGAAATTGATTTAAAAAAACACCAAAATAATATTTATTTATTAGGAAACACGTGTTCTAAGTATAAAAATACTAGAATATACAACTTGAACATAGCTATCGATTTTCATGCCACCTAGAACTAACTTCACGCTGTCGCTGGCTAAAATCACTCTCATCATTTTTCTCCATCGCGCCAAAAGAAGTATAACTTCAAAAAGTATCCTATATGTTATTCCAGACCATAATCAACCTCTGTGCCAAATTTCATCACTACCCGTTCAACCGTTTAGACGTGAAAGAGTAACAAACATCCATCTTCACAAACATTCACATTTATAATATTTTAGTGGGATAAACCGTTGCAGTTGAGCGATACACTGTGTAGTGGCTGCTACTAAAAATCCCTGATGAAAAAACCCAATAGCAATTTCCCTGACCCCTGGAATAGCGTTTAGGATCTTATGCCTAACAGTCGCGTTTGCGATCACTAGGCCGATGAGGCATTATTATAAAAAAAAACTTTTTTGCTTAAAACACATACAATGGCGATGATATAAAGACACACCTGGCGGCTATAGTTGCCAATATTTTGTTTTTACTATTTACTTATGTAAGTTGGCAACTGTAAGGTAGAACGATAGAAGAATAGACAACTTTCAACGATTTACGACAATGCCAAATACGATTTCTATTTTAAGATAATTAGTGTGTTTTAAATATAGATCTGTTGATTATTATTTCTGGTACCAATTTAGATCGAAATATTACATGTATTGTGACCTTGATGAAGTATGCTACAATAAAATAATAATAATAAAAAGACACACAACAAAAGCAGCAGACGCTCTTATTAAATTAAAATTCATTAATTTCGGACAACGGAGATCCATATTCTGTTAGTAGTGGGTGTTTGTGTATGTGACTTTAAATGTTTGTAAACGCACCCACGATACAGGAGAAATTCCTAGTGTGGGGCAACGTTTTATAAAAAAAAAAAGGATATTAATAAATTACAAGCGGCTTATACTCTAGTGTTAGTAGCAGTAAAAATAAAATATTGCAAAGGACGACAAAGCAGGACCAAAGTGTCCTACTTAATCAACCTCCGAACAAATGCCCAATATTTGGAGCATAGCTCTCCGCCACAGCTCTCAGGATATAGCTGCGACTACTCCGCACTCTGCATAGCAGCGATGTATTTTTTTACGTATTATAGCGTGAAAGCCATCGGTGTGGGCCAGGGCAAACATTTCCGAAGCGCTACAGAAACGGGGCAGCCGCAACAACATCCTGAAAGTATTGTTATAGGGGCCGTTCAAGTATTACGTAAGCAGATTTATTACAATTATTTACCCCCCCATCCCCCTTGTCAGCAAAAGCAAGCAAAGCTCTTACCCCCTCCCCCATGCTTACGTAAACATTTTCAATTACTGTATTGTTTTTTTTTAAATAATAATTATAATAAATATAATTTTAAAAAATAAGAAAATAGATTTAGGATTGAGATTAGATTTTATTGATACGGTATTCAACATAGAGTAAGGGACAAAAATATTATAATCTTACAAACATTATTTGCGGGAATCTCCGAAAATGCGTTTTGTTTTCAAGCTAAGACAATGTGAGGGTTGCCATTCGGTAAAAAAGTAAATAACTACCGATGACGTAATCATCATCTAGACTCCCCTACCCTCCATGTCATCCAAAATAAGCAAAGCAAAGACCCCCCCGCCCCCCTATAGTGCTTACGTAATACTTGAACGGCCCCATATTGAACGCGTAGGATATCCAGCGATCTCTTGTTTTAGCTGACCCATAGATTTTTTAATATTTTTTTTTTTACTTTTGATTGTATTGAAATTGAATTGACTAACATACGCTCACAAACTGAAATGGAAATGGGCAGGACATGTCGCGAGATTAAAAGACGGGCGCTGGACTATTAGAAGAATGACCTCATGGAAAGGTCCAAAAGGAAGGCGCTGTAGAGGAAGACCACTAATGAAATTGGCAGAAGACATCATAAAAACGGCTGGCTTAGACTGGATGAATTCAGCTCAAGATAGAGATAATTGGGTTTCTTTGGAGGAGGAACCCGCGGAGGGGTTCTTGTAAATTAAATTAATACAAACATAGATTAACGATTGTCTGGCAGTTTGAGTACTATAAGCGACCTACACAAATATCCTTTCTTTGATATTGTTCGTCGTGTCGTTGAGCTCCTTGGGTTATGAGTCGAGCTACACGGTAACTGACAAATGCTTGCACTGAATGGACAGGTCCACTCAATAGTCTTAAAAAGACCATTCCAGACACTAATCTGCATAGTCCTCATGTAAGTTGACCAAGATCTTTTGTCTGGATCTTGAAAGAGACTATAATGATCTCTGAGTTTGTTTCGGCTGTTTCTTCTTAGAGTAATCGGGTACGAAACACCGGCTTCATCTAGTTTAAAAAAAAACGTATAAAAGTGTTTGTGAATACCTAGTTAGGAAAAGACTGGCCAACGATAATATTACGTTATACCGTTAATATTTTTATTAGACGAATAGCCGATTTGTGAATATTCGCATAGATATAATACCTAACAGTAAATATTCAGGCCGAACCGGGTCGTGAGTCTTGTATTGGGGTCGAGAGCTATCGAAAATAATAAAAGTGTTCTTTTTTATCTAAAAACTTGTTTGACTGCCTCATTTGTTTATTTATTTGAGAAGGCATGTACAATTTAACTGACAAATTGAAGCCATTGTACAGTTAAAAGTAACAAATTTGAAAAAAAATAACGGGTAAGCGCGAGTCGGATTCGTGCACCTAGGGTTTTGTACAAATAACCGACATTAACGGCCATAATGACCGCATAGACTGCTGATTTTTTCAAAGCTTTAAGGCGCATCGCCCATACGACCAACAGTCGAGGCGCAGTCGAGGCGCGGGCACGTTAGGCGCGTCGCCCACAAGACATTTGTAAAGAAAATCTCACATAAGATGCACGCGCCAACGAGATTTTCTTTACAAAAGTCGTGTGGGCGACGCGCCCGCGCCCCGACTGCGCCTCGACTGTTGGTCGTGTGGGCGACGCGCCTAAGGGATCACAGACTTGAGTATATAGTTTTAATTTCCCGTGATGAGAGATCTTGACAGACAGACATAGAGACAGACGGACAACAAAGTGATTCTATCAGGATTCCAATTTTTCCCTTTGAGCTACGAAGCCGTAATAAGGAATGGTAATAAATCCTACCAATATTATAAATGCGAATGTTTGTGAGGATGTATGGATGTTTGTTACTCTTTCACGTCAAAACGGCTGAACGGATCATGATGAAATCTGGCACAGAGGTAGATTGTAGATTGGAATAACACATAGGATACTTTTTTTTTCGATATCTCACGGGTGAAATCGCGAAAACTGCTCAGAAAACATCTAATGATTTCCTATTCGAATAGAAGGGAATTGAGACTGTTCGAATTAAAACTGCAACAGCCTGCCTCGGTTGAGAAATCCAGGATCCCTTATCAGTATGTTAGCAACCACATGTCTAACGTGGTACCCAACTAAGATTTTAACTGTTAATCCTTTTTTGTGGTTAGGAATACGTCAAATAACTTCCCCCGCTCTGTGCGGAGCGAGGTGTAGTGTAAGACTTTGATTAAAACCCACCCATGCTCTTTCTTTTGCACTCTATGTTCCGGGGCTGCGGTATCTCTTTCGAACAACCCACAATCTCCAGCAGAATTGTTGATCCTACGTCGGGAATTGCAGTAACAAAATGGGCTTATCCAAGAGTAATTGGGTTAATTTTTCGGAAACATGAAGTTGTCAAAAGTGTGACTATAAATATTCTGTAGATAGTTTAATTTTTAAGTAATGACAGATAAATTTTAAACGGTATCGAACATTCTAGAATAAAAATCGGCAAAGTACGAACACTTCTCTCTATATAATCCTTTTGGTTAAAACCGAAAAACCGCAAACTGCACCATCAACCTTCGAAATTCAAACTTTTAAACATAAACAGATACTTTACCGCCACTTAATTAAAAAAAAACAACACTGCTATTCACGATGTATCGCACTTTAGACGATCGATTTCTCACTGCGTTTCCAGTTATTAAAAAACCACTTTAAAAACAACACTTTGTAATTATTTGTTTACAAACAAAAAACAACTACTCGTTTTAACCACGCGCGGGAAATTGACTGGCGGGAAAATTACAATCTGACAGCTACATAGAGTCAATAAAAAAAAATTGGCTATCGACAATGCACAGATAAATAAAGAGGTTATTTTTAATGTCGGCTGTCGCGTCCGCACGTCAACTGAGTTTAGTCAGACTGGTCGTGCCGTTTCGCGTTACCTACTGCATTCGGATTCGGAAATAGAAATACTTATTTTCTACCGTGTGTATCGGTTGAATTTTGCACTTCAGTTCAAAATGGGGGCAGAAGACGCCACGTCTGAGTCATCAGGGGTTGCTACCAATCAGTGAAGTGACTTTGAAATGCGACCTACTTTACTTGAAACTCTTTCTAGATCGTCTATTTTTTTTCTAGAAGATACTTATTAAAACTTTGACAAGTTTAAGTGCCAGTAGTTTTGTTGCTTTTTTTTCATGCATTATCGCGCCTTTATTTTGATACGGATATTGATGTTTTAAGTTCTTTTTTTTGCATAATTATGTCATACTTGCTGCAGATTTTTCAGTGTTTACCTTTTTCTTTAGCAGAATTTCTAACTACTTTTATAGAATGGATAGATGGATCGATCATTGTTACTCTTTCACGCAAAAAACTACTAACTGATCTCAATTTTTATTCTATTTTTGTTATAATTTAGTTTTTTAATATTTTATTAGAATAAGTATAATTAAATAATTTTGTTGATTTCAATATAAATAATTTATTTATAATTTCGTTCATTAATATTAAGAATTTGTTTAATTTGTTTGCTGTGCCCTACAGGGTCCGTAATAGTACCTTAGCTTTAAGCCTATTTTAAGACCTTCAGATATTATGGAATGCAAAAAAGATATAAATATTAATATGAACCTAGTTTAAAACGTAGATCAACCCATTCATCATCAAATAACTTCCCCCCGCACTGGGCGGAGCGGGGGAAGTTATTTGATCATGTGTCAGACTTGTAGTGACTAAAACCCACCCATGTTCCTTCTATTGCCCTTTACGTTACGACATGCGTCAGGCGGTAGGTGAAGACGCCATGGCGCCTCTCAAGCCACTTAAAGACTTATCGCCACCATTTTTGCGTGCCCTTAGGTCAACCCATAGGGTAAGCATTTTTATTAAGGTCGGATAGTAGGATTCCGTTGAACATCAAAGCGGGCGAAACCGTGGGTGGGATATACAATATGTTAGTTTAAACGAGGGACGTATTCAAATTCAAACCCACAATAGTGCATACTTACATGATACTAATAAAAATATGAACAAAAAAAACACTAATAAATAAAAGACAGAACCCTACCAAAAATTTCGCATAAGTCTCGCAACGCGTATATACCCTTGCGCTAGCGATTTAATACTATCGCAGAACATGTGTGCGTGTCAATGACCTTTAGGTATAATCCATTTTCCCTTTATACTTTAAACCTGGCTTAGGACGCCTTTTCGGTAGAATCGGCGCGTAGGTATTTTGCCAGGTGATTTACTTCACTGTTTACATGTTTACTTCTCTCGCGCTCAGTGTTCATGAATAATGTATTTTATTGGACAATTACGTCAGAAATTAAGGTTATAGGTTTTTTACATATTTGGGACGAGAATCGAATACTGAATACCCTCCCTCAATAAGTCCCTCGTTTAACCTAACACACTGTATATATACCAGCCTATAACTGCCGCACTGCTAGATAAGTGCCTCTTACTCATACGGAGAAGGCACAAGCATTGATCATTACGCTTGCCCAAGACAGGGTAGCGATTTCAGACTTATCCTTACTAATATTATAAAAGCGAAAGTGAGTTTGTTTGTTACGTCTTCACGCCTAAATGGCTAAACCGATTTTGATGAATTTTGGTACAGAGATAGTTGGGACCCTGGAGACATTGGCTAATATATATTTTTTAAAGTATATAGTATAAGTGAGAAATGAGGGAGAAAGAGGGCCGAAAAGGGAAAACTTAGCTTTGCTATGACAATAAATAAGGCGCAAGGGCAAAAACTACAGGTAGCAGGACACTGTAAATCAGGAAAGGGGAACTGTGTTACCTCGAATTTAACGCGAGCGAAGCCGCGGGCGGCAAGCGGCAAGCTAGTTAATTGTAAGTCCAGGTATCATCACAATGATTTACTTTACCGCTGTCTGTGATTACTTATTGAAACACTTTATACCCCTATCAAGTATAAATAAATATAAATAAATATAAATATCTTGGGACAACTCACACACGGCTATCTGATCCCAAGCTAAGCAGAGCTTGTGTTATGGTAACCAGACAACTGATATACATACTTTTATAATTTATAAATACATACATAATCAGGGACCAAAAGGTTAATCCGAATGAGGGTTTTAACCGGTTTATTTTTTAGGGTTAGGTTTAAAACCCCACAATATAGATTAACCCGTATGATAGGGTTAATCAGCCTATAAGAACCGGTTTCGTCGTAAGGTTCATTTTTGTACATAAAACATCTGCAAGAAAGTGACAGATATAACTACCAAGCGGTGTTTGATCGTGTTCCGACATGACTAACAGCCACGCACGATGCATTGAACTTTAGTCCTTACATGGTGCACAATACTGTTTTTGATATTGAAAAATGTTCGACGCTTTGATTATTTCAAATTTTATTTCTATTCTAGCGCGTTTCATTTACAGTAGGCACTTATTAGGAGTGACCTGAAGGTCTACTTCGGTGACTGCTACTGGAACTCCTCGACGGATCTAACTAGATGTGTCGAGTTTGGGCTCATTTTGTTAGTTATGATGAGACCTTACCTACGGACTTGATGGAATGACGTGAAGGTCTACTTCGGTGACTGCTACTGGAACTCTTCGACGGATCGAACTAGATGTGTCGAGTTTGGGCTCATTTTGTTAGTTATGATGAGACCTTACCTCCGGACTTGATGGAGTGACCTGAAGGTCTACTTCGGTGACTGCTACTGGAACTCTCCGACGGATCGAACTAGATGTATCGAGTTTGGGCTCGTTTTGTTAGTTATGATGAGACCTTACCTCCGGACTTGATGGAGTGACCTGAAGGTCTACTTCGGTGACTGCTACTGGAACTCTCCGACGGATCGAACTAGATGTATCGAGTTTGGGCTCGTTTTGTTAGTTATGATGAGACCTTACCTCCGGACTTGATGGAGTGACCTGAAGGTCTACTTCGGTGACTGCTACTGGAACTCTCCGACGGATCGAACTAGATGTATCGAGTTTGGGCTCGTTTTGTTAGTTATGATGAGACCTTACCTCCGGACTTGATGGAGTGACTTGGAGGTCTACTTCGGTGACTGCTACTGGAACTCCTCGATGGATCGAACTAGATGTATCGAGTTTGGGCTCGTTTTGTTAGTTATGATGAGACCTTACCTCCGGACTTGATGGAGTAACCTGAAGGTCTACTTCGGTGACTGCTACTGGAACTCTCCGACGGATCGAACTAGATGTATCGAGTTTGGGCTCGTTTTGTTAGTTATGATGAGACCTTACCTCCGGACTTGATGGAGTGACTTGGAGGTCTACTTTGGTGACTGCTACTGGAACTCCTCGATGGATCGAACTAGATGTATCGAGTTTGGGCTCGTTTTGTTAGTTATGATGAGACCTTACCTCCGGACTTGATGGAGTGACCTGAAGGTCTACTTCGGTGACTGCTACTGGAACTCTTCGACGGATCGAACTAGATGAATCGAGTTTGGGCTCGTTTTGTTAGTTATGATGAGACCTTACCTCCGGACTTGTTGGAGTAACCTGAAGGTCTATTTCGGTGACTGCTACTGGAACTCCTTGAAGGATCGAACTAGACGTGTCGAATTTAGGCTCATTTTGTTAGTTATGATGAGACCTTACCTCCGGACTTGATGGAGTGACCTGAAGGTCTACTTCGGTGACTACTTCTGGAATTCTTCGACGGATCGAACTAGATGTGTCGAGTTTGGGCTCGTTTCATAAGTTATGAATTTATGATGAAACCTTGCCTCCACCTTGACTTGATGGAGTGACCTTGATTGAGCCCAATCTCGACACATCTAGTTCGATCCTTCGAGGAGTTCCAGTAGCAGTCACCGAAATAGACCTTCAGGTTACTCCAACAAGTCCGGAGGTAAGGTCTCATTATAACTAACAAAACGAGCCCAAACTCGATAAATCTAGTTCGATCCGTCGAGGAGTTCCAGTACCAGTCACCAAAGTAGACCTTCAGGTCACTCCATCAAGCCCGGAGGTAAGGTCTCATCATAACTAACAAAACGAGCCCAAACTCGATACATCTAGTTCGATCCGTCGGAGAGTTCCAGTAGCAGTCACCGAAGTAGACCTTCAGGTTACTCCATCAAGTCCGGAGGTAAGGTTTCATCATAACTAACAAAACGAGCCCAAACTCGATACATCTAGTTCGATCCGACGAAGAGTTCCAGTATCAGTCACCGAAGTAGACCTTCAGGTTACTCCATCAAGTCCGGAGGTAAGGTCTCATCATAACTAACAAAAAGAGCCCAAACTCGATACATCTAGTTCGATCCGTGGGAGAGTTCCAGTAGCAGTCACCGAAGTAGACCTTCAGGTCACTCCATCAAGTCCGGAGGTAAGGTTTCATCATAACTTATAAAACGAGCCCAAACTCGACACATCTAGTTCGATCCGTCGAAGAGTTCTAGTAGCAGTCACCGAAGTAGACCTTCAGGTCACTCCATCAAGTCTGGAGGTAAGGTATCATCATAACTAACAAAACGAGCCCAAACTCGATACATCTAGTTCGATCCGACGAAGAGTTCCAGTATCAGTCACCGAAGTAGACCTTCAGGTTACTCCATCAAGTCCGGAGGTAAGGTCTCATCATAACTAACAAAACGAGCCCAAACTCGATACATCTAGTTCGATCCGTCGAAGAGTTCCAGTAGCAGTCACCGAAGTAGACCTTCAGGTTACTCCATCAAGTCCGGAGGTAAGGTCTCATCATAACTAACAAAACGAGCCCAAACTCGATACATCTAGGTCGATCCGTCGAAGAGTTCCAGTAGCAGTCACCGAAGTAGACCTTCAGGTTACTCCATCAAGTCCGGAGGTAAGGTCTCATCATAACTAACAAAACGAGCCCAAACTCGATACATCTAGTTCGATCCGACGAAGAGTTCCAGTATCAGTCACTGAAGTAGACCTTCAGATCACTCAATCAAGTCCGGAGGTAAGGTCTCATCATAACTAACAAAACGAGCCCAAACTCGATACATCTAGTTCGATCCGTCGAAGAGTTCCAGTAGCAGTCACCGAAGTAGACCTTCAGGTTACTCCATCAAGTCCGGAGGTAAGGTCTCATCATAACTAACAAAACGAGCCCAAACTCGATACATCTAGGTCGATCCGTCGAAGAGTTCCAGTAGCAGTCACCGAAGTAGACCTTCAGGTTACTCCATCAAGTCCGGAGGTAAGGTCTCATCATAACTAACAAAACGAGCCCAAACTCGATACATCTAGTTCGATCCGACGAAGAGTTCCAGTATCAGTCACCGAAGTAGACCTTCAGATCACTCAATCAAGTCCGGAGGTAAGGTCTCATCATAACTAACAAAACGAAAAAAAAAGTCTTTGGTCAAACCGCATGAATGGAGCGATCGAGTCGAGCGCCGTGCCATGCGGTTATCGTTTTAAAGTAAAATATGCAGAAGCTGGTGTGTTATCAGTACATACGAACGTGCGATATCTACCTACACACACTCGAGCGAGTAGGTAACAAGCGACGCAGCCGAGACTGTGCAACTTAGAAGTTCTATCTCTTTCATTCAGATTAATCAGCAATATTTTATAGATTAATCGTTATGGCATACGGGTTAACCCGTATTACGGGTTAATCAAACGAAGGGCTTATACGTCTAACCGGTTAACCGTTAAATCCGATTAATGGGTCCTTGCATACATTTTATAGATAAATCACACCCAGTATATGTCTCTTTAATTTATCCGTGATTAAGGCGAGAGAGAGGAGAAGATATTTGATTTATTCCCATCGGAAAAAAGGCAGTCAGCTATGTTTAAACTTCATCTAATCGTCTTTGATTTGAATTTCCAATCATTTGAAACAAGTTTTGTAGTCCACTCTCTCTGATGCAGACGACTTTTTCTTAATAAGCATAAATATCATAATGTTGCACGCTTGTCCTACATTTTAAGATGGTTAAATAAAAATAACTAGTAGGTAGGTAAGTTTGTTAATTGCTTTGATTTTTATAAGGAACTAGCTTTCGCCCGCGGCTTCGCTCGCGTTAAATTCGGTATAACAACACACCAAGCAGACCTGCAGTTTTTGCTCTTGCGCCTGATTGATTTGGAATAGCAACGCTAAGTTTTCCCTTTTCTTCCCTTTTTCTCCCTCACATCCCAGTTTTTTAAAATAAAAATTAGCCTATGTCCGTCTCCTGGTTCCCAACTATCTCTGTACCAAAATTCATCAAAATCGGTGTAGCCATTAAAGCGTGAAGAGGTAACAAACAAACAAACTCACTTTCGCTTTTATAATATTAGTAAGGATGCAGGTTTTATGTATACTGCAATGGTATCTTAAGGTATGTTACCTGTCAAAATCAAAATATTTTATTTCACACAGGCCTACATGGGCACTTATAAAACGTCAAGAAAAGGTACACGGTTCGGGTTAGTCGTTTCCTATGGAGAAGAACCGGTAAGGAACTCCATGGTTACTCTTTTAAAATCATTTGGTTTTACAATGTTGTTGCAATAGCGTTAGGACTTAAGTATAAGAGGACAGCGAAGGCCCGACAATAAGTCATTGCTTACTTTACAAAAAGTAAATAAGATAAAAAGTTAACAAGTAGGTATCTAGTAATTTACAAGACGCACTATGTCCACTCATTCACAAAGAATAACAAAATAGGAATCTAAACAAGGAATAGAAAAAAAAATTGTACAAGATATAATAAACAAGTGTCACAAATATTGCCATCAGGGGATCTAAAATGGCTGCCGGGGTTACGGGTTGTTCGAAAGAGATACCGCAGCCCCGGAACATAAAAGGCAAAAGAAGGAACATGGGTGGGTTTTAGTTAGTACAAGTCTGACACTCCCCCCCGCATCGCCCAGAACGAGGGAAGTTATTTGATGATTTCCCATCCGTGAAACAAAAATGGCCGCTTTAGGAGAATCATTAAAGGATCATCATTTTCCTGTCCTTGTCCCATTCTGTTTGGGGTCGGCGCAACACGTTTTCTTCTTCCATTCTCCCTTATAAGACGTCACGGCATCATTTACTCCTTTGTCCTTCATATCATTCCTTACACAATCCATCCATCTTTTCTTTGGCCTTCCTCTCGCTCTCCGTCCATCAACATTCAGATCCATCACTCTTTTAGTCACATGTGATTAACAATCACAAAAAGATAAGAATAACGTTGAAATTCCTTAAAAGGTCACAGACCTACGCAACTAATATTGTGAATTGACACTTTGTGACCATTTTACGAATGTACAAACTCACAAAACTCCATTATAATATGATGACGATGACTATTAATGATGATGACTATTCTAGAAAAACAATCAGAAAAAAATAAAATATAGAAATAATAAAATTCCCTAAACGGTAACCCTACGTCTGACTCACGAAAAGGTACACGACCGGGCTGAGTAATTTCGATTCCTTTGACCTGACTGTTTTGCCGCGAAAACGACGGCCATTTTGGATTTCCTTGTACTCTACAAAAGTTTAAGTTTTTTTATGGAATATACATACTTATCATAACTTTGCGGAAATTCAAATAAATAAAAATGTCGCGCTAAAATATTTATTTTATTTTTAAATTTGCACAAGTTAAAACTGTACAAAGGCGGACTTAATGCCTTAGGCATTTTCTACCAGTCTATATTAGAAAAAATTAAAAAATATTCAGTTTTAAATCCTATATCTTGTTTAAATCCATTAAATTAAAAATAAACCTCGTTTAATTCTATTCCTTTGTAGGAACTGTAATATTTTCGAGCCGTTTGGGGTTGAAACTTTAAGGTCGTAAGTATCGTGCGCTCAAGGCCTATTAAAGTGATTTCCAACCGCTTAGTTGACGCTTCCCGTGACCAAAGGTCTGGGTTTTATCTAGAGACGAAATGTTGGCATTCAACATGTCAACAATAGGTACCTACTTTGTTTCACGAAAATCTTAAGAACTTATTCTCAAACCAGACTTCGAGTTTTTGATAAGCTGTATTTGCTATAAGTACTCTAAAACCAATTTTCTTCACAAAAGAATATATTATTACTAGCTTTTGCCCGCGGCTTCGCTCGCGTTAAATTCGGTAGCGCCTTATTGATTTGTAATAGCAACTCTAAGTTTTCCCGTTTCTTCCCTGTTTCTCCCTCATATCCCACTCTTTTAAAAAAAATAATAGCCTATGTCCGTCTCCTGGTTCCCAACTATCTCTGTTCCAAAAATCATCAAAATCGGTTTAGCCATTAAAGCGTGAAGAGGTAACAAACAAACAAACAAACAAACAAACAAACAAACTCACTTTCGCTTTTATAATATTAGTAAGGATGCAATGGCTCCAAAACTATTTAACAAATTAACAAACCAAATTGTAGTTAACCACTATTTTAAACGTAAGCTTTTTGAATTGTTGAATGACAAGGCATATTATTCTATCAATGAATACGTTTAATGACAAATTTAATCATTAATATTGACATCTTTATTGTTTAATAATATCTATTGAGGTGATTGACATTAAAATCGAATCTGGCATGCCTCAGGAAACTGACTCTGACACTAGGTACTTATTGACATTTAATTTTAATCTATACATAACATTTTTCATGAGTAGGTATTTTTTTTAACTATTGTAACGAGAATGAACAATTAATACTATTTTGTATGCCTTTCAGCGGGACATTCTATGGATCAATTTTTTTTTTATACAACATCATAATATTGTACCCTGTGTTCACAAAATGCATAAATTTAATTTGAATTTGATATTTTTAATAGTTTTGTAGAAAACTAACTTTTGCCCGCGGCTTCGCTTGCGTTAAATTCGGGGTAACACAGTTCCCCTTGCGCCTTATTGATTTGTAATAGCAACGCTAAGTTTTCCCTTTTCTTCCCTCTTTCTCCCATCACATCCCACTTTTTTTTAAAAAAAATTGCAATTGCCAAACCGCGTAACAGTTTGTCGGCGGGATAGTTATTAGTTAGGCGAAGTAGTTAGATCTTTATTAAACGTAGATCCCTCCCGGGGTTGCGGGTTCTTTGAAAGAGATACGGTGGCCTCGGAACACGAAAGACGAAACCAAGAACATGGATAAGTTTTATTTAGTCAGTACAAGTTTGACACTCCTTCCCGATCCGCCTAGAGAGAGGAATCCTTACTAATATTATAAAAGCGAAAGTGAGTTTGTTTGTTTGTTACGTCTTCACGCCTAAATGGCTAAACCGATTTTGATGAATTTTGGTACAGATATAGTTGGGACCCTGGAGACGGAAATAGGTTATTTTTTTAAAAAAAGATTCAGATACCTACGAGGGAGAAAGAGGAAAGAAAAGGGAAAACTTAGCATTGCTATTACAATAAATAAGGCGCAAGGGCAAAAACTACATGTAGCGGGTACCTGTAAATCAGGAAAGGGGAACCGTGTTACCCCGAATTTAACGCGAGCGAAGCCGCGGGCAAAAGCTAGTCATTTAATAAATTCACATCCAAAACAAAAATCCTGCCTTTTACTTCGGGTCTACTTTTAACAGTGATTCATGGGTCAATTATTTACCTACATCAATACAAAACTTAAGCTCATTCAATTCATTTGAAGGTTGAATGGGAGTTATCACTTTCAGCGATAAGACCGCTGCGCTGTTCGATTCATAGAAACTAACTACAACCAATGTTGTATAACAACTGTGTGTTATTTATTGTGATGTACACACGAAGGCAGGTCAACCTATTCTAAACTATTATAACCTGATCTCTCTACTACAGATCGCACACCGTAGTAGAGAGATCAGGTTAAAATGGTTTTGGGTAGGTTGATGTGCCGTCGTATGTACAAAAAAAAAACAAAAAAAAGACGGAAAATAAATTTACTTCTGAATGTCTGTGATTTTTGTTTGATGGGTAAATTTAGTTTTCGTCTTTTTAATATTTTTTTTGAATGTCGGTTTTATTTTTTGGCAAAATAGTTTTTTTTTTTATTTCAGTCTATAGAGTTGTGGTATAATGGTATTTCACACAAAAGAATAACATATTAACTAGTATTAGATACAGGGTGTCCAGTAAATAGCACGACATACTGCAGTGGGTGATAGCTTGGGTCACTACCTATCAAGTATCAATACAACACAATATATGTTCAGCAAAATCTTACGGATTTACAGTTTTACAAAATTTTCCGAAATACCGAAAAATCTCTACCTTGAAACAGATTTTTAAGCATCTCGTAATGAAAAAATCCTTTTCTAGTACTTTTTTTTTACATCAAATTATTCGTGAATAGTTACTTTACTCAATGATAAGTCTTTTTTCTATCAAAGACAAGAATGTTTTCAAGAAATACTATTTTTTGTTTAAATTGTCACAGAACTATTTTCTTATCACTTAAGTTTAACCTACAGTGGTGAAAAAAAAATGTATGTGGCAGTTTTGTACAACAAACTTAAAAAATAGCTTGTTTAATGGTGATTTACATTTTCATTTTAAAAAATACGAAAAATAAGCTATTTTAGTTAATAAGATCATTTTATTTTAAATGTAAGTAATGTGACTTTGAATTCGAATCGTTGTAAGGTCGTACTACGGTTACGTATCTCGTTCTTTTTTGTGACCTTTATATACTTTTTCTAAAAAAATATTTATTAGTTTATTTTATTTGTATATAATTATTAGTATAAGTTTATAAGTTCTCTAAAACAAATAGTATATTTAATTTAGATATAATCATTGTACCCTATCACAATGTTGTCGTATTTAACCCAAAGGTTGACTGGTAGAGTGTGCCTTATGGCATTAACTCCGCCTTTATTTGCGTATGGGAAATCACTAAATAACTTCCCCCGCTCTGGGCGGAGCGTGGGGGAATGCTTGTACTGACTAAAACCCACCCATCTTCCTTTTATTGCCCTTTACGTTCCGGGGCCACGGTATCTCTTTCGAACAACTCGCAACCCCGGCAGGCGGAGGCTCTGCCAGGCTCCTTTGCTTTGCTGACATCTCTTTGAGGCGCGCGTGGAACGCTAACGCGCCGTCGACACGGCCTGTCGTCAATAGACAGACGGAAGGTGAGCTACCCATTGCTCACCGTCCACAGGCCCGCATCTACGGTGGCCGGGAGTCGTCTTGCCGCGCCCGACGTCCGGGGCGTCCCCCGCGGCGGCTGGGTTGGTTTGAGGTTCTCTCCCTCAAACGCCCGGCCACCTCCTTCATTAGCATGACTGCTTCGCAGAAGGAGGTGACCCCTTCCCAATCCCTCTCGCTCCGGACCATGGACCGAACCAGGGCCGGACGCGAGAGATCGCCGCCGCCGATCACCTCGAGCTTGTGCACGGCGGTGCTCCGCCCAAGTTGGGCAGACCGCCACTGTGCGCTCCAGCCGTGTCCCCCGGGCGTGAGGCACAATGGTGATAAAGCGCTGTCGTACAAGAAGTTTAAATAAAAAAAAAAATGATTCATATGAAAATTATTGTGGGTTTTTTATTCATAATAATTTTTCCTAGATAATTACAAGAAACATTTTATCCTCTTACGCATTGTATAGCCAACCATTCACAATAATCTATAGAGCGACTGAATATCGATAAATTGATAAGAATTGATAACGGTGGAGATAATAAGTGTTATAACAATCAAGGATAACGCAGTGTCCTATCCGACATGGGGACTTTACAAAGTGTTTCTTGTTGTTGTATTCCTCTTTGTGATTGTAGCGATGTAAGTACCTAGTTTCTTTAATCACTGTATCAACAGAATCCCAGCGTGTGTGTCAAGTTTAAATATCTACTTTTTAACTGGCTGGCGTCCGGGGCATCGCCCGGGTGATATCGAAAAAAAAATATCCTATGTGTTATTCCAGAGTATAATCTGCCTCTGTGCCAAATTTCATCAAGATCCGTTCAGCCGTTTTGATGTGAAAGAGTAACAAACATCCATCCTCACAAACATTCGCATTTATAATATTAATGAATATAGTAGGAAGTGGGAAAGCTGGCGTCCGCAGCTTCGCCCGGGTGATATCGAAAAAAAAATATCCTAATTGTTATTCCAGACTATAAACTACCTCTGTGCCAAATTTCATCAAGATCCGTTCAGGCGTTTGCCGTTTTGCAACCATTTTAACTTACTTTAGGCTCCCAATAAGCGGCCAATTTAGCAACATAATAATATAAATTACATTAAAATTCTTAAAATAATCCCAGACGCAGTGAATATTGTGAATTATTAGTTTTTGATCATTTTACGAATGGTAGCGTAAGTCATATTATTACCCCGGGCGTCGGACGCCGCGAGACGACTCCCGGCCACCGTAGATGCGGGCCTGTGGACGGTGAGCAATGGGTAGCTCATCGTCCGTCCGTCTATTGATAACACTCAAATAGATGTCAGCTAAGCTGAGGGCGCCTGCCAGGGCCACCGCCTGTCGGGGTTGCGATTGTTCGAAAGAGATACCGCGGCCCCGGAACATAAAGGGCAATAGAAGGAACATGGGTAGGTTTTAGTCAGTACAAATCTGACACTGCCCCCCACTACGCCCAGAGCGGGGGAAGTTATTTGATGATTTACGGGGGGTATTAGGATTTATTACGGGGGTCGTATTACTAACCACCCGTGGGTCGTATTACTAATAACCCAATACTAACTGGGTTGTGGAAGTCAAATAGGCAGTTGCTTCATGTAAAACCGCCTATTCTAAAATAGCTAGGAAAAGGCTAGACAAATGATGATGGCATCCACTAACCACACGTTGCGATACGACGTAATAGACTGGTATTTAAACCATTATTAAAATCACTCCAAAAAATAGGAAGCATTTTGATACGTTTGTATATTATGACGGATCTAAGATGCTAAAGTTGTATACTGTTATTCTTGTAATTTGTATTATGTACATAATAAAGAATATTCTATCTATCTAAAGATACATTGCTACTTTATAAATAATCTGATATATATTATAATCTTATAAGATAATGTAGGATGATGCAAAATATTAGCCGTGAGATTAGATAATGTTTTCCTTAATAGATACCACTTTTGTACAGTCGACAAATAGGTAAGAAGAAACTAGGCACCTAATATACTGTTAAAGGCATCTCAGAAACTGATGGACGCCTTCACAGAGGCGGACCGTGAATTTGTGGGGCCCTGGACTAAAACTAATTGGGCTGCTTAATTAACCAAGTAATTACCCTTATGTCAATAAACTGTTTTCGATAATGATATACCAGGTACATACGACGCCACATCAAGCGCATTTCTAATATAACATAGACCTTCTTTTTTGTAGTTTTCATTTGTGTTTGGTAAGGTTGCTTAAGGTAGAGTTGTATGCCTGCCAAAATACAGTGTTTGTTTTTTTATCCACAATTGTCTATTGTCTTAAATGGGGGCCTTTCACCCTCGAGGGGCCCTGGGTTACAGCCCAAAAAGCCCTTATATAGATCCGCCCCTGCGTCTTTAACTCAAATTAAAATTTAATTTGTTTAATGATAGAATCGAATCAATCAATCAATTGCAGAACTTCTCCATAAACTTGACCGTCTTTTAAATAACTGCGTTCGATTTGTTTTCAATTTGCGTAAATATGATCACGTATCTGAGCATCAGTCTCTTCTTAAATGGTTGCTCATACGTCAGCGTAGGGAGCAAAGAGCGTTAACCACCTTGTTTTCTTTTCTTGTTTCTCCTACATCCCCTAGTTACCTTGCTCCCCACTTTCAGTACATTTGTGCCAACCACAATAGGAGTCTGCGGTCATCGGATAACCGTATTCTTCATTGTCCCTCTCACCGCACTGACTTCATTCACCGATCATTCTTCGTCTAGTCTATTTCATTATGGAATACGCTTCCCCAGGAAATCAGGATGAAAACCAACTGTTTATCTTTTAAACATAAAGTTCGTGAGTTTCTTCGTAAAAAGTCGGCAGTTTCGTCACATCGTTAATGTTTTCACCATTGTTTGTATTTTTATTTAGTGTATCTGTGTACTTTGATATATATTTATATATGCATATGGTTATTTTTTTTCTGTTTTACACCTACCACTGTTTGTCTCTGCATCACCCAAAGGTTGACTGGTAGAAAATGCCTATGGCATTAAGTCCGCCTCTGTACTTTGTACTTGAAGTGTTAAATAAATAAATACAGAGAGGAATATTTAAAAAATAAAATAGGAAAAATTTAAAATTAAGCAACAAAAAAAGAGAATCTGCGAGTGTGTAGTGAATGGTGTGTACCTATGTGTTGTGTGTTGTGTATGTGCGTGTATGTGTGAGAGAGCATATTTGTAAAAGTGTTTGTAGGTGTGTGTAATGAAATGTGGTCTACTAATTTACCATCAAATTTATTTTAAAACAGCTAGAATATTTTCCGTCTCAGAATAATCCAAATCAAGAATATAATAATAATTATGTTAGTAGAAGAAACTTAAAAACTATGTTAGTAAAATTTAAAACAATCAATATGCTGGACATGCATGAGCGACCACTGCCTCAGGATTTGGCTGTCCACTCTGTCCGACAACACACTCAGAAGCCAGTTGGTGCTACCCTTTAGCCAAGACCACAGGAAGGCCTTCTTTTTGCGAAGCACCGGCTGGAAGCCATCCGTGCTATAATCGGCAAACATGCCGGAGGCACTGCACCGCCAGGGGAGCCCCAACATACCGCTGAACGCGTTGTTATATTGGATGCGCAAAGCATTCTAGGCTTTTTTAGTGTATCAAAACGTTTTTCAGAACATTTTCCTTATTCCTCCGCATCACACGCCTGTATCATGACAGAAAAAAATACCAATAACATGAAAAATAACAAAAATAGATAGCTATTAAATCTATCAATAGTTTACCTAATTGAGGCTCATATCGATAAAGAGATAGTATATCGCATTACAAAATGTTCGTACTGATAACAGTTTAAAATCTCTTGATATTGGTTGAGTGACGCATTCCAGTTTTTCAGGAACTGCGTCAACTATGGAATTCAGACAAAATGACTAAAACGGTTTGGATAGAGGTGCCACATTAAGAAGTTTAAAAAAAAATACGGTGTCCCACACTAGGAATTTCTCCTGTATTGTGGGCTCGTTTACAAACATTTAAACTCAATACAGAAACAGCCAGACCCGGAACCCGGGGATCGAACCCGCGACACGTAGCGCAGCAGTCGATCGCTCAGCCACTGCGCCAACCGTGCCGTCATATGTGGGTGCTTTTACAAACATTTAAACTCACATACACAAACAGCCAGACCCTGAACTACCATCTGTAGGCCATACAAATACTTGTTCTGTACGGGAGTTGAACCCGCAACTCGCAGCGCAGCTGTCACTGTGCCACTACTGTGCCGTATTAAAATACTAATGCTCTGAATGGCTAGTTTTTAAACCGACTTCAAAAAGGAGGTTTTCGATTCGACTGTGATATTTTGTGTGTATGTTTCTCACGCAATATCTTCGTCATCTTGGGGCGATTTTCAAAATTATTTTTTTATTTGAAAGATTAATTCCCGAAGGGATACTTATATAACATTTATCTTTATTGCTTGGGTTGTTTGTGAGTCATCTTCTTATCTTCCACTGTATGTGGATAATCTTCTAATATTTTCTAATATATAATACTAGCTGTGCCCAGCGGTTTCACCCGCTGCTCACTTAGGGGAATGAAAAATAGATGTTGGCCGATTCTCAGACCTACCCGATATTTACACAAAATTTCGTTTAAATCGGTCCAGCCGTTTCGGAGGAGTATGGAAACGAAAACTGTGACACGAGAATTTTATATATTAGATTCTCGTGTCACAGTGTTTGTTACCATACTCGTGCTTGAGTCTGAGAATCAGGAAATATAATATATATATATTTTTCATACCCCTAAGTGAGCAGCGGGTGAAACCGCTAGGCACAGCTAGTATATATTTTAGTAGCAATGGCGAATGAATTGTAGTCAATAAAAATTGTGGTATTTCACACAATTATTCCACAAAGGCTGAAAAATAAAATCAACCAAAAAAAATCTATGAAACAAAAAAAAAGGGTTTTTTGGTTTTATGGAACCACGGTAAAAGTGAAACATTTTTTCACATTATAGACATTTAGACGTCCCTACTCGGCGACCGACCGTCACGCGACATGCAACACACAGACGAAAAAGTTTGAGACGTTGCAATAAAAGTTTCACTTTAAAAGTCGCTGACTTCCGGAAGTTTACTTATTTTCCACTTTTTAGTATTTTTTTGGAAGTTGATGTTTTTTTGTAGTGTATGATCATGTGACTAAATGAGTGATAGATATGAATGTTGATGGATGGAAGAGTAGAGAAAGGCCAAAGAAAAGATGGACGGATTGTGTAAGGAATGATATGAAGGAGAAAGGAGTAAATGATGCCGTGACGTCTGATAGGGGAGAATAGAAGAAGAAAACGTGTTGCGCCGACCACAAATAGAATGGAACAAGGGCAGGAAAATGATAATTATTTTTAAACATAATTGACTGTAATTAAAATAAATTATTAATACCTATATTTGTACGCTCTCGGGTCTAACATAGCGCACTTTTTTACTAACCATATTTAAGATCTATATTACGATTGTTAACGTATGTTAAACAAACGAATAAATAATTTGATTTGATTTGAAGATCTACAAATGGCAGCCGAGACCAAATCGAATGGAACAAGGGCAGAAAACCTTACTAATATTATAAAAGCGAAAGTGAGTTTGTTTGCTAGTTTGATAGTCCGGTTGAGCAGATAAAAAAACTCGTATATGAGTTTAGCTGCGAGTGGCCCAATCAAAAAAAAAAAAAAGTTTGCTAGTTTGTTACCTCTTCACGCTTTAATGGTTAAAACCGATTTTGATGAATTTTGGTACAGAGATAGTTGGGAGCCAGGAGACGGACATAGACTATTTTTTTTTAAGTGGGATGTGAGGGAGAAAGAGGGAAGAAAAGGGAAAACTTAGCGTTGCTATTACAAATCGATAAGGCGCAAGGGCCAAATCTGCAGTTAGCAGGTACCTGCAAATCAGGAAAGGGGAACTGTATTACCCCGAATTTAACGCGAGCGAAGCCGCGGGCAAAAGCTAGTAATGATTAAATTACCATTTTCTTTCCCAGGGGGGTCAAGTCACCGTGGTAGAAGGGGTTGACTACGGCGGTGGTGGTGGGGGCTGGGGAGGTGGCGGTGGCGTTCACGTCACTGACGGCATCGATTACGGCGGTGGAGTGAACGTCGTCCAAGGGGGCGATTGGGGAGGAGGTGTTCAAGTAACCGATGGCATCGACTACGGGGGTGGAGTACACGTCTCTGAGGGTAGATACTAAAATCGTGTAAGTGTTCGCATTACTTCGTAACTATTAATAAAAGAGATGCCAGCAAATCAGAGGGGTCTGCTTGGGCCACTGCCTGTATGACTGAGATACCGCAGCCCCGGAACATAAAGGGGAAAATAAGGAACTTGGGGGTTTTAGTGAGTTAAAGTCTGATACTCCTCCCCGCTCAGAGCGAGGGAAGTCATTTGATAATTGCCCAACCACAAAAAGAAAGTTAATAATGATTTTAAGAGAAACAAAGATAAATTAATTAAAAATCGGCCAAGAGCGTGTCAGGCCACGCTCAGTGTAGGGTTCCGTAGTTTCCCGTCCGTCACAATAAGTGTTCTTTACCACGGTAGGTCATGAAACGCACGGAAAATCTTAACATCGACTTTTAAAAAAATTACGTCATTACGCAACGCCATCTATCGAACCATTTATGAACTGGTTTTTACCTTAACATTTTGATGGTGTTAAAAAAATGAATTTTAGTTTTGTTCTAAATTGCCTTACCATGTTCTTGATAGAAGTTTTATGTAGTTATAAGATACCGCCAATGCCAAGGAGAGACCAACCGAACAATTCGGTAATACCCGATCCAATGTAATAAGTACCTACAGCGCCATCTCTCGGGGAATTGGGTTACTAATTAATTCAAAGACAAGAAGTGCAAGAAGTTTTCGGTGGTAATTTTGGATTGCGAGAACCGATTTCAATAATTCTTTTTTTGTTTGCAAAAAGATACGTTCAGGATAATAAAATATGTAAACGAAGTTAAAAAAATGCTTGCATATACGATTATACTACAAACTTAGTCCAGAAATTATTTTGTACAATTTTTTGTCTTTTTTGTACAAAAACTGTTGTGTCAATCAAGTTCAAAATGATTTTCATAGAAAGTCCTTATAAAGTTCTACTTTTCAGATTTTTTTCATATTTTCTAAACTTATGGTTCAAAAGTTAGAGGGGGGGGGGGGACACATTGTTTTTTACTTTTGGAGCGATTATTTCCGAAATTATTGACATTATCAAAAAATGATTAGAGTAAACCCCTATTCATTTTTAAATACCTTTCCAACAATATATCACACGTTGGGGTTGAAATTAAAAAAAAAAAACACTTCCCACTTTACATATAGGGTGGCTACCCTAATAAAACATTTTTTTCCAATTTTTATTTTACCACTTTGTCGGCGTGATTGATATACATATTGGTACCAAATTTCAGCTTTCTAGTGCTAACGGTCACAGAGATTAAGCGAGGACGGACGGACGGACGGACAGACAGACATGGCGAAACTATAAGGGTTCCTAGTTGACTACGGAACCCTAAAAATGACAAACTTGTGGCACAAGTAATAAAGCTGGCAGCATTGCCACCTAGGACAGATATATATGTATATATATAATATCACGCGGGTTAAAGTTAGCGTTAACCCAAAGTAAGTTCTATGCTACGCGGACGAAGTCGCGGGCGGAATCTAATTTGTTATAAATACCCCCTGAACCCCGTACTTAACAATGTGATTATTCACTTATAATCCCACAAGAGCTTCAAAATTATCTGGCATTTCCCGATAGGTTCCCTGCAAACAAATGAAGGAGTCAAGTTTTTCTTTTCAGGTTAAAAAATCACGAGCGCGAAGCGCGAGTGATTTTTCCTGAAAAACTTGACGATTTTATTTGTTTGCAGGGAACCTATCGGGAAATGCCAGATAATTTTGAAGCTCGTGTGGTATTCGGGGGATTATTTTTCCGTCCCAAATGTCGGCCAATAGAATTGCACCATGTTTTGTTTTTTATGCATAGCAACGACCAGAGAAAATTTTCAAAAAATTATCACATATAATACCACAAGAGCTTCAAAATTATCGGGTATTTTCCGATAGGTTCGTTGCAAACAAATGAAGGAGTCAAGTTTTTCTTTTCAGGTTAAAAAATCACGAGCGCGAAGCGCGAGTGATTTTTCCTGAAAAACTTGACGATTTTATTTGTTTGCAGGGAACCTATCGGGAAATGCCAGATAATTTTGAAGCTCGTGTGGTATTCGGGGGATTATTTTTCCGTCCCAAATGTCGGCCAATAGAATTGCACCATGTTTTGTTTTTTATGCATAACAACGACCAAAGAAAATTTTCAAAAAATTTTCAGTAAAATACCATGTAGGTTGTACCACGTGACGTCGAATGGTGCAATTCTATTGGTCGATATTTGGGTCGGAAAAATAATCACTAAAAACAATTCATTTCCCAGCAATATTTTTTGTGTATAGTTACTTAGTCTGCTGTACACACGACGGCACATCAACCTACACCAAACCATTTGACGATTTCGTAAGGATTGGTTTACACCTTGTATTTGTTTGTCAAAATTATTTCCATTTAATAAAATTTACTTTTTTCTTCTTTACAGAAAACGGAAAATAAGGCAGAGCTGCTTTGATTATTACTATCGAATAAAACTATTAATAAGTTACATTTTATATATTTTTGTAAGTTTTCAAATACTCTCTGTGTCGACGGTTGTACGAAACAAATGTTTGTATTAATATAATTCATAATACATAATTGAAAAAATGTAATTTAAATATATCATAAGAAAAACGAAGACGACGCATCTTGCGAAAGCATACGCAGGTCCGCTCAAATTACTTTTTAAAGCAGAATTGTTTAAGGTGAAAGCTCCAACCTACCCGCGAAATTCAAATTTTCTTACGTTTTTTGCAATTTTCAGGCCAGTGCTAGGTTGTATGTTGATTAAAATATTATTCGCGGCTGTAAGACGTATGTAATTATAGAATTATAATCATCAAAATCACCAATACAACCCTCCAAGTTCATAAAGGCGTAGGAACAAAAAAAAAACAGAAAAAGTCTTTCCTACAGCTTTATGAACTTGGAGGGTTGTATTGGTGATTTTGATGATTATAATTCTATAATTACATACGTCTTACAGCCGCGAATAATATTTTAATCAACATACAACCTAGCACTGGCCTGAAAATTGCAAAAAACGTAAGAAAATTTGAATTTCGCGGGTAGGTTGGAGCTTTCACCTTAATGTCATTCGAGAGTGGGAAAGAGACAGATCCTAGCGCCATCTCTTTCCCACATTGGATTACGATAAAAACAATACTGCTTTAAGACATCATAGCAAAAACAGATAGCATAAATGGAAGAAGCTGCTAAGACTAGTTATCGCCAGGCGACATTGTATACACTAGGAAAGAAAACAAATGAAGAAAGCATGTGCTGTTTGACGCAAAATTACACGAGGCTGTGAATAGGGTAAAACATCAATACTATCATCCACAGTATTGTAAAGAGAACTATATCTGAAAGGCTGGCAACATTGGCACGATAATAGACAAACCCACTGATACAAGACAAAGTGACAGTGATAGAAATGTCAAAAATGACATTTAAATTATTGACATAAGTATGACATATGACGCCATGTTGCACAAAACCAAATAAAATATGACCACGTACAGTTTGCAGTTCAAAATGGTGCTGACTGTCAAGAAAAGATTCTTCGAAATGTCAAATTTGAAAAGCTGGTTGAAGTGTAAATAAATGGACAGTGAAATAGAATGATACAGTTGCCAAAAAACTTGTGAATACTATTGAAAGTCGTTTTAGAAATACGAAAACCTTTGAGTGTGATTGTCATAACACAACAACAACTTAGAATATCTTTCTTTTGACAACCTTTCCCCTGAAAGTTTGTCAAAACAAACTGGTCAACAGTTTAGAAGAAACAATCATAATAGGTAAATTCTTAAAATAGTCACAGATGCAGTTGTAGTGTATCTATTTAATAGATATGTAAACACTGTCTCACACACACAAGTGGTCGGGTAGCTGTCACGAAAGTAAACTGTCAGTCATCACGGATGGCGGGAAAGTGGCAAGGTGAAGCGGACCAGGAACGGGGACTTGGTTGTGCTGGTGAGCCTGTGATAAGTGATATATAGTGTTATTAGCCCTGCTGGCCCTGCTAGAAACCAAATACTACAGCAGTTAATATTGTTAATTGTTACTTTGTGACCATTTTCCGGATGGTAATGTAATTTATATTATTTTATGATTCTGCGTAAGTCGCCATTTTAGACCCCCTGGTCACAAAAAGAATTGACCAATAGAGCGATGTCGCGGAAAAGACGGTATAGGAATTTAGACCCCATGAACCCACTAATGTTTTTGATCGGTTTGTAAAACTGCAAACTGATTTAATGACATTTATAACTACCATTGTTGATCTGCAGAACTTTTAAATACGTCATGTACATTAAAAATGAAAAACGAATTTCTAGTTTTATTTAACTTTTTTACCTGTTTTTATCTGTACGAATGTTATAAATATGTATAACGAGTATATTTAGACTAATAAAAAGTAAAAAAAATTGAAGTTTTAATAAAGAAAATATTTCAACAACACAAGCCTCGTTTAGTCTAAGGATTACTTTTGTCACATTCTCAGTGTCAGACTATCGTTAAGGACGTAAAAAGGGGCTTCCGTGATTTTACGAAGGAATCGGTTTTGCAAAGTCTGCATCTTATGAAGGAAACGCGGGTTGGCGTGGGAGAACACGACACATGCGTATGTCATGATTGTACGGATGACCGCGGTGTATAATAAACGCAATTTGCACTTAAGTGACAATTTGCTTTTTGCTGTGATTAAGAAGTGAAGCCTACCCATAGCAAAAGCAGCGAGCGTAAGAGCCGCTCTGATATCTGCCGCGAAGGACAAGTGGCTGTCGAGAATAACATCTAAGTATTTGGCTTACTTCTCCCAGGGGATAGGCTTGCCGTACATGGTGATCGGACTGGGTGTCGGTCTGTTTGTCTGTCAAGACTCTTTATCTCGGGAACGCGTAGAGGTATCGAGTTGACATTAAAACCATATACTCACCTCTGTGGCTTCTATGTCCTGTGAAATCAACATTCTAAGTCTTCGCAGTCAAAAGATATGGCTGTTGCTGTCGCAAGTTTGTTCGGAACCCTCGGTGCGTGACTCTTCATTTAATAAAAAAAAAACGTTGCCCCACGCTTGGAATTTCTCCTGTATCGTGTGTGCGTTTACAAACATTTAAACTCACATACAGAATTAGCCAGACCCGGAACAACTATCTGTAGGCCATACAAATATTTGTTCCGTGCGGGGATCGAACCAGCAACACGCAGCGCAGCAGTCAATCGCTCAGCCACTGCGCCAAGCGTGTCGTCACGTCGTCGTCGGTCCAGTAATCACGGATTAATCGGTAAACATACACACATCAAAAGTATCTAGGGATCTACATATATTTTTGCAATAACTTTTCTCCTGATTGATATTAATTAAAATTTTCTTTAAGGATTCATCAAATAAAGTGTTTTCGTTTGTCACAGTAACGATAAACCAAGTCACCTTTGCATTAATAAAGAAATTTGCCATTTTCCTAATAAAGGGATTTTTGACATTTGAACCACTAACATTAAAGTTCGAAAAAAAGACTGAAATAACAGTTTTCTTTAAAATTTTATTGGGTAACTTAAACAATTAATAATCCGTGTTTCTACCGCGAACACTAACAACACAAGAACATCGGTTTGGCATACTCAAAATGAGTTCATCCAAATCACGCTGTGGAATGGCCGCCCATGTTCGTTGCAACAACAAAAAAAGGTCTTCTTGCGACTGGATACCCTCCATATTCGGCAGAGCTCTTCTCTGTAGCATATCCCATGCATGCTCAATCGGGTTCAAGTCTGGCGACTGAGCAGGCCAGGGCAGGACATTGATGTTAGCTGCGGCGAGAGTCTGTCTTACAACTCTTGCGGTGTGCGGTCGTGCATTATCATGCATTAACTGAAATAAGGGACCGATTTGCACTTGTAGAGGAACGATGAACTCTGATACAATCGTCTCAGCATAAATTTGAGCGTTAAGGTTGCCTCTGATCCAAATCAACTCAGTTCTTCCGCCGATCTAAATACCCGCCCATACCATGATGGTTCCACCACTATAAGGATGGACTTCCTGGCAGGATTTTAATCGCTGTTGGCGTCCAGGGGTTCTCCAGTGTCGTATACGTCTTGTATCCGGTCTCATACCAAAACGAGACTCATCAGAAAAGCACACGAAACGCCATTGTTCTTCTGCCCAATTTCTGTGTTCAAGAGCCCATTGATATCGAATCCTACGATTGTGCATTGCCATAGGTGGTACCCGTAGCGGTCTTCGGGAATGAAGGTTCACTTCATGCAAGCGGTTTCTGACTGTTTGGTCACTAATTAAGTTCCCTGAAGAGTGATGAAGCCTCACGGCTAACATCATGGCGGTTATTGTTGGAGCTCTTCGAGTTAAGATTTGAATGTATCGGTCTTGTCTCCGTGTGGTGCAGCGATACCGTCCTCCATGGCGCTCAGCCACGGTACCAGTGCTTCGGTAACGTGTCCAAAGTCGACTGATAACACTCTGACTTGTATTCAGAGCTAAAGCTACAGTACGTTGCCGGGAACCAGCTTCTATCATTCCCACGGCTCTGAGCATTTCTTCCCTGCTTAAATGACGTCGCCGCTCCATAATAACGTTGGTTTTAATCAGTAGTAGGGAAACAGTAGCACTAATAATGTCTTCAATGCGTTGTATGTTTTTATAGGGAAAATATTGACAGCGTATTTTCATCTTTTACTCGAATTTGATTGAGAGTTCCTGATTCAAATTATGAAATGCACCAAAAAGGATCCATATAAATTTATAAAATCATAAATTTATTACAAAGCCACATCTCAATCTCAAGAAATCCGCATAAAAATGCTTGATCCCTAGACACTTTTGATGTGTGTACATGAAACGAAAAACTAAATCTTACAATCCTTTCATAAATCGTTTAAAACCACGAAAAACACATGACAACGAGCTAAAGATAATTCATCATCACTGACAGGACTATTGTTGCCAATAAGCCTGATATAGTGGTGGTGGATCGTTCAGAGCGGCGCGCAATGATTGTTGACATAACGGTTCCACGTGACAAGATCCTTGTGAAAGCTAAGAAAAAAAATAAGCAAATCAAGTGTATATTGACTTGGCTCGCGGGTTTGTCGACATGTGTGATGTGGAAATCTGCCAATGGTTTAATTGCCAAGAGCCTCGAGCAACACCTGAGGAGGCTCTCGTAAGGCGGCTGGATCAAGGGCAGCATACAGAAAGCAGTACTTCTGGCCACGGTTTGTCTCCTTAGGAGGTTCCTCTCTTTGGAGCCCTGACTGCCGGTAGCTTGTTGACCCTGTAGGCCTACTATGACGTCTTACGGCAGAACTTATTCCACTGAGGGAAAGAGATGGTGCTAGACACCCTGTATAGCTCTGTCTCTTTCCCTCAGTGGAATAAGTTCTGCTTTAAAACGTCATGGTAGGGTAGCTGTTTTTTTAATGATTTTTGTTTTTTCAATTGGCAATATGGGGTATTTATTTTTCTTCCAAACTCCTTTATAATTCGTTATTTCAACACACACCTCTTTCTTGCCATATCATTCTTCATAAAACCATCCATCGTTTCTTTAATCTTTCTTTTCTACTATACCCATCCACATTCATAAAGAGCTAAAGATCCTTATTTAATAATACTTACCTAATATTATAAAAGCGAAAGTGAGTTTGTTTGTTACTTCTTCACGCCTTAATGGCTAAACCGATTTTGATGAAATTTGGTACAGAGCTAGTTGGAACCCAGAAGATGAACATAGCGTAATTTTTGATTTTGAAAAAAAAGTAGGATATGAGGGAGAAAGAGGGAAGAAAAGGGAAACTTAGCGTTGCTATTACAAATCAATAAGGCGCAAGGGGAACTGTGTTACCCTGAATTTAACGCGAGCGAAGCCGCGGGCAAAAGCTAGTTAATATTATAAATGCGAATGTTTGTGTGGATGCATGTATAGATGTTTGTTACTCTTTCACGTCAAAACGGCTGAACGGTTTTGATGAAATTTGGCGCAGAGGTAGATTATAATCTGGAATAACACATAGGATACTTTTTTCGATAATCACGCGGGCGAAGCCGCGGGCGCCAGTTAGTAGAATTATATTTGCAATCACAAACTCACAGTTCTCGTATCAGCTTAATTCTCTTCCAAAATACTTGTTTTTTTAAGATTAGTATCGGCCCTGCAGATAAAGGCTTAAGTCGGGCATTTTTTCGAAGTATAGATTACCGATAGCGCAATCAGTGTCGTTCAGTATCACAAACGTCCTTGCGAAAACAAGACGCTTTCGACGAATTTTCGTTTGTTAATTTCCTGGTTACAATTTCAACATGAGCGGTGTACATGTAAGTATTGTTTGTTGGTTTTTTACCTGACTGCGCACCGCAAAGGAGGGTTATGTGTTTTAGTGTTACGTATCTCAAAAGGAAGAAACCAGAACCCTTATAGGATCACTTCGTTGTCCGTCTGTCTGTCAATATCCTTTATCTCCGCAAACCAACCCGGCCACCGCGGGAAACGTCTCAGGCGTCGGGCGCCACGAGACGACTCCCGGCCGCCGTAGATGCGGGCCTGTGGACTCTGTGCAATGGGTAGCTCACCGTCAGTCCGTCTATTGACGACAGGTCGTGTCGATGGTGCGTTAGTGTTCCACGCGTGCCTCAAAGAGATGTCAGCAAAGCAGAGGGGCTTGCCAGGGACACCGCCTGCCGGGGTTGCGGGTTGTTCGAAAGAGATACCGCGGCCTCGGAACATAAAGGGCAATAGAAAGAACATGGGTGGGTTTTAGTCAGTAGAAGTCTGACACTCCCTCCCGCTCCACCCATAGCGGGAGAAGTTATTTAATGATTTCCCATCTGCAAAAAAATGGTCTAATTGAAATAAATGCTTTGAGTTTGAGTTTGAATTCAGGTTTCCAAACAGAGAGTTTGTTTGTTTGTTACGTCTTCACGCTTACATGGCTAAACCGATTTTGATGAATTTTGGTACAGAGATACATAGTTGGAACCCTAGAGACGGACATAAACTATTAAAAAAAAAAGATTGAGTTATAAGGGAGAAAAAGAGGAGGAAAGGGAAAACTTAGCATTCCTATTACAATAAATTAGGCGTAAGGACAAAACTACAGGTACCTATAAATCAGGAAAGGGGTACTGTGTTACCCCGAATTTAACGCGGACGAAACCGCGGGTAAAAGCTAGGTAGTAATATTTTTCATTATAAAAAATTACACGCATATTCCCTATTAAATGAGGAAGTCAACAAAAGCGTCATTGTCATCCTGTTGCAAACTGTCACGGCAACATCTAGCTGCCTCAGCGCTCCAGCTTCGCCAATAATCAGCAGACATGGCCTGACTAGTCCCATTTTAGTTTTGCAGCATTATGAATGAGCTTCGTCAGCATTTTCAATGCTGGAGCGCAGTGTTTGGTGTTCGTTGGTCAGGCAAAAAAAAGGTTAAGTATACTGCGCTCCATTGCCTGTAGAATACTTTGTGTTTAAACCTCTAAATATTACTCAAAGATGTATCTTTATTTGCAGTTCGATAACGGCGGTAGTGGGGTCAACATCGCCGATAACAACGGTGGGGTCAACATCGCTGACAATAGCGGTGATGTACAATTTGCTGACAACGGAGGTGGGGTCAACATCGCTGATAATAGCGGTGATGTCCAATTTGCTGACAACGGCGGTGGGGTCAACATTGCAGACAATAGTGGTCAAGTTCAATTTGCTGATTAAAAATAGCTGTGTCAATGTTACATAGTTAAGGTATCTTTCGGTAAGTTGTCTATACTTAACTATCACTTAGTTGTGAAGACATAGGCTTTTCAGGGGGACTAACAGACGAACGTGTAATTTTGACGTTTAAACAGTTTTTTATAAAAAAAAAATATTGATTTCTTTGGCTTTTGTTTCGTGTCATTCCGTCTTCGCCGACGAGGCCCGAGGCCCGACGTCCCGGTAACTGCCCCACCCGTCCCTTGCTAGAGCCAGCCCGCGCTGCTGAGCCAGTGAGTTCAAATCAGTCCCCAAATAATATCACTCAGATCCAGCCTGTCCCTTTTACTGTTCCTCCCCCAGCGACGCCCTAAGCCGATGCTTGTACCCCGCACGGGGTGCCCTTAGCGTGTAGTCGCTTAGTATCTGTCGTTTTTGACCCTGGCTGTAGGTCTTTCGCTGAAGACAGTAGGATAGTTCGGTTGAGCAGCAAAAAAACCTAGGACATGACATTAAAAAAAAACTAAAGTTTTTCGTTTCAGCATTTTTACTTATGGTATTATGATATTTCTCTTATTTTTTATCGAGTAATCATTTTCCATTTTTACAAAAAGATTAGCAGATCATCCATATAGACATAGAGAAAAATATATGTATTATAGACGATAACACATTAACTACTTAATAAATAAAATTCAAATGGGACAACATGGAAAGCAACAGCTTTCTAATAAAAAAAGAATCATCAAAATCGGTTCACCTAGTCAAAAGTTATGAGGTAACAAGCATAAAAAAAACATACAGTCGAATTGATAGCCTCCTACTTTTTTGAAGTCGGTTAATAAAAAAGCTGAAGTGGCAATGGGCTTGCTGCTGGGGTAGACGTGTTCTTTAGGGGAGACCGCGAATGAGCATGCTTGAGTTGGGACGCCTTCAGACTTGGTAGAGCGATGATCTCAGGGTGGCTGGTAGCAACTGGATGGGAGTTACCAAGAATCCAGTTGAGAGGCATGCAATTGAAGAGGTTTGTGTCCAGCGGTAGACTGCTGTAGGCTGATGGTGAAGATGACACACATCGATGATCACCCCAACAGCCTTTTGATAAGCGTGTTAAAAGTCATCCACATCATGCTCAAATTTTTTCTAATATTATTTTCCTCATTCGTCCACAACATTAGCGATTAGGCAAAGACCATTTTTAAATGCGCAGATAATATTACTAATCACTTTTTTATCTTTGTTACAGGTATCAGCAAAAATCCAATTATGATTAAACTATTTTTAAATTATTCATTAAACAAATTACCTCATGTACTAACACACATAAAAATTGCTTGATATTGAAGAAACCTTTTGCAAAGATCTGCAGATTTTTTTAATAAATTTTTACTTTTATTTTTGGTTGAGATTTCTTTATAAAACCTTTTCGTTCTCAGTTTGTTGATGGCTTATTGCAATATAGGTACAACACGAACTAAATCGTAATATAAGGGTGACTATCCAGAACAAACCAACCCAGCCACCGCAGGAGGCGCTCCGGACGTCGGCGTCGGCGTCGTTCGCCGCGAGACGACTCCCAACCACATTAAGAGCGTCCAGAATATAATAGAAATCAATGATTCAAAAATAAAGTAATTAAGATAAACCATGGTAGTTGAGCGATGACCAGTCTCAACTGACAGCGCCCGTTCACGAACATGACGCAAGGATCAGCCCCATTTAGCTCAACCATGTTGAAGGGAACTAAATGACCTGACGCACCCGCCACCATCAGCGAGACATTTAAGTGAGCATGACATACAGTCAAACAACAGGGCACATTAGCGTCAATGATAGTACATAGTACTCACACATGGGCTTTAGAATTATACAATACTAGGAAATTGAATCTATACAACGCAAAGATCTTACATCTTCTTCATCTGCTTAGCATTTTTATTTTATAATTTACTGATAGCACTTGTGACTAAAAGAGTGATGGAACTGAATGTTGGTGGATGGAGAGGGAGAGGAAAGCCAAAGAAAAGATGAATGGATAGTGTAAGGAATGATATGAAGGAGAAAGGAGTAAATTATGCCGTGACGTCTGATAGGGGAGAATGGAAGAAGAAAACGTGTTGCGCCGACCCCAAACAGAATGGGACAAGGGCAGGAAAATGATGATGATGATTCAGACAAGGGAGTGTCAGACTTTGACTAACTAAAACCCATCCATGTTCCGTTTGTTGTCCTTCGTGATCCAGGGCCGCCATGGATATATTAAATTCCTTTCTGATATCTGTGGTACCTGTCTTTCGAACAACCCGCAACCCCGGCAGGGTCTGCCTAGCCTTTAACCCCAGACACACAGACAGACGGACTGCGCAAACCTATAAGGCCTGAAACTGCGTTAAGCGGGCTCCCGCGCGGTTTCATACAAAGTGCACCGTCGCGGGGACATGCACGGGTCCCTCCAGCGGTAACAAGCGCGGGCTTGTTCAGTCAATAACGCTTGATGATGATGATGATGACGCTTATGAAAATGACTTTCGACAGAGAAACAGTAATTGTGGATCTGCTGTGTCGTTCTGTCATATGGGGTCAAGCGAATGAACTCTTAAGGTAACTTCTGAGGGTCCTTCACGTAGCAACGGAGCCCACGCGCGCAGTCACGCGACGGTTGCCCGTCGCGGGCGCCCGCTTAACGCAGTTTCAGGCCTAAGGGTTCTATTTTAAAAATAGACTGTATTTCACACGTTTCGCTGTAATACTTCAAACACTTAAAATGTATGATTGTATAGAAGTTTAGATTGCTACAAATAATATATCTCGTACTTCTATAATCTTATTGATATATCAATGACTATCGCCCATTTTTACTAACACTAAGCAACACCTAAATAGTTGCTTAAAGATTTTCTTGCTTTTGCATTTTCAATTCACGATACAAGACAGAGATTTGTAATTTCAACAGCGTGCTTTTATTTAAGTATTAGTTTAAGAGTTGCTTAGTGTTTGTAAAACAGGTATCAGCCTAGATAGTACTGATAACATTATCAATAGGTACTTGGTCAGTGCGATAAGTGCTTTTGTGTTAAAACGTCGTTTTAAGGAAAATATAGATTTTTCCTGTTTGATTTATAATTTAGCAAAATGAGTGACGACAGGGTTCACTTTGTCGATGGAGGACATGTGAGTTTAATTTTATTAACCGATTTAAAAAACAGCTAGCCTACCATGACGTCTTAAAGCAGAACTTATTCCACTGAGGGAAAGAGATGGTGCTAGACACCCTGTATAGCTCTGTCGTCTATATAGACGTCATGGTAGGCCTACTGTAGGCCTACCATAACGTCTTAAAGCAGAACTATTTCCAGGTGGTGATTTTGAACTCGACTGTATTTGCAACGCGATTTCTCCGTTGATTGTGGGCTGATTTTCAATATTATTTTTATAATCGAAGAGGTTTTCTTTTGGGGTGGGAAGTCATCAAATAACTTCCCCCACTCTAGGCGGAGCGGGGGGGAGTATCACACTTGTACTGACTAAAACCCACTCATGTTCCTTCTAATACCCTTTATGTTCCGGGGCCGCGGTTTCTCTTTCAAACAACCCGCAACCCCGGCAGGGATCGAAGAGGTCCGATATGAAATTTATTCCCGGCCACTAAAGATGCGGGTCTGTGGACAGTGAGCAATGGGTAGCTCACTGTCCGTCCGTGTAGTGACAACAGGCTTTGTCGACGGCGCGTTCTTGTGCCACGCGCGCCTCAAAGAGATGTCAGCAAATTAGAGGGGCCTACCAAGGTTGCTGCCTGCCGGGTTTGCTGGTTATTCTTTATCTATGTTGCTTGGGGAATACAGGGTAATGCCACCTAAAGGGGAAGTACTCTTGTCTATTTTTAAAACTATGGTCAAAAAGCACTACCTCTCTCCTTAAACAACAACATGAAATATTTCTTTGCTCTTCATGATTATTATGTTATATGTATTTATATATAAGTATTTGTTTTTGTAATTTAAAAAAAAAAATGTTTGAAAATTAATTTTGAAAAATGTTACGCCACAGACTACCTACAGTACTGTTTCTCCTCTTCTTAAATCCATCCAAAGGTTGTCTTGAAAAGATCGCTTTTAGAGATAAGCCCGCCCATTGTGTCACCATATTTATAAGTTTGTCTAGTGTTATTCTTGTTACTTGTATCGTGTACATAATAAAGAATATTCTATCTATCTTCTATCTATTCTATTGTTTTCCTTTCATTTAACTTATGAAGTTTGTTAAAGAGATTTCATCCTTATTGACCCTAACGATCGATGCAATAAAAGTACAGGGTGCAACTTTTAGAGATTTTAGTCGGTTCGATTACCGTGTGCGGCAAGCGAATTTTTAAAAATCTTTGAATGCCGGTTACTTTCTTTTAAAAAATAAAGGAATGTTTTCTTTGAGTAAAATTTTCTATCTAAAGTACAAAGAGTACTTCCCCTTCAGGTGGCATTACAAAATAACATCCTGTATATGAGTTAACTTCTATAATATATTCTTTCTTCTTATGGGAATATGTCAGAAATGCTAATATATCAGAGTAGCAAATAAAAATGAATGCTTGATAAGAATTTATGTAAGATACTATCATACTGCAACTAAAAAGGCTGAATTAAAAACTTTATTGCCAAAAAACAAGAGACTTCCAAAACACATAAAAGATGGAAAAAATAAATTTACTTCCGGACGTCGCGTCGGTGACAAAAAAGTCTATGAATCGGAAGTAAATTTTCCGTCTTTTGGCTGTCAATAATTATTTATTTTGTTTGTTAATTGGCTCTGTTAGGCCGGCTTAGTTTTATTAATTACTAGCTTTTGCCCGCGGCATCGCTCGCGTTAAATTCAGGGTAACAACTGATCTCACACTGGCTGACCTAGTTCAGCAATAAATTTACATAAATTTTTAAAACATTTCAGGACGGTGGTGTCCACGTGGTAGATGGTGCAAACTACGGAGGGGGAGTTCACGTCGTAGATGGGGATTATGGCGGGGGCGTGCAAGTCGTAGACGGTGATTATGGCGGTGGCGTCCATGTGGTCGGCGGAACCGACTACGGAGGTGGAGTTCATGTAGTCGATGGAGACTATGGCAGCGGAGTGCACGTGGTTGATGGTGCAGACTATGGGGGTGGGGTTCATGTAGTCGATGGTGATAATGGAGGCGGTGTACATGTGGTTGATGGTGCAGACTATGGAGGCGGAGTTCACGTCGTAGATGGTGATTACGGAGGGGGAGTTCACGTCGTAGATGGTGCTGACTACGGTGGGGGTGTTCATGTGGTCGATGGCGACTACGGCGGTGGGGTGCATGTTGTAGACGGACTGGAATATGGGGATGGTGCCCCAACATTTCGCTAATAAGTGGTAAGTTCATCCTAAATTCTTAGTCCACACTAATTAAAGTAAGAAAGAAAAAGTATTTATTTGACACGCACAGGACAAAACAGTTAAACAAACTATAAATAAAAAGTAATATAACAAAAGAAAATCTTAAGACATGTCAAGGGACACCCGGATGGAACGAAGTTATTATTTATTATGTACAAAAAATCTGTATACACTCAGCAAAAATAATCGTCGCGACACCACACTGTTCAATGCGAAATAGAAAGACGAAACAAAAATAACTGGTTTGCTTTCTGTGAGAGAGAGACAGACAGACAAAAATATTTAAAAAGAGAAATAAATTAGCCCTGTACTAGGCCAAAAAGGCCCCTATCTCAGCACGGTGCTGTTCCTGCCAGGACTGCGGGTTGTTCGAAAGAGATACCGCGGCCTCGGAACAGGATGCGGGCCTGTGGGCGGTGAGCAATGGGTAGCTCACCGTCCGTCCGTCTATTGACAAAAGGCCGGGCGACGGCGCGTTAGTGTTCCACGCGCGCCTCAAAGACATGTCAGCAAAGCAGAGGGGCCTGCCAGGGTCACCGCCTACCGGGGTTGCGGGTTGTTCGAAAGAGATACCGAGGCCCCAGAACAAAAAGGGCAATAGAAGGAACATGAGTGGGTTTTAATCAGTACAAGTTTGACACTCCCCCCCCGCTCCGCTCAGGGCGGGTGAAGTTATTTGATGGTTTACCATCTCTGCTTTGCTGACATCTCATTGAGGCGCCCGTGGAATATGAACGCGCCTTCGACACGGATGGCAGACCCCAGTGTGTTGCCTTTTAGTGAACCGTTAACAAATATTTTATTTCTTAATAGCTGTACCCGTTGATTGTGTGTTGTAGTCTGAACGTTGAGCCTGTTACAGAAAAATTGAAAGCGAGTCGTTTGTCTTGGTATGGACATGTAATGAGGAGGGATGAAGGACATGTGACTAAAAGAGTGATGGATCTGAATGTTGATGGACGGAGAGCGAGAGGAAGGCCAAAGAAAAGATGGATGGATTGTGTAAGGAATGATATGAAGGAGAAAGGAGTAAATGATGCCGTGACGTCTGATAGGGGAGAATGGAAGAAGAAAACGTGTTGCGCCGACCCCAAATAGAATGGGACAGGGGCAGGAAAATGATGATGATGTGCAATTTTTCCTATCTACTACTTGTCCACCCCACTTGTCTACCTTATCTATCTACCTGCCTACCCTAACTACATACTATACCTACCCATATATTTTCTAACCGTTAAAATCCTTCCTGAACTTCCACAAATATTTCAAGATCAAAACTAGCCAAATCGGTACAGTCATTCTCGAGTTTAAGCGAGACAAACGAACAGCAATTAGTTTTTATATATATAGATATAAATTTTTCTTATTTCTTTGTTACAGTGACCAAGGATTATAGAGAACATCTTTAGTACGGCAAACATTGGAATCTTATATCTTAAATAATTACTTTTAAATAAATTTTTGTTATTTTTTTTTAATTGTCTTTTATTTCAAACTATATTATGTTAATACCTCGCTGTGAACCTTTTGTTCATTTCTTTTAGACATGGTTGATAAATTAGAATAACACATTTTAGGGTCCTTACTTTAAAAGGGAAATACGGAACCCTTATTGGATCACTTTGTTGCCCGTCTGTCTGTCTGTCAAGACCCTTTATCTCGGAAACGCGTGGAGGTATCGAGTTGAAATTAAAACCATATAATTATGGTTCTTCAGAGCTGTGGAAATATGCAACCCTCTAATTCTACCCATTCAAAGATTGCTAACTAGTTGATCTAGAAATTGACGGCACGCGTGTCGCGGGTTCGATCCCCTCACGGAACAAATATTTGTATGACCTACAGGTAGTTGTTTCGGGTCTGGCTGTTTATGTATGCGAGTTTAAGTGTTTGTAAACGCACTAACGATACAGGAGAAACTAGTGGGGGCAAGGTATTTAAAAAAAAAAAAGAGAATCATGAAATTTGGAAACGGGCAATATCATAGAGACATAGATTACCGGTTAAGGGGAAAAATCTAAAGACCATAAACTGTTAATGCATCACAAAAAAATAATATTTTTAAGATCTATCTAGAAAATTAGTAGGTACCTATGATTTTTTTTTCTAACTCCTAAATGGATTTGTGCAACATTCAATGCATATGAACTAGTCATATAATAATATATAATAACTGTATATTAAGCGTAGATGGCGATCCCCACCCGTCCCTTGCAAGAGCCAGCCCGCGATGCCGAGCCAGTAAGTTTAAATCAGTCCACAAATAATGTCACTCAGATCCAGCCTGTCCCTTGCTGTCCCTCAGCGACGCCCTAAGCCGAGGCTCGTACTCCACAGGGGGTGCCCTTAGCGTGTAGTCGCTTAGTTTATAAGTTTATACCCTGGCTGGAGGTCTTAATTTTTAAGGCACCCACAGGATTCCCCCGGTTAAGCAGACGACAACCTCTTTGGTTGAACTGCGAGATGCCATTCATAAATAAAAAATAGATGGCGATGGCGGCTAACAGATCCAATGTGATCTTGTTACAGAAGTAGGTATAAATTGCAACTTAAATAATAAAAAAGACAATTAATTATTCCGATATACTCTTTACTGCAGAGGACCATTTCGGACATTGTCGTTTCATCCATTTAGGTGTGAAACAATATCATTAGATACTATTATTATAAAAGCGAAAATTAGTTTGTTTGTTTCTTACGTCTTCACGCCTAAATGGCTAAACCGATTTTGATGAATTTTGGTATAGAGATAGTTGGGACCCTGGAGACGGACATAGGCTAATTTAGTCAGAACTGGGGGAGACAGAGGGAAGAAGAGGGGAGAGAAAGATATTTTTTTTCGACCATCACGCGGGTTAATGTTAGCGTTAGCCCAAAGTAACTATGCCACGCGGACGAAGTCGCGGGCGGAAGCTAGTAAGTAAATAAAATGAAAAACGTATAACATAACCTTCCTTATAGGTTTCGTCATTATCAGGTAAGAATATAATGGCGGTGACTGCAAACGCAGTGACAGGGCCTGCCATCTAGCGGAAGACATTGGAACTATTTGTCAAAAATCAAAATCAATTTTTTTTTTACATAGGCCAACATAGGCTCTTATAAACGTCAGGAAATTGTGCACGGTTCGGGTTGGTCGTTTCCTATGGAAAAGAACCGACAAGAAACTAAATGGTTACTCTTTTAAAATTTGGTTTTACAATGTTGTTATTACAGCGTTAGTGCTTATCATTGCTTACTGTCAGTTCTACAATCCATCGATAATAATTACCCAGCATTTTTTAACGTACAAAACCACTCATTATTATTAATTGTATTCCTCTTTTATTCATTAATTAATATCAGCGGAATTTTTTGCACGGCAACACCAACAAAGCAATGAATAAAAAATTGGCAACATTTGTCGGTCAGTGAGTGAATCACATCAATCTATTTAGGTACGTATTATGGTTTAATAACAAGATAATAAATAAAACTAGTGCCAGACACATAGGATTATATATTTATACTGAAAACATTTGTGAATAATTGGAATTATTGATCGTTTGCTACTAATATTGAATAATTATATATTTACGTAAGTATATAACGAATCATTTACACATATTTATCTTATCTCAACTCTATAGTGATCACCTCTATACAAATACTAGCTGTGCCTGGCAGTTTCACTCGCCCTTGTCATTTTGGAGTATGAAGAAATAGATTACTACCGATTCTCAGACTTACCGAATATACTCGTAGTACTCGTACATAATTATAAAATCCTTACTAATATTATAAAAGCGAAAGTAAGTTTCGTTGTTTGTTTGTTACGTCTTCACGCCTAAGTGGCTAAACCGATTTTGATGAATTTTGGTACAGAGATAGTTGGGACCCTGTAGACGGACATGGGCTATTTTTTTAAAGTGAAGAATGAGGGAGAAAGAGGGAAAAAAGGGAAAAAAGGGAAAAAAGGGAAAAAAGGGAAAAAAGGGAAAACTTAGCATTGCTATTACAATAAATAAGCGCTAGGGCAAAAACTACAGGTAGCAGGTACCTAACTGCAAATCTGTGGGAACTGTGTTATCCCGAATTTAACGCGGGCGAAGCCGCAGGCAAAAGCTAGTATTATTATAAAAGCGAAAGTGAGTTTGTTTGTTAAGCCTTCACGTCTAAATGGCTAAACCGATTTTGATGAATTTTGGTACAGAGATAGTTGAGACGGAGGCGGACATAGGCTATTTTTTGCCTCTTTCTAACCCCCTACTTCTCTAAAATAGGGGTGGAAGTTTGTATGAAGCATTCTGCAATTTTCAAGGTAGGAAGCTAAAAATTGGTATGCGGACTATTTGTCACTAACAAAAATATCGTGCATCATTTTTTTTTTGGAAATCTGCCCCCTTTAAAAGAGGGGATGTAATTTTGTAAGGGACTTTTCGCAGTTTTCAAGGTAGGAAGCTAAAAATCGGTTCACACACTTTCTTTGTTACCAACGAAATGAAAAATACCTGCAAATCAGGAAAGGGGAACTATGTCAACCCAAATTTAATGCGAGCGAAGCCTCGGGCAAAAACTAGTTTTTCATAAAAATTGGTAAAGATATTTAAAAGATATACCGCGGCTCCGGAACATAAAGGGCAATAAAAAGAACTACCCCCGCTCCGCCTAGAGCGGGGGCAGTTATTACATGATTCACCTTTCCTGAAAAAATATTCTATACTAGCTGGCACCCGCGGCTTCGCCCGCGTGATATTGAAAAAATATATATCCTATATGTTATTCCAGACTATAATCTATCTCTGAGCCAAATTTCATCAAGATCCGTGCAGCCGTTTGGACGTGAAAGAGTAACAAACATCCTTACATCCTCATAAACATTCGCATTTATAATATTAGCAGGATAATTATGATTTAAAATGTTACCGTGTGATGATTTTTTGGAATTCGAGCGAACTTACGTGAAACCGCTAGTCAACAACTGAAGTATTATTTTGCTTCATAGACATTAGCGATTAAGATAGAAGTCAATAGCGCCCTGCACACGTACAGTTCGGACCGCGCATCTTGGACTGCGTTCCAAACCGCAGTTCGATCTGTACACCTTCGATGCTCCAAACCGCTGATTTTATAATTTACATTTACACGTGATGCGCGCGTAAAACTGTGAGACATGCGCTTGCGTCGACATTACACGTACAGTTCGGAGCGAGGGATGGAACGGCGCGTCCTGTTTCCCGCGGTCCGAACTGGGGCCTTAGTCTGCTATTACAATAGTGTCAGAATGGTCGATCACTGATCGCATAATGGTTGATTTTGACATCTACTACATACTAAACTTGTCAAAATCAACCATTATGCGATCAGTGATCGACCATTCTGACACCATTGTAATAGCAGACTAAGGCCCCTGTACGTGTGCAGGGCGCTATTGGGTTATTCTTAGATTGCCATTTTAATGCTAAAAAACCTCTGGGCTCAAAGGTCGTAAAGGACAAAATGCAACTTTTCAGGAGAAGCAAAAAACTAAAAAAAAAATCTTATTTTTACAATTACTTTTTTGTTTTTTTGAGCTATTTAAATGAAACTTTGAAAAAGTGCTTAGAATTCATAGTATTCTCTTGAGCAGTATTACAATTTTACCCTAATGCTTTATTTATCGAGATAAATTTCCTTTACAACCACAAATTTAAAAATAAATGTCCTTTACACCCCTAAAATTTTCATCTTATAATTTTAGCTTAGGGCTTAGGTAAATCTACTTTACTGTGCAAAATTAATCAAAGTAAGGAAATAATGGACAAGTGCAATTTACAGTATGTTAGGTTAAACGAGGGACTTATTGAGGGAGGGTATTCAGTATTCGATTCTCGTCCCAAATATGTAAAAAACCTATAACCTTAATTTCTGATGTAATTGTCCAATAAAATTCATTACTCATGAACACTGAGCGCGAGAGAAGTAAACTTGTAAACAGTGAAGTAAATCACGCGGCAAAATACCTACGCGCCGATTCTACCGAAAAGGCGTCCTAAGCCAGGTTTAAATTATGAAGGGAAAATGGATTATACCTAAAGGTCATTGACATGCACACATGTTCTGCGATAGTATTAAATCGCTAGCGCAAGGGTATATACACGTTGCGAGACTTATGCGAAATTTTTGGTATGGTTCTGTCTTTTATTTATTAGTGTTTTTGTTTTGTTCATATTTTTATTAGTATCATGTAAGTATGCCCTATTGTGGGTTTGAATATGTCCCTCGTTTAAACTAACATACTGTATATTATTGTTGTCCGTCTGTCTGTCTGTTAAGACCTTTTATTTCGGGAACGCGTGAATGTATCGAGATGAAATTAACACCATATACTCAAATCTGTAGTTCCTTCAAGCTGTGAAAATACCAGCTATCTAAGTTTACGCAGTCAAAAGATATGGCTGTTTATGTCGCAAGTTTGTACAGAATCCGCGGTGCACGAATCTGAATACCACTTGGCCGGTTCTAATGTATTTTTTTTTAAATTATTAACCCGTCGCGCGACAAAGTGTCACGCCGGGTGCAAAGTTTACTTTACGCACTTTACCTACATTTTTAGCAATCACGCGGGCTGACTAGCTTTTGCTCGCGGTTTTGCTCGCGTTAAATTCGGGGTAACACAGTTCCCTTTTCCTGATTTGCAGGTACCTGCTACCTGTAGTATTTGCCCTGACTCCTTATTTATTGTAATAGCAAAGCTAAGTTTTCCCTTTTTTTTCACTCTTTCTCCCTCATTACTCACTTTTAAAAAATTTGCCTATGTCCGTCTCCAGGGTCCCAACTATCTCTGTACCAAAATTCATCAAAATCGGTTTAGCCATTAAAGCGTGAAGAGGTAACAAACAAACAAACTCACTTTCGCTTTTATAATATTAGTAAGGATGTATCTTGTATTTCAGAAACGCTTGAATGTATCGAGTCAAAATTAACACCAAAATTTGGTGTTAATTTTGACTCGATAGATTTAGAAATTTGTAAATAAATAACGATTACTTTGTCGTGTATACATGACAGTTTTTGCATTCGATAGAGCTTCAAAAAGTGAAAAAGGCTGGCGGAAAAAAGTGATTTTGCCAAAAGTATCACATAAGAGGTCTTACCCCCGAATACTGAAACGTCACTCAAAATTTGAGGGCTGCTTAACATTTGAGCAGCTCTTAAACTTTAGATTTTGTATTGTCAAACGTCACTTTTGAGTATCTGTTAAATTTAAAGGTTAAAGTCGCAACGACGAAATACTCAAGTCTGGAGTCCCTTGGAATTATATAAACATAATATCTCTATTTTAATACAATTAAAAGATATGGCTGTTTATATCGTAACTAGCTTTTGCCCGCGGCTTCGCTCGCGTTAAATTCGGGGTAACACAGTTCCCCTTGCGCCTTATTGATTTGTAATAGCAACGTAAAGTTTTCCCTTTTCTTCCCTCTTTCTCCGTCACATCCCACTTTTTAAAAAAAAAAAATTAGCCTATGTCCGTCTCCTGGTGCGCAACTATCCCTGTACCAAAATTCATCAAAACCGGTTTAGCCATTAAAGCGTGAAGAGGTAACAAACAAACTCACTTTCGCTTTTATAATATTAGTAAGGATAAGGATGAGTACGGAACCCTCGGTGCGCGAGTCTGACTCACTCTTGACCGTTTTTGCATTTTAAGTTACGGAACGCTTAATATTGTTCACTAGCTGGCACCCGCGGCTTTGCCAGCGCAAAAAAAGTAACCTACGTATTATTCCAGACTATAATCTACCTCTGTGCCAAATTTCAATAAGATCCGTTCAGCCGTTTTGACGTGAAAGATTAACAAACATCCATACATCCAGCCATCCCCACAAACATTCATATCCTTACTAATATTATAAAAGCGAAAGGGAGTTTGTTTGTTTGTTACCTCTTCACGCTTTAATGGCTAAACGGATTTTGATGAATTTTGGTACAGTGATAGTTGGGAACCAGGAGACGGACATAGGCTAATTTTTCAAAAAAAGGGATGTGAGGGAGAAAGAGGGAAGAAAAGGGAAAACTTAGCGTTGCTATTACAAATCAATAAGGCGCAAGCGGAACTGTGTTAGCCCGAATTTAACGCGAGCGAAGCCGCGGGCAAAAGCTAGTTTATAATATTATAGTAAGACAAGTTGACAAATCTCTCATAACGCAAACTTACATTTTCAGGTCACAAGTCGTCGCCAGAAAAAAGGGGCAAGATCATTCTCACATGGAAGCAAATAAAAAGGAACTTTCGAGTAGATACTGTGACACCTACAGAAGAAAAAAATCAGGAACTATAATTACTCAATCTCACCTGGTATTGTGTCTTAATGTCGGAACACCAAATAGAAGGAACCATGAACAAAAACGAGTACAAAAAGCGAGCAGGCTCGTCGGGCATCCAAGGACAACTGTATGAAACTAAACTTATTAGTCTTATATATTTCAGACTAAAACATGACGACAGTGTTGATCAGTTCAGCCTAGCCACCAATAGAGACGACATAGGCGCATTCGATGACATTTGTTTCAAAGCAAAAGTTAAAGGCTACAATAAACCAATCACCGTGTTTATTCAAGCCAAACATAGAGAGAACGACAAGCTTCTAACGTTCACAAGCAAAACAGAGTTGGCTAAATATTTTGACAGCTACTTGGAAATTAGACGTGCTTTTGACCCGAGTAGTAAAGATTTGATTTTTGGAGGAAAATTTGATGAGACTGAATGTTTTTTTGTTATGTATACAACAGCCAAAGACGATCCTAATAACAAGGAATATGATGGTAGCTACGCTGACTATTTGAACGAACTTATAGGCACGGGAGGTTGTTGCACACAGCCGTCGTACAGAACTGAAGACTTAGACTTTTTATGTAAAATAGTAATTAATAAACAGATCACAACACTAGCTGAACAGATAGGGAAGTTCATTTGTGATGGCTCTGATAGTGAAATGTCGATGAATAATAATCTAATGTTGCGCTATCATGTTATTCTAGCGCTCAACGTTTTTCATGTTTCTGAAATCGAACCTGAAGGACATCGGAATGCCAGCTTCAGACAAGACTTCTTTACAACCGACGAAGAATTTATCGTGTTAATCAAAAACATACTCTGCTTAGAGGTTCTCAAAAAGCGAAAATCAGAAGAGGTAGATGTACAGAATTTATTGACAGAGTTCCTTAGCGAACCCTCTGACATAGAGATACTTAGTAAACTCATAGGAAATGTTCTCACATATAAAAACGAAAAGCTTGAGTTTGTTAGCAAATCCACCACAGATGATATGAAGAGACAACTCGAAAAAGCAAATGTCTCTGAGTTGAATGTCTATAAAGCCGCAGAACTGGCTGCTAAAGAGTATTTACTATCTCTGACGCTCAAAGTTCCATCTCTCTTTGGCAACAAAGATTTATCAATCAGAGGCAAGCCTGAGAAAATAGAAAAGAGACTGAACCACTTAATGTCAAAAATCGTAGAAATATTTGAGCAATCGCAACCCGACAAAATCGTCACCATAGATGAATCTCTAGAAGAGGGATTTCTAAAGTTAAATGGAGGCATAGCTTCTGCTGTCGGCAACATACTGGTTTATGATGAAACTTCCAAACTTTTAAAATTCACAGATAACTGTGAATCACTTGGCAATCTTGCCAAAACATGGTATGAAATGTTGAAAAGTAAAATCGAAAATTTGCATGAATATAAACTGGACGTGAAAGTTACAAAGTTTCCAAAATTGACATTCGGACGAAGTGAATACGACATGACTTTGGTGAGAGATTTCTATGACAAATTACTGTTTTATACAAACCAAGCTGACCAGAGCGGCGTAGAGGATATTTTGAGAGGAGAAATAGAAGATCATCCGTGCAATGACGTCACCAACTTTAGAGTGAGATCTGACGTCATATTTCTAAAATACCATGATGAAATACAAAAACTGTGGATGACGCTTAAACTAGGAACATATCTAACAAAGAAAAGTAAAATATATGACGATGCAGTTACAAGTACCATGAGCGAAACGTTAATGGGAATTTTAAATATTATGCACAAGTTTAGGAACAAGGACTATAGAATTAATGAAGACGCTATAAAACGGTTAGAGTCGCAAGGTCAGATTCTAGGAACTGCTATTATCACAGAGAGCTGTGCGTTGACAGTTGCTAAGGTGGAACAATATCTGGAAAATGAAAAGAAAGACCATGTTGTATTAGACTTGGACGACATTTTGAAACTGCCCCTAAAGAGCCACACAACATTATGTAAAGAATTGACGAACGCAACTAAGGAGAAGATAATTGTTATTGTTTGTAATAACGTATCTGTTAATTCTTCTAAAAAACTTGAAAGCATCGCAAAATCTGTCGCCAACAAGCAAATAATAATCATTACTGACAAGATTTCTGTTGAAATTATAACTAAATATTTCTCAAAAGCAACTAATGTGTCGATCAATGATAAAACGGTTTTCACAGACCTGATTGTCGATTCTCAGAAAAAGCTTTTACTTACTTCCAAGCTGAAATTTCAAGGTGAAGACTTAAGTTTAGATAAAATCGTAGACGATGAGAATGCAGCACTTATCAGTGAAGATGTATTGAATCAAATTATTAACAATGAAACTATCACAATTGGTAAAACGGTAGTTGATTATAATTACAGCAAAGCTAAACCATTTTACGTTGACAGGCGCATCAGTCGCAATAAAACGGGGGAACACGATGGGTTTGCTAATATCAAAGATAAAGTATTAAAAACATTGTATGATTTAGACGACGACGTCGTTCTATTAACGGCATTACCAGGGATGGGAAAGTCAACACTGCTCTCACATTTATCACTGAAAACAAAAGAAATCGATACTAAAGTTTGGGTTGTAAGAATAAATCTATTGGAATATGCGAGGATATTTAGTAAGTGGCAAGAGAACAAGACAGTGATCAGTAATTTGGAAACTTTAAAGTTCATGTGTCAAGCTGCACTCAGCGAGGAAACATATGAATCTGACAAAGAAGATGAAGAATTAATTGAGCTAGAAGAATCACCTACTGGGACTGTTACACTAACGAAATGTTCAGGAGGTATTTCTTCAGAATTTCAGTTGAAAATATTTCTAGATTTTTATGACAGAGGAAAACTCATATTTCTTTTTGATGGTTTCGATGAAATCTTTCCTCATTATGAAAGAGAAGCGCTATTATTACTGAAGTCAGTCAAGAGTTATCCTCGGAAACACAAAACCTGGATCACAAGCAGATCCTTCAACCACGTAAAATCAATTTTAGAGCAAGAGTTTGGATTATCGTACGAAATAGAACACTTTACTTGTCCAGAACAGGATATATATTTCAACACATTTTGGAATTCCAAGATACAATTTCAGAATCTTAGTAAGGAGCAAATGTGCAATGTTTACGACTTCTTAAACTTTATGCAAGACTTACTACCGAATGAGAAGTCCCGTCTTTTCAGTTTGTTAGAATTAAACCCGTACTTTAAAGTTTATTTGAACTTCTTGGATTTTATAAAACTACAGTCTGTAGCTAATGGCGTTGACATAAATTATTGTGGCTACAATGACTTTTTGGAGAGATTTGAGATTAACGAATGCACATGTTGTGATGCCAACGATTTAACTGCTCCACCGCTACATTTATACCTACTAGCTGAATGTTTTCATAACAAAATTAAAGATGTCGAGGAAAAAAACAAGGATTGGGACATAGATGTCACTGGCTTTATATTTTACGAATATTATTTTGAAACTAAAATAAAAAAGATCCGATTTCAAGAGAAAAATAAGATTGATATTTATAATCCTGATAATAAAATGACTTATGAGAAAGAACGCGCGGACAGTATCGCTAAGCATAAAAAGCTAGGTGCTTATGCTATATTTTACCCACATTTGGAGGTTTTTGATGAAACTGTGCTGAAAGAAATAAAGGAAATGATTGTTGAACTGAGTGATGCAAAAGAGAAGACTGGTCTCATTCGCGGTGTAGCTAACAATATACCTCTTTTCGTGCACAGATCTTTCGCCGAATACTTTGCAGTCGAATACATTTGCGATCTGCTAAAGAATAACAGCGAAGAAGTATCAAAAACACTATGGAACTTCATAATCAAAGTTATGTTTGTCAAATGTGGTATGAATGTTTTCGATATTTTTAATACAAAGATCAAAATGGACGAAATTCTTATTAATATTGTGGAGAGAAGCAAGAAATATATAGATGATATGCTTTATGAAGAGATATGTGATATCAAAGGTGAAGGTTTTACCTGGTTAGATCTTTACAGAACGGACCGTATTACTTTTTCGATGTTTGAAACTATGTGTAGTAGCATTGACTTCAATTTGGATAATAGACATGAGTTTGAAATGCTTTTCCCCGCGATGTTTCTTCGTGCTAGCCAAGATTGTGACAGTTTCTCTCTCATGGAACTTAGCAATAAATTACACCTTGGGAAAGTAAATAAAAATGCAAAGAGAAATCAGAAAACTTATTTGTTTTTAAGAATAGCAGGATCGGTGTTATTCTACCAGGGTATGCAGGCTCCAAGTATGAGAAAAAAGCCGCTGAAGTCAAAAGACAAAAAGTAATTTGAAGGTGTCTCAACCATCTACATAATTTTAGGATGTCAAATATTGTCACTTTGCTACTAAAATAATATTACAGATACTAACTACAATATTGTCAAATAGCCATGCAAAATTCGACCAAGACCGATCGCGCACCGTGACAGCTATACCTTTTGACTGCGTAGACTTGGAGGGTTGATTTTTTCACAGCATAAAGAGACCACAGAGTTGAGAGACCACAGCTAAGGTTTTAATTTTAAATCGATAACTCCACGTGTTCCCGTAATCAAGGGTCTTGACATGTAGACAGACAGGCAGATGGACAACAAAGTGCAAAAAGGGTTCCTTTTTTATTACTATTGAGGTGCGGAACCTTAAAATTGGAGATGGACCGGCCATTTGATGAGAGCAAAGCTCAGAAACATGACAAGGAACAGAGGAAAGCAGCTAAAAAGTTGGGAAGATGAATTAAAAGTCACTGTAGATGCAGGTGGAAGCAGCTGGAAGACAAGGCACACTGAACTCAGAGAGAGATGTACTATTACCAATTCAGAAGAACAAGCTGAAAAGAAAGTCGATCTTCTCAGGTTGGTCCTTGGCCGGGTGACCAACCATTACATACTGAAATTCCTCCGTGCTCGTAAAGTAAATGCCATTCGAACGAGGTGAACACTTTGTGACTTTGGTGAGTTTCTATGACAAATTACTGTTTTCACCAACCAAACTAACTAGCCTTTTTTTGCGGATAGGAAATCATCAAAATAACTTCCCCCGCTCCTGGCGGAGTGAGGGGTTATACTCCCTATCAGACTTGTACTGACTAAAACCCACCCATGTGCCTTCTTTTTCCATTTCTGTTCTGGGGCCGCAGTATCTCTTTCGAACAACCCGCAACTCCGGCAGGCGGTGGCCCTGACAGGCCCCTTTGCTTCAGCTGCGTACTTCAGAAATCTGTGTTGGTTCTGCGTCTAATATTTCTTGGCCTGATTGTCGTTTCATCAGACTTTAAAAGTATAGGAACGAAGGATGCACATGTGTTTGGCGAACAAGAGGAGGAAGAGAAAAATAAATTAAAATTTTCGCATTAGGGTAATTTTATTTCTCGTATCGTCAGTAAACCTTTTTATTGATACCTTTTAAGATACTGGTATACGACCTGGATCAGCCGACCCTAGATAGATGACAACTTCTTGTTCCTTGTGTACTAGGTGCGAGAGATCTCGCGTATCTTCTCCGCAGATTTCTCATCTTCGTTGAAAGAGGTCGTGAACTCGTGACTGAAATTCGATAGGTGGAGTATTTATGTTTTGTTATTATAAATAAATTATTTTTTTTTGGATATATTAATATTTTATTACTTTATTATTTATAAGGACAGGTAGTATGCAGGTGTTAAACAGTTTGCTTTTTAGGTTTATATGGAGCTCTTTATCTTTCATAGCCTCTCTTAGACTCCAGTATGTCTTCCAGCCGTTTGTAATTCTTCTCTCCACTTCCTTTTGCATAGGATCTTTTAGAGTTATGAGCTGACCTAGATATATGTATTCGTCTGTATAGTTGATTTCAGTGTTTCCTAGATCTATGGTATGTTTGTATCCGTTTGTCATCACTCTAGTTTTTTCCGGGTTTATTGCCAACCCTACTCTCTCACTTTCTTTCGCAAGTTCTTTTATCATTCTGGTTAGGTCTTCTGCTGATTTTGCCAGTAACACTATATCATCGGCAAATCTTAAATGCGACAGCAGTACACCGTCTATGTTAATTCCGAGATGTTCCCAATTAAGTCTTCGGAAGATTGATTCTAGTACTGCGGAGAATAATTTCGGAGATAGAGGGTCACCCTGCCTGACGCCTTTTTCAACTCTGAAAGGAGCACTTTTCTTTTCTAATTGAATTCTTGCTCTGCTGCAGCTATATATGTTTCTCATTAATCTAATGTACTTGTGGTCAATTCCTTGTTCTAGTAACGCCTCCCATATTTTATCATGTCGTAGCGAATCGAATGCTTTACTATAATCAATAAATGCAATGTAGTATGTTAGTTGGTACTCGTTGTATTTCTCCAAAATTTGACGCACTACGTGAATGTGGTCGATCACTGAATAGTCTTTGCGGAATCCTGCTTGCTCTATAGGTTGGTGTTCGTCTAGAGTTCTTTCGACTCGTTTTAAGATGATCTTAGCAAAAATCTTATATACATTGGACATAAGGCTAATAGGGCGATAATTTCCGATGTCGTATTTATCCCCTTTCTTATACAGTAGAGGGTAAAGAAGTAAAGGGCGTCAAACAAAAAGATGGGAAGATGACATCAAAAAGGTTGCGGGTCCAGAGTGGACGAGAACAGCGAGAGACAGACAGAAATGGAAATCTTTAGAGGAGGCCTTTGTCGGAAGACAAGCTGTCAAGTGAAACCGATCGTGTAGTCGATCTGTTCATATAGGAATATTATTAGTAATAAGAAAATGTGTGTAAACTGTAGAACAGCAATAAAGGCTTATTTTATTTTATTTTATTTATACAGTAGGATGATGTGAGACTCGGTCCATTGCTGGGGGATGGTCTCAGTGTTCATGATGTCATTGAACATATCTGTGAGGACGGGTAGCAGGATCTCTTTGCAATATCTTAAAATTTCATTGCTTATGCCGTCGGGCCCGGGTGCTTTCTCACTCTTTTGGGTATCGATAGCTTTACTGACTTCATTTTGAAGAATACTAGGGGTGTTCGAAGTTTCTGCTAGATTGATTTCGGCTTATTTAGTATTATTTCGGTAAAGTTTTTTGTAGTATGACGTAGCTGTTTTTAATATGTTAGTTCTGTGATGGTCCATTTTTCCTCGTTCGTCTTTCATTTTTACGATCCAGTTCTTCGTGCTAGTCAGTTCTTTCAATGCTTTTTTAGTTCCACCGGTTTTCATTATATAGTTTTCTATCGTTTGCATCCTCCGTTGTTTTCTATCCTTTCTCATGCTTTCGTTGATATCTTTGCTAATTTTGGCTAGTTTCCGTCTCCTATTTTGAGTACTTCTTTCGTTGATAAGGTGATTTCTTTCTTCTAGGAGTTTTGTAGTGCCTGTTGATAATGTTCCTTTTGTATCGATTTTAGTTTCTGTTATGACTACCTGTCCTTACGTACGGTTGTCAATCATGGTCCTTAAATCAAGAGACCTCGAACAAACTAGCAACTTGCCAGTATGCAATGGAGAGGAGCATGCTAAATGTTAAAAAGTCCGACAGATTAAAAAACATCGTCATTAGAAATAAAACAAAAACTACCGATATAATAAACAAAATCAGAAGACTTAAATGGCGATGGGCTGGTCACTTGGTAAGAGGACATGACAAATGGTGCAAAAGGGTGACATGGTGGTACCCAAGGGAAGGCAAAAGGAAGAGAGGCCGACCACGGAAAAGGTGGGATGATGACATCAGACAAGTTGCAGGAGTCACGTGGAACAGAGTGGCTCAAGTAAGGAAAGAATGGAAAAGGTTGGAGGAGGCCTTTGCCGACTGGCAAACAGATCTTGGAAAGATAACTAAGCAACAAATATTAGTTTAAAATTAAATTGTTTATTAAGTTAAGTTTTAAAGTTGTTATTCATGTAAGTTTAAAAAACCATTGTACTAAGTTAAGTGATCTGAATAAAAGGCTATATTATTATTATTATTTACTTTATTCACAGTAAAATTTAAAAAGGGGAAGGGGAGAGTAGGTACTTATATTTTTAGAAAAACAATAAACGTCAAAACATAGTACAACATATATCTATCCACGCATGGGGTCTAATTCATCTGCCTAGCCTTTTCCCAACTATGTTGGGGTCGGCTTCCAGTCTAACCGGATGCAGCTGAATATCAGTATTTTACATGGAGCGACTGCCTATCTGACCTCCACAACCCAGTTAATACTGGGTAATACGATACCCCTTGGTAAGACTGGTTGTCAGAATTTCGGAACACTGACTTCCTGTAACGACTGTCAAAATCTACAAATGACAGCCGGGACCAACGGCTTAACGTGCTTTCCGAGGCACGGAGGAAACTCGGTATGTAACGGGTGGTCACCCATCCCCAGACCAACCTAGGCAAGCGCGGCTTACCTAAAGATCGACCCGAGCGGCTGCTATTATTTAGCCACGAGCTCCTCATCCGAGCATGGAGTCTAATTATAAGATAGTAATATAAAATAAATCACGTTAAAATTCTTAAAAGTTAAAATGGTCACAGAATAAGTTAACAATGTGACCATTTCACGAATGGCAACGTAGTTAATATTATTAACCTGTTATAAATCTACTTAAACGGCTATTTTAGACCCCCTGATGAATACCAATTACCATAGACATATTTTGAACGTTTCAAATCGTGTAATGTAATAATTCTCATACAAACGCCTACCTAAAAATAATAGCAAAAATATCGCCATGATATTGATAGTTATAGTTAAATGTTTAGGCGCTTGACATTTTTATGTGTCTCACGTTTCATACAATATTTGATTGCTATCATTTATCAAGGATGTAGCCAGGATCTAAGTTTGTTTATATTCTTTGTATTAGATGCGTTTAGATAGATTGTGTAAACAATGATAAGGAGGAGAAAGGAGTAAATGATGCCGTGACGTCTGACAGCGAAGAATGGAAAAAGAAAACGTGTTGCGCCGACCCCATATAGAATGGGACAAGGGCAGGAAAATGATGATTAGATGCATTTCCACGAGGATTATCTTATTGGAGGTGAAGCACTGCACAACCGTCGCTATATTGAGCTCAATAAGATGAGCGCTCGCCACGGCGGCGTTTTCGCGGTTTTGAGGGAACTGTGAACCTTCATATCTCTCCCTTGGCCTCGGACTTTTTCAGGTGGGAAATCAACAAAATTGCCCCGCTCTGGGCGGAGCGGGGTGGAGTGTCAGACTTTTACTGGCTAAAACCCATCCATGTTCCTTCTTTTGCTCCTTATGTTCCGGGGCCGCGGTATCTCTTTCGAACAACCCGCAGCCCCGGCAGGCAGTGGCCCTGGCTGGCTCCTCTGTTAGAGATTCCTTTGTCTGTTCGATTGTTGTTTAAATGTTGTAGTTCCAAATAACATCGTTTGGTAGACTGCATGAATTTGAAATTTTTGGGGGGTTATTCTTAAATGTTGCCACTGTATACCATAGCGCACTTTTTGTTAGATATATTTATGAACAATATATAATACAATATGTGGCTGAGTGATTGACTGCTGCGCTGCGTGTCGCGGGTTCGATACCTTCGCTTTTTTTTTTCATTCGCTGGGAAAAATAGATTGTGTGACCTACAGGTAGTTGTTCCGGGTCTGGCTGTTTGTAACTTTAAATGTTTGTAAACGCACCCACGATACAGGAGAAATTCCTAGTATGGAGCAACGTTTAAAAAAACCATTTAAAAAATGTAAAACATTCGTTTTCGTCGGTACCGGAACAGGGTCCAAAAAACATTTAAAAAATAAATAAAAATATTAGCCGTCGAGAACAGGGTCCAAACTACAGGCGGTCAGGGATCTAGAGAAAGGAACCTCCTAACAATACGAGCTATGTTCTGGAGTACCGCTTTCTAAATCAAACCCTTCATCCGGCTGCCTAACGAGAGCCTCCTCAGGTGTTGGTCGAGGCTCTTGGCAATTAAGCCATTGGCTGTAACGACTATCGGCACAATGATCGCTGAGTCCACATAACATCTATAAAACTAAAAGAACTATCTTATTATGATCTTTTTACTTGATAAACAAATAATTGGAAACTTTCTTTTAATTATTTATTAGATTTCTTTTAATTATTTATTTAACGATTGATGTACACACTAAATACAGTAAAGAAGACAGGAATAGAGAATAGGTACAAAGGTAATGCTTATTTGTAAAGAAATCTCTTCCAGCATACCTGCGAAAGGAGAGTTAATAAAAAGAGATGTAGACACAGATTTTGGCCGATTATCTCCTTCTAACGTACCTAATCCAAGCAACAATAATGAATAAACTTTTGGAAAGTTTTACAGTAAAGGTGTAGTGTAATAGATATTTTGGCTCGGGTTTTTTATCCTTACTTACTAATATTATAAAAGCGAAACTGAGTTTGTTTGTTACGTCTTTATGCCTAAATGGCTAAACCGATTTTGATGAATTTTGGTACAGAGATATTTGGGACCCTGTAGACAGACATAAGCTAATTTTGAAAAAATGAGGAAGAAAGAGGGAAGAAAAGGGAAAACTTATCTTTGCTATTACAATAAATAAGGCGCAAGGGCATAAACTACTACAGGTAGCTGGTATCTGCAAATCACGAAAGGGGAACTGTGTTACCCCGAATTTAACAAGAGCGAAGCCGCGGGCAAGAGCTATTATTTATACTTAAACGTTTCATGCTAGCTAAGTATAGGGACAATATTGTAAATTTTTGTTTCTGTACTTAACAATATATGTTAATATTTACTTTATAAAATTTACTTTTTGTAATGTTCTTGGTACTAAATATCAGGATGGTAACCAGTCCGTTTACTTTTAAAAGAATAGTTCGTGAACATATTTACAAGAAGTTGGTAGATTCGTCTCGTAAAGTTGTGGTTCTTGTCTTGTTACGGTCTCTTAACTTTATATAATTTTGTTTTATGTATATATATAAGCATTTATAGTTATTTATATATGTATATTTTTTATTTATATATATTTTTAATATTTATTTACTAATATCCTTTTTTTCTGTTGTTGCACCTACTGTGTTTTGTCTCTGCTTCACCCTAAGGTAGACTGGTAGAAAATGCCTAAGGCATTAAGTCCGCCTTTGTACAGTTTTCCTGTGCATAAAGTTTTAATAAATAAATAGAATTAAAGACAGGACCTTATTCTCCAGGGGTGACATCTGGTGAGCACAAAAACCATAGTTCTAAAAACAATAAAATCTCTTCGTCTACGCGACAAAAAAAATAATTCTACTCACCAGTACCCGAAGAATTCAGAGAGATCCATGCAGTCGACCTCCTTCCTCGCCTCAGGAGTGACTTCGTCAGCTATGCCAGAATCCACGTCCTCCTCCGAGCTTGACGCTGTGTCGTTTTCTGAGTCCGATCGCGCGTTGCTCATCGCGTTACACTTTTTCGAAAATGGCGGTTACACTTGAAGTGATGCTACATTAGTTTACGGTTTTTGTTTAAGTTTCGGTTTTTTTACGGTTTGCTGTTACGGTTTTAATTATCTGTAAATTAATTAAGTGTTGAACACAATTACAGTATATGTGTGTATGTGAAAGGTAAATCTAAGTACGTCGAAATCATGTTCCTGCCCTTGTCCCATTCTATTTCGGGCCGTTGCAATTGCAACATGTTTTCTTCTTCCATTTGCTGCTGTCAGACGTCACGCCATCATTCACTTCTTTCTCCTTCATTTTTTTCACAATCCATCCATTTTTCTTTGGCTTTCCTCTCCCTCTCCATCCATGACCATTCATTTCTATCACTCTTTTAGTCACATGCGCTTCGTCCCTCCTTATTACATGTCCATACCAAGACAAACAATTTTTTTTATTTTTTTTTGTTACCGGCAACTATCAAACTTCCTCTAATATACTCATTCCTTACTTTATCCATTCTTGTCACTCCACACATCCATCTCAACATTCTCATCTCCGCTACATGCAATCGTTTTTCATCCACCTTTTTTACAGCCCAGCATTCTGTCCCATACATTACGACAGGTCTTCGGCATCCGTGGGTCACAAGTTGTTCCAGTGACCTGTCGCCATTTCATCTATCGCGACCGATGATCCAGTGCGTAAATCTAAGTACGTAATTCCAAAAAAAATACTTATTATCTAAAAACGCATTAAAGAAAGGAAGATGTTGAAGTTTGATGTTTTCGATTTATTTTTTTAAATCTTTTCATATAACAGCTTGTCACTCAAATAAGTATTTAATATTTTTTGCCTCCACTACCAAAAAGCAGTGGGTACTACGATACCCCTTGTTAAGACTGGTTGTCAGACTTTCGGGACACTGACTATCTGTAACGACTGTCAAAGATCTACAAATGACAGCCGGGAACAAGGACCTATCCTGCTTTCCTAGGCACGGAGGAAACTCGGTATACGGACAGGCCAGGCAAGCTGAAATCGCTCTGAGCCGCTGGTATCCACGGGAGATATTGTGGGCGATGGGCGCCGCGAGACAACTCCTGGCCACCGGAGACGTGGGTCTGTGGACGGTGAGCAATGAGTAGCTCACCATCCGTCCGTTTAGTGACGACAGGCCGTGACACCAGCGCCTCAAAGAGATGTCAGCAGAGCAGAGCGGCCCGCTAGACTAGAAAACACCCTGTTCCGCTCCCCTAAACAGGTCCAGGGGTAGCGGATTCGGGAGACTTTCTCGCCCCTCATCACACTAGACCCAAGATGATGGCTCTTAGTTTTCTACGCTCTCCTCTAATAGACATAACGGATGGAGTTCCACACCTCCACTCGGACAAGGCCTGCTGGTCAAGCGAGCTGGCACTAATCTGGGACAGCAGAAGTCGCATAAACCTGTTGCACCCTGCGGGTGTTGCGGGTTTGTTCGAAAGAGAAGCAAGAACCAGAAGGCAAAGAAAGGAAAATGGATGGGTTTTGCTCCGTAAAAATCTGACACGCTCCCGCTCCCGATCCGCCCGGATCCAGGTAAGTTATTTGATGACTTCCCATCCCTATAAAAAAAACCCGCTGATATCATTTAGCTATGAGGAGAGCGAGAGGAAGGTCAAAGAAAAGATGGATGGGTTGTGTTAGGAATAATATGAAGGAGAAAGGAATTAATGATGCCATGACGTCGGATAGCGGAGAATGGAAGAAGAAAACGTGTTACGCCAACCCCAAATGGAGGACAAGGGCAGGAAAATGATGATCATTTAGCTATGAAATTTTTTAATGAAAATAAAATGACTGATAACTACAAATTATTCTTGCATTGCCAAATTACATTAGTATTATGCATATTTGATTTCATTTTAATTGCGCAACTTATTGCCATGACAGCCAACGATTGATAATTAGGACAGCAGCCAATTAAGAATATGTGTCATCGATAATTCAGGTGAGATAATTTGTATACTACAGACGCGTGTCGTATTGACTGTCATTGTACGTAGCTTGGTGTCGATTACTTAGTCATATGCCTAGCCTTTTCCCAACTATGTTGGGGTCGGCTTCCAGTCTAACCGAATGCAGCTGAATATCAGTATTTTACATGGAGCGACTGCCTATCTGACCTCCACAACCCAGTTGGTACTGGGTAATACGATACTCCTTGGTAAGACTGGTTGTCAGACTTTCGGGACACTGACTACCTGTAACGACTGTCAAAGATCTACAAATGACAGCCGGGACCAACGGCTTAACGTGCTTTCCGAGGCACGGAGGAAAACTCGGTATGTAACGGGTGGTCACCCATACACAGACCAACCTAGGCAAGAGCGGCTTAACCTAATGATCGACCAGAGCGGCTGCTATTATTTAGCCACGCCAAATGATATGAAGGAGAAAGAATTAAATGATGCCGTGACGTCTGATAGGGGAGAATGGAAGAAGAAAACATGTTGCGCCGACCCCAAATAGAATGGGACAAGGGCAGAAAAATGATGATGCATAAAGATTTAATAAAAAAATATTTGTATCGAAGTAACAAATAGGTACACGATATGTTGTAGTTTTTATCATAGATCACAAAGCCAACCCGTCTATCTGCACTGTGTCCTCAAAATTCGATTATTCTATCTATTTCTAGCTGGCAAACATCCTTTGACATTTACTCTTCGCGTCGTAAGCCAAGACTGAGAGCCGACCCGGGGTATTATTTATATTGCCCTCATTCGTTTGGGTGTTCAAAAACTTTGGCTTCCTGGTTGATTGAGCTGTGATCGATAGCTCTATGAGCTTCATGAGCGCCTAGTACTTTTAATTTGTTGATTTTTCGGCAGATTTTCAAGCTCTCTTTTTCGTGAACGGGCTCTGACAGTTAAGACTAGTCATCTCTTACTGACACGGTGGTTTATTTTAATTAAATGAATAAATAAATGATGTTAATTTTTCAAATAGGTTTTTACAAACACGTTTTTTTTTAACTTGATGATTATTATAAAGATACTAGCTGGCACCCGCGGCTTCGCCCGCATAAAAAATATATCTTATGTGTTATTCCAGACTATAATCTACTTGTGTGTGAAATTGCATCACGATCCGTTCAGCCGCTTTCACATACATCCTCACAAACATTCGCATTTATAACACCTACACCTATGCGTATAATATAATATACAGTGTGTTAGGTTAAACGAGGGACTTATTGAGGGAGGGTATTCAGTATTCGATTCTCGTCCCAAATATGTAAAAAACCTATAACCTTAATTTCTGACGTAATTGTCTAATAAAATACATTATTCATGAACACTGAGCGCGAGAGAAGTAAACTTGTAAACAGTGAAGTAAATCACGCGGCAAAATACCTACGCGCCGATTCTACCGAAAAGGCGTCCTAAGCCAGGTTTAAAGTATGAAGGGAAAATGGATTATACCTAAAGGTCATTGACATGCACACATGTTCTGCGATAGTATTAAATCGCTAGCACAAGGGTATATACACGTTGCGAGACTTATGCGAAAGTTTTGGTAGGTATGGTTCTGTCTTTTATATACTAGTGTTTTTTTTGTTCATATTTTTATTAGTATCATGTAAGTATGCACTATTGTGGGTTTGAATACGTCCCTCGTTTAAACTAACATACTGTATATTAAGTAGGATATTTTATTGTTTTTTTTTTTTGCTTTTTGCTCTGGACGCTTTTAATGTGCTCGTTTAACTACATCGTTCTCACATCCTTACTAATATTATAAAAGCTAAAGTGAGTTTGTTTGTTTGTTACCTCTTCACGCCTAAATGACCAAACCGATTTTGAAAAAAAGGGACAAGGGGGAGAAAGGAAAAAAAGGAGAGAGAATGTTTTTTTTTATCATCTCGCATGTTAATGTTAGCGTAAGCCCAAAGTAACTATGCCACGCGGACGAAGTCGCGGGCGGAAGCTAGTTATTTTATAAATGTGATGTTTATTTATGATATTCTGTAGATAAACACTTACTTATTATTATAACTTATTTTTTTAAATAAGTATAAAGGCCTTACAACAAGCGCCTCTTTGCTCTAAAAAAAAAACTGCCGGTAGGTATAGGGATTTGAGCAGATGTTTATTCTTTGTTTATTATCCGTGATCCGTGTTATAAATAAAAGAGGAAAAAGCACGTGTATAAAGTACATTAGATATTGAACCTAATCGCAGTGCAATTAGAGCCAGTTTTCGAGGACGTGAATCCTTACTTAATATTTTAAAAGCGAAAGTACGCCTAAATGGCAAAACCGATTTCGGTGAATTTTAGTACAAAGATTGTTGGGACCATGGAGACGGAAATAGGCTACTTTTTGTCTCTTTCTAATCCCCCACTACACACATACATTTAACTTTATTCGAAAACATGCATGTATATTTAAGAATCTTTTTTACTCAAAAAAAAAACAAAATCAAAAGTCATTTATTCAAATTTGGCTGATTACAAGAGACAGTCCCACAAAAACGCCCTACCCTTCGCAACTTCCTAGTGTTTTAGCTGGGAAGAAGAAGTGGTGGAACAAACTACCCAGGAACACATCTGTCTGTCAGGTTAGAAGAACCAGATTTTATACAATTCCGTTTCTGACGAGAGATAAAGAAAAAGAATTTATGTGACTCACACGAGGCAAAACAGTAATCCTACTAATGTTATAAATGCCAATGTTTGTGAGGATGGATCTATGGATGTTTGTTACTCTTTCACGTCAAAACGGCTGAATGGATCTTGATGAAATTTGGCACAGAGGTAGATTATAGTCTAAAATAACACATAGGAGCCGTGGGCGCCAGCTAGTCAAAATAATTATGAAACAAGCAAATCTAAAAAATAAATAGTTCTATACAAAATAAACGAGTCCCGAGCGTGCATACTTATTTATTTTATTGACTGTATTTAAATCTCAAAACATGTTATTTAACAATGTACTTCTCTCAAAAGATTGTCTGTCTTTTTTGCGGATAAGAAATCATCAAATAACTTCCCCCACTCTAGGCGGAGCGGGGGGGGGGGGGTGTCAGACTTGTACTGACTAAAACCCACCCATGTTCCTTCTATGGCCTTTTATGTGCTGTAGTTAAAGTTGTCTGTCTAAGTTGTATACAAGAAAAGTATTATATAAACTATGCCTTTGTGTCCTATGAGAAAAACAGTGATCATAAGGTTACGTTACAAATTTATCTAATATATAAAATTCTCGTGTCACAGTTTTCGTTCCCATACTCCTCCGAAACGGCTGGACCGATTTGAACGAAATTTTGTGTATGTACATATCGGGTAGGTCTGAGAATCGGCCAACATCTATTTTTCAGACCCCTAAGTGAGCAGCGGGTGAAACCGCTGGGCACAGCTAGTATATATATACAAATTAAACCTGTTTCCCGTTGTCATGCCATAACTTGAAAATAAATATAAAATTTAGAGGATATTATAGATTCCAGTTACTACTCATACCTAAGATAGGACAACTGTCAGCTATACAAAATAAAGTAGTGCATCAAAGCTACGCTAAGGCGGTACGAAGTTCGCCAGGTCAGCTAGTTATATAATAAAATAATAATACCAGCCTATAACTGTCCCACTGCTGATCAAAAGGCTCTTCTCATCAGAGAAGGAACAGGCATTGATCACCACGCTTGCTCAAGACGGGTTGGTGATTTCACACCTATATTAATTATAAGTCCAAGGTTTCCTCAAGATGTTTTCCTTCACCGATGAGATTTTACAATTTATTTTTCCATTGAAAATATTTTAATAAAAAAAGGTAAAATAATGATAATGCAAGTTCAGATAATTAGATTTCTATAAACACAACAAAAACCGTAAAGTTGTGAAAAAAAAATTAATCTGTCCACACACTGACCATTCGAAGCACTTCACTATTTTAATTCACCATAAAGTTGTTTTTTTAAACATCAAACATGACACTTAGGAACGCGGGAAAATTTGACAGTTCAATAAAATATAAATTGGAAATAACACTCAAAAGTGTTTAATAAATTTATGTGTTATTGACAAAATACTTGTAAAAAATATTATTTTCAATGACGCGTCAATTCCTAAATAGCCGTTTGCTATTATTATAAGTCTCTGTGCGCATTCTTTTTATTATTTCGTATTACGCGCCAGTTTTGTTAACGTGCTCTCTCAAACTGGCTTATGTTCTTCGTTTTACATTGAGTACGCGACGTAGGGAGGGGTGGAGTGGCTTATTTTTCAAAAAAATAATTTAGGCTCTTACTATAATTTGTTCGTCTATTTTTACGTTAATACTGTGCATGGAGTCTTGTGATCAAGACTTAGAAATTCAGCCGCTACAACACTTTACCCTTTGGACAATCTGGTTGTCTAACTTTCGGGTTGTGGTTATCCGTATGGCCGTCTTGACTGTCAATGACCTAAACAACGGAGGAACAAAGCAAGGTATCAGTGAATTTTCGCGTCCGGCCTTGGTTCAAGCAATGGTCCAGAGCGAGAGAGAATTAGAAGCAGTCCTACTTCTGGGTCATATCAGCGGTCTCTAGACAGGGCCAAAAACTTACAATCTCGACTGCACGCTAAGGGCACCCCCTTTGGGGTAGGAACTTCGGCACCGCTCAAACGCACCCAAGTGCCTTTTGTCCCTTTTTTCGTTTTCCGTAATAGAACGGACAGTGTGCGCGCTCGAGCGGTTGGCGTCGCTGGGGAGGATCTGAGTGAAAGACGAACGATTAGTACCTAATCATAAATTTGAAGATTGGAATTGTATTGCAGTAATAATATTGATTAACATTGAATTTTATATTTGTTGAATATGGTAAAATAAGGGTTTTTTTTATGTTACTAACGACTTATAAGTACTTTAATTATTCTTTAACACTGTAATAATATTTCGCTTAAATAACAGTCTAGTTAACACCCTTTTAAACAACGATAATAGCAAATCTAGGATATTATTTGGCAAATGGTTATATTAATGATTGATATGCAGTAAATATTTTTTTTAAATAGTATTAATTTAATTTGGGGCAATTTAAATTTGTCTTTGTGTCGTATTCTACTATTTATTTTGTAACTGTTTTTTTCAAATTATAAACTTAAGGACTGCACGCTAACTAAGGGCACCCCTTGTGAGGTACCTACGAGCCTCGGCTTAGGGCGTCGCTGGGGGAGGACAGCAAAGGGACAGGCTGAATCTGAACCTTTTTTGGGGTAAACAGTATTTCTTTTACACGATCGTTGTATTACGAAATCTATCAGATCTCTTGCAGGACGTTTGAATTGTGCGTTGAATATAATCGTGTTGTTTCTCTCCTTGCGGGAGGATCTAACGTGTAAAGTTCTTTAAATATGAGAAAATTGTATCTTTAGGAGACTCAAGTCTCAAACGCACCAAAGAGTAGGTTGGTTTCGACATCTTTTAGGCCTCCAAAGCACCAGCTGAAAGTTTTTTTTTTTAAATGATGGCGCAGTGATCGTGTTAAACACTTCTCTTCGTCCTACTCTTAAAAAAATACTTTAGACCCAACATCGACTCCACGCCCTCTCTACTCTTGTCATCGCCAACGTTTCTATTATTAAAATGGACACCCAGTTCGGTGCACTCACCAGTAATCTATTTTCTTCTATATAGCCCGTATGCGACTGCACTGCATTTGTAGGACGCATGATAATTCTTCATCAGCTCGTGGTTAATTTATTAAATACTAGCTTTTGCCCGGGGCTTCGCTCGCGTTAAATTCTGGGTAACACAGTTCCCTTTTCCTGATTTGCAGGTACCTGCTACCTGTAGTTTTTGCCCTTGCGCCTTATTTATTGTAATAGCAATGCTAAGTTTTCCCTTTTCTTTCCCCTTTCTCCCTCATTTCTCAATTTAAAAAAAAATAGCCTATGTTAGTCTCCAGGGTCCCAACTATCTCTGTACCAAAATTAATCAAAATCGGTTTAGCCATTTAGGCGTGAAGACGTAACAAACAAACAAACTCACTTTCGCTTTTATAATATTAGTAAGGATACCGAGTGTTCTCCGTACCTCCTCCTGGACCCAGCTGTCATTTGTGAACCTCAAACCAACCGTACCGCTGCGGGAGACGATCCCGGCCCTCGAAGATGCGGGTCTGTGGACAGTGAGCAATAAATAGCTCACTGACCAGTTAGTTGTATTCCACGCGCACCTCAAAGAGATGTCAGCAAAACAGAGGGTTGTTGAGTAGTTTTTGCGTAAAGGAGTTACAAAATTCCATAGACACTGACTTTTTTTGCATTTTTAATATAATACTATATCACTCGTACACACATGGTCGAGAGGTTAAGCGCTTCGCAGTTTCACTCGCGTAGACCGAAGTAAAAGGATTAACATTTTTTTTCTTTATTAACTATTTGGATTTAAAGTAACCATTTTATTTATTTTATTTTATTACCTACTTTTAAGACTCACAGACTACTTACAAAATAAAAAGTAAAATTATAAAGTTGCTAATATCAAGCTGCAATAACAGATATATAACATTAACGATTTACTAAAGCCGAAAGTTAAAGTTGGTTTCAATTTTATTTATAACTAGCTTTAAATTCGGGGTAACACAGTTCCCCTTTCCTGATTTGCAGGTACCCGTAGTTACCTTACTAATAAGTAAGGATTTTACGTTACTACATACTATAAAAATTGTTCATAACTAATTCAAATACTGTTTCACTTCAACATAATTTTATTAACAATACACACACAGTGAGTTATACACAACAATAATAACTAGCTCACTTCGTAGCTCAGAGATGACTCCCCTTGAATAACTTGTGGGGCTTATTTATAGGCATAAGCAAGTTATTGGAAGTACCCACTCATCTGATAACCAACGTCATTTTACCGCCATTACCTTACCGGAACTCAAAATTGAGCCACGAATTTAAGTAACATTAACAATAATATTAAAATGAAATATAAGATAGTTTTTAAAAATACAAGTAAAAATCAACATAACTTATAGAACACTGAACAATAATGAATGTTATAGTTAAATACAAACTTCCGTAATTCAACAGGTTTAGAAACAATTCACTACTTATTTATAATGAATTTGGCAAAAGTATTTTAAAAATGCACAGAATTTAATAGAAACTCGAACATGAATTTTAAGTAAGCTAACAATTCGTCCATCCTGATAAATTTCGCGTCCTCGCGAATGACTGCATTAAGCAAAAAGCAACTATTTTAAAACAATAATTGCAAAATATTTATTATTGTATCTATGATGATATGAAGAACAAAATAAACCCAGGAAAAAAAATATACGTAATGGATTTCCAAAGGTATTAAAATATAACTAATTCAAAAGAAACTTACAGTTTAAATATTACTTTTCATCTGACAAAGACAGTAAACAGAAATACTTAAAATATAATAAATGGCTTAGAAGGTGTATGCAAAAAGCGCAAAAACATTTTAAACACAAATAATGTTTAAATTCAGGAGTCAAATATTAAGAAGATAAAAAGTTAAACCGCACTATTATCAAACCCCACGGACATTGTCAATTATGCAAATGACTATTGTATAAATTTGACCAACAAAAATTTTGACATTAACACAGTAATTATGATATTGATTCTATTAATTCTAGTATTTTTTTTTTTAAATTCTGTCTGACAAAAGCGAATTACAAAAAGTTATAAATTCACTCAGGAATGCAAACTTAACGGGTTATGGTGAATACTCACAAAAATAAAAAAATAATAGGCCCTATTATTATTCCAGTACCAACGCATCTAATAAACCTATCATTATTGATGGTAGTGTTTCCCGAAAAATTGAAAATAACAATATAAAGAACGATAATAAAGTTTTCTTTTGACAATTATATACCGATAGGTTTATTGCCTTTTTTTGTGAAATTAATACTAGATACAGTAACACTCATTTTTTTCTAATATAAAAACGCTGTTATATAGGCGAAGCTGCGATCCTATATAAGATACCAATAAGAATCATAAACAAATTAGCTTTATCTATTTAGCTTCCAATAGTTCGCTTCAGAACGGCTTTACGTTGGTGGTCAATTGAGAATGCCTTCTATACAAATTATAACAATTAAAATAACATCTTAAATTTGCAAAAAATCCTTCAATACAAATTACAACAATTACAAACATATCTTAATTTGCAAAATATCCTTCAATACAAATTATAACAATTAAAACATATCTTAAATTTGCAAAAATTCCTTCAGTACAAATTATAACAATTAATAACATATCTTAAATTTGCAAGAAACCCTTCAATACAAATTATAACAATTAAAAACATATCTTAAATTTGCACGAATTCCTTCAATACCAGTTATAACAATTTAAATAACATCTTAAATTTGCAAAAAATCCTTCAATACAGATTACAACAATTACAAACATATCTTAAATTTGCAAAATATCCTTCAATACAAGTTACAACAATATCTTAAATTTGCAAATTATCCTTCAATACAAATTATAACAATTAAAAACATATCTTAAATTTGCAAAAATCCTTTAATACAAATTATAACAATTAAAACATATCTTAAATTTGCAAAAAAATTCCTTCAATACAAATTATAACAATTAAAACATATCTTAAATTTGCATGTCATTATGTTACCATTAATTATGTTCAGCCACTATTATACGACTTTTGTAACCATATTTACCTGCAAATAAATATTTGCCTTTGACTATGCCTATTTTTGTTTATACTTGAACAATTTTCATTACATAACAATAAAAATACCATACACATTACATTGTATTTTATAGTACATGCTTATTATTACAGAATGACCATGTTGTTTACACACTGCACTTGAAAAGTGGCCTTTCGCTCATTGCGGCCTCTATCGTTGTTTACACATTGCACTTTCATAGCTGTTGTTTACACATTGCACTTCAAAGTGGCCTTTCGCTCATAACGGCCTTATTTACACATTGCACTTCAAAGTGGCCTTTCGCTCATAGCGGCCTTATTTACACATTGCACTTGAAAATTGGCCTTTCGCTCATAGCGGCCTTATTTACACATTGCACTTGAAAATTGGCCTTTCGCTCATAGCGGCCTCTATGTTGTGTGCACATTGCACTTAAAAAGTGGCCTTTCGCTCATAGCGGCCTTTATAGTTGTGTGCACATTGCACTTAAAAAGTGGCCTTTCGCTCATAGCGGCCTCTATGGTTGTGTGCACATTGCACTTAAAAAATGGCGGCATAGATTTAGTGAATGATTCTACAATCACCCAAATTTTCACAAATTGACCAAGATGACCAACATGAATGGTGTAAAAGGGTGTGTTTATTTTAGGGTGCAAGAAACCCTGTTTTTTTTTACAACCCTTTGGAACCACCCATCCACCTTAATCCATCTTCAGTTATTCACGATAAAACCCTATTACGATTTAGCACAAAATTCTTTTGCGTTGCTCTACAGAGTTCGCTAGCTGTACGGTCGAGCGGTCGTTAGCCAATGATCAGTTATCTTCATGATGTCGAAAATAACAATAACTTGAATTATATCTGAATTTTCCATAGTTGGATTTCTACTTTTAACATTGAACATTTAAACATTTAATGATGTGACATTAATATTCACTTTGTTTTTTTTTTATGGTCATTTATTTATTTACATACATATCTAATAATATAAAATTCTCGTGTCACAGTTTTCGTTCCCATACTCCTCCGAAACGGCTGGACCGATTTAAACGAAATTTTGTGTATATCGGGTAGGTCTGAGAATCGGCCAACATCTATTTTCCATACCCCTAAACCTCAGCGGGTGAAACCGCTGGGCACAGCTAGTTTTTTTTTTATATTTATTTAATATCACATTATGATTTCATTATGATCCCATTAATTGAATTTCGTGAATATTTTATTTGCTTTAGTTGTGTATTGTGAATGTGAAGACCATGTCGATTATTATTGTTATTTAATCTGTTTGTTTTTGACGATTATCTGGCAGTTTGAGACTTACACAATGTCCTTTTTTTGGAATTGTTCGTCGAGGCATTGAGCTCCTTGAGTTATGAGTCGAGCTATACGATAACTGACAAATCCTGGCACTGACTAGACAGGTCCACTCAATCCGTGTGGTGCCTTCTTAAAATGACTATTTCAGACACCAGATCTGCACAGTCCCCATGTAAACTGACCAAGATTTTTTTTTGTTCGGACCTTATAAGCGACTATGATCTCTCAGTGTTTCGGCTGTTTCTCCACCTAGTTTTTTTTTAAACTAGACGTGTGTAAGTGTCTGCAAAACGCCACTTGCAAAATAAACATCATTTAACATTTACTCAATACATCAACGTGAATCATGCCTCTGCCGAATTTATATACGACGTTATAGTCATATTCCTGAACCAAACTCTACACTCGTGCAACTCAGGGCATCTGTGTGTATTTGAGTTTCAAGGTTAGAATTATACATTATTATACATATTGCCAGTACCTACGACCCTAGAAATCAGTGGTTATTTTTCTTCTTCAATCTCAATACCGGTTCAAATTATTGAATAATTTAAAGAAGGATGGTCATTTCGTACCAGACTATGAAACGGTGGCGTCCGAATACGCCATATATATGAAAAATACCGTTATTTTTTTTTTAAGGTCTTATACAAGAATTATCTTTTTAAGTAGCCACAAAAAAAGTTATCTTTATTTTAGTTTTCACAACATTTTCGAAATTATAAGGAATAATAGTTTCGGATAAACGTTAAAATGGCTTTTTAATAAAAGACTATAATTATTCATGATTTTTGAATAGTTGACTGCAATTGAATACAATATTAATATTACGAATTCTTGTCATAAAAAATAATTATGTAACTTCATGGTAATATAAGCGTTTTGTTCAACTACGTATAACAGAACATCATTTGTTATCGACAGGTTACTTAATCTGTGGACATCGACCCGCACCATTGATTGACACCCGGGGATCATTCCACTTGTGAATTGTTATATATATATATACATACTGTGCTATTTTGGATTTCCTTCTGTCTATTTGACCTTGGCATTGTCTTACGGACTGATAACTACCACTTGTAACGATTATTCTGTGCTTTTCATTTGATTCTAACCTCAAAGTATTGACGAGGTAATTATAAAAAAAAATGTGGCTATTTAGATATGATTTACTAACAGGATGGTGTATAACATAAAAACAAACCAAACTCACTATAGTTTATTTTGGGACATGAAAAACAAAAGTCAAGTCCAGCTCCTATAGTTTGGCCATTGTTATTTCAGATGTTTTATTTTTAGTTTAGGATAGTTAATTAGCCACCACCGTTTTGAATACTATAACAACCGATTGCTACACTATAGTTTAAGCGATGACTATTTTCAACGAAAATAATTCCACTAAATTTGAAATCAGTAAATACTTTTACTGACAACAGAAATACAACCTTAAGCCTTGACAGATTCGTAAGATTTTTAAAACTAGTCGCTCGTCATTTTGTTCCCGTTTATCATTAAGGCCGTACCCTAACCAAATAACCTTGAGCATTCGTTTCCTCTTCCGGAGTAAAATAGTAGTGAATTATGTTTTTTTGGAATAAAATCGATATAAAATAACGTTTTGGAAAAAATATTTGTACCGAAATGTTCATTATAAAATTGTGTATCCATTAGTGTCAGTAGCAAAATTAAACAATGTTTATTTTACGTGGAGATGCCTGTAATTCATCATTATTTCTCATTTCTGGTCAATTTAATGTATTTTTTTAGTTTTAAATAACAAGTAGATAGATCCAGAAAACTGCACAAAAACGGCTTGCGCGGCGTTATGGTCGGGATGGCGCCTTAATCACCAAATTTATATCAGATTTAAATACCCACATTTGGGGTCGTTCCGTAACAGTTTGACCACTATGCAATTCATAGTACTGCTCATTCATTTTTTTTTTCATTGTTATATTGGCATTTGTGATTATCTATTATTATTAATTTTTCATTGTTACATTGGCATTTATGATTATTATTTTATTTCATTATTAATGTATTGACATTCAAGTCAATAATAGGTACAATGTTAAATTTTAATGGGATTGACTGTTTGATGACAGCATGATTATAATTGGTTCATTTAAGGCAACATAATCCTGTTGTTAATTTGCACGCCGAAATTAAAGGCAGAATAAGAGATCAATTTGGTCTACTTTTCGACCTTCGGTACCTTATTTACGCAGATAAATGATTTTGGTTTGATTTGATTTTGATTTAAATAAGTTTCAGGTATTACGATTGCATCAACAGAAATTTTAGCATTGTCAATCATTAATTAAATTTTAGTCTTACCCACTGTTTTTGTTTTCTTGCCTGCAACTCCACAAGCAGAGGGAGCAACGCTTATCCCTGCGGGGTGCTGCTGATGGGCGACAAGTCGGTCTTGGGGCTCTGGCACGTGTCGAAGAAAGCGCCTTGAAGAACTTCCCAGCATGACGCTGTGATGACTTCTACTGGACTTGTGTCTCTTCTTGGATCAGTACAATGTCCAATAACCTGAAATTTATTTTAAAACAACGAGTATCTATTTCGTATAAATAGTATCCTATGGACCAAACACGTTATTCAAATGTTAACCAAATAATTGGATAAATGAGGTTGTGTGTACAAAAAACAAATCGTTCCAGCCTATTTAAGCAATAAGTAACTACCAGTTGGCGTTTTACACGATCACACTAGTAGCCAAGCTATAGGGTATTTTAAGGAGAAATACAAAATACAATTTTTAATAATGAAATAAAACTGGAACTTTGACATTCACTCACCAGAATGTTCCCAAGTTCAGTCCAACACATATAATAAATAGTATTTTCCGGGAAGGCAAGAGACTTGGTCTTTTTAACACCCGACGCAAAAAGAGGTGTTAAACACCAGTTATATGCACAGTTCCAATTAATAATTAATCTACCCGCAGTATTACGGATATTTTTTTCCGTTATGGCTTCAGCGAAAAATATTTTACACATCATTTTATTCAATAATTAAAATATATCTTAATAACATACCTTATTGTAGGCGTATGCTGACACCAGGGTGGTAGCAGTATGCGAACCTGAATCCTTGGTGTAATCCCACTTCTGATTTATAAAAATTGTTCATAACTAATTCAAATACTGTTTCACTTCAACATAATTTTATTAACAATACACACACAGTGAGTTATACACAACAATAATAACTAGCTCACTTCGTAGCTCAGAGATGACTCCCCTTGAATAACTTGTGGGGCTTATTTATAGGCATAAGCAAGTTATTGGAAGTACCCACTCATCTGATAACCAACGTCATTTTACCGCCATTACCTTACCGGAACTCAAAATTGAGCCACGAATTTAAGTAACATTAACAATAATATTAAAATGAAATATAAGATAGTTTTTAAAAATACAAGTAAAAATCAACATAACTTATAGAACACTGAACAATAATGAATGTTATAGTTAAATACAAACTTCCGTAATTCAACAGGTTTAGAAACAATTCACTACTTATTTATAATGAATTTGGCAAAAGTATTTTAAAAATGCACAGAATTTAATAGAAACTCGAACATGAATTTTAAGTAAGCTAACAATACATACGAGTTTGAGGACCGCCAGCCGGTGCTTCCTTATTTCATTAAAGAAACGACCGCTTCTCATAAGATAAGCATTAAGCCTATTATTAGTGGATCCCGAAAGCACATTCAGAAGAGGCCTCCGACGTGACCCAATAGGGTTAGTTTAAAACGTTAATTCTAAAACGAGCTCAGAGCAGTCAATCGAGCCATTAGCTATGTTAATTAAAAAACATTCATCACTGATGAGCCGCCTGCGATCAAGTGGAAGAAAATGGTAGTTCTTGCAACGATGGTCGTAATCTATAGATACTTGGTGCGCTTTGTAATCGAGATATCTAAGAAACTTTTTTTGAATACCTTCAATACGCAACTTATAGATTTCATATTGAGGGTTCCAGACTTGAGATGCGTAGGTACTCCAAGTTTCCAAGTGACTGCTTACGAACGAACAATATGAAACCTTGATTGACTTCAGAGAACGCAAACTGGCTGAGGCTCTGATTATAAAGCCTATGGCGTTGTCCTACTTGGCGTTTTAACGATTGTACCTACGATGCGTTTTGTAATCAAAGCAAAAGATCTCTTTTTATTAGTGTCATAATTGGTTACGCGATGTTTACAATCGCTACGTATTCCACTGCAGATGTAGTCAAATGTTTGTTTTGACATGGGCAAATAATCGTAAAAGCCTTCTTCTCAAAATTCACCGCTCAGATTCCTGGATTTATAAAGTACTAGCTTTCGCCCGCGTTACATTCGGTATAACACAGTACCTGCAGGTTTTGCTCTTGCGCCTGATTGATTTGTAATAGCAACGCTAAGTTTTCCCTTTTCTTCCCTCGTTCTCCCTCATATCCCACTCTTTTTTAATAAAAATTAGCCTATGTCCGTCTCCTGGTTCCCAACTATCTCTGTACCAAAATTCATCAAAATCGGTTTAGCCATTAAAGCGTGAAGAGGTAACAAACAAACAAACAAACTCACTTTCGCTTTTATAATATTAGTATGGAATATGGATTTGATGTTGTTTAAAGTATTGTATCTACGTTTCTTTTTTTCAATGTTATTTGCAATTTTTAAAGCAATATTGCCCGACAGCGTGAACTTGGAATCTCTGTAATGCCATCGTTAAAGTGGCGTGAGCCGACGCCATCCATCGAGCGACGGCATCACACGATCTCCATCGCGCGATCTATTAGGTCACCTGTTAGGTCATCGCACGATCAATTTGATCGTGAGATGAAAAACTCATCGTGCCATCGTACGATCGCTCCCAATTAGGAGGCCGCCTTTTTTTTGAGGTGGGAAATCATCAAATAATTTCCCCCGCCCAGTGTCAGACTTTTACTGACTAAAACCCACCCATGTTCCTTCTATTGCCCTTCGCGTGATGATGCGGGAAAGAGTGACGGATCTGAATGTTGATGGACGGAGAGCGAGAGGAAAGCCAAAAAAAGATGGATGGATTGTGTAAGGAATGATATGAAGGAGAAAGCAGTAAATGATGCCGTGACGTCTGATAGGGGAGAATGGAAGAAGAAAACGTGTTGCGCCGACCCCAAATAGAATGGGACAAGAGCAGGAAAATGATGATGTGTTTACTATCTTAACCGATGGAGTATAGTAGGAAATAGCCACAAGCCCATTGAGAACACACCTGTTTCTACAAATACACATATTATGTCCGTCGGCACAACTTGCTGTCGAAAATAATATATTACGCTTTCCGTAAGCGTGGGAGAAGGAATTTGCAGATTCTAACACCTGTCAAGGTTACTTGAGCCATGAAATAGATAGATACTGAAATTAGCAAACATTGCTACAGACTATACGAATGTAAAAAAAAAAGTTAAGTGCGAGTCGGATGCGCGCACCGAGTTTCGTACCTACAAACAATTATCTTTTTTGAAATACTTTTCCCAACTCTATAAATTTCTCCTGTATCGTGGGTGCGTTTACAAACATTCAAACTTACATACACAAACAACCAGACCTGGAACAACTATCAGTAGGTCATACAAATATTTGTTCCGTGCTGTGATCAAAACGGCGACACGCAGCAACAGGCATCTATCGTTCAGTCAATAAACCCACCAACCGTGCCGTCAAAAAAAACATGGCCATATCTTTAGACTGCGTAGACTTACAGGGTTGGTTTCAATTTCAACGCGTTCCTGAGTTAAAAGGTCTTGACAGACAGATATGAGTGAAGGGTAAATGAGTGGATATTGTAGGCCTTGTAAATTCTTATACGCTTATTAACTTTATATCTTACTAGCTTTTGCCCGCGGCTTCCCTTTCGTGATTTGCAGGTACCTGCTACCTGTAGTTTTTGCCCTTGCGCCTTATTTATGGTAACATCAATGCCAAGTTTTCTCTTTTCTTCCCTCTTTACTCTTTTTTTAAAAAAATCTCAGGACCTTAATTTATCAAAATCGTTTGGCCATTTGGGCGTGACGACGTAACAAACTCACTTTCGCTTTTAAAATATTAGTTAGGATTAGGATTTTATTTTACGTGTTGTAAATCAAGCAATGACTTATTGTCGGGCCTACGCTGTCCTCCCATGTATAAGTACTAACGCTGTAACAACAACATTATAAAACCAAATGTTTTAAAAGATTATCCATGGAGTTTCTTGCCGGTTCTTCTCCATAGGTAACGACCAACAGGGACTGTGCACCTTTTCTCGACGTTATCTAAGTGCGCATGTAGGCCTATGTTCTATGGAAAAGGCTAGGCAGATGATGTAGGCCTATGTTCGCTTCTGCTTTTTCCTTTTTGAAAGGAAACCCTAAAAACGAAACAATTTAAATTAGGATAATCCTTACTAATATTATAAAAGCGAAAGTGAGTTTGTTTGTTTTGTAGCGACACAAATATGAAGTGGCAAAAAAGTACTACAGCGCCGTCTATGCACCACTGATGAACTAACGGCAAAATTGCTACATCGCGAAAGCAAAGTTGTACGCGAAGTTAACATATACTTATACGAGCTCCCGACAAGCGACTGTCGGGCAGTGGCCCACCAGACACGACACCCGTCTGGTCGGAGGATCCTCCCTTTTCCATAGAGGATGGAGAACTTTAGGTACACCCTGTTCTTCATACCTCTAAAGTTTGTTACGTCTTCATTAATGGCTAAACCGATTTTGATGAATTCTGGTACAGAGATAGTTGGGACCCTGGAGACGGACATATTATAGGCTTAAAAAAGGTGAAAAATGAGGGGGAAAGAGGGAAGGAAAGGGAAAGCTTTGCTTTACAATAAATAATGCGCAAGGGCATAAACTACAGGTAGCAGGTACCTGCAAATCAGGAAAGGGGAACTGTGTTACCACGAATTTAACACGAGCGAAGCCGCGGGCAAATGCTACTATTGTATAAATTAGGTTGTCTGGAAGATATCGCTATTAGCAATAAGACCGCCATTATAACCATAGATTTAGCATTCTTTGTAAAATAGTTTTGTTTCAATTTTTGTGTACAATAAAATATATTCTAAATTATGCATAACAGACATCATTTTCGTCACGTTTTTCCCGTGAAAATGTCACCTGACACAATGCAGGACTAATTTTAATCAAACTTGTAATGACTACTAATTTTATACGGGCGAACCGCCAAAACAGCACTTGTGCTAATTATTTGTAATTATGGCACTTAAATATAACATCTCACCTATTATCTTCGAAGAGTAAGGCAGATGTGTATGTGGGACTAAACGTAGATATAGTATAATCACTACATAGTATAAAACAAAGTCGCTGTCTGTCTGTTGCTATGTTGTATGTATGCTTAAATCTTTAAAACTACGCGACGGATGTTGATGCGGTTTTTTTAATAGGTAGAGTGATTCAAGAGGAAGGTTTATATGTAGAATACTTCACGCTATGACTCTTAGGAGGTGAGCAGCGGGTCAAACCGCTGGGCGGATCGCTAGTAATCTATAATATAAAAATGAAACGCAAAATGTGTTGTTGAACGCATAACTTAACTACGCCTGGAACTAATTTTACCAATTCTTTTTTTAAATATTCGTTGAAGTCCAAGGTTGCTTTTTACGGCGAGAAAAATTAAAGATTAAGGCAGTTCTTATAGGTTTTGTGTAGTTTAGGTAGGTAGGGTAGAAATATTGCATTGCGACGCATACCGGGGCACAGCTAGTAAAAGATATTTATCGATGGTTTACAGAATTGACAAATAGTTTCAATTGCGTCCGACAGATGGCAGGCTCTGCCACATCGATTATTTTTTTACCAGATTACGGCAAAGCTCAATAGGAGGATGTTGAAGTTACATCTACTAGGGTGCGACCCTATTGCATTCAGCCGAGCTCAACTCCAGCCTCAAAATCTCATGTACTTCAGGCTGCACAGGGTTTCATGTTGGGCACTTCTTTTAATTATACTGGGTGTGACATGATAAACGCGAGACGTCTCATGTGTTTGCCGGGGTTGCGGGTTTTTTGAAAGATATACCGCGGCCCCGCAACATAAACGGTAAAAGAAGGAACATGGATGGGTTGCAAAGTTTGCCACTAGAGAAGAAGTTATTTGATGAACCTATTTTGTTCCGACTTTTTTAGTTTTACGTTACTTGTTGATTAGTTGATCGCGTCAGTTTAAAAAAAAAAAACTTTCTCATGGGCCAACCACACAGGTCTTGCGTTACTACATCTTGTTTTCGTGACAACACCAAAAAAATTACAGTACTATATAACTGTAAATAAAAGGAGCACTAACGTTTAAGCGCCATACAGCTAAGGTGATAGCAGTCTTTGTGCATGTTCCCTGGGGCCTAAATCTGCTATTACAATGGTGTCAGAATGGTCGATCACCGGTCGCATAATGGTTGATTTTGACAAGTTTAGTATGTAGTAGATTACCAAACTTGTCAAAATTAACCATTATGCGATCAGTGATCGACCATTCTGACACTATTGTAATAGCAGACTAAGGCCTCTGGTTCTCAAACACACACTGGATGTAGCTACCTAATTAAACAAACTTCGAAATAAAATGCTCTCAGCTCATTTTAGAGATGTCGCACGGAAATCGTGCAAAAAAAAGTAACATGTCTATTTTTCTAAAACTATAGTTTACAAGTAGCTACATCCAGTAAGAAGTAGGTACCTAAGTTATTTCAGGAAAAAGTATTTCATGTAAACAGCGCATTCTTCCTTAATACCTTTAGTAGGTACCTACCTACTATCGTCAGCCATTAACCTGAACGCGGTCGTAACTATGAAATAAATTGAAGAATATGTGTGGAACGTGGAAAGTTGAATAAATGAATTTAATTAAGATTCTTTCAGTGTGAATACCTACACTGAAAGAATTATTTAATTTACACGACATATTTGATTCACACATTTTTATATTTAATTTACATGACATATTTGCGCCTACCTATAAGAATTAGTTTTCCTTTTTTTACACGTTGCTTAGCTTATTGAATGTAAATACAAGATGGCCGCCAAAAACAGGTAAAGTGGGAAAATAAAACAAAAAGTCAGTGTTTCATCATTTTAAATCTATTGGCTATGGTTTTCAATCGTTCCTCATTAGTCTTTTTCTTTTTTTTTTGTGAGTGCGTTCCATATAACGCCCTCCTCTGCAATGAACGTTTCACAACATTAATATCGAAGAACAACTGTCCACATTTTTGACACTCAAATCTTTGCCCCATTTTAGATGTAGTTTTTATGCATTCATAATTTAAGGACGATGTATTTTTACAAAAAGAGAAACATAGGTCGCATATATGTAGAAATGTTGAGGCCGCCGTAGGCTTTTTTTCTTCTTCAAATATTAGCTTGGATATATATTCCGTTTTGAGATTTTTCTCTATATTTCCATTGTGAAAGGTCAAATAGTGATGTCGAAGGTCGTTATTGCCGCCGATAAGATATTTCTTGCATATAACACATAAGCTTACTTCGCTGTTCTTAAATTTAATATGTGATGATTCGTGTACTATAGCGTCGTATCTGAAAATATTAAGATTTTTTTTTTAAATAAAATTAATAAATATTAAGGTTATTTCGTTAATTGTCACATATAATACCACAAGAGCTTCAAAATTATCGGGTATTTTCCGATAGGTTCGTTGCAAACAAATGAAGGAGTCAAGTTTTTCTTTTCAGGTTAAAAAATCACGAGCGCGAAGCGCGAGTGATTTTTCCTGAAAAACTTGACGATTTTATTTGTTTGCAGGGAACCTATCGGGAAATGCCAGATAATTTTGAAGCTCGTGTGGTATTCGGGGGATTAAACTCAAACTCAAACTCAAAGCATTTATTTCAATTAGACCATTACAGGCACTTTTGAATGTCATAAAAACAAGAACAAAAAAATGATGCTGCTACAGTCCCGGTCACAAGACATAATAACTTGTGAAAGTACTGTAGTTGCCCATTCCAAAGCGTTGATCTCTATGGAGAAGAATGGGCAAGAAACTCCATGGACACTCTTTTAAATTATAATATTTTAACAAAATCGTATTTACATCATTCATGTTGAGATTATACAAATATGTGAGAACGATGTAGAAAGACGTGCACAGTAAGAGCGTCCAGAGTAAATAAAAAGCAAAATTTAATTTTAAATCTAAATAAGTTTAAAAATGAACCGTGGTAGCTAAAAAATGACCAGTCCCAACTGACAGCGCCCGTTCACGAACATGACGTATGGATCAGCCCCATTCAGCTCGACCATTTTGAAGGGAGCTAAATGACCCGACACACCCGCCACCATCAGCGAGACATTTAAGTGAGCATGACACTATCAACCACCAGGGCTTCGTCAAGTCAATGATAATACACAGCACTCACACATGGGCTTAATAATTATACAATACTAGAGAATTGATTCTATTATTATTATTATTTTTCCGTCCCAAATGTCGGCCAATAGAATTGCATTGATTGCATTGATGTTTTGTTTTTTATGCATAACAACGACCAGAGAAAATTTTCAAAAAATTTTCAGTATAATACCATGTAGGTTGTACCACGTGACGTCGAATGGTGCAATTCTATTGGTCGATATTTGGGTCGGAAAAATAATCATACATATTTTGTACATTTGTATTTTTTTTTTAAAAAACCATGCCCCACACTAGGAATTTTTCCTGTATCGTGGGTGCGTTTACAAACATTTAAACTCACATACACAAACAGCCATACCCGAAACAATTACCCCCCGCGGCGGGTGCCTGTTGCGGGGCGCCTGTTTAACGCAGTTTCAGCCTCTAGACTCATATAATAACTGCAGAAGATTGGGGTGGTAACAAAATTCTCACCTGATGGGGAATCCTTTCCCACATTTCCTGCAGCGATAGACCCCAGGTTTCACCAACTCATCGTAATGCACGCTCTTCCCACTAAACTCATCGGTCACGCCGTTCAACCATGGGGTATGGAATGTCTCTAAATTAACTTTACAATCAGTTGTCAAATCACTTAATAACTGATCGCTAGTACAACCTAGAAATATTACATCATCATCTTCAAATACTAAGCGATTTTTTATAGGTTCAACCTTTGCGTCTTTGTTTTTAGTACCGATGAAATGAACATCTGGAATCTCTCTTGATTGTGTTGTCTGAAAAAAAAAGATCGAATGATGAATTCTTCTCCCTTCTTTTTTGCATATTAGAAATCATCAAATAACTTCGCCTGTTCTGGGCGAAGCGGGGGCGAGTTTCAGACTGTAATGACTAAAACCCACACCTGTTCCTTATTTTGCCCTTTATGGTCCGGGGCCGAGGTATCTCTTTCGAACAACTCGCAACCCCAGCAGGAATACTGCAAACGCAGGAATACTGCAAACGCAGGAATAATATAAATACCTTGAACGCGAACGTTTACTAAACGAACGTTAAACTAATCCAGACTTTAAGGCTGTCACAGACTTCCCGGGTTGCGGGTTGTTCGAAAGAAATACCGCGGCCCCGGAACGTAAAGAGCAATAGAAGGAATATGGGTGGGTTTTAATCAGTACAAGTCTGACACTCCCCCCCGCTCCATCCAGAGCGGGGGAAGTTATTTGATGACTTCCCACCCCAAAAAAAAAGGCTGTCGCAGACAAATTCTTGATAGAAAAATACAATTGACTCTATGCCCGACAAATTAATGGCACCTAGGACCTCATATAAGAAGAATTAATTTGATTAAATATAACTTGGAACTAACCTGTTCATTACGATAGCTATTTTGTGATGTTCTTTGCATACTATGCCTATCATTGACTATTGGTTCCTCATCTACCGCTTCCTCAGGATGCTTCTTCAGCGTATGGGTTCTCAAATCACTCTTGCTGGTAAAGCTGTGAAGGCAGGTTGGGCATTGCAAGACAGTCTGGTTAAGCAGTGGTATGATTATATGGCTAATATTATGAATAAGGCTGGAAAATCTGGAAGTAAGAATTTTTATTGTTAGATTTAGATAAACTTTATTCAATAATGTTAAACAAAAATAACTTCGAGAAACTAATTTATTTATAAACTTAAAAATTCTTCCTCTACACTGTCAGTTGGCAATGTCCCTAAGTGACTGGCCGCGTTGCCACGTTGTATGGCAACGCTAAGCCTCTGAGCAAAACTATAAGCCAGCCCTAGGGTCACGGGAAGTGTCAACTAAATGTTTAGAAATATCCTTAAAAAGGCTGTGAGCACAAGGACCCCACGGTCCTAGAGTTTAAAATAAGGTTACTATAAAAATATAGTTACCAATAAGGTTACTATAAACATATAGTTAGTTACCAATAAGGTTACTATATTTACGCAGCTTGAGGTCCTCTGCAGCCACAGCAGCAGCGCCAGCGCAGCACGAAGAGCTAGGAAGATGGTATGGCGCAAGAGATTTTGATCGTGGATCGTTTAGGATCGTGGCTAAATAATAATAGCCATTCGAGTCGAGTTTTAGGTTAAGAAACTTTCCTTTGGTCCGTGGATGGGTGACCACCCTTTCTTTACATGCCGAGTTTCCTCCGCGCCTCGGAAAGCACGTTAAGCTGTTGGTCCCGGCTGTCATTTATAGATTTTTGACAGTCGCTACAGGTGGGCGGCAGTGGGTCAAAAGTCTGACAATTACTCTTTCCAAGGTTGTTGTACTTGCAGGATTCTGGACGTCAGACAGTCGATCCATGTAAAATACGAAAGGACCACTACGCGAGCTTCCTCTACTAAATGTACTGCACCTATCGTGCCACTACCATTTGGGTACCTACGTGCACTGGTAAGGAAACGCACCAGAGAACAACACCACAAACTGTGAACTGAACCAAAGTGAGTGCAGGCAGGCCAAGGAAGCTCTGCCTAGAATCGACGGCCGCTTCACTAAACAGGCGCTTCGGATGACAAAACCACAGCTGCAGCACACAGCGCACAATTACAGCAGCCATTACTGGCCACGGCTCTTTTAATAAACACCTCTTTGTCTTACGAGTCACAGACAGCCCACTGTGCCGAGCCTGCATGGAGGTAGACGCAACAGCAGCCCACGTGCTTCTGCACTGCCCAGAGGTTGCCCCATACAGGGCAAAGAACTTCGGTGACCCAGGTACTCTTCGCGAGATCGTCAGCAACACCAAGGCACTGCTGGCGTTTCTCGTGGAGCTGGGGTGGGTCGAATAATATTCCCACCCATACGCAAAATACGCGCCTCAGACGTGGAGTTGCGGACATCAGCCCGTTATACAATACAATAGCATTGATCACCACGCTTGCTCAAGACGAGTTGGTGATTTCAGACTTGTATTAATTGTAAGTCACGATGCTTTCCATTCAGTAGCGTCTGTGATCTCCAAAATAAGCTTAGAAAGTACATAAGTAAGTTAAAGTTACTTTGGTACTTGCCCAGATTTGGACCCATAAACTCATGCATGCGATGTGAGGTGTTCACCTCTGGGCCATCACGACTTAACTAAATGTATAAACAATAAAAAATACGAATTGAGAATTTGCTCCTTTTTAGAAGTCTGTTAGAAATAATAAGAAAACCTTCCTCTACCCAGTTAGGTCAGACTACAGCCAGGCTCAATAACTTAACATCATCATCTGCCTAACCTTCTCCCAACTATGTTAGAGTCGGCTTCCAGTGTATCTGGATGCATCTGAATACCAGTATTTTACATGGAGCGACTGCCTATCTGAACTCCATAACCCAGTAAGTACTGGGTAATACATTACGACTTGGTATCAACTTCCAACTGTCTAATTGCCACTAAAAAAGTGTAATAGCTCACCTATTATTAGAGATTCTATCACAGAATTCACATGCTTCAAGTGTGTGTCTACAGAGAGTGTCATAGGCATTTGGGTCTTCAATACATCCATTGCTTTTGAATTTGATGACCTTTAGTGGAACATCATCTTCATCGCTGTCACTACTTATACTTATTGCTTTTTCCCTCATTATTCCTGAAAAAAGAATAATAATAATTTTTTCAATACACTTAATCGAAAACTGACTCTGATTGCACTATGATTAGATTCAACATGTATTTCACACCCATGCTTTTTTGATATCTGAATTAAATAAAGCCGATTTCTTTTAACAGGATTTTAAATTTAATTAGACAGCTGCACACCAAAACTGTTTGAACAAATTCACCCTTAGCAATTTAGCAAGAAAATAAAATGGATCATGCACTGCAATAAACTCTCTTTTTAACATTAAGACTTTAAAGATATGTAAGAAGAAATTATCTGATGATAAATTCATGGAATAATATTTAGAATAAATTAAAAATTATTAAACACTTCAGCATCAAACAATATTTATAACAGGGATTTAACTAAATGTAAATTTACAGTCAACCATAAAGCTTGTTACTGGTTGGAATTCCATAGAGGTGTCTATGGTTTGACAAAAATGGTTCAAAAATGTGTTCTAAAAATGGCTGACATTGTTTTAAGAGATTAAGTTGTGAGAATATTGTTCGGAATCACATAATTAATTATATTGTAACCAGGAATAAGTACATTTATATAGAGGAGATAAATATGAAAGTGTCAGAATGAAAAGAGTTTTAATTGTAACTTAATGGATCCCAATATGAATAAAGTGATAAACCAGCACATAAATTAAGTCTACAATAAAGCTAAACCTGTTCTTCATAGTATCTTAATGAAATACAAAGGTTTAGGTCTGCAGTTGATGAAAAAGTCTCATATCTCAAAAACTAAAGATCAAACCTTATACAAACTAATTTTCAATAAGAAGTTTTTAACATGTGCTACAAAACTAATGTTTTTTTTTAATTTCCCTGTCTTATTATAGAAATTAGAGGGGGCTAAGACCAAGTTTTACGACTGTGGATGCAAATATCTCATCAACCATTTACTTGAGAAAAAAAGGAAATTTTAAGAATAATCAATATCTTTTTAAAGATGTTTCGATAGACAGAAATAGAACAAGAAACAGAAATACCTATAGAAAAATATTTTTTAATCGAACCCTTAGTTGCACAGATGCATTCCCTATGTATTTTAAATTTTTACATTTTTGTGAAATTGTTCAATGCAGCACACTCCAAATTTCAACTATGTGGTGAAAATATTCTTGGAGTATACTATATAGGCTGTGACATGCGGACGGACAGACAGACGGATAAGGCATAAAGACAAATCTTTAAGGCATTCGCATTCGTTCGAAACCATAAAAAGGTGTAACTATAACGTATTTTTTACCTTTTGTGAAACACTAACCTCTTTTTAACTAATTCTTCTAAACAACAATTCAGTAACATAATACACATTGACGCCTATTATTCTACACTTAACATTAAATAACTAATTGTTTGTAATAACTAAGGAATATCATAACAGTTCAATTATTTTTTACAGCGTAACAACGTAGCTTCACTTTTTTTTTCAACTTTTTCTACGTTTGATAGTTTGATCCATGAACTGTCAGAGTCAAACGTAGAAAAAGTTGCCAGTCGTTAAGATTATTTTAGATGTTCGTTTTTTTTAAAAAAATATTTTGCAGTAACTCTATGTATGTACCATAAAATTACTTTCAAAAAGCATAACAGGAACTTATCTTTTTAAAATAAAACAAGCATTCGAGAGAATCCTTATATTTTGTAATGAAAATTAAATGAATGCTCAAACGATATAAAACTAAACGCATCTGGTATCAAAACATGTCAAATATAGTTGACTGCTGCTGAATGGCACGTCACAACACAATTCACCAATTCCGGATATTTTTGTAAATTTCTAGTTCTACTACTACTAAGTACTTAAACTATTTCGTTTACATACATCGAAGAAAAATGGTAATATATTGACAAAATAATCTATTTACAACAAGAGTTCTCCTATCGAATCATGATGTATTCTCAAAATATTATCGGCGAAAAAAGTTTTGTAAATTTAATAAAAAATTGATCATTTTAATATATTTTTAGGATTTAAAAACGTTCGGGGAGGATAATTTCGATCCTAAACAATGGATTAACAAAGCATGGAGGTCCAGTGGCAATCAGGAAAAAGAGGTAAACGCATGAAATAATGTGTACTCAAATGTCGTGTTGTCTGCATGTCCAAAATTAAGACTGTCTATAAATTACATTTGTATGAACAGTACACACCTTTCATAGTGGTTGAATTAAATTATAATAATATATTTCGCCATACAGTGGCTAATGATAATTTTTTGACGCTATCTGTCCCTATAGGGGGGAGTCCCTGGTGTCCTAAAATACAGGCCACGGCTTAGTTTAGGCACCAGTCTCCCACAAATGAACATTAGATGCTCACTGCAAATATTGTTATCTTTTAAACTTTAGCCTATAAGTTTTGTCTTGTGGAGGAAAAATAAAGTTTTTTTTTGTATTGTATTTATACTCTGTTCATATTTAGCGTTTCTGTAACAGTATTCGCAGCATCATACAAAGTGAACATTATTGGTAAAACATTATGTTCTAAAACTTATAATATACTGAAAATCGGTTCTCCTGAACAAGCCACGTTTCCTTAAGTTGGGGCATCAAAAATATCCTAAAACCACTTCACTTCTGAGAAAAGAAGACATGCTAGCAAGCTATAAGATATTCTAAGAATTGACCTCATCGGTCTAGTCTTGCATACACCACAACTGAGCATATAGTAAAACAACTCATTTTAGGTAACATCAAACGCAAAACGCAAGCATTCCAATTTCAATTAATTAGAATAATGTCAGAAACATGCAATAAAATTACATCAAACAAATAAATCACATAATATTAAATAAAAATAAAATTATTTACCTAAAGTTATAAAAATGTTATATATAAATATGGAAGTGGCTTGTGGGAAAAAGAGGGAAGAAAAGGGAAAACTTAACTTTGCTATTACAATAAATAAGGCACAAGGGCAAACACTACAAGTAGCAGGTACCTGCAAATCAGGAAAGGGGATCTGTGTTACCCCGAATTTAACACGAGCGAAGCAGCCGGCAAAAGCTGGTTATCTATACCTCAGCCTAATCCGAGATTACAGGTGTGAAGTCAAATAAGTACCAGGCAACTATAAGTTGTAAGACATGCTTCTGTTTCAGATATTTGTGGCCAACACGGTGTCAAGACTACAGCTTTACATGAAACAACTAACCAATTCCCTAGACGAGACCACTACACAGGTACCTCATTGTACTGTTAAATTTATTAAGGAATTTTCATCAACAAAAAACTAAAAGCAAAGAAACCTTAAAAAAAAGCATTTACAACATAATTTTTAGTTTATGCGAAAGCCGAAACACCTGTCCAGTATTTTTATATAAAGAATCTATGTGCAAAATTTCAAAACTGTATCATGAAAAACCACAAAGTTATTAGCTTGTTATGTTACCTGGATATCCACAAACCACACAAATACACTGTCACCAACGGCGCACGGCGTCCCTGCGCCGCGACTGTGACTCGCGCGCATTTTGTTTTGCCGAGGTCCGGCCGGGTGTTTTGTGTGCTTGCGAATAGGTACTTAGTGTCGCATGGTGTCCATATTATAAACTTTTTTAAATATTTTTGGGAAAAAATATAACATGGTGTAAAAATGATTGGAATCGATTCAGTTACTTATTCTGAACGAACTATATTCAGGTTTCGCATATACTAAAAATAATGTTGTATATGAAAACTAAAAAAAAAAATTCTTGAAAAATTTTAACTATCAACTTATAACCTCATTCTATACAATTTATGTGATGATGAAAGCTCGTCGCGAGGTTTAATTATCTATCAGTATTTAATTAAATTGAAAATGTAATAAATATACCAGATCAATGATGCGCGACAAGCTTTTTATATGAATTTTATTTTATTTAGAATAACTCCAAATTATTTTTCAAGTTTCTCTCAATAAGCAATTTCATTTGATACCCATATTGTAGAAGTGCATTAAAAATAACTACTCCGCCACCTTGGGTGCATATCGTCATCTCTTGACTATTATTTTTTTAGCCGACTAAAGAAATCCATTAGTCCATTGAAATGTTACATTTTTTAGGCCTAACCTTGCGGTTTTTAGAGGACGCAATTTTATTTTTTGATGTGTAAAGGGGGTCAGTGTAAAGCTAATACCAAGTTTGTGGGGTCGCCACTCTTGTCCCACGGCCGCCATCTTGAAAATAGGGGTTGAAATGGTTTTTACGATATATCTCTTAAACTATTTATTTGATAAAAAAAAATAGTTAAAATTTTTTGTTGCAAATTAAATTCTCTACAACTAAGTAAACGTTAAGTTTACAAACTTAACGTTTATACAAAATTCGTTAAGCTCCTTGAGTTACAAGTCGAGCTACACAATAACTGACAAATGCTTGCAGTGACTGGACAGGTCCACTCAATCTGTGTGGTGCTTTCTTAAAAATACCATTTTAGACACATCTGCATAGTCCTCATGTAAGTTGACCAAGATTTTTGTCTAGCTAGACCTTAAAAGAGACTATGACCTCTGAGTTTGTTTCGGCTGTTTCTTCTCAGAGTAGTCGGGTACGAAACATCGACTCATCAAGTTTTTAAAAAAGACGTGTAAAAGTGTTTGTGAAAACCTACTTACAAAATAAACATCCTTTATATTTATTTAAAAAAAAAAACATTTTAGATAGTGAGTTCCGTCCCAAGAATCCTGCAGGACGCGTCATCTCTTCAGTTAGAAGGTACTATGCTGCAACAGAAGCTCTTATCACTGGAGCAGAAGGTCCAGAGTGTGGAAGAACAGACAGGTCATTCTATAGAGAGCCTGCAAAAGATTGATCAACTTAAAAGTCGGTTAGAGGTAAGCTTGGAAGTTTTTTTTTTTTATACGGATGGGAAATAAAAAAACACCTATCCTATTAAAATATTTAAACCTATTTTGGCATCTAATAAAAAACAAATCATGTTTATTTTCTTGCACTGTGGTGAGTGCCTTAGTAAACACGCTACCGCTAGTGTAACGCGGCCTACCCGCGTCGCTACAAAACTCCACTAGCAAACTTTTTTAGACCTACCTGGTCATTTGTTTTGTTTTGTTCTGTTATGCCAAAACATTAACATACTTTTAAGTTTTAGTTTAACTTGTGTACAAACCATAACATGATTAGTACAGTATTCTTATTTTAAGTTACGCTTACTGCTTTTATTTAAGTTGCATTTAATTAAGTTTGTCTCTGTAAGTGAACTTGTATTTCTTTTGAGAAATAAATATCTTTAACCATAACTTAACATTGGCCGGAGCAGGGGCGAGTGTCTGACTTTTACTGACTAAAGCCCACCCATGGCCGAGGTATCTCTTTCAAACAACCCGCAACCCTGGCGTTGGCCCTGAGAGGCCCCTCTGCTTTGCTGACATCTCTTTGAGGCGCGCGTGGAACACGAACGCGCTGCCGACACGGAAGTGTCAAAGCATTAAATTAGACCATTACAGGCACTTTTGAATGTCAAGAAACAAAATGAAGCTACAGTCCCTGTCACAAGGCCTAATAACTTGTGAAAGTACTGTAGTTGTCCATTCCAAAGCGTTGATCTTTATGGAGAAGAATGGGCAAGAAACTCCATGGACACAAAGCAGAGGGGCCTGCCAAGGCCACCGCCTGCCGGGGTTGCGGGTTGTTCGAAAGACAAACCGCGGCCCCGGAACATAAAGGGCAATGGAAGGAATATTGGTGGGTTTTAGTCAGTACAAGCCTGACACTCCCCCCTGCTCTGCCCAGACCAGGGGAAGTTATATTAAAAAAAAACCTTCAAGAAAAAAGTACTAGGCGCCCATAACAACCAAGAGACTTCTTCCACAGAACGCAGCATCAGCGTTGCGCGAAGCTGACAAATGGGCGGCGTTAGCCACTTCCCTAGAAGATATCCTGGAGTCTGGAGTTCCTACTCAAAGGGAGAAGCTGTCTGAATTGGCAGAACAGGTGGAGGCGATGACTGCCAGTCTTGAGGTGAGTCCTTTACAAAATCAAAATAAAAGTCATTTATTCAAATTAGGCTGATAATCAGTACTTTTTGAACGTCACATTACAAGAGACAGTCCCACAAAAACGGCCTGCTCTTCTCCACTTCCTAGTGTTTTAGCTGGGAAGAAGAAGTGGCGGAACAAACTCCCCAGCAACACATCTGGCTGTCAGGTTAGAATGTTGCTGAAAAAAATAAGAAATTAGAGACGAAAAAAATTTTTTCGTTTCTAAATTCAGTACGAAAGTACATTTTTCAGCTTTTTTGTAACTTGCTTAAATTTGATAATCACCAGGTATTAAGTGACGCACCAGACTATGAAAAAAAGCGTCTGCAGCTTGAGACACTATATAACAGACTAGAGGCAGCTATCAGTCCACCTCTTATAGAAGCACTCACTCAAATGGACGCTGGTAAGAACAAAAATGCCCTTTTTTTTGGGGTGGGAAATCTTCAAATAACTTCTCCCGCTCTGGGCGGAGCGGGGGGGGAGTGTCAGACTTGTACTGACTAAAACCCACCCATGTTCCTTCTATTGCCCTTTACGTTTCTGGGCCGCGGTATCTCTTTCGAACAACCCCGGCAGGCGATGTCCCTGGCGCCCCTCTGCTTTGCTGACATCTCTTTGACGCGCGCGTGGAACACTAACGCGCCGTCGACACGGCCTATCGTCAATAGACGGACGGACGGTGAGCTACCCATTGCTCACCGTCCACAGGCCCGCATCTACGGTGGCCGGGAGTCGTCTCGCGGCGCCCGGGGCGTCTCCCTCGGCGGCTGGGTTGGTTTGAGGTTCTCTCCCTCAAACGCACGGCCACCTCCTTCGCTAGCATGACTGCTTCGTAGAAGGAGGTGACCGCTTCCCATTCCCTCTCACAAAAAATGCTTACTGTTCTGTTTATATTTTTTTATGTTTAGCCTATTTTTTACGGCCGGTTAATCGTCAAATATCATCCCCTGCTTTGTGCGGTGCAAGAGGGAGTGTCAGACTTGTACTGACTAAAACCCAGCCATGTTTATTCTATTGCACTTTAGGTTCCGGGGCCGCGGTATCTCTTTCGAACAACCCGCAACTCCGGAATGTTTATAGCCTTGTATGTCATCGACGGCGGCGATCTCTCGCGTCCGGCCCTGGTTCAGTCCATTGTCCGGTGCGAGAGGGAATGGGAAGCGGCCACCTCCTTCTGCGAAGCAGTTATACTAGCGAAGGAGGTGGCTGGACATTTGGGGGAGAGAACCTCAAACCAATCCAGCCGCCGAGTGAGACGATATTTTTTCTTCTGTTTAAATATAAATGTACTATTTCCATCTTTTTAGGGTATTTTTGTACGCTTTAAGTTTGAGGTAACGAAATAAAGTGCCGTAATCAAGGACACATGTTTTAGATCGCACAGCGACTTACGTGGCAGTGTTCAGTGGTATGGGGCGCGCGGTGTCCGTGTGTAGATGTTGGCGACGCGCGGCAGCCGCGAGGCTCTCTTCTTCCTGGAGGAGACTGGATGCTCACACGCTCTCGGCACTTACTAGGCTGTTGGCGAACGAAGCTGGGAGGCAGGTTAGTAGAAAAATCCAGCCAGATGCCAGTCGAATTCTCCACCGACGGTAATATAAGGATTTGGTTGGATATTTCAGTAAAATGCGCATATATCCTTTTAAGATTATAATTTAAATTATATTTTTAAGTTATATGTTACTAAGTTCTATCTTTAAAACCACCTGAGTATTTGAACATTATAGTCAATCAGCCAGCATTTGTTAGGATATAAAACCTCTTAGGCGCGTCGCCAACAGTCGAGGCGCAGTCGAGGCGCAGTCGAGGCGCGGGCGCTTCGCCCACAAGATCAACAGTCGAGGTACAGTTGAGGTGCAGGCACATAAGAGGTACGCCGCAACGAGATTTTCTTTACAAATGTCGTGTGGGCGACGCGACTAATGCGCCCGCGCCTCGACTGCGCCTCGACTGTTGGTCGTGTAGGCGACGCGCCTAACATTCGAGGTGCAGTTAAGGCGCGGGCGCATAAGAGGCACGCCGCAAGGTGAAGGTGGGGCAGAGGCGAGGTGCAGGCGCAAAATGGGCGCTCAAGTGTACCCAAGCCACGACTCCACCGCCATTTTGTCATTTGGTTCCCAAAAAACCCAAATCCCAACCCAAAATCTTCTTCTGTTTAAATAAAGAACTTGTATCAGTGCGAGTACGTCTTCGTCTTCTGACGACGGCATGGTGAATGAATTAATAATGTGAAGGAAGCATAGCCGCCTGCGCCTCGACTCCTACGCAGAGACCTATCCTCGCCCGTGCTGCGATGTCGCACCGCCGCTGACGCGACGTCGCCTCGACTTACCTGTGGGCGACGCCCCTTACAGTACCATACAAACTTGCGACATAGACCTACATACCTACCTGTACTTATTTTTCTGGTCCTGTCTTTCTACTATATTCAGTGTGTACATAAATCTTTAAAGAAATAAACGGCCATATCTTTTGACTGCGTTGACTTAGAGGAGGTTGAGTTTTTGGTATTGTTCGTCGTGTCGTTGAACTCCTTGAGTTATGAGTCGAGCTACACGATAACTGACAAATGCTTGCACTGACTGGACAGGTCCACTCAATCTGTGTGGTGATTTCTTAAAAAGACTATCCCAGACACTAATCTGCATAGTCCTCATGTAAGTTGACCAAGATTTTTGTCTGGACATTCATCTTCACAAACATTCACATTTATAATATTAGTAGGATATATTTAACCGCACCTTAGAAATAAAATAGAATTTCTCTTGCAGGTTGACTGGTTGACAAATGTACTGAAATCAGAAACGCCTATAGCAGAATTGATCAGATTATACACTGATTTACTTCTTTCTTTGGAACCCGCTCCTACTAAGGTAAGGTTTATACCCTTTTTTTTGGGGTGGGATATCACCAAAAAATTGGGGGGAGTGACAGACTTGTACTGACTAAACCCTCCCATGTTCCTTCCATTGCCCTTTATGTTCCGGGGCCGAGGTATTTCTTTCGAACAACCCGCAACCCCGGCAGGCGGTGTCCCTGGCGCCCCTCTGCTTTGCTGACATCTCTTTGAGGCGCGCGTGAAACACTAACGCGCCGTCGACACGGCCTGTCGTCAATAGACGGACGGACGGTGAGCTACCCATTGCTCACCGTCCACATCTTTGATTGTTTGCGAATAAAATTTAATTTAATTTGATAGAAAACAAATTGCTAATTAGATAATTATATTATATTAAATTTGAGTGGTAGACGTCAATCGGTTTGTAAGAAAAAATAACAAATATCCGACGAGCCTGCTGGCTGTATCTATGTGTATATGTGTGCCGCGGGTTCGATCCCCGCACGGTACAAATATTTGTATGACCTACAGATAGTTGTTTCGGGTCTGGCTGTTTGTGTATGTGAGTTTAAATATTTGTAAACGCACCCACGATATAAGACACATTCCTAATATAGGGCAACTTGATTATATGGTTTTAATTACAACTGGACACCTTCAGATATAAAGGGTGTATCTGTGTGTTTGTCCGTGGCACTGGTACTTCTAAACGGGTGAACCGATTTCGATATTTTTTTTTATTAACAGGTAGTTTCAGCAAACTTGAAGCTGTGTTCGTCACCAGATGAAGGGATCTTGTTGTTGACGGATTTGAGGACAGATATAGATGACTTTATAACTTGCATTCAAGGAGTTGTTGATGCGCCCAGACAGAACAAGGGTAAGTTTAGTTTATTCAGATACTAGCTATTGCCCACGGCTTCGCTCGCGTTAAATTCGGGGTAACACAGTTCCCCTTTCCTGATTTGCAGGTACCTGCTACCTGTAGTTTTTCCCCTTGCGCCTTATTTATTGTAATAGCAATACTAAGTTTTCGCTTTTCTTCCCCTTTTCTCCATCAGTCCTCACTTAAAAAAAATGTTAGCCTATGTCCGTCTCCAGTGTCCCAACTATCTCGACGGTTCCTACATACATAAACCAAAAACCGAGGTTACATAAACCGTTAAGTCAAAAACCGAGGTTTACAGGAGAGCGTAAAGTATCCTATGCCTTATTCCAGACTATAATCTACATTAGAATTCAATTCCTTGCTCGTGCAAAGTGACGATACGGTTGGCGCAGTGGTTGAGCGATCTACTGCTGCGCTGCGTGTTGCGGGTTCGATTCCCGCACGGAACAAATATTTGTATTGCCTACAGATAGTTGTTCCGGGTCTATGTTTAAATGTTTGTAAACGCACCCACGATACAGGAGAAATTCCAAGTGTGGGGCAACGTTTTATTAATAAAAAAAACCGGCCAAGAGCGTGTCGGGCCACGCTCAGTGTAGGGTTCCGTAGTTTCCCGTCCGTCACAATAAGTGTTCCCACTTATGAGTTTAAAGGTGGAGGAGGAAATTATTTTGTACAACTTTTTGTCTTTTTTGTACAAAAACTGTTGTGTCAATCAAGTTCAAAATGATTTTCCTAGAAAGTCCTTATAAAGTTCTACTTTTCAGATTTTTTTCATATTTTCTAAACTTATGGTTCAAAAGTTAGAGGGGGGGGGGGACACATTGTTTTTTACTTTTGGAGCGATTATTTCCGAAATTATAGACATTAGAAAAAATGATTTTAGTAAACCCCTATTCATTTTTAAATACCTTTCCAACAATATATCACACGTTAGGGTTGAAATTAAAAAAAAAACACTTCCCACTTTACATATAGGGTGGCTACCCTAATAAAACATTTTTTTCCAATTTTTATTTTACCACTTTGTCGGCGTGATTGATATACATATTGGTACCAAATTTCAGCTTTCTAGTGCTAACGGTCACAGAGATTAAGCGAGGACGGACGGACGGACGGACGGACGGACAGACAGACATGGCGAAACTATAAGGGTTCCTAGTTGACTACGGAACCCTTAAAAGGGATTTTTTGATATGAAATTTCTCAGTAAAAACCACAGATTCTGAATTAGTGCCCGGTTAATGGGAGAAGACTCGCATCCTATCACGTTAACATATCTGATAGATAAATCTATAATCTAATTTTTTGTCCTAAATAAATCCTTATCCTTACTAAGTGCTAGCGCGCACTGGTGACTTTTGTCACGGTGACTTGAATGTATGGAGGTGCGCGCACGTTACGACGTGACAACTGACATTTCTCCATACATATTCTTGGCCGTGACAAAAGTCACCGTGACAAAAGTCACCAGTGTGCGCTAGCACTAATATTATAAAAGCGAAAGTGAGTTTGTTTGTTACCTCGATTTTGGTGAATTGTGGTACAGAGTTAGTTGGAACCCTGGAGACGGACATGGGCTATTTTTTTTTTAATAAAAGTGCGGAATGAGGGAGAAAGAGGGAAGAAAAGGGAAAACTTGGCTTTGCTATTACAATAAATCAGGCGCAAGGGCAAAACCTACAGGTAGCAGGTACCTACAAATCAGGAAAGAGGAACCGTGTTACACCGATATTAAACGCGAGCGAAGCCGCGGGTAAAAGCTAGTAAAATAATAAAAAAACATTTATTTGATGCAGCCAAAGACACAATACAGGAATTAATACATAAAAAATATGAAACAGAATAAAAGGTACACATTAAAAAAAAGTAAGGTAGAAGTTAGATTGACCTATAGGCATTTAGACACATAACATACATTATCTAACAAAATGTGGTACACCCCTGTCGACCTCTCAACGGATTACAGCCTTTTTTTGGGGTGGGAAATCATCAAATAACTTCCCCCGCTCTGGGCGGAGCGGGAGGGAGTTTCAGACTTGTACTGACTAAAACCCACCCATGTTCCTTCTATTGCCCTTTACGTTCCGGGGCCGCGGTATCTTTTTCGAACAACCCGCAACCCCGGCAGACGGAGGCCCTGGCAGGCCCCTCTGCACAGATTACAGGCTTAATGTTCTTTCCATTACAGAGACTTTACTGCCAGCGACAATGCGTGAGTTCGGGCGAGCTGCGTACGCGCCGCTCAGAGAACTGCTCCCGAAATACACGGAACTACAATCACAGTTGTTATTGGACAATTTAAAAGATCCACAGTTAAACCAGGTAAGATCTCGGGGTTTATAGAGAACTAGTTTTTGCCCGCGGCTTCGCTCGCGTTAAATTCGGTATAACACAGTACCGTACAGTTTTGCTCTTGCGCCTTATTGATTTGTAATAGCAACGCTAAGTTTTTCTTTTTCTTCCCTCGTTCTCCTTCAAATCCCACTTTAAAAAAAAAATAGCCTATGTCTCGTCGTCTGCTGGTTCTCAACTATCTCTGTACCAAAATTCATCAAAATCGGTTTAGCCATTAAAGCGTGAAGAGGTAACAAACAAACCTTTCGCTTTTATAATATTAGTAAGGACTAACTGTGCCCAGCGGTTTCACCCCTTCCACCCCTTGCTCACTTAGGGGTATGAAAAATCAAGGTTAGTCGATTCTCAGACTACTGAATATGCATAAAAAAAATCATACGAATCGGTCGAACTGTTTCGGAGGAGTATGGGAATAAACATTGTGACACGAGAATTTTATATATTAGATTGTGCGCTCTGAATGATTATTATTAATAATTTGATATACATGACGGAGATTCGTCGTCGGATGGTCGAGATTATCATGGCGGAGGACACGAAATCATACTCGCAAAACTTTTGTTTACACTTGTATTGTCCTTTCACAAATTCAATAAAACAAAATAACTAAAGGTGCTAATGATCGATACCGATTTAAATCAGAAACGCGGTAAGTTCGGTACAGACTGGCAAAACGACCTCTCACGCTCGTGTCCATCCAAAAAGTAACGTCTCTTCAATCTCATTCCTCTAATGCTCACCAATGACAACTGACAGCTATCAAACCAGACTTGCCACCTTGTACCGACCTCACCCAAGTCTACTGCTTGACGTTTCCGACAACCGATAATAGATGGCGTTGTTCTAAAATAACGATTTCAATCATTTCTCTTTGTTGATTCTGCGACACGGCCGTCCTGATGGTCACACGACCTCGTGTGAAGTACCTCCAAGCGTATCCATCGTCACACTTATGACCTCCATACAGTCGTAATCACCAGACAATACGACCTCCATCCGGTCATTACCACGTAACCTCTATCCGGTCACCACTACACGTAACCTCTATCCGGTTACTTACACAATAGGCAACCTGAAACAAGAATTCATGGAAAGTAAAACGTTCTTCGCTCGGCCTTTCTGACAAACACGAAGAGAAATAAAGTCACACGATTCAACACATTTTTTCTGATTCACATGATTCTCATCAAATCTCATAAAGAAAATCTTAACATTAAAATCACCACTCTTAATCAATTTCAACCAATTCATGAAACGTTACGGTCAAATCTAGTATGAAATACTCTTTCGGTAACCAGTTTCATCACATTCAACACATTTTTCTGATTCGCATGATTCTCATCAACTCTCATAAAGAAAATCTTAACATTAAAATCACCACTCTTAATCAATTTCAACCAATTCATGAAACGTTACGGTGAAATGACAAATCTAGTCAAATCCAGTCAAATCTAGTCAAATCTAGTCAAATCTAGTCAAATCCAGTATGCAATACTCTTTCGGTAACCAGTTTCATCACATTCAACACATTTTTCTGATTCGCATGACTCTCATCAACTCTCATAAAGAAAATCTTAACATCAAAATCACCACTCTTAATCAACTTCAACCAATTCATGAAACTTTACGGTCAAATCTAGTCAAATCTAGTCAAATCTAGTCAAATCCAGTCAAATCTAGTCAAATCCAGTAAAATCTAGTCAAATCCAGTATGCAATACTCTTTCGGTAACCAGTTTCATCACATTCAACACATTGCCTCCATCCGGCAACCAACGGGACCTCCATCCGGTACCCGACCTCAACACATCACATTGCCTCTATCCGGCAAACCAACGGGACCTCCATCCGGTACCCAAAGTCAAGACAATACTTAGCACCATGCTTGACCCCAAGTGCCCACCCAAGGTCACCAACCTTAAGTAAGCACCAGGATCCAAGCAATCCGAGTCATTTGCATACTACATTTTGCATCTTTTATACCCCTTTTAAGGTCTTACATCCTCATCGTCAGTCGGTCTCGTTTCGTCAGTGTCTGTCGTGTCGAACTCAAATTTATAATCCACAATCCTTACTTCCTTACTAATATTATAAAAGCGAAAGTGAGTTTGTTTGTTTGTTTGTTTGTTTGTTTGTTTGTTACCTCTTCACGCTTTAAGGGCTAAACCGATTTTGATGAATTTTGGCACAGAGATAGTTGGGAACCAGGAGACGGACATAGGCTATTATTTTTTTAAAAAGAGTGGGATATGAGGGAGAAAGAGGGAAAAAACGGGAAAACTTAGCGTCGCTATTACAAATCAATAAGGCGCTACCGAATATAACGCGAGCGAAGCCGCGGGCAAAAGCTAGTCACGTCATATATGTCTGAACAGTCCGTATTTTCTTAAATCGTTTCTTATCTGACGACATATGAACTGCTAAACCAATTGATAAAACTTCGCGACAAATCGCCAATCATGATTTCATACCGCAATAAAAATGTCAGGTAAAACGTGGAAAAGAATTACAAAAATAATTAAAACTCAGAAGTACTCAATATTTGTACAGTCGACCTTTTAGAAGTCTGTCCGATACCAGTCAATGTCACATTTTCATAAAGTCCCACAAAATTTACAGGATACAGAAGATTCTTTGATAAACGAACATTCTGCACCAGAATCATAATAAAAATGGAGTTGCTCACCAAATTGTCTTAAGGATCCAGTAGGTGCGTTCACAAGGCATACATCAACTCGTCTTTCCCTGACGGGATCGACCACCGTGCTGCTGCGTACCTCCCTGGCTGGATGCGTGCGTAGTGTCCTTGTTCGCGACAGCTGAAACAAGTGATCCAGGCTTTCCCTGTTGCTATACTCTTGCCACTGCTAGACGCCGTCGATTTCGATTGTTCTTCATGTGCCGAATGTCTTTTCAGGCGACATTGCACGGATCGGTGTCCTGGTTTCCCACAATTGTAACATTTAGGCCCAGCGTAGGGTTCATTGGGGCGGTTTCTCTTTGCATCAGGACCTTCATGCTCAGCACCACCTGGCGGGGCGCTCCTCTTCAGAAACGAAACAGCCTTCAGTTCCTGGTGTAGCTCGTTGCGCGTTTTGATGTCCGTAGTGAAGGACAATCGCTGGACTCGCATATCGTTCTTCGCGATGTGAGCTAACACCGTCGCGATGGCAATCTGCTCTGTTGTGTGAGGCTTTTCCATTTCGACATAATAGTTGTCATGAGGGTAGCTGCATATGCGACCAAACACTCGTTGTCTTTAGGCTTATTTCCATGCAGATTAACAGGAAAAGAAGCGGTAGTCTCTGAATAATCATACCTGGCTAAAAACAGTTCCTTGAAATCACTCCATTTCATCCCAGGGTAAGATATGGATGACAACCATGACGAAGCTTCTCCCTTAAGTGCGCGGCTCAAGGCAATCATCAACAATGCACCTTGACTATTAGGATTAATAACACACATGTCTGCTGTTGCCAGCCAAGCACGCGGGTCAACTTCCCGTTTTTCAGGGTCAAAATCTGGTAGGCGAACATCCACAATCACAGAAGGTGTTTTCATTGCTTGCACGATAGCCATAAAGTTTTTATTTTGCTGCTCTAACAGAAAACGCCATTTTTCCGTTTCTGTGTCACTTTCAAACACGCACGTATTGTCTTTACACTTTTCTTGGTTAGCACTGTCACTCGCACCACGTGTGGCGTTTGGATTGCATTCCACTTCTGATGACGGAGATTCGTCGTCGGATGGTCGAGATTATCATGGCGGAGGACACGAAATCATACTCGCAAAACTTTTGTTTACACTTGTATTGTCCTTTCACAAATTCAATAAAACAAAATAACTAAAGGTGCTAATGATCGATACCGATTTAAATCAGAAACGCGGTAAGTTCGGTACAGACTGGCAAAACGACCTCTCACGCTCGTGTCCATCCAAAAAGTAACGTCTCTTCAATCTCATTCCTCTAATGCTCACCAATAACAACTGACAGCTATCAAACCAGACTTGCCACCTTGTACCGACCTCACCCAAGTCTACTGCTTGACGTTTCCGACAACCGATAATAGATGGCGTTGTTCTAAAATAACGATTTCAATCATTTCTCTTTGTTGATTCTGCGACATACATTTTGTTTTTCATTCGGCCCGGGTGATGATCGAAAAAAATTATCCAGTATCCTATGTGTTATTCCAGGCTATAATCTACCTCTGTGCAAAATTTCATCAAGATGCGTTCAGCCGTTTTGACGTGAAAGAGTAACAAACATCCTTACATCCATCCTCACAGTCGCATTTATAATATTAGTAGAATAAACCTAGTGATAAAAGGACTCTAAGGTTTTAACCTTTTGAAAGCTATTGTCATATATGTAAAAGCAATTTAGATGTATGTCAAGCAAGCGCATGACCTGGACGCCAACGACTAATTTTAATGCGCACTACCACACTACCAGTAGTGCAGTACCCAAGCGAATCCGCGGGGCGCGGCTAGTAAGTCATAATGGTTAAACGAGCATGAGTTAAAGATCTAATCGGTTAACATTTTCAGCCAACATCCATGTGTTTCCTTTATCAGAATCACTGTGACTATCAAAAGTTACATCAGAGGAAAATCAACTTTAAACTCATGCACTAATGTTACATTTCCAATGATTACAGGAAGATCTTCTGGAAGTTTCTCGAGCAATCTTGTCGATATCGGAGCGCTGTGCAGACTGGCTGTCAGCTGCGCGCGCCCGAGCCAAGGGGATAGCGGGCGACGCCCTGTGTGTCTTCTATATGCCGGCGCTAGAGGTGAGCAGATAATAGTGTCCGACCGTTCCTTCGGCTTAGCCACCTTTGAATTTACCTACGACTTGGCCACATTTGACTTCAGCTTCGGCTTAACCACTTTTGACTCTACCTTCGGCTTAACTAACTTTGACTTCAGCTACGGCTTAACCACCTTTGAGTCTACCTTCGGCTTAACTAACTTTGACTTCAGCTACGGCTTAACTACCTTTGACTCTAACTTCGGCTAAACTAACTTTGACTTCAGCTTCGGTTTAACAAACTTTGACTTCAGCTTCGGATTAACCACCTTTGACTTCAGCTTCGGATTAACCACCTTTGACTCTACCTTCGGCTTAACTAACTTTGACTTCAGCTTCGGTTTAACAAACTTTGACTTCAGCTTCGGATTAACCACCTTTGACTTCAACTTCGGCTTAACCACCTTTGACTCTACCTTCGGCTTAACTAACTTTGACTTCAGCTTCGGCTTAACCACCTTTGACTCTACCTTCGGCTTAACCAACGTTGACTTCAGCTTCAGTTTAACCACCTTTGACTTACCTTCGGCTTAACCACCTTTTGACTCTACCTTCGGCTTAACTAACTTTGACTTCACCTTCGGCTTAACCACCTTTGACTCTACCTTCGGGTTAACTAACTTTGACTTCAGCTTCGGTTTAACAAACTTTGACTTCAGCTTCGGATTAACCAACTTTGACTCTACATTCGGCTTAACCAACTTTGACTTCAGCTTCGGCTAAACCACCTTTGGCTTCAGCTTCGAATTAACCACCTTTGACTCTACCTTCGGCTTAACCAACTTTGACTTCAGCTTCGGCTAAACCACCTTTGGCTTTACCTTCGACTTGACCACCTTTGACTATAATTCAACTTCCCTCTTCCAGAACTTCACGTCGTCAATATCGAACCTGATATCAGCGCACAGTCGTCGCATAGAGAGTGCGTTCCTGTCGGCCGCGTCGGGCGGGCAGCTCACCGGAGTGCTGTGCAGCAGCTTCCCCGCCGCGCTGATGCTGCAGACTGCGGCCGCTAATATCTTGCAGACCTTGGCTGACCAGAAGAATGGGGAAGGTATTTATTATTATTTATTTACGCTGAAAGGCATCAAACCGAATATTAACACAGAAAATACTAATCAATTTTAATCCTTACTAATATTATAAAAGCTAAAGTGACTTTGTTTCTTACGTCTTCACGCCTAAATGACTAAACCGATTTTGATGAATTTTGGTACAGAGATAGTTGGGACCCTGGAGACGGACATAGGCTATTTTTTTTACGTGAAAAATGAAGGAACAAGAGGGAAGAATACGGAAAACTTAGCTTTGCCGTGCCCCTTATTTATTATAAGGCGCAAGGGCAGAAACTACAGGTAGCAGGTACCTGCAAAGAAGTAAGGGGAACTGTGTTACCCCAAATTTAACGCGAGTGAAACCGCGGACAAAAGCTAGTTAATAATAAAGTCAAACTCAAAGAATTCCTTTCAATTAGACCATTATAAACTCAAATTAATGTCTTTTTTGTCAGTCCGCTGGCGTCAGTCTTTTGTCAGATATTGCGCCAGAGGACTGACGTGTTTCCACGGTACTGATGTTTTTATTATATATTTATTTTATCCAGAATCGATGGACGCAGATCCCCTACACGACTTGCCCACCCTGTTACTGGAAGCCGACGTGCGCCAGCGCCTCCCAGCCTTCAGGACGGAGCCCCCGGCCTCCGCTGCCGTCCTCAGGCGAACCAAGGAACAGCTCAGAAGTCTGGCTAGAGCGATATTAAGAAATCCTATCGATGTTCAGTTAGGTAAGCGTAATATAGTCACAATTGAAGACAAAATATTAATTTTACTTGTTTAAGAAAAAACAATAAAATAAATTTAAGTAACAGAAAACGACAAAAACAAACTTTTCTGTAAAAATAAACTTCCATCATCATTTTCCTGCCCTTGTCCCATTCTATTTGGGGTCGGCGCAACACGTTTTGTTCTTCCATTCTCCCCTATCAGACGTCACGGCATCATTCACTCCTTTCTCCTTCATATCATTCCTTACACAATCCATCCATCTTTTCTTTGGCCTTCCTCTCGCTCTCCGTCCATCAACATTCAGATTCATTACTATTTTAGTCACATGTCCTTCATCCCTCCTCATTACATGTCCATACCAAGACAAACCAAGACAAAAAAATTTAAAAATATACTTCCAAAGAGAGAAAACATAAAAGCGGAACCCTTATTAGATCACTTAGTTGTCCGTCTGTTTGTCTGTCAAGACCCTTGTATCTCGGAAACGCAGGGAGGTATCGAGTTGAAATTAAAACCATATTATTATACTCTAGTCTCTGGTCCTTTGGAGCTGTGATGAAATCCACTCTCTAAGTCTATGCAGTCAAAAGATTTTATGTCGCAAGTTTGTTAGTGAGCGAGCCGGACTCGCACTTGACCGGTTGGTTTGTTTGTTGTTTTGTGCACTTGTGTCATATTTTCTTTCTTTTGTGTCATATTTTCTTTCTTTTCATTCTTTTTTTTCTATTATGATTTCTGTCTGTTACAGAGAAAATCCCGCAGTTATCAGTATGGAACAACAACGATGCCTTATCAACGGATTTGCCTGACTTTGCGCTGTCACCGCAGGAGTATATCACAGAGGTAAAAATCTTAATTTGCATAAACCTTTTTTAACCTAAAATAAGGCCAACTAGCAGCGATACGAAAGGTCATTAACCTAAAGAACAACTGTGGCGTTGACAATCTAATATTTATCTCTTTCCATCTTGTGCCTTTGTCGTAATGTCTCGTTCTCCCGGCAAAAACATGACAACGTTAAGACGGGTTCGCCAACATTCGGGCGGCCATTTTAGATGGGGTTTTAGCATGGGTTTTGTTTACATTTGGTATCGCTTCTCGTTGGCCGTACTTTATGTCAAAACTTAACTTTAATCTACATCTTCGCTGTGTGTATCCGAACGGCGTGCTGCGGACGCGCTAGCGCCGCCGAGCGGGACGCGGGGGGGACAGAACGATCGGAATGAAAATAGCGCGCACACGCGTCTTTTTCATATAATTTAATAATTGTATTAATTACTGACCGAAACGGTGTATTTTATGCTGTAAAGTACAATCGTCGCCAGTAAAAACAATTCGCTAAAGTTATTGAAGTCCTCGTCGTGAACAACCGACTTCAAAAATAAAGGAGGAGGTTCTTAATTGGTCGGTATCTTTTTTTTTATGTATGTTCACTGATTACTCAAAGACGACTGGACCGATTTGCAAAATTCTTTTTTTGTTTGATAGGGTATACTTCCCAGGTGGTCCCATATCAATTTTGTATATATTGATAAATGATAATTGATGTTTATTTTGCAAGTAGGTTTTCACAAACACTTTTACACATCTTTTTTTTTAAACTAGATGAGGCCGGTGTTTCGTACCCGACTACTCTGAGAAGAAACAGCCGAAACAAACTCAGAGGTCATAGTCTCTTTTAAGGTCCAGACAAAAATCTTGGTCAACTTACATGAGGACTATGCAGATTAGTGTCTGAAAATGGTCTTTGTAAGAGCACCACACAGATTGAGTGGACCTGTCCATTCAGTGCTAAGTATTGCTTAGGTAGTAATAATTGATGTTTTTTTTTTGTCCAACAGATTGGTCAATACCTAATGACATTACCGCAACATTTGGAAATGCATCTGTCGGAGAAACAGGCTCCACTACAGTTCCTATCAGAGGTAATTCAAGTTATTATTTTTAAAAATCCTACTAATAATATAAATGCGAATGTTTGTGAGAATGTATGGATGTTTGTAATTACTCTTTCACGTCAAAACGGCTGAACGGATCTTGATGAAATTTGACACAGAGGTAGATTATAGTGTAGAATAACACATAGGATAATTTTTATTCGATCATCACGCGCGCGAAGCCGCGGACGCCAGCAAGTCCTTACTAATATAATTTTACAAAAGTGAAAGTGAGTTTGTTTGTTTATTTGTTGTCTTCACGCCTAAATTGCCAAACCGATTATGATGAATTTTGGTACAGAAATATTTGGGACCCCGGAGACGGACATAGACTAATTAAAAAAAAAAAGAATAGGGGTTTTCTTCACTTTTTTTAATTTAAAAGAGGGAAGAAAAGTGGAGATAAAGAAATTTTTTTTCGATCATCACGCGGGTTAAAGTTAGCTTAAACCTATCCCACGCGGACGAAGTCGCGGTCGGAAGCTAGTTTATAATAAACTAGCTTTCGCCCGCGGCTTCGCTCGCGTTAAATTCGGTATAACACACCAAGCAGACCTGCAGTTTTTGCTCTTGCGCCTGATTGATTTGTAATAGCAACGCTAAGTTTTCCCTTTTCTTCCCTCGTTCTCCCTCATATCCCACTTTTTTAAAATAAAAATTAGCCTATGTCCGTCTCCTGGTTCCCAACTATCTCTGTACCAAAATTCATCAAAATCGGTTTAGCCATTAAAGCGTGAAGAGGTAACAAACAAACAAACAAACAAACAAACAAACAAACTCACTTTCGCTTTTATAATATTAGTAAGGATCTCTCTGGTCTTATACAATGGCGGATTTTGAGATCAAAAGGAATTAAAAAGCTATTATTAAATTTCACAGGTATGCACACATACGTGCGAAGTGTATGCGGAGAAAATCTTGAATATAAGGAACATGGACGCTTTGGGGACCAAGAGATGTCTTAATGATATTGGTAAGATTACAATAAATACATTATTTTAAAGGATTTTCTAATACAAGGTCATATTCCTCCTTGACAAAATCTGTATCCTTACTAATATTATAAAAGCGAAAGTGAGTTTGTTTGTTTGTTACGTCTTCACGCCTTAATGGCTAAACCGATTTTGATGAATTTTGCTACAGAAATAGTTGGGACCCTGGAGACGGACAAAGGCTATTTTTTAAAAATAAAAGTGTAAAATGAGGGAGAAAGAGGGAAAAAAAGGGAAAACTTAGCTTTGCTATTACAATAAATAAGGCGCAAGGGCAAAAACTACATGTAGCAGGTACCTGCAAATCAGGAAAGGGGAACTGTGTTACCCCGAATTTAACGCGAGCGAAACCGTGGGCAAAAGCTAGTTTAAAAATTTATGTAAGAAAATTAATAAACGAGAATAAGTAAATTGCCGGAATGTATAAATAAATTATTCTTATTTTCTTGGTATATTATGTTTCAGTATACCTATCAAGCGTTGTTGAAGACTTAGGGAGCAGTATTACACCTTCTTTGAGGAGTTTGGAGAAATCCCTTCGAGCTGCAACTCCCAGCCAGCCTGCCGAAGGATGAGCCATCATATCAAGCTTATAATCCTAGGAGGTCATAGCAGAGGTGTATTTATAGTGTAGCTAGTGTAACATTTCGCTAGTTATTTGAACCAGTATATTTCTATTTAGTATTATGTAATATATAATGTTATCAAAATATGAATTAATAAATATAATATCTAAAATGATAAAATTGTTTTACTTGAAGTATATAATAATACTAGCTTTTGCCCGCGGCTTCGCTCGCGTTAAATTAATTATAAAAAAAATTTAAATAAAATTAATTTGGCACAGAGGTAGATTATAGTCTGGAATAACACATAGGATACATTTTATTCGATCATCACGCGGGCGAAGCCGCGGACGCCAGCTAGTCCTTACTAATATAATATTACAAAAGCGAAAGTGAGTTTGTTTGTTTATTTGTTTGTCTTCACGCCTAAATGGCCAAACCGATTTTGATGAATTTTGATGTAGAGATAGTTGGGACCCTAGAGACGGACATAGACTAATTAAAAAAAAAAGAAAAGGGCTTTTCTTCACTTTTTTTAAATTATAATGAGGGAAGAAAGGACAGTACATGTTTTTCGATCATCACGCGGGTTAAAGTTAGCGTAAACCCAAAGTAACTATCCCACGCGGACGAAGTCGCGGGCGGAAGCTAGTTTATAATAAATCTCTCTGGGGCCTTAGTCTGCTATTACAATAGTGTCAGAATGGTCGATCACTGATCGCATAATGGTTGATTTTGACATCTACTACATACTAAACTTGTCAAAATCAACCATTATGCGATCAGTTATCGACCTGATTCTGACACTATTGTAATAGCAGACTAAGGCCCCTGGTCTTCTACAATGGCGGATTTTATGAGCAAAAAAGTAGTTAAGGTGCGGCAATAAGCTAATCTTTAGGTATTCACGAAAGTGAGGCTAGCTGCAGACTGGGCATCGTCTGACACAAGTACACGACAGTATTGCATCGAAAGAATAGTAATAAGGTCGAAAATATTTCGGTGTTTTATTTTATTTGAATATCATGTCCGCCAAAATGTAGGTCATTTTGCAGTTTTTATTGAATATAAAAAAAAATACAGCTCAATGTTTGAAAAATTTTAGATATCTCTTTAGAATATACAATTTTCTTTGTTATAGATATAAAAAATATGATGGTTGTCGCTGAAAAAAATGAGAATTTCGAGACGAAAAAATTTTTTTCTTGGTCTTTTTAAACATTTTTTTTTCGTAGTACTAGACCACTTTTGTAAACTTATTTTGTTTAACTCTTTACTTTATGTATTGAACTATACACGGTAATTTTTTTTGGCTTGTGGCACGTACAGATACGGCTAACTTTGCGACGAAAAACTAGACGTTTTACGAAGTGTTTGCTTTGTACAGCGCCTTAAAATCCTATTATTAAATTTCACAGGTATGCACACATACTTGTGAAGTGTATGCCGAGAAAATCTTGAATATAAGGAACATGGACGCTTTGGGGACCAAGAGATGTCTTAATGATATTGGTAAGATAACGAAATATATTATTTCAAAGGATTTTGTAATATAAGGTCATATTCCTCCTTGACAAAATCTGTATCCTTACTAATATTATAAAAGCGAAAGTGAGTTTGTTTGTTTGTTACGTCTTCACGCCTTAATGGCTAAACCGATTTTGATGAATTTTGGTACAGAGATAGTTGGGACCCTGGAGACGGACAAAGGCTATTTTTTTAAAATAAAAGTTTAAAATAAGGGAGAAAGAGGGAAGAAAAGGGACAACTTAGCTTTGCTATTACAATAAATAAGGCGCAAAGGCAAAAACTACAGGTAACAGGTACCTGCAAATCAGGAAAGGGGAACTGTGTTACCCCGAATTTAACGCGAGCGAAACCGCGGGCAAAAGCTAGTTTAAAAATTTATGTAAGAAAATTAATAAACGAGAATAAGTAAATTGCCGGAATGTATAAATAAATTATTCTTATTTTCTTGGTATATTATGTTTCAGTATACCTATCAAGCGTTGTTGAAGACTTAGGGAGCAGTATTACGCCTTCTTTGAGGAGTTTGGAGAAATCCCTTCGAGCTGCAACACCCAGCCAGCCTGCCGAAGGATGAGCCATCATATCAAGCTTATAATCCTAGGAGGTCATAGCAGAGGTGTATTTATAGTGTAGCTAGTGTAACATTTCGCTAGTTATTTGAACCAGTGTATTTCTATTTAGTATTATGTAATATATAATGTTATCAAAATATGAATTAAAAAATATAATATCTAAAATGTAATGTAATAATACTAGCTTTTGCCCGCGGCTTCGCTCGCGTTAAATTCGGTAGCGCCTTTTTGAATTGTAATAGCTATGCTAAGTTTTCCCGTTTCTTCTCTCTTTCTCCCTCATATCCCACTCTTTTTTAAAAAAAAAATAGTCTATGTCCGTCTCCTGGTTCCCAACTATCTCTGTACCAAAATTCATCAAAATCGGTTTAGCCATTAAAGCGTGAAGAGGTAACAAACAAACAGACAAACTCACTTTCGCTTTTATAATATTAGTAAGGATTATAAATGCGAATGTTTATGAGGATGTATGGATGTTTGTTACTCTTTCACGTCAAAACGGCTGAACGGATCTTTATGAAGTTTAGAGCAGAGGTAGATTATAGCCTGGAATAACACATAGGTTATTTTTTCGATCATTACGCGGGCGAAGCCTCCGGCGCCAGCTAGTATTATAAATAAATAAATAAATATCTTGGGACAACTCAGACACGGCTATCTGATCCCAAGCTAAGCAGAGCTTGTGTTATGGTAACCAGACAACTGATATACATACTTATATAATTTATAAATACATACATATTATAGATAAATCACACCCAGACACAGAACAAACAATCATGCTCATCACACAAAGTTTGTCCTGAGTGGGAATCGAACCCACGACCTAGCAGTCAGGGCCACTAACCACTAGACCAACAGGCCCGTCGAAATGCGAATGTTTGTGAGAATGTATGGATGTTTGTTACTCTTTCACGTCAAAACGGCTGAACGGATCTTGATGAAGTTTACATAGAGGTAGATTATAGTCTGGAATAACACATAGGAATTTTTTTTCGATATCATGCGGGCGAAGCCGTGGGTGCCAGCTAGTACTTTAATTAATATTAGCAGATTATTTTAAAGGCAAAAGTTGGTGTGTGTGTGTTTGTTACTCCTTTAGGCTTAAACGACTTAACGGGTTTGTATGAAAGGACATAGCTCTCCGCCCATACATTGTTGGTCCTGAAGCCAAAAGCGTCGGACAATGATGTATTGTATTCTCTATCATTAGTAAACTCCTTTATGATCTTATTTTTTATAGCGGACTAGCTGCAGAATTAATATATTTAAAAAAAAAACTAGATTTTGAGGTTATAATCTAACCTTAAAAACATATTAAGTATGATTTTTCATAGCTCCGAATGATTATTAAGAAACTGAAAAATGATATCATAGTACATTTTGCTATTTTTAATACCTACTTACACAATTACCGACTAATTGTCTAGGCAGGTACCTATGGTTGCTGGGGGTTATTCGAAAGAGACACCGCAGCCCCGGAACGTAAAGGGCAATAGAAGGAACATGGGTGGGTTTTAGTCAGTACAAGTCTGACACTCCCCCCCGCTCCGGGGAGGGGAAGTTATTTGATGATTTCCTATCCGCAAAAGAAAGTAGGTACCTATGTTTTTTTCTAACGCTTATGTGAATGTAAATGCAACATCATAATGTATAGAAACTATTCGTATAACTTAGGTAGGTAACCTGCTATGCTATTCTGAAACGTTCATTTGCGATGTCACTTTTGAATCAGCAGTGAACTCATGAGAAATCAACGTTTCGTATTCTGAACATTAGCGGCGTAGATGGCGGCTGGCGGCTGTTATTAGTCGCGTAAAATACTATAAAATGTCCATTTTGGCACACTGCTAGTCCCTGTTACAGAAGTATTTGCAACTTATAAGTATATAATAAAACTAGTACTCTGTTTTTTTTATGGTTCCTTGTTTTTTCTCCTGTGTGCACACACGACGGCTTCTAATGTATTATAACCAGCTACCCTACCATGACGTCTTAAAGCAGTACTTATTTCAGTGAGGGAAAGAGACAGAGCTATAAAAGGTGTCTAGCACCATCTCTTTCTCACACTGGAACAAGAACTGCTTTAAGATGTCATGGTAACCCTACTGATCTCTCTTCTACGTATCGCACACCGTAGTAGAGAAATCAGGTTATAATGGTTTTTTATAGGTCGATGTGCCGTCGTGTACATACATAAATAATTAAATAATGATATAAATAAAGAAAATTAATTATCGTGTATTCAGATACTCTTTGAATGAATGAATAAACTTTATTTCGGGTGGCATAGACCCATAGAAAACTAATATAATATTATTAAACATACACAGACATTTTGGAAATAGTCCTTTGGTACGTAAAAAAATTATACTCTGGATTAACACATAGGCCTTTATCCCGGTCTACGTGAGTAAAACGGAAGAGTGCAGCTAGTAATGAGAAAAAAATCACTATTTAATAAATATAATGGTAAAAGGTGTTTTTAGAAATAAAACTTCATAAATTAGTTCATATACCCACATTTTTAATAAATTATAGTCTAACACATCCAATACTGCGCTTCTTATTGTCTCCGTAGCATGGAAATCACACTTGGCTGGTTGGCCAAGTTCTCATATTGTCATCACATATAGGCCAAGTTATTTAAAACATTGCTTAAATTTAATGATGCGAAAATTCCATGATTATGATACATTTTTGGCCAAGTCTCTGATATTTTGACTTATTTTTGGCCAAGTTTTTGATATATTGGCCAAGTCCTTGATATATTGGCCAAGTCTCTGATATTTTTATATATTGGCCAAGTCTTTGATATTTTGACCAAGTCTTTGATATATTGGCCAAGTCTTTGATATTTTGATATATTAGCCAAGTAGATATTTGAACTTGCTTTGATATGTGCCCAAAGATTGTGACATGAAATTTGGGCCTATCGTCCACAACACTACTCAAAAGTGACATATTACATAAATGACAAATCATGTAGCCTAGTTCTAGTATACCTATATATGGCGTTCCAACATTACGCAACCATCCTGCATGGAGAGGGGCTGGCCAGGGCCACCGCCTGCCGGGATTGCGGGTTGTTCGAAAGACATACCGCGGCCCCGGAACATAAAGGTCAAAAGAAAAAACATGAGTGAATTTTAGTCGGTAAAATCTGACACTCCCCCCGCTCCACAGCGGAGGGAGTTATTTGATTAGAAAAATAAATGCTGCACTGTTGCCTCCAGCCACCTGTGTCGCACCGTCCAGAAATTATGTAATTTGCACTAACTAATAGAATTTTGTAAAATATTACAAATTATATAAAAAAAACTACGTCTCAGTAAGTTGTGGACAATACACCCTTGCCAAGGTTTTTGTAGATTGATGATTGTGTGAAAATAAGAGCCAAGTTTGGCCAAGATTAGTTAGAACAAGCGCAGTAAGTTTTTTTTTTATAAATATGAACTTATATCTAAGTTAAAGATTTAGACATTCAGGGCAGGACTAGATATGTTATACCTAAATAACATAGTTAAAAATAACTCTAATCAACGTAATATTTACGGAAATAACTTAACATAATAATGTTGAAGTTCTCAACCTTTTTCAACGGCGCAACATTTTAAAAAGAAGTGCTTGTAACAATCTTTAAATCATACAATAACAATTTAGCTCGATTTAACTATATCTTTAATAAATATTATAATTAAGATTCAAGACAAAAAAATAAACTAGTGTAAAAATGTGCTTTTTACACTTCAAGAGAACAACGTGTCAAATAAGAATCGTACAAGTTTTAAGACCAAAAACGAATCCTTATCAAAAGCGTATGTAAGAGATTGAGAACTCGATAATCCGTTAAAAATATAACAAACATCAAATTTACATTTAAAAAAAAAACTCGTACATAAATAAATAATAATATAAACATTGTAAAGCCTAACACTCTAACAAATATATTTATATATTTGAAATACTTACCATTTACTTAAAGTTATATTAAAAATCTAAAAGCAGAAAATATCACTAAACTATCACATTTATTTAAGGATTATAAAATATTTATATTTTAGCGAAATGCGACAGAATTTCACTTTGAAAAATATCCGGTCAACGTGTGAAGAGCCAAGATTTTATAATAATAATTAAAACGGCCATGTGAACTTTTCTTTCTTTCTATAAACAGTAGTTTATGAAAACTTGGCATCCAATAAAATTACTTTTTAATAAGGAACAATAATACCTAACTATAAAATACATTTTTTATTCTAATTTGTTCTCTCGTGCATCTTACTTCGCACATCGCCCGGATAATGTATTTCATTTATGATATTAAATGTATATTAAATGTTATATAAATATTTGCTTGTTATTTTACAAAGATTTCGAATTATTACTAGGATACACTTTTCAGCTCAAGGCTCTTGTACTAACATTAAATTATTTTCTTTTATATTATATATTAAAAATAAAAAGTTATTTTTCAAAGTTATTTTTGTTAAACACTAAAGTTTTAAAACAATTTAATAATTTATATAAACTGTTAATATTTTTTTATATTCGTTACGTTTTAAAGAAAATAACTTTAAAAATAACAATGTTACTTAGAAAAAACTACAGTTCTAAGTAAACATTAATAACACATAAAATCTATGTTTTTTAAACATTAAAAACAATGTAATTTACTTGTCGGTTCGTTTTATACGACAAATGATTAAAAATACAGTCAGTTACAGGACCCAAACCCAGCTATTGCAAAATTTTGTAAGACATCATCAAATATGAATGATTGTAATACTACATCAAGTTAAATATTACTACTATACCACAAACGACTGATTTTATACCTATAAATGGTACCTATTCTACGTATAAATGGCTTTTTTTATACAATATTATTATCATAAATATTATATCAACTACGAATAATGAATATGAAAACTGACCTAACTACATATTCGTTGAATATTCAACAGGTACATATACGAAATATTAATGTTTTATATTGTTTTTACATATCTAAATAGATATTAAAAAAGATGCATATCTTGTAGCGGTATATATATTAGATATATTTGTATCCTAAATGTATATTTCATGTATACATATTTTACCATCTAACACTGGAAGATTATGTGATTAAATATTTGAATTTTGTGATAAAATGTATAAATGTGAAGTAAATTACACGTACCTATATGATGTCATTTTTATGATTGTAATGTACGTTTCATCTACCGTGATATTTATGGAATTAAATGTTACAACAATATTAAAATGGAATAAGATTATTTTATTATGAAAAATGAATGAAATGGACATTTTTCGACATTTTTGACAAACAAACTATGCAGCCATACACAATATGTTTGTTACGTGTCTCCTTGAAAACATAAATAATAAAAAAACACAGATGGTTTTAATCTGTTTCAACTCAAAAATGCCAGACATATTTCCAATTAAAAATATTAGCGACACAATTTTGAAAAAATCGACTATCTCCGAATCAAATTTGAAAATCATAACCACGGCGGTTTATTTTTACTTTAAATATATAAAACTCGTTATTGACATTTTAATCACTTTAAGGGGAGACACAAATGAAGAAATATGTCCATCGAATTCAAGATTATGATTTAGACACAGAATTTATTTGATGTTTCTACCTCTAAATTGATAATATATTTAAGCTACTTATTAAATCACCTACATGAAAATTCTGAAATATATATTTTATACAAGTCGCCTTCAATGGAGTGATATTATTTTAGAAGTTTGAAGACATGATGAATTATTGTTTTATATGTTAATTGTATTATTTTATAAATCAACACATTTATTTCTTTAATGATGTGAAAGAGTATACGTTTATATAAGTTATAAAATAATATATTCGAAAAATACAAGAGAGATACGACCGTCTGCTTTTCTAACGTAATATTTATTTTATTATTTTTACATAATAAATATTTGTAATGTTGAAATACTCACTAAATTATATTTACAACCATTCATATTCGCAATATTCCCATGAAAAATAATGCTACATGAATATCTTAAATAATTATATTACAGTATATATTTGGTTATTACTTTCTTACAGTAAAGTTTATAAAATCGAAGCAAAATATTACTAACTTATTTTATAAAATATATATTATTTTAATTAATGATTTTTAATATCACCGGTCTTTATGAGAAAAAATAACAGTTTAAATACCTACTGTTATGTTCTTATCTTCTCTCTTAAAGTGTAATTATAATAACTGAAAACAAAAAAGAGTGTCCTACTGCTCTTATTCAGTTATGAATTAGTTTTATTAAGAGAACAATCCTGAAATCGTTTCACCCATCGATCGTACAAGGATGACATACCTAACTCAAAATTTAGATTAGATTTTTCGATGTTATCTGTGGTTGCATATAAAATAAATAAAAGTAATTTAAATTGAGTAACAATATATGTTTCGTTGCGTTTTCGTTACGTCGCGTCGGTCATATGTTTCTTATGTTTCATCGCAAAAAATATTGGCATATATTTTGAAAAAAACATAATATGATGTTATTATGTTTTTTCTATTCTTTGCATACTGATGTGGTGAAATATGGCCTCAAACTGTCAACATATTTGCAAAATAAAATAATGTTTAAAATAGATTTAAATTTATATTATTTAAAAAATACTCGGGTATTTCGTATATTTTGACTTTTTCGCAAACAAGTGATTGCATAAGATGGGGACAAAAATCTTTTTTATTTTTGTTGTTTTAACTACACCCTGCATTTGTACGTTTAAAAAAAATACAAAGACCGGTTGTTCTCAAAATATGATTATCAATATTTACATTAAATATTATCATATATAAACTTATTATTGTGATATATATTGTCATTTAAATCATTATTGCATTATCTACAAGAGATTTTAAGCTCATACCAAAATTATAAAAAAAATATCTATCATTTTGGTTCATTGCTCATTAATAAAAAAGTTTTCAAATTCTTTGAGCCTTGTTTTTGTCTTTTTTGCCATCATATTATAGAATAAATATAAAACTGCAATGTCTTTCAAAATACCTGTTATTTTATTTAAGTCACAATGCAAATTATTTTTATTATTGTCCATACATATTGTATGCATATATTAGTTTAAAAATATACAATGAAAAATATTGTCAAAGTCACCTCTGCGAAAAAACGTATACGTCAAAATTATTTATTTATACATATGTATGTGTATTATAAATATTATATCTTATAAGCCATATTATAATGTTTATATAATTTATACTTATCTGCCTAGCCTTTTCCCAACTATGTTGGGGTCGGCTTCCAGTCTAACCGGATGCAGCTGAATATCAGTATTTTACATGGAACGACTGCCTATCTGACCTCCACAACCCAGTTAATACTGGGTAATACGATACCCCTTGGTAAGACTGGTTGTCAGACTTTAGGAACACTGACTACCTGTAACGACTGTCAAAGATCTACAAATGACAGCCGGGACCAACGGCTTAACGTGCTTTCCGAGGCACGGAGGAAACTCGGTATGTAACGGGTGGTCACCCATCCACAGACCAACCTAGGCAAGCGCGGCTTAACCTAAAGATCGACCCGAGCGGCTACTATTTATTTAGCCACGAGCTCCTCTAATATATAATTTATACTTAAATGCCGATATAATAAAATAGTAATAATAAATCGTTTATTTCAGAAACAAGTTCCATAAAAGAAAAATAAAAGTTAGAAAAATTAGTCAGCAGAAAAAAAAACATTAAATAAAATAAAAACAATCAATTAAACATCATATTAACATTAATTTGATAATAAAATAAAACAACACAAAAGCAAATAAAAATGAAAAATAATTAGTTAAAACATATAGCAGAACATATAAACATCTCATAAACATTTACATAAAATCAATTTAAGTGGCAAACATAAAAATATTTCTGTCCAACAATAATATAAATTAACAATTCATCCTAAACATTCATTCGTCAATGTCAGACTTGTCCAGTAATAATCCTCATTCACTTGGACTGGATCGGACAGTCAAATCGCCCAGCAATCATCTCAAGGATGCTGTTGCTACTATCCCTCAATCGTCGTTGCAAGGAAGCTACCCTTTTGCGTATTATGGCTTTATAATCGTCTGCATGTGCTTCAGCAAACATTAATGACGCGCTGCAATAGGGGGGCAGCCGCATCAACATCCTAAAGATATTGTATATATATACGATATGCCATATATATACTTTTATAAGTCCAAATATAAGTTGAGATGGATTTTTATTTAGTTAACTATTTTGTAAGTAATAAATGATATTTAGCCAAATCATTAATATAATCATATTCAAATAAATACTTACGATTGATTTTTAGTCATTATGAAAATTACAGAATTTTATTCAAGTCCATATGAAAATAAATACATTTATATTAAATTCCAAAATTATGATTTAGATTGAAAATGTGTAGAACAATTCGGATAGATTATGTAACTATGTAACTTTTTAACTGTTAAGAATCTTAGACAGCGCATTTTAATAATCAATAATCCCTACATACAAATATACATATTTGTCGAGTATACAGTTTTTATAAATATGTATTTAATTTGCTAAAAATATACACCCTGAACATATTATTTTGGTATGATACATAGTTTTACTACAAAAAAATAATAAACGAGGCTGTTAAAAAACGAACGCTGGCTATTCAAGCAAGTCTAGTTTATTTTGAATGTCTGTGTGTATTAGGCATGATGATTTTTGTTATTATTTACATGGCAATCTTGATTCCATTATTGTAGATTGACTAAGTTTAATTAATTAAATATACTAAATAACTTACAAATAAATTAAAAAATAGCGTCAAAAAATTCGTCCTCAACGCTATCAGTTGGCAACGTCCCCAAGAGACTGGCCGCGTTGCCACGTTGTATGGCAACGCTAAGCCTCTGGCCAAAGTAAAAGCCAGCCCTTGGGTCACGGGAAGTGTCAACCAAACGTTTTGATATTTCCTTAAACAGGCTGTGAGCACAAGGACCCCACGGTCCCAGAGTTTCAACCCCAAACGGCTCGAAAATATAGTTACCAATAAGGTTACTATATTTACGCCGCTTGAGGTTCTCTGCAGCCGCAGCAGCAGCGCCAGCGCAGCACGAAGAGCTAGGAAGATGGGATGGCGCAAGAGTATCGACGCACGTTGCGTCCCACACTAAAGGCCTACCCAACTTCCACGGAAACAAAGACATACCGTCCGGTCTTTTGCCATCGTCGCGTGCCAAGCCATTGGGTTCTAAAACAGCTGGAACGCCGACGGTGACAAGAGCTCGACGGATGATGTCATTAATATTCGCGTGCCGCGCAAAACGGCCCGCACTTCGGCTGCATGATAGACCGTGGTGTCCAAGGCTGTTGACTACTTCACCACAATGACAGCGATGAGGAGAACAACAAGGAGCACCTAAACGTAAGGTAGCAGCGAGGCGGAAAGTAGTGTCATCGAATAAAGTGCCTATGCTCGACGACGGTAGTGCGTTAAGCCAAAGACCCGACTCCCACTTGCTCACAGCCAAAAGGCGCGCACGCTCAGCAGTAGTAGCAGACGTGTTCAGTAGATTATTCTGAACTACTCTGCAGAGCGGCTCGTCCCACTGTCTCTGAGAAAATGGTTTGTCGGGTTGTTCAGTGCTCGGACAAGCGATTTTCCAAGCATCCTTAGCCTCGGAGAAGCACGGCACATCAAAATCAATCAGTGTGGAAGCCAGGATATTCCTGATTAATTTTTCAGTACCGTGGACCGAGGATAAGAAAGCTGGTAGACTAATACTAGAAATTTTACGGACGCCGAGTCCTCCCAAACGAATGGGAAGAGTGGCTTGAGCCCAAGCTCGGTCGTCCAGAGCCACATTTAAAATCAAAGATAAAGTATGTCTGATAATTTGATCCATTTTGTCCAAAAGATGAGTGTGCTTCCATAAAGGGGAAGCACGTAGGAAATATGTTAATTTAGGGCCAAAACAGCAGTAACGAATTATAGTAATAGCCGAATGCATGTTAATTTGGAGCAATCTTTCTGAGGCATCATTAAATTTTTGGATTTTTTCATCAATAAAATCTAGAAAGGAATTCTCGAAGATAGGAGACCCAAGGAGACGAAGAGAACTTTTATCAATAATTTTGATATCTGGGGCTATTGTGTTGAATTTTGATAAAGTCAGTTCTTTGTCGGTGCTGTCCGCTAAATATAACTCACATTTGGAAAGATTGAGATCAAGGCCAATAGAATGAAGTCCTTTTTTTAAAAAAATTAGGTCTCTTAAAACTGTATCCACATCGCCGCCCAAGGTTCCATCATCGAGGTACCAAACGTTAAATTTGGAATTTAGCTGTCTAATGATTGGGTGGATAGCTAAACTAAAAATCACTGGCCCAAGTGGGTCACCTTGTTGACAGCCAACAGCAGATTTCAAGAGGTTGTCCCGATATAATAATTTAGATGGGTGTCTGTAACATTGCCAAAGAAAACTGTAAATTTGGGGTAATTCTTGTTTAATTGCTGTTAACAAGGTATCCCTATTAACTGAATTGAAGGCATTCTTTATATCAACCTTCAGGATGACCTCACCTTTACCAGAATTTAGGTAGGTCGATAAAGCATGTACGGCAGCCTCACAGCCCCCTTTGGATCCGTAACCTAGCTGCAGGGGCTGAAATTTTTCCGAAACAACCTCACCATAAAATTTACAGCAAATCTTGGCTGCCATACGGCGATAAGTAGTGCCCACAGCAATGGGGCGTATGCCGCCATCTCTTTTATGTAGGGCGCATAAATTTGCACCATACAGAACGTCGATGACGGCCTCGTTCACCTTTCCGGAGAGCATGAGGTTAATCAGAGCCGTAAGCTCCCTCAGGAGCAACTCACCAGCTTCTCCAGCGCCTGAGCAGATAAGGTCCTTTAGGTGCTGAGGGCTAAGCCCATCCAGGCCGCCGGCGGATCCACTCCGGAAGGAGCAAACGGCTGTGACCACCTCTCGACCTGTAATGGTGAGGGTGTGAAGATCCGAATCAGGAGGGTCGGGAAAAGAAAGGGCATCCGCTGGGGCAGGGTGTTTTGTCTCCAGAGCTGTCAGAGTTTCTGGAGAGCACGGTGCCACCACATCACTACTGAAGAGAATCCTGGCTGCGCCGCTAATGTCACCTTCCCCCAACTTAGATTCCACTAGATGGGTTATACCTCTTGAAGAGGTATATCCTTGAGTCGGTATTTTTGTATCAAAATTTTGAGCCGAAATGTTACAATTATCTTTAACTTGAGCCGTTAAAGTTTTTTTGTTTGCCAATTTTTTTTGAACGTGTAGAATACGGTAAGGGAAGGTTAGCAACTGTTCCCAAGCACTTTGCGAGTTTTCCCGGACTACAAGGCTTACGCAACCAGCTAGGTTTTGTGCGACTATAGGCCTAGCGCCGCGGGGTATTCGCTTTAAAACAGGAACAGAGTTTTTGAATTTGCAAAGGGTTTTCCAGAACGGGTCGAAAGTGGATGTAGCTGATGAAGGGGGTGGAGGATTTGAGACAGGGTCTGAGGTGAGTGTATTTACTCTATGTACTTTACCAATATGCACACTCAGACCCCGCTTACCTTTGAAAAATCGTGCTTGGGTACAGAGCGGGCATCTCTATTAATTTTTATACTAAACATTTTAAAAGGTGCGAAAATGAATCGTTTTTTTTTTGTTTTTGGCAACAACCTCGTTAAATTTATAGGTTATATAGATAAAAGCCATTATATATAGTATACACACGTTTATACTTAACAGGTCACCGATCAAAAATTGGTCAGAAGAATACAGAGAAGTATCTAAATACATTGTATATGGATAGACATAAAATATAATCTAATATAATATGCATATTAGATATGATTTAAATATACATTTTTGGGCAATATTCTACAGTATACATATAAATATTATATTCCTTATTAGTCTTAAACTGACTCCTATGACGTCTTAAGCAAAACCCCATTAAAAAAAAACTCCCGAGTTTTAAAATTCAAAATGGCGGGTGTCTTTGGCGGGAACAAGATGGCGGTCATTTATTCTTCTTCTTCGTTTTGGTAGCTCACGTAGCGGACAGAGGATTTGTCACTGGCAATGAGGCTCTGAAAGATTTAATAAACAAATATTAATCGTTGACCTAGTGGTTGCAATTGGTACTTCTAACTAAACAAGTGGTCCTCGATTTGATTGACAAGTAATCTAGCGATACTGTCCAGTAACGCTAGGTTTAAAAAACAAAACCGGCCAAGAGCGTGACGGGCCACGCTCAGTGTAGGGTTCCGTAGTTTCCCGTCCGTCACAATAAGTGTTCCCACTTATGAGTTTAAAGGTGGGGCGCGGCAGGCGCTCCAACAGTTTTTGTACAAAAAAGACAAAAAGTTGTACAAAATACAACTTTTTGTCTTTTTTGTACAAAAACTGTTGTGTCAATCAAGTTCAAAATGATTTTCATAGAAAGTCCTTATAAAGTTCTACTTTTCAGATTTTTTTCATATTTACAAAACTTATGGTTCAAAAGTTAGAGGGGGGGGGACACATTGTTTTTTACTTTTGGAGCGATTATTTCCGAAATTATTGACATTATCAAAAAATGATTTTAGTAAACCCCTATTCATTTTTAAATACCTTTCCAACAATATATCACACGTTAGGGTTGAAATTTAAAAAAAAATCACTTCCCACTTTACATATAGGGTGGCTACCCTAATAAAACATTTTTTTCCAATATTTATTTTACCACTTTGTCGACGTGATTGATATACATATTGGTACCAAATTTCAGCTTTCTAGTGCTAACGGTCACAGAGATTAAGCGAGGACGGACGGACGGACAGACAGACATGACGAAACTATAAGGGTTCCTAGTTGACTACGGAACCCTAAAAAGAAACAGGAATTTAATGGAAAGAAAATATTTGCTCAAAACAAATCAAAACATTTTTATTTCACATAGACCTACATGAACTTGCGCTCCGAGTTCCGTACAAACTTTCGACATAAACTGCCATATCTTTTGACTGCGTAGACTTAGAGAGTTGATTTTTTCACAGCACAAAGGGACCCCAGTCTTTAGTATAAGGTTTTAATTTCAATTCGATACTTCCACTCATTTCCTAGGTAAAGGGCCTTGACAGACAGACAGATGGACAACAAAGTGATCCTATGGGGATTCCGTGTTTTCTTTTAGAAGTACCCTAAAAATACGCCGTGTGAATAGACTAAGGCTTGAAACTGCGTTAAGCGGGCTCCCGCGCGGTTTCATACAAAAGTGCACCGTCGCGGGGACACGCACGGGTGCCTCGAGCGGTAACACGCGCGGGCTTGTTCAGTCAATAACGCTTGATGAAAAGCTTGTGAAAATGACTTTCGACAGAGAAAGAGTAATTGTGGATCTGTTTTCTTGTTCTGTCATATGGGGTCAAGCGAATGAACTCTTAAGGTACCTGTGACAGGGTCCTTCACGTACCAACAAAGACTACGCGCGCAGACACGCGACGGTTGCCCGTCGCGGGCGCCCGCTTAACGCAGTTTCAGGCCTAAGTCCCAGCTATTTCTTCCCAACCACCACGATGCCTTCTGCTGAATGATGGTAGGTACTTCGTTAAGGATATCTTGACATCTTACCTGTTTCTCGTTTGTAGCCGGTGGGGACCTCAGGAACAGCAGACAGGGCGCGTAGCCGAAGTTCAGGACTGCAATGATGACTAGCATCCATTCGAAGCCGATGCTGTTCATCAGGGCGCCTGAGAGAGCCGGTCCTGGAATGGGAGAAGTGTAGCTTATCTTTAGTTTTCTCATAACTAAACACTAGGATTAGTAACAAGTTTAAAAAAAAGCGACTTCGTCCGCGTGGCATAGTTTCACTGGGCTAACTTTAACTTTAACCTGCGTAATGATCGATCGTTTGAGCTCATCCCATAAGAAGTGCTCAATGGGATTCATGTCTAGACTGAGGGCGTTGTCGTGCATTAAAACGAAGTCTTCGCCAATAAACCCTGCGTAGGGAATAACATGGTCCTGCAATATGTCGTGATATAGCGATCAGCCGTTAGCCCGCCCCCACAGTTTATTCCCGTTGTCCCCGTATGCCATATCCCCGTCACGGGGACAGCGGGACGTGATTAAATTTATTTCCAATTGTCCCCGTAACGTACATTCGGCTAACGGGGACAACGGGAAGTAAACTTTTCACGAGTCGTTGTCCTCTTAAATCTGCATTGGTTAGGTTAGGTTAAAACTGTGACCTCCTACGCACGAGCCGAGCGAGCGAAGCGAGCGGTGCCGCGGCAGCGGCCGGCGAGTGCTAGAAACGACTTGCATTAATAGAAAAAAGAGATTGTTTTTAGTAGGTTACACGGAACTGAACTATTTAGATTAGTATAATTACTTATTGTATTAAATGACATTATTTCAAATTCAATTAAATAATAACTAAAATAAATGACATTATTTTGAAGATTTAAATAATTAAAATAAATGACAACAAATAACGACAAAGATGATTCTAACTATAAACTTTCTGCGATATGACAATTCTCAATTTCGGGAGGGGACAACGGGAAGTATTTTTAAATATTTAATTGAAGTAACGCTGTCCCCGTAGGACGGGGACAGTGTACGGGGACAACGGGAAGTATTTTTAAATATTTAATTGAAGTACCGCTGTCCCCGTAGGACGGGGACACGGTGTACGGGGACAGCGGGAATAAACCGCCCCCACGGCCTCCCCCAGGCACAAAAACAAGCTCGGTTTTTCCTTCTAAGGAGATCCCACCCCACATCATGCAAGAACCTCCTCCGTATGCAACTGTTTCAGCGAAATAACACTGTGCTGTGCACTCTTCTGTCACTTCCATGTAGACACATTCTGCACTCGTCAGTGAACAAGACTGACCGCCATTGCGCTATGTCCCAATCGACATGTTCTCGAGCAAACTGCAGCCGCGCTTGTCGGTGACCAGCAGTCAATTTGGAGCCTGTCTCGCTCCCGACCATGGACTGAATCAGGGCCGGACGCTAGAGATCGCCACCGCCGATCGCCTCTAGCTTGGGCACCGCGCTGGGCAGACCGCCACTTTGTGGTCCACCGTGTCCTCCGGGCCATCGTCACAATGGTGACACCCGGGCGTTTCCTCCCGCCCGATTATGTGCAGAAACCTCCCGAAACTTCCGTGTCCGGTGAGGACCTGCATCAGGCGGTAGGTGACAACGCCATGGCACCTCTCTATCCACTCCTCAAATACTTATAGCCACTATTGCGGCGTGCTCTATACGTGTGTAGTTAAATTAGTACACAAAGTTGACGAACTTACACCTTTTATTCATCTCCCTACGTACCCGCTTCACATTTAACATAACGTAGGCACTAGACTATTGTAACAGAGAGGGTATTTCACCCTCTCTTTCTCAAGTTCTATTGTGTTATTTCACCCCTGTTAAAAGGGTACACCTTTGGAGAATTAGTAACGAAAATCTAAACCTGTAGTGGCTATTATTTGATCACCTGTCCCAACTTACATCTATAACTGCGGCGTCGCTCGGAGGGCAACGAATGAATGTCTCACTATCATAACTTACCAACTGCATATCCAAGGCAGAAAGCGGTGTCTCCAATAGCGTACACTGAACCGTAGACAGCTGCATGTCTGATGTCCACCAAGAAACCAAGTTCAGGCATCATTGAAGAGTCTACCATGCCGATAGCGAACCCGAGGCCAGCGTTGGGAATGATCAGGTGCTCCAATTTACGGGCCATTGGGATCTGTGGGATTTTGTTATTATTTAAATTACAATGATAAAAGATGTTTATTTTGAAAGTTGGATTTTTAAACTATGTACGTAAGACCGGTGTTTCGTACCCTACTACTCTGAGATGAAAGAGCCGAAACAAACTCAGACATCATAGTCTCTTTTAAGGTCATGACAAAAATTTTGGTCAACTTACATGACTATATATATATGATATATGCTGCTTTTTTTGCGGGTTGTGAATCACCAAATATCTTGCCCTGCTCTGCGCGGAGCGGGAGAAGTGTCAGACTTTTACTGACTAAAACCCACCCATGTTCCTTCTTTTGCCCTTTACGTTCCGGGGCCGCGGTATCTCTTTCAAACAAACCGCAACCCTGGGTTATGCTGCTTAGTGAGGAACTGTTAAAGGCAAGTGAATATTTCTTACCAGAATAAGACATATGCCAATGATGATCAGCCCCGAGCAGGCTGCTAGCCAGCGTCCCATCTTGTGGCCGAGGGGTCCGAACAGATTGGTACCTGAAATTAATAATTATTATCCTTTAAAAACGCCCTTGTTCGTATTTTTAACATTGCAAACGGGATTTTAATGTATTCTAGGCTTTCAACGAATAGTATATTCGGCCCCTGATCGAATAGCCGAATATTAGGCAAAAGTATTCGGCCGGATTTTAGCGCAAAACTTGTACAGACGTGATTGTTTCACGCTCGTTTGTTCTAATGTATTCAATGCCCGTGCGCCCGCAGGTGCTCTGCGCGGTATATTGAAAATGAATGAATGAAAACCTTGCCTTTCTAAATTTTTATAACGACATTAACTGCAATACATAGAATCCTTAACTTTTCTAATACAAAAGATGATTATGTAGCTGTGTTATGTAGCAATGACTACTTAAATGATTTTAAGAGAAATGAAAAGAAGAATATAATATACGTAATTAATCGTTTCTTTTTTCATTATAAAAATTGTCTTCCTATAAAAAAATATTTTATTTAAGTATTCGGTATTCAGCCGAATAATATGTCGATATTCGGTATTCGGCCGAATATAATAAAAGTAGCCGAATATCGAATAGTAACCGAATATTCGTTGCAAGCCTAATGTTTACTATTAATTAGAATTAATAGTAATAAGGAAATTATAGCTCCAAGATTACTCAAAAAACCTGGGAGCTACAAAATTTTAAAGTTCTAATCTAATAACTAGGCACTATAACTAGGAGCTATAGGTAATGTCCCTTTTTTTGGTTTCCCGTACGACCATATCTCTCGAAGTTACGTTCCGTAGAAAATTTCCTTGGTTTTTTTTATCCCCTAATTTTTTCCAGTAGTGTAGTTGGGAACGTAGGTTAGGCAAATAATGAGGTTAAGGAAAAGGAGTTTGGCAACTTACCAATTAGATAGCAGATGCTGGCCGGTAGAAAAGCGACGCCCTGCTGCCAACGACGAGCTTCCATAGTGTCAGCCATCCAAATCGGAAGGCTTGGCTCCAGCATCGCGATGCCCACGTTCGCGAAGGTTATCGCTCCTGTAAGATAGATACATCAGTTAAAAAACTCCAAAATATCGATTTCACTATGAGAATCATCCTCTTTTATTTTGCAGATGCGAAATCATCAAATAACTCTTTGCGCTCTTTGCTGACCGCTCTTTGCGGAGCGGGGGGAAGTGTCAGACTTGTACTGACTAAAACCCACCCATGTTCCTTCTGTTGCCCTTTATGTTCAGGGGCCGCGGTATCTCTTTCGAACAACCCGCAACCCCAAAGAATGATCCTCTTGTGAACAAAAAACACACTAAAAGACTGAAAATAAATTTAACTCCGGAAGTTGCAGACTTTTTTTGATTCATAGATGTTTTTGCCGCCGACTTCGATAATAAATTCTTATCGAGTACTCATTTTTCTTTTTTTTATTGGAACGAAATTCCTTATCGCGCGTTGTGAAAGGGGGCTAGACGGAAAAAAATCTCACGAAAAGTTGTAACGACACTTTATGCTATAGTAAGCTATTGTAAGCTGTGCGGCGTGCGCATGAGTAATCGAAAGGAACTTGGTTCCATCCGGGTGTCCCTTGACACCTCTCAAGTTTTTTTATTATTAAAAGTGGTTGTAAAAACCTATTCGCAAAATAAATATCATTTATCAGATGATCATCAATAACTTGGTTGAAACATTGCACAAACCTGCAGCGATGAGGATGTACGGGTCGCAGACGAGAGCCTTCAGAGATGGTGGCTCCGACTCCTGGCGAACTACTCCGGGTTGCAGGATCATCAACTGTAGCACTGGAAATAGACACAAGAAAGATTAATTCAAATACGCCATTTTAGTTAATTATAATTTAATTTCTTTTAGAGACCAGAGGGCTGGCCTGTTTTTTGCGCAAAAAATAAGCATTGCCATCCAACTTTCCAGTTTTTCCTTTGGTAACGAACTCTAAAAAGTATAAATACGTAAACTAGATTCTCTATTCCGTAACACAGTACGAGTAACAAAATTCTCGCTCATTTTAAACAATAACGACAACAATTCATTTCCTACTCTTGCAAAGAGGTGGGCGGCCATTTTGCGCAATGTCAGTAATGTGATATGAATTAGTTGTTAAACGAGTAATTGAGCACTCGTGGCAGATCGAGTGATTTAATAGGTTCAAATCTCTAAATAGAACCATCATCTTCTGCCTAGTGTTTCCCTAACTACATATATTGGGTTGGATGCAGCTGAATACCAGTATTTACCATCTCAGGTCCAGTTGAAACTCAGCGTCGGACACTAGTTGCCCGGTAATTTGCTAAACTGGGCCTATTTTGCGCAGCCGTGAGAGACACACAATTTATTTTGTTTTTGTTTAGTTTTAACTTTTAAATTATTCATTTTCACACATATTTTTTGTATTTTTACATATTCCTTATTAAAATATAGATACATACACAAAAAACATAAAAAAAATAGTATCCTTTAATTTTATGTTTTCTTTATTTATCTGATGTTGGCTTTCTTTCTTTCTTTATTTTACATGGAGCGACTAATTGACCTCCACAACCCAGTTAGTACTGGGTAAGACAATATTCTTGCTAAGACTGGTTGTCAGACATTCGGGACTTGTAAAGACTGTCAAAGATCTACAAATAACAACGGGGACCAAAAGCTTAACGTGTTTACCGAGGCAAGGAGGAAACTCGGTATGTAACAGGTGGCCACCCATCCACAGACCAACCTAGGTAAGCGTGGCTTAACCTAAAGATTGACCTAAGAGGCTACTATTATTTACTACTTTTTGATTTGGCAGTCTGACAGTGACATAACTTAGCTATCACTGCGACAAAGGACAATTTCCAAAATGGCGCTGTGCAATACACAAAAATAAATAGTAAACTCATTTTTTTTTAATAAATTGATTATGCAGCTAGTCTGCTATAAAAATAAGATCATAAAGTAGTTTACTAATGATAGAGAATACATTAATACATCATTGTGCGACGCTCTTGGATCCAGGGCCAACAATGTATGGGCGCAGAGCAATGTCCTTACTTTTTTAAAAAAAAAAACATTGCCGTACACTTTGAATTTCTCCTGTATCGTGGGTGCGTTTACAAACATTGAAAATCACATACACAAACAGCCAGACCCGGAACAACCTGTTGGTTATACAAATATAATGTTCCGTGCGGGGATCGAACTCGCAACACACAGCGCAGCAGTCGATCGCTCAGCCCCTGCGCCAACGGTGTCGTCGAAACGCCTCGTAAGAGATAGAGAGAGAGGTCGTGAATAACTTACATCCATCTCCAAGTGCCAAAGCTGAGAGCATCAGGAACGGCGCAGTCTTCCCGACGAACTCATACATGAGACCGCCAAATGGTGGACCGATCAGCACCCCCAGAGCCAGACCTCCGAGGGCTATGCCCATGGCGTTTCCACGTTCCTGGAGAAAGACACAACATTATTGAACTGCTTCTTCTTCATTATTTGCTTATAGTTAACTAGCTTTTGCCCGCGGCTTCGCTCGCGTTAAATTCGGGGTAACACAGTTCCCCTTTCCTGATTTGCAGGTACCTGCTACTTGCAGTTTTTGCCCTTGCGCCTTATTGATTTGTAATAGCAACGCTAAGTTTTCCCTTTTCTTCCCTCTTTCTCCCTCACATCCCACTTTTTTTTTTAAAAAATAGCCTTTGTCCGTCTCCTGGTTCCCAACTATCTCTGTACCAAAATTCATCAAAATCGGTTTAGCCATTAAAGCGTGAAGAGGTAACAACGTAACAAACAAACTCACTTTCGCGTTTTGTAATATTAGTTAGGATTCAATTGTGCATGCTGTGGTCTCCTGTAGGTGAAGGAGAGCACCTACGTGATACTATTGTCGTCCATAATTTAAGTAACATGATCTGTGTACATCTTTTGTTGGAAATCCTAATAAATAAATAAATGTGTACCCAGTTTAACACTGTGACTTTTTAACTGCACGTGTAAGAGGGCACACCCGTTAGACTGGAGAATTTATTTATTTACGCTTGGGTATTTTTTTATTCGTGTTCATCATTGGTGTTTGCTAGCTGATATGTGACAATGAATGAATAATTTCTGAAATATACGCTTGCGTATTTTTAAAACATTGCCCCACACTAGGAATTTCTCCTGTATCGTGGGTGTGTTTACAAACATTTAAACTCACATACACAAACAGCCATACCCGGAACAACTACCTGTAGATCATACAAATATTTGTTCAGTGCGGGAATCGAACCCGCGACACGCAGCGCAGCAGTCGATCGCTCAGCAAGAAAACACAAGGGGTAGTTTAAAAGGCATTCAATGGTAAGGTCCTTTTTTGTTTTGGGGTGGGAAATCATCAAATAACTTCCCCCACTCTGGGCGGAGCGGGGGGGAATGTCAGACTTGTACTGACTAAAACCCACCCATGTTCCTTCCATTGCCCTTTACGTTCCGGGGCCGCGGTATCTCTTTCGAACAACCCCGGTAAGCGGAGGCCCTGGCAGGCCTCTCTGATGGTAAGGTCCTTACCTTGTCATCAGGGTACCGTTCTGCCAACATGCCCATACCAGACACGGATGAGCAGGAAGATCCAATGCCTTGCAGTGCCCTCGCGATGAACAGCACAGAGTAGGAGCGACCGAAGGCGAAAACTGAAGAGAAATAATTATAATTAAAGAGTGTAGCTTGATATTATAAAGATATTTTAGTTCCCTTCAAAATAGTTGAGCTAAATAGGGATGATAAATGCGTCATGTTCGTGAACGGGCGCTGTCAGTAGTGACTGGTCATCTCTTAGTTGCCACGGTTTGTTTTAATTCATCTATTAAACTCTTGTTTTTGCTTTTACTCTGGACGCTCTTAATGTGCTCTTTTTTTACATTTTTCCCACAAATTGATTAGCGAATTATTTGCAATTTTTTGAGCCAAAGTTTTTAGGATTGATCCGGTTATTTTCTTACAGATATACTTACTTAGGGTTGACAGAAACATCAGAATGAAACCGGTAAACATTGGGACGCTGTAGCCAATTCTGAAAAAAAAATAGAAATTTAAAATTGTATATTTGTTGCAGAAGAGCATTGGGTCCGTTCTGGTAGAACCTTGGAATATAATGCAGCCTCTTTTGCGGGTGGGAAACCGTCATATAACTTCCCCCTGGGCGGAGTGACAGACTTGTCCTACATAACTAAAACTTTTTTTTTTCGAAATGGCATCTCGCAGTGCAACCTAAGAGGTTGTCATCTTCTTAACCGCTTAACGGGGCGATTCCTGTGGATGCCTTGAAATTAAGGGCTTCAGCTAGGGCAAAAACTTACAAACTAAGCGACAACACGTCAAGGGCACCCCCTGTGGGGTACGAGCCTGTTTAGAGCGTCGCTGAGGAAGGACAGCAAAGGGACAGGCTAAATCTGAGTGAAGACTAAAACTCATTCATGTTCCTTCTCATATTCTCTTTATTTTCGGACGCAGCCTTATCAAGGAATATCGTTTCGGTTTTAAATACCTGTGCGACAGACTCTTTTTGGAGATGAAGAGTGGTGATAGTTTAAATTGGGGCCTGTAAAACCTGGCGCCTACAAAGAACAACTGCAGAAAGCGGGTCAGACAATAGGCTAGTTTCCAAAAAAAAAAGTCCGTCTTTTAGTTACGTGTGACGTCACGCGTTGCTGCATTTTTTCGCAACGAATGACGTCACACGTAACTTTAGTGGGCTATATTATCTTTGTCATTTTTGGTCTAATTTACAAATAAAAAAATACGAGTCCCTTATTTTTTAATAATCTAAAAGACGGACTAAACAGAATGTAATTACTTTGACCCTGGAAACTACCCTATTCAAAACACTGACTGACTGCACTCACCATCTTTACTGTTTATTCCTCCTGACCGTTTTCGGCCACGATCACCAATCTTAGCGAAGATTAGCCATCGGCGCTTGAGATATTATAGTGCAGGCGTGTGTCCGGAGGCACAGGTGCACTCTCTGTTCCCTCACTCTCAAAGTCCGATGGGACGGCAGTCCGACACCACCGGAGAGAGATCACCTTACTAATATTATAAAAACCGGCCAAGAGCGTGACGGGCCACGCTCAGTGTAGGGTTCCGTAGTTTCCCGTCCGTCACAATAAGTGTTCTTTACCACGGTAGGTCATGAAAGCACGGAAAATCTTAACATCGACTTTTAAAAAAATGACGTCATTACGCAACGCCATCTATCGAACCATTTATGAACTGGTTTTTACCTTAACATTTTGATGGTGTTAAAAAAATGAATTTTAGTTTTGTTCTAAATTGCCTTAGCATGTTCTTGATAGCAGTTTTATGTAGTTATAAGATACCGCCAATGCCAAGGAGAGACCAACCGAACAATTCGGTAATACCCGATCCAATGTAATAAGTACCTACAGTGCCATCTCTCGGGGAATTGGGTTACAAATACGTGCAAGGAGGTAATTTTGGATTGCGAGAACCGATTTCAATAATTCTTTTTTTGTTTGAAAAAAAAATACGTTCAGGATAATAAAATATGTAAACGAAGTTAAAAAAATGCTTGCATATACGATTATACTACAAACTTGGTCCAGAAATTATTTTGTACAACTTTTTGTCTTTTTTGTACAAAAACTGTTGTGTCAATCAAGTTCAAAATAATTTTCCTAGAAAGTCCTTATAAAGTTCTACTTTTAAGATTTTTTTCATATTTTCTTAACTTATGGTTCAAAAGTTAGAGGGGGGGGACACACATTGTTTTTTACTTTTGGAGCGATTATTTCCGAAATTATTGACATTATCAAAAAATGATTTTAGTAAACCCCTATTCATTTTTAAATACCTTTCCAACAATATATCACACGTTAGGGTTGAAATAAAAAAAAAACACTTCCCACTTTACATATAGGGTGGCTACCCTAATAAAACATTTTTTTTCCAATTTTTATTTTACCACTTTGTCGGCGTGATTGATATACATATTGGTACCAAATTTCAGCTTTCTAGTGCTAACGGTCACAGAGATTAAGCGAGGACGGACGGACGGACGGACAGACAGACATGGCGAAACTATAAGGGTTCCTAGTTGACTACGGAACCCTAAAAAGAAAGTGAGTTTGTTACGTTTTCACGCCTAAATGGCCAAACCGATTTTGATGAATTTTGGTACAGAGATAGTTGGGACCCTGGAGACGGACACGGGCTAAAAAAGTGAGAAAAGGGGGAGAAAGAGGGTAGAAAAGGGGAGAGAAAGATATTTTTTTTCGATCATCACGCGGGTTAATATTAGCGTTGGCCAAAAGAAACTATGCTACGCGGACGAAGTCGCGGGCGGAAGCTAGTAGGCTAATAATTATGTCACAGAAGCAGTTAATATTTTGAATTGTCACTTCGTGACCATTATACGAATGTTCACGTGATTAATATTATTAACTTATAATGATTCCGCTAAAGCTGCCAATTTAGACTCCAAAGCGCGGGACCAACGTCTTAACATGCTTTCCGAGAAACGGGAGCATCTTACCGCCAACTTCCAAATTCCGGGCAGCTACTGGTGAAATTCCTAATTGAAAAAAACCCTAAAACACTTATTCCCCTACCCAGGAATTGTAACCAGGCCCTGTAGCCAAACAGCAGACGACAGCAGACGACAATCGTTATCGCTCAGCAGTCACTAATACATTTTCAACTTTATACGCGCGTATAATAAAGTTGAAAATCTATTGACGTTTACATATCGTTTTCGTTTGTTTCGTTCGTTATCGCTCAGCAGTCTTTAATAGATTTTCAACTTTATCTGTCTGCTGTTTGGCTATAGGGACAGGTCTCCGTGCTCAGCTGTCACGACCGATGGAGCAGCGGCCGCGACCTCTACTCCTATACTTACTTGTGTGTGAGAGGTCCCACGAAGGGATTGGCAAGAAGCTGGACCAAAGCCTTGCTAGCGAACATAACGCCGACAGCAACGGTCTCATGAATCAGCTCCTGGTGCCTTTCTTCTCTTTGCACAGTCAGATTTACTGCAATCAAGGATATTTAGGCTCTTAGAGGTAGAGATGTAAAAAGAAAATTTAAAAAAAAGCGGACATGTGTGAATCAGATTCGCCGCACCGCGGTGTTGCGTACAAAATCCTCACTAATATTTTAAAAGCAAAAGTGAGCTTGTTTGTTTGTTTGTTACGTCTTCACTCCTAAATGGCTAAAGCGATTTTGATGAATTTTGGTACAGAGATAGTTAAGACCCTGGAGACGGACATAGACTTCTGTCTTTTGTCTCTTTCTAACCCTCCACTTCCCTAAAATAGGGGGTGGAAGTTTGTATTGAGCATTCCGCAATTTTCAAGGTAGAAAGTAATTGGTATGCAGACTATTTGACATTAACAAAAACATCGTGCATCATTTTTTTTTTGTAAATCTGCCCTCAACCCCTTAAAAGAGGGGATGAAATTTTACGTGAGACTTCTCGCAGTTTTCAAGGTAGGAAGCTAAATCAGTACACACACTCTTTGTTACCAACGAAAACCACCTGCAAATCAGGAAAGGGGAACTGTGTTACCCCGAATAAAAAAAACTAGTAATACTATAAAGAGTAAGCCATTAATACTCACGAGTCTGCGTCTCATTCTGTACAAGTCCGGTGTTGTTGACCTGCATGCAAGGACAGTAAGGTGTTGGTGAGGGCGGTGGCAGCGTGATGTCCTCGAGGGACATCGACAGCGGGGCGTCCGGGTGGCGGATGTCGTACAGGAACTCCGGGATAATTGGTACTGCAAGAGAACACGTGATTGAAGGCACTGGTCTACTGAAACTTAAAACTTGGCCTAGTAGAATTGAATATATTATATTATTATGCAGATTAAAAACGCGCCCTGACATACGTGGGGTGAAAGACTCCAAAAAGAAACTGAAGGTTTTTTTTGCGGATGGAAAATCATCAAATAACTTCCACCGCTCTGGGCGGAGCAGCGGTGTCAGACTTGTACTGACTAAAACCCACCCATGTTCCTTTGATTGCCCTTTACGTTCCGGGGCCGCGGTATCTCTTTCGAACAACCCGGAACCCCGGCAGGCAGTGGCCCTGGCAGGCCCCTCTGCTTTGCTGACGTCTCTTTGAAGCGCGCGTGGATCACTAACGCGCCGTTGACACGGCCTGTCGTCAATAGACGGACGGACGGTGAGCTACCCATTGCTCACCGTCTACAGGCCCGCATCTACGGTGGCCGGAAGTCGTCTCGCGGCGCCCGACGCCAACTTCAACTCTGAAGGCTTGAACTGTGTTTTATAATTTATTTAAAAAAAAAACGATGCCCCACACTAGATTTCTCCAGTATCGTGGGTGCGTTACAAACATTTAAACTCTCATACACAAACAGCCAGACCAGAAACAACTATCTGTAGGTCATACAAATATTTGTTCCGTGCGGGGTTCGAATCCACGACACGCAGCACAGCAGTGGATCGCTCAGCCACTGCGCCAATCGTGTCGTCTTGTGTCGTTTTGTTTTTTTATCAAATGAACATTGAAGAAAACACACGATTTCTTAGAGCTCTCAAGGTTTATTAAAAAGAACAATGTCCAGAATAGCCCTGTGCAATAAAGAGTATCAGAATATACGATAATTAATTGTCTTTTTTATTTAAGTTGCAAAAACTTCTGTAACACGGACTAGCTGTATGCTAAAATGTACATTTTATAGTATTTTCGACTAATAACATCCGCAAGCCGCCATCTACGCCTAATGTTGAGAATACAGGTACCATGATATATATTATAATAATATGAATAGTTCATATGCATTTTAATGTTGCAATTACATCCGCTTAGGGGTAAAAAAATGCATAGGTAGGTTTCTAATTGTCTAGGTAGGTATTCAAAATAGCTTAATCCATACTCATATTATAAAAGCGAAAGTGAGTTTCTTTGTTTCTTCACGCTTTAATGGCTAAACCGATTTTGATGAATTTTGGTACAAAGATAGTTGGGAACCAGGAGACGGATAGGTTAATTTTTATTAAAAAAAAAGTGGGATATGAGAGAGAACGAGGGAAGAAAAGGGAAACCTTAGCGTTGCTATTTCAAATCAATAAGGCGCAAGGGCAAAAACTGCAGGTAGCAGGTTCTGTGTTATACCGAATTTAACGCGAGCGAAGCCGCGGGCAAAAGCTAGTAGTTTATATGCATTTTAATGTTGTAATTACATCCGCTTAGTAGTTAGAAAAAATATGCATATGTAGGTTTTAAAGTAGTAAGTACTAATTGCCTAGGTAGGTATTCAAAATAGCTTAATATATCATTTTTAGTTTCTTATATATTTCACGGTGCTAAAAAAAATATATCTAATAATCGTTGTTATGGTTCGATTATAACCTCAAAATCTAATATATTTTTTTAAATACATTCAGTCAAAAAACTATCGGGAATGGATGATTTGTTTATGGTTCCAAATTATTTTTTTCTGTAGTTGTTAGATTGGCACAACTGTTTTCCATTTTGGCGCGGAGTTTGAGTTGCATCTGTTATTTATATTAAATACAGTGCTGGTTTTAGTAATATCATATATAGTGTGTATTGCGAATTTCATAATGGACAAAAATATCGAACAAAGAGTTTGTCTTAAATTTTGCATCGCCCATGGAATTTCGTGTTCGGAGTCACTGAAAATGTTACAGAAGGCTTACGGTGAATCGACTTTATCAAAAACTCGTGCTTATGAGTGGTTCAAAGCGTTCAAAAGTGGTCGAGATGTGATGGAAGATTTGCCTCGCTCTGGTAGGCCGTCAACGTCTGCAACTGAAGTTAACATCGCAAAAGTGAAGAAAATAGTGACTGAAAATCCCCATTCAACTCTGAGAGAGATAGCCGCCGAACTTTCTGTATCTCACGAGTCGATCCGTACCATTGTAACTAATCATTTGGGTATGAAACATGTTGCTGCTCGGCTAGTCCCAAAAGATCTGAATTTTCTCCAAAAACTCAATCGCATGAAAGTCGCTGAGGACATGCTAGAACGAGTCAGTTCGGACCCAACATTCATGAAACGCATTGTTACTGGTGACGAGACGTGGGTTTACGAGTTTGACATGCAAACTAGTCAACAAGCTTCGGAGTGGCGCCTTCCAACTGAACCGAAACCGAAAAAACCACGCCAAAGTCGATCAAAAGTCAAAGTCATGTTGACTGTTTTCTTTGACTATCGCGGTGTTGTGCACTCTGAATTCTTACCGGAAGGTCTAACGGTAAATAAAGAATATTATTTGAGCGTTATGCGGCGTTTAAGAGAGCAAATTCGACGAAAAAGGCCAGATTTGTGGAAAGAAAATTCTTGGATTTTGCACCACGACAATGCGCCTTCGCACAAGGCTATCATTGTGAACGAATTTTTGACCAAACACTCAACAAATACCATCCAGCAACCACAATATTCACCAGATATGGCTCCTGCTGACTTTTTTCTTTTTCCTAAACTCAAATTACCACACCCGTTTTCAATCGATAGAAGACATAAAGGAGAATTCGCGGCGAGAACTGAACTCAATTCCGGAAGCAGCGTTTAAAAAATGTTTTGATGAATGGATTATTCGTTGGCGCAAGTGTATCGTTTCTAAAGGAGCATACTTTGAAGGTGATAAAATAAATTTGGATGAATAACAGACATTTTGTGTATTATTGATCTTTTCCCGGTACTTTCTTGACAGAGTAGTATATCTATTCTGCAGCTAGTCCGCTATAAAAATAAGATCATAAAGGAGTTTACTAACGATGATTACTAATCATTTTCCGATGCTTTTGGCTCCAAGCCAACAATGTATGAACGCAGAGCAATATCCTTTCAATCGTTTTACCAAAACAATGAAAATTCATAGATTTCTAGTCAACAGCGTATGAATTCATTACGAAATACCATCCGATCGACATTCCGAATTTGAAAAGCCCTTGGCTGTGTCAAGGGTCCCTGAAACGACAGTTAATTTCGAATATGACGCGGTCGGCTTTCAACGGAAACTGCCGAACTTTGCCGAAGTACTCGTCGGGTTAATAGGTCGGAGTGAAGTACTAGGAACACAGAATTAATGAGTCTTTAATGATAGGTGTTGGATTGAGATGTTTTGGGATTAAAGGCGCGGTTAACTTTAAAATTCAAGAGGCTGCAGAAAATTCTTCCTTTTCTATTTTTAGCTAAAACGATAACCCAGTGAAATGATTATACTTACTAATATTATAAAAACGAAAGTGATTTTGTTTGTTTGTTACGTCTTCACGCCTAAATGGATAAACTGATTTTGATGAATTTTGGTACAGAGATAGTTGGGACTCTGTAGACGGACATAAGCTATTTTTTAAGTGAGAAAAGTATTTCTTTTTTTTAATGAGGGAGATAGAAGGAAGAAAAGGGAAATCTTAGCTTTGCTATTACAATAAATAAGGCGCAAGGGCAAAAACTACAGGTAGCAGGTACCTGCAAATCAGGAAAGGGGAACTGTGTTACCCCGAATTTAACGTGAGCGAAGCCGCGGGCAAAAGCTAGTAACTTACAAAAGTATCGTGGTTGCCCATTCTAAAGCGTGGCTCTATGGAAAAGAATCGGGAAGAAACTCCATGGACAGCACTCTTTTTACCCATAATATTTATACAAATTCATTGTTATAATATATCATCCATGTCGAGATTATACATAGGTATATGTGAGAACGATATAGCACAATAAGACCGTCCAGAGTGAAAGTAGAAAGCAAATCGACTGCTCATAAAGAACGAAACACAAAATAAAAAAGTTAATGGCCAGTATAAAACCTCTTTAGACCAAACCTCAACAGCAAAATTCATAATATCTCGCTACGCCGGGCTATATAATAAAGTCGAGCTACCCAAAAGGCAATTCACAACTATTTAACACAGTTAAATGTTACCCGGGAGCAAAAGGGTGAAAACTCGACGAAATATGATTTGAAACGCGACTACGAGAACCTTGTCTTGACTAGTGAGGGGACGCTGTCGATATTTAGTTGTCGATAGAAATAAGAGAGAAAGATTATTCTAGTCTAAGATCGGAAGTAGATTTTTTAAATCAGACCGACAAAGCTTCACAAAAGTGGATTAAAATAAATAGTTGGATCACCTAGAATCAAATAAATTTTGTTTGACATCTGTATGAGATGTTATTTAAGATTAAAATATGTTATTTAGGACCTGTATTATATAATTATATTACATCGTCTCAAACTTTTTCGTCTGTGTGTTGCATGTCGCGTGACGGCCGCGGAGTAGGGAGGGACGTCTAAATGTCTATAAGGTGAAAAAAGGTTTCACTTTTATCGTAGTTTCATAAAACCACACAATCCTTTTTTACAGCATATGCACATTAACCGATACTTGACATCCACATAGATAAAGAGATCAACATTATAAAGAGAGCCTCTTTCTAGGTTTCTTACCCCGTTTCTGCGTGACTATTTTTTTCTTCGTTTTGATTATTTTATCAGGTGTTTAAATATCAAAACCCAGAAATATATTATACATTACCAAAAATTTTATCGACAATCTCTTAACGCAGTCCCAACCCTAGTAGCCGGCTCTTTTGATGAGGCGGCTAAGTGAATTTCACTTTGATCTCTGCGACGGGGAAATTGCCCCAGCTTCCGTTCTAACCGACTTTAGTTCCGGAGAGTTGTGTTTTTTTATGTCAGACTCATTTCTTTACCACGATTTTATTGTTTTATGATGAATCAATTTAAGTTGTAAAAAAGTTATGAACAGATCAAGTAGGTATACCAAAAAAAATTATGAAAAGTCATGAAAAAGCGATTTGAAGTCCTCCATTTCCCTAATCAAAAACAGAGTGAAAGAGCATTACCTGTCCTCTCAATCGTACTTTAGGTATGTATTTATTTATGGATATATATTTAAGCATTATGTATTTATACAAGTATTTATTAATATTTACTTGCATTTGTAAGTTATAATAGGTTAAGGCACACACACATATTTTTCTCGTGCTCTCTTTCACACTATCGTCTACATTTCGTTCTCATATCTCCTTTCGCAGGTCTGCTGGCAGAAATATCTTAAGAAATAAGCAGTACCTTTGTACTCAAATTTTATATATTTTTTATCCTGCCTAGTCTATTGTGTGTACATAATTTGTTGAATAAATTAGTGAAATAAGCACATTTACTTCCAAAATCATCACCTGCCTAGCTTTTTCCCATGTTGGAGTTGCCTAGCAGTCCAACCAGATCCTACTAAATACTGATATATCACTTGGAGCGACTGCCTATCTGACCTCCACAATCCATTCAGTACTATATATAAATAATACGATACCCATTGGTAAGACTAAGTATATAGAATAAGCATCTATAAAACCTCACACAATAGGCTAGTTTAAAAAAAAAACATAAAAGTCCGTCTTTTAGATTATTCAAAATAAAAGGGACATGACTTTTTTTATTTGTAGAAAACGTCACGCGTTGCTGCAATTTTTCGCAACAAGTGACGTCACACGTAACTTTAATGGGCAATATCTTTGTCATTTTTGGTCTAATTTACAAATAAAAAAATACGTGTCTCTTATTTTTGAATAATCTAGAAAACAGACTAAATAGAATGTAATAACTTTGACCCTGGAAACTACCCTATTCAAAAGAAAAACAGACAAGAGCGAGTCAGACTCGCGCACCGTAGGTTCCGTACAAATTTGCGACATAAACAAGAGCTAGGGAGATAATAAAAAAGATTACAGTAATTCTGACAGACAAGCGAAGTAAAAATAAACTGTGGCAGTCTGTAGAAAACACCACACTTTTTCTACGTTATTCCAATTCAAAATAGGAACTGTTTTAAACGGCTTCCTATCCAGCCAGACACAATTCAAGATGGTGGCAAATTCAAGATGGCGGACTACAATCAGAAGAGTGGTTTCCTCATCTGCAATTCATTAGATCGGGTAATAGCACATCTTTCCTCGTAAAAGAATCCTTGGGATACACTTAACGTGTTCGCTAGGAGAATAAAAGATTATTAGAATGGTTGGCTAGAAAACTTAGGTGTTAAGGAATAATAAAAAATATTTTGCCAAAAAACATGACCAAATGACCTCTGAGTTTGTTTTGACTGTTTCTTCTGAGAATAGTCGGGTACGAAACACCGATCACACCTAGTTTTAAATAAAAACGACGTCTAAAAGTGTTTGTAAAATCCTACTTTTAAAATAAACATCATTCATCATAGAATAGTAACTTATCATAGTTAGTAATATTGTAAAGAAGAAAGTACCGAATAATTTCCGAAAGTAGGTTGACCAAGGTTTTTGTCTGAACCTTAAAAGAGACTATGACCTCTGAATTTGTTTCGGCTGTTTCTGCTCAGAGTAGTCGGGTACGAAACATCGGCCTCATATAGTTTAAAATCACGTGTAAAATTGTTTGTAAAAAACCTACTTGTAAAATAAAGATCATTAATCTGTGCTAAACCGATTTTAACCGTTTCTTTACCATTAGAAATCTAAATTATCAGAAAGTAACATAGGTTTTATATAATCACGCCACGATACGAGGATCTAAGCAGCGTGCAGCGGTTAAAATCACAGGGCACTGCTAGTTTTAGATAAAAAAAGATATGTTCAGCTGGTCCACAAAATACTATACTTATATATTTACGATGGCCGGGGCAACTAATGGCTTCCTGAATTTATCTAGAATCCATAAGAAGGGTACCGTAGGAAGTAATAATATTATCGTTTAGAAATATTAAAAACACGGTATTTCGTATTCTTGTAAGCAAACCCTGTCATTTGATCCCTATATCTTGGGTATGCATAAAAAATAACTAGTCCGCCATCTTTGGATGTCCGCCATGTTGGATTTAGAATGACGTCACGTAACTAAGTAATATTATCTATACTAAACATAAATGCAAAATTTCAGCTATGATCCCGGGGAGTTTTATAATCTTTAATTTCTAAGATTATTAACGGATTTCAAAATAAGGAGGTCGTTCTCAATGAGATTTCTCCCTATTATAAGGAACTCGGGACTAAATAATAGCAACCGCTCGGGTCGATCTTAGGGCTAAGCAGCGCTTGCCTAGGTTGGTCTGTGGATGGGTGACCACCTATTACTTATAAAGTTTCCTCCGTGCCTCGAAAAGTACTTTAAGCTATTGGTACAGCTGCCATTTGTAAATCTTTGACAGTCCTGACTGGTAATCAGTGGCTTGAAAGTGTGACAACCAATCTTACCAAGGAGTTTCGCATCACCCAGTTTTTATTGGGTTGTGGAGGTCAGATAGGCAGTCACTCTATGTAAAATACTGGTAAGCTGAATTCCGTAAGACTTTTAGTCTTATGACCCGGAATATTTAAAAGAAAACACTGGGAATTTCTCCTGTATCATGAGATATATATTTAAACTCACACACACAAACAGCCTGACCCGGAACAACTAACTGTAGGCCACACAAACATTTGTTTCATGCGGAGATCGAACCCGCGACACGCAGCGCAGCAGTCAATCGCTCAGCCTATGCGCCAACAGTGTCGTATCGTTATGAAAAGGCTAGGCTGATGATGACTAAGTTAAACTTCTTTTTTGCGAATGGAAAATCATCAAATAACTTCCCCCCGCTTTGGGCATAGCGTGGAGAAGTGTCAAACTTGTACTGACTAAAACCCACCCATGTTCCGTCTATTGCCCTTTATGTTCCCGAGCCGCGGTATCTCTTTCGAACAACCCGCAAGCCCGGCAGGCGGTGGCCTTGGCAGGCCTTTCTGTTTTGCTGACATCTCTTTGAGACACGCGTGCAACACTATATAAGCGCCGTTGACACGGCCTGTCGACAATAGACGGACGGACGGTGAGCTACCCATTGCTCACCGTCCGCAGGCCCGCATCTACGGTGGCCGGGAGTCGTCTCGCGGCGCCCGACGCCCGGGGCGTTTCCCGCGGCGGCTGGGTTGGTTTGTGGTTTAAGTTAAACTCACCGACTGTTGTGAGCAGCATGTTATCCAGTAATAATGCGATAGCGACGATGACCAGAACCAGTTTCCTGGACTCCCTCAGGGCTGCTATCTTGGCCCTGCACCGGCTGGTGAAACCGTCTGATGCGACGCCCATCTTGATGGCTTAGGAGGTTTCTGTAAGAAGAAATAGTTATGCTAGTTTATTGAAATATTATCAGGCAGGCAGTTGAGTCTAAACAAATATTTAAAAAAAAATACAAAATTTATTTAATCATTTATTTTTTAATCATATTAATAGAGTTATTACAATCGATTTTTGCTTATAACTTTACTAGCTTTTGCCCGCGGCTTCGCTCGCGTTAAATTCGGTAGCGCCTTATTGATTTGTAATAGCAACGCTAAGTTTTCCCTTTTCTTCCCTCTTTCTCCCTCACATCCCACTTTAAAAAAATATATATCCTATGTCCGTCTCCTGGTTCCCAATTATCTCTGTACCAAAATTCTTCAAAATCGGTTTAGCCATTAAAGCGTGAAGAGGTAACAAACAAACAAACTCACTTTCGCTTTTATAATATTAGTAAGGATTGCAATCCTACTTCTTACTAATATTATAATCCTACTTATAATATAAATGCGAATATTTGTGAGCATGGACAGACGGATGGATGTATGGATGTTTGTTACTCTTTCACGTCAAAACGGCTGAACAGATCTTGATGAAATTTGGCACAAAGGTACATTATAGTCTGCAATAACACATAGGATACTTTTTTCCGATATCAGGCGGGCCAAGAAACAGGCGCCAGCTAGTAAGATCATAAAGGAGTTTACTAATGATAGAGAATAAAATACATCATTGTACGATGCTCTTGGCTCCAGGACCAACAATGTATGGGCACAGAGCAATGTCCTTTGCATAAAATAATTCAATTAATGGCATAATCAAAGTAAAAAATCAACAAAAAAAAAAAATAAAAATTGCGTCGGAATAAATAATAATCAATATGTTTAAATATTTTTATAATTAAGAAATATTTAAAAAAGTAAAGTTATATGTAAATAAATCAATAAACGAATAAAAATAATCAAAACAGATTAATTTGTTAATACGGAAGGACTCCTAAATAACCCCTTTTAAAGAAATATCTATCAAAATAACAGACATAAAATGGCCACAATGAGGTTAGTGATCTATTCAAGATGGCGGGCGGAAGTAAGCCGATGGCGGTAAAAAGGTCTTAAAATATTTGTTACTTAGTTTTCCAAAATTCTCCAACAAATTTACATAAAATAATCCAATTGAAGACAAAATAAAAATAAATATTTAAAACATAGCGTCAAAATAATTAATAATTAAAACAGATTAATTCGTAAATACAAAAACACTCTTACAAATCCCCATTTAATGAAATATTTCACCAATTAACAATAACGAAATAGCCACAATGAGGTTAGTGACGTATTCAAGATGGCGGGCGGAAGTAAGTCGACGGCGGTAACGAGCCGTTTCCACCAATACGGCGCCGTTTCCGGCCCGTCTACGCTTTTGTCTGAATAATTAATTTTGATTTTGTTGACGTTAACTCATTTATGAGTGACTAGCTTTTGCCCGCGGCTTCGCTCGCGTTAACTTCGGTAGCGCCTTATTGATTTGTAATAGCAACGCTAAGTTTTCCCGTTTCGTCCCTCTTTCTACCTCATATCCTACTCTTTTAAAAAAAAAATAGCCTATGTCCGTTTCCTGGTTCCCAACTATCTCTGTACCAAAATTCATCAAAATCGGTTCAGCCATTAAAGCGTGAAGAGGTAACAAACAAACAAACTCACTTTCGCTTTTATAATATTTTGAGTGATTTGCGTAATTGCTATGATAATCTCATATTGGAGAGTGTCGTGGCTAAATTGTAAAAGCGTCAGAAGTCGATTTTCAATGTTCAACGCTTGCCGAGGTTGTTCGGTGGAAGGTGACCAACCAGTAAATAACGAAATACCTATATTATGTGCTTCCAAAACACTTAAAAAAAACGTTGCTCCACACTAGGAATTTCTCCTATATCGTGGGTGCGTTGAAACTCACATACACAAACGGCCAGACCCGGAACAACTACCTGTCACCTGTGTGTGTTCCGTGCGGGGACCAGCCAGTCTTTTATAAAACTACTAGCTTTTGCCCGCGGCTTCGCTCGCGTTAAATTCGGTATAACACAGTACCTGCTACCTGCAGTTTTTCCCCTTGCGCCTTATTGATTTGTAATAGCAACGCTAAGTTTTTCCTTCTCTTCCCTCGTTCTCCCTCATATCCACTTTTTTTTTTTAAATTACTTTATGTTCGTCTCCTGGTTCGGCTATTACGGTACGGTTTAGCCATTAGAGCGTGAAGAGGTAACAAACAAACAAACTCACTTTCGCTTTTATAATATTATTAAGGATTTTGGGGTCGACTTTCAGTCTTACGTGCGACTGCCTATCTGAGCTCCACAACTCAGCTAGTACTGGGTAATGCGATACGTAAGACTGGTTGTCAAACTTTCGGGACACTGACTACCTGTATCGATTGTCAAAGATCTACAAATGACAGCCGGGACCAATGGTTTAACTTGCTTTCCGGGGACGGAGGAAACTCGGTATGTAACGGGTGGTCACCCATTCACAGACCAACCTAGGCAAACGCAGCTTAACCTAAAGGTCGATCTGAGCGGCTGCTATTATTTAGGCAAGAGCTCCTCATATATTTTCTCTATGAGTTTCGCTTCATAAATATGTTCCCTATATAAACAACGGCACGGTTGGCGCAATGGTTGAGCGATCGACTGCTGCGCTGCGTGTCGCGGGTTCGATTCCCGCACGGAACAAATATTTGTATGACCTGCAGATAGTTGTTCCGGGTCTGGCTGTTTGTGTATGTAAGTTTAAATGTTTGTAAACGCACCCACGATACAGTAGAAATTCCTAGTGGAGCAACGTTTAAAATAAAAACAGTGAGAACCTTGCATTGTTTTGTTTTTTTATTGTACTTACTCGTTCTGGACCTACTTGACATTACTTTAGTTATTACATTTTGTCTCTAAGATTTATCATGTTCTATGTAATTTGCATGGTTTTTGAAATGCCGTTTTTCGATGCTAGTTTATTTGTATGTATGTAACCGTGCTGTTAGTGTTCTTATTATGAATACATAAATAAAAAAAAGAATTGTGTGGTTTTATGAAACCACGACAACTTTTATCACATTATAGACATTAAGACGTCCCTACTCCGCGGCCGACCGTCACGCGACTTGCAACGCACAGACGAAAAACTTTGAAACGATGTAATAAAAGTTTCACTTAAATATACCTACATACATGCTAGCATGCTCGAAAAACAAAACCCTCCTCATTTCGGCAGTCGAGTAAATACTAGAATGTTCCGCAAAAATGTGTCTGTCTTTCTGTTACATCAAAATGTTGCCAAAGCGAGCGTTTTAAAGCATTTTTGGAATATAAAACAACAATGCGATTACGGTAAACACAATGTTGACAACATTAAATTATGTAATACTCGCTGGTGTCTAAAATATTCACGATGAAATTGAATAAAAATGTGATGTGATGACATTGAGGTTTAAAAGAAAGAAATACTGTTTATTAGACAGGCACAGGCCAAAACAATAAAATAAAATTAATTAAAAAACCGGTCAGGTTCGAGTCAGAGGGTTCCGCACAAACTTGCGACATAACACTGTAAAATCGGCTCCTGTAACACAGGTCTTCCACCTAGCACAGGAGTCAGGGACTTCACAATAAAGTAACCACTTCTTGTGTAATAAAGATTAAACCCATACTATACTACTTAAATGGCCATTAGGCCTACCACGACGTTTTGAAAGCAGAACTAATTCCACTGAGGGAAAGAGACAGAGCTATACAGGGTGTCTAGCACCATCTCTTTCCCTCAGTGGAATAAGTTCTGCTTTAAGACGTCATGGTAGGGTAGCTGATCTTTTAACTGCGTAGACTTAGAGGTTTGATTTTGACACAGTTTTAAGAGACCACAGATTTGGTTATATACATATATGGTTTTAAGTTTAACTCGATACCTCTCATTCCGTCCTCGCCGACGAGGCCCGTCGCGACGTCCCGGTAATTGTCCCACCCGTCCCTTGCAAGAGCCAGCCCGCGCTGCTGAGCCAGTAAGTCCAAATCAGCCCTTAAATAATATCACTCAGATCCAGCTTGTCCCTTGCTGTCCCTCAGCGACGCCCTAAGCCGAGGCGCGTACCCCACAGGGGGTGCCCTTAGCGTGTAGTCGCTTAGTTTGTAAGTTTTTACCCTGGCTGGAGGTCGTAATTTTTAAGGCATCCACAGGATTCGCCCGGTTAAGCAGACGACAACTTCCTTGGTTGAACTGCAAGATGCCATTCATAAAAAAAACTCGATACCTCAATGCGTTCCCGAGATGAAGGGTGACAGATAGACCGATATGCTCTTAGAACAAAGGATCAGAAATACAATTCTTAATAAACATAGTTACTAATTCTACAAACTCAAAGCATCTATTTCAATTAGACCATCACAGGCACTTTTGAATGTCATAAAAACAATAAGATTAAGTTACAGTCCCAGTTACAAGACATAATAACTTGTGAAAGTTATGTAGTTGCCCATTCCAAAGCGTTGATCTCTATAGAGAAGAATGGGCAAGAAATTCCATGCAAACTCTTTTCAATCATAATATTTAACAAGATCATGGTTATATTACATGTCGAGATTATATAAATATGTGAGAACGATGTAGTTAAACGTATACATTAAGAGCGTCCAGAGTAAAAGTAGAAATCAATTATTTAAAAATAAATAAATTAAAATAAACCGTGGCAACTAAGAGATGACCAGTCCCAACTGACAGCTTCAGCTGATCCATGCGTCATGATCGTGAACGCCCGTTCACGAACATGACGCATAGATCAGCCACATTTTGCTCAACCATTTTTTTTAAAGGATTTAAATGACCCAACACAATAGATTAGAAGAATTGTTTTATATAATAAATGTCAATATCAAATTATCTTTATTTCAATTCTACGTAGAGATTTCGAGCTAAGCTAACGTAGCAATTATCGCTACGCCGTAGCAGCGATTGCTACGTCGTAGATACCGCGTAGCGTCCCAAAAGAGATTGCCCTTTGCTCACTGCTCGTTGAAATTACAAGAATATTGGAATATTTTCAATTGTAATCATTTATACACTTCTAGTAGTCGGTGACTTTTGTTTGTTTCATTGACTTTTTTTCCACCGACTTCCGGAAGTAAAGTTATTTTCCACTTATTTTCGTTTTTTTTTTGTGTCGGTTTTTTTTTGCAAAAATGCAATAAGCCTTTTTAGTTATGGTGTGATGATATTAGTAAATATTGGCTTTTGCCCGCGGCTTCGCTCGCGTTAAACTCGGTATAACACAGTACCTGTTACCTGCAGTTTTTGCTCTTGCGCCTTATTGATTTGTAATAGCAACGCTAAGTTTTCCGTTTTTTTCCCTCGTTCTCCCTCATATCTCACTTTTTTTTCTTAAATTAGCCTATCTCCTGGTTCCCAACTAACTCTGTACCAAAATTCATCAAAATCGGTTTAGCCATTAAAGCGTGAAGAGGTAACAAACAAACAAACAAACCCACTTTCGCTTTTATAATATTAGTAAGGAAGTAAGGATTATAAACATGAAAGTTTGTATGGATGTTTGTTACGTCTCTTTAACGCAAAAACTACTGAATGGATTTTAATTAAACTTTGCAATAATATAGCTTATACATCAGAATTACACAAGCTACAATTCATAAAGATATATTGTATATTCTATCACCGCGCGAGTGATAACGCGGGGCGCAGCTAGTCATCCATATAGACATGAAAGAAAAAATATGTATTACCTATAGACGATAACTCAAAAACTCTTGGGACATCTCTTGGGACAACTCACACACTCACACGGCTATCTGATCCCAAGCTAAGCAGAGCTTGTGTTATGGTAACCAGACAACTGATTTACATACTTATATGTATAATTTATAAATACATACATATCATAGATAAATCACACCCAGACACAGAACAAACAATCATGCTCATCACACAAAGTTTGTCCTGGGTGGGAATCGAACCCACGACCTCCGGCTCAGTAGTCAGGGCCACTAACCACTAGACCAACAGGCCCGTCAAAACTCTAAAACTATACTAGCAATATAAATAAAATTTATATGGTCCCACCTCAGAAGTACACCCTTTCGAACTAAAAAACTAATTATGAAAATGTTTCTACAGTTAGCAGATTAATCGGTGAAAATACAAAAAAATCAAACAAAGAACTCGTCCTTTTTTGAAGTAGGTTAAAAATAAGTAGGGCACAGAGGAGAATTAAATATTTGTGTCCAGTCTACTCAAGTTCAGGTTTTCTAACGATGTTTTCCTTTACCGTTGTCTATCGTTCTTATGCTGTCTAAATGTAGCTATTAATTTTGAAAAATGTTACGCCACAGACTACCTACAGTACTGTTTCTCCTCCTTTAAATCCATCCAAAGGTCGTCTTGAAAAGATCGCTTTTAGCGATAAGACCGCCCATTGTGCCACCCTATTTATAAGTTGTTTAGTGGTTATTCTTGTAATTTGTATGGTGTACATAAAAAAGAATATTCTATCTATCTTTTTTTTTGTTGGGTTGAGAAATCATCAAATCAACAGGGAGTGTCAGAGTTGTACTGACTAAAACCCACCCATATTCCTCCTATTGCCCTTTACGTTCCGAGGCCACGGTATCTCTTTCGAACAACCCGCAACCCCGGCAGGCATCTATCTATCTTAGATAGACTTTAAAATGTAAGTACATTTGAATTTAAAAAGTGACATTGTTACTGCCTGGATTTGAACCAACAGCGCCAGAGACGAGGCCTAAACATCTGGGCCATTATGACATTTAAATCTAGACAGACCGAAAGCATGACAAAATCTAAAAGGCTTAAGGTTGACCTAAATCAAATGATGTAGATTAAAAGGGTACCCTTTTCATCTCCGTCAAACTTCACCGGGTCATGTATAACCTTAATGTATGATGGATCAGCGTAGAAATTATATTCGGACGAAATATTTCTTTTTTACACAATATCTCCCCGGTTGTCCTTTACGGGTTGGGCAGTAGTTTATTTTTAAACTAGCCGGCGCGACTTCGCTCGCGTCATATCGAAAAAAAAAGATGTTACTGTTAAAGCTTTAAACAGTGTAAAAAGTCTAGGTTTATTTCAATTAATATTTTTACGATCGGATGAATATATCGATCTTAAGATGACTCAGTTAGCTGTTTTTGTAAGATAAAATTAATATGTATTTGTATTTAAAAAACCATTATAAAAATCCTCTTATTTCTTCTTTTCGAGATTGGCTTACATTACATAGATTTATTTCGTTACTAGTTAGCGCTCGCGGCTTCGCCCGCGTCATTTCGAAAAAAACGTATCCTATGTGTTATTACAGACTGTTATGAGAAAAAAAGATGTGTTTATCAATAGAACTTCACAAATAAACATCATGTAGAAAATAACTTGCTTATAACAACAAATTGTCAATTATTTGAGTTCTAAATTCAAAAATATCTGAATTTCTTATTTTAATTTTAGGCTGTTTAGCGGGATGCCTTTGTTTCTACTTCAGTATAAAAATTAAAATTTAATTGAATTCTCACTAATTAAAAATTTAAATTTTAAAAGTAGAAACGAAAATAAGTACTCCAGTCGAAAAATCACAAAGCTAAAATAAACCATGTTAAAATATTACTTAAGACCTATTTCAGCTTATCTCAACCGACTTCTAATCTTTTAATGACTGCTTTCTATCTCTGTCACAAGTTATCTCTGGAGAAATCAATCTTAAACCACAGCCCTCGTTTAATGGCGGTATTATATATTTTAAAGGGTTCCGTATACATTGTCCGTGTTTCATTTATTTATTGTTTATTCCTTTATTTTATACACTTTGACATTTCATGATTTGACACTTATATTTACTTTGTTTAATGTTTTAATTTAATTTTATATTTTTTATTATTGTCATTTATTTATTTACATACATATTTTTTATATTTTTACATATTTTTTTTATCAAAAACAAAAAAAAACATTTAAAAATATAAAAATAGTAGCCCACCGGTATCGGGAACAGGGTCCAAGCTACCGGCGGTCAGGGCTCCAGAGAAAGGAACCTCCTAACAATACGAGCCGTGTCCAGGAGTACCGCTTTCTGTATCAAGCCCTTGATCCAGCTGCCTAACGAGAGCCTCCTCAGGTATTGGTCGAGGCTCTTGGCAATTAAGCCATTGGCAGATACGACTATCGGCACAATGATCGCTGAGTCCACATCCCACATGTCGACAACCTCGCGAGCCAAGTCAATATACTTGATTTGCTTATCTTTCTCGGCTTTCACGAGGTTCTCATCATGCGGGACTGTTATGTCAACAATCATTGCGCGCCGCTCTGATCGATCCACCACCACTATATCAGGCTTGTTGGCAACAACAGTCCTGTCAGTGATGATGGATCGATCCCAGTACAATGTGATATAGCCATGTTCGAGAACTGGGTCGGGCTCATACCTGTAGTACGGCACTTCCGCTTCCACAAGGTTATATTTTAGAGCAAGTTGTTGATGGATAATCCTGGCTACAAGGTTGTGTCTATGCAAGTACTCTCCGTTAGCTAGACGAGAACAACCGGAGATAATGTGTCGAATTGATTCACCCGGACGGTGGCATGCCCGACATATGTCAACCGTGCCGTCCTTCACAATAAATCTCCGGTAGTTATTTGTCATCATAACTTCATCCATAATTGCACAGACAAAACCCTCGGTTTCTCCAAAGAGATCCCCGGAACGTAGCCAGGCTACGGACGCTGATTGATCTACATCGGGACCATGTAGGGCCCGGAAAAAGCGTCCGTGAAGCTCCTTACTCTGCCATACCTCCCTGCGGTCGTTAGTGTCAAGCACTACAGGTTTGCGCCAATTCTCTTTAGCCAAGGAGAGCGGGGTGAGGCCTTTGTCCACTGCAACCACATCCCGATGCATTCCCACGTCGGTTTCTAGGAAATATTCCCTCAGACTGCATATCTCGCGATTGTGGAGAGTCTTAGCGTTTAAAAAGCCTCGACCTCCACAACTTCGCGGGATATACAGTCTCATAACCGAAGAACGTGGGTGATACGAAATGCCGTTAACAATGTACGGACCTTCCTATCCAGGGCGTCCAGTTCTGTTTGAGTCCATTTGAGTATGCCGAAAGAGTACATCAAAACCGGCATGACCCAACCGTTGAAAGCACGCACCTTGTTTCCGCCTGATAAAAGACTATTAAATACTTTTCTCAGGCGGCCAAAGAAGCGTTCCTTCAACAATTGCTTCATGTCAGCAACATTGATGCCCAGCGCTTCCGACAACCCCAAATACTTGTAGGTTTCGGTTGCTGAGAGGGATCTAAGATTTATGGAATCTGAAAGCTGGGTTCCCACAGATTCCACAATTTCCCCTCGCTTTACATGCATGACCGCACATTTGTCCACACCAAATTCCATCCTGATGGCACTACTGAAAGTTTCAGTTACCTTCAGTAGTTCCATCAGCTGCAAATCGTTGGGGGCAAAGAGTTTCAGGTCATCCATGTAAAGAAGGTGAGATATAACCTGACCACCTCTCTTCAATGGATAGCCCAGACCTGAATTCTCCAGCAACGTGCTTAGAGGATTCAAGGCTAAGCAGAACCAAAGTGGACTCAAACTATCGCCCTGGAATATACCTCGCTCTATCCTTATCGGTTCACTATTTCTCTGAATCTGCCGACATCCTGGATAGCGAAGGACTGTACTCCATTGCCTCATACACGAGATCAGGAAGGTGCGCAGAGTTGCATCAATTTTATACAAATCTAGCACCCTCATGAGCCATGTATGTGGCACGGAGTCATAGGCCTTCTTATAGTCTATCCAACATGTCGAAAGATGCCTTCGGGAACGGCGAACCTGTTGACTAATGGCCATATCAATGAGGAGCAGCTCCTTAGTACCGCGGGACCCGTTCCTACATCCATTTTGAGAAGCAGACATGATAGAATTGTCATCAATGTGTTTAGTGATTTTAGCTCTCAAAATGGATGTAAGAACTTTATAAAGTGTCGGAAGACACGTAATTGGTCTATAATTTTTATAATTTCATTACGATCTCATTAATATAATTTTGTAAATATTTTTTTACTTTTTTGTTTGTTTGTGAATGTGAGGACCATGTGGATCATTTCTTTTATTTATTTACTTTGTTTGTTTTTGACGATTGTCTGACAGTTTGAGTACTATACGCGACCTACACAAATGTCTTTTGTGCTTTCTTAAAAAGACCATTTCAAACACTAATCTGCATAGTCCTCATGTATGTACATAAGTTGACCAAGTTTTTTTTTGTCTGGTCCTTAAAAGAGACTATGACCTCTGAGTTTGTTCCGGCTGTTTCTTCTCAGAGTAGTCGGGTACGAAACACCGGTCTCATCCAGTTTAAAAAAAAAGACGTGTAAAAGTGTTTGTGAAAACCTACTTTGAAAATAAACATCATTTATCATTTAATATTGAATTCACACTGTTTTGCAGTACTTTTAAAATGTTATAAGTATGGAAATTCTGAACAATTTAGTCGTTTCCTTTTTTCTCGATCGATCGATCATTATTTTATTTGTCAGTTGAGCTTTGTTCTTAAATAATTACCCAAATTATTAGTCAAATGTACTCCTACTTAATATTATAAATGTTTATCTATGTTTGTGAGGATGTATGGATGTTTGTTACTCTTTCACGTCAAAACGGCTGAACGGATCTTGATGAAATTTGGCACAGAGGTAGATTATAGCCTGGAATAACAAATAGGGTACTTTTTTTTCGATCATCACGCGGGTGAAGCCGCGGGCGCCTATTATTATGTGTACCAAGAAATAAACATGACAGTCATACGGGACCCCTTCGAGAGTACCTGTACCCTTTCGATTATAAAAATAATGTTGAAAATCAGCCCACAATCGACGGAGAAATCACGTAATATACAAAAAAATAACAGTCGAATTGAGAACCTCCTCCTTTTTTAAAAGTCGGTTAAGAAAATCCTAAATTACGCAACGTAGGTACTTGTCCTTACTAATATTATAGAAGCGAAAGTGAGTTTGTTTGTTTTTTACGATGGCCAAACCGATTTTTATGAATTGGTACAGAGATAGTTGGGACCAAGGAGACAGACAAAGACAATATATTTTTTTAAATAGGAGAAAAGGGGAGAGAGAGGAGCTCGTGGCTAAATAATAGCAGCCGCTCGGGTCAATCTTTAGGTTAAGCCGCACTTGCCTAGGTTAGTCTGTGGATGGGTTACCACCTGTTACATACCGAGTTTCCTCCGTGCCTCGGAAAACACGTTAAGCTGTTGGTCCCGGCTGTCATTTGTAGATCTTTGACAGTCGTTACAGGTAGTCAGTGTCCCGAAAGTCTGACAACCAGTCTTACCAAGGGGTATCGTATTACCCAGTACTAACTGGGTTGTGGAGGTCAGATAGGCAGTCGCTCCATGTAAAATACTGATATTCAGCTGCATCCGGTTAGACTGGAAGCCGACCCCAACATAGTTGGGAAAAGGCTAGGTAGATGATGAGGAGAAAAGGGGAAGAACGAGGGAAGAAAAGGGGAGAGCAAGATATTTTTTTTCGATCATACAGCGGGTTAAAGGCCAAAGGAACTATGCCACAGTCGCGGCCGAAAGCTAGTCCTTACTATCCTTATCCTTACTAATACACACATCAAAAGTATCTAGGGATCAACATATATTTTTGCAATAACTTTTCTCCTGATTGATATTAATTAAAATTTTCTTTAAGGATTCATCAAATAAAGTGTTTTCGTTTGTCACAGTAACGATAAACCAAGTCACCTTTGCATTAATAAAGAAATTTGGCATTTTCCTAATAAAGGGATTTTTGACATTTGAACAACTAACATTAAAGTTCGAAAAAAAGACTGAAATAACAGTTTTCTTTAAAATTTTATTGGGTAACTTAAACAATTAATAATCCGTGTTTCTACCGCGAACACTAACAACACAAGAACATCGGTTTGGCATACTCAAAATGAGTTCATCCAAATCACGCTGTGGAATGGCCGCCCATGTTCGTTGCAACAACAAAAAAAGGTCTTCTTGCGACTGGATACCCTCCATATTCGGCAGAGCTCTTCTCTGTAGCATATTTATCCCATGCATGCTCAATCGGGTTCAAGTCTGGCGACTGAGCAGGCCAGGGCAGGACATTGATGTTAGCTGCGGGGAGAGTCTGTCTTACAACTCTTGCGGTGTGCGGTCGTGCATTATCATGCATTAACTGAAATAAGGGACCGATTTGCACTTGTAGAGGAACGATGACGTCTGATACAATCGTCTCAGCATAAATTTGAGCGTTGAGGTTGCCTCTGATCCAAATCAACTCAGTTCTTCCGCCGATCCAAATACCCGCCCATACCATGATGGTTCCACCACTATAAGGATGGACTTCCTGGCAGGATTTTAATCGCTGTTGGCGTCCAGGGGTTCTCCAGTGTCGTATACGTCTTGTATCCGGTCTCATACCAAAACGAAACTCATCAGAAAAGCACACGAAACGCCATTGTTCTTCTGCCCAATTTCTGTGTTCAAGAGCCCATTGATATCGAATCCTACGATTGTGCATTGCTATAGGTGGTACCCGTAGCGGTCTTCGGGAATGAAGGTTCACTTCATGCAAGCGGTTTCTGACTGTTTGGTCGCTAATTAAGTTCCCTGAAGAGTGATGAAGCCTCACGGCTAACATCATGGCGGTTATTGTTGGAGCTCTTCGAGTTAAGATTTGAATGTATCGGTCTTGTCTCCGTGTGGTGCAGCGATACCGTCCTCCATGGCGCTCAGCCACGGTACCAGTGCTTCGGTAACGTGTCCAAAGTCGACTGATAACACTCTGACTTGTATTCAGAGCTAAAGCTACAGTACGTTGCCGGGAACCAGCTTCTATCATTCCCACGGCTCTGAGCATTTCTTCCCTGCTTAAATGACGTCGCCGCTCCATAATAACGTTGGTTTTAATCAGTAGTAGGGAAACAGTAGCACTAATAATGTCTTCAATGCGTTGTATGTTTTTATAGGGAAAATATTGACCGCTTATTTTCATCTTTTACTCGAATTTGATTGAGAGTTCCTGATTCAAATTATGAAATGCACCAAAAAGGATCCATATAAATTTATAAAATCATAAATTTATTACAAAGCCACATCTCAATCTCAAGAAATCCGCATAAAAATGCTTGATCCCTAGACACTTTTGATGTGTGTATTATAAAAGCGAAAGTGAGTTTGTTTGTTACCTCTTCACGCTTTAATGGCTACACCGATTTTGATGAATTTTGGTACAGAGATAGTTGGGAACCAGGAGACGGACATAGGCTAACTTTTATTTTAAAAAAAGTGGGATGTGAGGGAGAAAGAGGGAAAAAAGGAAAAACTTAGCGTTGCTATTACAAATCAATCAGGCGCAAGAGCAAAAACTGCAGGTCTGCTTGGTGTGTTATACCGAATTTACCGCGAGCGAAGCCGCGGGCGAAAGCTAGTAGTCTATAAAAGCAGAAAATAAAATATGTTTATTTTATAGGGATCTACAATAGAATAAAAAATCCAACATAACGACTCTTTTACACTGATCTCGTATTTCATAGCCCGGTAAAATTGTGAAGCCGAAATGTCGTTGGATCCTAAAACATTATAATTAATAATAAAATCTTAAATGGAAATAGTCAATGGAATCCCAGTAATTGGGAGATCCAATTTATAATCTTTTTGTGTTGATAATTTTGAGGATTTGAACAGATCTTATTCTTTTGATAAAAATCATGAATTCAGTCACTGGTTTTAGAAATTCGTGCTCATTCAAATGGATTTATGATTGCTTCACTAAGAACTTTCCATCGCTAAAATTGTTAATACGTCTTCAGTACATCGTTTTGACCAAAAAAACAGCTATCTTCAACAAAACTATAACTGTAAAAATGCGTTAAAACAGCTAATTTTTAAGAATCCGAATGGGATGTAATCAAATATGCGAATGTTTGTCTTTTACTGACTAAAACCTACCCATGATCTTTCTTTTGCCCTTTATGTTCCGGGGCCGCGGTATCTCTTTCTAACAACCCTCAACCCCGGCAGGCGGTGGCCCTAGCAAGCCTCTCTACTTAAAACGGAACCCTTATTTTTAGCCTTTTTTTTTATTTGGTGATTTATGTTCCACGTCTTATCGGGGAGCACTTTCCAGAATTGGTTAGTGTGACTTTTTAGGATTTTATATTATACTAGCTGTGCCCAGCGGTTTCACCCGCTGAGGTTTAGGGCTATGAAAAATAGATGTTGGCCGATTCTCAGACCTACTGAATATATGCATATAAAATTTCATAAATATCGGTCGAGCCGTTTCAGAGGAGTATGGGAACGAAAACTGTGACACGAGAATTTTATATATTAGACTAGCTGTGCCCAGCGGTTACACCCGCTGCTTCCTTAGGGGTATGAAAAATAGATGTTGGCCGATTCTCAGACCTACCCGATATGTACACAAAACTTCGTTTAAATCGGTCCAGCCGTTTCGGAGGAGTATGGGAACGACAACTGTGACACGAGTATTTTATATATGTACTAGCTTTCGCCCGCGGCTTCGCTCGCGTTAAATTCGGTATAACACACCAAGCAGACCTGCAGTTTTTGCTCTTGCGCCTGATTGATTTGTAATAGCAACGTTAAGTTTTCCCTTTTCTTCCCTCGTTCTCCCTCATATCCCACTTTTTTTTTAATAAATATTAGCCTATGTCCGTCTCCTGGTTCCCAACTATCTCTGTACCAAAATTCATCAAAATCGGTTTAGCCATTAAAGCGTGAAGAGGTAACAAACAAACAAATAAACAAACAAACAAACTCACTTTCGCTTTTATAATATTAGTAAGGATTAGATTATATTATTCATTTATTTCAAGTAACATAGACTCATTTGAGGTAACATTAAAAACAAAGACACAAGCATTCCAATTTCAATTAAATAGAATGTCAGAACACCATAAAATTTTGTTTTTTTTTTTCTTAATTAATATCGTCGTTATTCCGTGGACAATGGTGTGGGTTATGCGTTTTAAAATATTTTTATTGTACTTAAACTAAATTTCAATATTGTAATAAATAGGATCACTTTGCTGTCCGTCTGTCTGTCCCTAAAGTTTATCTCGAGAACGCGTGGACAAGCCTTCTACGAGATAGTGGACGCTTAGTCGTATCTCTGCTCGTCCGTTGGGATAGGGGAATTAGATTGTGCAAGTCTGAACTACACTCCCGGAGATATAACTGATAAAAAACCTTTGGCTTAGAAGCTAAACTTTGACAAGTGAGCCGTTGCTTTTGTGCATATTTCGCAACGAAACACACGTTTATGACATAAAATTATAATATACTAGCTTTTGCACGCGGCTTTGTTCGCCTTAAATTCGGGGTAACACAGTCCTCTTTCCTGATTTGCAGATACCTGCTACCTGTAGTTTTTAACCTTGCGCCTTATGTATTCTAATAGCAAAGCTAACTTTTTCCTATTCTTAGTAATTTCTCCCTCATTTCTCACTTAAAAAAAAAACAGATTGTTTTTTTGCGACTTTTAACAGGGTATGGCTTTGTAATGAGCTAAAAAATAATACTGAAAATAACCTATTTAATAACGTGTTAAAAATATTGAGTAAAAATATCCCTAACGAACCCGAAATGAACTTGTTAGTACGTTCTCTCCGACATTCCAATAATTTATTTATTACTAGCTTTCTCCCGTGGCTGCGCTCGCGTTTAATTCAGGGTAACACAGTTCCCCTTTCCTGATTTGTACCTGCTACTTGTAGTTTTTGCCCTAGCGCCTTATTTATTGTAGTGGCAAAGCTAAGTTTTCCCTTTTCTTCCCTCTTTCTTCCTCATTTCTCACTCTTTTAAAAAAAAATAGCCTATGTCCGTCTCCAGGGTCCTAACTATCTCTGTGCCAAAATTCATCAAAATCGGTTTAGCCATGTGGGCGTGAAGACGTAACAAACAAACAAACAAAGTCACTTTCGCTTTTATAATATTAAGTAAGGAGTACGGATGAACCATTCTTTGGTACCTTCTAGTAACAAATTTATTTAAGGGCAAAGTTTCGCAATTTGTCACACGTTTTTTTAAATGCAAGTTATTCAACTTTAAATACCAGAATAAGCCCCTGTAGGGTTACCATGACATCTAATAGCAGTTCTTCTTCCTGTGTGAGAAAGAGATGGTGCTAGACACCCTGTATAGCTCTGTCTATTTCCCTCAGTGGAATAAGTTCTGCTTTAAGACGTCATGGTAGGGCAGCTGTTCTATTTAATGCATTCATCAGCACAATATTTTGAGCGCGTTAAATTGATTCCTAGCACAAAATGTGATTTCAAGGATTCCGTATCTCAAAATTTAAACGGTACCCTTATTGGATCAGTTTGTTGTCCGTCTGTCTGTCTAGACCCTTTATCTCAGGAACGCGGGGGGTAACGAGTTGAATTTAAAACCATATACTCAAGTCTATAGTCCCTATGTGCTATGAAAAAATCAACCTTCTAAATCTACGCGGTCAAAAGATATGGCTGTTTATGTCGCAAGTTTGTACGGAACTCTCGATGCGCGATTCTGACTCGTTTACCGTACTAATGCTGTAACAACAACATTGTAAAACCAAATGTTTTTAAAAGAGTAACCATGGAGTTTCTTGCCGGTTCTTCTCCATAGGAAACGACCAATCTGAACCGTGCACCTTTTTCTCGAAGTTTTATAAGTGCCCGTGTAGGGCAATCCTTACTAATATTATAAAAACGAAAGTGAGCTTGTTTGTTTGTTACCTCTTCACGCTTTAATGGCTAAACCGATTTTGATGAATTTTGTTACACAGATAGTTGGGAACCAGGAGACGGACATAGGCAATTTTTTTTTAAAGTGTGATGTGAAGAGGGAAGGAAAGGGAAAACTTAGCGTTGCTATTACAAATCAATAAGGCGCAAGAGGAACTGTGTTACCCCGAATTTAACGCGAGCGAAGACGCGGGCAAAAGCTAGTTTGAAATAAAAATTAGTTTTCCAGAAATATATTTTGCGTAGAGTAACTCAGTTAGAAAATGTACAAAATATTTGTTTGACGAAGTCGTGTAGCGTCCGTTTACACGTAGTCTATTATCGGAATAGGAACTACAAATAAGTTAGGTCTAAAATTCCAACCCAGCTTCCGATATTTCATATTGTATTTATAATGAAATGCTCCGGCGATAACATCGTGAGAAAACCAGCATGTTCGAGAGATTTCGATGGCATGTTAAGCCAAGTTAAAGGCACATATAGTTGGGATAAAAACTCTGACACCTAGTTGGACACTAACTATACGATAAATAAAGATTAGACAAATGAATCTGACGACACGGTTGGCGCAGTGGCTGAGTGATCGCCTGCCGCGCTGCGTGTCGCGGGTTCGATCCCCGCACGGAACAAATATTTGTATGAACTACAGATAGTTGTTCCGGGTCTGGCTGTTTGTGTATTGAGTTTAAATGTTCGTAAACGCTCCCACGATACAAGAGAAATCTTGGAGAAAGCAACGTTTTTTAAAAAAAACCTGAACAAACGTTTTGTACAAAATTAGCTATTCGATAAATTTGCCGTAGTTTATTAAAAAAGAACACTAACTAGATACAGCGCACAGTGTTTTATAAAGACCATTTTTCGGACATTGCTTTTTTTATTTGAAAAACTGTTAGCCTAAATCATTTGAATGCAATAATTAGTATTCCCACTTAACCAACATGTTTAGTTTTTGGGAAATCATTTTTGAAAATCGTCAATTTTTGTATCGGATATTTAGAATAACACATATTTCTCTAAAACTAAGTCCTGTACGCAATTATAGTCTTAAAAACATCGACGACGTCTCTTATGCTGCTTATATTAGAGCATGAATTAACCTTGAAACTTTGTTAGATCGGGATATACAGCAGTTTTTTATTATTCTAGTTTTTTTTCTCGAAAATTCCACCGTTTGGGATAGGTTATTTATACTCATATAATTATTATATTTCAAACATGCTTTTCTCAAAAACTAAACATGTTAGTTAAGTGGGAATACCAATTCTTGCATTCAAATGATTTAAGCTATCAGTTTTTCAAATAAAAAAACTATGTTCGAAAAATGGCCTTCATGAAACACTGTGCAGCGGTTAAAATGACACTGTCATTCAATCATTGCCAATTTCCTCACTTTTATGTAACGCGGTAACGTTGTAGTCTATATATACAGTATCACAGGATAGGAGACCATCTTTTATAACGCGTTTCGTATTTTTGTGACGAATAAGATCGAAATAAACCTTTCGTTAGCTAATGTCATTTTTGACAAGTCGATTAACGCTGATTAAGATATTATCATTTTGTCTAAGCCCTTTTGAAGAGTCTTAAATCTAAAGAAATACTAAGGTACGGATACAGGTAGTTTAGAGATTTTAAATGATTTAAAAGAGGTTTAGCAAAGGAATAGATAATTTAAAATGTCTTTAGAACAACAAAAATATGCCAATAAATAATAAATCAATACTCACACTAAATACAAATCTTGAAGACACCAACCGACATTTTGGATTAGAAAACTTAATTAAAATATAATATTCTGCAATATATTTAATAAAAAATAATTTGTAAAATTAATACTAACTAGTCTTAGACGTCCGCGTCGAGCTATGCCCGCGGAGCGACTGAGTAGGACCCCACAGATATGCGTTGACCGAATACAAAAGACCAAATTACTGTGAACCATGACTTATACTATGGTAGCCCCTCTTATATAAGTCAATAGTTGACGTCACAGGAGGAAGGGGAGTTCTAAGATGACTGGTAGCGTCTTATCAGCTTGTTAAGACGGCTATACTCAAACATGTACCCTATCCCATGCGTTTTACGTCTTAATTTTCGTTGACTAAATGAATTTTCCAACACAACTGAAGTTAGCAAGGGATTTTCAGATGTGTAGTTACAAAATTAAGGTTGATATTGGCATGTAGTAAATGCAAAAGCTACAGGTTTTCGATAAGTTCCGCTGAAAATGCGCGCAGCGTTATGGAGGAAAATGGGGTAAATGTACTTTTTGTTAGGCTTTGATTTATTACTTTATCTTTCAGAATATTATGGACATAACATAGCGACTATAATCCTTACACAAAAAGGCATCTGTGCCTGACAGATGAATTAATTCAAGTTTTCTGTTTAAAGTTTTCTATCTTTAAATAGTTTTTTATAAGTCCACAAATTGGGGTATTATTAAAAGTTTAATTCTATCTTTAAAAAGTTTTTTATAAGTCCACAAATTGGGTTATTATTAAAAGTTTAATTCTATCTTTAAATAGTTTTTTATAAGTCCACAAATTGGGGCATTATTAAAAGTTTAATTCTATTTTTAAATAGTTTTTTATAAGTCCACAAATTGGGGCATTATTAAAAGTTTAATTCTATCTTTAAATAGTTTTTTATAAGTCCACAAATTGGGGCATTATGAAATCATAAAATAACTTCCCCCGCTCTAGGCGGAGCGGGGGGGCGTGTCAGACTTTTACTGACTAAAACCCACCCATGTTCCTTCTGTGGCCCTTTACGTTCCGGGGCCGCGATATCTCTTTCGAACAACCCGCAACCCCGGCAGGCGGAGGCCCTGGCAAGCCCCTCTGCTTTGCTGACATCTCTTTGAGGCGCGCGTGAAACACTAGAACGCGCCGTCGACACGGCCTGTCGTCAATAGACGAACGCATCTACGGTGGCCGGGAGTCGTCTCGCGGCGCTCGTCTCCCGGGGCGTCTCCCGCGGCGGCTGGGTTGGTTTGAGGTTCTCTCCCTCAAACGCCCGGCCTTCTCCTTCACTAGCATTACTGCTTCGCAGAAGGAGGTGACCGCTTCCCATTCCCTCTCGCTTCGGACCATGGACTGAACCAGGGCCGGACGCGGGAGATCGCCGCCGCCGATCGCCTCTAGCTCGGGCACCGCGCTGGGCAGACCGCCACTGTGTGCTCCACCGTGTCCTCCGGGCGATCGTTACAATGGTGACACCCGGGAAAAGGGTTGAGTTTGGTTCAGCTTTAAGAGCCCAAAAACTTGAGTATATGGTTTTAATTTCAACTTGATACCTCCACGCTTTCCCGAGATAAAGGGTATTGATAGGCAGACAGGCAGACTACGAACTGATACTTTAATAGTTCCCCTTTAGCTCACCGTCCGTCCATCTATTGACAACAGGCCGTGTCGTCGGCGCGTTAGGCCCGGCGCCCATTATCGGCATCGGCACGACTGAGGATTTTAGGTGGCAAATAGCAATATACATTAACATAATGGCAATAAAGTAGAAATTTCCATTATACCGCTTCGGTATGCTTCGGTAGGCTGCTGTATCGGCAGCCTTGAGAATGCTTCGGGATGCTTGGGCATCCTTCGGTACGCCGGCGGCGCGTATATCGTTGCTTCCAAAGGTTGTTCACCCAAAATCTTCTTGATTGATTAGATTACTCTTCTTCTTCAGCAAGAGCTGCTATGAGCACTAGATCTCAGTCCACCATACACACCATACAACTCAGACAATTAGCTTGTAACAACTCTGAGACTGTTTTGATGAGAAATACGATATTGAGACGCTTCGGCAAGCTACAGGACGGTGCGGCATGCTTAAGGACGCCTCGTCATCCCTAAGAACGTTGCAGCATGCCAAAAGCATAGTTTCCGACAGTGTGCGCTTGCATATAGGATGCCGAAGGATCCTTTTCCTTGCCGATGCCGATAATGGGCGCCGGGCCTTAGTGTTCCACGCGCGCCAATAATTTCTATTTCCCTTGAAATAAACATGTTTTTGGGTACCGTAACTTAAAAGGAACCCCTTTTTTCTTTGATGGGAAATTACTTCCCCCGCTCTGGGCGGAGCGTGGGGGAGAGTCAGACTTGTACTGACTAAAACCCACTTATGTCCTGTCCTTCTATTGCCCTTTACGTTCAAGGGCCGCGGTATCTCTTTCGATCTTTTCCGCAGAATTATCTTTATCTTTACTAAATTGTTTAAAACAAAAGAAAAAGACTTTCCGTTTACAAATTGCACATCCGCACTTTTTCTTGTAACGCGACTCCCGGTACTTAATTTCTCGCTCCGTCCTTGTCTGTCACGTTCCAGAATATATCGCCGTCTCCCTCATCACTTATAAGTCCGAGTCCAGGCGTTTGACGTAATACAACTTGCTTTTACACATGACTTCGCTTGTAAGATTATTTTGGTGCTCATTCAATATCTGCCCAGCCTTCTATCATTTCATTTATTTACTCATCACAATTAAAATTATGTGGGTCTGAAATGGTCGTTATAACTGAATCATTTTAGGATAATATTATAATACTGAGATGTTTAAAAAACATATCCTATGTGTTATTCCAGACTATAATCTACCTCTGTGAAAATCCAAATTTCATCAAGATCCGTTTAGCCGCTTGGACGTGAAAGAGTGACAAACATCTATGCATCCATACATCCATACATTCATTCTCACAAACATTCGCATTAAATATGAGTGGATAGGAAGGACGAAGTACCTAGGATAGCTGGCCCCGCGGCTTTGCCCGCGTGATATCGTAAAATCTTATCATTAGATACATACACAATTAAATTCAAACTAAAAAACTTTTTACCAAAAAAAGCCGACTTCCAAAGTGACTTAATGTTTGTTTCGTTGACTTTGTACCACCACTTCTGAAAGTAAAGATATTTTCCACTTTTTAATTATTATTTTTTGGAAATGTCTTTTTATGTTAATAAGTTTTTTATTTTAGCATTTTTAGTTAAGGTATGATGATATTCCTATAATAAAAGCGATAGTGAGTTTGTTTGTTACGTCTTCACGCCTAAATGGCCAAACCGATTTTGATGAATGTTGGTACAGAGATAGTTGGGACCCTGGAGACGGACATAGGCAGTTTATTTTATTACGGGGGACAAAGAGGGAGGAAAAGGGGACAGAAAGATATTTTTTTGATCATCACGCGGGTTAAAGTTAGCGTTAGCCCAAAGTAATTATGTTACGCGGACGAAGTCGCGGGCGGAAGCTAGTTAAAAACAAAAAACATGTCCCTTTATGTTCCGGGGCCGCGGTATCTCTTAATGGGCTCTCTATAATGGGCTGATGTGCACAACTCCGCGTCAGAGCGCGTTTTTTCCATACAGGTAAGAATATTATTGGATCCACCACAGCTTGTCGAGAAAAGCCTTGGTGTTGCTGACGATCCCGCGAAGATTGTACTAACCAAACGGACTCTGTCTAAAATAAAAGATTTTAGAACGAAGTTCCTTATCGCGCGTTGCGAAAGGGGGCTAGACGGAAAATTTTAAGACCAAAAGTTGTAACGACACTTTTTTTTGCTTAAGACCAAAAGTTGTAACGACACTTTTTGCTATATGTGTAAGCCGAGCGGCGTGCGTGTATTTCTCTGTCTATCTCTCACTCTCTCATAGAAAGCAAGCCAGTTATTTTCGTTTCGTCTTTCTATATCGCATTAAACAGTGTGGTGTCGCGACGATTATTTTTGCTGAGCAGAAACAGGTTTTTTGTACAAAATAAATAATAACTTCGTTCCTTCCGGGTGTCCCTTGACACCTCTCTTTTTTTTTATTTTATTTATTGTATTTAAACAGACAGACCAATTTTATTTAATACTAAGTCCGTCGCCCCGTCTTTGTCTAACACAAAGTCGAACGTATCAAGCGTGTTCATTTTATTTTCTGTGGCAATAAAACTTTCATTCTATTCTTTGAAAGCCGCGAGATCTTTTGTTCTAGATCGGCATTAATACTTCGTTTTTTTTTTAAGTATTAAGTAGGTCTTAAGAGAGAGGAAGTATTCTACTTTTAGAGTTCAGTAAATAAATAAGGGTTCTGTTTTTTCCTTTCCCTAGCTTTTGCCCGCAGCCTCGCTCGCGTTAAATTCGGGGTAACACAGTTCCCCTTTCCTGATTTGCAGGTATCTGCTACTTGTAGTTTTTGCCCTAACGCCTTATTGATTGTTATAGCAAAGCTAAGTATGTATTCCCTTTTCTTCCCTCATTTCCCACTTTGTTTAAAAAAAAATGCCTATGTCCGTCTCCAGGGTCCCAACTATATCTGTATCAAAATCGGTTTGGCCATTTAGGCGTGAAGACGTAACAAACAAATAAACAAACTCACTTTCGCTTTTAAAATATTAGTAAGGATTTTGGGTGCTCGTCGTCATTGCCTCTAAATAATTTATTTTTTCTTCTATTTAGGTATCTCTATAAATCTGCGAAAGTACGTTTTCTCTAATTTCACGCGAGCAGAGCTCGGTCGAACAATAGGTCCTTAGTCATCATTTTCCTGCCTTTGTCCCATTCTATTTGTGGTCGGTGCAACACGTTTTCTTCTTCCATTCTCCCCTATCAGGCGTCACGGCATTATTTACTCCTTTCTCCTTCATATCATTCCTTACACAATCCATTCATCTTTTCTTTGGCCTTCCTCTCGCTATCCGTCCATCAACATTTAGATCCATCACTCTTTTAGTCACATGTCCTTAGTACTCTTATTAAATTCGGTTAAGAAATTACAATGTATTCTACTGCAACTTTGAAGGATTGTGGTGCAATCGCTCAAAAAGAGTTTACGACAACATTAAAAGACTGATAAAAGGTGCTATTAAATATTTAGCTGGAACGCCATCTGGTGATTTAATATGACACAATTTTTATGGAGGAATGAGGAAAGATAAGATAAGGTATTTATTTGCTGAAATACAAAAAAACATGCATTCAGGATAACAATAAGAAACGGTCCGGACATGTTTGCCACATCTTATGGCGGCAAATATTGTTAATGTTTAAAAAAAAATGTTTAAAAATTAACATCATAGTAGTTACAAAATAATTATAAAAAAGTAGCTGGCGCCTGCGGCTTCACCCGCCTGATGATTAAAAAAAAACTTGAGAGGTGTCAAGGGACACCCGGCAAAAACAATCGTCGCGACACCACACTGTTCAATGCGATATAGAAAGACGAAACGAAAATAACTGGCTTGCTTTCTATGAGAGAGTGAGAGATAGACAGAGAAATACACGCACGCCGCTCGGCTTACACATATAGCAAAAAGTGTCGTTACAACTTTTGGTCTTAAGCAAAAAAAAGTGTCGTTACAACTTTTGGTCTTAAAATTTTCCGTCTAGCCCCCTTTCGCAACGCGCGATAAGGAACTTCGCTCCAATATTAGTAGGATGTCGTGAAAAAAAGTTTTAAGTATGAGGGTGAATATCAACAAGTGCATATTTTTTGTCAATTTTGGTGGCAAAATTTTACTTTACTTTTCGTGAAAACTATTGACCTAGGACAAAAATAGAAAGTTCAAGCTTCAGGAATCTTCATGAGGTCAGAAAATATCCTGGTAACTTTTCGAGATATTTGAGTTCAAAGACTAGTGTAGCCACCAAAATTGAAACTTGTCCACCAAAATTGAAAGTTGACCACCAAAATTGATATTGGTCCACCAAAATTGAAAGTGCTTAAAACAATACATTAAAAATCAGTTTTTGTCACAAACTTAAATCTCTCTAATAAAGCTCAATGACCAAAAAACTCCATCAGTTAATAAAACTCAGTCTTGTTATAATAATATTTCGTTTATTCAGTTACATACATTTTATATAATTTTTTAAATATTTCTTAATAAAAACATAGAAAATAAAAAAGAAACACTTAAAAATACAAAAAATAGTACCCCACCGGCATCGGGGACAGGGTCGAAGCTACCGGTGGTTAGAGTTCCAGAGCCAGGAACCTCCTCACAATACGGTACAACGAGGAGAACTGCCTTCTGAATCAGGCCCTTGATCCAACCGCCTAAGGAGACCTTCGACAGATGTTCGTCGAGGCTCTTGGCAATCAAGCCATTGCCCGTTACGACAATCGGCACAATGATAGCCGAGTTTACATTCCCAGGTCGACAGCCTCGTGTGCCAAGTCGAGATATTTTAGTTGTTTTTCTTTCTCAGCTTTTACGAGGTTCTCGTCATGCGGGATGATTACATCTTATCACCACGATGTCAGGCTTATTGGCGACAATAGTCCTGTCAGTAATGATAGACCGATCCCAGTACAGCGTGACATGGTTTTTCTCGAGAACTGGGTCGGGCACATACTTGTAGTACAGTACCTCAGATTCCACAAGATTATATTTCAAGGCAAGTTGCTAAAGAATAATCCTGGCTACTTGGTTGTGCCTATGCAAGTACTCGCCGTTAGCTAGAAGAGAACAACCAGAAATAATATGTCTATGAATAAATATATATGATAATATGTATGAAAACATGATTAAATAACAATATTAAACCACAAGGCAGAATCTTAAGAGAATCCATCAACAAAAATCACACAGCATGATATCAGTCATTAAATCCAAGAAAGAATATTATAGTTCTTAAACGTGAAGCTTGTGTCGTCTTTATTACAAAAAAACACATGTAATATAAAAATAAATTAATACTTAAATAAGTATTTATAACTGTACACATAATTGTACTCGGATCGATCCATCATCACTGACAGGACTATTGTAGCAAATAAACCTGATACCTGTGGATCGATCAGAGCGGCGCGCAATGATTGTTGACGTAACGGTCCCACATGACGAGAACCTTGTGGAAGCCGAAAAAGATAAACAAATCAAGTATATTGACTTGGCTCGCGAGGTTGTCGACATGTGGGACGTGGACTCAGCGATCATTGTGCCGATAGTCGTTACAGCCAATGGCTTAATTGGCAAGAGCAACACCTGAGAAGGCTCTCGTTAGGCAGCTGGATCAAGGGCTTGATACAGAAAGCGGTACTCCTGGACAGGGTACGTATTGTTAGGAGGTTCCTTTCTCTGGAGTCTTGATTGCCGGTAGATTGGACACTGTTCCCGATACCGGTGGGCTACTACTTTTATATGTTTTTGATAAGAAATATAAAAAAATATGTATACAAATAAATAAACGATAATAATACTAATTATAATACGGTGTTAATGTACTCTTTCGGCATACTTAAATGGACTCAGACTGAACTTGATGCCCTGGATAGGAGAGTTCGTACACTGCTGAACGCAAACCGGATGCATCACCTAAGATCATCGGTAATGAGGCTGTATATCCTTCGGAAGTGCGGAGGTCGAGGCCTATTTAACGTGAAGACCTTCCATAACCGAGAGGTGTGCAGTCTCAGTAGCCATTGCCAGTCGACCTTAGAGTAGTGCAGAAAAATAGCATGGCATGTGCACTTTAATAAATAGAACAAACAGAACAGAAACAAATAGAATAGTAACGTATACATGTAAATGAACAATGTGCAGTGAAAAACTGTCTTTATATGTACAAATAATATATAAACAGTACATACTTCAAATTTGGTGGCTTATTTTCAATTTTGGTGGTGAAAATCGCCACCAAATCCACCAAAATTGAACCACCAAAATTGAAACCAGGCATAAAAAAAATCTTAAAAAATACAGTTATTAAGATACAAAAGAATAAATATCACTGATAAATAAGTTACCCAAATCACTACCTACAATACGTAGCTTACTATTAAAACACTTAAAAATCACCAGCAAATCGATCCACCAAAATTGACAAATTCTTGTCCCCTGTTCGACCCAAGAAAGATACTTTTTTTTTGGCGAGCAATTACAGCACTAAGCACACACCTGTTACGCACCACTTCCTGCACACGACTGAGAAAAACAGAACATAAAAAGCGATTGATCGCACACGCGCGAATCTTCATGATAATGTAAATTGAAAAAGTGCTACCAAAATTATGATTTTTGCTAGGACAAACTTGAATCGAGTATCCTGTGCTTTTAACATCAATTTTATAATATGATTTAGATGTTTTTAGATAGTGTGTCATATGCATTTACCAATGAAATAATTTGTTTTTTACTTTACTTTTAATTGTTACTTTGGTAAATAGATTTATATAAAAAAATGGAGCTAGGACAAGCCACCAAACTTGAATTTTAAAGTTATTTATTTTTCCTATCCTCCATAGGTAAGCCTATTTAAAAAAAAATTGTGGCCCTAAGTGGAATAAGTTAAGTAGTTTACTAGAAAAAAAATTAAGAAACATCCCATCATTTTACACCATGATTCTCAACGTGGACACGTAAAATTAGCGCGTGGGATATTCACCCATGAATATGATTTTGTTTATTAGAAGAGGAAGGCCAATAAAGCGATGGATGCACTGTGTGGAGTATGCTATTGCAAGAAATGAGTTCTCCGATAAAATAACGGATATAAGACGAATATTGAAGAAGAAGACATGTTGCGCTGACCCCAAATAACTTAGGGGCTATCCCTTAATCACGTGAGGCTCAAAAGGGGGGAGGGGTTCATAAAAAAAAACACGAAATATCACAAGGGGAGGGGTTTTTTTGCGGATCGGAAATCATCAAATAACTCCCGCTCTGGGCGGAGCGGGGGTGAGTGTCAGACTTGTACTGACTAAAACCCACCCATGTTCTTTCTATTGTCCTTCACGTTCCGGGGCCGCGGTATCTCTTTCCCGAGGTATAGAGTTGAAATTAAAACACTCAGGTCTGCGATGCGTCTTTATCATCATCTGCCTAGCCTTTTCCCAACTATGTTGGGGTCGGCTTCCAGTCTAACCGGATGCAGCTGAATATCAGTATTTTACATGGAGCGACTGCCTATCTGACCTCCACAACCTAGTTAGTACTGGGTAATGCGATACCCCTTGGTAAGACTGGTTGTCAGACTTTCGGAACACTGACTGCCTGTAACGACTGTCAAAGATCTACAAATGACAGCCGGGACCAACGGCTTAACGTGCTTTCCGAGGCGCGGAGGAAACTTGGTATGTAACGGGTGGTCACCCATCCACAGACCAACCTAGGCAAGCGCGGCTTAACCTAAAGATCGACCCGAGCGGCTGCTATTATTTAGCCACGAGCTCCTGCGATGCGTCTTTATGCAGATTGAAAATCATCAAATAACTTCCCCAGCCCGGGGACAGTGTCAGACTTTTACTGCCAAAAACGTTATATAGGCTAAAAGAACATATTATTCTTTATTCATATCTTTATTGCATTCCACAATGTCTGAAGATCTTAAAATAGGCTTAAAGCTAAGGTACTATAAACGGACCCTGTAGAGCACAGCAAAAAGTATTAAATAATTTTGAAATAAAATTAATCTATTAATCAAATAATTCTTTATATTAATTAACCAAATTATAACATTATTTATATTGAAATCACTCACAACAAAAATACTAAATTATACTTATTCTAATACAATATTAATAAAATAAATTATAACAAAAAAAATGAGATCAGTTATAGGAACATTATTAATCGTTAGGATTAAATAAAATTTACTCGTATTTATCAAATTAAATTAAAGCACACTTTACAAAAATAGTAGATATCTATCTATCGACTAATAATTCAAAATCAAAAGTAATTTATTCAAATTAGGCTGATAATCAGCACTTTTTGAACGTCACATTACAAGAGACAGTCCCACAAAAACGCCCCGCCCTTCGCAATTTACGTACTAAATAGTTTACGTGGCCTTCAGATTTAGAAATTGATGGGTGACATTGAAGTCTTGCGTGGGTGTCTATCAAGTGACCGTTTCTCACTATTTCGCAAAACAGGAACATCTGATTACCGAATTATCTACTTATGGCTATAGAGTGAATGATTAGCCACAGAAATTGACCCAAAAATAAAAATAGTTTTGTAGTTTGTTAACAAAGAGACTTGATCCATCATAAATGAACCTCATACCAACCCAAACACCGCAGGTGTTGCTCCGGCCACCGTAGATGCGGGTCTGTGGATGGTGAGCAATGGGTAGCTCACCGTCTGTCCGTCTAATGACGACAGGCCGTGTCGACAACGCGTTAGTGTTCCACGCGCGCCTCTAAGAGATGTCAGCAAAGCAGAGGGGCCTCCCAAGGCCACCGCCTGCTGGGTTTGCGAGTTGTTCGAAAGAGATACCGCGGAACATAAAGGTCAATAGAAGGAGCATGGGTAGGTTTTAGTCAGTACATGTCGGTCACTCCCCTCCGCTCTGCCCAGAGCGGGGGAAGTTATTTGATGATTTCCCATCTGGTAAAACAGTAGAAAATTAAAAAAAAAAAACAATAATAGTATTTCTTTACAGATGTAGATTGACAATTCATGACAGAAACAAAATACATTCAGCATGCCCAGAAAAAAAGATAGACCAAAAAAAATGATTTAAATCTCTCTATTTATTATTCCTTACTAATGTTATAAAAGCGAAAGTGAGTTTGTTTGTTGGTTACGTCTTCGCGCCTAAATTTGTTTTTTTTAAAGTGAGATAAGAAAGTGAAAGAGAGAAGAAAAGGGGAGAGAATTTTCATAATTTTTTTACATAGTTCATCACGCGGGTTAAAGTTAGCGTTAGCCTAAAGTAACTATGCCACGCGGACAAAGTCGCGGGCAGATGCTAGTTTTTCAATAAACAAATAATTAAAACTATAGCGAAGGCAAATAAATTACAATCTATAAGTCTCTCTTCCTTATTTTAGATTTTATCTAAATTATTTTTCTCAATTTATTTGCAGAATCGATTTTGTTATTTTCATTGTAATAATATCTTGTTAGTCTGTTCGTACATTGAACTCCAGAACTTTTATGGCCATTTAAAGCTGTAACTGAATTGTCTGTTATATTGTAGGAAGTATCGCTGTTGTTTACCTAAATAAAATAAAAACCAGTCGGCACTTTTAAAGGTCTGTTTATAGTACATTACGATATTAGTGCGTTAAGATGGTTATAACATGCGAGTCGGAATTTCAGCCCGAGCCGTAGGCGAGGGCGTAATTGAGCCGAGCATGTTATAACCAATACGCACGTATATCGTACGACGTTTTTTAACACATTTGCGAGGAAACAGAAACAAAAACATTTTAAATGAACTCAATCTGTGAATGCACATTGTTGCTTCCCGCCATTTTAACAGCGAGCTAGCGCTGCCTAGTTTCGAATTAGTTCGAAATTTGAATAGCAACAGCGCTAAGCGACAAAACCCTTTATATAAATTAAAAAAAAAAGAAAAAGAATAGCAACAGCGCGCTGCTCACTAGCTGGAGTCGTGCGGCGGGGCGATCAGTTCCAAATTTGAAATGGCAAATAATACTGTTATGGAATTTGTATGGACTATAACTTAACTATTTGCTTTGATAACACACGCGTTTTTTATGACCCTCTTTACATATTTAAAACCGGTGGAATTACATCAGCTTTACGAGCAAGGGTGTTAAAAAAACCTTCACAGTATCAACTCCTTACAAAACCATTTTCAGTTAAAAGCTGATGGTGTTAATTAATCTTTGAAAGTCTTATTCCAATCCGGATAAAATCGGATAAAATGGCTGTAAGATCTAAACATAAAGTCTACGCAGACGATAGCCAGTAACGCGATATCTATTCTGAAGTCATACTGTGGGGTGACCATAATCTCACACCAGAAACGGAGACAACTAAAAAGAAGATTTTTCAGGAGACGAAAATATTTATTGTTACTGTATATATTTCTTTCTTTATTAATTTTTTACACTTATTATTTACATTTTTAAAATATCTTCAATTAATAAAAATAATTAACTAATAAATAAACTAGCTAGCGCCCGCAGCTAAAAAAAAGTATCCCATTTTGTTATTTCAGACTAAAAACTACTTCTGCGCCAAATTTCATCAAGATCCGTTCAGCCGTTTTGACGTGAAAGAGTAACAAACATTCGCATTTACAATATTAGTAAGATTATTTCGTGAAACAATGCCTATGCAAAGATTTCAAAGTCAATTTCGGCCAAGAAAACGCGTTCTCCCGTCCCATACAAATTTTGCTACCCTATTTTACCCCTTTCGGGGTTTAATTTTAAAAACCAACTTCCAAAATATACACCAAACAGTGGAGAATAAGTTAATTTCCGGAAGCCGGTGGCAAAAAACTCGATGAAACGAACAAAAGTCACTGACTTCCGGAAGTAAATTTCCATTTTCTAGTTATTTTTTACAGTTTTTTTTTTCATTGAAAATTCGGTGTATTTACATTCCCACCACCCACTCGTGCGATAATCTGTCTGACCTGACGACACGATTGGCGCCCCCCGCACGGAACAATTATTTGTATGACCTACAGATAATTGTTCCGGGTCTGGCTGTTTGTGTATGTGAAATTGAATGTTTGTAAACGCACCCACGATACAGGAGAAATTCCTAGTGTGGGGCAACGTTTTTTTAACAAAAAAATTAAATAAAAAAAAAACTTGTTATCCTCGAAAGAGCCATGATGCATAGCCACACTACCCCTAAGCCGAGAGATCTGTTCTTCTGTCCCTTTTATTCTATTCCTTGCTCTTTCTAACACTTAAAGTCCTTAAGGGATGGATAAGAATGGTATGGAGTAGGTAGGTAAATTATTTTCTTAGTAACTGGCGCCCTCGGCTTTGCCCGCGTGATATCGAAAGTAAAAGTATCCTATAAATTATTTCAGACTATAATCTACCTCTGTGCCGAATTTCATCAAGATCCATTCAGACGTTTTGACGTGAAAGAGTAACAAACGTCCAGACGTACATCCATCCATCCATCCTCACAAACATTCGCATCCTTACTAATATTATAAAAGCGAAAGTGAGTTTGTTTGTTACGTCCTCACGAATTTTGGTACAGAGATAGTTGGGACCCTAGAGACGGCGATAGGCTATTTCTTTTAATGTGTGCATTAGGGAGAAAGAGGGAAGAAAAGGGAAAACTTAGCTTTGCTATTACAATAAATAAGGCGCTAGGGCAGAAACTACAGGTAGCAGAAAAGGGGAGTTCTGTGTTACTCCGAATTTAACGCGAGCGAAGCCGCGGGCAAAAGCTAGTTTATAATATTAGTAAGAAATAGGATAAAATTTATTGACTAAGCTTGATTGTTATTTTGAACAAATAGTTGGCATTGCCTTTCAACGTAGTTGTTTGAAAGAGATACCGCGACTCCGGAACACAAATGCAACAATCGATGGCAGAAGGAACATGGATGGGTTTTAGTCAGTAAAAGTCTGACACTCCTACCAGAGCGGGGGAAGATATTTGATGATAATCAAATCCGGAAAAAACAATGGTTAATATATTTTATTACGAGATACATGTTCGTTCAATAAATGCAATGTATTTGACCTTTTCACACCCCGAACTCATATTGATAGGAAAAATATTCTGAGAAGAAAAATATTATCGCCATATAAAAAAAAAAAACTAAATATTTTTTTTCACATAGGCACTTATAAAATATCGAGAAAAAGTGCACGGTTCGGGTTGGTCGTTTCTTATGGAGAAGAACCGGCAAAAAACTCCATGGTTACTCTTTTAAAATCATTTGGTTTTACAATGTTGTTGTTACAGCGTTAGTACGGTAAACGAGTAAGAATCCCGCATCGAGAGTTCCGTACAAACTTGCGACATAAACATATGCGTAGATTTAGAAGGTTGATTTTTTCATAGCACATAGGGACTACAGACTTGAGTATATGATTTTGTAGCGACACAAATATGAAGATGCAAAAAGTACTACAGCGCCATCTATGCAACCACTGAAAAACTAACGGCAAAAATTCCTACATCGCGCAAGCAAAGTTGTGCGCGGAGTTAATATATATACGAGCACCCGACAAGCAACTGTCGCAACGATCGGTCGCGCTGCCACAAAGGCGGTACGTTAATTTATTACAAGAAGGAATTGCACTGCATCCCTCTAGATCCTCCTCCCTTAAAGTCTCTCCTCGAGGTATCCATTTGTCGGCTTGGTATGACCGGTCACCAGCCTATCTCCATCGTTTCCGCGTACATTCCTCCCGCTAGTTCATCAGAGGATCATACACCTCTCATGGGCGACCTGACTTCCCTATTCGGCTTGAGTGACTCCGTTATCATAGCGGGTGATCTCAACGCCAAGCACCCCGCCTGGAATAGTTCGACGACCAATCCCAGAGGAAGAGCCCTCTTCAACTTAGGTGACAGACTTAACTTTGACCCCATCGCGCCTATGGAACCCACCCACTTTCCCCACGACCCCGCGCACCGCGCCGACGTTCTCGACTTAGCGCTTCTCAAAAATATCAACCTTAGGTTGCATACCATTGAGACGATTCACGAACTAGACTCGGATCACCGCCCAGTTTTTCTCCACTTAGTTCCTCGCTCGGGCCCTTCTGACCCCAGCCAGCCCAAACCTGCCCAAGTCCAAGTGATAACTGACTGGAAGAAAGTCAGCGAAAAGCTGAACTCCGCCACGTCACCTCACCTGGACGCCATCCCCGATCACATAGTTTCGGCCGCAGACACGACGGCCGCTATCGACTCGTTTACAGAGCACGTTCAATCCATACTAAAGGTTTGTTCACGGGAAGTCCCAGCAATGAGTGATCATCGCTGGCGTCTACCCGCTGACGTACGTGATCTGATAACCGAGAAGAACGCGGCCATTCGTGCCTACAGCCATTTTCCCTGCGACGCGAACAAGGTTCACATGCGCTCATTACAGCGTGCTGTAAGGAAACGCACTAGCGAGCATCGTTCGAATCGTTGGGACAATGAGCTCAGCGAACTGGAACCCACCCACCAAGCCTTTTGGCAACTACAGAGAAGAATGCGCGCCACCGAGGAGGCTTCGATGCCCCCGCTCATTCGTCCGGACAAAAGCGTCGCATTCGATGACTCTGAAAAGGCAGAATGCCTAGCAGACAGTTTGGAGTCCCAGTGCTCCCCTAGCACACAACCGGTCATCAAGCGTCACCTCGACAAGGTGAACGCAGAAGTAGAACGTAGAGCTGCCCTACCTCCCGTAGAAGACCCCGATGATCCTCTGCCCCTTGTCACGCCCGACGAGGTGCAAGACATCATCAAAAGGCTTCAACCACGGAAAGCTCCCGGCTCCGACGGTATCACCAATAGGGTAATCAAACTCCTCCCCGCTCAGCTCATCATCCTTTTGGCGGCCATCTTCAATGGCGCCTTGAGCAACAACTTCTTCCCCCAGGTATGGAAAGAGGCCACTGTTATCGGTATCCCCAAGCCAGGCAAGCCCAAGTCTGAGCCCACGAGCTACCGACCCATCAGTCTCCTGAACGCACTCGGCAAAATCTATGAGAGACTTATTTATAAGCGACTCAGAGATTTCGCCGAGACTAAGAGTCTCATTCCCAACGAGCAATTCGGCTTCAGGACCGAACATTCGTGTATCCAACAGGTCCACCGCATCGTCGAACACATGAGCGCTGGCTTCCAGCGCGGGGCGATGACGGGCGTACTATTCTTCGACATAGCGAAAGCTTTCGACAAAGTCTGGCACAACGGCTTATTATACAAGCTGTACTCACTAGGAGTGCCGGACCGTCTCGTGCTCATCTTACGGGACTTTTTGTCGAACCGCACCTTCCGCTATCGCATAGGGGCCTCATTTTCTTCCCCTCATCCTATTAGGGCCGGTGTCCCTCAGGGTTCCGTCTTATCCCCCCTCGTCTTCACGCTGTTCACTAGCGATATTCCCAAGAGCAAAAATGCTCAGTTAGCTCTGTTCGCGGATGACACGGCCATTTATCATACTGGCCGCTGTACAAACGCTATCGCCCGTACCCTCCAAACCTCAGCCGACGTCCTAGGCGCTTGGTTCAGGAAATGGAGAATCGAGGTGAATCCCGGTAAAAGTCAGGCGGTCATTTACTCCAAACCACGCTTTAATCCTCCGATCCCCAGTCCGATCGCTATGTACGGCAAGCCTATCCCCTGGGAGAAGCAAGCCAAATACTTAGGTGTCATTCTAGACAGTCACTTGTCCTTCGCGGCTCATATCAAAGCGGCTCGTTCGCGCGCTGCCTTTGCTATGGGTAGGCTTCACTTTTTAATTCAGGCAAAAAGCAAATTGTCACTCAAGTGCAAATTGCGTTTATACACCGCGGTCATCCGTCCCATCATGACATACGCATGTGTCGTGTTCGCCCACTCCAACCCGCGTAGCCTTCATAAGATGCAGGTCTTGCAAAACCGATTCCTTCGTAAAATCACGGGAGCCCCTTTTTACGTCCGTAACGATAGTCTTCACTTAGACTTAAGAATCCCCACCGTCGTTCAATTCATGAAGCGCCTTACCAAGCGCTTCTTTGACTCCGCGTTAAAACATCGCAACCCCCTTATCGCATCGGCCGCTCGATACGATCCCTCGCGAATAAGTAAAATTCGTCGTCCCCGTCATACCCTCGTCACTCCTGACGATGCTACAACCCTGCTTCAGGAGAGCAGCAGGGAGACTAGCACTCTTCGAAAATTCAGACGCAAAGCGCCATCATTCCGTCCTCGCCGACGAGGCCCGTCGCGACGTCCCGGTAATTGTCCCACCCGTCCCTTGCAAGAGCCAGCCCGCGCTGCTGAGCCAGTAAGTCCAAATCAGCCCATAAATAATATCACTCAGATCCAGCTTGTCCCTTGCTGTCCCTCAGCGACGCCCTAAGCCGAGGCTCGTACCCCACAGGGGGTGCCCTTAGCGTGTAGTCGCTTAGTTTATAAGTTTATACCCTGGCTGGAGGTCTTAACTTTTAAGGCATCCACAGGATTCGCCCGGTTAAGCAGACGACAACCTCCTTGGTTGAACTGCGAGATGCCATTCCTAAAAAAAAAAAAAAAGCAACTGTCGGGCAGTGGCCCACCAGACACGACACCCGTCTGGTCGGAGGATCCTCCCTTTTCCATAGAGGATGGAGAACTTTACACCCTGTTCTTCATACCTCTAAAATTTTAATTTCAACTCGATACCTCCATGCTTTTCCGAAAAATCATTTGGTTTTACTATGTTGTTCGACTCTACAGTTCCCCTATGCTGCCGCCGCGACGACGGGCGCTACATAGATTTGCACTTGCGACTAATCATCCCCACCTTACTATACTTACTTATACATAGATTGAAGATATGATATCACGCCTGTTGTATTCGAAGGGATAAGCGGATGTGTAGATTACACCCACACTTATCCCGTTCAGTAGAAAGAGGGAGCCTATTTAAATTATACTTAAACTAGCTTTTGCCCGCAGCTTCGCTCGCGTTACATTCGGGGTAACACAGTTCCCCTTGCGCCTTATTGATTTGTAATAGCAACGCCAAGTTTTCCCTTTTCTTCCCTCTTTCTCCCTCACATCCCAGTTTTTTCTAAAAAATTACCCTATGTCCATCTCCTAGTTTCCAACTATCTCTGTACCAAAATTCATCAAAATCGGTTTAGCCATTAAAGCGTGAAGAGGTAACAAATAGTAATTGCAACTCCCCTTCCTTAATAACTATTGATTTGACTGAAGATTCCTTACTGAAACAAAATTATTCAGTAAGCAATAAGAAAATTAAGAAATATGCTAAGTTAAATAGACTAATTAAAAAGTGTTATCAATTTAAAAAACAACATAAACACTTTTCCAAAAACATTCCACTGAGAAAAGAACGTGTTGATTTAGTGAACAAGTTAAAAAATTATCAAATAAAGTTAGAAGATAGTATTAAAATATATAATATAGATACTCAGCAATTGCAGTCTGAAATAGAGGTACTTCAGGACTCACTTAGTTCCATTTCCAGTAGGTATTTGAGTTCTCAGAACCAAATTAGGGAACATATTCTTGCAGCAAACGAATTAGTAATGTCTCAATGTAGTTGTCAGACAGTTTCCAACCATGAAACTGTCCAGCCTGAGGTAATGGAGGACCCATCCCAGGCTGAGAATTTGCCTCCGGACTGTATCCTCAACCAAGATGCAGCTAATATGTCACAAATTAATTTACAAGTGGTACAGACTGAGATACATGATAGTCATGATTGTTCTAACTCTGTAATGTTCTCAGATAGTATAGGAAGGGGTGTAGGTAAATTATTAAGTAATAACCTAAGTTTTCCCAGTCAAAATACTTGTATGCCAGGGTCAACTTATAAACAGATAATGGCTTTAGTAACTGGAAATGTTTATAGTAAAAGTACTGATTTAACTATATTTATAGGAAATTGTTCTAAAATTACAAAAGAAGACATCACAGACAGTGTAACTGAGTTGTTAAAGTTAAATTGTCGAAAAATAATATTGTGTGCTTTTCCATACTTATATAAAACGTCAAACAAACAAAACAATTACATTCACATGCTGAATAAGCATGTACACTTCTTGGTAGGTCACTATTGTGACAAACTTGTATATCTTGATATCAACACTGTTGTTGATAAACTTAGGTCGACACGGGGTAGTGTGTTTCTACCTACTAGTTGTAGACACAAAATAGCTAGGCTATTAGCTTATAATATTCACTCGGACATAAATAGTATGTCTATGTTTTGTACTATTATTAACACTGCGAATATTAGTACTTATACTAATATACCTTTTTACAAGGAAGGCGGGGGAGTATTGTCGCTCACTCCGGCTCATTTAAACTAGCTAGTAAGACAACAGACACCAAAGTACCTTCTGGCTCTCAAATAGTTAAATTTAAAAAAGGGGCTAAGCAGAATTCCTTGAAATTATTTCATCAAAATATTCAAGGTTTCTCTTCAAAACAACTAGAGATTGAATTGTTTTTAGAAAAAACTAAGTTTGATATTGTTTGTTTCACCGAACATTGGTTAAAAGATCATGAAATGTTAATTAATTATGAAAATTACAGTGTAGGCAGTTGCTTTAACCGTAAATCTAAGATGCGTGGGGGTTCACTAATCTTAGTCAAAAATAGTATTAAATTTAGAAGTCGTATTGATATAGTTGATCTATCGGTTGAACATAATATTGAATTGTCTTGTGTTGAGCTAGATAAGCATGTCATAGTGTGCGTTTACAGGCCCCCAAATTATCAAAACTACTCGATATTTGAGTCAGTAATGGAAGATGCTTTGGCAAAACTTGCAACGGGTAATAAGTCGCTAGTCATCTGTGGTGACTTTAACATCAATATTTTAGATGAAAATTCAAATAGCAGTAGATTCTTAAATCTTTTTAAATCATTTAATTTGTTGAATGTGTTTTCGGAGCCAACCCGAATTACTACAAATACCGCTACATGTATTGATAATGTTTTCTGTTGCTGCGACTTCTTAGATAAATCCATTGTAAATTACCTTCCCTCTGATCACAGCGGTCAAACCGTTGTTTTCGAGTCCTACACATCATCACAAAAAATTCAGATACAGTCCAGACAAATAACACCCAGCAATTTAAATAAATTTAATAATAATTTAATAAGTAATCTAGGCATTCCGGGATATGATATTAATAATGTAAATCATTTTTATGAGGAATTCTTTTCGGTTGTCTACACAGAGTTCAATGATACGCTAAAAATAAAAACTAAATCTATTAGCCCAAAGTTTATATTTAGTGATTGGGCAACTAAGGGTATAAGAAAAAGTAGAGAACGACTGTTTGAGCTTTACGGCCTTAAGCCTTACATCAACTCGGAAACATTCAATCGCTATGTTGCTACTTACTCAAAAATGTTTAAAAACACCTGCAAGGTAGCTAAAGCCTTATTCATAAGCAACAAGATTAAATCCGCTGATAATAAAATTAAGACGGTTTGGAAAATAATCAATAGTGAAACTAATAGAAATAAAAAATATAATAATGATATAACACTAGAATCTTCACGTGGTCTTCTAACCACTAAAAACGAAGTTGCTCAAGAATTTGTGGATTTCTTTACTAGTATCCCAATTAAAACTACAGAAACGTTAAATTCCTCACCCTTACTTTCTGTTGACTTATTAAGAGCAAACGTTTTACCATGCCCGGTTGAGTTTCAGTTTAAGCATATTAACCCCACTGTAGTCATTAAAGCTTTTAAACAAATAAAAATCAAATTAACCGAAGACCTTTGGGGATTGTCTATTAAAGTTTGTCAAGCTATCATTGAGACTATAGCACCGTACTTAGCCTTTATATTTAATTTGTGTGTGGACCAAGGAGTCTTCCCGGACCTTATGAAATACAGCAAGGTAATACCACTTTTCAAATCTGGGGACAGTAAAGACACCAATAATTATAGACCCGTATCCGTTTTGCCGGTTTTCAGCAAGGTGTTTGAAAAGGTAATGCTTAACCAAATGCTCAACCACTTTAACACCAATAAAATCTTACATGAGAAGCAGTATGGTTTCACCAAAGGACGTTGTACGACTGACGCCGGTGTCACCCTATTAAAACACATATTTACTGCGTGGGAAGAAGCACAGGATGCCATAGGGATCTTTTGTGACCTCTCAAAAGCATTTGATTGCGTGAACCACGAAACCCTTCTCTTAAAACTTGAACATTACGGCCTAGGGAAACTTGCCCTTAGTTTAGTTAAATCGTATTTAAATGATAGACAGCAGCAAGTACAAATAAATGGTGTCAATTCAATGGGTTTAAATGTAAAAGTGGGTGTACCACAAGGATCGATATTAGGTCCCTTCCTCTTTTTAGTATATATTAATGATCTACCCCATTTGTTTAAAAACCAACCACAAATGGTGTTATTTGCTGACGATACTTCTTTAATATTTAAGATAAACAGACGTGCCTCAAATCTTGACGACGTAAATAATGCCCTAATGCAGGTACATAATTGGTTTACCGCTAATAATTTAGTATTAAATGGGAAAAAAACGAAATGCATAAGATTTGCTCTACCAAATGTCAAAAACAGTGAGTGTGACATAGTATTGAATCAAGAGAAACTAGAATTCGTCGAAAAAACTGTTTTCTTGGGAATAACACTCGATTCAAAGCTACAATGGGGTCCGCATATAACATCTCTTGCAGGACGCCTTAGTTCAGCAGCATATGCTGTTAGAAAAATCCGTCAGTTTACTGATGTAGATACCGCGAGACTAGTCTATTTTAGTTATTTTCATAGTATAATGTCATACGGTATTTTACTTTGGGGACGGGCTGCAGACATCGAGTCTATATTTATTCTGCAGAAAAGAGCCATCAGAGCCATATATAACCTACGTAGGCGAGATTCTTTAAGGGAACAGTTTAAGGATATTAACATCATGACAGTACCTTGTCAATATATTTATGAAAACATCATGTATGTCAGGAAAAACTTGCATCTTTTTAGTAAAAGAGGTGACAGACACAATTATAATACTAGAAATAGGGACCAATTAGTTCAACCAGGTTTCAGGTTAGCTAAAGTAGACTCATCTTTCATGGGGTACTGTTTGAAATGCTACAATAAAATACCTCCCCACATTCTTCAACTGAATGAAACGAAATTTAAATCTTGTATTAAACGCACACTATGTAGGCAAGCATATTATAAGTTGGGGGATTATATTGATGATAAAAATGCTTGGCTCAATGCTGGTCCTGCTCCTCAAGCATAGGGGTAAACTCATTGATAAGTACCCGAAGCTATAGTGGAAGCTGCAGAAGATTGTAAGACTATCTTTGCAATGTATAGAATCAATTCTCTAGTATTGTATAATTATTAAGCCCATATGTGAGTGCTATGTATTATCATTGACTTGACGAAGCCCTGGTGGTTAATAGTGTCATGCTCACTTAAATGTCTCGCTGATAGTGGCGGGTGTGTCGGGTCATTTAGCTCCCTTCAAAATGGTCGAGCTGAATGGGGCTGATCCATACGTCATGTTCGTGAACGGGCGCTGTCAGTTGGGACTGGTCATTTTTTTAACTACCACGGTCATTTTTTTAACTTATTTAGATTTTAAATTGAATTTTGCTTTTTATTTACTCTGGACGCTCTTACTGTGCACGTCTTTCTACATCGTTCTCACATATTTGTATAATCTCAACACGAATGATGTAAATGCGATTTTGTAAAAATATTATAATTTAAAAGAGTGTCCATGGAGTTTCTTGCCCATTCTTCTCCATAGAGATCAACGCTTTGGAATGGGCAACTACAGTACTTTCACAAGTTATTATGCCTTGTGACCGGGACTGTAGCAGCATCATTTTTTTTGTTCTTGTTTTTATGACATTCAAAAGTGCCTGTAATGGTCTAATTGAAATAAATGCTTTGAGTTTGAGTTTGAAACAAACAAACTCACTTTCGCTTTTATAATAATTATTAGTAAGGATAGTAAGGATAATCCAGTCTAAACTCTTGGTGACAAAATCAAATTAAATTTAATAGTTTTTAGGATACCTCATCATTTTCCTGCCCCTGTCCAGTTAAGTTTTTTCCTTTTGAGGTACGAAACCTTTAAGTAACAAAAAATGAGCAGTTCTATCGATTTAACCCGGATCCCATCATCAGATCCTGACCTGGTGACAATGGGACCACTTGGAAAGTGTAGCAGCAGCGGTGAGGACACGATGTGTGCAAGGTGATGGATGAGTTGTGATGAGGAGGTCCAATGGGTTTTTGATAAAATAAAATTTAACGTTCAGTTCACGAGCATAATTCCAAGTGTATTCGACATTAAGTCTCACGATATACAAAAATCAAGGAGAAGGGAAAGTGGAACAATATTTAACAAATCGCGATCGAAAATTCTTATGACGACGTACTCAGTTTTAAAATCTTGATCCGAGTTGTCGCTACCAGTCCTTTACCGTGGTTAGCTAGGGGAACACACAACAGAAAGTATAGAGTATACTTCAAACGACCAAGATTTTTTTTAAGGTCTAGGCGTCTTCATGTAATCGAGGAGCATAAATTAAAAACACTTTTACTCTCCGTTTCCCAAAAAAAAAACTATGAATCAAACAAAAGTCACTGTCTTCCGCAAGTAATTATATTTTCAGTTTTTTAGTGACTTTTTTTTGCCAGAAATGTTTTTCGTTTCAGCCTTTTAAGTTATGGTATGATGGTATGTCACACAAATTCTTCAAGTATTCATTTTCCATAGCTACTAAAAGATATTAGCATATCGTCCATATATATTAGAAGAAAAAATATGCATTATAGAAGACTAACTTTGCTCGCGGCTTCGCTCGGGTTAAATTCGGGATAACACAGTTCCCCTTTTCTGATTTACCTGCTACCTGTAGTTTTTGCCCTTGTGCCTTATTTATTGTAATAGCAATGCTAAGTTTTTCCTATCCTTCCCTCTTTCTCCCTTATTTCTCACTTTAAAAAAAAATGCAATCTCAATCTTTTTTAAAAAAAAAAATAGCAAATGTCCGTCTCCAGGGTCCTAAATATCTCTGTACCAAAATTTATCAAAATCTGTTTAAACATTTAGGCGTGAAGACGTAACAAACAAACAAACTCACTTTCGCTTTTTAAAATTATAGTAAGGATAACTTATAATTTACACAAGTAATATAGATAAAATTATGTGGGATCCTTTCGGGAGCAATTATACCTTCTTAATTAACAAAGAATTTTAAAAATGGCCTCCCATTGACTGATATATCGCGTAACAAAAATACTACTAATATTATAATCCTACTTTTAATATTATAAATGCGAATGTTTGTGATGATGGATGTATGGATGTTTATTACTCTTTCACGTCAAAATTTCAGAACGGATCTTGATGAAATATATATAGTCTGGAATAACTAACACATAGGATACTTTTTTTTCGATATCACGCGGGCGAAACAAAGTAATGGTTTTTTTTATTTACGAATTGAGAACCTCCTCCTCTTTTGAAATCGTGTAAATATCTATGTTCGTCGAAAGTACGGACTAAGTTACAAGTTACCTTACCGTTGCCTAGCAACGCGCGTGCCTCGTGATAGATTGGACCAATCTCGCCAACAGAATCAGTTTTGAAGTGAATATTCTAGCTAAACAAAATAAGCACAGAGAACTAAAGAATTTTGTTCCAGTGATAGTATATACTATTTTAGCTATAGCATGGTGCGAGTGGCATTTGCTGAAAATATACCGACGGTCCCTACGTACAGAAAATGGCAATTTTTTTAATTATTGTATCATTGTTTTTAGATTATCTATGCGCACATGCTGACATACGATTTTTATTTTTACCTTGTTTTAGAAATCGTATAAGAGAACAAGTATTATAAATACAACGAATAAGTGTCGTAGAAACGGTCATCTATCAGTTTTTTTCTAAGAAAACGTGAAAAAATAAATGTTGCTTATGTGTAAATTGCATTATAAAGCTCTTAAAACTGTTAAAATATTGTAGAAAGAAAATATTTATTATTCCTCATAGAATTATTTCTAGAGCGTGTTGAACACAAATTACGCTCTCCTGTAAACCTCGGGTTTTGACTTAACCTTATATGTACGTAGGAACCGTCGATATGTTTAGCATATAGTAATACATGCCATCACTAAACATGTCTGTGGGTACTCCTATACGGCTATGATATTCATGGTAAAGCCTTAAAGGCGTTTTTTGCGGATAGGAAATCATCATATAACTTCCTCCGCTCTGGGCGGAGCGGAGGGGAGAGTCAGACTTGTACTGACTAAAACCCACCCATGTTCCTTTTATTGCCCTTTACGTTCCAGGCCCGCGGTATCTATTTCGAACAAACCGAAACCCCGGGGCACTATTTAGGGGTTTGCCTAATTAATCAAGTAATTACTCATTTGTCAAAAAACTGTTTTCGATAATGATATACCAGGTAGTACACACGACGACACATCAAGCGCATTTACAGTACAATACAGCCTAGCTTTTTAGTAGTTTTGTATTTGTTAATGTTGTGTTTTGTAATGTATACCTGCCAAATTATAGTGTTTGTTTTTTTTATTGAAAATTGTCTATTGTCTTAAATGGTGACTGGCCCTTCACCCCCAAGGGGCCCTGGGCCAAATTATTTGTTGATTTCCTATCCGCCAAAAACGGCCGTCAAATAGTATTAGTGTAGGGCCTCACAAACTCACGGACCGTCTCTGAGGTTGTGGAGGTCAGATAGGCAGTCGCTCCATGTAAAATGCTGGCATTCAACTCCGGTAAGACTGAAAGCCGATTTCAAGCTGGGTGAAAGCTGGCAGAATGCTCTATTTTCTCTCGTTCTTCACAAGATAATCGAAAACATATTTCCTCAGTCTTTATCTCCTTAGCATTGAATTTATTTCAGCATAAATTTGATTATACATCCAAATACATTAATCTATAGAAAATTCGACCCCTATATTTATATCACCAAGCCTCCACAATACAAAGTCAACCTCAATTTCTCAGTAATACAGTCTAAAATACTTTGTCAATTCAACAAAATTCTTCACAGCGAGTGGGTCGGAAATATTGATATAGGAAAACAGACTTTATCTTGTCTGTTAAGGGTTATAAATTGCGTGGAGATGAGAGTCAATTTATTAGGTCCGGTCATGGTAACCATGATTTGGGATTTGACTGGAATATTGTTGTAATTCTTTCTTTTGTTCATTTAAACGCATAAAATGTTTATTAATATTTTTTTAATAAAAACATAAATAAGTATCTGCCAATGGCTTAATTGCCAAGAGCCTCGACCAATACCTGAGGAGGCTCTCGTTAGGCAGCTGGATCAAGGGCTTGATACAGAAAGCGGTACTCCTGGACACGGCACGTATTGTTAGGAGGTTCCCTTCTCAGGAGCCCTGACCGCGCCGGTAGCATGGACCGTGTTCCCGATACCGGTGGGGTACTATTTTTATATTTTTAAAGTTTTTTTTTTGTTTTTAGGTAATATTTAAAATAAAATATTATATGCGATGAAAACAATAAATGAACCAAACATAAATAATAACGAGAGCCTCCTCAGGTGTTGGTCGAGGCTCTTGGCAATTAAACCATTGGCTGTAACGACTATCGGCACAATGATCCCTGACTCCACATCCCACATGTCGCGAACTTGCGACATAAACGGCCATACCTTTTGGCTAATTTCGGAACGAAGTTCCTTATCACGCGTTGCGAAAGGGGGCTAGACGGAAAAAATTAAGACTAAAAGTTGTAACGACACTTTTTGCTATAGTTGTAAGCCGTGCGGCGTGCGCGTGTTTCTCTCTCTCTCATAGAAAGCAAGCCAGTTATTTTCGTTTCGTCTTTCTATTTCGCATTGAACAGTGTGGTGTCGCGGTGATTATTGTTGTTGAGTGTATACAGGTTTTTTGTACATAAAAAATAATAACTTCGTTCCATCCGGGTGTCCCTTGATACCTCTCAAGTTTTTTGACAGCTCCAAGGGACCATATACTTGATTTCAACTTAATACCCCCACGATTTCCCGAGAAAAAGGGCCTTGACAGACAAACAGACAGATGGACAATAAAGTTAACCTATAAGTGTTCCGTTTTTTCCTTTTGAAGTACGAAACCCTGACTACAAAATTGGTAATAACATTAAAACCGTAAAATATAGACTGACATTATAAAGGTTGAAGAGTTTCATAAGAGTCATATAGATCAACACTTTGGAATGGACAATAGGGTAGATGACACCATTAACCAATAATTTAAAGACACAATTTTTCTGAAAGAACACGTTATTCTAGACCTGAGAACTCCATTCATTTCAAAATAACTTTAAAATTCGATTTTTAGTTGCTTTTAAATCAATAAATAGTTGCGTCATTGACTTGACAAAATAGTGACGTCATCGTTTGCGAGTCCCATACAAAATCTATGGGGGAATCGCGTTTTGACAGCTCATCAAAAGTATGTCAATTGATTGGTGGTGTCATCTACCCTATTACAGTAATTAAAAAAAAAATATTTGCCCCACACTAGGAATTTCTCCTGTATGGGTGCGTTTACAAACATTTAAACTCACATACACAAACAGCCAGACCCGAAACAACTATCTGTAGGCCATACAAATATTTGTTCCGTGATCGAACCCATCACACGCAGTGCAGCAGTCGATCGCTCAGCCACTGCGGCAACCGTGTCGTCAACTTTCATAAGGTTTTTTGCATTGTGACCGGGACAGTAGCTTATTTTTTTTGTTTCTTGACATTCAAAGTGCATGTAATGGTTTAATTGAAATAAATACTTTGAATTTGAGTTTGGAAATGACCTTGATCACGCCCCTATTCCTTTTGATCCATACTTTCAAGGACATTCTGTTAACAAAGGAAATCCAGATTTACAGGCAACTTAAAAAGCGTCCTTTTCTTCTTGCCTTGTTTGCTACGCCGTAGCCAAGGCATAGGTGTCATTGCTACGCCGTAGGACAAATGAGCTAAAGAAAGAAAATAGGTTTGTTTGGCACATCTCACAAGTGTACACAACATCAAAGAAAGATAGAAAACAAAATGAAAAAAAAAACTTGAGACGTGTCAAGGGACACCCGGATGGAACGAAGTTATTATTTATGATGTACAAAAAACCTGTATACACTAAACAAAAATAAATTCAATGCGAAATAGAAATGATAATATCTGGCTTGCTTTCTATAAGAGAGAGAGAGAGAGACAGACAGAGAAACATGCGCACGCCGCACAGCTTACAATAGCAAAAAGTGTCGTTACGACTTTTCGTGAGATTTTTTTCAGTCTAGCCCCCTTTCACAACGCGCGATAACGAACCAACATAACATTTAATTTAAACAAAAAATACTAAACACAAAAGGATATAATTATTGTGTTTTTTTTAGCCCCCGACCAAAAAACACTATATTTATTTAATTAGGATTTTTCGTATTCGCCCGAAATGAAAAGGTAGCTACGCCGTAGCTAATTACTCGTAGGTGACATTGCTACGGCTGCTACGCCGTAGCTAATTACTCGTAGCTGACATTACTACGACTGCTACGCCGTAGCAAAAGTGACATCGTTTTCATTATAGCAAGGGTAATTTAAAAAAATTCAGTTCTTTGAAAAATTATCTACAGTAAAATTGTCCTGAATTTTTGCAATATAATCATGTCTCCCTGACCGGTGGGTGCTCAATAGAATTCGCGCGGCGTCAGTTATTTAATAAAGCCTTCGTGCGCTCGACGCGCCAATGTGCGCGTCAGGAATGTTACAGCGATACCCCCACGCATACACCCTGTATAAGTGTGTTATGACCACCCTGTATATATGGCACGAAATAGCATATCCTACTAATATTATAATTGGGAATGTTTGTTAGGATATATGGATGTTTGGTACTCTTTCAAGTCAAAACGGCTGAACGGATCTTGATGAAATTTGGCACAGAGGTAGATTATGGTCTGGAATAACACAGGATTTTTCCCGATAACACGCGGGCGCTAGTTCTGTGTATGTATGTGAGAAATACAACACAGTACTTACATGGAAAAAATATCATCTGCTAAGCCTTTTCTCAACTATACTGGAGTCGGCTTCTAGAAGAAGTTTGAAAGTTGCACCTGTTACAGAAAAAATGAAAGGGAGTCGTTTATCTTGGTATGGACATGTTATGAGGAGGGATGAAGCACATGTGACTAAAAGACTGATGGATCTGAACATTGATGGACGGAGAGCGAGAGGAAGGTCAGAGAAAAGATGGATGGATTGTGTAAGGAATAATATGAAGGAGAAAGGAGTAAATGATGCCGTGACGTCTGATAGGGGAGAATGGAAGAAGAAAACGTGTTGCGCCGACCACAAATGGAATGGGACAAGGGCAGGAAAATGATGACTGGGGTCGGTTTCCAGTCTTATCGGATGCAGCTGAATACCAGTGTTTTACATGGAGGGACTGCTTATCTGAGCTCCACAACCCAGTTAGTACTGGGTAATACGATATCCCTTAGTAAGACTGGTCGTTATACTTTCACACCACTGACTACCTGTAACGACTGTCAAAGATCTACAAATGACAGCCGAGACCAACGGCTTAACGTGCTTTCCGAGGCACGGAGGCAACTCGGTATGTAACAGCTGGTCACCCATCCACAAATCAACCTAAGCATGCGAGCTTATCTTAAAGATCGACCCGAACAGCTGCTATTATTTAGCCACTCCTGAAAGGCCAAGAACTCAAAATCAAAATGGAATTAAAAAAACGTGTTGCGTCGACCCCAAATCATATGGGACAGGCCAAGGACAGGAATTTCATGACGAATCTTAGTACAACGAAGAACTGTGTACCCCAGGATATTTTTAGAAGAATTCTTCCAGAAAGAAATAAAATAAATTAATAAATAAGTAAATTTCAATCTATTCGCGCGCTTTCCACGTCGGCGCCGACGCCTGTTGAATGTTTAAGCATGGTTTATATGTAGACGAGAATAACTAGCACGAAATATACATTTACAATCCTTACTAATATTATAAAAGCGAAAGTGAGTTTGTTTGTTTGTTTGTTTGTTACCTCTTCACGCTTTAATGGCTAAACCGATTTCGATGAATTTTGGTACAGAGATAGTTGGGAACCAGGAGACGGACATAGGCTAATTTTTAAAAAAGTGGGATGTGAGGGAGAAAGGGGTAAGAAAAGGGAAAACTTAGCGTTGCTATTACAAATCAATAAGGCGCAAGGGGAACTGTGTTACCCCGTATTTAACGCGAGCGAAGCAGCGGGCAAAAACTAGTTTACAATAATAATATACATTAGAAACTTGAAGAGTATTTCGATTTTTAAAAGAGAGATTTCCTTATAATGTTACTAGCTGGCGCCCGCGGTTTTGCCAGCGTGATTTAAAAAGAAAGTATGCCTTGTGTTATTCCAGACTATAATCTACTTCTGAGCTCTGTGCCGAATTTCATCGAGATCCGTTCAGCCGTTTTGACGTGAAAGAGTAACAAACATCCATACATCCATCCATCTATATAAATTATATTTATTTTAAGACATTCATATTTTAGTTACTATTCTCTTCCTGTTCTCACACACTACTGTCTAGTCTACGTTTCTTTTTTTATATTTCCTCTCGCAGGTCTGCTGGTATTTCATTTTTAAAATAAACTAAGCCTTTGTACTCTATGTTTTGATATGATGTTTCCTCATATTTTTTCCTATGATTGCATATTTATTAAATAAATAAATAACTATACAGGTTGTAGACTTGCGAAAAAGTTTGAACTTAGACCTCCAATATCTACGTAAATACAAAATACCTCGGTATGGTTAGAAACAAATAAAAAACCGCAATCACGCAGAGAACAAGAAAGTCAGTCAAGTTAAGTTTATTTTATTTGTCAAATCAGTACAATCCAACATTGTTTGTATACATGCACCACTTACAAACTAATGTTAAAACATAAATACATAACATGTCAAAGGTTATAATACAATATTTACCTGATTCTTAAATAATTAGTAGTACTTCTGTCTCAAAATCAAAATATTTTTATTTCACATAAGCCTACATGGACATGGGCACTTATAAAACGTCGAGAAAAGGTGCACGGTTCGGATTGGTCGTTTCCTATGGAGAAGAACCGGCAAGAAACTTCATCTAAGTATACAAAGAATGTAGAATCGAACATAAATATGGTTACAGTCAATCTTGAGGCGATCTCCACAAAGATCTATGAATATTTTATAAGTTATCGCCATGTGAACCGCGCTGAACTGAAGTGCTCTGCATTATCCTTAGTATTTGACCTCCCCTCGTATTATAGAAGAAAATATAGATACGACACTTCCTTTTTTGCGAATGGAAATCATCAAATAACTTCCCCCGCTCTGGGCGGAGCAAGGGGGATTGTTAGACTTGTACTGACGAAAAATTAACCAAGTTCCTTCTATTGCCCTTTGCGTTCCGGGGCCGCGGTATCTCTATCGAACAACACGCTACCCCGGCAGGCGGTGGCCCTGGCAGGCCCCTCTGTTTTGCTGACATCTCTTTGAGGCGCGCGTGTGACACTAACGTGCCGTCGACACGGCCTGTCCTCAATAAACGGACGGACGGTGAATAAAAATAAAACTAGAACCTCTCTGTTTTTTATTTCGGCCTTTTTAGTTTTGGTGTGATGGTTTCTCTCAGCAATTCTTATCGAGTACCTATTCATTTTCTAATGGTACTAAGAGATTATATCGTCTATACAATATGTTGATTTGCATCCTCGTCAAAATTTAGGAGGTGCTAGTAAAAGTCATAAATAATCAATGAAAATTACGGTACCTGATCAATAATAATATACGGCGCTTTTATGATCTGTCTCTGTGTGTTTAAATTTAACAGTATTACAGAATGTTTCACTTCAAAAGTAGAGAATCACCTACAGAACACACAGAACAGTGTGCGTGAGCGTCGGCGCATACGTATCATACAGCGGCATGCACGCACCTGTGTGCACTTACCGATTTTTGAAAATACGAAAAAAGTAAAAAAAAAAAACCTACTTATTTTATTATCGATTCGGGTCGAGAATCATTAGCATAGTTACGTCCTTGAATTTGACGAGGATGCAAAACAACACGCTGTATAGATACATTAGAGGAAAAAATATGTATTATAGAAGACAACTCTTAAATTACCCAAGCAATACAAATAAACTTTATTAAAAGACTTCTTCAGGAGTATACCCTTTCTATTATAAAAAGAATTTTGAAAATCGGCTCACACTCGACGGTGGAATTTCGTAACAAAACTCCCCCGTTATAGAAGGGAATTTTATTTTTATTGTCTTTGGTAAAAGGAAGAAATGGATTTTAAATACAGAACGGTTTTTATTGACAAGAGCATCTTGTTGGAAAATTATTGTCAGTTGTCTGAAGTGATCTCGCGGATATACTACCTATACAACATGTAGTTTATTTTAGAAAGTGTTTCTTTTTATGTTCAGAATGTAATTTTATAGAGTGAAGTATTGATATTAAAAATATCTAATACAGTGTTTGAATAGCTGTTTGATTCCACCAAGAGAATGTTTCCGTAAAGAAAATATAACAATATGACACCCCCTTTTTGAAGTCGTTTAAAAAGGAAGACACAGATTGTGAATAATCTTTCCAGAAACCGGTTGACAGTGTAACAGAGTGGGTATTTTACCCTCTCTGTTGCCTCAACCTCTTTCCTTTTGGAACAGCATTGATTTTTAAATATTCATATTTCGAATTTCATTCTGTCATTTCATCTTCAACAGTCATTTTTTGGCTCATTACGTTTTTGGATCACGACTAGCAGCCACACGTGCTAGTTTTTTTTTTTTAAAGCTGTCTTTAAAATCTGTAAATCATATTGGAATGTTTTAGAATCAGTGTGTGTATCAGTTTATTGTGCAGTTCAGCAGGTTACCATGACATCTTATAGCAGTTCTTATTCCTGTTTGAGAAAGAGATGGTGCTAGACACCCTGTATAGCTCTGTCTCTTTCCCTCAGCGGAATAAGTTCTGCTTTAAGATGTCATGATAGGGTAGCAGACGTAGCAGTTCTATTGTTTATTTTCACCCCTGTTAAAAGGGTCCACACTTGTGAAATTAAGAAATCTAAACTTGTAGTGGCTATTATTTGTACACCTGCCCCAATTTACATCTGAAAACTGCAGCCCCGCTCGGAGGACAACGAGCGAGTGTCACAACAGTATTCTACCTATTTTCACATCTGTACAACACGGTCTATCCCCCAGGGGGTTCAATTATCATCCCCTTTTATTACCAGTGGCTGTGGTAGACACGTTCAATTTCATCCCCGATAGCCCCCGTTGGGGTAGCCAGGAATATATTAGGAATGCTTTGTATTCTCCCCGCCGCTGAAATGCGGACGTTATTATTTGAACGGCAGTAAAAATGGGAGTTTTGGTCGTTGAACGATGGGAATGAAATAGTAGGTATTAACTCTTTAGTTTTTTGGTGACCATCCGTGCCTCGGAAACCACGTTAAGCTGTTGGTCCTGGATGTCATTTGTAGGTCTTTAACAGTCGTAATATGTTAAATAGTACTAATAGGCTAGTTTCCTGGGTCAAAGTAATTACATTCTATTTAGTCCGTCTTTTATGGTTTACTAGCTTTCGCCCGCGGCTTCGCTCGCGTTAAATTCGGTATAACACACCAAGCAGACCTGCAGTTTTTGCTCTTGCGCCTGATTGATTTGTAATAGCAACGCTAAGTTTTCCCTTTTCTTCCCTCGTTCTCCCTCATATCCCACTTTTTTTAAATAAAAATTAGCCTATGTCCGTCTCCTGGTTCCCAACTATCTCTGTACCAAAATTCATCAAAATCGGTTTAGCCATTAAAGCGTGAAGAGGTAACAAACAAACAAACAAATAAACAAACTCACTTTCGCTTTTATAATATTAGTAAGGATTAACGATAGGCCGCCACAGTGGGTCGAAACTATGATTTTAGTGACATAGGGGTCAACTTGTTTTTATTTGCATTTTCTGTATGCGGATGGACAGAACTCGTCAGCTTCAATAATAAATATCTCTTGACGTTTTTCTCTAAATTTAATAGTTTAGGCAGAAAAATGGGTTTTGTGTTTTTTTTGTATGGAACGGATTAATATAAATATCGTTTTACTACTATTTACCTTTTTCCTAAGTATACATTTTTACTTAAAAGAGCACATTCGTATCCTCTTTTAAAAATAACATATTAGTACGAGTACCTTCCAATTTAAGCGTATATGAAATCTTTTGATTGTATTTTTGTTATTGATTAGGTACTTACCTGTATTAATTCGTGTTTTGTCTTTTGAACGTACGAAAATAAAAATGAAGCTTTTTATTCTATGTATTTTTTTCATTATTTCAATCATCATTTTTGGGCAGAGTTGCAACTTTATGCAAATGTTCATAGCATCAAATGATAGTGAATGACACAAGGTATAAGAAAAATAACGTTGCAAAGCGGGATCTAACGCTACTTAGCAGGAATTTGATTTTATTTGATCCGTTTCATACAAAAAAAACACAAAACCCATTTTTCTGCCTAAACTATTAAGTTTAGAGAAAAACGTCAAGACATATTTATTATTGAGGCTGACGAGTTCTATCCATCCGGATACAGAAAACGCAAAAAAAAACAAGTTGACCCTTATGTCTCAGTGACATAGGGGTCAACTTGTTTTTTTTTTTGCATCATAGTATATACAATCATAGTTTTGACCCACTGTGGGCCGTGTCGGCGGCGCGTTAGTGTGCCACGCGCGCCTCAAAGAGATGTCAGCAAAGCAGAGGGGCCTGCCAGGGCCATCGCCTGCCGGGGTTGCGGGTTGTTCGAAAGAGATACCGCGGCCCCGGAACGTAAAGGGAATTGAAGGAACATGGGTAGGTTTTAGTCAGTAAAAGTCTGACACTCCCCCCCCCCTTCCAGAAACACACAAACAAACTCACAAACACTCCCCCCCGTTTCGCCCAGAGTAGGGGAAGTTATTTAATGATTTACCAACCACAAAAAAAAGATCAAGGTACTAAATAAAAAGACAGTTAAAAATGTATTCAGCATATAATTTACTTAATTAATATAGGTACAGCTTTAAATTAGAGAGTACATTAAGTTAAAAATTATAACCAACGACATCTATGTTTAAAAACTTGTTTAAACTCAGAATCAAACTATTTGTAGCGGACAGGAGTACTACAGCGCCATCTATCCGACAAAGAAGGAACTAAGATCGTTATGAAACTATGAAATTCTATTATAATCACTACTGGTGCTTTTAATATCGTAGCTGCCACGGGTTGTTTTAATAACACTCAAACTCAAAGTATTTATTCCAATTAGACCATAACAGGCACTTTTGAATGTCAAGAAACAAAATGAAGCTACTGCAGTCCCTCTCACAAGACATAATAACTTGTGAAAGTACTGTAGTTGCCCATTCCAAAGCGTTGATCTCTATGGAGAAGAATGGGCAAAAAACGGCAGCATCTTTTTCTGTATTTATGACATTCAAAAGTGTCTGAAATGGTTTAATTGACCAGGGTTGCGGGTTGTTCGAAAGAAATACCGTGGCCCCAGAACACAAAGAGCAAAAGAAGGAACATGGATGAGTTTTAGTCAGTAAAAGTCTGCCACTCCCCCCCGCTCCGCACAGGCAATAAAAATACCAGTACTTTACATGAAGCGACTGCCTATCTGACCTCCACAACCCAGTTAGTACTGGGTAATACGATACCCTTTGGTAAGACTAGTTGTCAGACTTTCGGAACACTAACTACCTGTAACGACTGTCAAAGATCTACACATGACTGCCGGGTCCAACAGCTTGACGTACGTTCCGAGGCACGGAGGAAACTCGTTATGTGACGGATGGGTGGTCACCCAGCCACAGACTAACGTAGACGGGGGAAGTTAATTGAAGATTTCCCATCCGAAAAAAGACTTCATATTAACACCATAGATGTCGTTAGCTATAATATTATAATTAATCAGCCGCCATCTTGTTAACCTTGAAATGCGAACGCAAAGCCTTCACCGAAGCTGTGAGGTTGTTTGCTTTGATTCTCCACTTCGTTTTCACGGTACTGTAACAAAATTATAAAGTTAGATATAACCGCCGTTTCTATCTTCATTAATTAAGGAGTTGAAAAGAAAACTGGGGTCTAAAATGTCTGCTTAAGCGGAATCATATAATCATACATTAAAAATATGTTTATTTAAAAAAAAGAAACGTTGCCCCACACTTACACACACGCACCCACACGGAATTTCTCCTGTATCGTGGGTGCGTTTACAAACATTTAAACTCACATACACAAACAGCCAGACCCGGAACAACTATCTGTAGGCCATACAAATATTTTTTCCGTGCGGGGATCGAACCCGTGACACGCAGCGCAGCAACCGGTCGATCAGCCACTGCGCTTACCGTGGCGTATAAATGGCTAGCTTTTGCCCGCGGTTTCGCCCCCACCTGTCCCTTGCAAGACCAGCCCGCGCTGCTGAACCAGTAAGTTCAAATCAGTCAGATCGCTGTTTACTATTAAGTACTAACATAGGCTAAGAATTTTGTTACTAACACACTGGACCCCTGTAGTCGTAATTATAAATCCTTACTATCTAATATATAAAATTTCCGTATCACAATGTTAGTTACTTACCGTACTACTCCGAAACGGCTCGACCGATTCTTATGAAATTTTGGGTACATATTGGGTAGGTCTGAGAATCGGCTAACATCTATTTTTCATACCCCTAAACCTCAGCGGGTGAAACCGCTGGGCACAGCTAGTAATATTATAAAAGCGAAAGTGAGTTTGTTTCGTCTTCACGCCTAAATGGCTAAACCGATTTTGATTAATTTTGGTACAGAGATAGTTGGGAACCAGGAGACGGACATAGGCTAATTTAAAAAAAAAAGTGTGATGTGAAGGAGAAAGAGGGAAGAAAAGGGAAAACTAAGCGTTGCTATTACAAATCAATAAGGCGCAAGAGGAACTGTGTTACCCCGAATTGAACGCGAGCGAAGCCGCGGGAAAAGCTAGTCCTTACTAATATTATAAAAGCGAAAGTGAGTTTGTTTGTTTGTTTGTTACCTCTTCATGCTTTAATGGGTAAACCGATTTTGATGAATTTTGGTACAGAGATAGTTGGGAACCAGGAGCCGGACATAGGCTATTATTTTTTTAAAAAGAGTGGGATATGAGGGAGAAAGAGGGAAGAAACGGGAAAACTTAGCGTTGCTATTACAAATCAATAAGGCGCTACCGAAATTAACGCGAGCGAAGCCGCGGGCAAAAGCTAGTAATAATATAAAAACGAAAGTGAGTTTGTTCGTTTGTTTGTTACGTCTTCACGCTTTAATGGGTAAACCGATTTTGATTAATTTTGGTACAGAGATAGTTGAGACCCTGAAGAATTACATAGGCAATTTTTTTTTAAAGTGAGAAATGAGGGAGAAACAAAAAAGGGAAAACTTAGCTTTGCTATTACAATAAATAAGGCGCAAGGGCCAAAACTACAGGTAGTAGGTACCTGCAGATCAGGAAAGGGGAACTGTGTTACCCCGAATTCAACGCGAGCGAAGCCGCGGGCAAAAGCTAGTATAAAATAAATAAATAAGTCTTACCTGGCCATCATCTTCACCTCCCGCTTGAGGTCTCCAATTCGACACGAAGTACTGGTTACTGGCTGGCCGCTGCTCATTTGCAGGACCCTGAAAGGATGATAAATGATGTTTATTTTAAAGTAGGTGAGGCCGGTGTTTCGTACCCGACTACTCTGAGAAGAAACAGCCGAAACAAACTCAGAGGTCATAGTCTCTTTTAAGGTCCAGACAAAAATCTTGGTCAACTTACATGAGGACTATGCAGATTAGTATCTGAAATGTTTTTTTTTTGAAAGCACCACAAAGATTTTTTTTAAATACATTGCCCCACTCTAGGATTTTTTCCTGTATAGTGGGTGCGTTTACAAGCATTTAAACTCACACAAACAGCCAGACCCGAAACAACAATTTGTAGGCCATTCAAATATTTTTTCCGTGCGAAAATCGAACCCGCGACATGCAGCTTAGCAGTCAATCACTCAGCCACTGCGCCAACCGTGCCGTCAGATTGAGTGGACCTGTCTTGTAACTCGGGATGTAACGTGTGGTCACCCATCCACAGACCAACGTAGGCAAGCGCGGCTTAACCTAAAGATCGACCTGAGTGGCTGCTATTATTTAGCCACTCTTCTGCGATTGTACAGTAATACCCCGGACTTACGCGGTAGGAGGGTCAGAGCGATTCCCACGTAAGTCGAATTCGCGTAAGTCGGGGTTTAACTTTGCATATAAATACATGTGTGGTTTTCTTTTCTTGTTAGGCTCAAATGACTCATGTTTCGTTCTTTTAGATGACATTTAGAAATTATAAGTAAAACGCACTGCACACGTAAAACAATTCAACGCTGTACACGTTTAAACCTGTCGCAAACTGAACACTGAGGGGGCGGAGCGAGACAGCCGATGCACACGGCAATCAAAATGAAAAACCGCGTGTCTCCGAAATCGCGTAAAACGGGGTAGCGTAAGTCGGGGTATTACTGTATTGGGTAACATAAGAAAAGAAAAACAGAAACAAAATCGACCCAGTCCCTCGCACTGGGTCGATTTTGTTTCTGTACAAACTTGCGACGTAAACGGCCAAATCTTTTATTACCTGGTTCTGTCCCCAGCTCTGCTGTTGCGGTTCAGGTTTCTGTTGGTTATATTGCTGTTGCAGGTTGTATTGCTGTCTCTGTTGCGCGTACGCTTGTTGGTAGTAGTTGTCTGAAATGGAAGAAAGTTTTAGAATCTTTAATTTACTATTTGCAAAGTATGAATATAGAAATGAAACTGTATTTTTTACCGACTTCCACAAACCGGTAGAGTTTCTCATTTCAATAACGAAAAAGACCGACTTACATAAAATAAATTGTTGGTATATAATGTTACTTCAGAAAGACGGTTGCAAAAAAATAAATGAAATTTTTTTTGTTTAATTTTTTTTTGCAACCGTCAGTTTTCCGGAAATGTAGTAATTTTCTTCTTATTTATTATGTAATGAAATAATAATATTAATATATTTCATTCAGTTATTTGAATTTGTCGCCATGTTAGTCTAAGAATAAAGTAGATTTAAGTTGTGTACTTGTAATCGTTAGATGGCGCCCATGAGCAAGAATGGCGGACCTCTTTTGTCGGTCAAAGCATAGATTTTAGAAATGTCAATTGTCATTGTTAGTTAGGTTATGTAATATGTTCTCATTTTTATTGTGTCAAGTTAATATCGATGGAGATTACTAAAAGCAACAGACTGGTTGAAAATTAAACTTTAATAGTCGTTTCTTTGTTTACAGGTGAGATAAAATAATACTAAGGTTTATAATTTGTTTGTTACTTAATTATTTATGTGTGAGAATTAAAATAAATGCTTTGTTTACAGAGCAACACTATCGTTTAATTTTTGGCAAATTCATAAGAAGTACAACCAATAGTCTTATATTTATATTATCGCGAAAAACAAAAATATGAATACGGAATGGGACGTCATCGTACCGGTAAGTATAACATTTGGGAAAGATACTCAGCTGCGCTTTAAACCCGTTGGTCCCGGCCGTCCTTTGTAGATCTAAGACAATCGTGATGGGTAGTCAGTGTCCACAAACTAAACGAAACTCTGACAACTAGTCTCACCAAACGATACCGTATTCCCAGTACTAGTTGGGTTGTGGAGGCCAGATAGGCAGTCGCTTCATGTAAAATACTGGTATTCAGCTGCATCTGGTTAGACTGGAAGCCGGACATGGTTGGGAAAAGGCGAAGCAGATTATAATAATGACTTACCACCGCTGTTAGGAGCAACTGGCTCCGGGCTCTTGGGTAAGTGGCTGCCTTCCAGAATCTGAGAATAGGAGAAAATAATACATTATTACATCCCATAACATTACGCTTATAGCCTGCGAAAGGGTAGGATAGGTGTTCACATTTCTCCAATTATGTTTAAGTCTTACAAAATGGAGAGCGAGCTTTGAGTATATGGTTTCAATTTGAACTCGATACCTCCAGGCGTTCCTGACAGAACGACAATCAGACAGACGGACAACAAAGTGATCCTATAAGAGTTCCGTATTTTACAAAGTAATCCTTTAAGAGTTCTGTATTTTACAAAGTAATCCTTTAAGAGTTCTGTATTTTATTCTTATTCTTATTCTTTATTGCACACAAAACAATAATAAACACACAAATTACAATATACAGCTTATGTACAACGGCGAGCTTAACCCAGAATTGGGTTTTCTTACAGCAAACCTTTCTTAATGATTAAAATTATTTGCATAATAGGATAGGTACATATTGTGCATAGAAGAACATTGAAAAGCTTAAAATAACATACAAAACTGATCAGTTGTTAGTTCACTAACATTAAATAAAAATTGCTTACAAATAATACATAAATAGATAAAAAACATAAGATAACATACATACATATTGATTATATTGACAGGAAATGTTCCCTGATTCCTTTCCGGAACACGTCTACCGAGGGACTATCCCGCAAGGAGTGGGGAAGTGAATTCCAAAGGCGTACAGCACGAACAGTAAAAGATCCATCATACCGACTTGAAGAGTGGGGTGGGAAACGAAGGAGAAGAGATGATGATGAGCGACAAGGTTTACCTCTAGGAACAAGGTACTCAAATCGTTCCCGAAGATACAAAGGAGCTTTAGGATTGTGAAGAACAGAAAAGAGAAAAGAAAGTGTATGAGAATCTCGACGTTGCCGAATTGGTAGCCACTTCAGCTGCTTCCGAAACTCTGACACATGATCGTACTTGCGAAGCCCAAAAATGAAGCGGATACACAAGTTCTGCAAACGTTCGAGCTTATCAAGAAGTTCCTCAGTCGCATCAAGAAAACAGACATCAGCATAGTCTAGAAGAGGTAAAAGAAGAGACTGAGCAAGAGTGATTTTGGTTTTAAATGGCAGAAACTTTTGAAGACGTTTAAGGGATCGATAAGAACAAAACATCCTCCTGCTTACTTCAGCAACGTGAACGCTCCAAGATAAGTTGCAGTCCAAGAACACTCCTAAGTCTTTGACTTTTTTGGAATACGCTATAGCGACACCATCATAAATAATAGGCGGTATTGACTGGTGATTCAGTAAATTGATGAAGTATCTGCCACCAATAATGAGAGCTTGTGATTTAATTGGGTTAACTAATAATCCAAATGTTTTAGCCCACTGACTAATGTTTTGAAGATCATCATTGATGGCATCGATGGCCTCAGGAAGCTGTTCGAGGTTAAAATGGCGATATAGCTGCAAGTCGTCTGCATAGAGATGATAATGAGAATTAAGTACTTTAGTGATAGCGTTAATAAAAACAGAGAAGAGAAGAGGAGAAAGGACGCCACCCTGGGGAACACCCGCCGCAAGATCGCACCAATCTGAGCAAGCATCATTTAAATGTACCGACTGCGAGCGACCCCGAAGATACGAATCAAACCATGCAGTCACAGAAGGAGATATATTTAAAGAGGAAAGGATACCTAAGAGGATGTCAAAATCAACTGAATTAAAAGCACTGCTGAAGTCCAGTAGAACCAGCACCGTCAGGCGTCGGTTTTCCATGGCCAATCGGATGTCATCCGTTATTTTAAGTAAGGCTGATACAGTACTATGGCCAGGGCGGAATCCAGATTGGAAAGGACTAAGCAGGCTATTAGAGAAAAAGTATTGAGACAATTGATTATTAACAACACTCTCAAGGACTTTGGAGAGGATTGGGAGTATGGAAATTGGACGAAACTGAGATACTGAAGAGGGATTTGGAACTTTGGGAAGAGGCAAGACATACGCCTTCTTCCACGCTGAAGGAAAGGAGCTTGTAAATAGAGAATAATTAACAATGTGTGAGATTACAGGAATAAGGTCATCAAGGATAGGAAGAAGCATCTGAAGTTGGAGCCCATCATCACCCACAGCTTTCGTGGAAATAGATGTAATGGCCCGCTTAACCTCCCCTTCTGTAACTGGGTGAAAAGAGAAGGAGGTACACATTGGTCGAGGAAGATTACAGAGATCGTTAAGAGTGAAGGATTTAAAGTTGTCATCCAAAATCACTGGTGATTTGGAGAAATGTAAATTAATTTCGTTCAGGTCAATGTCAGGAACGCTATCATTCGCAACTTTTCCGATTCCAAGAGATTTCAGGAATTGCCATACTTGTGCTGTATTAGAGTTTTGAACAGAATAATGTATGTGGCGCCTTTTTGCATTCCTACACAAACGACCGCAGCGATTACGCAGTTTCTTATAAAGAGACCAGTTCTCATCAGTGGGGTCCCTTTTGTAACGCCTTTTCGCCTTATCCCTTTTAGACATCGCGTTTTTAATTGACTCAGACAACCAGGGAGCTGGAAGATGCTTCACCCTAACCTTTTTTAGTGGAGCATGCAAGTCATAAAGCTTCAACACTATCTTGGTAAATTCAGCGACCTTAACGTTCAACTCACTACTATCATAAACGGGAGACCAGTCGATATTGCCCGCATCTTTCCCCAAACGCTCCAGATCAATGTTCTTAAAACTGCGGAGGAGGAGATATTTAGATTTGCGTTTAGGAGGGCGAATTTTGTACGAGATAAATAATAGATCATGATAAGAGAACGGAGCAGAAAGTTGCCCATACATGGCTACTTTGCTTGGGTCAGAAACTAGAATTAGGTCCAAAAGTGAGGGGTTACAGTGAGGAGCATAATGAGTAGCATTAAGATCAAGAATGTGCATGTTTACAGAAGAGACAAGGGACCTGAGTTTATGGCTGCGCGCATCGTCTTTGATCAAACAGGTGTTGAAGTCTCCGAGTATTATAATGTGGTCATATAAGGAAGAAAAGTTTTCAAGCTGATTTTCAAAAGAAGCGAAATAATCAATATGGCATGAGGGGCTATAATAAACACCTAAAAGTAATTTTGTATGGTTGAAAGTGATTTCAATAAAAAGATGTTCAGCAGATTTAGAATAATTACTCGGAGACTGCTCAATGATTTTGAAAACAATATCTCCACGGAGATAGATAGCGACTCCCCCACCTCCCTTGCCCATTCTGTCATTACGCACAAGCTTGTAGCCGGGTAATGAATACTGCGATGAGGGCAGAGCAGGTTTGAGGAAAGTTTCAGAGACAAGCACAGCATGAATAAGATCTGAGTCGAATGAGGATAATAAATCGGTATGATGGGCCGGAATGCTTTGAGCATTAATATGAACTGCATTGAAAAATTTGTTGTAGCATGAAAAGGTGGACGAGAGTTGTTCGCGTAGGTGAACAGAATCGTCACTAAATGCACTAGCAAAGCTTTCGTCAGCGGAACCAGTGGAAGAACAGGAAACAAAACTGTCATCCATATTGACTAACATGACTGTCAAATAAAAAATAAGAAAAAAAAATGCAATGGAAATAAGATTATTCAAAGCTATTTCTAAATAAATACTTAATTAACAATTTATAACTATTCTATATTGAAGATCCTCGACGCACCTTGCCATTAAAATAAGAGATTAAAATGCTAGTATCCAAGACATAAAAAAACAATTATTGTGAAGTATCCGAACGAGCAAGCTGCAGTCATAGACTCATACATAGTTGTCAACATGTCAAAACTGAATCTCAAAATAAAACAGTGACCGACACAGAAAATATATAAAATGAAACTTTAGTGAAGCTACTTATGTTGTGGGTGCGATTACTTTGCTTGCCTCCGCGATCTCTTGTCCAAAACAGGAGTGCTAATAGTCGACGACGCAACCTTAGCAACCGAGGTAGCCGCCGCTGGGAACCGCGCAACTAGTTCTTGAAGTTCAGTAGCTGATTCAATCTTTCGAAGCGACTTGTCAGGAAGCATGATGACAATTTTTCCCTCGGAGGTCCAACACTGCTTTACACTGAAGTGTTTGCGAGCGGCCAGAAACATGTCGTGCCTAGGCTTCGTTAGAAACTCCGAGAGCACCAAACCAGAACCTTTCAGCTTTGTCTTGCTGCGCCATACCTCATTGCGCAAATTATAGGTGTTAAACCGTATAAGAAGGGGACGTGGCTTGCCTGAATCTGATCCCAGTCGATGGCAGGATGTGATGTCAGAGGAAGAGATGTTTGCAATCTTCATCTTGTCTGTTAAAACCTGGACAGCCTGGGAGGAGTGATCTTCATTCTCTTGCTCAGGCAGACCATGGAGAAGAAGAACTTTCCTGCGAGATGCCATTTCATGCCGATCCAAGCCCACAGTCAACAACTCCATCTGAGTCTTCAGAGCGCTCATAGTTTTCCAGATGAGGCATTTGAATTCCATGAAGTCCCGAGAAAGGCTAGCTACATTCTTGTGGGATGCCTCATTACTACTGATACTCTTCAGTTCCTCTTCATAAGTGTTCATCCGTGTGGTGAATGTGGTTGACAGCTCCTCCATACAGTTTGACAGCTTTGCATACAGGTCCATTTTGTGATGACTTGATTTTATGAGTAGAAATCAAAGGAAATAGTGATTTTATTAGAGAGTTGAGTGCATTCGAGGATTTATCAAAGTTTTAGTGCATAAGCAACATATAAAATTATAATAAACTATTTTAAATAATTAAATGAACTGAGAGCTCTTTTAAACTTATGTTCACTTAAGCCTACCCTCATTTTACAAAGTAATCCTTTAAGAGTTCTGTATTTTACAAAGTAATCCTTTAAGAGTTCTGTATTTTACAAAGTAATCCTTTAAGAGTTCTGTATTTTACAAAGTAATCCTTTAAGAGTTCCGTATTTTACAAAGTAATCCTTTAAGAGTTCTGTATTTTACAAAGTAATCCTTTAAGAGTTTTGTATTTTACAAAGTAATCCTTTAAGAGTTCTGTATTTTACAAAGTAATCCTTTAAGAGTTTTGTATTTTACAAAGTAATCCTTTAAGAGTTCTGTATTTTACAAAGTAATCCTTTAACAGTTTTGTATTTTACAAAGTGTTCCTATAAGGGTTCTGTATTTTACAAAGTGATCCTATAAGTGTTCTGTATTTTACAAAGTGTTCCTATAAGGGTTCCGTATTTTACAAAGTGATCCTATAAGAGTTCCGTATTTTACAAAGTGATCCTATAAGAGTTCTGTATTTTACAAAGTAATCCTTTAAGAGTTCTGTATTTTACAAAGTAATCCTTTAAGAGTTCTGTATTTTACAAAGTGTTCCTATAAGGGTTCCGTATTTTACAAAGTGATCCTATAAGAGTTCCGTATTTTACAAAGCGATCCTATAAGAGTTCTGTATTTTACAAAGTAATCCTTTAAGAGTTCTGTATTTTACAAAGTGTTCCTATAAGGGTACTGTATTTTACAAAGTGATCCTATAAGTGTTCTGTATTTTACAAAGTAATCCTTTAAGAGTTTTGTATTTTACAAAGTAATCCTTTAAGAGTTCTGTATTTTACAAAGTAATCCTATAAGGGTTCTGTATTTTACAAAGTGATCCTATAAGTGTTCTGTATTTTACAAAGTGATCCTATAAGTGTTCTGTATTTTACAAAGTAATGCTTTAAGAGTTTTGTATTTTACAAAGTGTTCCTATAAGGGTTCTGTATTTTACAAAGTGATCCTATAAGTGTTCTGTATTTTACAAAGTAATCCTTTAAGAGTTTTGTATTTTACAAAGTGTTCCTATAAGAGTTCTGTATTTTACAAAGTGTTCCTATAGGGGTTCTGTATTTTACAAAGTGATCCTATAAGAGTTCTGTATTTTACAAAATGATCCTATAAGAGTTCTGTTTCATTTAAGGTACGAAATCTTAAGAACCAGGGGAGTCTATCTCGCACACTGAGTGATCCTCACAAACTTGCGACATAAACGGCCATATCTTTTGACTGCGTAGACTTTGAGGGTTCCCTTTCTTTTACTCCTTTCTCCTTCATTTAATTCCTTACACAATCCATCCATCTTTTCTTTGGCCTTCCTCTCGCTCTCCGTCCATCAACATTCAGATCCATCACTCTTTTAGTCACACCTTGAATATATGGTTTTAATTTCAGCGCGATACCTCCACGCATTCCCGAGATAGGGCTTGACAGACAGACGGACTAAAAGAGATCCTATAAGGGCTCCGATTTTATTCTTTTAAAGAAAGAAAGAAAGAAGAATGATTATGATTTAAAAGAGTGTCCATGGAGTTTCTTGCCCATTCTTCTCCATAGAAATCTACGCTTTGGAATGGGCAACTACAGTACTTTCACAAGTTATTATGTCTCGTGACTGGAACTGTAGCAGCTACTTTTTTGCTTTCATGACATTCAAAAGTGCCTGTAATGGTCTAATTGAAATAAATGATTTGATTTGTATAAAATACCTGGAAGCCGTCCTTGCCGGCTCTGTACTTCAGTTTGACGACCTGCCCATTGGGGTCCTTGTATTGGTAGGCGCCGACCCTAGAGCCGTCAGGTTCTATCTGTTCGCCAACCGCGAGACCGTTGTCTGAGGCGTACTCAAATCGGAACGCACCATCTAAAAGTTGCGAAAGTTTGTATACGTATCTTCATATATTTATTTATTAAAAGGAAGTTGGCTTTATTTTTTACAAAAAAGTTTTTTATTTCAGCATTTTTAAATATGGTATTATGTTTGTTTGTTACGTCTTCACGCCTAAATGGCTTAAGTGATTTTTAAGAATTTTGATACAGAGATAACTGGGACCCTGGAGACGGACATAGGCTTATAATTTTTTTTTAAGTTAGAAAATCGGGTGAAAGAGGGAAGAAAAGGGGAGAGAAAGATAATTTTATTTCGATCATCAAGCGGGTTAAAGTTAGCGTTAGCCCAAAGTAACTATGCCACGCGGACGAAGTTGACGAAGGCGGAAGCTAGTATTTATTAAAAGGAAGTTGAATTAATTTTTTACAATCTTTTTTTTTAGTTTAGCATTTTTAGATATGGTATTATGAATATCACATATCACATATTTTTATCTATTATTCATTTTATTTTGAATTTATGCCAATCGCCGCAACTAGAAGGTCCTCAGATAAGGTCTAGAACAAAAACAATATCGCTATGACGGCAAAATATGTCTTTCGGCTTCATTAAGGGTACACCGTCACCGATCAGGTACGACTTATTTATTTATTTAACACTTCAAGCACAAAGTCCAGAGGCGGACTTAATGCCTTAAGTAGGCATTTTTTACCAGTGAACCTTTACTTACCCGAAGTGAGTGACTGCTTGTGATGCAGAATGGCCGACTGCTGTTCCTTAGTGAGTCCACCGTACGGGAGACGCCAGGGCTCAGCCTTGGGGGTGACAGCACCTGCACCAGGAACAATATTGCGATCTGATCATTGATGAGCTGGAAATCTCCGAGGGACTAAGCATAGATTAAATAAAAAATAAAACCGACTTCCACAAAAAACAAACTAAAAAGTGTAAAATAACTTTACTTCTGGAAGTCGGTGACTTTTGTTGACTTTTTTTGCACCGATTTCCGGAATTAAAGTTATTTTCCACTTTTTAGTTTTTGTTTTCGGAAGTCGGTTTTATTTTTTACAAAAAAGTTTTTATTTCAGATTTTTTGTTATGGTATAATGATAAATACTTATCATATATTTTTATCGAGTATTAATTTACCATTGTTACTAAAAGATTAGCAGATCATCCATATAGACATGAGAATAAAATGTGAATTATATTCAAATGTCCTTTTTTTGGTATTGTTCGTCGTGTCGTTGAGCTCCTTGGGTTATGAGTTGAGCTACACGATAACTGACAAATGCTTGCACTGACTGGACAAGTCCACTCAATCTGTGTGGTGCTTTCTTAAAAAGACCATTTCAGACACTATCTGCATAGTCCTCATGTAAGTTGACCAAGATTATTTTGTCTGGACCTTAAACCTCTGAGTTTGTTTCGGCTATTTCTTCTCAGAGTAGTCGGGTACGAAACACCGGCCTCATCTAGTTTAAAAAAAAATGACGTTTAAAAGTGTTTGTAAAAAACCTACTTGCAAAATAAACATCATTTATCATTATAACTCATAAACTATCTAAGCAATATAAATAAAATTGATATGGGACCGAAGTGTACCCGATAAAACAAAAAAAAATGCAAATCGGTCCAAGCATCTTTGAGTAATCGGTGAACATACAAAAAAAATAACAAAAAGATTCTGACGAATTGAGAATCTTCTCCTTTTTTTGAAGTCGGTAAAAAATGGGAGTTTGTTTGCTTTTTACCCTTTTTATTTTTAATAATAATAATAATAAATCGTTTATTTCAGAAACAAGTTCCATAAAAGAAAAATAAAAGTTAGAAAAATTAGTCAGCAGAAAAAAAAAACATTAAACAAAATAAAAACAATCAAATCAAACATCATATTAACATTAATTTGATAATAAAATAAAACAACACAAAAGCAAATAAAAATGAAAAATAATTAGTTAAAACATATAGCAGTTAAACATCTCATAAACATTTACATAAAATCAATTTAAGTGGCAAACATAAAAATATTTCTGTCCAACAATAATATAAATTAACAATTCATCCTAAACATTCATTCGTCAATGTCAGACTTGTCCAGTAATAATCCTCATCCACTTGGACTGGATCGGACAGTAAAATCGCCCAGCAATCATCTCAAGGATGCTGTTGCTACTATCCCTCAATCGTCGTTGCAACGAAGCTACCCTTTTGCGTATTATGGCTTTATAATCGTCTGCATGTGCTTCAGCAAACATTAATGACGCGCTGCAATAGGGGGGAAGCCGCATCAACATCCTAAAGATATTGTTGTATTGATTTTAAACTTTGATTTCAATTTTAAGCTATTACATTCTTGTTGGGTTTGCAGGTTGTTCGAAAGAGATAACGCGGCGACGGAACACATAGGGTAAAAGATGGAACATAGATGGGTTATAGTCAGTACAAGACTAACAGTGCCTCCTGATCCACCCAGAGCAAGAGAAGGTATTTCATGATTTCACATCCGAAATAAAGGCCGCTGACTCGCCGCTTGTTTTTGTAATTTCACGAAACAAATACTAAGGCTCAAAAAAACTGACACCCAAAAAAAATAAAAAGTGAAAAATTACTTTATTTTCGGAAGTCGGTAACTTTTGATTTTTTCGACGACTCTTTTGCCACCGACTTCCGGAAGTAAAGTTATTGTACGCTTTTTTTTGGAATTCGGTTTTTTTTTTGTCAAAATAGTTTTTATTTTAGCCTTTTCAGTTTTTTAATAAAAAGAGACAAAAAATTGTCTCTTTTTAACCCCCCACTTTCCTAAAATGGGGGGTGGACGCGAGCAAAGCCGCGGGCAAAAGCTAGTATACATATAAAATAAAAAATATGTATTGTAGATGATAACTCATAAACTACCCAAGCGATATAGATGAAATTGATAAAGAACCACCTTGGGAATATACCCATTTCGATTAACGCAGTTTCAGCACTAACGATTGTGCCCGCTTACACGAACAGTGAAGAAGTTACTGATGAAAAACTAGGACCATAGTAAAAAAGAAGCGAATGAAAGTTAATGATGGAGTAGAATAAGGATCTATCTAGGTTTTGTATCATACCTTGGTTTCCTTTCCACTGCTCGTTGACTGGGGCTGGTCTCCACGGATCCACGACTGTAGTACTTTGAGCATTGACGTCGTTTGGTGCCGGTGAGAACAGCGATCTCTGATACGGGTCATTCTGTAAAAATTATCAATCATTTACAACAATTATGCATTGACATTTTAGAAATTACTCCATATTGTGACTTTTGTAATTTCTTTTGGAACGAAGTTCCTTATCGCACGTCGCGAAAGGGGGCTAGACGGAAAAAAATAAGACCAAACGTTGTAACGAAACTTTTTCTATAGTTGTAAACCGTGCGGCGTGCGCGTGTTTATTTTTAAGGATAGGTCATATCACATCCGCTGTCATAAAATAACAATTGAAGCTTACAGTATCCTTTTGGTTCCAAGGTCTGTCCAAGGGTTTGAAGAGGACTGGCTCGATCTGTGGGTTACCATCAGACAAAAATATTTTTGCGAAAAAAAAACGACTTCCAAAAAAAAAACTAAAAAGTCGAACTTTACTTCTGGAAGTCGGTGACTTTTGTTTGTTTCTATGCCTTTTTTGCCACCGACTTTCGGAAGTAAAGTTATTTTCCACTTTTAGTTTTTTTTTTGGGAAGTCTGTATTTTTTATTTCTGCAGTTTAATTATGGTGTGTTGCAAGCGATAATTTATACATGAATTTGAAAAAAACCCGGTTAAGTACGAATCAGAGATCTGTACAAACTTGCGACATAAACGGCTATTTCTTTTAACTGATTAGATTTAGAGGGTTGATATTTTCACAGCTTCAAGGGACCGCAGACTTAAATATATAGTTTTAAATTCAACTCGTAACCTTGAGGTGTTCTCCTGATAAATGGTCTTGACAAACAGATAGACAAGAAAATGATCCTATAAGGGTTCCGTTCCGTTTGAGGGAGAGAACCTCAAACCAACCCAGACGCCGCGGGAGACGCCCTGGGCGTCGGGCGCCGCGAGACGACTCCCGGCCACCGTAGATGCGGGCCTGTGGACGGTGAGCAATGGGTAGCTTACCGGCCGTCCGTCTATTGTCGGCGGCGCGTTAGTGTTCCACGCGCGCCTCAAAGAGATGTCAGCAAAGCAGAGGGGCCTGCCAGGGCCTCCAACTGCCGGGGTTGCCGGTTGTTCGAAAGAGATACCGCGGCCCCGGAACATAAAGGGCAATAGAAGGACCATGGGTGGGTTTTTGTCAGTACAAGTCTGACACTCCCCCTGCTTCGCCCAAAGCGGGGGAAATTATTCGATGATTTCCCACTCGCAACAAAAAAATAAAGGTTCCGTCTTTTTGAGGTAAAGAATTCCTAGGGTCTGCTCCCAATGTCCAGTTACCCTTATCGACTAATGAATCAACAATTACTCAAGTTTAATTAACTGTTCCGCACGACTGAGCGCGTACAATGTGTTACACTCCACCAACTATTTAGTCAACGATGCAATGTTTGTAAATGCCCCAATTAAGTTAGGCAACCGTTCCTGAGGTTAAGAAGCTGATGGGTTACCGATACGGTACCAGTTGTCGGAAGTCGTTTTAATAGGCCTGAATCCTTACTAATATTATAAGTGAGTTTGTTTGTTTGTTACGTCTTCACGCCTACATGGCCAAACCGATTTTGATGAATTTTGGCACAGAGAAAATTGGGACCCTGGAGACGGACATAAACTAAGCTAATTAAGGCTAACTTTTAAAAAAAAAAGTGAGAAATGAGGGAGAAAGTGGGAAGAAAAGGGAAAACTTAGCTTTGCTATTACAATAAAAAAGGCGCAAGGGCAAAATCTACAGGTAGCACGAAAGGGGAATGTGTTACCCCGAATTTAACCCAAGCGAAGCTTCGGGCAAAATATAGGACTTATTAAATAAAATATTTAACATAATATTCATGTCCAATCATTAAACGTCAATTAAGTTCCTTCAATTCAATTCAAGTTCCATTAAGATGCCATCAACTGGGCGAAACCCCAGATTCCATGGCTTAAGTCGGAGTTGCCTGCAGTCTAGGGGCAGTATCTATTTAGAAACAAATCTCACTCGTGGTCTTGAGAAAAACTCTGTCTCAACGTAAGGTCTTACGTTGAGACGGAGGTTTTCACAAGAAGTAAGTGCATGGTGCATTTTAAGTACATGGTCATGCACTTAAGATGTTTCTTAATTAATAAATAGTTTCAAGATCATCTCAGTTCTATACCCAGTCGCACCACATTTGATACGAATTAATAGACAGTTTGAAATATGATCTCTATTTTATCACAGATAACTTAGAATCTGTATATTGATGATGAATATTGATGCTCAAAAGGCCGAAGTTGCCAGAACCTAGAAGGTAATAAAATCTGCCAAAAAAACTATTTTTAAGAAAGTTTCTGTTATGAAATTCTTCTATTTTAACTTTAATATTTTATTAATTACTCGCGTTCACATGCGTCGCGTCACAAATAACAACTACTAACACTAGTTTATTGACGTACCGTACACAAACCAACACAAGTCAACCAACTGTCAAACGGTTAAGATAAGGTCCTACCATTTCTGAAGACCATCTTATCGATAGAACCGATATATTAATCAGTAGTGATCTCACTTGAAAATCGAGTCACAAACCGGGTTTCAATATTTATTTATTTCATCATTCATCATTTTCCTGCTCTCGTCCCATTCTATTTGTGGTCGGCGCAACACGTTTTCTTCTTCCATTCTTCCCTATCAGACGTCACGGCATCATTTACTTACACAATCCATCCATCTTTTCTTTGGCCTTCCTCTCGCTCTCCGTCCATCAACATCAACTCAATATTTATTTATTTATTATATCGATATCTAAAGAGCGGTTTCACGACTGCGTTTCAGAAAGAAGAGGAGTGTACTGCAAAACTCAAACTCAAACTCAAATTATTTATTTCAATTAGACCATTACAGGCACTTTTGAATGTCATAAAAACAAGAACAAAAAAAATGATGCTGCTACAGTCCCAGTCACAAGACATAATAACTTGTGAAAGTACTGTAGTTGCCCATTCCAAAGCGTAGATCTCTATGGAGAAGAATGGGCAAGAAACTCCATGGACACTCTTTTAAATCATAATGTTTTACAAAATCATGGATACATCATTCATGTTGAGATTATACATAATGTGAGAACGATGTAGCACATTTAGAGCGTCCAGAGTAAAAGCAATAATTAGCACGAGTTTAATAGATGAATTAAAACAAACCGTGGTAGCTAAGAGATGACCAGTCCCAACTGACAGCGCCCGTTCACGAACATGACGTATGGATCAGCCCCATTCAGCTCGACCATTTCGAAGGGAGCTAAATGACCCGACACACCCGCCACCATCAGCGAGACATTTAAGTGAGCATGACAATCTCTCAACCACCAGGGCAACCGTCGAGTCAATAAAATTACATAGAACTCACACATGGGCATTACAATTATACAATACTAGCTTTTGCCCGCGGCTTCGCTCGCGTTAAATTCGAGGTAACACAGTTCCTCTTGCGCCTTATTGATTTGTAATAGCAACGCTAAGTTTTCCCTTTTCTTCCCTCTTTCTCCCTCACATCCCACTTTTTTAAAATAAAAGTTAGCCTATGTCCGTCTCCTGGTTCCCAACTATCTCTGTACCAAAATTCATCAAAATCGGTGTAGCCATTAAAGCGTGAAGAGGTAACAAACAAACAAACAAACAAACAAACAAACTCACTTTCGCTTTTATAATATTAGTAAGGATAGTAAGGATTAGGAAATTGAGTCTATACAATGCAAATATAGTCTTACAATCTTCTTCAGCTGCCACAATAACTTCAGATGCTGATTAATGATTACTTAGTTTGCCCCTATGGTTGTGGAGCAGGACCGGCATTGAGCCAAGCATTTATATCATTAATGTAATCCCCCAACTTATAGTATGCTTGCCTACATAGTGTGCGTTTAATACACGATTTAAACTTCGATTCATTCAGTTGTAGGATGTGTGGAGGTATTTTATTGTAACATTTTAAACAGTACCCCATAAAAGAGGAGTCAACTTTAGCCAGCCTGAAACCTGGCTGAACCAGTTGATCCCTATTTCTAGTATTATAGTGATGTCTGTCACTTCTTTTACTAAATAGATGCAGATTTTTCCTAACGTACATGATGTTTTCATAGATGTATTGACAAGGTACTGTCATGATGTTAATTTTTTTAAACAGTTCTCTTAGAGAATCGCGCCTACGTAGATTATACATGGCTCTGATGGCTCTTTTCTGCAGAATAAATATAGACTCAATGTCTGCAGCCCGTCCCCAAAGTAAAATACCGTATGACATTATACTATGAAAATAACTAAAATAGACTAATCGCGCGGTATCTACATCAGTAAATAGACGGATTTTTCTTACGGCATATGCTGCTGAACTCAAACGTCCTGCAAGAGATGTTAAATGAGGACCCCATTGTAGCCTCGAGTCGAGTGTGATGCCTAAGAAAACAGTTTTATTGACAAATTCTAGTTTCTCTTGATTTAATACTATGTCACAATCACTACTTTTGACGTTTGGTAGAGCGAATCTTATGCATTTCGTTTTTTTTCCATTCAATACTAAGTTATTAGCAGTAAACCAATTATGGACCTGCAATAGGGCGTTATTTAGGTCGTCAAGATTCGTGGTACGTCTATTTACCTTAAATATTAAAGAAGTGTCGTCAGCAAACAACACCATTTGTGGTTGATTTTCAAATAAATGGGGTAGATCATTAATATATACTAAAAAGAGGAAAGGGCCCAATATAGAACCTTGTGGTACACCCATTTTAACTTTTAAACCCATTGAATTAACGCCATTAATTTGAACTTGTTGCTGTCTATCATTTAAATACGATTTTACTAAACTGAGCGCAAGTTTATCTAAACCGTAATGCTCAAGTTTTAAAAGCAGGGTTTCATGATTAACGCAATCAAATGCCTTCGTAAGGTCACAGAAGATTCCTATTGCATCTTGTGCCTCTTCCCACGCAGTAAATATGTGTTTCATTAAGGTGACACCGGCGTCAGTCGTACAACGTCCTTTGGTGAAACCATACTGCTTTTCATGTAAGATTTGATTGGTGTTAAAATGGTTGAGCAATTGATTTAGCATTATCTTTTCAAACACCTTGCTGAGAACTGGCAAAACGGATACGGGCCTATAGTTGTTAGTGTCTTTACTGTCCCCGGATTTAAAAAGTGGTATTACCTTGCTGTATTTCATTAGATCCGGGAAAACCCCTTGATCCACGCACAAATTAAATATTAAGGCTAAATACGGTGCTATAGTCTCAATAATGGCGGTACAAGCTTTGATGGACATACCCCAAAGATCTTCGGTTAATTTGACCTTGATTTGCTTAAAAGCTTTAATAACTGATAAGGGGTTTATATGCTTAAATTCAAATTGAATCGGGCAGGCTGGAACGTTCGCCTTTAATAAATCTTTAGATAGCAAGGGTGAGGAATGTAGTGTCTCTGTAGTCTTATGTGGGATATTGGTAAAGAAATTTACAAATTCCTGAGCAATGTCATTATTATTGCTCACGAGGCCACGTGAGGTTTCTAACGTAAAATCATTTCTTGGTTTTTTATTTCTATTTGTTTCATTGTTGATTATTTTCCAAACCGTTTTTATTTTATCATCGGCTGATTTAATTTTGTTGCTAATGAATAAGGACTTGGCAACTTTACAAGTGTTTTTAAAAATTTTCGAGTAAGTGGCAACATAATCATTAAAAGTTTTTGTGTTGATGTAAGGCTTAAGGCCATACAGCTCAAACAATCGTTCCCTACTCTTCCTAATACCTAGTGTAGCCCAATCACAGAAAATAAACTTTTGGCAAATAGTTTTTGTTTTTATTTTTAAAGTATTATTAAACTCGGTGTGCACTACCGAAAAGAATTCATCATACCATTTATTTACATTGTTTATATGGCCCGGAAAACTTAACTTGCTAATTAAATTATTATTAAATCTAACTAAATTGCTGGCTGCCATTTGTCTAGTCTGTATTTGAATTTTTTGAATTTTTATGTTGGACGCGAAAGTAACGTACTGGCCGCTATGATCTGAAGGAAGGTAATTAACAATGAATTTATCTAAATAGTCGCAGCAACAAAACACATTATCAATACACGTAGCGGTGTTAGTGGTAATTCGGGTTGGTTCTGAAAACACATTTGACAAATTAAACGATTTAAAGAGACTTAAAAATCTACTGCTATTGCGTTTTCCTCTAAGATATTGACATTAAAGTCACCACAGATAATTATTGGTTTATTACCAGTTACAAGTTTAGCTAAAGCATCTTCCAGTACTGATTCAAAAATAGAGTAATTTAGATAATTTGGAGGTCTATAAACGCACACTATTACATGCTCATCTAGCTCAACACAAGACAATTCAATGCTATTTTCAACCGAAAGATCAACTATATCATTGCGAGACTTATATTTAATAGAATTTTTAACTAAGATTAGTGAACCCCCGCGCAACTTAGATTTCCGGTTAAAGCAATTTGCAATTTGCAATTTGGAACAACCAGTAAGCGATGTTTTCTGCCACGAATTGTTGATTTCCGATCCGTAAAAAAATAAATAAATACACAACACTTACTTGTCTAAAAGTCTGCGGAGCATAGTATCCATTGTTCTGTGCCCGGACCACCGCCGCCAGGAGAAAGCACCAGAAACATATTAACTGAAACAAATACAATAGTTATACAACGTGTTAAAAACCGACCAAAAGAGGGTTCCGTACAAGCTTGCGACATAAACAGCCATATCTTTTGACTGCGTAGACTTAGAGGGTTGATTTTCTACAAGGGACTACAGATTTGAGTTTCTGGTTTTAATTTCAGCTCGATACCTTCACGCAGACGCGAGATAAAGGGTCTTAACAGACAGACAACTAAGTGATCGTATAAGGGGTCCGTCGGGCGCCGCGAGACGACTCCCGGCCACCGTAGATACGGGCCTGTGGTCGGTGAGCAATAGGTAGCTCACCGTCCATCCGTCTATTGACGACAGGCCGTGTTGACGGCGCGTTAGTGTTCAACGCGCGCCTCAAAGAGAAGTCAGCAAAGCAATGCCTGCAAGGCCACCGCCTGCCGGGGTTACAAGTTGTTCGAAAGAGATACCGCGGCCCCGGAACGGCAATAGAAGGAACATGGGTGGGTTTTAGTCAGTAAAAATCTGACACTCCCCCCCCTCGGTCCGCCCAGAGAGAGGGAAGTTATTTGATGATTTCTCATCCGCAAAAAAAAGGGTCCGTTTACCGGGGTGCGCGCAAAAAAGTACACTTTTACCAAACTACTCGCAGATAACACGCTTGATAATACGTTAAATTTTAAAACACTCACCCTCATTTTCAAAACAGTATAAGCGCCCTCTCTGTTTGAGAGACATACAGAAAATGCGATACAATTATGAAACCTGCACATACATATACACGCGTGGGTCCAATAGACCGCGACGGAACCAGTTGATGGATGGACGAAGATCGTAGCGAAATTAAAGTGGAAAAGCAAAATGCAGAAGGTTAATTTTGTAATTTTCGCAGTGGCTTTGCGATCGACTGCTGCACTGCGTGTCGCGGTTACGATGCCCACACTTAACAAATATTTGAATAGCCTACAGATATTTCTACCGGGTCTATTTGTAAACTGTATACCTAAGAGAAATTCCTAGTGTGGGGCAACGGTTAAAAAAACAAAAAAACTTGAGAGGTGTCAAGGGACACCCGGATGGAACGAAGTTATTATTTATTATGTACAAAAAACCTGTATACACTCAACAATAATAATCGTCGCGACACCACACTGTTCAATGTGAAATAGAAAGACGAAACGAAAATACTGGAGAGAGAGAGAGATAGACAGAGAAACACGCGCAAGCCGCACGGCTTACAACTATAGCAAAAAGTGTCGTTACAACTTTTGGTTCTAATTTTTTCCGTCTAGCCCCTTACGCAACGCGCGATAAGGAACTTCGTTCCAAAAACAAAATTTCCGATCATTTGTACTGAGTTGGGATAAACAGCCCAAGATGGAAGTCAGCCATTGGTTCACAGCGTCAATTAAGCGTTTTGATAACAAATACGACTGTGAGCACTTGAAACCCATGACCCCAAGATTTTAAATCCTTTAGGAAGTCCTTGTTTAAGTTTCTTTTGGGTAGATGATATTATTCCGTCACAGAATTTATTGCTGATAAACAGGGATATGAAGATCCGACATGCTAATTAATAATTTATGATTTATTAATCAGTAATACATATTATCTAAATGATGTGCTTGTTTTTATTTTGATTCAATTTTTAATAATGAAACTGACGACATTATCTATTTATTTATTTATTTAACACTTCAAGCACAAAATACAGAGGCGTACTTAATGCCATAGGCATTTTCTACCAGTCAACCTTCGGGTGATGCAGAGACAAACAGTGGTAGGTGTAAATAAGAAATAAAAAAATTAATTATAAGTTTATACTATATGGATATATAAAATACTATAATTATAAAATAAAATACTATAAATATATATCAAAGTATAGACACAGATACACAAAATAAAAAGACCAACAATGGGGAAAGCATTAACGGTGTGACGAAACTGCCGACTTTTTACGAAGAAATTCACGAACTTTATGTTTAAAAGATAAACAGTTGGTTGCCATCCTGATTTCCTGGGGAAGCGCATTCCATAATGAAATAGCCTGGACGAAGAATGACATTACACGTGACTGACGTAGTTATTTTTAAATTTAGACATTTAACTTCTTAATTTTATTTTATTTATAACTGGCTTTTGCCCGCGGATTCGCTCGCGTTAAATTCGGGGTAACTCAGTTCCCCTTTCTTGATTTGCAGGTACCTGCTACCTGTAGTTTGTGCCCTTGCGCCTTATTGATTGTAATAGCAAAGCAAAGTTTTCCCTTTTCTTCCCTCTTTCTCCCTCATATCTCAATCTTTTTTAAAAAAAATAGCCTATGTCCGTCTCCAGGGTCCCAACTATCTCTGTACCAAAATTCATCAAAATCGGTTTAGCCACTTAGGCGTGAAGACGTAACAAACAAACTCACTTTCGCATTTATAATATTAGTAAGGATAGGCTATTTCTACCTGGCTACAAGCATCCTGCATAGTTTAGAAGCTTATGATGTAAATCTATAACATTTTAATTGATTAATTTAATAATCCAGTTAGGTACTGTTCGCTCCGTACACTCAGCGAAAGAGCGCGAAAAATTTTCGTGTCGCAGTGTTTGTTAGCACACTCCTCCGAAACGGCTGGACCAATTTGTATTAAATTATGTATACATATCGGGTACGTCTGAGAAACGGCAAACATCCGGTTCTCATACCCCTAAGTTAGAAGGGGACCAGAGCAGCGGGTGAAATTGATGGGCACAGCTAGTAAATCTTTTGACTGCGTAGACTTAGAGATATGAGTTTACCATAACTCCAAGGGACCACAGACTTGAGTATATGGTATTAACTAGCTTTTGCCCGCGGCTTCGCTCGCGTTAAATTCGGGGTAACACAGTTCCCCTTGCGCCTTATTGGATTTGTAATAGCAACGTAAAGTTTTTTCTCTTTCACCCACTAAAAAAAAAAAAAATAGCCTTTGTCCGTCTCCTGGTGCCCAACTATCTCTGTACCAAAATTCATCAAAATCTCATCATCTGCCTAGCCTTTTCCCAACTATGTTAGGGTCGGCTTCCAGTCTAACCGGATGCAGCTGAATACCAGTATTTTACATGGAGCGACTGCCTATCTGACCTCCACAACCCAGTTAATACTGGGTAATACGATACCCCTTGGTAAGACTGGTTGTCAGACTTTCGGAACACTGACTACCTGTAACGACTGTCAAAGATCTACAAATGACAGCCGGGACCAACGGCTTAACGTGCTTTCCGAGGCACGGAGGAAACTCGGTATGTAACGGGTGGTCACCCATCCACAGACCAACCTAGGCAAGCGCGGCTTAACCTAAAGATCGACCCGAGCGGCTACTATTTATTTAGCCACGAGCTCCTTCAAAAAAAATTCATCAAAATCTGTTTAGCCATTAAAGCGTGAAGAGGTAACAAACAAACAAACAAACTCACTTTCGCTTTTATAATATTAGTAAGGATTAAAACACGATACCTCCACGCGTTCCCGAGATAAAGGATCTTAACAGACAGAGAGAGGAACAACAAGGTGATCCAATAAGGATTCCGATTTTTCTTTTAGAGGTACGGTATCCTAAAAACAACTATCTGACGGGCGTGGCCCTTTATCCAAACAGCAGTCGGCAGCAGGCGACAATCATTATCGCTCAGCAGTCACTAATACATTTTCAACTTTATTCGCGCGTATAATAAAGTTGAAAATCTATTGACGTTTACATGTCGTTTTCGTTTGTTTCGTTCGTTATCGCTCAGCAGTCTTTAATAGATTTTCAACTTTATGCGCTAGAGTATAAAGTTGAAAATGTATTAGTGACTGCTGAGCGATAACGATTTTCGTCTGCTGTCGTCTGCTGTTTGTCTATAGGGCCTGCTTACTTACTGTTTTGCTGACTGTATCTACGTGTTATTGCACCAGTTCAGTATTTACTTGTTTTAAGACTAATTATACATATATATGCAGGTTGTTCGAAAGAGTTACCGCGGCCCCGGAACATGAAGGCCAATAGAAGGAACATGGGTGGGTTTTAGTCTGTACCAGTCTGCCACTCCGCCCAGCGCGGGGGAAGCTATTTGATAATTTCACATCCGCAAACAAAAAAGACTAATTATTATAAATGTTACTAGCTGTGCCCAGCCCAGCTCTGGTCCCCTTCTGACTTAGTTGTATAAAAAATAGATGTTTTCCAATTCTGAGACCTATTCGATATGCACACATAACTTCATACACATCGGTCCAGGAGTTTCGCAGGAGTTTGGTTACAAACACTGCGACACGAGAATTTTATTTAGTGGATTAATTAGGTTAAGCTTTAATCTCTATAATCGGTATTAAAAATCTGAGTCTTTTCCCAACCATGTTCGGGTCGGCTTCCAGCCTAACCAGATGCAGCTAAATACCAGTATTTTACATCGACTGCCTATCTGACCTCTACAACCCAGTTAGTACCCGGTAATACGATAACCGTTGCTAAGACTTTATGTCAGATTTTCGGGACACTGACTATCTGTAACGACTGTTAAAGATCTACAAGCCTATCTTAATTACAAATCGGGACCAACAGCTTAACGTGTTTTCCGTGGCACGGCGGAAACTCGGTATGTAACGGGTGGTCACCTATCCACAGACACAACTAAGCAAGTGCGGCTTATCCTAAAGATCGACCCGAGAGGCTGTTATTATTCATGTTATTAGTCACGAGTTCCTGCAACGCAACATCGAATAAGAACATCATAATTTTCCTGCCCTTGTCCCATTCTATTTGGGGTCGGCGCAACACGTTTTCTTCTTCCATTCTCCCCTGTCAGACGTCACGGCATCATTTACTCCTTTCTCCTTCATATCATCCCTTACACAATCCATCCATCTTTCCTTTGACCTTTCTTTCTTTATTACAATTTATTTATTCTTGATATGTATTTTATCGTATCAACCGTGGCTTCACTTGCTTGGGCCCTCTTAGAATATCAGCTCTGTGACATGGCCGCCATGTTGAAGCACCATGCTTAGATAGAGGCCTTTTGGCCTCGTACAAGATTAATTTAATTGTCTTTAAAAAAAAACAGTACGCTTCCTCGAAAACTGACTCTTATTGCACTACGATTAGTTTCAACATGGAATGTATTTCACACACATGTTTTTCCTCATTCAGCACGACAAGAGCTTGCATTTTTTTCTGTATCATCACGGGTTTTTTTTAGAGCAAGGAGGTGCTTGTTTTTAAGGCCTCCATACTTATTTTAATAAAAAAATGTGTTTATCAAAATAAAATACTTATCACAAAAAAAAGTAATTGATATTTATTTGAGTTCTAAATTCAAAAAATATTTGAATTTCTTAATTAATATTAGGCTGTTTAGCGATTTCATGCCTTTGTTTCTCCTTCAGTATGAGAAGACAAAACGCGGGGAATAAACAAATTAAGTCATAGTTTCATTCATATGGATGTATGATAAAAGTACTTTTTGTTCCGTTATTTAATTTCTCCGAAGTGTACTGAAAAACGTCGTTTGACGTGAGAATTTGTCACTGCAGTTCTCGGCTCTATACACACTCGCCTGGCGGCTCCTGCGTTAAATCCACCTCGTCTGCAATGACAAAGTTTCCTCATTTAAATCAAATTTACAAGTATTGTTTAATTGTCTCGTCCTGTGCGTCTAAGAATCAGTTCTCTTTCTTTCTTTCCCTCCCTCTCCATAATTTTTTTTAACACTAGTAATTTCTCCTGTATCGTGGGTGCGTTTACAAACATTTAAACTCACATACACAAACAGCCAGACCCGAAAAAACTACCTGTAGGTCAAACAAATATTTATTGCGTGCGGGGATCGAACCCGCGACACGCAGCGCAGCAGTCGATCGCTCAGCCACTGCGCCAACCGTGTCGTCAATAATCCATCAATAAATATAACAAGAATAACATCCAACAAGAATAAATAACAGTCCAAAAATCTGTAGAGAATATCCTCCACATCTCAAGGTACCTACAGAATATGAAACAATCTCCAAACGAATGAGGTAAACTCACAAGTTTTGTCCGTCGCGTGATCCGATAGTTGCATTTAACCTGGTTAGTACAATGCGGTCAGGTGACCGCACTAATTACTGTGTTACATAATATCTGCACACTTCTAATTATGCAGGGTAAGTAGGTGTATAGCTACGTCAGTAACTTGATTGACAATTGGTACTTTGAATGTATTAGGGTAGAAACTGTGTTAAACGAGCGCCAGGCACTCGCGTGGTTTCCGTGGGTAGGCGATGGAGCTCGTTGCATGGTAGGGCGATACTGTATTCCCACCAGTTTAAGTCAAAATAAATTTTCACAAGCATGCAAAAGGTTTTTTTTGGGAATGGGACCCCAAGTTACATAACTGTTTACACAATTTCAAAAAGGCTTTTCTTAATTTATTAGTCGTAAAAACTTACTACACAAACAATGAGTACCTAGAAGATATATTTTAAATCATTGACATTTTGTATTTATTAGGTAACTAGGTTCCGCCCGCGACTTCGTCTGCGTGGCATAGTAAAGGCCTATTCAGACCTAAGTGGTATTCGCTGCCGCTGTGGGTAGAGGTATATACCGCGCGGGTTTCGCTCAGGTATTTAGTATCAAGTACCGCGGCTAGAGCGACCTGAGCGATATTCGCTGCCGCAGACGGTAGCGAATACCGCATAGGTCTGAATAGCTACCGCGCGTTATTCTACCCACAAGGATAGCGAAATCCGCTTTGGTGTGAACAGTAATATTACCGCATACCCACTGGGTTTTCTCTGACGCAGACGGTAGCGAATACCGCTTAGGTCTGAATAGGCCTTTACTTTGGGCTACCCCTAACTCTAACCCGCGTGATGATCGGAAAAATAAATTATCTTTCTCTCCACTTTTCTTCCCTCCCTTTTCTAACTTTTTTAAATTAGCCTTTGTCCGTCTCCAGGGTCCCAACTATCTCTGTAAAAATTCATCAAAATCGGTTTGGCCATTTAGGCGTGAAGATGTAACAAACAAACTCACTTTCGCTTTTATAATATTAGTAAGGATATTTTGTTTTCTTTTACTCATTATTTAAAATTAATTAAATGATGTTTTTAATTCTAATTTAATGTTAATGTATTTCATTTGTTGTATTATAATAGTTTAATTGTTATTCGTTTTTTTTACATATATTTTTTGTATTTTTACAAATTCCTTATTAATATTTCTTCTTTATATTCTCTTCTTCTTAATATTCTTTATATGTATATTTACATATAACAAAAAAAAACATTTTAAATAGTAGCCCGCCGGTGTCTGGAACAGGGTCCAAGCTAATGATTTTTTGGTATCTAATAACAAATATCATACCGCGTGAAAGTGATTATCAATCAATCGAGTACCAATTAACTGTTACATAGTCCTAACCGATCCGTTTAATACAGCTTATTAATCATTCACATCCTGGACGTTATATCCGTTGTTGCTTATTATTCAGGCTGATGTAAGTTATGAATAAAAGGCGCGGCTGTTTGTTTTATACGCAACGCGTAATTGAGACGTTTCTTTTTGGTATTTTAGGGATCTGTAAGTCATAAAGAAAAACTGGGCCAGTGCGAGTCGGACTTACGCACCGAGGGTCCCGTAGAAACTCGCGGTATAAACGGCAATTATCGTTTGACTGCGTAAACTTAGAAGGTTAATTTTTACACAGCTTCAAGGGACTACAGATTTGAGTTTATGGTTTTAATTTCCTTATACCAAACATCATCATACCAAAACTAAAAAAGATGAAATAATAACAAAGTCCGTCTATTGACGACAGGCCGTGTTGACGGCGCGTTAGTGTTTCACGCGCGCCTCAAAGAGATGTCAGCAAAGCAGAGGGACGCCAGGGACAACGCCGCGCGGGGGGGAAGGGTTGTTCGAAAGAGATACCGCGGCCCCGGAACATAAAGGGCAATAGAAGGAGCATGGGTGGGTTTTAGTCAGTACAAGACTGACACTACCCCCGCTCTAGCGGGGGAAGTTATTTGATGATTTCCGATCCGCAAAAAAACGGACCATTTCCTTTAGGCTTGTTCTTTTCACAGCTCCAAGGAACCACAGACTTGATATATACATCTAATATATGAAATTCTCGTGTCACAATTTTCGTTCCCATACTCCTCCGAAACGGCTCGACCGATTCTTATGAATTTTTTTATGCATATTCAGTAAGTCTGAGAATCGGCTACTATCTATTTTTCATATCCCTAAGTGAGCAGCGGGTGAAACCGCTGGGCACAGGTAGTACTTTTATAAAATTCTGGTCAAAAAGCACTACCTTTCAAAAGCGAAAGTGAGTTTGTTTGTTTGTTACGTCTTCACGCCTTAATGGCTAAACCGCACCAAAATTCATCAAAATCGGCTTTGCCATTTAGGCGTGAAGACGTAACAAACAAACAAACTCACTTTCGCTTTTATAATATTAGTAAGGATTAGATGGCTTATGAAATAAAACAACAAATTTACAAAAAAAACGAATGATTTAATACACCTTTATAATGAACATTATACAAAAATACAGTTATAACTTACATTTAAACGCAGAATCACAAAGTTAAGCAGAATTTGGAGTCATTAATCGGATGGGTGACCGCATTACAAATCTGAGCCCAATCTTTGGTTCGTGCTCAATTAAAAACAAAACTTTTTTTTTATAAAAACGATGTCCCACACTAGGAATTTTTCCTGTATAGTGGGTGCGTTTACAAACATTTAAACTCACATACACAAACAGCCAGACCCGAAACAACTATCTGCAGGTCATACAAATATTTGTTCCGTGTGGGAATCGAACCCGCGACACGCAGCGCAGCAGTCGATCCCTCAGCCACTGCGCCAACCGTGCCGTCGTATTAATAAATAATAATAATTAGTGCCCATGACTATACATCTCTGCTTATCCCTTTGAGGATTCCCGGCGTGATGGTTGGTTGGTAGGGCTATCTAAGGTAGTCTTGAACCCAGACAGACATGTCCGGCGTATATTTGATGGGCGGTAAGTCGTACGGGATGATTAGACGATTCTTCGCATTCTGCTGTAGGGGGAAAAAGTCTTCTTTGATCTGCAACAAATTATACATAAAATTAATTTATTTAACCAACCCAGCCACCGCGGGAGACTCTCCGGGCGTCGGGAGTCGCGAGACTACTCCCGGACATCAGAGGTAAGGGCCTGTGGACTGTGAGCAATGGGAGCTCACCGTCCGTCCGTCTATTGACGACAGGCCGTGTCGACGGCGCGTTCGTGTTTCACGCGCGCCTCAAAGACATGTCAGCAAAGCAGAGGGACGCCAGGGCCTCCGCCTGCCGGGGTTGCGGGTTATTCGAAAGAGATACCGCGGCCCCGGAACGTAAAGGGCAATAGAAGGAACATGGGTGGGTTTTAGTCAGTAAAATCTGACACTTATTCCCGCTCCGCCCGGAGTGAGAGAAATTATTAGATTTTTTTTTTATTTCCGAAGTTGCTGGGGAGTTTGTTCCGCCACTTCTTCTTCCCAGCTAAAACACTAGGAAGTGGCGAAGGGCGGGCCGTTTTTGTGGGACTGTCTCTTGTAATGTGACGTTCAAAAAGTGCTGATTATCAGCCTTATTTGAATAAACGATTTTTGATTTTGATTGATTTTGATTCATGGCCGAAAGATTCAGGAGGACAATATAGACAAATCGACGGTCCCTACGTACATAAAGACATGTCGAAAATGGCCTTTTTTTATTGTATCATTGGCTTTAGATTATCTATGCGCACATGTTGACATACGATTTTTATTTAATTTATTTACCTTGTTTTAGAAATCGTATAAGAGAACAAGTATTATAAATACACGAATAAGTGTCGTAAAAACAGTCGTCTACCAGTTTTTCCAAGAAAACGTGAAAAAATTTAATACTTATGCATAAATAGCATTATAAAGCTCTTAAAACTGTTAAAATATTGTAGAAAGAAAATATTTATTATTGCTCATAGAATCTCTAGGGCGTGTTGAACACAAATTACGCTCTCCTGTAAACCTCGGTTTTTGACTTAACCTTATGTACGTAGGAACCGTCGAAATATCTCGGCTTACCACAAACTGAGGCAGGAACAGCACTCCAGCTTCATAGCTCATGATCCTTAGCGCTCCATTCCCCTTGTTCAGCTGTCCCCACGCCGCTTTACTGACATTTGCTGACGTAAGAAGGTAGAATGCAGCTTTGTTGTCTGACACCCGCGTGTAAGACTTGATGTGAGGCATCGCTTTGTTTCGGGCGGTGGACTTCGCTTGCCATTGGCTGAAAAATAAATTTTAAAAAAAGTGTGTGTCAGCTCCGACGCACGACTGGAGTTTACTCCTTAAGTACAAAAAAAAACACTGACGGACGACAAATTTCATAAAGCGCCATCTAGTAATATTCAAAAACACCATAGGTGCGTGTGCACCAAAAACGTAACGAGGTCATTCATCAGTAGATTTACACCTCACATTTTTCTCATACCGGGCGCCTTATATATGAAAATCGATTCTTAAGGAGTAAACTCCAAAAACTTGAGAGGTGTCAAGGAACACCTGGATGGAACGAAAATATTATTTACTAACTTTTGCCCGCGGCTTCGCTCGCGTTAAATTCGGGGTAACACAGTTCCCCTTTCCTGATTTGCAGGTACCTGCTACCTGTAGTTTTTGCCCTTGCGCCTTATTTATTGTAATAGCAAAGCTAAGTTTTCCCTTTTCTTCCCTCTTTCTTCCTAACTTCTCACTTTAAAAAAAAGTCCGTCTCCAGGGTCCCAACTATCTCTGTACCAAAATTCATCAAAATCGGTTTAGCCATTTAGGTGAAGACGTAACAAACAAACAAACTCACTTTCGCTTTTATGATATTAGTAAGGATAGAATCAAATTACTTGTTTACTTACTATAAGAACGCGTTCAGCCACGTTTGCTTGGCGTGAGCGTCGCCAGCGTAGGGCAGGCATCCACCGCCCAACAGGTTGTCATGCGATTGTCGCACGTTTTCTGTAAACAAAGCAATAAGCCAATATAAGTCTTTAAACTGACATCATGGTTACTAATATTATAATTAACACTTGAGACGGGATATTTACCATGTTTGTTATTTATATCGAGTTTCCGATATTTCGGCGATTTCGGCGATCCACCCGCAATAACTTCAGTTCATCCGTGATCATGGCGTTTGTAAATAACAAACATGGTAAATATCCCGTTTCAAGTGTTAATTATAACAATAAGCCAATATTTTATATAACTTTTTTAAATTCATTTTTTAATTTTTAGGAAAGCCAAAGAAAAGATGGATGGATTGTGTAAGGAATGATATGAAGGAGAAAGGAGTAAATGATGCCGAGACGTCTGATAGGGGAGAATGGAAGAAGAAAACGTGTTGCGCCGACCACAAATAGAATGGGACAAGGGCAGGAAAATGATGATTTTAAATTTTTATGTTAATACTAGCTGCGTCCCGCAGTTTCACTCGCGTGGTGATAGCATCCTTTGTGTGCCACCACCTTTGTGTGCTTGTATACCATCCTTTGTTATGCAGCAACAAGTGACGTCACACGTAACTTTAATGGGCTATATCTTTGTCATTTTTGGTCTTATTTACAAATAAATAAATACGTGTCACTTATTTTTGAATAATATAAAAGACGGGCTAATATTTTTTTTAGGAAACTAGCCTATTTTCGTATCACAGTTTTAGTTGCAATACTCTTCCAAAACGGAAAAACTATATATTTTTTAATTTAATATATATATTTACTTATTTGTTTTGTTGAATTATTTGGGGTGCCATAAAAGAGATTATAATATAAAAAAACTTTACCTAGAGATGGATATACAATCTTCAATTCAGGTGGACTTGATAACAGTTGGGACTGGTTCTTTATCTTGGTGAAGTTATGAAGGAAATCGCCAGTAAGCCATAACTATGGAAAAACACATAGTTAGAATGTATGTCTATATCACTCAATCGTAAGCTTGTCGAGATGTTTATCCTACCTATACTTATTTAACAAAATCTTACTAATATTATAAATGCGAATGTTTGTGAGGATGTATGGATGTGTGCCAAATTTCATCAAGATCCGTTCAGCCGTTTAGACGTGATAGAGTAACAAACATCCATACATCCATTCATCCTCACAAACATTCGCATTTATAATATTAAGTAGGAAGTAGGTTTTCATATATATGTATACTAGCGGACCCGACAGACGTTGTCCTGTCTACACGTCTTTAATTTGAAAATTTCAAACTTTTTTTATTAAGCTAATAAGCTGTCTAATTTGACACTGCGATGGTAGCGCCGTCTGTCGGATCCAATGTAAAACATTCCAAAATCAACAACTACTAATAAATTAAAAATTAATTAAAAAAACATTGTCCAGCGGACAAAATTGTGAATCTAAACCATTCCCAGATCCCCTTGAACACACACAAAAAATTTCATCAAAATCGGTCCAGTCGTTTGAGAGAAGTTCAGTGACATATACACTCACAGAAGAATTATATATATAAAGATGTGTACTAGTATCTAGTTAAGTATGTATATATGTTTTCGAAAACAAATCTCATATATTTTTGTACCTTATCACAATGTTATCGTATTTTACCCAAAGGTTGACTGTTAGAGAATGCCTAATGGCATTAAGTCCGCCTATGTACCACTATTGTACATGAAGTTTAAATAAATAAATTAAATACCTCTAAGTAATACCTACTGGTTGTCCAACACCACCATCATCCACCATCCATCCATCCTCACAAAAATTCGCATTTATAATACAACATTATTTTTAGTATATGCGAAACCTGAATACAGTTTGTTCAGAATAAGTAAGTAACTGAATCGATTCCAATAATTTTTACACCATGTTATATTTTGTCCCAAAAATATTAATAATAGGTTACGAGTTGGACACTTAGTAGGTATACGAAATCATACGGCGCGCAACAAGGTCACGGCAGGTCAAAGCGACAGTACACACGTGCGGTGCCGTTTGTGCCGCGCGGTGACCGTGGTTTTGTACGGACAACCAGGTAAAATAACAAGCTTATAACTTTCGATTTTTCATGATAAAGTTCTGAAATTTTGTACATAGATTCTTCACATAACCATACTAGACACGTGTTTCGGGTTTCGCATAAAGTAAAACTAATGTTGTATTAGTAGGATCTACAAACCTTGGGCTCCTTCCCATAGCTGCCGATGCTGCTGGCCTGCGCTACAAGTGGCCACATCCGGGCCTGCTCCGCCGGGACGCTGCAGTGTTGACGCAGCAGGGAACCCACCCGGGACATGCCCCAGTCCAAGTCGAAGTGCGATCCCGGGACCGAAGCCACGAGGAATACGCTGCAATGTTACAATTGACAATCGTTTTTGTTAGTTTATATAAAAATAATAACTAAGCAAGCTCCTTTAAGTATGTAAGTTACTTTATTGTAGTATATTTTTGTCTATTGTTTTAATACATTCAGGTCATTCCTAACAACCAAGCACATTGTTTCATTAGTTTTTTATCTAAATTGTGGCGAGTCTAAATATTGAGGACATACATGTTAAAAAATACCAGCCAAGTCCGAGTCGGACTTCGCCACTGCCTAGTGTTTTAGCTGAGAAGAAGTGGCGGAACAAATTCCCCAGCAACACATCTGTCTGTCAGGTTAGAAGAACCAGATTTTATACAATTTCCTGCTAGTTAAAAAATTGATAAAACACTTACTTGATATGACTGAAATCGCATCTCTTTACCCTCTCAACGTAGAAGGCAAGCTGGGGGAGGTGGTAGTGGTTCAAATACCTTAACAGGCACTTCTTGAACAGAGTGGGGGAGTCCCCGTCGTGAGGCATCGCGTCTGCCGGCAGCTCCGGACAGGAGGGACTGAACCAGAGACTGGAAGAACAGGTCTTTTTGACTTGTTTGTATGTTTGTTGGTATGTTTGTATGCTTGTATGTATGTATGTTTGTTTGTATGTATGTTGGTTTGTATGTATATAATTAATTAAGATTATATGTACATATTAACATACAAAAAATTATGTCTTAAGTCTCACTGTACAACCAATTACAGGTAAACACCACATGAAAAGTGCTCTTTGTAGTTAAAAAGGTACATATATATGTAAGTATGTTTGTATTTTTGTTTGATTGATTATTTCTTTGTACATAATAATACTAGCTGGCGCCCGATGAGCATCCAGAGTGTTATTCCAGACTATAATCTACCTCTGTGCCATATTTCATCAAGATCCGTTCAGCCGTTTTGACGTGAAAGCGTAACAACCATCCATACATCCATCCTCACAAACTAGTAGTACATAAAACTGCTTACCCCTGCGTCCGATTCTCCCAGTCATCAAGATACAGGTTAGCTGTAGAGATGACCACTCTCAAGGAACCGTCTTCGTAGCACAAGATCATCATTTTACTAAAAACAATAAAATCATTTAACATTATGGGCCAAAATTGTCATACAGTGGGTCCCTGAAGCTGAGGAGCTCGTGGTTAAATAATAGCAGCCGCTCGGGTCGATCTTTAGGTTAAGCCGCGCTTGCCTAGGTTGGTCTGTGGATGGGTGACCACCCGTTACATACCGAGTTTCCTCCGTGCCTCGGAAAGCACGTTAATCCGTTACAGGTAGTCAGTGTTCCGAAAATGACAACCAGTCTTACCAAGGGGTATCGTATTACCCAGTACTAACTGGGTTGTGGAGGTCAGATAGGCAGTCGCTCCATGTAAAATACTGATATTCAGCTGCATCCGGTTAGATTGGAAGCCGACCCCAACATAGTTGGGAAAAGGCTAGGCAGATGATGGGTCCCTGAATACGATCACCAGGACTTACGTGTGATGTTTACCAAAGGGAGTAGACATTGTAATGTAGTGCGCATCAACTTGCGGTTTCTTCTTATTTATTGTTTTGAGGTCTGAACAATCTTCGCCGTAAAGAATCGTTAACTTCTTTTCGCTGAAAGAATATTAGCTGTGTTTAGAAATAAAGTTAAAATGTTAAAATTAGGTTAATTTATTTTTTTTAACGTTGCCCCACACTAGGAATTTCTCCTGTATCGTGGGTGCGTTTACAAACATTTAAACTCACAAACACAAACGGCCAGACCCGAAACAACTATCTGCAGGTCATACAAATATTTGTTTCGTGCGGGAATCGAACCCGCGACACGCAGCGCAGCAGTCGATCGCTCAACCACTGCGCCAACCGTACCGTCAGATATAATATAATTAAGGATTTTTTTTTCCTTTATTCAATGACTAGCTTCCGCCCGCGACTTTGTCTGCGTGGCATAGTTAGCTTTAACGCTAACTTTAACCCGCGTGCTGATCGAAAACAAAAATATCTTTCTCTCCCCTTTTCTTCCCTCTTTGTCATCTCACTTTTTGTTTAATAGCCTATGTCCGTCTCCAGATTCCCAACTATCTCCGTACCCAAAATTCATCAAAATCGGTTTGGCCATTTAGGCGTGAAGATGTAACAAACAAACTCACTTTCGCTTTTTATAAAATTACTAGCTTTTGCCCGCGGCTTCGCTCGCGTTAAATTCGGGGTAACAAAATTCCCCTTTCCCGATTTGTAGGTACCTTCTACCTGCAGTTTTTGCCATAGCGCCTTATTTATTATAATAGCTATTTATTTATCTTTAAACGTTGACCCACACTAGGATTTTTTCATGTATCCTGGGTGCGTTTACAAACATTTAAACTCACATACACAAACAGCCAGACCCGGAACAAGTATCTCTAAGCATACAAATATTGCGACGGTCCCTACGTAAGTACATAAAGACATGTCGTAAATGGCATATTTTTATTGTATCATTTTCTTTAGATTATCTCTGCGCACATGCTGACATACGATTTTTATTATATATAGAGAACAAGTATTATAAATACAACGAATAAGCGTCATAGAAACGGTCATCTATCAGTTTTTCCAAGAAAACGTGAAAAAGCAAAAACTTATGTGTAAATAGCATTATAAAGCTTTAAAAACTGTTAAAATATTGTAGAAAGCAAATATTTATTATTGCTCATAGGATGATTTCTAGGGTGTGTTGAACACCAATTACGCTCTCCTGTAAACCTCGGTTTTTGACTTAACCTTATGTACGTAGGAACCGTCGATTTGTTCAGTGCGTGGATCGAACCCGCGACACCCAGCGCAGCAGTCGATCGCTCAGCCACTGCACCAACCGTGTCGTCAACTAATTAAGCACTCACTTAATTAGACATAACTACATATATTAATATAGAAAAACATACCTATATCCAGCAAAATAGTATTGAGCTAGCAACCATCCAATCTCCACCATGAAGTTGATTTGTAGAGAACATTTCAACTCGCCTAGACTGCGATCAAGAATTTCTAGAAAAAAAAAGGAAATTGTTTTTTTTTGCAATTATTAGGTCTTTACTTATGAAATTGCCATTCTGCAGTACTGGCCATTTAAAATCAAAATAATTTTTGTCTGGCTAAGAATTCTAATTTTAAATTAATTTTATTTTAAAAACATGTTTTTTTTTCCAAAAGTAGTCATTTGTTTATTGATTAGTGTTACATTTTCATCGCATTTCAATCTTTTTCGTCATCATGGATACGTTAAAAATTCGAGTAATTATGGAATATGAGTACCGTCGTGGCAGCAACGCGGCACAAGCGGCATGCAACATCAACGACGTTTACGGAGCTAACACTACAAACCAACGCACCACCTGTACCTGTTATTGGTTTGCTTGCTTCCGTTCTGGAAATTTCGACCTGAAAAATGAACCTCGCGGTCGTCCGAAGACTTTGGTCGATAATGACGAATTAAAGGCGATTGTGGAAGCTACACAATCTGCGGCTGAATTAGCAGCAGCTTTCGACGTTAGCGTCAAAACAATATTGGTCCATTTGCGTCAAATTGGCAAGGTAAAAAAGCTTGACAAATGGGTGCCCCACGAACTCAATGATCACCAGCGCGAAGTACGCGTCGAGATGTGCCTTGCACTGCTCAACAGACACACAAATGAAGGAATTTTGAACCGCATTGTTACCTGCGATGAAAAATGGATTCTGTTTGATAACCGCAAGCGCTCAACAAGTTGGTTGGATCCTGGTTCAGCACCTAAACAATGCCCTAAACGAAAACTTACCCCTAGAAAAGTGATGGTCACTGTTTGGTGGTCTAGCGCCGGTGTGATTCATCACAGCTTCTTACCAAACGGGGTGAGCATTACTGCAGATGTGTACTGTGAAGAACTGAACACAATGATGGAGAAGCTGGCACATCTCCAACCAGCATTGGTCAATCGCTCGTCTCCGCTGCTCCTGCACGACAACGCGCGACCTCATACTGCACAGCAGACGGTCTCCAAGTTGCAAGAACGGGTTGGAAGCTCTCCGTCATCCGCCCTACTCACCAGACCTTGCGCCTACAGACTACTACTTTTTCCAGAATTTGGATAACTTCTTGGCGGGAAAAAAATTCATTACCCGAGAGGCAGTACAAAATGCCTTTGAAGAATTTGTTGCCTCCCGTCCAGCTGATTTCTTTAAGAAGGGCATCAATAAACTGCCACTGCGTTGGCAAAGATGCATTGATTGCATGGGTGATTACTTCGATTAATACACATAAAAATACATGAAAAAAATTCGTTTAAATTTTTTCATACAAAACAATTTCATAGGTAAAGACCTATTATATCCTGACTAGCTTTTACCCGCGGTTTAGCCATTTAGGCGTGAAGATTTGTGACAAACAAACTCACTTTCGCTTTTATAATATTAGTAAGGATATTACAGTATAGAAGAGAGGTAATGCATCATCATTGTATACATAAAATAAGGCGATTAAAGAGGGTTTATTTTAATTTTACCTTGAAACGTAATAGAGTAAGGTTGTGAATGCGTCTCCTTGGCATCCGTGATAGTTGTGTAGAAGATGTAGTAGGGGGCGCTGGCGTCGTGTTTGGCCGCCATCTTGCCATTTGGTCGGACCACAGACAAGAAATCTTCGGGGCGGCGCGTCGGTTGCACTATGGGACGGTAGTCGCTGTCTAGGTGAGAAAATATACTTTAAAATAATTTGCCGAATGTTATTTCTGTATCCCGTAACTCAAAAGGAACAAGGAAACCCTTTTTTTGCAATCTTGCAAACTACTTAAAAAAAAGAAAAAAACGTATTTATCTCTAGGAATTTCTCCTGTATCGTGGGTGCGTTTACAAACATTTAAACTCACATACACTAACAGCCAGACCCGATAAAACTATTTGTAGGCCGTACAAATATTTGTTCCATGCGGGAATCGAACCCGCAACACGCAGCGAAGCAGCCCATCGCTCAACCACTGCGCCAACCGTGCCGTCAACTTCCCCCGCTCTGAGCTGAGGGAAGGGAGGGGGGAGTGTCAGACTTGCAATGAGTAAAACCCACCCATGTTCCTTCTTTTACCCTTTATGTTCCGGGGCCGCGGTATCTCTTTCGAATAACCCGCAACTTTGGCAGGAAAATATAAACGAAACACTTATTTGTAGTCTGTCTGTCTGTCCATCTGTCTGTCTGTTTCATTGTTGCATTGACTTATTTAAGTCGTAATATAAAAAAGTCGGATCGCGCACTTGCGTAAAACTGCATTTTAAGTCAAGCCAGAGGACTGCATACAATTTCCGACACCGGTTTAAGGGGACTACAGGAGCTAAACGCGAGTTTTATAATGCAAAAAAGCATATAATTTACTGCAATCAACAAAACCAAAAAATATATGATACTAGCTTTTGCCCGCGGCTTCGCTCGCGTTAACTTCGGTAGCGCCTTATTGATTTGTAATAGCAACGCTAAGTTTTCCCGTTTCGTCCCTCGTTCTCCCTCATATCCCACTCTTTTTTAAAAAAAAATAGCCTATGTCCGTCTCCTGGTTTCCAACTATCTCTGTACCAAATTTCATCAAAATCGGTTCAGCCATTAAAGCGTGAAGAGGTAACAAACAAACAAACAAACAAACAAACAAACAAACTCACTTTCGCTTTTATAATATTAGTAAGGATTCTTCAGGATATATGCTAGTAAGATAGTGTTTTGAAAACATAATACAACAAATTTTACTCGATAAAAAAAAGGGCGGACTTATCTCTAAAAATTTCTTTTAACGAGTAAAAACCATACTAAAATACATGCGATCAATCTGATTTTTTGATAAATAATTCAACAAGCAAAATATTAGCATAATAGTGTTTTATTTTTTTACTCCAATCAATAGATTTTTTGTAAATCGAAAAAAATCCACTCGTTTCGCACTATTCGGCCCGCAGTGACTGACGTAACAACCACTTTGTAGTGCAAGCTGATTAGAACTTTATTCTAACAGTATTTCAAACGAAGTTTGAACTACCACAAAACAAAAAGAGTTGCTAATTTAGCTCATGTAGTCGTCTTAAGTACAAACTACAGAAAAGAACAAGCAAATAACTAAGCTCTCTATAAGTCTAAATCAAAATATTTTTATTTCACATAGGCCTACATGGGCACTTATAAAACATCGAGAAAAAATGCACGGTTCGGGTTGGTCGTTTCCTATGGAGAAGAACCGGCAAGAAACTCCATGGTTACTCTTTTAAAATCATTTAGTTTTACAATGTTGTTGTTGTTACAGCGTTAGTACTTAAGTATGAGATGACAGCGTAGGCCCGACAATAAGTCAATGCTTACTTTACAGAAAGTAAAATAAAATAATACGTTAACAAAAGTTAACAAGCGTGTAAGAATCTACAAGACCAAAAAATAAATAAAGAATTTATTTGCAGAAAAAGTGCGAGTCCCCGAGTGTTCTATACTCAAACGGCCATATTTTTTGACTGCGTAGACTTGGCCCACAGATTTGAGTAAATGGTTTTAATTTCAACTCGACACCTCCACGTGTTCCCGAGATAAGGGCTCTTGACAGACAGACAAAAAAGTGGTCCTATAAGGGTTCTGTTTTTTCGTTTTGAGGTACAGAACTCTAATAAAATAATTATTTAAAAAAAACCCAACTGCGTAAAAAGTGAACCATCATCTGCCTAGCCTTTTCCCAACTATGTTGGGGTCGGCTTCCAGTCTAACCAGATGCAGCTGAATATCAGTATTTTACATAGAGCGACTGCCTATCTGACCTCCACAACCCAATTAATACTGGGTAATACGATACCCCTTGGTAAGACTGGTTGTCAGACTTTCGGAACACTGACTACCTGTAACGACTGTCAAAGATCTACATATGACAGCCGGGACCAACGGCTTAACGTGCTTGCCGAGGCACGGAGGAAACTCTGTATGTAACGGGTGGTCACCCATCCACAGACCAACCTAGGCAAGCGCGGCTTAACCTAAAGATCGACCCGAGCGGCTACTATTTATTTAGCCACGAGCTCCTAAAAAGTGAACCAAACTATATACTTATATACCTTATAAAAATAAACTGAAAAGACGAAAACAAGTACTGTAATCTGGAATCCTTGGGTTATGAGTTGAGCTACACGATAACTGACAAATGCTTGCACTGACTGGACAGGTCCACTCAATCTGTGTGGTGCTTTCTTAAAAATACCATTTCAGACACTAATCTGCTTAGTCCTCATGTAAGTTGACCAAGTTTTTTTTTTGTCTGGACCTTAAATGAGACTATGACCTCTGAGTTTGTTTCGGCTGTTTCTTCTCAGAGTAGTCGGGTACGAAACACCGGTCTCATCTAGTTTAAAAAGAAAAGACGTGTAAAATTGTTTGTGAAAACCTACTTGCAAAATAAACATCATTTACTATGAAGAACAGTCGGGACCCATTATTGGAGTGTAAGCCGTTCTTAAGTACGGCCAACGAGAAGCGATACCAAATGTAAACAAAACCCATGCTAAAACCCCATCTAAAATGGCCGCCCGAATGTTGGCGAACCCGTCTTAACGTTGTCATGTTTTTGCCGGAAGAACGAGACATTACGACAAAGGCACAAGATGGAAAGAGATAAATATTAGATTGTCAACGCCACAGTTGTTCTTTAGGTTAATGACCTTTCGTATCGCTTCTCGTTGGCCGTACTTTATATATAAGTCCCTCCTTTGCGGCGCGCAGTCGGGTAAAAACGGTTACTTACTACAGTCTTACCTTTCTTACTCTCTCTGCCACTGGACGAAGCTTTGCTGCTTTCGCCATTTCTGCTATCTGATGCTCTACTGCTATCCCCACCTCTGCTATCTGAAGCCCTACTGCCCTCTCCTCTTTTACTGTCTCTGTGACTACTGTCTTTGTGACTACTATCTCTGTGACTACTCTCTCCTCGAGAACTCTCTCCCCTCTTACTCTCCGCCCTACTACTCTCTCCTCTTCGACTCATGGGTGATTTACTATCCTCTCTGTGTTTAACTTGTAATCTTGATTTATTTTCTTTATTTTTATCTTCTGTGCTCTTCTGTTCAGGCTGTGGACTATTATCTTCTTGAGCGGCAGAAAATGTGCTGAAAAAATATTTTTGTGTACTTTACAATAGCTCATATAGCAGCCATTACTGGGCGTATAATGGTCATTCCGTCCTCGCCGACGAGGCCCGTCGCGACGTCCCGGTAATTGTCCCACCCGTCCCTTGCAAGAGCCAGCCCGCGCTGCTGAGCCAGTAAGTCCAAATCAGCCCATAAATAATATCACTCAGATCCAGCCTGTCCCTTGCTGTCCCTCAGCGACGCCCTAAGCCGAGGCTCGTACCCCACAGGGGGTGCCCTTAGCGTGTAGTCGCTTAGTTTGTAAGTTTTTCACCCTGGCTGGAGGTCTTAATTTTTAAGGCATCCACAGGATTTTCCCGGTTAAGCAGACGACAACCTCCTTGGTTGAACTGCGAGATGCCATTCATAAAAAAAAGGCGTATAATGAGTTTCAAATGAGAATAGGATCGATTTCGCGCCATATTAATGACGATTTTTTTATACTTAGTTTTTTTTTATACAGAATGGCCGCATGCTATGCAAAGTCTAATCATTGTTTGTCTTTTGGACAGTTAACAGATAAAGTCCCAACAAGGCGCAAGCTTAGACCTATTCTCATTTAAAACGCCAATTTTAAATTTAAACCAAGACCAGCCATTTTAAACCAGACATTTTAAACCAAGAGCCTTAACCTACTAAAAATACAAGATGGCGCTGACGCAAATATCAGAGTTTTAACCATGTGTGACATTGCCACAGTTTTTGGGTCCGCTGATAACAAAAAATGCATAAAAAATGTATTAAAAAAACCGGCCAAGAGCGTGTCGGGCCACGCTCAGTGTAGGGTTCCGTAGTTTCCCGTCCGTCACAATAAGTGTTCCCACTTATGAGTTTAAAGGTGGAGGAGGAAATTATTTTGTACAACTTTTTGTCTTTTTTGTACAAAAACTGTTGTGTCAATCAAGTTCAAAATGATTTTCCTAGAAAGTCCTTATAAAGTTCTACTTTTCAGATTTTTTTCATATTTTCTAAACTTATGGTTCAAAAGTTAGAGGGGGGGGGACACATTGTTTTTTACTTTTGGAGCGATTATTTCCGAAATTATAGACATTATCAAAAAATGATTTTCGTAAACCCCTATTCATTTTTAAATACCTTTCCAACAATATATCACACGTTAGGGTTGAAATTAAAAAAAAAATCACTTCCTACTTTACATATAGGGTGGCTACCCTAATAAAACATTTTTTTCCAATTTTTATTTTACCACTTTGTCGGCGTGATTGATATACATATTGGTACCAAATTTCAGCTTTCTAGTGCTAACGGTCACAGAGATTAAGCGAGGACGGACGGACGGACGGACAGACAGACATGGCGAAACTATAAGGGTTCCTAGTTGACTACGGAACCCTAAAAAGGAACATCGTTAATCAACTTACCTAGAACTCTGTTCGCCTCCAAAGTTTTTACCGTAAGCATACAACTGCTTATGTATTATCATCTTCAGTTGATCTTCATACATCTGTTTCTGACTGGTCAGCTTCGACGGTATCGGGAAGTCCCCGCTCCCGGTGTAAGAGTCTAGGATGGATTCCACTGAAGCAAACATTAAAAACATGAAATCGATGTAAGATTGACATTTAATATTATACTTTTCTGACATTGTTTTATTTACTTTATTTTATATTTTTATTCATTTTATTTGACATTAGTAATTAAATATTTTTGTGCTGTTTATTAGTTTGTCATTTTTTAACTGTAAAACTTATTTGAATCAATTTTTTTTATATTTATTTATTTAATTTTAAATAACTTGTTCTTTTAAATTTGGAAATTAATATTATTTGCATGCCCATAAGACGGTAGAATATAGAGGACCTATTATATACGAAAACATCTATGTAAAAATTACCCATGTTTGTAAAAATAAATGATTTGATTTGATTTAAAACTGACACCCGAATTTTCAGGCAGAAGTTTACCTGTTATCTGTACCCAGTTATGTTTAAAGATTCAAGATTCATTTATTAATTGTAAAACATAAGTACACACGATGGCAGGACATCCTATTCTAAACTATTATAACCTGATCTCTCTACTACGGATTGCACACCGTAGTAGACATCAGGTTAAAATGGTTTTGTATGATTGATGTACCGACGTGTGTACATCTATCACACACTATCGTCTACATTTCGTTCTCATATCTCCTTTTGCAGGTCTGCTGGCAGAAATTTCTGAAGAAATAAGCAGTAGGACCTTTGTACTAATTTTTTTATGTTTTATCGCCTTCTTGTCTACTGTGTGTACATAAATTATTAAATAAATAAATGCGTACGAATATTATAAAAGCTAAATGTTTGTATGTTACGTCTTCACGCCTAAATGGCCAAACCGATTCAGATGAATTTTGGTACAGAGATAGTTGGGACTCTGGAGACGGACATAGGCTAAAAAAGGTGAGAAAAGGGGGAAAAAGAGGGAAGAAAAGGGGAGAAAAGTTTTTTTTTTCGATCATCACGTGGGTTAAAGTTAGCGTTAGCCCAAAGTAACTATAATAATAAATCATTTATTTTCAGGCATCTTAGGCCCATAGATAAATACCTTACAAACAAACATATATATAGCTAATACAATTTGTGTTAGTAAATAAATCCTTAACAACTATGTTAGTAACACTTCACTGCACTATGTCACTGCGCGTTCATGTGGCACTTGTCCGTGGAAGCGCCGGAACACCACTCCTTGCGGCCAAAAGTCCTCTTCCAAGACGAGGTGCAGATAACACGTCGGTACTCGCAGTACAAATGCCTTAAAGTTGACGTTGCGACGCGACTCCAACAACTGCACTCTCGCTACGTACTTGAGCTTTTGGCGTACGTACTCAACGATGCCCTCCACCGTAGTGGAACTATGCCACGCGGACGAAGTTGCGGGCGTAAGCTAGTACATTATAAGTTGTTATATGTTATGCTATGTTTTGCCTGTAGGGCAAACAAAGTAGTGATACATGCAATATAATTAAAACAAAGAAATTAATATAGATTTATGAACCACAAATGATGAATTAAATAATTTAATAATAAATAAATAAAATAAATAAATATCTTGGGACAACTCACACACGGCTATCTGATCCCAAGCTAAGCAGAGCTTGTGTTATGGTAACCAGACAACTGATATACATACTTATATAATTTATAAATACATACATATTATAGATAAATCACACCCAGACACAGAACAAACAATCATGCTCATCACACAAAGTTTGTCCTGGGTGGGAATCGAACCCACGACCTCCGGCTCAGCAGTCAGGGCCACTAACTACTAGACCAACAGGCCCGTATAATTGTTCACTTTTCCTACTATTTTAATAACTAGCTTCCACTTGCGGCTTCACCCGCGTGATAATCGAAAAAATAAATTATCTTTCTCTCCCGCTTTTCTGCCCTACTTTTTTTAGCCTATATCTATCTCCAGGGTCTCAACTATCTCTGTACTAAAATTCATCAAAATCGGTTTGGCCATTTAGGCGTGAAGACGTAACAAACAAACTCACTTTCGCTTTTATTATATGAGTAAGGATATTATAAATGCGAATGTTTATGAGGATGGATGTATGGATATTTGTTACTCTTTCATGTCAAAACGGCTGAACGGATCTTGATGAAGTTTGGCACAGAGGTAGATTATAGTGCGCAGGCTGAAAGCCAAAAACACCGCCCCGGGACCCGATGGCTTGCATGGCAAAGCCTGGGTCCTGGCCCTGGAGGCTCTCGGGCCCCGACTACTAGGGCTCCTAAGCGCGTGCTTGGAGAGAGGCCAGTTCCCACTTCGGTGGAAGACGGGGAAACTGGTCCTCATACAGAAGCCGGGGCGCCCTGCGGACTCTCCGTCCGCATTCCGGCCCATTGTGCTGCTCGACGAGGTGGGCAAGCTCTTTGAAAGAGTAATTGCAAACCGCCTCGTCGGGCACCTTGTGGGGACGGGGCCGGATCTTGCGGAACACCAGTATGGTTTCCGCAAGGGGCGCTCTACGGTGGATGCCATCATGCGCGTGAGAGCCCTCACGACGGGGGCTGCAGTGTCCAGGGGTGGGGTTGTCGTGGCGGTGTCTCTCGACATCGCCAACGCGTTTAACACCATGCCTTGGGGCTGCATCAGGGAGGCACTCCAATACCACCGGATGCCGACCTATCTTCGTCGTGTGGTCGGGGCATATCTGACGGACAGGGCCGTCATATACCCCGGTCGCTCTGGAGAGTGGAACCGGCGAGAGATGTCGTGCGGTGTCCCACAGGGATCGGTCTTGGGGCCGCTCCTGTGGGACATCGGTTACGACTGGGTGCTGCGCGCCGACCTCCCCAGCGGCGTCAGTGTAGTTTGCTACGCTGACGACACGCTCGTCCTGGCTCAGGGGGGGTCGCACCAGGCGGCGGCCGACAATATGACACGCGGGGTTGCGATAGTTGCGGAGAGGATCCGGCTACTGGGTCTCGAGGTGGCTTTGCACAAATCCGAGGCCATGGTTTTTCATGGCCGCGGAAACACGCCACCGTCGGGATCCCAGTTGACGGTAGGAGAGGTTCGCATCGGCGTCGGGTCGACGATGAAGTACCTGGGAATCGTCCTCGACAGCCGGTGGAACTTCGTCGAACACTTTCGACGTTTGGCTCCCAAACTCGAGCGGACGGGGGCTGCTTTCAAGCGGCTCCTGCCCAATCTGAGGGGGCCAAACGCCTTCTGCCGTAGGCTCTATGCCGGAGTCGTGTGGTCCATGGCCCTTTACGGGGCCCCGGTATGGGCGCGTTCTTTAGGGCGGCGCGCCGCCCACTACCTGAACGCGCCCCAAAAGGTGGTGGCCATACGGCTTGTCCGGGGCTACCGCACGATCTCCGGCGAGGCAGCGAGCCTCCTTGCCGGACTGCCACCGTGGGATCTGGAGGCGATAGTCCTCGCGCGCCTGTTTGAGTGGCGCGCGGAGGCACTACACCGGGGGGAAAACCCGCTGCCACGGCAAGTTGCCGCTCGGCGGGCAGACCTCCGGTGCGATCTCATGGTGGCATGGAGAGAGCGACTGTCGCAACCCCGTGCAGGGCACGCCACAATAGCGGCGGTAAGTCCCCTCTTTGAGGAGTGGCTGGAGAGGCGTCATGGCGTCCTCACCTACCGCCTGACGCAGGTCCTCACCGGACACGGAAGTTTCGGGAGGTTCCTGCACATCATCGGGCGGGAGGAAGCGCCCGGGTGTCACCATTGTGACGATCGCCCGGAGGACACGGTGGAGCACACAGTGGCGGTCTGCCCGGCTTGGGCGGAGCACCGCCGTGCCCTCGTGGAGGCGATCGGCGGCGGCGATCTCTCGCGTCCGGCCCTGGTTCAGGCCATGGTCCGGAGCGAGAGGGAATGGGAAGCGGTCACCACCTTCTGCGAAGCAGTAATGCTAGCAAAGGAGGTGGCCGGGCGTTTGAGGGAGAGAACATCTGCCCAACCCAGCCGCCGCGGGAGACGCCCAGGGCGCCGCGAGACGACTTCCGGCCACCGTAGAATCGGGCCTGTGGACGGTGAGCAATGGGTAGCTCACCGTCCGTCCGTCGATTGACGACAGGCCGTGTCGACGGCGCGTTCGTGTTTCACGCGCGCCTCAAAGAGAGTCAGCAAAGCAGAGGGGCTTGCCAGAGCCTCCGCCTGCCGGGGTTGCGGGTTGTTCGAAAGAGATACCGCGGCCCCGGAACGTAAAGGGCAATAGAAGGAACATGGGTGGGTTTTAGTCAGTACAAGTCTGACATGCCCCCCCGCTCCACCCAGAGCGGGGGAAGTCATTGGATGATTTCCCACACGAAAAAAAAAAAAAAAAAAAAAAAAGAGGTAGATTATAGTCTGGAATAACACATAGGATACTTTTTTTTCGATATCACGCGGGTGAAGCCGCGGGCGTCAGCTAGTATTGAAATAAAAATTACATGTAAGAGATAGTAATGGGTCCATTGGTCTCGCGGTCACAAGCGCCACAGCTCAGGAAGGGTCGATTTTGGACTCGCGCAAAAGCGTTATTGGGTTTTACCAATAGGAATTTCTTAGTTGCAGCCTGGAGTTCAAGTTTAAAGCATTTATTTCAATTAGACCATTACAGGCACTATTGAATGTCATAAAACAAAAAAAAAGATGCTGCTACAGTCCCAGTCACAAGACATAATAACTTGTGAAAGTACTGTAGTTGCCCATTCCAAAGCATAGATCTCTATGGAGAAGAATGGGCAAGAAACTCTATGGACACTCTTTAAAAACCATAATATTTAACTCATGAATACACCATTTATGTTGAGATTGTACATATATGTGAGAAAGATGTAGAAAAACAAGCACATCGAGCGTACAGAGTACAAGCAAAAATTAGCAAGAGTTTAATAGATAAATTAAAACAAACCGTGGCAGCTAAGAGATGACCAGTCACAACTGACAGCGCCCGTTCACGAACATAATGCATGTATCAGCCCCATTCAGCTCAACACCACAGTTACTTAACGTTAACTGTTATATACTATTGACGACACACTTGACACAGTGGCTGAGCGATCAACTGCTACACTGCATGTCGCAATATTTGTATGGGCTACAGATAGTTGTTTCGGGTCTGGCTGTTTTTGTATGTGAGTTTAATTCTATACTTTAAGAGAAAAAGACAGTTTACTTTTTTTTGCACAAATTCTGTGTGACAACCCTAACATCAGCTGAGAGGCAGAATGGACATGTAAAATGTATGGAAAGTTATTTGTTTTAGTTATGATTCTTTCACGGTGTATTCTATGATATAATGTGCCTACCTATAAGTACTAGTGCTCCTTCTTTTTACATCGCGTAGGTATCAAACATAGTCATGAATCATTATACTTTTTATTTCTTTTTAGCTATAGCTAAAGTAATTAACAATTATAATTAAAAATTAATTACAAGGGAAATACTTAGTTACTTACTTGATTTACTTTAGTACCTATACCACCCATATGCCCACTAAGAACTTAAAAATAAACGCTTATTTACTCACAATGTTCATGGCTATACTCTTTAAAGTGTATAGGATTCAATCTGAAGCATTTGTCGCCATAAGGACATTCCATTTTAGGTCTTTTAGCAGTTTTGTTATCTGAAAAAGACAATATTTTTAAATTGTTTGTTAAAATTGATTAGTGTTTTTTTATGAAAATGAACGACTGTTTACTCGGAAATTGATAATTACCTTCCATAGCGTCTTTTCTTTTAGTTGGAGTACTCATATCGGGTAGGTATTGGTAATAATTTCAATTTCAAAAGTTTACAAAATGATTTTTCTACTTGCCTGGCAGCTTTCAAATTCAAAATTGACATTTGCGAAATTATGACGGAACACTGTACGTTCTGAAAATAACTAATTTACTAATACAAAAGAACACTGATTAAAAACCCTATTGTTTAAAAAAATAACATTTGAATCTTACGTTCAATGAAAGTATTTTTTATTATTTATGGACGAAACAAATTAGTTGAGAAAATTTGAATTTCGCGGGTAGGTTGGAGCTATGCTTCCGTAATTTCTATCCTGTAGCGCTTTTTTCTGTTAGTGGGGAAATTATCAAATGAAACAATTAAACTTGTATTTGACCTACCATAATAAAAAAAATATATTAGACCAGCATAAATATACATTATAGGTGGATAAAATCCAATAAAAAACTGAGTTAACTTTTTTTAGTAATTATTATGGTAGTTTCTATTTATATAAACTTGGTAACCCAAAAATGACAGTGACATCCAAAGGTGACATCGATGTGCAAAGGAAACCGGGTGCGGCGTTTGTTTATTGAATTTTGTTTGCATTTCTTCTAAACCGGCCGGTACCGTTCCATAAATATTTTGTAGCTAATCTACAAAAATATTCCTGCCTTTTATACGATATATAATTGCTAATACTACACAAGTAAGTTACTTCATTTTCTAACATCATTCCGCTGGTATCGTTTCTCAATTTATTTATTGGGGTAAAGTTTAGTATTCAGCTGCAGGCGGAGGGAGTGGGGGGTCGGGGGAGGGGAGGGGGGGGAGTGCCCCCTACCCCCCGGTACCACTCCCATATCAAGGTAACGCACCGTTCTTGAGAAAAACCCATTTTTGTAATCTAACCTCAAAACTCGTTATTGTCACATAAAAAGTGTATTCCAGAAATTTGGTATCGCTTAGCATAAGGAAGGAGGTGCCCTCTGTGTCCTGGCACCACTCTGATGTAAAGGCAATGCCTAAATCACTGATTACTACCTATCAAAGTGGTTCGACGGAGCCCCGCTTCGCGGGGCTCCTACTTCTGCGTTCAAGGTTTAAAGTAAACTAACACGAAGGGGATGGCGGGGTCTTTCAGACCCCGCCATCCCCTTCGAACCTAACCTGTCCATGTCGGGGTGCCCCAAGTCCCGAGTTCTCACTGATTACTACCTATCAAAGTGGCTCCTACCTCTGCAGTCAAGGTTTAAAGTAAACTAACACGAAGGGGATGGCGGGGTCTTTCAGACCCTGCCATCCCCTTCGAACCTAACCTGTCCATGTCGGGGTGCCCCAAGTCCCGAGCTGTCACTGATTACTACCTATCAAAGTGGCTCGACGGAGCCCCGCTTCGCGGGGCTCCTACCTCTGCATTCAAGGTTTAAAGTAACCTAACACGAAGTGTCCCCTTCGAACCTAACCTGTCCATGTCGGGGTGCCCCAAGTCCCGAACTCTAACTAACTTTATATGAAATGAGACAGGTTTTAACTGTAACACATACATTCTATCAGTGGGGCTACATTGGGCATTTATAGGTTTTGATAAAAGAAACAACCGTCGAGCCACTTTGATAGGTAGTAATCAGTGATTTAGGCATTGCCTTTACATGAGAGTGGTGCCAGGACACAGAGGGCACCTCCTTCCTTACGCTAAACGATACCAAATTTCTGGAATACACTTTTTATGTGACTATAACGAGTTTTGAGGTTAGGTTACAAAAATGGGTTTTTCTCAAGAACGGTGCATTACCTTGATATGGGAGTGGTACCGGGGGGTAGGCGACAACCCCCCCCTCCCCTCCCCCCGCTCCCCGCTCTCTCCGCCTGCAGCTGAATACTAAACCCAACCCCTTTTAATCTCAAAACCCTTATTCTAGAACGATTTGTAAATTGAGGATTCTAAATTCAAAAATAATAAAACAGTTCAATTTTCAAATCGTTATTTCTGAAGTGCGGCCAGCATCGTTTTGGCAAAACAGGAAGGTGTGTCTTTGTAAGAAACTAAATGAATTTTTCATTCATTTAGGGCTTTTAAGATTTTCAATAATCTATGAAGACACTATACAGAATGCTTTGTATCATTAAGTCTGCCTATGTATACATACACCATAAGATGTGGTAAACATTTATTTATTTACCGCCAATTTATAGCACCTTTACAGACATATCCAATATGATGCTATAAGTTACCAAATAATACAACATAATAATATCAACGGTTCCTACGTAATAAGGTTACGTAAAAAACCGAGGTTTTCAGGAAAGCATAATTTGCATTCAACACAGAAATAATTCTATAAGCAATAATAAATATTTTCTTTCTAGATTATTTTAATAGTTTTAAGAGCTTTATAATGCTATTTACACATAAGTATTTTATTTTGTCACATTTTCTTGGAAAAACTGATAGGTGACCGTTTCTACGACGTTTCATTCATTGTATTTATAATACTTGTTCTCTTACACGATTTCTAAAACAAGGTAAATAAATTAAATAAAGATAAAAATTGTATGTCAGCATGTGGGTATAGAAAATCTAAAGCCAAAGATACAATAAAAAAAATGCCATTTTTGACATTTCTTTATGTAGGGACTGTCAATATTTGTAACTTTTCTTTTTGTTATTGTGCATAAATGTTTTTGTACTATTCATGTATGTATTCACATGTTTCAGCAAATAAATATCTTATCTACCATACATAAAGTTTAAATAAATAAATTATCCAAATCTTTATCATTCCAGTACCAAAATGCTTGAAGACGATGTATATGTGTCATGCCCTTATGACATACATCACCGTGTACCGCAGTCACGTTTGCAACAACATCTTATCAAATGTGAGAAGAACTATCCCAAACTGTGGATCTGCCCTTTTAATGCTACACATAGGTAAGCAAAAAGATTTATAGAGGTATGGGTAATGCAGCGGCGGCGATCTGTCGCGTCCGGCCCTGGTTCAGTCCATGGTCTGTCCGAACAAACTAAATGGCATACATAAAAGTGGAAGCAAAATAAAACAGTTTATAAATAGGTCACTAACCTGTGAGGTACGTGCAGCAGGAGTAAATAACAAATCCCGAGTGACGTCTACGACGCGATGCGCTACCGGCAAATCACTGCACTTTCCCCGCCCCCGCGCCTCACTTCATACCACCAACGGAACCCAATAACTCACTTTCGCGCAGGTCAAGGTCAGCGCTCAAGAATCGTGCGCCGGTCGTTAACCTGTCAGTACTTCCATATTATTATATACATATTTTTAAAGTAGCAAATCTTAAAAATGAAAAATAATTTCCTGTGACTAAACTACTGGATATATTCAAATATTTTTTTGTAGGTAGACTGAGAACGTCTTGAAGTATGCGTAGTTTAATTTATTGTCGTATTATCTTAACCACTTTGTATATAATTAATTTTCTAGATTCCCCCATGACATGAAGAAAGCTCATTGTACGAACTGTCCTGATAGACCATGCGATGAACCGAAGCCCCTGGCAAAGGCAGCACAGACCATCCAAGGTGGGTCGGTGTCAGCTCCCACTCCATTATTGCAAGAGGAATATCTGTCTAAAGACGATCCGGACTATGAATGCTGGGATTAATTTGAGCCTTATAGACTTCATGGAGGATGCAGCAGGTATCTTTTTAAATAGGCTAGTTTTCTTTTTTATTAGTCCGTCTTATAGATTATTCGAAAATAAGGGACACGTATTTTTTTATTTGTAATGTAGACCAAAAATTACAAAGATATAGCCCATTAAAGTTACGTGTGACGTCAGTCGTTGCTGCATTTTTTGCAACAAGTAACGTCAAACGCAATAGAATGTAATTACTTTGACCCTGGAAACTACCCTATTGTAGGCGTCTTCTCTTGTTAATTTTTATGTGTACAGTCGTAAATACTAATATGTATGACAATTAGTAAAAATTTTAAAGTGATTTTTCTTGTGAAATATTTAGGTTTTTTTTTTTCTTTAATGTATGCTCTAAGAAAAAAATACTGTCTTTCTGTAAATATACAGGATGGCAACGACATCAACGCACAAACGAATGACATATAGAAATTATTCATTGGATATATTTTTTTTAATATACAGCTTATGCCTACAAATGTGTGTATTGTATTTGTTTGGACGTTTGTGTCCCTACTACTCTGTATTCATATAAACCATAGATTCGCAAAAAAGTAAAGAATTAACGAAAATCTTGTTATTATCCTGCAAGTTGCAAAAAAGTGAGAAAATTTAAATTTCTCTGATTATCTTGGTAATGATATGGTGCGTATTAAAATATTATTCCAACTGCAAATTTTGAATTACGATATTTACAGTTGATACCCAATATTAGATTTTAAGTTTCCTTAATTTAGTTTGTGTATAAGATGACCTCCTTGGATACAAAATGGAGTTGAAATTTGATTTATTATTAATGAAAACTACCAACTTCCAAATAATCATCGTCTACCCCTTGCCTTATTCCAACTTTGTTAGGATTGGCTTTCAGTCTGCAACTACCATTAATAATAATACCAGTATAAACTGACTTCCAAATAAAAAAACAGTAAAAAGTGCAAAATTAATCACCAATTTTTTTCTTTAGACTTGAAATTTGCAGGCATTTGATTTATAGATAATATAATTAGATTTGTCAAAATCATAAAAATACTCCCCGAGTTCATATTACCCTCAAATGATAAATGATATATATTTTGCAAGTAGGTCTTTACAACAGAACACAACACAACACGTAGTTTTTTTTTCAAACTAGAAGAGACTAGTGTTTCGTACCCGACTACTCTGAGAAGAAATAGCTGATACAAACTCAGAGGCCATAGTCTCTTTTAAGGTCCAGACAAAAATCTTGGTCAACTTACATGAGGACTATGCAGATTATTGTCTGGAATAGTCTTTTTAAGTAAATTCCACCCAGATTTGAGTGAACCTATCTAGACAGTGCTAGCATATGTTAGTTATCGTGTAGCTCTACTTAAAACCTAAACTTGGATAACTATTTCATGCATTTATGACTTTAGCACATTAATAACTTTAAAAAATAATATTAAATGTATTAACGATTCTCATTTATAAGTACATATTTGTAGGTCAGTAAAACTGAATTAAATAAAAGTTTTAGTTTTAAGAATATGAAAAATTACTTTTGAAAATATTTGGTAATTTATATTTTTCTATCCAAAGATTGTTTTTGAGATAAAACCTTTTTTTGCGACTGTGTTCGCATTATTTTTTTGGTGATTAAATTTTATGATAACAATTATACTGTAAATAACTATTATCAGTTACAAAGAAACCTTTTTCGTTACTCAATGTAATATTTTCAAACGTTTATTTTATGTTTAACATCAAAAAATATTTTGCCGTTTTTGTCGCAAAAAACGTAAGGAATTAATTTCAAAATATTATTAGATTTTTAAGTTGTCAAAAAATTATATAGCATTCGTATAGTACGTAGGAAACTTCAATTGTACTCATTTTAATGTCTTCGAACAATATACAAACTGAATGCTAACTCGATTTACATAAAAGCATTGGAATTTGAGCTTATTTGATAAGGTAGAATTTTGCAGAAGCCGAATATTTAAGGAGAATATAAAACAAAACTCTTTACAAGTAAATGTTTAGATGTAAGAATGTATTTAAGAATGACATGAAGACTGAAAAGACCTAGTAGTAACTATTGACAGAAAAAAAACAATATTTTAAATAAAGAACACTACTGCAGCGGCCAGTAAAAAGAGGCATTGATGGTCGAACGTGTTCATGTAGGTATACGTAAGTCCTTCAATGCCTAGTGTAGTCAAGGCTTTTATAGTAATTTTCTCAAATAATGCGCGGAAATTTAAACCAAGTAAGTAGTACTTTTTATTTTATTCACGCGCCAAAGTGTGAATTTGTGTTTCATTTTTCAAGTAGCTGGCGCCCGTGGCTTCGCCCGCGTGTTATAAAAAAAACTACCCTATGTGTTATTCCAGAGTCTGTGCCAAATTTCATCAAGATTTGTTCAGTAGTTTTTTCTTCGTGAAAGAGGATCAAACGTATATCCATACTCACAAAATTTCGCATTTATTAATATTAGTAGGATACATAGTGGGAAGTAGAATAAACTGGTTTCTTTTTGTAAGCCCGTTCGATATTTAAATAAAACCCTTTGATAAGTGACCTCCTTGGTTGCCTTGTTATGGAGTTAAGATCGTTCCATTTTTAAATGGATAATATTTTTGTGTTCACCAAAAATACTGATCGTGCACCAAATATTAATAAATAAATAAATAATAAATATCTTGGGACAACTCACACACGGCTATCTGATCCCAAGCTAAGCAGAGCTTGTGTTATGGTAACCAGACAACTGATATAGATACTTATATAATTTATAAATACATACATATTATAGATAAATCACACCCAGACACAGAACAAACAATCATGCTCATCACACAAAGTTTGTCCTGGGTGGGAATCGAACCCACGACCTCCGGCTCAGCAGTCAGGGCCACTAACCACTAGACCAACAGGCCCGTCAAGTTCTTTTCTGAATGTTTAAAAAATGCGTAGGTTAGGTTAAAACTGTGACCCCCCCAAACTGTGCCAGTAACGACTTGCATTAATAGAAAATGGATAAAGATATAACACTTTTTTATTGTAGTGCGCTGATGCTCGTTATGACATATTTTAATTAACATATTTTGGTGCACATTCAGTATATTTGGTGCAACACAGGCAAAATTAGGTAAACGAAATGGGAATAAATTGAAGTACTTTTAAATACCATCCTTTTTAAATTAGACGACAGATAATGTAAACTTATATATACAGAGTGTTAGGTTAAACGAGGGACTTATTAAGGGAGGGTATTCAGTATTCGATTCTCGTCCCAAATATGTAAAAAACCTATAACCTTAATTTCTGACGTAATTGTCCAATAAAATACATTATTCATGAACACTGAGCGCGAGATAAGTAAACTTGTAAACAGTGAAGTAAAACACGCGGCAAAATACCTACGCGCCGATTCTACCGAAAAGGCGTCCTAAGCCAGGTTTAAAGTATGAAGGGAAAATGGATTATACCTAAAGGTCATTGACATGCACACATGTTCTGCGATAGTATTAAATCGCTAGCGCAAGGGTATATACACGTTGCGAGACTTATGCGAAATTTTTGGTATGGTTCTGTCTTTTATTTATAAGTGTTTTTTTTTTGTTTTTTTTTATTAGTATCATGTAAGTATGCACTATTGTGGGTTTGAATATGTCCCTCGTTTAAACTAACATACTGTATATATATTTGCCATAGTCATTTATTTGGCCGCTAAAACAAGACATATGGATTTTCATACAACTTTACCGTTTTTTAAATTTCCAAGCATGTTTAAGAAAATATCAATAAATATCTTAGCTTTTGTCAAAATAAACTTTATGTCAACGACAATAAAGGTCAATGTAGAGTAAAAATTTGCAAAGTAGTGATTTGTGGGCCACAGTTTGTATGACTTCTGAATTTGCTAGTTTTTATTTGTAAAACCTCATTTAAATATTTTTTTTAGTTTTAAGTCAAAATGTAAACTTATTATAAGTTTTATTCAATATTAAAAATATTGGCAAATTATTTTGTTTTCGACATAAATATTACCATTTCTATCTTATGTAGGTAATAAGTCTAAATAATATGCAGATAATTTCTGTTATGTCTACCTAATTTAGTTTTTTGTTAAAATTTATATTAAAAAATATAATATAAATATTTGTTTTCATATTTACCTGGTCCAACTATCCTCATTAAACCAAACAGTAAGCGGCTCAACCATAGAGATGTTAAAAACTCATTTCTGATATCTATGGGCTCAACTGACTATAAGCTCACTGCTTATATACAATATTTCTCTCTGATCATTCGTTTAGGTAATTCCCGCTGCAACAGTGTTACTCCAGTAGGATTCGTAGCGCCGCAAGATGACTCCCATTTATCGTAGACGTGGCTCTGTGGACGGTGGATAATAGGTAGCTCGTGAAAGCTGAGAAAGATAAACAACTAAAATTTCTCGACTTGGCAAACGAGGTTGTCGATATGTGGAATGTGAACTCGGCTGTCATTGTGCCGATAGCAGGGACCGAAAACCTTTATAAATTACGGTACAGGTATCGAAGAATTTTGGTTACCTCTTCGACTAAGGTAACCGCAATCTGGGTAACCCAATTAGAAGAAACATGTTACCTTAATTTAAGTTACCGTTTTTATACCGGTTACCTAAAAATGACATTGATTACGAGAAAGGGATAGAATATCGCAATGCCGTATGCCGTCAATAATTTTGGCATTAGAAAATACATTACCAGGGAGATCGTCGTGCGTACTGTACCAGTACCTACTGTTTACGTTTCTTTGGTGCGCCTTTTTCCGGTGGAGCAGTTGAGTGAAAGTAAAAAGGAAATGAACAAAGGTAAGATAATATTACTTTATTACATTGTGAATTGGTAAAATACCCTTTGCTTATCTTTTTCTCTCATCATAGAATAATTCAACTCGGTAGTTTGTTTATTTTACTTGCGGAGAAACATGCACGCCCGTGTTTCTATTAGAGGCCAGCTTTTCCTCGTAAACAAAGCGTATAACTTTTTTGCTTGCAATTTTTTTGAGCAAGTTAGCACAATACCTATTTTTTTTATATTTAAATTAGCGAACCGCCCCGGTTTCTCCGGGTGAGAAGAGCATTTGTGTGTTAAAATAAAAACTAACTATTAAACTTGAGGTTATCCCCTTTTCCATTATAAGGCGGCGCGGGGAGCCCCTTCATATAGGCGTGAGATTAAATAGTTAGATTATTCACCAGTAGAGGTGTTGATGTCGCTTTGTTTTTGTATTTGTGTCATGGCGGCGCGGTATAAAACTTTAAACAAAGTAGGGTAACCAAACAAAAAAGTCGATGGAGTTTTATTGGATTTTAAAGTATGATATTTTGCATTTTTTTTTGCATTTTGATCTCTATTAAATAATATTGAAACCAAGGCATCATAGAGAAGAGCAGCACTTTGCTGTCCACAAAGCCAACTTCAGTTGCCGACAGACTCAACTTCAGCTCAGTCGACATGGGCAACTGCTACTGTCGACAAAAGCAAATGTCGAGATCATTGTTTTTGCTGTCAACAGAACATCTACAGCTGTCGACAGGCGCGTTATTCTGTATCCTTCGTGACAGAGGCAACTGCAGCTGTCGTTATTGGTTGGCTTTTGCTGTCCACGTGTCAACGGCAAACGCTGACCAATGACGGTATCTGCAGTTGCCTCCGTCAACAGCTGAAGTTCGCTCTGTCGACAGCAAAGTGCTGCTCGTTGTACTCCTCTTAAGCTTTGCAAGCTATGGTGCCAACATGCGGCAAGGAGGGACACGTTATACTGAACGGTCTCAACTATGATGACAGCTGTCAAAAACGCGAACTAAAAAGATATAGGTAAATATAAAATTACGTGTGATGGTTATACGAATACTGATGTTATTTTATTACGATGTCTTGTTTATACCTTTTTAGTGTGCGTTTTTGTCGTAGTTGGGTTTTAGTTTTTAACTTTCTGTTAGCACTAGCTACATAATAAAGATATTACGGCACTTCTTCTTTTCTATATTTTTTCAGGACATTGTATATTCATACCGGAGAGTGACGGAAGCAGTGAGACAAATGAGTCAATCCATTCTGTTGATGAAGAGAAGAAGATGGAAACTTCAAATAAACCGCTGTTACATGGATTTAATTCGTTGGACCCAGATGCATCTACTCCAGAATTAGATTCAAATGCCTCTGCACCAGATTTATCTTTTGATAATAATTCATCGAAAGACATAAAGGACAACATAATCCTACCACACTTGGTACAAAGTATGGAAGATGACAAGATTCATGAATGTTATACTTTTTTAATGTCAATGGCGAAACCTTTGTGCAAATTAGACATCAAAAGACGCTATGAATGTATGCATAAAATAGTTCACATTATCATGGATAGCACTCATGAACAACAAGTTCAAGATCAAAACCAACAGCTATAATGTACATTAATATATTATATATGTAATACTTACAATACAGGGTAAAATTATATTCACGGGCATCCTCTTAAGGGGTCATTTAACTCAGCTGTTCTCTACAAGTTTGCTCGCATACCTCGTCAAAATGTAGAGAGCAGCTGATTTTGTTTTCACGACTTCAGGGTTGGTCATAATGATAAGTACAATGACCCCATGAGAGGATGTCCATGAATTCAATTTTACTTTGTATATTTTCAATCGCATTGCATGTCATAATACTATCTTTATTGTTATAGGACTTGTGGCCAAATTCAAACGCTACTTAGTTGTAATATGCCTAGCCCCTATTTACAGGATGTTTGTCGCTAAATAAACTTTAACTTAAAGTGATAGCACTAAATTTAACCTAAAATTGATTAGCGCTATAAAAAAATAAAAAATAATTAGCGTTGTAAAATTGAATATTTGGACATTAGCTGCCAAAGCTGGCTAACTAGTTAAAAAAAACACTATTTAATTTCAGTAAAAATTATAATTTTCTTTCGTTTGACAATTTTTTTATAATGAAAACATAAAACCCCCTTATTCATAACAACTCAAACAGTCTTAAACCTATTTTAACTATTACACTGTTTTGTCTCGTTCTTTCTTAGCGCTCTGTCATCATTTGACAGAAAGTGACAAAACAGTCTAATAGCTAAAATAGGTACTTATACTGTTTGCGTTATTATGAATAAGGGGGTTAGTGAGATCAACAACATAATCATTACACAATTATAATTATTGTACGTACGTATCACATTAATTAGGAACCATTGTATTTTTAGCTATTTTCTGAAGCCTCGTTGTAAAATATACTTTACCTTCGTTGCGCGACATTTTTGTTTCATTTTTAATAGCCTTCACCCATTAAACCTACGAATAATGTATCATCTAGAAGTGTAACTCCCATACATAATTACGGCAAAAAATGTGGAGTAACTTACGCATACTAATTAACAGTAATAATATGAAACACTCACTCTTTTTAGCGGGAAAAATACTTGCAAATGATTGGTCGCGTCAACGTCACATGTCATGTCAACACGACATTGCGTGGAAGGTGTTATACAATAATAAGACAGCTTGTTTTTTTTTAATATGCCCCGCCCTCCCCGGTACCCGCGATACTTCGGATACCGGGGTGGGCGTAGAGCCATTTTTTTGACGTATTACACTTCTAGAGGATACATTATTCGTAGTATTAAACCCATAAAATGTACAGTGACTATTACTTTTTATCATTATTTCGTATGACTAAAATATTTTCGACGGTGGTATCATTAAGGTTATATCGAAGTCTTTCCATCACAAATCTTAATGAGGAAAATAATCTCTCCACACTAACTTGTGTAGCAGGAACTGCTAGAACTACTTTAGCTAGAGCATATAATTTAGGACGAGTTATTTTTTGGCTCTCCCAATATTCCAAAATATTTTGTGAAGAAGGAATACGAGGTTCCGTTATAAATGCTCTTAAAATACTTTCAATATCCCCATTTTCATTATGTTGAATTAATCTTTGTTTCACAATGCCAGTGTTTATCAACATAGCTTCAAAATCATCACATCCTCTCTCCTCACCCTCCTCCTCCCCTTGATTTGACTAATAAACGTATTGTTATCTGTCTCATCACTTTCACTTATACATACGCTTTGTATATGTGTCCACAATTCTTTTAGGTGCAGTATAGCTGCTTCAATTTCGGCTGAAGAAAGTACTACATTTACACGTCCATCCAAATACATAGCCATAAGAAAAGTTTTTTCATATAATAAACTTTGTTGCCTAGTCTTCATGGTAATTGTTAAATGGGCAGCCAAAGGTGTTGAAATTTTTTCGATCTCTATAGTACATTTCATCCATACACAGTAAAAATCTGTGAATGTAAGTTGTTCTTGCTGTAAGCGCTTGGCGAGGATTCGAGCCGGGATCAAAGACTTTACAATGTCTTGGATTGATCCCCAAGTTGCTTCACTTAAGAATAGAATATTGTTAGGATCATCAGAACAACACTCTTTTAAATTAAGAAGGCTTTCCAGCATATCAACGGTTGAGTGCCAACGAGTGTTACAGTCTAAAACAGGTTTTCTTTTTTGAGCCGTACGAAGAATATTAAGAAATGTTGGAGTTCTCAGAGTTCGAACAACTGCACGTGCATCTCTGATGATATCTAAAGATGCACTTTCGATATTTAAAGCATCATTTATAGCTAATTGTAGTGTGTGAGCGGCACATCTAACAGGTAGTACTGAGTATGGTGGACCCTCTTCGGTAGATAAAGATGAAATTGTTGGACTCAAATCTGTCCAATTGACTTCATCACCACTGTCAGTTTCATCTTGTACTGACAAATTTGCATTTGGTTGTAATAAATGCTCATTTATAAGCCTTACTAACTTCACCATATTTGATCCATTATCAGTCGTGATACTATACAATTGTTTTGTTTCAATTTGGTATTTGCGAAGCACCCATAACAATTTTTCTTTCAAAAATTCAGCGGTGCTGCGAGTATGCATTTCTACTACTCCAAGGTTCCTTATATTAATTTTGGCATTGCTAACAAACTGTATGTTGTTTCCAAAAAATGATCTGTCAAGACGTGTCGCACAATCTACTTTCAACGAAATCAGTTGTTTTTTTAGCTCTTGGCGTATAGAGGAACGAACAGCATCGGCTTTTTCTTCCACCAATAGTTTTATGTTATGCGAATTAAAAGATTGATGCTCCCTTCCAGTCATAGGGATTAGTTTAATTATATTTCGAAAGGCGGTGTCGTCCAGTAGTTCGAATGGACGACCATGCACTGCTACGAGATCAACGCATTCTTGTAGTGCGCACAATTTTGTAGACTTCATACCTGATGTTCCTTCACCACAGTTTTCCTTGTTTTCATCGTCGTCGGCTAGCTTATTGTATTTCATAACCATATTATATTCTGCAACGTGTTTCGAAGAAAGATGATGGAGCAAATTTGTTCCATGGTTACCCTGTAAAAAGGCAAAGTCTAAAATTATTTTCACTCATCACTGTTTTCTGTCTAAATATCCTTCTAAAATGTAAGTTGGCGGCTTAAAAAATCCTATAATTATACATATTATCAAATCTCTCAATGATCTCAATGAAATGGGGGAAGTGGGAGGCGGTTAAAAATAATTAATTATGTAACGTTGAAATCGTCACTCGTCGTTTTTGTCGTAGTATGGGTTGTAATTATTTTAATGGTTATAAGAAAACTTTATTGTATTTACAACTAAAAAACCCTTTTTTTACTGCCTTTACTAATCAAGTTTTTTTTTTCATTCAGTTTAGGTTTTAATTGAATAAAATATTCTTAAGTGTGTGGACTTTTTGCGTGGTCACCCTACTTTTTTATTTGTTGTATGCCGCCGCCATGACTACTAGGGGTTTAGTCTGGCCACTTCACACCGCTCAATGTGCGCTCGCTCTAATATAACCATGTTATGATAATTATGATCACGAATGTTTGGCCACATTATGAAGTAGTCGTGCGTCTAACCACATCATGCGCGTTCGATGTTCTATTTCATGAAAAGGTCGCACATTAAACACATTCATAAAATTATGAATTTTAAGATCTGACCACGACAGGACAGATGCACAATTATTTGCCACGCTCTGTGTCCTGGTTGATTACCTTCGTTTGCCCGAAAGCATATATTACAAAAAAATAACATGTTATCCTAGTCTCAACCAAATAAAAAACCAAGACAGCGCAGCGAACGATATAGTGAAGGTTACCAAAATTGTTGTCTATTGACAGCCCTTTTGTCTTGAATTTTATTCGGTCTGAAGTCACAGCCACAGAGATGACGACATATTGTAGTGATAAACTGATTTATAGATTTCAGATTTCTTGATAAAGAGAATCTTCGCCCAGATGTTCGATTTTACCTAAATACCAACGAAAAAATATACATTTAAGTACTTACCTTTATAACTTTATTGCAATCTTCTATATTACATTTAGACGTATTTGTTTCCTTTTGGTAGGTAAAATATGCATATACATGATTTTTTCGCTTTCGTCCCATTTCGAAGTAAACAATAAATATTTGCGTTCAAAACAATCCAACACGACCAGCACTCGCTCGCTAGCAAACTGAGATAGGCACCACATACGTCTAACGTCTCACGCGACGCGCCAGCCAGGGAAGTGATTGGTCGGCGCGCGCCGTATACACTCACTCACACAGGCAATGCGCCCTTTGACACGCGCCGACGGCACGTGTAAAATAAAGGTAATTTTTATTTCGGTAACCGGTATTAATACAGGTTGTATTCAATATTTAAGAATTAAGGTAACCTTTAAAAATACCTGTAAAAAAAATAAAGGTTGTAACCGAAAAATACCGGTATTGATCATACCGGTTTCGGTCCCTGGATAGTAGTTACGGCCAATGACCTGATGGCTAAGAGCATCAACGAAACCATCTCTCGAAGCTCTCCTTAGGCGGTTGGATTAAGGGCCTGATTCAGAAGGCAGTACTCCTCAATACGGCCCGCATTGTGAGGAGGTTCCTGTCTCTGGAGCCCTAACCACCGGTAGCTTGGACCCTGCTCCCAATACCGGCGAAGACCTATTTTTAAATGTTTTTCTATATCTTTTTTAAAGAATATTTAAAAATGTATTAATACGTATGGAAGATGAATAAAGGAAATAATAATACAGTTCACATCAAAAAATTTTTTAAATAAGAACTAGTGATGACAACCCGGTGTAACGTAGTTATCCACGCGCGCCTCAAGATGTCAGCAAAGCAGAAGGGCCTGCTGGGGTTGCGGGTTGTTTGAAAGAGGCCTCGGAACACAAAAGGCATAAGAAGGGACATGGATGAGTTTAAGTCAGTTGAAGTCTGACACCCCCCTCGGCTCTCCCCCGGATCCGCCTAGAGCAGAGAAGTTATTTGATGATTCTTTGAGCGTGGCACACAATTGGCGCAGTGGCTAAGCGTTTGAATGCTGCGATACGTGTCGCGGGTTTGATCACACAGACGTGGATCTGTCAGTTTGTGTATGTGAATTTAATTCACTACGCTAAACAAAAATTACTTATAAATAAACTGAAAAATAACGTCAACAAAATCGTCTCTAAACGTGGCAACGCTTAGCCTCTGACCAAAGCAAAAAACCAGGCCTCAGGTCAGGGATGGCCAACCGGTTGATCGTGGCAAACAAAATAAATACGTCCAACAAATGCGCAACGTAAACACATCATATTGTGTGATTTTTAATAAAAATATAGGTATAGATACTGAACCACACTGTTTCATTATTTTTTTTAATAAGTATGTATGTAGATAGTGTACCAATAAAAAATTTCGTTTCGTACATAAAAAGTAGATCTTGGATTTATTCAAGTGGCCCTGCCTTAGGTCATGTGTAGTGTCTACTAAGCGTTTTGAAATATGCTTAAAAAGGCTGTGAGCACAAGGACCCCATGGTCCCAGAGTTTCAACCCTAAACGGCTCGAAAATATAGTTACCAATAAGTTTACTACTTATATCTAACTGTAGGGAGGGGTAAAGTTTTATAAAAAATACTTGAGAGGTGCCAAGGGACACCCGGATGGAACGAAGTTATTATTTATTATGTAAAAAAAACCTGGAAACACTCATCAAAAATAATCGTCGCGACACCACACTGTTCAATGCGAAATAGAAAGACGAAACGAAAATCACTGGCTTGCTTTCTTTAAGAGAGAGACAGACAGAGAAACGCGCGCACGCCGCACGGCTTACAACTATAGCAAAAAGTGTCGTTACAACTGTTGATCTTATTTTTTTTCCGTCTAGCCCCCATTCGCAACGCGCGATAAGGAACTTCCACAAAACTTGCCAAGTGCGAATCGTGCACCGAAGGTTACGTTTAAACTTGCTACATTAACGGCCTCAATTTTTGCCTGCGTAGACTTAGAGATATGATTTTTCCATAACTCCAAGGGACCACAGACTTGAGTATATGGTTTTAATTTCAACTCGATACCTTCAAGCTTTCCCGAGATAATGGGCCTTGACAGACGGACAACAAGTGATTCAATAAGGGTTCCGTTTTTTCCTTTTGAAATACGTAACCCTAAAAAGGAAAGGAAAGGTATTGTAGCGACACAATTAAGAAGAGGTGAAAACTAGTACAGCGCCATCTATGCAGCCACTGAAGAACTAACGGCAAGATTTCTACATCGCGCATGCAAAGTTGTACGCGAAGTTAAAATATGTACGAGCTCCCGACAAGCAACTAGCTTGTCCCTTGCTGTCCCTCAGCGACGCCCTAAGCCGAGGCTCGTACCTCACAGGGGGTGCCCTTAGCGTGTAGTCGCTTAGTTTGTAAGTTTTTCACCCTGGCTGGAGGTCTTAATTTTTAAGGCATCCACAGGATTCGCCCGGTTAAGCAGGCGACAACCTCCTTGGTTGAACTGCGAGATGCCATTCATAAAAAAAAAGACAAGCATCTGTCGGGCAGTGGCCCACCAGACACGACACCCGTCTGGTCGGAGGATCCTCCCTTTTCCATAGAGTATGGAGAACTTTTTACACCCTGTTCTTCATACCTCTAATCTAAAGTATTCACAATAATACGGTGACGGATTCACAAATCGACCTTGGCAAGCATGCGTTTACCTTGATCCATCGATTCGAACAACCGTAGATTAATAAAATTATTTAATTTAACAAAGATAACAGAACATTCGTGTTAAACAAAGTATTTCTGTTATCTTATCCAACTTCCTGGATCAGCCGATCGTTCAGTCCACACCCTTCGTGTAGATAATAAAAGTTATAACACTGTAAACTTAATAACAACCGCTCGGGTCGATCTGCAAGGTTAGCAGTTGGCTTGGCTGTCATTTGTAGATCTTTGACAGTCGTAAGAGACGATGATGGTGTTGCCATATAGCCGATTTTGGCCACTGTGGCTGAATTCGATGGCTTTTTAGGGTCAAGGGTGGTTGTCGTCAGAGGGGCGTGCCCGGGCCACTGCCTGCTGAGCTTGCGGGCTGTTCGAAAGAATTCATTTATTTTTAAAGATTACAAATCACTTGTACAGAAATAAATACTGAAGTACCTACCTATTACATAAACAAGTTTGTTGTATTTACATGTTTTTTATTTGAGTATCAAAATCCGTTGCGTAGTTTTAAAGATCTAAGCACACATAGGGACAGACAGACAGCGGGAAGCGGCTGTTCTTAACCGACTTTAAAAAAGGTAGAGGTTCTATGTTCGAGTGTACATATCTTTTTTTATCAATGTTCACCGATTACTCTGCCAACTGTGGACCGATTTTCATAATAGTTTTTGTTGGAAAGGGTCTACTTCCGAGGTGGTCCCATATCAATTTTATTTATATTGCTTAGGTAATTTATTATCGTCTGTAATACCTACATATTTTTTTCTTCTAAGTCTATATGGATGATCTACTAATCTTTTATAAGTACCTACTAAGAATGACAAATGAACACTCGATAAAAATGATGTGATAGATCATTATATCACAACAGAACTAAAAATGCTGAAATAAAAAACATTTTTGTAAAATATAAAACCGACTTCCCAAAAACAAAAAATGAAGTGTTAAATAACTTTACTTCCGGAAGTCGGTGGCTTAAAAGTCATCGAAACAAACAAGAGTCACCGACTTCCATAAACAGTTATTTTCCACTTTTTTCTTTTTTTTTTGTAGATGGTGTTTTATGATGAATCAAAAAAGTTTGCAAGCCAAATAAAGTTTAGTCACAGCAACAACTAGTTAGTACCATAGGTTGGTTATCGATGACTATACACATTTATCTTCATTTTATCATTTCAAAATTTACGATAACATAGATAGTAGTAAATAACAGCGAAAATATTCAGTGTTGACTTACAAAGCAATACTTATACATACATTTAGGTTTTTCTCTATTTATTTACTTTTCTTTGTGTTAATTCTACTTTTAAATCAGTTTAGTCATTGAGTGTTAAATTTATTTCATAGATTTATTGTTTTTTTTTTAGTTTATTGTCTTTAGTGATAAGTTTTTATTTTTAGTGCCAAAAGTTACGTAAATATTTGTTATCTAGTGATTAAAAGATTATTGTTATGAAAAGTGCAATAAAATGATAGATAAAAGTGTGATTAAGAATATCTTTGGGAAAACTGGTTTGTGTTAAATTGTAAGTACCATAGACTATTTTGCGTTTTTTTGGTTTCGTATCTCAAAAGGAAAAATACGGAACACTTTGTCCGTCTGTCTGTCAAGATCCTGTGTCTCAAGAACGCGTGGAGGTGTCGAGTTGAAATTTTTATCAAATACTGAGGTCTACAGTCCCTTGAAGCTGTGGAAAAATCAATTCTCTAAGTATACGCAATCAAAAGATATAACCGTTTATGTCTCAATTCCTATACATTCGTGAAGTATTGCGGTTTTGAAATCATTATACCTAACTTCCCGCGCTATAGGCAAGAGAGCGGGGGGGAGTGCAGACTTTACTCACTAAAACCCACCCATGTTTCTTCTTTTTCTCTTGATGTTCCGGGGCCGCGGTATCTCTTTCGAACAACCCGTGGCCCCAGCAGGCGGTAGCCCTGAAGGACCCTCTGCAATGCCGATCTAGAAACACGAAATTTTGCAAGTAAAAACATATTTAAAAAGACGTTGCCTCACACTAGGAATTTTTCCTGTATCGTGGGTGCGTTTACAAACATTTAAACTCACATACACCAACAGCCAGACCCGAAACAACTACTTGTAGGTCATACAAATATTTGTTAGAGCCTGAGACCAAAAATTGTAACGACACTTTTTGCTATAGTTGTAAGTCTATCTGTCTGTCTATCTCTCTCTCTTATAGAAAGCAAGCCAGTTTTTTCGTTTCGTGTTTCTATTTCGCTTTGAACAGTGTGGTGTCGCGACGATTATTTTTGTTGAGTGTATACAGGTTTTTTGTACATAATAAATAGTAACTTCGTTACATCCGGGTGTCCCTTGACACCTCTCAAGTATTTTTATTTGGGATTTACCCTCTCTGGTTGATCTAGGGACCCTAGATATAATCTGCTACAGGCTCTACTATTGCTTAATCGCGCACTGACAAGTAGTACCTATAATTGTTACTTTTACTGCTGGTTGTGTAATAGTTGCAAGTGCGTCTTCTGGCCTGATGATCAGGGTTCGATACTACGATCTGGTAAAATGCTATCCTATCCACGATCTAGAATTATCCTGAAATACTCGGTTTATGCGGTGACCTTCTTCTGCGAAGCAGTCATGCTAGCGAGGGAGTTGGCCGGGCTTGAGGGAGAGAACCTCAAACCAACGTCGGCGTCGGCGTCGGGCGCCGCGAGACGATTCCCGGCCACCGTAGATGCGGGCCTGTAGACGGTGAGCAATGGGTAGCTCACCGTCCATTATCGTCCATGGTTAGTGTTCCACGCGCGACTCAAAGAGATGTCAGCAAAGCAGAGCCTGCCAGGGCCACCGGCTGCCGGGGTTGCGGGTTGTTCGAAAGAGATACCGCGGCCCCGGAACGTAAAGGGCAATAGAAGGAACATGGGTGGGTTTTAGTCAGTAAAAGTCTGATACTCCCCCCCGCTCCGCTCAGAGCGGAGGAAGTTATTTGATGATTTCCAATCTGAAAAAAGGTTGTATTCATAGAGAATATCACTACTAGTAATTCATTCAATACAGTCTTCAAGACGTATTCATTATATATGCCGTGTCGACGGCGCGTTAGTGTTACACGCGCGCCTCAAAGGGCCTGCCAGGGACACCGCCTGCCAGGGTTGCAGTTGCGGGTTCCGCGGCCCCGGAACATAAAGGGCAATAGAAGGAATATGGGTGGGTTTTAGTCAGTACAAGTGTGACACTCCCCCGCTCCAAAGTATTCATTATATCTACATATAAATTTAAAATGCCACTCTCAATTTCTAGATAATATTAATAGCTGATAAATTATAAGCATTCAGATATCTTAATAAATTATCTTTCTGATAAACAATTGATATCGTTAATATGGAAGTGGAACATAGCAGACTGCTGAAGTTTTTCACGGAGAGCCAACTTATCAAGTAAGTTTACATTAATTATCGTTTTATATTTCTCTAGCTGTACCCTGCCATTTCACCCATGTAGACAGGCCTGTTATACACATAAACATTCCTCTTTAATCACTCTATCTTCTGCTAAAAACTGCATTAAAATTCGTTGAGTAGTTTAAAAAATTTATGTGAATAGACAGCGGAGCTGACTTCATTTGATAGTACTTACGTAAAGGTATCAACATATTGTAAACTGCAGATAAATATAATATTTACAATATTGCCCCTAAAATTAGCTAGCATGAAACTATATTAAAGTATGAGATGAGGTTTCAGGGGGAACGTGAAAATAATAGTCTTGAGTTAACTTTAAGAATCAATGGAAAAAATTGTTTATTCCCCTTTTACACATTCACAAAAACATTTAGTTCGGATTTATAAATCGCGTGCGAGTAGTAGGCGCGTAAGCAACGGACTGGCGCCGCCGCAGACGCCCGGCGGTTGCAACCCCGTGCGTGAACGCGGGAAAAGAGCGCGCGAACACCTTTTATTGGTAACGTAGCGGAACGCGACCGCGGGACGCTCTTATTGGTCGCGAGTGTCGCGACATATTTCTTGGGGTTGCCATAAAAGATTATTCAATCAGTTTTCCTCGAAGTACTAACAATTAAGCTTCTAACTTATTTAAAATTCAAATAATAATTAATTAACAATGACTCAATCTTGATCACAATCGTAGATATTTTTGTATTAAAACTTTATAAAAGAGCGGATCTTAATGTTAAGGATATACTCATCCCTGTTGGCTTATAGTCAACAATGTATAAGTATAGCCAATGGTACTTCACGCTATTAATTAAGTAAACTGCCTCTTTGTAGCTAATAAATAATATTTCAGATCCAAAATGGGGGAAGCACCAGAAATACCAGTAATAAAAATCCAAAAAGCCTACCAAAGTCCACAAAACGTAGAATCTGAAGTACCAGAGAAGCATGAAATTAGAGAGTTCGATGAAAAAAATAACAGTTCCGATGTATCGGAGGAAGATAAAAATACCAGTTCCGAAATAAAAGTAACAGGTGCGGATTTTACGCTGTCACCTGTCATAACTGTTACAAAAAAGGAATCTACGCTTACTAAAGGGGACATGAAGTTGCAGAAAGTAACAGTTACTGAAGATATAGCGGTGAGTTACAGGCATTTGTTTAAAAAGGAGGTAACTCCTGGTAAAACTGTTGTTACTACTGTACAAAAGCTTGAATATAAGTATTAAATGTGTTATTGCGTTTTATTTTATATTATATCTATTTATTATATTTAGTACCTAATATATTGTATTATATGTATAACTGGCTAGTGCTGTTTGATCCTTAGGTATCTAAACATAAAACGCTTCGCTCGGGTTAGTGTTCATTTTAATTTCATTAAACACGACACTTATAAAACCGTGCCGAAATGATGTCCATTTGCTCCATTCATTTATTATTCGAAGACCGGATAGTTTCGGATTTCTCCTGAAATACCAGCATCATTGTATCAGTTCTCCATTGGTTCCTTTCGTTGATTCAAAACAAAAAAAAAAGACTTTACGGAATGAGTCCGTAACGTTTACACAGATATGTTAGAGTACAAAACATATCTTGGAAAACATTGCTGTAATCCCCGAATGATTATACAATGGCGTATATACAACAAGTTTTTGTCAGTTTTTTATTCTCCACAAATAGTGAGTGAGGCATATTGCCTTAAGCAGAGGGGCTTGCCAGGGCCTCTGCCTGCCGGGGTTGCGGGTTGTTCGAAAGAGATACCGCGGCCCCGGAACGTAAATGGCAACAGAAGGAACATGGGTGGGTTTTAGTCAGTACAAGTCTGACATGCCCCCCCGCTCCGCCCAGAGCGGGGGAAGTCATTAAAAAAAAAGGCATATTGCCTTCAATGGAAACCAGACAAGGCTGCAATAAGCAGTTGATTGATGAAAAACCCTATAACACTTTGCCGAATCTAGGAAAATAGTACTCAATAGCTGCTGCTTAGCGGCGCTTTTCATTACTAAATCATATCTTTCGAGATCGACGAAACAGTTCATGGAAGACAGATAGTACAGTTTTGTAAGCGACTTTGACGAGGTCTATCTCCAGCAGTGGCATGGCTGTTGATTTTTCAAACCAATCCAACCGCCGCGTAAGACATTCCGGGCGTCGGTCAAGATAACTTTCGGCTACCGTAGACGCAGGTCTGTTAACGATGAGCAATGGGTAGCTTACCGTCCGTCCGTCTAGATACGACAGGCCGGGGAGACGGCGTATTCTTGTTCCACGTGCGCCTCAATGAGATCTCAGCAAATCAGACGGGCCTGCCAGGAACACCTTCAGAGCCACTACCTGCCGGGTTACGAGTGTTCGAAAGAGATACCGCTGCTGCGGAACACAAAGAGTAAAAGATGGAACATGCGTTTTAGTCAATAAAAATCTGACACCCCCGCCCGCTCACCCCACAGCGGGGGTATATTTGATGATTTTCCATCCCTAATAAAAAGGGGTTTTTGATTGAAAGTACATGATGTTATTAAGCAAGGAGTAATATGTCGTGACGACGGTCTCAAGTTCGATTGGTCGAGCAAATTGTTAGTGTGTTTTTCTATCAGGGATTTCTCAATCGCAGCCACCAAACCTCGATTTGTGTCCAGCTTATGGCAATAGGGTTTAAATTGGACTTAAACATTGGGGTTTAGACACTAACTGGCGAAATGTCGTCATTCGTATGTATGTATGTCGTGTTTTCACTTATATTTTTGTACTATTATAACTTTACTAGCTCTTGCTCACGGCTTCACTCGCGTTAAATTCCTACCTGCTACCTGTAGTTTTTGCCCTTGCGCCTTATTTATTGTAAAAGCAAAGCTAAATTTTCGGTTTTCTTCCATCTTTCTCCCTCATACAAAACTCTTTTAAAAAAACGCCTATGTCCGTCTCCAGGGTCTCAACTATCTGGACCAAAATTCATCAAAATCGGTGTAGCCATAAAAGCGTGAAGAGGTAACAAACAAACTCACTTTCGCTTTTATAATATTAGTAAGGATATTAGTAAGGATAGTAAGGATTCACATCTACATATGTGTGTCCATTATTTACACCAAATAATTATAATCGAATATTTCTACTAGTAAAGAAAATGGTAAAATAATTACAGGGCGACAAAAAATATCGTCCGCATTGCTGTCAACAGGAACAGTGCCCAGAAGGCTGGCAGCATTACCACGTTAGATGGCAATGCTAATACGAAATGTGGGGTTGTACTTTTATAGATACATCTTTCCCTAACCTTACGGGGATTTTAAACGTGACGGTATATACGTTTGTTTGTATATATGAGGACATATGTATCGTACAAGTGACTTGAGCTTAGTCATCAAGATTGTAGACTATCTCTAAAAAGATCTTCAGTGATAACAACGGCAACACGTTATGAATTGTAGAAAATCATAAAGAAAGGGAACAACGAAAGTTGTCACTTTTTTATATTTATCTATTTATTAATTAAATTCACAATAATCCTTATTAATAAGTATTATAAAAGCGAAAGTGACTTTGTTTGTTTGTTATCTCTTCACGCTTTAATGGCTACACCGATTTTGATGAATTTTGGTACAGAGATAGTTGGGAACCAGACGGACATAAGCTATTTTTTTTAAGTGGGATGTAAGGGAGAAAGAGGGAAAAAAGGGAAAACTCAGCGTTGCTATTGCAAATCAATAAGAAGCAAGGGGAACTGTGTTACCCCGAATTTAACGCGAGCGAAGCCGCGGGCAAAAGCTAGTATACAATAAAGTACAACAAAGTTACACGCTAAGCTTATAACTAGTGAGTACGTGACCCTGTTAGGGCGCAGTAAAATGTCTTAAAACTAATAAAATTATATTGCAGAATATATCACGTATGGTAGGAACTTTCACAATATTATATTAATTAAATTTATATCTACCCATAAACAACATAAACAATATTCATTAAACTTATATCTAACTTTAAACATTTAGCACATACATAATTATATTTTAATATTAACTTTGGATCTTCTATAAATTCTTCTATCTGAATACAACACGCGTCAAGACCAAATGACGTCATATCTTTTAAATGTGTACACAGTCAAGGATTACGATCAAAAGATTGGTTTTTCACAGCTCTAAGGGATCACAGACTTGAGTATATGGTTTTAATTCCAACTTGATACCTCCATGCGTCTCTAAGGGTATTAACAGAACGACAGAAGGGCAACAAAGTAATCCTATATGGTTCTGTTTTTTCCTTTTAAAGTATGGGACCCTAAAAATACCGTGTACCAAACAAAGAAATCAAACAGAAATACAGACTTACAAATATTCAGATACCTACTCTAATACCTACACTCATGTGCACTCAAATATGAAACATAACTGTTTTACTGTTCAAGCTTTCTATGGTTAAATATGTATGTATTTTTTGTTTTGAAAAACGTTACCCCACACTAGGAATTTCTCCTTTATCGTGAGTGCGTTTACAAACATTTAAATTCACATACACAAACAGCCAGACCCGAAACAACTACCTGTAGGTCATACAAATATTTGTTACGTGCGGGGATCGAACCCGTGACACGCAGCGCAGCAGTCGATCGCTCAGCCACTGCGCCAACCGTGCCGTCAAAGTGGTGGCTTTGTCGCTGTTTCAGCTTGAAGTTACTTTCCAATTTATATACAATACAGCAGGCGCCCGCGGCTTCGCCCGCGTGATGATAAAAAAAAGTATCCTATGTGTTATTCCAGACTATAACCTACCTCTGTGGCAAATTTCATCAAGATCCGTTCAGTAGTTTTTTCATGAAAGAGGATCAAACATATATCCATACTCACAAACTTTCGCATTTATAATATTAGTAAGGACTAGCGACATGCCCCAGCTTCGCACAGATGCAATTTAGATATTAATATTATACACATAAACTTTCTTTTCTATTTCTATTGTTGAGTAAATGAAAATATCTAATGCCCCGTTCCAATAAACAAAAACGACTCGTTTTGCTTACGGATAGTTGTATTTTGACATAAGTTCTATGAGACTTATGTCAAAATACAACTATTATGTATAAGTAGATGTTAGGAAATTAGTAATCGTTATAAACTTGAAAAAAAATTAATTTCAGGAAGGAGATACAGAGAATGGTGATCGCAGGATTTCTCGTGAATTTGAGAGCTTAAAGCAAAAACGCAGACAAGAAACCAGTATTACTGTAAAGGATAGTGAAAGGAGAGTAGAGGAAATAGTTACAGAGACAATGGAAGGAGACGGTGAGTTATTCAATAGCATAAGGATTATTTTTTATTTGGTACTAGCTTTTGCCCGCGGCTTCACTCGCGTTTAATTCGGGATAACACAGTTCCCCTTGCCTGATTTGCAGGTACCTGCTACTTGTGGTTTTTGCACTAGCGACTTATTTATTGTAATAGCAAAGCTAAGTTTTCCCTATTTTCCCTCTTTCTTCCTCATTTCTCACTTTTTTAAAAAAAAGCCTATGTCCGTCTCCAGGGTCCCAACTATTTCTGTATCAAAATTCGTCAAAATCGGTCTAGCCATTAAGACGTGAAGACGTAACAAACAAACTCACTTTCGCTTTTATAATAATATAGTAAGTAAGGATATAAGTCTGAAATCGCCAACCCGCTTTGAGCAAGCGTGGTGATCAACGCTAGCGCCTTCCCTGTTTGAGAAGAGGATTTTGTCCAACAGTGGGACAGTGATAGGCCGGTATTAAAGATAATATTTATTGTATTTTACAGACAAGAGTCAAGATGAAAAGAAGTCTAAGATCCCGAAGTCAAGATTGCGGCAAGCTGTCGAAAGAGTGAAACGAGAACGAAATATCCAGAAATCAAGAGAACAAGTTAGTTTCTTTTATTATTTTACTAGCTTTAAATTCGGAATAAGACAGTTCCCCTTTCCTGATTTGCAGGTACCTGCCACCTGTAGTTTTTGCCATAGCGCCTTATTTATTGTAATAGCAATGCTAAGTTTTCCCTTTTTTACCACTTTCTCCCTCAAATTTTCACTCTTTTTTAAAAAAAATAGCCTATGTCCGTCTCCTGGATTCCGACTATCTCTGTACCAAAATTCATCAAAATCGGTTTAGTCATTAAGGCGTGAAGAGGTAACAAACAAACAAACTCACTTTCGCTTTTATAATATTAGTAAGGATTTATTACTAGCTTCCGCCCGCGACTTCGTCCGCGTGGCATAGTTACTTTGGGCTAACGCTAACTTTTCTGCTAACGTTTTTTCGCTAACGATTCTGTTTTAAAATTACGCTACAATATAGCGTAATTTTATACTTATAGCCTATATGTTACTTGCAGATAATGTAGAGCAGCTTTAGATTGGTGAATGAATTATTAAAATCAGTCCAGTAGTTTTGAAGTTTATCCATTACAAACAAAAAAAAAACAAATCTTTTCTCTTTATAAGATTAGCGTAGATTCCCATAAAAAAAGATTATAGTGAGACAACCTTAAAAGAAAGATATGTATGTACTACCGCTTTTTGTAGAACTTTTTAAGAGCAATCATTTCGTAGTACCTACATATTTTTGTGTAACTATTACCATTTACACAACGCACGCAATGTAAGCTTACAAAACTAATAAATTTTCCCCGTTTTTCCAAATTTTTACATATATGCTCCAGTCCTATTTATTGTAGCCCCGACTGCGCCTCGACTGTTGGTCGTGTGGGCGACGCGCCTTAAGACTTTTAAATATGTTAGAGTGATAGATGGAACAAGACGAAGAATATCGTAATCTAATACTTATTAGGTACCTACCACTTGGTAACAAATCGTTCTGTCTTGACACACGCCTGCATGTCAGGTAGCATTCGTGTGTCAAAAAGAAAATGTTGATTATTAAAAATCTTTGTATGAAAATAGTTTCTCTATAAGTCTTTTAAATCTCTTTTTTTTTCTTAAATAACGTTGGCCCACACTAAGAATTTCTCTTGTATCGTGGGTGCGTTTACAAACATTTAAACTCACATACACTAACAGCCAGACCCGGAACAATTATCTGTAGTTCATACAAGTATTTGTTCCGTGCGGGGATCGTACCCGCGACACGCAGCGCAGCAGTCGATCGTTTAGCCACTGCGCCAACCGTGCCGTCTTAGCACACCGCACCGGTATACATCCTAATCTAGAAAAACCCGCATGCACTGCGTAAGCTAGGGATCGAAGCTGAATTTCAGACTCCAAGCTCAACAATAGAGACGCTTAAAAATACACAAAGTATTTTTAAACTACGTTTTTTCTTTACTTTTAAAACTCAAAGGAAATTAATATTACTATTCTTTTTTTTCAGCCACGCAGATCATCAATACCAATACTAAAAGAAGTTAAAATACCACTCAAGAGAGACGCATCCTTGAATTTCACACCAGCGGTAGATGATGAATTTGACAAGCTTTACGAAGAAATAGTAGATAATAAGCAGAAAGATGTAGAGGAAAAACTGCCATCAGTCACAATGGAAGACCCAGACAAAATCGAGACAAAATTTGAAGAAATAATCCATGCCTACGACGAAGATGAACATGAAAAGCAAATTATTACAAAAGTATCTAAAATACCAGCCCTGAGAAGGAAAGATGATGATGGATCAAGTAGACTAGGGGCTATGATTGATAGAGCTAAAGAAAAGAAAACGATAACGGAGAGTAAACTCAAAGATGGAGGTTTCAAAGTTACGGCTTCTACTATTAGAACTAAACGATTTTCAAGAGGTAATAGCAGAGATATGAGTACTGAACAGCAAATAGAAGTAACGGAAACAATTGATATTAAAGAAAGTGGTGAAAATGATGTTTTTGTTCAAGAAACTGTTGTCAAAAGTGCTCCAACCAAACCAGCGAGATCTCTTCGCAGTATCAGTAAACGTATTGTTGCGGATAATAAAGCTGCTACTGTAGACAATACCGAAGAAAGCAAACAAAGCACTGCAACAGAAAATTTGGACAAAAAAGATGGTACTCTAAATAAAACTAAGAGATTCACTCGCACTGTAAGCAAAGAGACTAGGGAGAGAAATCTAAACAGAGAATTAAGTAGGAATTTACAAGATATCAGAAGAGAATTTAGAAATAAAATTGAGGATGCAAGATTAGACGATGAACTTGTAGACGTTGATAATCACGTTGTAACTACAGAAGCTACTGTTAAAGAAAATGATATAACACCTGTGAGAACGGAAGTAATAACTCGTGGTATATCTAAAGAAATAAACGAAGATGGTCAAAATTTGAACAGAACAGAAATTGTGACTGTAGAAGAATTTGATGATGGAGAAACTCGTACAATCACGACAAAAACAACTGAAAGTCTAGTAGTAGGAACACCAGTCGCCACTGAAAAAATAATTCGCAATATCAGCCGCGAAATAAGCACTGACAGTCAAAATAATGCTATCAAAGGAGTTACTAATATTAAAAAGATTACGGACGAAAGTGGTAAGAAAGTAACTAAGGTAACAAACGTGAAAGAAAATGTTACAGGCATTCCTGTTAAAACTGAACGATTTACTAGAGGTATAAGTAGGGAGATGGGCAATATAAAACCAAGAAGTAGTAGTAAAGAAGTCATTAATAAAGTCGAAAGTCTAGGCGCAGATAATAAACAAGTACTTAAGGAAGAAACTCCACAGATTGAGCAAATAGAAAAAGAAGATGTTAAAGCAGGCATACCAGTTTATACAAAAGTCACTCGGAGTTTTTCTAAAGGTCGAATACAGAATGTTGAAATAAGCAGGACTATTGAATGGAAACCTGCAGATGAAATTAAAACTAAAAACTATTCGCGAAGCTTCAGTGAAAAGGTTACTAAGAAAGAACTTAAAGATGCTGGCAAGTGGAATCACGGAGTGGTTATCAGTGAAGTTACGGAAGTAAATGATAAGTCTATCGACCAAAATAATAAACAGAAAGAACCAGTCTCAGAAAACAAATTAGAAGATACTGTAAAAGATAATGCCAGTAAAATAAGAACTAAAAAGGTAACAGAATATAAAACTGAAGAACAAGTTACTAATGTAGAAAAAACTACGTATAAACTTAGTAGTAATATTGATTTTTCTGTCGATAGAGGTTATAAGGCTTCTAGAGAGATTGGGACACAAATGAGTATAGACGGAAAACCTGTTGATAGAAACTTTAAATTTGTTAAAGAATTTGGAACACAAGTAAGTGTAGAAGGCAAAACTTTAGACTCGCCATTTGATAGAGATTTTAAACTCGCTAAAGAGAGGAATTTAGAACGAAAAATTGCTACTTCAGACTCTACACAGAAGAGTGCCATTGAAAAAACGGTTTATTCATCTATTGATGGACAATCAAAGGTATCTAGAGAATTTGGTACGCAAATGAGTGTGGTGGGTAAAATTGTCGATAAAAACTTTAAGATTTCTAAAGAAATTGGAACACAAATGAGTTTGGATGGTTCCAAACAGATACAAGACAATGATTTCGATAAACTCAGTACAAACCCTAACATAACGAACGTTGTAGCTGAAAAGAGTGAGATAGAAAATAGTAATCTATTAATGAAAGACAAAGACAGTGATATCGCAGAAGCCACAGTTCTCAAAGGCAATGTTTGTAGGCTGAAAGATAAGATAGCAAAAGAAGCTGTGGTCATTTCTAAGAAAGAACTTGAAGAGGAACTTCCTAAAAAGAAGTCAGTTTTGTCTAAAATTGCTATTTTTGAGGTAAGTCTATAGTCTTAGTTATGAATTTGTAAACCTTAATTATTTCTAGTTACGATCAGGCCGTTGACAAATCATATAGGTAATAGCTTTCATTTTTCATCGAATGAATATTGAGATGAGGGCGTGTAATCTTAAGAATATAATGTAAAATGATGCGATGCACTCAATACATTATTGCCAAAAAATGCTTTCTAAATCCATGTAGCCACGGGCCACATAGACAGAGCCAATTAAATGATAAAGTAATTGAACCATAAATACTAATCGAACGAAAATGTATCCATTTGTCAGTAGTTCTCAAGGAGAATTGTTTTCAACGTATAACGATATACATTAATTCAATAAATGATACTCATGTATTATAACATTTATTTCAGAGTCTTGATAAGGAGCCCGAATTTGAACTACCAACACGTAAAATAAAATGCAAATATGTACCACCAAATTTAAACCGGACGAACAGTGCAGACAGACCGAAAATTGTCGATGAAATACTTAAAGAACAGATGCAATCTGAACCTTTGGAGTATACGGAGAGAGTTGAAATTGGCGTGCCACTCAAAGAACAACAACAAACTGAACCTTTAGGAGATACAGGTAAAGTTGAAATTAGCGAAAACTACGACGAAGTCATATATAAGAGTGAAACAGAGGTTATTAAAGACTATGTCTCGGATATAGAACAAGTGAATATGGATAGAAAAGAGTTTATTACGACCCATTCACAACAAGAAAGAAATGATTTCGAAACACCAACAATACTACCAGGTATTATTGACTTTAGGGCTCAAGAAAGCCAAGTAGAATCTAAAACTGTGGACGATAAAGCTCAAATTCAAAGAGAAAGTAGTGTGATTGAGATGCCAACTATATTCCCGGCTAAAATAAACTACGAAGCTGACATTGGTAAAACTAAGCCTGGGAAAATTAATCTAAATATTTGGTCTACACAAGTTGAGATGAATAAAAGTACTGTTGATAAAATTGAAGTTTTTAAAGAAGAAAGTCTTCAAGATATCGCTCAGACATTGCCTGGAAAAGTTGATTTTAAAACATATGTAAGTCATAGCCCAGTAAGCAGAGACTTACCAGGAACTATTGACTTTAAAACAGAAGAAAACCAAGTTGAAGATGTTATCATTTTACCTGCTAAAATTAACCATGAAAGAGAAGAAGCTGCAAAAACTTTAATAGAGGAAATCGATAATCTAATCGCTGATACTGAAAACGTAGTCAGTGACATTTCACCAGGCATAACGCAAGGCTACATCGTTGACGATGTCACTACTTTACCTGCGAAAATTGACTTTAAGTCATATGAAATACAATCTGATATCGCAACAACATTACCAGAACCTGAATTTGCCAAAACTTTGACTGCTTTTGGCTTTACTCCAGTCCAAAATCCAGAGCGAAAACATGAAACTAGTCAAAAAGAAGTCAGCTCTAAACCTAAACCAGGCAAAATTAACCTTAGTTTATGGCAAACTCAAGTCGAAACAAACAAAACCTTCGTAGGTAAACCAGGTCTCAAAAAAACTAAAGACGCTGAAATGGCAAAGGCTCTTTCCGGAAGAGTTAACTTCAATAACAAACCAAGAGCAGCTGAGACTATTCAAAGTAATTTTGTGCTTAATAAAAGAGAATTTAAAGCTGAAATTGCTAAAACTTCACCTTTCATTGATTCTTCAAGTAGTAATCTGGTAGAAGAAGGTTTACCAGGAAAGATTGAATTTGATTTTACTGAAAATCATGAAGTACTTGGTGCCGCTGATTTTAGTAACAATGATGCTCAAGAAGCAACAATTAAGATTTCACCAGAAACTGTAAGTTTTAGTTTAACCAGTAGCCAGGCAGAAGTGGCTACTATACTACCAGAGACAATTGAATTCAGTTCTTCTGAAAATCAAGTAGACGAACCCAAAACATTAATAAATAATATTGTATTTGAAACGGAAATTATGAACAATGAATCCAAAGCTGAAATCAGTGAATCGTTACAGGATTTTACTTACTTTAGTACTACTGATGATCAAACAGAAAGTTTTACTACATTTTCAAAGCAAAGCAGTATTGAAAAAGTAGGAAAACTTGATTTAAAAGCTTGGGAACATGAAGTTGAATTAAACAAAACTCTTGTAGATAAAATAGATGTTGTTAAAAGTGAACATTTAGAAGAAATCGCTAAAACATTACCCAGTAAAATAGACTTTATTACCTATGAAAGCAGTGTAGGAGAAGCAAAATCTTTTCAAACGCCAATCGACCTTAGTACAGATGAAAATAAAGTTGAAATTACTGAATTAGATGATGATACAAGTGCTGATGAATATAAGGCAGATGATACCCAAATCTTACCGGTGGAAATGGAATTCGACCCTTTTAAACGTACGCCTCGGTTTAACCCCCTTCCAATGCTTATGCGTCTTAACTCACAAGAAAACAAGGTCCACATAAATGAAAGTAATCAAGGTGGCAATGACCGTAAAGGTAGTATTTACAAGATTGATATTCCCATTGAATCTAATCCTGGAGAGACACTCAGCGACCCAGAACTTGTAGATGAAGATACTGCTGAGGTTAAAGCAAGTAAAGCCTCAATCATTGGGAGTATAAAAAGGAAATTATACTTTATCACCAATAAGAATAGTGGTCCAGATTCTCCAAATACACCTATGAACACCCCTGTTCCAGTAGAAAATTATGATGACAATCACTATGAAAAGAGAGTAGATGAACTACAGACAAAGACTTATTCTATCAGCGATTTTGGTCATAAAATAAATGAAGTTAAGACTGTTTCTTCTGTGACTAGTACAGCTGCAGATAGTTATGATATAACGGCTGAAACAGTTGAAGAGAGTTACTCGTATGGAGTTACAGATAACTTTGCAAAGGACTATGAACTTATTCATGATACAGATACAGCTCCAAATGAAATAGAGCAACCAGAAGACGACTTTATAACATCTATAACACCAAGAGATTATCAATTCTATGACGATATCGAAAATGATAGGACTAAAGTAAACAGAAATGTAACAATCGAAAATGGATTCAATTTCGACATTCCCAGAGCTGGCAATGCATTAACAAGAAGCGCGTACGGTGCTGAAGATTTTAAAACATCAACTGAAGAGTTGAAAAGAGCTAAATCTTTGGCTGAATTAGATTTAGGAGACGTAGTGCAAGGTCAGGTGAAGAGGATCGTAGGAAGAATAAAATCAGTTGATTTTGGTAGAAGAGAGAGTATCAAGACGGAGATCAGCATCAAGGAATTGCCGAAGAAATTGTCTGTATGGGAGAAGATTGCACTTTTTGAGGTAAGTTTCAGTAATAGCAATCGCAAAACGAAATAAGCAATTCTTATTAAGGCGGGGTAACAAGCTAACCTTTAGGTATTCGCGGAAGTGAGGCTAGCTGCAGACTGGACATTGTCTGACATAAGTACAGGACAGTAGTGCATCGAAAGAATAGAAATAAGGTCGAGAATATTTATTCGGCGTTTGATTTTATTTGAATATCATGTCCGCCAAAATGTAAGTCATTTCGCAGTTTTAATTGAATATGAAAAAAAATACAGCTCCGTGTTTGAAAAGTTTTAGATATCTCCTTAGTCTATAAAATTTTCTTTGTTATAGATATAAAAATATGATGGTTGTCGCTGAAAAAAATGAGAATTATAGAGTCGAAGAATCGAGACGAAAAAAATTTTTTCGTGATCTTTTTAAACATTTTTTTTTCGTAGTAGTTTTTTGGCTAGTGGCATGTACAGATACGGCTAACTTTGCGACGAAAATCTAGACGTTTTACGAAGTGTTTGCTTTGTACAGCGCCATAAGGTTGCGATTTAGGAATTGTCAGTTAGTTCTCCAATTGTGGCATAGACAGCGCTGTAGTACTTTTTACCATAGTTAAAATTGTAGTGTCGCTACATATTCATTGGAATTATACGGCGTGGAATGATTAGTTTAAAACTTTGATGACGAATTGACGACAGTATGTCCTCTAGATCAAAAAAGTTTACATAGGTATAACCTACTTGGCAAGTTCCGTTTACATAGGTATAACCTACGTGATATAGTAATTGAATAATAATTTAAAATAGTATGTGTTGCTTAGACTTTTTTGATGTGTACTATATTGTAGTGCCTACTAGTCCAGGAATTAAATAACTGATAGTTTAACAGGCTGACAGGCAGACAGACCGACGGCCAAAGCTAAGCGAAAAACGGAAATCGTAAAACTCGCGATAGTAGAATCATTAATTGAATGACAAAAAGTGTTTACCCTACTTAAAACTACCTTTAAAAGTATGTCATTGTCAATTAGATTTTGTTATATCAATATGTGGGTATTTCCGTATAATTAGCAAAACGTTGTCAAATATTTGTGTATCGCAAGTCAAACTTCAAGGCTTAAGATCAGAGTCCGTCGCCATTTTTAGTTTTAAATTGAATCATAACAGTTTTTTGTTTAAAAGGTTAGCTAAAATTATTTAAAATGAAGTGCTTGAGTGTCTTGTTGTTCTTGATGTGTTTATTCATTATCGTAAGTAAAGTTTTTGTTTATATTTTAATGCAGTACTTTTAGGATGAGAAATTTTTGGCAGTTATTTTGGAAAGCACATGGGTAACTACAGTACTTTCACAAGTTATTGTGCCTTGTGACCGGGACTGTAGCTTAATTTTTTTTTTGACATTCATATGTGCCTGTAATGGTCTAATTGAAATAAATGCTTTGAATTTTACTTTGAAGTGTTGTAGTATTTATGGCGAATAAAGGTAGCCCAATTAAAATGCTTTTGAATTTCTTAAATAAAAGGCCAAATCGAAAATGCATGAATTGTGGGGAGGATGTTAAGGCAAGAAAAGATATGTCTGATGAAATTACGAGTTTTAGAGAAGTATGGAAAAAGACATGCTGCGCCGACCCCAAATAACTTGGGATAAGGGCAGGAGAATGATCATGACTTCTAAAATATAACGGTTTTTCCACAAAATAATAGATCTATCGCCAAAATGATGTTGTCAAACGTATAAGGGAACTCATGACCCAGTGCAGACTATCGAGCACATTGGGTCACCCGAGTGGTGACGGGTAATGCACCAACAAAAGTGATCCCAAGGAGGGTAAGGCCTATTGTCCACGTAAATTTTGTCAATTTTGACTATTGCAAGACGAATGCTTGCATCTTGCGTAGAAACAATCAAGACTGTGTCCACGAAGCGGCAACGTCGCGTCAACCTCTCGTCATGCGGTCGTCATGCGGTGCGCGCGGCAGCATGTCACTACTCGACCGACTCGCAAAACGCACACTTGTTTTTTTGAATTACAAAACTAAATTTTGGTACATATTTTTAGTAATTCGGTAAAATGATTGAAAAACAGAATCATCTTCTGCTGATAACTCTCTGGTTGACAATTTATATTTCTTTCGATGTATGAATGAATCCAGTACTTTCTTCGCCTGTTTCGTCGTCTTCTAATAAAGTTGTATGCTATAATCACTTTATCATCATCACTTGACATTTTACTTATAACACTGTGTCTGAAATGTCTGTGCAGAAAATGGTTCATTAGTTGTTTGTTAAAATATTTTAAATCATTTAAACTCTTTTTTGTGTTCTATTCAGCAATGATAATTATTGATATAGTCTCCAGCGTTTGATTGTCTACCATAGTACCTACGTGATATTGGCAAAATTGTGGTGTCTCCTTCCACAAACGCCATTAAATAAATAAGAAGAAGACATTTTCACAACAAAAAGACATGCTTTCTCAATGCTAATGCAATGAAACCTGAGATGTTTTGTAGCGTGGTAGACGATTACATGAAGCAGCGTGGACATAGCAAATAGGTATGCAAAATACGCCTATCGTCACTTGTGATTGCATGCATTCGTCAAATGACGCGTCCGTGGACAGTAAGCTTTAGTGTCAGGTAGGCGGCCGACCATAAAACTTAAGCTAAAACCTGAGCAACATGAATAGAGAGAATGGGACAAGGGCAGGGAAATGATGATGATGATACAAAACCAATTCCAAATAAACTCACTTATAAATAATCATCGGGATTTAATATCAAGTGTCAAATCAATTCATTTCTCAAAATAATTTCTCACTCACATATCCAATCGTCCATATTCTCCAACTGTTTGACAACTGTCATGACATAGACGGTTCCTCGCGGACCTGTCGAGCACGAAGTCGCGTGATTTGGCGGGCAATGAGGTGCTAGTTCATCTTTTCAAATCCGTTGTTTACAAGCCATATCCTATAAGAATAAGAATGATTTACTCGATTTATATATACTTGATACTATAACTAGTTGTTAAATTTGGTAGTTTATATTATGCTTGTTTAGTGCATGCAATTATAATTTTACAATAGTAAAATAATGCGTAATTAAGCTAAACATACCAAATTAAAATAGAAAAATCCTTAAGTTAATTAAAGTAAAATAATGCTTATTCTTACTAATATTATAAAAGCGAAAGTGAGTTTGTTTGTTTCTTACGTCTTCACGCCTAAATGGCCAAACCGGTTTTGATGAATTTTGGTACAGAGATAGTTGGGACACTGGAGTCAGACATAGGCTAACTTATTAAAAAAAAACCTGAGATAAGGGGGAGAAAGTGGGAAGAAAAGGCGAGAGAAAGATTTTTTTTTGATCATTAGCCCAAAGTAACTATGCTACGCGGACGAAGTCGCGGGCGGAAGCTATTTATTATATAAAAAAAATAAAGTTAGCTAGAGGTCATTGATCTGCTACAATCTTTACATAATAAGATAAATTGATGTAAGATCATGACTGTCTTATATTTTTTCTCGATAATCATTTCAACAAACATTTCATTTATCATTCTTTTGTTTTACATTCCAAAATCGAACAGTGCTCTCCACTTTCCAATTCGGATAGGTAAGGTTTTTTTTTTTTTAATTAGCTGTGCCCTGTAAATGCGTTGCAATGCAATTTTTCTACCCTAGCTACCTAACCTACACAAAAACCTATACTGCCTTAAGCTTTTTAATTTTTTTTCTCGCCGTAAAAACCATCCTTGGACTTCAAAGAATATTTAAAAAAAAGAATTGGTAAAATTGGTCCAGGCGTTGTTGAGTTATGCCCTTACCAACATTTTGCGATTCATTTTTATATTATAGAAGATATACTTTTTTTTTTTTTTACTCATTGCTGGATTAAGGCCTCCCCAAATTGCATCCACTTCTCGCGTCCCTTCGATTCAGCCATAACGGTGTTCACAGAAGCGAGATTTTTGACAGTGTTAATGTATTAAAAACTGGCTGCCGCCCGCGACTTCGTCCACGTGGCATAGTTACTTTGGGATAACGCAAATTTAATTTAACCTGCGTGATGATCGAAAACAAAATATCTTTCTCTCCCCTTTCTTCCCTCTTTCTCCCCCTTTTCTCACTTTTTTTATCCTACATCCGTCTCCAGGGTCCCAACAATCTCTGTACCAAAATTCATCAAAATCGGTTTCGCCATTTAGGCGTGAAGACGTAACAAACATACAAACAAACTCACTTTCGCTTTTATAATATTAGTAAGGATTAATAAAAATACCAAAACGCATTCTTTATTTTTCATTATCTCGCAGCCCTCTCGTTCTGGCTGTAACAATAACTTCAATCTCTTTACAGGGAAAAACCGCCCGCTGTCGATACGAATCTACAACCATTAAACAGACTACCACAAAAAAAACTGTTGCTCCAGTAATAACCGAAGAGGTATACTTGAAGAAGATTGAAGAATTAACCTCTGGCAAGACAAAGTACGGGAGGTTTCAAGAAATGTTGTACGTACCGCTAGCTGACGGCCGTGAAATACCTGTGCTGGCTTTGGGCACCGCATTGGTAAGTATCTATAGTAGTAATGAGAAACAGGGAATGAAATGGGGAAATAAGTTATTTCTCACTACTCTATAGGAAAAGGTGGAACCTCCGATCAATCGGCTGGAGAGCTAGCCCGACAGTTTGTGCCGAGTTTCTCTCCATACTCTTAAACCGCGGATAATTTTACTTGCGCGATTTAGAAATTTGATGTTAGTTTCTCGTTTTTTTTCATAGATGGCGTTGTAGTTCTTTTTGTGCTATTTTGCTGTATGGTTTGGTTAACATGTGTCATTTTCTCGAATATCAAGTGTCTCAAGAAAGTTTTTGCAAAAGTTAAAGTTCTGCTTGCAAATAAAATGTACACAAAATATAGGGTTTCGCTTTTTTGTAAATATCTCAGTAACTTTTGCAGATATTAGAAATTTCAAAAAAGGTTCTTAATTATCAGAAAATTATCTAAATAAAATTGAAACCTCAGAAACGCTACCACCATTATTTTGGAGACAAATAATGGTGGTACAAATTATTATTAAAAACAAGAAATTAATGAGTATCAAAAAAATAAATAAAAAAGTAACCAAACATTTAAATTGATTGAAAGTATTTGTATATAAAAAATACAATCAACTGAATGTCCGACCATTGTTACTACCGCTCATAATTCTGGCAAGAGAACTGTAAATTGAAATACAGGCTGCCTAGCTTGGTGCAGTTGCTCATATTTTTTTGTCTGTGTTTTATTCTAACTGCATTAAAAAAAAACTTATACGATGAGTTCGTGGCTAAATAACAACTGCCTATTATTAACACTTAAAACGGGATGTTTACCGTGGTTGTTTAAATACTTATAATAAATGCCTAGGTTGTTTCGTGAATGTGTGACTACCCATTACATACCGGGTTTCCTCCGTGCCTCGGAATGTACGCTATGCCGTTGATCCCGGCTGTCATTTATGGATCTTTGACAGTCGTTACAGGTAGTCAGTCAATCAAAACTCTGACAGTCTTACCAAGGAGTATCGTATTACCCAGTTATTAACTGTATTTAGGTGTGCCAGCATATTCTAAGAATTAACCTAACATTTTCAGTTGGACCCCCGGCTACTACCGTACATCATTGGAGCAGCCATTGACATCGGCTATAGAGCCATAGACACGAGTTATATCTACGGCAACGAGAAGGAAATAGGAAAAGCTATTAAAGCTAAAATTGACGACGGCACTGTGAAACGGTAGGTAGCTTACTAGCAAGCGACTTAGGTAGGTACCCCTGGGGTTGCAGGTTGTTCGAAAGAGAGACCGCGGCCCCGGAAAACAAAGGGCAAAAGAAGGAATATGGGGGTTTAAGTAATTAAAAGTCATACATTGAAGGTTTCCCATCCCTAAAAAAAAGTTGACTCATCTAGGATTGCCATCCGTCTGAATCTGTCCGGATTTTTAGCCTTCTGTCCGGTCTTTTCTATATGTCCGGACCTATAGGAACTTTAAAATTAAAGTGTGATTAAAAGGCTTTAAAAAAAAATTGGTTGTTTGTAAAGTAGGTTTACGATCGAGATGTTTACGTGATAACGTCTTATTGGTGATATAAGTTATCACCAGTAGTGACATCTAAAATGAAATTAAGTACTAATTTAAAGTTTTTTTTTCGAGCCAAGTAACAGATGGCGCTACCATCTTTATGAAATGTCGCTTGTGAGGTTTTGGTGTGACACAAGTTTCTGAACATGTCACCCGACTAAAACGATTTTAAAGACGTTATCACGTCAAAAAAACAAATTACAACCATAAATTAAATACGCACTTTTCTGCAAATGTCAGGAAATTTCAATTTCAAAATGGTAGCTCACCAGACGGTTAATGGTCTCGCAAAAACGAAAGCAAACTAATCCGTACGTACAAATAAATAAGGATTATCATATCTGACGAAATTAGTGAGCCCACGCCTATCGCTTTGAAGAATCATCAATCAGGCCATCTGGATGCGACAACGTTTAATTGACATGTCTTACCAAGACGTATTGTTGTTATTTAGTCACTGATATGTGTAGTGATACATTGGCAGTCGATTGGAAGGTAGCCTGGATGAGGAGCTGAACATGGTTGGGAGAGGGCTAAGCAGATGATAATGGTTATTATAAACCTGTACTGTCCCAATGCAGGGCAAATGCCTCCCTGCAGTCATTACACATTACTCGATCTAATGAAATTATAGCTCATAATCCTTTAAAATTAAATATAGCTTAACTATTCACAACCAATCGATTACAATCGTGCCGTAAGTGTAATCGAAAAAGTTTTCCAAACGTTATTTACAGATCCGTAATCGGGCATTTTTGGCATGTGTGTGTGCCCAACCGTGTTACGATATGAAGACGTCAAGCGTAGGTACCGACAATAAACAAACAAGTTATGGTAAAAATAATATATAAGTAGGTAATTTATCACTAATTTTCTATTACAAATTTCTATTTGCTACCATTATTATGTACCCTGTTAAACATACCTATAAATGTTTAAAAAAAGGCAATTTCATTACGACAACATAGATTAATGTCGATTGTCGATTAAGGTTACAATCGATCCAGATTGTGAATAGTTATGCTGGTCATTCCGCCATCTCCATCTGAGGCCTGTCACAGTATATATATGTAATCTAAGAATCTAAGCCTGTCACGTTGTTCTTACCTGACAGATGATTATTAGGTTATTAAAACACGTTCCATGTTTCACAGAGAAGACCTGTACATCATGTCAAAGCTGTGGAGTACGTTCCACCGGACTGACCTCGTGGAGAAAGCCTGTCAGGCTTCCTTGGACGCTATGGGACTCGATTACTTCGACCTTTACATGATCCACAACCCCATGTCATTTAAGGTAAGCCAAATAGAATCTTCTTTTATTTTTCGATGGACAAGAAGTTGACGCCCACCTCTGGTACAGATTACTGAGCCTATAATGTTATTTACTATAGAGAGACACTGAGTAGCCACCAGGCCTAGTACGCGTTAGTAAACGTCTGATTGTATTACTTTAGTGTAGCAGTTCTTATAAAACTTACTATCCAAACTTCAATTGTGTGGTGTGATCAGACTCAGAGTAAAATGACTGTCTCAAACTAACAGACGAAGTACGAACATAATGATTCTGTAAGGGTTCTGTTTTACCACTGTGACTATCGCCCTGAGGACATGGTGGTGCACACTGCGGCGGAGTAGTGCCGTGTACTCACAGAGATGATCTGCGGCGCCGATATTTCGCGTCCGGCATTGGTTCAGTCCATGGTTCGGGGCGAGAGGGAATAGAAAACGGTCACCTCCTTCTGCGAAGCTGTCATGCTAACCAAGGAGGTGGCATGACGTTTGAGGGAGAGACCCTCAAACAAACCCAGCCACCGCGAGAGACGCCCCTGGCGTTGGGCGCCGCGAGACGACTCTCGACCACCGTAGACACGGGTCTAGGGACGGTAAACAATGGGTAGCTCACCGTCCGTCCGTCTATTAACGACAGGCCATGTCGACGGCGCGGTAGTGTTCTACGCGCGACGGAAAGAGATGTCAGCATAGCAGAGGGACCTGACAGGGCCACTGACAGTCGGTGTTGGGGGTTATTCTAAAAAGATATCGAAGCCTCGGAACACAGGGCAAAAGAAGGAACATGGATGGGTTTTAGTCAGTAAAACTCTGACACTCCCCGTCGCCACAGCGGGAGAAGTTATTTGATGTTTTGCCAGCCCAAAAAAAGCAGCAATCATTTGGTAATTGTTTATGATTCGCAATAACTACACAATATACAAAGTCACATACATTTCCTTGAAAGGAAGGCACAAATACCACAAATTTTCAAATTCTATTCTTCTGGCTTTCTTGGAGGAGTGGAGGGTCACTGGAGAGATGCATGCATTGAGCGATGTGGTCATTAAATCTGCTTCTAGGCTCAGGAACGTGGTCAGCAGAGAGAACTTTGTAATAATTTGTAGTGACACATACCTACATACCTAGAAACCACCAGTACCAATACCTTTACCATGAAACCACATTACCATACCGTACCTCCGAACCAACCATTAATTACCATATATACGTTTTCGACATTTCTTTCAAGAAACAGTGAATCAATCCGCCTTGAAAAAGGCGCACGTTATGACGACTGATAAGAAATAAGATAGCGTCAGCGCGGCGCGTATATCGTTACGATTCAACACCGCGTGCGCCAGTTCGCTCCGAAAAGAGCGGTTGGATTGTTGGGGCCGTCGCCGTGCTTGAGATCTTCAGTGCAGCAGAAGTGAAGACCCGACGACGCAGGACTTCGGACGCAGAGCTCTTCAAGTCTTCACACACGCAGCGATGTTGACACGACGGCGGCCCGCAACAGAAAAGGACCGTCGCGCGGGGGGCACCCGATTTTATAAGCGCGCCACACTACACCGCGATCGCGTATCGCCCGCTCCTCGCCCCGCGCGCCCCGCGACCCGCGACGTCGCGAGCGCGCCCTCTATCGACGTGTGTAACTTGTAAATATGTTAACTATCCGCTACTTGCACTATGGTATTTGTAAATATAAATAGGCCAAATGTAATCAGAAAACACAGATATACAGACATCGGAACGAGTAACAAGTGTCTTATTTACTCTACACTCCCTCACTCCTAAATTGGTGACCCCGCAAGAAGAACACGCAGAATATCAAGAAACCACAAGAAGAATATCAAAATTATTAAGAACCCGCAAGAAGAACACGCAGAATATCAAGAAGAACATCAAAATTAGCAAGAACCCGCAAGGAGAACACGCAGAATATCAAGAACATCAAGCATCCTAAAGAAGAACCAGCATGTCGAAGCATCCCGAAGAATTCAGCGAAGCGCTGGACGTCACAACAGTGAGGAACGACGTAGCCACCATATCCCTGCCTGCCAGACTACCACCATTTTGGCGCCAAAATCCCCGCCTGTGGTTCGCACAATTCGAAGCAGCTGTCGCCGCCAGCAGAATCGGAGAAGAACAGAAATTCAACCTCGTCGTCCCGTTACTCGGCTGCAGCGACCTCGAACAAATCGCCGACATCATTCTCGAGCCACCCGTCACCGGCAAGTACAGCGCACTCAAAGACAGGCTGATTTCGACGTATCAAGAGTCAGACCATCGCCAGCTGCAGAAGCTACTCAGCGGACTCGAACTCGGCGACCAAAAGCTGAGTCAGCTGCTGCGTAAAATGCGTGACCTCAGTGGCAAGTTGCTGTCCGACGAGGCGCTAAAAGTCATGTGGCTCAACCAGCTGCCAACACAAGTTCGCGCCGTGATCTCCATCAACACACAATCGTCGCTCGAAATACTAGCTGCAATGGCCGACAAAATGACCGAACATTTCGAACCGACAACAATCGCCGCAGTCTCCGCAAATTCCCCGTCATCAAGCACAGCAAGTGATTCCAACTCAATAACAAACCTACAAATCAACATATTATCAAAACAAATAGAGAAACTGTTCCTGGAAATCGCCGAGTTACGTTCAAGTCAACAGCAGCGCGCGGCGTACCCCCGCCGCCCGCACTCCCGTTCCCGCTACCCGTCACCGTCGCGGCACCGCAGCGTTTCGCGTTCGCACCAAAATTCACGCGCACCGTGCAGGCCAGGTGATGCCGAATGGCTATGTTATTACCACCACCGATTCGGCGATGAAGCTCAAAAATGTGAATCGCCATGTGCCAAGATCAAGAAGGAAAACTAGAACGTACATCGACCGTGGCGGGTGTCGATGTATACCAACCAAGCCGCCGCCTATGTGTGACCGACGTCGAAAGCAGAGAAAAATTCCTTGTCGACACAGGAGCCGACATATCAGTATTAGCAGCTCGAAACACAAAATATACCAAGCCCGCAGAAACTACCTACAAGCTATTCGCCGCCAACGGCACTGAGATTCGTACCTACGGAGAGCGCACCCTAGAGCTCAACCTAGGCTTACGAAGAAGCTTCAAGTGGACTTTCGTCGTCGCCAACGTGAAGACTTCTATACTGGGCGCAGACTTCCTAGTACATCATAAATTACTAGTCGACCTACACCAAAGAAAACTCATCGACCGTGTGACCGAGCTCAGCGTGAACGCCATCAAAAAAAATAACTGCGAAGAATCCATCTACATGATCAACAGCGACCACACTCATCACGACCTGCTGAAGAAATATCCAGACGTACTACGACCTATGTCACTCAAGACTCCAGCCAAACATGACGTCACACATCACATAGAAACAACCGGACCGCCAATCTACTCTCGGTCGCGCCCTCTACCGCCCGACAAATATAAAGCGGCGAAACTAGAGTTCGAACGTATGATCGAGATGGGAATATGTAAGCCCTCAAAAAGTCCGTGGGCGAGTCCACTACACGTCGTGAAAAAGAAAGATGGTTCGCTACGAGTTTGTGGCGACTATCGAAGACTCAACGCCGTCACCGTTCCCGACCGATACCCCATACCGAGAATTCAAGATTTTACCTACCAACTGCACGGCAAGAAAATATTTTCAAAACTGGATTTAAAAATGGCATATTTTTGGATTCCGATCTCAAAAGAAGACGCTCAGAAAACTGCAATCATTACACCCTTCGGTCTCTTTGAATTTAACTGCATGACGTTTGGTTTAAGAAACTCCGGACAAACGTTCCAACGTTTCATGCACGAGGTATTGAGAGGCCTTGATGACATCGTGTTCTGTTTCGTCGACGATCTGCTTGTACACTCGAGAAACAAAGTAGAACATCGCCACCACCTGCAGTTAGTACTCGAACGCCTAGATACCTACGGCGTCAGTCTAAACATCGATAAGTGCGAGTTCGACAAGAAAACAATAGAGTTCCTCGGATACGAAGTCTCGGCAGAAGGAATCAACCCCACGCAAGAAAGAATTCAAGCCATAGTAAATTATCCAAAACCTCAGACAGTACAAGAACTAAGAAGATTTTTAGGAATGATCAACTTTTATCGCAGTTGTTTATCACACCAAGCCGAATATCAACATGAACTCAATAAGTACCTACATAACACCAAGAAAAACGACAAGACTCCGATCGAATGGTCACAAGACGCAGAACAAGCCTTTGAGAAATGCCGACAAAGCATACTCGAGGCCACAACTCTGACGCACCCGATACCTAACGCGCCGCTATGTTTATTTACCGACGCATCGAACACTAGCATCGGCGCCGTTCTTCAACAAAAGGTCGACAACGAGTGGAAACCTCTGGCATTTTACTCTAAAACTATGAGTGAGACGCAGCGTCGCTACAGCGTGTACGATCGCGAACTATTAGCTATGTACACCGCTGTCCAACATCTGCGAAGACTAGTAGAGGGCAACGACCTTACAATATTCACCGATCACAAACCTCTAACTTACGCGCTAACAAGAACACCGAGCAGCAGCGATACACCACGAAGAGAACGCCAACTACACTACATAAGTCAGTTTTGCACAAGCATCAAGTACGTTCACGGTGATAAGAACGAAGCCGCAGACGCCTTATCACGAATCGAAGAAATAGATTTTTCACACTCCGCAATCGACTACAATCGACTCGCTCAAGACCAAGAAAACGACGAAGAACTGAAGACCTGCATGTCCAATCCAAAACTCAAGTTATCACGTGTCATATTACCAGGAGATCAACGACCCGTCATATGTGAAACATCGACCGGCAACTTTCGTCCGTACCTACCAGCGACTTATCGTTTTGCTGCCTTCAAAGCTCAACACGAACTGAGTCACCCAGGTGTTCGAACAACAAGAAGAATCATGTCCACGAAGTTCTTTTGGCCGAGCATGAATAAAGAAGTCGGTTTATGGGCGAAATCGTGTATCGGTAGCCAGCGCGGGAAAATTCAACGACACGTTATCAGTCCGCTCGGCGAGTTTCAAAAATCAGCGCGTTTCGAACATATTCACGTGGATATTGTGGGACCGCTGCCACCGTCGAATGACTACAGATACCTACTTACGATGATTGACCGCTGCACAAAATGGCCGGAAGCAATACCTATGCGTGACGTCACCGCCGACACTGTTGCTAAGGCGATCTACGAGGGGTGGATATCGCGATTTGGCTGTCCGTTACGTGTTACGACGGATCAAGGGAGACAATTCGAATCAGCATTATTCACCGCCTTAATGAAAAAGTTTGGCATCTCGAGAATTCGAACGACTGCATTCCACCCGCAAGCAAACGGTCAAGTTGAACGCTGGCATCGTACTTTAAAAGCCGCACTCATGGCGAGAAGCGCAGGCACACACTGGAGTGAGGAATTAGCGACCGTACTACTTGGTCTGCGTACCGCTTTACGTGAAGATACCCAAGTCAGCCCAGCCCTGATGACCTACGGAGCAACACTCAGAATACCGTCAGATTTCTTCGAGCCTACACAGCCGAATAAAGAAGACGCCGAATTTGTCCGCCAGCTGAGCGAAACAATGTCAACACTTTCACCAAGCAGTAAGTCACACAGCAACAACACAAGCACGTTCGTGTATAAAGACTTAGCGACGTGTACACATGTTTTCGTGCGCAACGACACCGTGCGAAGTCCGTTGACCCCACCATATGATGGCCCGTTCAAAGTCATTCAACGTGGCATCAAGCAATATACAATACAGAAGCCCTTACGAACTACAGTTGTCTCAATAGACCGATTGAAACCAGCATATCTACTCAGCGAGGAAGAGCCCATCACCTCAACCACATCCCGCATGCAAAGTCAGCAACAACCAGCGTCGCGCGCTCCAAGCCCGAGCGTCGAGCCACAGCCACCGGTCACAAGCACACAGCGCGATGCCTACATCACTCGTACCGGCCGCACAGTAAAACCGAACGTACGCTTCGCTTAGGGGGGAGTGATGTAGTGACACATACCTACATACCTAGAAACCACCAGTACCAATACCTTTACCATGAAACCACATTACCATACCGTACCTCCGAACCAACCATTAATTACCATATATACGTTTTCGACATTTCTTTCAAGAAACAGTGAATCAATCCGCCTTGAAAAAGGCGCACGTTATGACGACTGATAAGAAATAAGATAGCGTCAGCGCGGCGCGTATATCGTTACGATTCAACACCGCGTGCGCCAGTTCGCTCCGAAAAGAGCGGTTGGATTGTTGGGGCCGTCGCCGTGCTTGAGATCTTCAGTGCAGCAGAAGTGAAGACCTCAAGCACGGCGACGGCCCCAACAATCCAACCGCTCTTTTCGGAGCGAACTGGCGCACGCGGTGTTGAATCGTAACGATATACGCGCCGCGCTGACGCTATCTTATTTCTTATCAGTCTTCATAACGTGCGCCTTTTTCAAGGCGGATTGATTCACTGTTTCTTGAAAGAAATGTCGAAAACGTATATATGGTAATTAATGGTTGGTTCGGAGGTACGGTATGGTAATGTGGTTTCATGGTAAAGGTATTGGTACTGGTGGTTTCTAGGTATGTAGGTATGTGTCACTACATCACTCCCCCCTAAGCGAAGCGTACGTTCGGTTTTACTGTGCGGCCGGTACGAGTGATGTAGGCATCGCGCTGTGTGCTTGTGACCGGTGGCTGTGGCTCGACGCTCGGGCTTGGAGCGCGCGACGCTGGTTGTTGCTGACTTTGCATGCGGGATGTGGTTGAGGTGATGGGCTCTTCCTCGCTGAGTAGATATGCTGGTTTCAATCGGTCTATTGAGACAACTGTAGTTCGTAAGGGCTTCTGTATTGTATATTGCTTGATGCCACGTTGAATGACTTTGAACGGGCCATCATATGGTGGGGTCAACGGACTTCGCACGGTGTCGTTGCGCACGAAAACATGTGTACACGTCGCTAAGTCTTTATACACGAACGTGCTTGTGTTGTTGCTGTGTGACTTACTGCTTGGTGAAAGGGTTGACATTGTTTCGCTCAGCTGGCGGACAAATTCGGCGTCTTCTTTATTCGGCTGTGTAGGCTCGAAGAAATCTGACGGTATTCTGAGTGTTGCTCCGTAGGTCATCAGGGCTGGGCTGACTTGGGTATCTTCACGTAAAGCGGTACGCAGACCAAGTAGTACGGTCGCTAATTCCTCACTCCAGTGTGTGCCTGCGCTTCTCGCCACCTCGTGCAATCATGTTATAGTCTCCCTTTGTTTTTACAGGAAGGTACTGATCCGATACCAAAAATTGCGACAGTAATGCAATATTCCCAGTATGACTACTTGGACGCCTGGTTCGGAATGGAAGGCCTGATCTCCAAGGGTCTCGCCAAGAGTATTGGTGTCAGCAACTTTAACTCGCAGCAAATACAAAGAATACTGGACAAGGGGAGGGTGAAACCAGTAATTAACCAGGTAACCATCTCCAGTTGGACAGATAGGTATCTTTTGGCGCGTGTTCATAATCTTTAATCTTTTGACGGCACGGTCTTGCGCAGTGCCTGAGGTATCAACTGCTGCGCTGCGTGTCGCGGGTTTCGATTCCCGCACGGAACAAATATTTGTATGACCTGCAGATAGTTGTTTCGGGTCTGGCTGTTTGTGTATGGGAGTTTATATGTTTGTAAACGCACCCACTATACAGGAGAAATTCCTAGTGGGGGCAACGTTGTTAAAAAAAAAAACTGAACTCAACGCGCCGCCATCTTGGTATTTAAAATCTATTTCCACAGATAATATCATCATCATAAAATGAATGCTGTATAAATGCATTTTTTGATAAGTACGTTTGTTTGCAAGTTTGAATGAAAACGTTGTACTAGCGAAAAGATAAACTGTTTTAAAAGAAAAACATAGTGTTGCCGTTGGAGAAATGAGATTGAGTTCGTAATTTAAAAAAAAATACATAATTTGCTTAGGGCTTGTTGTTTTTTTTTCACACTGAGTTGAGTAGACTACTCTAGTCTAATCAGTGCATAAATACTCTTGAACTTACAGAGCTCAGAGTCTATGAAATCTAACATATTTATAACCATATTTTCAGGTGGAATGTCATCCGTATTTAACACAACAACGCTTGCACGCTTTCTGCGCCGAACGCAATATTAAACTCAGTTGTTTTGGAGTTCTTGGGTCTAAGGTAAGTCCTAGTATGTTGTTTGAACATGCTGATAGACTTCAGCATTCATATGCACTGCTGCGCTAGAATACTCGAGCATTCTGCTCTCGTTTATTTTTCTGTGATTTTACATTCGCAAGGATGCTCAAGTCTATCAGCACCTTTAGAGTCAAATCAATAGACTAGCACAAATCTCTATTATCACCGCGCGTCTCGGTCCGCGCTAGTTTGTTTGACAGATGGAGAATTTCCCGCGTTTTTTGCAGTATCTTGTCGACTGAAATATTGTACCTAGTTACTCTTGATAATCGCCATTAAATAAATAAGTGAGTGAAGTACTCTTGATAAAATATTTAATGTTTTATTATGAAAAGCATCTATAGATTGAATGAATCCCTCTTGAATTGGTGAGAACACAAAAACAGACAACAAAGTGATCTAATGCATTCAATCACAATAATATGATGAAGACGAAAGTTTGTATGTGTGTTTGTTACTCCTTCACGCTCAAACGGCTTCACTGATTTAGATAACATTTGGTATGGAAATAGCATGTCCTGGATATGCTTATGGCTTATCCTGTTTGCCTGGATAATACATAGGCTTTTTATCCCGGTTTACGCGAGCAAAATGCGGGCTGCAGCTAGTAAAAAAAAACTGTTCACAGGGAACACCAGCCGAATTGAAGAACTCGACAACCCCGGTGATCGACGATGCGCTAGTCAAGGTGATGGCTTCCGGTCTAGGCGTCAGTCCTGCACAGCTGCTAATTAGGTAACTGTGGACATGCTACTTTAGAGATATGAAGAAAAGGGTGTAAAGCTCTTCATTCCCTAGAGAAAAGTGATGATCCTTCGAGTAGACGGGTGTCGTGTCTGGTGGGCCACTCCGATTGATCGTCAGATGTCGCTGCGCGTTGACGGGGGTCAGCGGGCGCGGCAGGTGGTTACGGGGTAAGCCTCCTAACCGCGGTGGCTCTCCTGGCTCGTAAAAATGGAGCCCACTCGGTTGTGTTGATCTCATACTCGCTCCTATGTGAATGGCTGCAGTATGTGTTGCTACAGGCGCGCTACAGCACTGTTTTCTTCACGACACCTCGACAGAGTCCCCGCCAGGTAAGACCCCCGGCTGCTCGGGGGAGGCCCAGCAGAGCCCAGCGACAGAGGTGTCGAGGGCCACTCCACTGTCGGGTTCTCATGTATCCTTTCAACAGCGATGTAGGAATGAGGGTTATCGTATTTGAGCTCACCAGGTGGCGCCACTAGAGTAAGGTCTTGTCGTTAATTCTATTTAGTACCAAAAACCTTGTAAAAAGTTTATTTTATTACGTATTTCGACATAGTGTAAACTACAGATACATATTTACAACATTGTCCCCACAGTTAACCAACACGAAACGTTTAAAAAAACATTATTTCTCGAAGTACTTACTAACAATTTGGACCTTAAACGTGTTATTTAAAATCTTCAAGTCATCATTAATTAGGAATGGCTTAATCTTGTATTAATCTTGCCCAAAATCGTGAATACCTATTAATTAAAATATGTTTAAAAACACACGAACACTATGGGGAGTATTTAGGAACAAATCTCACTAGTGGTTTTAAGAAAAATCCGGTCGTGATTGAGTTCCGCCTAGGTCGCAATATGGCAAAGTTTCAGCACTTGCATGAAAATGTGCTATTATTACAATAAGAAGCTTCATTGTTGTTGGAGACTAGAGCCCAAACTGTTTTTTTTTAAGACGTTTCCCCACACTAGATATTTCTCCTGAGCGTGGGTGCGTTTACAAACATTTAAACTCACATACACAAACAGCCAGACCAGAAACAACTATCTGTAGGTCATACAAATATTTGTTCCGTGCGGAAATCGAACCCGCAACAAGCAGCGCAGCAGTCGATCGCTCAGCCACTGCGCTAACCGTGCCGTCGAAACTATGCTGCTATCCTGTGTTTGAGGAGCCTTTACGTATCATATGCTCTCTTCCTAAATTCATTGTTTGTCAACAGATACCAGATCGACAGCGGACACAACGTAGTGGTGAAGGCATCCTCAGCAGCTTACTTGTGGGATAACCTGCAAGCGCTTACCTTTACACTGGACAAGACACAGATTGACGCTCTGAACGCGCTCAATCAGAATAAACGGACTTTTACTTTTAAGGGGTAAGTAATTCCGGGCATCGTGACTCCCGGCCACCGTAGATGCGGATCTGTGGACGGTGAGCAATGGGTAGCTCACCGTCCGTCCGTCTATTGACGACAGGCTGTGACGACGGCGCGTTAGTGTTCCACGCGCGCCTTAAAGAGATGTCAGCAAAGCAGAGGGGTCTGCCAGAACACCGCCTGCCGAGGTGAAGGGTTGTTCGAAAGAGATACCGCGGCCCCGGAACATAAAGGGCAAAAGCAGGAACATGAATGGGTCAGTAAAACGCTGACGCTCCCGCTCCAAGGGACTAAAGATTTAAGTACATGCTTATGTTTTTTTTCCTGTCGTTGTCTCCGCGCATTCCAGAGTTAAAGAGTCTTGACAGACAGACAGACATATAGGCAGACGACACGGTTGGCGCAGTGGCTGAGCGATCGACTGCTGCGCTGCGTGTCGCGGGTTCGATTCCCGCACAGAACAAACATTTGTATAACCTGCGGATAGTTGTTTCGGGTCTGGCTGTTTGTGTATGTGAGTTTAAATGTTTGTAAACGCATCCACGATACAGGAGAAATTCCTAGTGTGGGGCAACGTTGTAAAAAAAAGGCAGACAACATACAATAAAGTAATCCTATTTAGGGCTCTGTTTTTTTCTCTTTTGAGGTATTTAACCCCTTGAGGATTAAAAACGCGATATTATATCCTTACTAATATTATAAAAGCGAAAGTGAGTTTGTTTGTTTGTTTGTTTGTTACCTCTTCACGCTTTAATGGCTAAACCGATTTTGATGAATTTTGGTACAGAGATAGTTGGGAACCAGGAGACGGACATAGGCTAATATTTTTTTGAAAAAAGTGGGATGTGAGGGAGAAAGAGGGAAGAAACGGGAAAACTTAGCGTTGCTATTACAAATCAATAAGGCGCTACCGAATTTAACGCGAGCGAAGCCGCGGGCAAAAGCTAGTTAAGAATATTTTGTAAATACTTTCTCTTTTCTTTTCAGAATGGGTGATACGCACAAGAACTATCCGTTTTTAGCACCATATTAATTGACAAACCATTTTCTATTAAGAAAACAATTTTTGTGTTGTCTTCATTTTCTATCATTTGTATAGCTATAAGTTTGACATTAATGATTTTAGGAATAACTTTTCATCAAATAGTGATTATTTTTGACATGTATTTGTGCCATTGATTTCAATAATAAATTGTCATTTTTTTTTAATATATAACATGTATTTTTATTTTCATATTGATTTCACTTTACACATAATTCATTTAAAATTAACGACAATAATTAAAATTTGGCAGGTCCACCATTAAAGCTGAATCCATCTAGTAAACGGCGTTTAAGATAATATGTCGTCAATATTCCATTGCATATTTTATTGACCGTGATTTAGTTGTGCCGATGGTGTTCATCTTCGTAGGTCAAATTAGTCCTTAGTCGTCTTAGGGGCGGGCTTTTTCAGTAACCCTGAAAAAATTAAATATTTGTTAATGCTTTCGTTATAGCATGATGCGGGTGACATTAATTAAATGTACGATTCCTCTTCAATCTGTAACGTTATCATAGGATGATTACTATTCCTTTATTTATTTACTAGCTTTCGCCCGCGGCTTCGCCCGCGTTAAATTCGGGATATCACAGTTGCCCTTTCCTGATTTGCAGGTACCGGCTACCTGTAGTTTTTGCCCTAGCGTCTTATTTATTGTAATAGCAATGCTAAGTTTTCCCTTTTTGACCCTTTCTCCCTCATTTTTCACTCTTTTTAAGCCTAGCCTATGACCGTCTCCAGGGTCCCAACTATCTCTGTACCAAAATTCATCATAATCGGTCTAGCCATTTAGGCGTGAAGACGTAACAAACAAACAAACTCACTTTCGCTTTTATAATATTAGTAAGGATTTGCACATTATATTTACATTTTTAAATTCTTACTTAAAAGCGAAAGTGAGTTTGTTTGTTCGTCGACAACCGCGCGAGTCAATATACTTATAAATCCATTATTATTATTACTGGACCTGTAGGGCACTGATGGCCCGCTGAGTTTTGTGACCCATTTTTCGATACACAAAACAAAAGATAGTGTAAAACTTACTTGGTATATTAGTATATTTCATCATTTTCTGTTTCATCAACATCTGGGATTGCGTCTTGGATTTCGACGAGATAATTCCTGAAAATTTGTCCAAACAGTATTAATAAGACCGTATTTTGGAATGAGGTGATTCGACAGAGCACCACTAGTCGAAAATGGCGGCTTAGGGTCTTCTCACACCGAAAGAGCGGCGAAGGGCAGCAAAGCGGGGAGTCACGGAGTCCCGCGACTTCTCGAGCATTCCAGCAACTTCTCGAGCAGTCGCGGGAATCCGCGCGCCTTCTCGAGCCCACCCGCGATGAATTCACGGGTCGCTCTCCTATGCGCAGTTCACTTTCAACATAAATAGAGGAAACTTGTGTTTAAGCAGTGAAAATGGGTATTTTGGATTTAATTATTATTGCACATATGATTGAAGAAGAAGAGGAAGAGACCGAAGAGATAAGGAGGGAAAGATTTAAAAGAAAAAGCTCGCGACTGCTCGAGCATTCTCAGGACTTCCCGAGACTACTCGCGCAGCCGCACGGCTCCGATTATGGAATTCGCCGGAATTCTCGCGGCGCCGCGGGCATCCGCGCGACTCGTTTGAGTTTCTCATGCGATAATAAGTATTATAGTAATGAAAATAAAGTTAAAATTCATATGACATTGAAAGTGCGTTCCGCTTCGTTGCCCTTCGCCGCTCTTTCGGTGTGAGTTGACCCTTAAGCAGAAATATAATAGTGCCAATTCACAATATGAACTGCATCTTCATGTTATTGGCCGTTTTACAAAATCATATTTGAATTATTATGATTCTGCTAAAGAGGCTATTTTAAACCCCCAGAGTTGTCGAAATACCACACAGAATAAGTTAGCGTGGCAGTGGGCCGCAAATATCACGACGGCACGATTGGCGCAGTGGCTGAGCGATTGACGTGCGCTGCGTGTCGCGGGTTCAATATCCGCACGGAACAAATATTTGTATGACCTACAAGTAGTTGTTTGACATGTAATGAGGAGGGATGAAGGACATGTGACTAAAAGAGTAATGGATCTGAATGTTGATGGACGGAGAGCGAGAGGAAGGCCAAAGAAAAGATGGATGGATTGTGTAAGGAATGATATGAAGGAGAAAGGAGTAAATGATGCCGTGACGTCTGATAGGGGAGAATGGAAGAAGAAAACGTGTTGCGCCGACCACAAATAGAATGGGACAAGAGCAGGAAAATGATGATGACCTACAAGTAGTTGTTTCGGGTCTGGCTGTTTGTGTATGTGACTTTCAATGTTTGTAAACGCACCCACGATACAGGAGAAATTCTTTCTAGTGTGGGGCAGTTTCAAAAAAGAACAAAACAATATTAGACGTAGAATTCGAGATAACGGGTCTTGACACGGGGCCTGCCAGAACCACCTCCTGCCGGGGTTGCGGGTTGTTCGAAAGAGATACCGCGGTCCCGGAACATAAGGGCAAAAGAAGGAACATGGGGGAATTTTAGTCAGTAAAAGTTGACACTCCTCCCGCGCAAAGCGGGGTAAGTTATTTGATGATAGCCCATCCGCAAAAAAATGGTCTTGACAGACAGACGGACAACATAGTGATCCTAGAATCCGAATTTTTTTTTGAGGTACAGAACCCTTAAGAGGAAACACAAGGGCCGTTTTTCCATACAAACTTAGTCCCCTGTTTCCTCCCTGGATAATGCAAGTAGATCAATATTTTTTTTTTAAATATCCATGTCTACTATTGGCATGTCCCTATGTTTTCCTTTTTCTCATAAATTTATTATTAAAAGAGATATGAATATTCAAAAACCTAAAAAATTGGCATGATTTTCCGCTGTGTTCAAACATTCAGAAAACAAATTTGACTAGATTATATAAAAAATAGAAAACATAGGAACACGGCAAAAGCCTTTCTTTATTTTTTAATGAAAAAAGCAGTTAAATCGGTTAAGTTTTGAAGAAGAAATCAGGGGACTACGAATCATTGATTTTGTGTACTTTTAATTGGCATTTTCGGTCAAAGCTGCAGTTGTCTCTCTCGCGCTCTGCGGGTGGAGGCTTGAGGCTTTCGGGCATTGCGCGACAGCAATAGATTTTACAAATACCTAATTTTCAATTCTCTAGCCCGTGGTATTTCCTCTTAAACGACACTATTTTTAGGCATTATCTTTTTTTAAAAAAGTCGCAAAGTACATTCAAATTATTTATATCACTCAGATCCAGCTGCCTTTGCTGTCCTCCCCCAGCGACGCCCTAAGCCTAGGCTCGTAGCCAGTTCCCTTAGCTTGTAGTCGCTAAGTTTGTAAGTTTTTCGCCCTGGTTGGACGCCTTTATCTCAAGGCGTCTACAGGAATCCATCCCGGTTAAGCAGACGACAACCTCTTAGGCGCGTCGCCCACACGATTAACAGTCGAGGCGCGGGCGCATGAGAGGCATGCCGCAACAAGATTTTTTGTACAAATGAATGGCAGTGCGCTCATATACAAGAGCTGCGGCGCGGGCGAGGTGAAGGCGGGGCGGAGGCGAGGTGCAGGCGCAGGAGGGGAGCTCAAGTGTGCCCAAGCCACGACCCCACCGCCATTTTGTCATTTGGTTCCCAAAAAACCCAAATTCTAACCCAAAATCTTCTTCTATTTAAATTAAGAACTTGTATCAGTGCGAGTACGTCTTCGTCTTCTGACGACGACATGGTGAATAAATTAATAATGTGAAGTAAGCATAGCCGCCTGCGCCTCGACTCCTACGCAGAGACCTATCCTCGCCCGTGCTGCGACGCCACGCCCCGCTGATGCGACGTCGCCTCGACTTACCAGCGACCTAAGGCGACGCGCCTTAGGTTGAACAGCGAGATGCCATAAACAAAAAAGAAAGTCAAATTGTCATTCGCATTTCTGACATGCACCCCCTGTTAATTGCGAATTAACTTAACAGAGATAAAATTTCATAACTTACGAGGACTCATTCGCAAAAGATTCTTCTTTGAAGATCCCTCGCTGATAGTAGACAATGTTTTCTGCGGGATTTTAGACCCTTTGCCGCCATTTTCTTTTTCAATGTTGCCAGTGGTGTGAATTTTGGTGTTAGCAGCTTTTAAAACTTTTGGAGGATTTAATGGTTTTAAAGAATTTCTGTGCGATGCTATTTTAGTAATTATAGGTTTTTTTATTACATTTTTATTTTTTTTATTCAAATTGCTGTTTATTGCTTTTTCTAGTTTATCTTGTATGGGTACAGGTTTGTCGTTGACGGCTTTTTCTGGAACTTTAGTGTTTATTTGAGATATCTTGTCTTTACTTCTCACATTTGTGGCATTTTTTTCAGTAACTTTCTTAACTGTTTGGGCATCATTTTTAACATTATTTTGAACAGGTTTTTCTTTAATATTTTTTTGTGAACCTTTGTTGGCTACTTCTGGTAACTTTTCTTTATTTTTGTCATTCTTTTGCATAACTTTTTTGCTTTGGCCATCGTTTTTAGCGCTGGCAACATTAGTGTTTTTTTCAGTAGCCTTTTTAGTAGTTTGTTCATCATTTTTTGTATCGGCAACATTCTTTACTTTGGTTGCGTCGGTATTTTTAAGTTTATTGTCACTTTTCTTGGCATTTATTGGAAGATTTTCCTCATTAACTGTTTTATTTTCTGTTATCTTGCTTTTAAGATGCCCAGCATCTTTATTGACATCTATATTCTCCTTACTTTTCACAGTAGCAACGTTTTTAACTTTCTTTTGTGGTTTATTTTTATTTTGTTTATGATTATTTCCTTCAGCATTGCTATTTTCTTTCATAACTACATTGTTAGCTTTATTCATTTGATTTTTTACTTTTTTCGTGTCAACAGGTTCTTTTACTGTCTTTTTTGTTGCACTTTCTTTATTTTGTCCTATATCTACAGTATCCTTGTCTTTAAGTTTCTCACTGTCACCATTTTCTTTATTTTTTACGCTGTCTTTAACAATTTTCGTTTTTGGTTTAGAGTTACTATCAATTTTAACTGGTTCTTTTAAAACCTTAGTTTTAGGTTTAGGATTTGTTTCTTTAATTGCTGTATCGCCAGCTTCTTTAGAAACTTTATTTTTAGTACTTTTGTCTTTATTGGACGCAGATTCTTTTATATTTTTCGGTTTATCGGCATTGTTATCTTCATTTTCTTTTAGATCATTAGTATTTTTATTAGTTTCTCGTACATTTTTAGTCTTAGCATTGCTTGTTTTGGCCTCTTTATGAATTTCCTTAGATTTAGTAGTACCACCTTCAATGTTTTCAGTTTCTTTTACATTTTTGCTGCTGGCAACTTTAGTAGCTTCACTTATCTTCCTTTTTTTGCCGCCCTCACTGACCACATCGTTAATTTTACTCTTCCTTGGATTATTAGTATCTGTGATACTTTTTTTTGCTTCAGAGGCTCCATCTTTCATCTTTTTAGCTCCAGAATCATCATTTCCTTCATCCATTTTCCTTTTTGCAGCAGCAGCATTAGGTAGACTACCAGTTTTCTGCTGTTTGCTTTTCTTAGGTAAGCTTTTAGGCGGCGCCATAACTTCACTATCTCTCTTTTCATTCTCACTGTCTCTTCTATCAATATCGTTGTCTCTTTCAGTCGTTTTGGACTCTAAGTCTGATTCGGGGTCTACAGGACCCCGTGCTTCGAGGCAGGTGGTGATGATTTTGGCTAGGAGTAAGGTACGCTCGTCTGTCTGTATGGCGGGGTCTAGGAGCTCTTTGTGAGCTTGCGTTATTATTTTGATGTAGGATTCCTCTGGAAATAGTAGAAATATATTTATAGATATTTTAGCCTAACGGAGGAACTTAGATAGTGTCTGCCTTTTGTATATCTATTATTGTTTTACTTATGTTCACAAAATAAATGAATTTGAAGTATACTCACCCATATATTCTAAGTCGAACTTCATCTTATGATGAAAGGGCGCCACGGGCGACCATTTATTCTCCAGTTTCCAAGATACTTCCAGCAGTTCTGCGCATTTCAGTACAAAGCCGCCTTCTGTCTGTCAAAAGAGGATTTTAATGCCATAACTTCACGCTATTACTCCTTAAACAGTTAGTCAGATGTCTACCTAACAAGTATAATGCCAGCCTTAATAGGCGTCTTCTCAATCTTTAAAAAAAAAAGTTTTTTTAAGCTTTTTTAGTCAGGTATGATAGACATTTTTATATGGAGTATTCACTTATCATTGCTACTAAAATATATAAATAAACACTAGCTGACGCCCGCGGCTTCGCCCGCGTGATATCGATAAATAAATTATCCTATGTGTTATTCCAGACTATAATCGATCTCTGTGCCAAATTTCATCAAAATTCGTTTAGCCGTTTTGACGTCAAAGGGTAACAACCATCCATACATCGGCACAAACATTCGCATTTATAATATAAGTAGGATATTATTATCCACATACATTACAAGACAAAATATGAATTTTAGATTGATATGGGACCCTTTCGTTTAAGAAAAGAATTTTGAAAATCAACCCACAGTATTCGGAGAAATCGCGTAATAAAAAAAATGTCGAATTGACAACCTCCTTTTTTCGAAGGCAGTTGAAACTTAAATAAACAGTTAATATACACTTGTGTTGCGGGTTGTTCGAAAGAGATACCGCGGCCCCGGAACATAAAGGCAATAAAAGGAACATGGGTGGGTTTTAGTCAGTACAAGTCTGACACTACCCTCCGCTACGCCCAGAGCGGGGGAAGTTATTTGATGATTTCCCATCCATCATCATCTGCCTAGCCTTTTCCCAACTATGTTGGGATCGGCTTCCAGTCTAACCAGATGCAGCTGAATATCAGTATTTTACATGGAGCGACTGCCTATCTGACCTTCACAACCCAGTTAATACTGGGTAATACGATACCCCTTGGTAAGACTGGTTGTCAGACTTTCGGAACACTGACTACCTGCAACAACTGTCAAAGATCTACAAATGACAGCCGGGACCAACGGCTTAACGTACTTTCCGAGGCACGGAGGAAACTCGGTATGTAACGGGTGGTCACCCATCCACATACCAACCTAGGCAAGCGCGGCTTAACCTAAACATCGACCCGAGCGGCTGCTATTATTTAGCCACGAGCTCTACGAGATGATTACCCATCTGCAAAAAAATATATACACTAGTAACTTACATGTGGCTCCATAAATAAAGCGTTAGTATATTTGTTAGCCAAGCGCGCGAGCGTCGTTCGCCGGGAACGGTAGCCTGCCGCGTAACTTCTGAGAACCTGCAACAATAATTATTTATACTTACTAATATTATAAAAGCTAAAGTGAGCTTATTTGTTTGTTAAACAGACATAAGCTAAAAAATAGTGAGAAAAGATGGGAGAAAGAGTGAAGAAAAGGGAAAACTTAGCTTTGCTATTACAATAAATAACGCGCATGTCAAAAACTACAGGTAGCAGGTATGAACCTGCAAATCAGGAAAGGGGAACTGTGTTACATCGAATTTAACGCGAGCAAAGCCACAGGCAAAAGCTAGTTCTTTCTATTTGAGAGCTCACCTCTACAGCATCACTGGGGACCTTCAGACTGTGCAGCACTGACTTGGAGAGCTCCTGTTCGTGTGAGCTCTTCACAGGCACCACGCGAAGACCGCGGTATGATGGTGGTCCGAACTTGCGGTCCTGTTAATAAAAAAGGAAGCTTAATACTAGTACAAGGAAAAAAACCGGCAAGAGCGAGTTGGATTCGCACACCCGAGGGTTCCGGTCAAACTTGTGATATAAACGGCCGTATCTTAAATTTTTTTTGTCATACTTTGCATGTTTAATGTTTTTTTTTAGTGTGTTCGTCGTAATTTGCGACAAATAAATCTTTTTCCCTTCTTTCTAGTTTTTACTGCGTAGAATTAGAGTTGATTTTTTAATGACTCTCAGGGACCACAGACTTGAGTTTATGGTTTTTAATTTCAGCTGGATATCTTCACGCGTTCTCGAGATAAAGGGTCTTGACAGACAGACGGATGGACAACAAAGTGATCCAATATGGGTACTGTTTTATTTATCAAACTACTTAATTCATTACATAGTATACAATGAAGTCGTTTCTGTTTGTTTACTGTACTCAATAGATGTTAATGGACATTTAAGCAATAGATAAGTGTTATACGAGTAAGTTTTTGTGATCTGAAAGAAAATCTGGAAGGAAAATTATCAAATACCTTTCGGATGGTTTTTAGTTAGTAAAAGTCTGATTTTCCCCCAAGTTATTTGTGAATGAATTGGACCTATTTTTGTGCAAACAGGGACCAATCCACATGCATGCCAGAGTTGAGACAGAATGATTCAAAAATGAAAATTGATCTGTCAATTTTATGATTCTGTCTGTCAAAATTGACAGATCATTTTGATCTCTATAGGGTTGCTAGAATGTGCATTTTGAAGCTTTTTGTATTCCTATCTCAACTCTGGCATGCAAGTGGATAGGTTCCTGTTTCAATAAATAAGTCCAATTTATGTCCCATCCACAAATAAAGGACCACATACATGTTGACGCGTCGCTCGGGTCGATCTCTAGGTTAAGCCGCGCTTGTCTAGGTTGGTCTGTGGATGCGTGACCACCCGTTACATACCGAGTTTCCTCCGTGCCTCGCAAAGCACGTTAAGCTGTTGGTCCCGGCTGTCATTTGTAGATCTTTGACAGTGGTTACAGGTAGTCAGTGTTCCGAAAGTCTGACAACCAGTCTTACCAAGGGGTATCGTATTATGCAGTACTAACTAGGTTGTGGAGGTCAGGCAGGCAGTCGCTCCGTGTAAAATACTGATATTCAGCTGCATGCGGTTAGACTGGATCCTGACCCCAACATAGTTGGGAAAAGGCTAGGGAGATGATGATACAAATGTTGACGCTTGCTTCATAGTCAAGGGTAACAGCTAGATAAAATTATAAATGATACGTACAGGAGTATGCATGAAGAATGTTATAGTGAAGGGCACAAGGTCCATTCTACATTCAGCTGTGACTTCCCTCCAAGTGCCAGGCTCTGTCACTGGGCGCTCTCTGAAAACGAAACATTATTATTTGTAGCATAAGGTCTAAAGTGTTAATGTATTTTTCAATTAGGATTATGACTACTAAGAAACATCAATGAATAAGTGAATTGGAATGAATATTTTAATTTGTATAAAATCAATCTATTATTTAATTTGTATAAAATCAATCTATTATTGAATGTGTATAAAATCAATCTATTATTGAATTTGTATAAAATCAATCTATTATTTAATTTGTATTTAATTGGTAAAATCTCTGTGAATTAACAACTAATATGCATGATGATGGTGAATGATGGACGTTGACTTTGGATGGTATATGATTTTAATGTTAAAAGAAATATTTAAACATGCAAAATGTTGTACAGTAAAAGTTCCTTATTCGCGCTTCCTTCATTCGCGTTTTCACTATTCGCGGATTAAAAAAATGCGACCCAATTCCTATATTCGCGGCTAAAAATTTCTTTATTCGCGGATCTAATAAGAAGATTTGACTGAAACCGACTTGGAGGAAATGCTAAATTCACCGCTCATTGAAGAAGAGCTTTCAACAAGCACTGGAAACGTCACATTTAATTTGAAAAACCTTAGTGAATGCTTAAGAATGGCAAATGAGCTTTGCGATTTCTTTATGAACATTGATCCGTCTATGGAACAAAGTCTTATTTTTAAGAGGCAAATTGCTAATGCGACTGCTGCATATCAGTCTGAATTGAAGGAGCTTTTAAAAACTACCAAGCAAGAGAAAATTACAAAATTCTTCAAACCATTGCCTAAGCCTAAATATAATTAATCAAAATGTTCAAAAACTTTAATTAAATTGTTTTTTTTTCAATATATTTTTTTATTTTGTCACCTAGGAACGTATCCCCTATATCCCCTAAATTACCAGTCCGTATTCACGGTTTCTGTATTCGCGGCATATTTATGGAATATATACCCCGCGAATAAAGAGCTTTTACTGTACTCTTTTTTTGAGAATGGGTATTCATCAAATGGGTGAGTGTCAGACTTGACTCTTTTGCCCTTTGTCGTGTGTGTGTCCGGGGCCGCGGCATCTCTTTCGAACAACCCGAAACACTGGCAGGCGGTGGCCCTGGCAAACCCCTCTGCTTTGCCGACATCTCTTTGAGGCGCGCGTGGAACACTAACGCGCCATCGACACCACTAAGTCTACGCGCAGTGAAAAGATATGGCTGTTTACGTTGCAAGTTTATACAGAACACTCGGACCGTTTTATTCAGTACAAGTCTGACACTCCCCCCGCTTTGCAACTTTTAAGTATATAATAAAACTCGTACTCTGTTTTTTTATGTTTCCTTGTTTTTTCTCCTGTGTCCTCCTCCACACGACGGCTTCTAATGTATTATAACCAGCTACCCTACCATGACATCTTAAAGCAGTACTTATTTCAGTGAGGGAAATAGACAGAACTATACAGGGTGTCTAGCACCATCTCTTTCTCACACTGGAACAAGAACTGCTTTAAGATGTCATGGTAACCCCGCACAGAGGGTCAGAATTTATTTGATGAATTCCCATCCGGAAAAAAAGGAGTAGGATATTTTTTATGTAATTGTGTTCTAAAAGTGGTCTACAATTACTATCCAACTTACCCTTCAAATTTTGGTTCCTCAACCAACACATCCACTTCAGACTGCAGCACCAGCAAGCCAGTTAGCTCCTGGGTAGCGTGCAGACAAGTCTTTTTCATAGTTTGCTGTAGTTTCAGCTGGGTGATTGATGGACCCAGGTCGATGGCAGACGGGAAGTCGTCTTCGGAGTCTGAACTGTAAACGATTTTTTATCTTAAAAGACATCACAGATATAGATTGGTGAAAGAAACCATTATGGACTTATCTAATATATAAAATTCTCGTCTAATATATAAAATTCTCGTGTCACAATGTTCGTTCCCATACCCCTCCGAGACGGCTCGACCGATTCTTATGAATTTTTTTATGCATATTCAGTAAGTCTGAGAATCGGCCCACATCTATTTTTCATACCCCTAAGTGAGCAGCGGGTGAAACTGTTAAAATCTTCCATTTTATGGGCGCGCAGTGGAAGCTTGCTAGGCCCATAACCTGTTAAAATCTTCCATATTTACAGGATGTTATAACCTTTGGAGTAGATTATGGAAACACTGATTTTAATTCACTTCATATTTAATGTAAAAACGGTATAGTAAAACTGTTAGGATATCAAAATACACATCTCCGAATCGGTTCTTGTAAAAGTCTACGAACAAGTGAACCCCAATTTTCTGGCTCTTGTCAATCAAACATTCTGCATTTAAAATACTTTTCTTCTTTTTACCAAAGACAATTACATAGTAAAATTTCTTTCTATAACAGAAACCGCTGGGCACAGCTAGTAATTAGTATGAAATCACCAACCCGTCTTGAGCAAGCGTGGTGATCAATGCTCATGCCTTTTCTGATGAGAAGAGGCCTTAGACCAGCTGTGGGACAGTGATAGGCCGGTATAAATATATCACTACATAGTATAAAACAAAGTCGCTGTAGCTGTCTGTCTGTTGTATGTATGCTTAAATCTTTAAAACTATGCAACGGATGTTGATGCGGTTTTTTTTAATAGGTAGAGAGATTCAAGAGGAAGGTTAATTAATATGTATAATACTTTACACTATGACTCTTAGGAGGTGAGCAGCGGGTGAAACCGCTGGGCGAGTCGCTAGTTATTAAAAGAGTAAATCACTGATTCACTCATCATGAAATTACAGAAATTAGAAGTGATAGCGAGTCTCAAATTTGATTTGTAATAAAAACAAGAGTTTCTAAAGGATCTTAAATTATATTATGAAGTTGCGTATATGAAAGATAAATCAGTGTATATGGAAAATTAAGCTTTTGTTGGTATTTATTTACACTAACCTGTCAGCATGATAATCATAATATCTGTTATTTTTTAGATTAACGCGAAAGTCATCAATTCTCTTCTCGGAATACTTGATGTCCTGTAAAATCTGTTCTTTGTAAGCCAGCAAAGCCTTTTTCTTTTCGTCTATCACGTTGCTATTAGACATTTTCTCTTATTATAACAGTTTTGCTTGAAAAAGTAATTCAAAACATTCAACAAGCAACCAACGACGTTTTTCAAAATAATTTGTCATTTTAAGTCCAATGTTGCCTGTCTATAGTAACTTTTCAACCAAACGGTTTCTACTATTTACCGTTTTTATTTTTCTAAGCTTTAACAAAATTATAATTTTTATGATCGAGTAGACTTCCAAATATTTATTCTCCATAAAACCGAACATATAAAATTATTTTAGCTTCAAGCCCCATACAATCATACATAGGTACCTATTAAATGTCTCTATTGTTAAAATCTCTATTGTTGGATACAGTCATGTTCCAAAACACAATATATTCAAATAGCTAACTTATTAAAAATAAATTTACAACATCTTGTTTTTGTACTTAATAAGTAAAATATAATTCTAGATTTCTAATAAAACCTATCGCATATTTGAATAGGCGAAATCATACGACATAACTTTTTCTGAAAAAATACAATTTAATTTTGCAAATGACGTAATTAGTATCCGAACGGCGATTTTTATCGCAATAGAGTTGTGAAAAAAGGCGGGAAAACGTGAAAGTAGAAGGGCGCGCTTTTCGGTTTTAAAATAATTTATTCATTTATTTTGCACAGTATTATTGTAAATAATTGTATTCATAGTTAGTGTTAGGTCTTAGTAGGTATATAGGGTATCGACATGGTCAAAAAGAGAAAGAGAAAGGAGGGGGAACCTCCTCCGGATCCTCAGCAGGTATCTTCAGATTCAGACTCAGCGGAATCTGCGGTATGTACAATTTCCTATAAGGATGCAATTGACAAGGACCCGAAGAATAAATACGACATCTACAAAGTTAAGGGTTACACCCGCAAATATCCAGAGGACTCAAACAAAAAAGAGCTGGTTGTTTTCTTAAACCACCAAGAAGACAATCAATCTTTTTCCGACAGAGATCGCATGGCCCTCTCTAAGGGTATACGCGAGCATGGCGTTTCAGGCGTCATGCATATGCGTTCAATAAATAAATATAAGGTTGGCATCACATTCGACCTGCCAAATAATGCTAACATGTTCTTGAAAAATAAAAAAATACTGGATCAGTTGGGACTTAAAGCGTCAATTCCTGCTGCAGACACAGAGGTTACTGGAGTCCTCACTTCAGTTCCGGTAGACATGTCAAATTCCGAAATATTTGCATTAATTGGTAGTTCTAAAAATGTCGTTCAAGTTAGGCGCTTCATGCGCAGGGTAAAAGGTTTTAACGGTGTAGAATTTGTACCTACACAGGCAGTTGCAATTACATTCGCATCCACCATTCTTCCTTCGTATATATACTTGGACTCATGGCGTCACGAAGTAAATAGCTACATTCCACCAGTCAAGCAATGTCTTAAGTGTTTGCGGTACAATGCTAAATTCTGTCGCAATACAGAGGTATGTTCGATTTGTACATTAAATCACAATTTTAAAAACTGTCAGGTCGATCCCAAGGATGCCAAATGTGCAAACTGCAAGGGCGATCATATAGCTATCTCCTCATCTTGTCCATTAAAAAAACAAAAAATCGAAGAAAACAAAATTAAATCAAGAAACGCTACATACTCCGATCTATTCAATGTTAACGCATTTCCAGCATTAACTGCAAAAAATTTAGATGTACAAATTAATAATTTAATGAAATCTGATAAGTTTATAAATATTTTAGTAGAAACAATTACAAGAATTGTTAGTAATAAAGATGTCCCTATCAATTCATCATCAATTAAAGAGGTTTTAAAAAAAACTTTAAGTAACAAAATTTCCTCACCTCCATAATGGATTTATCAAATTTAAATATAATGCAATGGAATGCACAAAGTCTTAACAGTAACAAACACATATTTATCAATTTCCTCTATACAAATAATATTCACATAGCATTAATCAGTGAAACATGGTTAAAACCTGAACATAACTTTAAAATAAAAAATTACAGTATTGAAAGAAATGATTGTGGCAACAAACATAACGGAGTTGCCATTATAATTCATAAAAGTATTAACTATACTAAAATTAACACCTTTTTCGACAATTCTTTACAAAACATTTGTGTTAAAATTACAGTTTGTAACAAGGAGATAAGTTTAGTCAGTTTCTATAGTCCTTTAAACTCTAATCCAGCTTTCAATAAAGATAAATTTGATTCATTGGTGAAGTCTATCCCTGGTCCCTTTATATTGGCTGGGGACTTTAATGCTCATCACACATCTTGGGGTTGTGGTTCTGACTCTTTACGTGGTCGAAATATCTTAGAAGTCATCGACGAAAATAACTTAATTTTGCTCAATAATGGTCAGGCAACAACTGTTGGCTCTTTAACATGGCGTGCTAATGCTTTGGATTTGTCTTTGGTTTCTCCATCTTTGGCACTTTGTAGCGAATGGAAAGTACATGATAGTCCTCTTGGAAGTAGCAATTACATTCGCATCCACCATTCTTCCTTCGTGCAATTACATTCGCATCCACCATTCTTCCTTCGTATATATACTTGGACTCATGGCGTCACGAAGTAAATAGCTACATTCCACCAGTCAAGCAATGTCTTAAGTGTTGGCATATTGCTAAATTCTGTCGCAATACAGAGGTATGTTCGATTTGTACATTAAATCACAATTTTAAAAACTGTCAGGTCGATCCCAAGGATGCCAAATGTGCAAACTGCAAGGGCGATCATATAGCTATCTCCTCATCTTGTCCATTAAAAAAACAAAAAATCGAAGAAAACAAAATTAAATCAAGAAACGCTACATACTCCGATCTATTCAATGTTAACGCATTTCCAGCATTAACTGCAAAAAATTTAGATGTACAAATTAATAATTTAATGAAATCTGATAAGTTTATAAATATTTTAGTAGAAACAATTACAAGAATTGTTAGTAATAAAGATGTCCCTATCAATTCATCATCAATTAAAGAGGTTTTAAAAAAAACTTTAAGTAACAAAATTTCCTCACCTCCATAATGGATTTATCAAATTTAAATATAATGCAATGGAATGCACAAAGTCTTAACAGTAACAAACACATATTTATCAATTTCCTCTATACAAATAATATTCACATAGCATTAATCAGTGAAACATGGTTAAAACCTGAACATAACTTTAAAATAAAAAATTACAGTATTGAAAGAAATGATTGTGGCAACAAACATAACGGAGTTGCCATTATAATTCATAAAAGTATTAACTATACTAAAATTAACACCTTTTTCGACAATTCTTTACAAAACATTTGTGTTAAAATTACAGTTTGTAACAAGGAGATAAGTTTAGTCAGTTTCTATAGTCCTTTAAACTCTAATCCAGCTTTCAATAAAGATAAATTTGATTCATTGGTGAAGTCTATCCCTGGTCCCTTTATATTTGCTGGGGACTTTAATGCTCATCACACATCTTGGGGTTGTGGTTCTGACTCTTTACGTGGTCGAAATATCTTAGAAGTCATCGACGAAAATAACTTAATTTTGCTCAATAATGGTCAGGCAACAACTGTTGGCTCTTTAACATGGCGTGCTAATGCTTTGGATTTGTCTTTGGTTTCTCCATCTTTGGCACTTTGTAGCGAATGGAAAGTACATGATAGTCCTCTTGGAAGTAGTTATCATATCCCTGCAATTATACAAGTAGTTATTAGTAATAGTCAAAATAATGATCCTTGTGGAAATTGTCCTAATACTGCACATTTGCCCATCTACCCAAACTACAAAGTTGTAGATTGGCAAAAGTATAGCAATAATGTAGATGAATTATTAGTTGATTTTAAAACAGTTAATATATGTCCTCTCGATTCATATCGTCATTTTTGTTCTATTTTACGTACAGCTGCTGCTAATTCCATTTCCAACTCTAATATTAACGTAAATACCAGCAATCGCTCATATCCCACAAATAGGATTAGAAGACCTTCTCTTCCTTGGTGGAATCAAAAGTGTACAGAGGCAGTTTCAAATTTCAAAAAAGCTTATATAAATTTTAAAAATAATCCTTCAGAAGTCACTTATTTAGAATTTAAAAGACTTCGAGCTTTAAAAAAATTAACCATCAAAACAGAGCGACAAAAAAGCTGGTTTACCTTGTGTGAAACTTTTAACAGATGCACACCAATATCTATTATATGGAAATTCATGCGTAAATATAATAAAACGTTTAATTTTAATAACCATGAAAATGACGCATGGATTTTAGATTTTTTGAAGAAGTACACTCCAGATTTTGTGTGTCATGCCTCAAATTATTCGTTTAATAATAATACAAACTCTAGCCATAGTTTCCTAGTTAATCCCTTTACAGTCAGCGAACTTATTTCCGCCATCTCTTCCCGAAGAGACACTACTTACGGTCTCGATGGAATGCCATACATATTATTTAAAAAACTTAGCAGTACTGGTTTAAAAGCATTCATTGATGTTCTAAATTTGCTATGGGAAAATAACACCATACCTCAAGACTGGAAAGTGGATTGCCTTGTACCAATTTTAAAACCAGAAAAACCCAAATTATGTCCCGATTCTTATCGTCCCATAGCACTTACTTCTTGCGTTGGTAAACTATTTGAACAATTGTTGAAGCATCGTTTAGAATTCTATGTTGAAAAAAATCATATTTTATCTTCTAACCAATTCGGTTTTCGTAGAAATCGTTCTGCTAGGGAAAGTGTCTGTCAATTGCAGCTTGACATACATTACTCTTTATTAGCCAATAATAACTTGGTTGCAGTTTTTTTTGATGTTGCGGGAGCTTTTAATAGTGTAAATATAGATATTTTATGTAGAGAACTATTACAAATAGGGATCAGCGAAAAAATTGTAATTTGGGTCAGTAATTTCCTGAGCAATAGAGAAGTCTTTGTTAAATCTAATAGACATCTTTATGGTCCCAGACTTGCTTCAAAAGGAGTCTGTCAAGGAGGTATATTATCACCTTTATTATTTATATTATATATACGTAGATTAAATTTAATTTTAGGGTCTCAGGTCAAAAACTTACAGTTTGCAGATGATTTAGTTGTTTATGCTTCCGGAACAAATTTATCACAGGTATTTCAAAAAGTCAATGATGCCCTGTCAAAGCTTCATGAATATTTCACTTATCTCGATCTTAACGTCAATCCATCTAAGTCTAAAGTGGTTGTGTTCGGTAAACAGTGTCATAATATGCATTCTGTGCAATATAACAATTGTGCATTGTCTATTTCACAAGAAGTTAAATTTTTAGGGGTTCTTTTTTCATATAATTTATCCTGGAACAGTTATATTAAACATATAATTACTAAAGCAAATAAAGCTTATAATATATTGAAATCGTTAGCTGGTTCATACTGGGGTGCTGACCCAAAAATTTTGCTAATGTTGTACAAATCTTTAGTGCGTAGTCATTTTGAATATGGTTTTTATTGTTTTGCTGCTGATACCAAAACTGTAAATAGTTTAGATGTTTTACAAAACAAATGTTTGCGCATTATCACAGGGGCATTCAGAAGTACTCCTATAAATGCAATGCAGATTGAATGTAATGTTCCACCATTACAAGTTCGATTCCAATACCTGAAAGAAAGATTCCTATTAAAACTTTTTAGTGTATCTAATAACAGTCTCCTAGTCAATTTACTGCATTCCAACCCTAGTTTGGGTATAAAACTATTTTTTATGTTAGAGGAGCTTCATAGTTTTATGAATTTTATTAAAGATATGAACATTTATCAATCAAAACATATTCTGCCTTGTTACCAAGGAGCCTTTATTGCTAAATTTCCAAAAATAGACATAGTTATAAAAAATAAAAAGGAGCTCTCCTCAAAAGAGAAAGTTTATGCAATGTTGTTAGAGTGGTCAGATCATAAATTTGTGTACAGTGATGGTTCCAAAAATGATACAGCAGTGTCTTTTGCTATTTATGAGTCAATTTCAAATATAGGTCTTGGTCGAAAAATCAACAAAAATGCCAGTATTTTTACGGCTGAAGCTGTTGCGATTCTCAGTGCTTTAAAACATATCAAAAATTGCAATTCAGGTCACAGCAAGTGGATTGTAGTCAGTGATAGCATGAGTGTCCTTAAAAACCTGGCAAATAATAAACTACATGCTAACACTAACTATATAATCTATTTAATAAAAGAGTTATGGGTTGAACTGTCTCATTCTAATATTGAAGTTAGTTTTGTTTGGGTACCGTCACACATTGGTGTCATAGGAAATGAAAAGGCAGACTATTTGGCCAAAAAAATTGTTGAACTAGATGAATTAATTCCGAATGTTGATATGAGTGTTTCCATACCGCATACAGACGCAGTTAGTCTTATAAAACAGCGTATGCGTCAAGTGTGGGGGAGACATTTATACCAGTCCACACAAATAGAAAAGAAAGGCACTTGGTTTGCCTCTTTAGATGTACAAACAAACACTATACCTTGGTTTTGCAGGTCTATCAAATTTATAAATAGAAAATTTTATTCATTTATCTGTCGTATGCGTTTTGGTCACTGTCTTAAAATTGTTACATCTCCATATTGTGAGTATTGTCAATTATCAAAAATTCAAACTTTACATCATATCTTCTTTGAGTGTTCGTCTTTCAGCATTCAGCGCCTTGTGTTGTCAGTTGAACTTCTAAAAATTTATAAAAAACCTGATAGGGTCCCGCAATGCATTCAGGAGTTACTTATGAATGCCTCAACCTATATATATTTGTACAAATTTATAATAGAGACTGTAAATGACATCTAGTTTATAATTTATGTGTTTGTATTATAATCATCTAATATAATTTATTTATACTTTTAAAGTTAGGTTAGTGTCATATTTCTATATATTAAAATGTACTCTGTGGTTAGTGTAGGTTAAATTTTGTTCTATGAGGATTGAGGAGAAGGAGATAGCAATATAGATAGCATATAGCTATAATTTGACATGCGCGTGTATGTCAATGTTTGACAATGTTTGAGGTAACGTACAAAACATATTGACAAAACTATAACGAACTTGGATTTGAAAAAATAACGGACTTACGAAAGACAAAATAACAAAAATACACAAATATGATAATTAAATACGAAAGACATTATTAAAAAACTTAACAATGATGAAACACAAATACGAAAGACATTATTAAAAAACTTAACAATTATGAAACACAAATACGAAAGACATTATTGCATAAAACTTAATATGCGTGAAAACATGGACGTAAGACTAGGCAATATGGTCGAAAGACTATAGCCTTCCCTTCGGGGTAAAAAAAAAAAAAAAAAAAGCAATAGAGTTGTCAAAGTAGACACAGTGGCCGTAATGTTTAATTTATAAAAAATATTTTAATTATTCGCAATAATGATACGATAACAAGTGCAATATTATTAGTATCACTATATAAGTTAATCTTTAGCGAGTATAGGCATAAGTTATGCGATTACCAATAAAATTGGTTTAGTGTCGAACTGTGATTCTACAATCGTGTTTTATTTAAATAAATATAGTAAACATGCAAGCGTGTGGTTCATAGGTCAAGTTTGTATGTGTTGTGAGACATTAAGAGTCCCTAAATGTGTTAAAAGGACATAAACGTTATATAAATACAGAATAATCTGTGATAATTAAAGTGTGGAGGATCGCGTGAAAACATCGAAAAATGGGTCAAACAGGCAGTACGGTACCCGGTAAGTGTTGTTAATTGTACTCTAAATATGCTCCAGAATGTTCTAATTGGTATCTAACTGGAATAAATGGGGTTTCCTGATTATAACCTCTTTGGGTGATAAACTGTTTAAACATTGCAACACTCCGCTGAATATTAAACATACCATGTTGTTGACAATGTCGAAGTTCTAATAGGAATGTTATAAAGAGTTTTCATTTGATTTCTGATTTTTCAAGACTTTCCAATAAAAACTATTGTGTGACCATAACAACTTACAAAGATTCTATTGGATATTGATGCTCATCTATGGAACATTATTATTAATACTACTAATTAATTCTCAAAGGAAGTAGTCTCAAGTCAAAATGTGAACCAAATTAAAAATGGACCAGATAAGCAATATCGGACTATATGAAGAAAATCTAATTAGAAACTATAGGAAATATGACGCCATCACTTTTCAGTGACTGATAATTAATTATTTATTTATTGTTAACTAGCTTTTGCCTGCGGCTTCACTCGCGTTAAATTTGAGGAACACAGTTCCCCTTTCCTAATTTGCAGGTACCTGCTGCCTGTAGTTTTTTCCCTTGCGCCTTGTTGATTGTAATAGCAAAGCTAAGTTTTCCCTTTTCTTCCTCTTTCTCCCTCATTAAAAAAAAAGTAAGTATATTTCTGTCTTCAAGGTCCCAACTATATCTGTACCAAAATTCATCAAAATCGGTATAGCCATTAAGGCATGAAGACGTAACAAACAAACAAACTCACTTTTGCTTTTATAATATTAAGTAAGGATTTGTTAAATAGTTTACCTACCTATACGATTATTATATGCCCAAAGGGCGAGACATAGCTGATCTATTTAATTATTTAAAATAAACGAATTGAATTGAAAAACACAAATAACACAGCTTGAGCCAGGAAGTGAACCCAGTGCCCCAGCACTGCAGTCATGCTTGTGACCACTAGACCAGTGAAGCGAGAATAGCAGAATTGAATAAAATAAAAAAATATGGCTTATCAGAATATTCAGTTATTCTCACACACTCTTACTGGAATTTCCTTATATTTACCAATACAAGTAATAACATGTATTTTTATATACACTTATCAAAATTCAAAAGCGATTTCCTCTTACTTTATTGATTAACTAGCTTTTCCCCGCGGCTTCGCTCGCGTTAAATTCGGGGTAACAGAGATCCCCTTTAATGATTTGCGGGCCTGCAGTACCTGCAGTTTTTGCCCTTGCGCCTTATTGATTTGTAATAGCAACGCTAAGTTTTCCCTTTTCTTCCCTCTTTCTCCCTCACATCCCACTTTTTTTAAAATAAATATAGCCTATGTCCGTCTCCTGGTTCCCAACTATCTCTGTACCAAAATTCATCAACATCGGCTTACCCATTAAAGCGTGAAGAGGTAACAAACAAACAAACTCACTTTCGCTTTTATAATATTAGTAAGGATGTTTTACAGTTTCACTGTAAGATAGGTTTTTTTTAAATACTAGGAATTTCCCCTGTATCTTGGGTGCATTTAAACTCACATACACAAACAGCCAAACACGAAACAAGTGCCTGTAGGTTATACACGGAGCCAATATTTGTGCGAGAGGAAAGAGGAAGGCCAAAGAAAAAATGGATGGTTTGTGTAAGGAATGATGTGAAGGAGAAAGGAGTAAATGATGCCGTGACGTCTGATAGGGGAGAATGGAAGAAGAAAACGTGTTGCGCCGACCCCAAATAGAATGGAACAAGGGCAGGAAAATGATGAAGCTCCTCCAGTACTTAAATAAATTGATAAAGTAATCGAAGATTAAATAATACCAAACTAGGTCAATGATAATGTAATCAAACGTTATCAGCTTATTGTTATTAATTATGTTAAACACAGGTGGTTGTAAGATTTGGATTATGCAAGACCACTTAACGTTACATAAAATTCTAAGCATTTATTTCAATTACGCCATTTTCCCCCCCCTCTGGGCGGAGCGGGCGGGCCTGTCAGACTTTTACTGACTAAAACCCATCCATGATTCGCAGCCGCGGTATCTCTTTCGAACAATTCGGAGACCGGTGGCCCTGGCAGGCCCAAATGCTTGACTGACATCTCTCTGTGGCGTGCGTGGAACACTGTTGCGAAAGTGAATTTGTTTGTTTGTTTGTTACGTCTTCAGGCCTTAATGGCAAAACCGATTTTGATGTATTTTGGTACAGAGATAGTTTGAACCCTGGAGACGGATATAGGCTATTTTTTTAAGTGAGAAAAGGGGGAGAAAGTGGGAAAAATGGGGCTGAGAATGATATTTTTTTTATCATCAGGCAGGTTAAAGTTAGCCCAAAGCAACTATGACACGCGGACGAAGTCGCGGGCGGAAGCTAGTCTTCAATATATACAAAATGTAATTTATGGATGGTATCATGGAGCAACCTATGGTACTAGTAATTTTAACATTACCAAGAGAACAAAGAAACCTAAGGTCCAAACAAAAGCCTAGTACTCGCAAAGTCCATAACATACCTATATGTACAGAATAATTCAAACTAATAATATAGTAACTTGCCACACGAAAATCCACCTTAACAGCGCATGGTAAGGCCCAATACCCAACTTATTAAGCAAAACAGCTGACAGTCAGCTGTAAAATTGTATACCTGTATGTTTTTTTTTAAATCCGCTCATTGCAAGCGCACGTGCATATTATCCATTGTCAATATTGCAAAAATTTTACTTTACAAAACTGCAATGAAAATTGAACCATATTCACAAAAGTACAAGACGAATTTTCGTCTGTTTTCGACAATCGAAAATTGTGATAAACGATTTTGAACTTTAAAAACGGAGAATTAAGAGTCACTTTTGAATCGTTGCAGTTGGTTTTTTTTTATGAAAATAAATTGGGGTTCAGTGAGAAACAAAAATAAACGAAAGGTGTAATCGTATATTGGCAAAATAATGAAATAAAGGCAGCCATATGTTAACGGTGTGTAAGAACATGTGTGTAAGAAAATTGTTTGACATTTCAATAAACTTCTATTTAAATGCTCAAATCTACATTGGTCTAGCATAGGCATGTTTTTTTTTCATCATCTGCAGTTTTCCTAAACTTTCCTGAATACCATTATTTTACATGTAGCGACTGCCTTTTTTATTGTTGTCGGGGGGAAACCTTCAAAAGGCGACTGGTCTTTGGGGACAAGACCGGACAGTGTGGGACTTTTACCGCATTAAAACCACCCCGGTGATCACCATCTGCACATGAGAGGAGGCCCCATTTCCTCTTAATAGACCTGTCCAGAGCCCCCTCTGTGCAACGCCTGTTAAGGCACATCCCTGGGGATGTAGCGACTGCCTATCTGACCTCCACAAACTCCAAGCATTTATTTCAATTAGACCATTACAGGCACTTTTGTCAATGTCAAGAAACAAAATGAATCTACAGTTCTAGACACAATAACTTGTGAAAGTACCGTAGTTGCCCATTCTAAAGTGTTGATCTCTATGACGATGAATGGGCAAGAAACTCCATGGAAACTCTTTTAAATCATAATGATTATACAAATATGTGAGAACTATGTAGTTAGACGTGCACATTAAGAGCGTCCAAAGTAAAAGCAAAAATGACAATAAATATTATAAATGCGAGAGTTTGTGAGTATGGATGTATGTTTGATCCTCTAACACGAAAAAAAACACGAAAAAACTACTAAACGGATTTTGATAACATTTGGCACAGAGGTAGATTATAGTCTGGAATAACACATAGGATACTTTTTTTTATCATCACGCTGGCGAAGCCGCGGTGCGCAGGTAATAATATTATAAATGCGAATGTTTGTGAGGATGGATGGATGTATGGATGTTTGTTACTCTTTCACGTCAAAACGGCTCAACGTGTCCTTGATAAGTGCGGCTTAATCTGAATACCAGAGCAGCTGTTAATATTTAGGGCCTTCTTGATCAGCAAGTCTCAAAACGGGGTCGTTTCAGTTGTCGACTAGTGCTCTGGTGAATAACGAAGTTTGTTTTATTTTTCTGAATGGCATCTGGCAATTCAACCTAGGAGGTTGTCGTCTACTTAACCGGGCGATTCCTGTGGATGCCTTAAAAATTAAGACCTCCAGCCAGAGCAAAAAACTTACAAACTAAGCGACTACACGCTAAGGGCACCCCTGTGGGCTACGAGCCTCGGCTTAGGGCGTCGCTGGGGCAGGACAGCAAAGGTTTTTTTTTTTTTTTTTTTCGGGTGGGAAATCATCCAATGACTTCCCCCGCACTGGGCGGAGCGGGGGGCCTGTCAGACTTGTACTGACTAAAACCCACCCATGTTCCTTCTATTGCCCTTTACGTTCCGAGGCCGCGGTATCTATTTCGAACAACCCGCAACCCCGGCAGGCGGAGGCTCTGGCAAGCCCCTCTGCTTTGCTGACTCTCTTTGAGGCGCGCGTGAAACACGAACGCGCCGTCGACACGGCCTGTCGTCAATCGACGGACGGACGGTGAACTACCCATTGCTCACCGCCCACAGGCCCGCATCTACGGTGGCCGGAAGTCGTCTCGCGGCGACCGGCGCCCTGGGCGTCTCCCGCGGCGGCTGGGTTGGGCAGATGTTCTCTCCCTCAAACGCCCGGCCACCTCCTTTGCTAGCATTACCGCTTCGCAGAAGGTGGTGACCGCTTCCCATTCCCTCTCGCTCCGGACCATGGCCTGAACCAGGGCCGGACGCGAGAGATCGCCGCCGCCGATCGCCTCTGCGAGGGCACGGCGGTGCTCCGCCCACACTGGGCAGACCGCCACTGTGTGCTCCACCGTGTCCTCAGGGCGATCGTCACAATGGTGACACCCGGGCGCTTCCTCCCGCCCGATGATGTGCAGAAACCTCCCGAATTTTCCGTGTCCTGATCTGAGTGATATAATAACGAAGTTTAGAACAACGCTAAATATGTATATAATCTCTGTTCAAACTTCGTGATGGTTCTGAAGTTAGCTGCGAGTCACGGGCTGCGCATTATACGGTCAGGACGATGCCTCTTCTGCGCCCCGTAGATAATATTGTGTTCTGCGCAGACCGTCACTCGCTACTAACTTCAAGAGTCCCCATGAAGTTTCAATAACTCGGCGTTCACTTTCATATTTGAGGAGCTCGTGTCTAAATAATAGCAGCCGCTCGGGTCGATCTTTAGGTTAAGCCGCGCTTGCCTAGGTTGGTCTGTGGGTGGGTAACCACCCGTTACATACCGAGTTTCCTTCGTGCCTCGGCAAGCACGTTAAGCCGTTGGTCCCGGCTGTCATTTGTAGATCTTTGATAGTCGTTACAGGTAGTCTGACAACCAGTCGTACCAAGGGGTATCGCATTACCCAGTACTAACTGGGTTGTGGAGGTCAGATAGGCAGTCGCTCCATGTAAAATACTGATATTCAGCTGCATCCGGTTAGACTGGAAGCCGACCCCAACATAGGTAGGAAAAAGCTAGGCAGATGATGATCACTTTCATATTTGAATAGCTTCTTATGCTACATCTACGGAACCAAATACTCAATTTATTCTCCGCCATTATGCTAACGTTTCAAAAGTAAATAATTCAAGACAGCCATTGCACAAAGAATAGTTTTTTTGGAAACCGCAACGGATGCACGTTACCTTTGAACACAATCAGCTGATGGGAGATCTTTCGTGAATCAGCTGAGCATGTATACAAAATTGTTCTTCATCGTGAGATTGTATTGCTTTCTTCATCCTACTGCAGCCCTACCATGACGTCATAAAGCAGAACTTATTCCACTGAGGGAAAGAGACAGAGCTATACAGGGTGTCTAGCACCATCTCTTTCTCACACAGGAATAAGAACTGCTATAAGATGTCATGGTAAACCCTTCTGATCCTACTTTATAATAATATTAATTAATTAATTTTAATATTATAAATGCGAATGTTTGTGAGGATGGATGTATGGATGTTTGTTACTCTTTCACGTCAAAACGGCTGAACGGATCTTGATGAAATTTGGCACAGAGTTAGATTATAGTCTGGAATAACACTTAGGATACTTTTTTTAATCATCACGTGGGGTAAGCCCCGGGCACCATCTAGTAGTATGTACAGTGATAGTCTAGTCGTGCGATATGACGGTCTGACTGCCAAGTCATAAGTCTCGAGTTCGAACCCAAGGTAGACACCTCTGCGGGCCTGTGAACGGTGAGCAATGGGTAGCTCATCGTCGTTTAGTACTTTTCATTAAAATACACGTGTTTCGGGTTTCACATGAACTAAAACTAGGGATACAATTTTCGCGGTGCGGGTGACGTTAGATGAAAACATATGTTTAGCGCTTCATAGTAATACATCCCCATCACTAAACATGTCTGTGGGTAGTCCTATACGGCTATGATATTCAGGGTAAAGCCTTAAAGGCTTTCAGTCATGATCAGAAATCGAGGTAACGTTCCAGATTGAAGAGGAATGGTACATTTTACTTCTGTCACCCGCGCCATGCTACAGGGAGAACAGTATCTTATGTTAAGGCCGTACCCTACGCAAATAACCTTGAGCATTCGTTCCCTCTTTGCCGCGCAGGGGTAACAGTAGTGAATAATGCCTATTTTTTGGAATAAAATCTATATAAAACTAGTTGTGCCCAGCGGTTTCACCCGCTGCTCACTTAGGGGTTTGAAAAATAGATGTTGGCCGATTCTCAGACCTACCCGATATGTACACAAAATTTCGTTTAAATCGGTCCAGCCGTTTCGGAGGAGTATGGGAACGAAAATTGTGACACGAGAATTTTATATATTAGATAAAGTTTTGGGTTTTTGGAAAAAATATTTGTACTAAAATGTTCATTATAGAATTGTGTATCCATTAGTGTCAGTAGCAAAGTTAAACAATGTTTACTTTACGAGGAGATGCATTTTATTGATATTTTTTCTCATTTCTGGGGTTTTGTTGTAAGGAGATTCACTAAAAAAATACTCAATTAGTAGTTGTTAGTTTAACTCCGTATGATTTAAACCCATGTAGAAAAAACCGGTCAAGAGCGAGACAAACTCGCGCACCGAGGATTCCGTACAAATTTGCGACATAAATGGCTATTTCTTTTGACTGTAGACTTAGAAGGATGGTTTTTCACAACATAAAGGGACCACAGAGTCGAATATATGATTAAATAATAAAGACTGATTTGAATTATATATCCTGAATTTTTATTTTGATTACTTTTTTCGCTATCTTTCAATTTTTTCAATTCCTTACAAGGTATGTTTGTCCCACTGCGCAGTATAGTTCTACAGCGCCGTGCCGGTCACGGAGTACGAATAAAGTAACAGTCAGTATGGCCGGCGCAAGAAAAAGTAGTTTGAATATGACTATATGTTGAGGTCACCGGTGACCCCCATGGCGCTATGATAGAGGAAGGGTGAGGTCACCGGTGACCCCCATGGCGTTTGACGTGTTAATACCTCCACGCATTCCCGCGATAAAGGATATTGACAGACAGACAGACGGATTACAAAGTGATCCAATAAGGGTTTTTTTTATACTTTTGAGGTCACCTCCTGCGAAGCAGTCATGCTAGCGAAGGAGGTAGCCGGGCGTTTAAGGGAGCGAACCTCAAACCAACGCCGCTGGAAACGCCTCGGACGTCGGGCGCCGCGAGACGACCCCCGGCCACCGTAGATGCGGGCCTGTGGACGGTGAGCAATGAGTAGCTCACCGTCCGTCCGTCTATTGACGACAGACCGTGTCGACTGCACGTTAGTGTTCCACGCGCGCCTCAAAGAGATGTCAGCAAAGTAGAGGGGCCTGCCAGGGCCACCGCCTGCCGGGGTGAAGGGTTGTTCGAAAGAGATACCGCGGCCCCGAAACGTAAAGGGCAATAGAAGGAACATGGGTGGGTTTTAGTCAGTACAAGTCTCGACTCCCCCTCGGGAATTTTGATGATGAAAAAAATACCTCCACGTTTTCCCGAGATAAAGGGTCTTGACAGATAGACAACAAAGTGAATCCAATAAGGGTTCCGTATTTTGCCTTTTGAGTTGCGGAATTCTGAAAAGGGCGATGTCAGAAAGTCTGTTTTCGCAAGGAGCATTGTCATTGCACAATTTGTCAAAGACTTTTTTCTAACAGTTTCTTTATGTTAGATGCGTTACCTGTTGTTCAATCAGCTGACGGGACATAGCGTTGCTTTCTATTCTGTCAGCTGATTGATCAGCATCCTTTGGAGTCTATTCAAATCAGCTGAGGTGTGTTATTGTTAATAATTGCCTCTCTTTGAGTCGACAAAAGTTTGACTACATAAACTGCTGGGGTCTATATATCGGATCTATATATCGACGATTCCTACGTAGATAAGGTTAAGTCAAAAACCGAGGTTTACAGGAGAGCGTAATTTGTGTTCAACACGCCCTAGAAATAATTCTATGAGCAATAATAAATATTTTCTTTCTACAATATTTTAACAGTTTTAAGAGCTTTATAATGCTATTTACACATAAGTATTTTATTTTTTCACGTTTTCTTGGAAAAACTGATAGATGACCGTTTCTACGACACTTATTGGTTGTATTTATAATACTTACTTGTTTTCTTATATGATCTAAAACAAGGTAAATAAAATAAAACCGTATGTCAGCATGTGCGCATAGATAATCTAAAGTCAATGATAAAAAAAATGCCGTTTTCGACATGTCTTTATGTACGTAGGGACCGTCGATATATCTTACTTTAAAACAAAAACGTTGCCCCACACTAAGAATTTCTCCTGTATTGTGGACCACGTGCGTTTTCAAACATTTAAACTCACATACACAAACAGCCAGACCCGGAACAACTATCTGCAGGCCAAACAAATATTTGTTTTCCGTGCGGGAATCGAACCCGCGACACGCAGCGCAGCAGTCGATCGCTCAGCCACTGCGCCAACCGTGCCGTCAATCGTCGAATTACATTACATTACTTACACACATTTACATTTTATTACATTACAATATTTTAAACTCTAGAACGGCTATAACCCAGTTGGCTGGATATTGGTGGGGAGGTAGCTTAGAGCTAGGAGACGGACATGGAGTTTTTTATCCCGTTAGGTAGAGGTTTCCGGCGACTGGGACCGCAATTAACTAGGACCGCGGTCCCAATCGCCGGATCTGTTTAAAATAAATAATTTTCTTCCGGCGACTGGGACCAATTATATGATAACTGAAATAAAAAAAAATGTACAGTCAAACAAAAAATTTTTAGATGTAACAATTGAAGAAAAATCCTTTTTGATTTAAAAACATCATTTATTGATATAAGAAAAACAACCACTGACTACAGTTCTGTTATATAAAACTTTCGTAATTAAAACATACACTTAGATCGTGTTAACAACAATCAACAAAAAAAAACCACATAAATCGTCCATAACAATCAACAATTTTTAAATAATTAACAATCAGAAAGTAATTGTTTATTACAAAATCAGTCTTTAACTGGTACCGTAAATACACTTCTGGACACATCTATTGGCCCACCTTAGAGTTTAGGTTTCGATGGCCCCTACCGAAATATGATTGCTAGATTGAACAAAAACTGTTGATGCAGTTTTAAACCTGATACATTTTACCATCTTTTTCGATCGTATTGTTTTAAATTTGAATTCAGAATACCATACGACATGGAGCTACGCCTAACAAGTCGGATATGCGCCTTGTTAAAGGCAATTGATTTTTGAATAAAAAACATGTTTTATCAAATAAAGGTTTAATTTAATAACGCGTGTTGCCTCCATGGGCATCTACCACAGCTCTCATACGATTAGGCATAGAGTTTATCAACCGCTCTATGAAATTTTGAGGGATCATCTCCCATTCCTCTTCTATGGCAGTTTTCAACTCCTGCATCGTCTGGGCAACTGGCTGACGAGCCCTAACACGTCTTTTTAGCTCGTCCCACATGTGCTCAATAGGGTTCATGTCTGGGCTTCTGGCTGGCCAGTCCATAACTGTGATGTTCACATCCCGAAGATATTCCCTGACGATGCCGGCCGCATGGGCTCTTGCATTATCATGCATAAAAAGGAAATTTGGGCCCACATAGTCCGCGTATGGCATCACGTGAGGTTCTAAGCACTTACGAATGTACCTTTCAGCATTTAATGTTGGCAGCCGTGGTCCTGTAACAACCTCAAGTTGAGTTTTGCCGCTCGCGGATATACCGCCCCAGACAGTCCATGAGCCACCGCCATAAGCAACCCTCTCTTCAAAGCAGCATTGTGCGAAACGCTCTCCCTTACGTCGGTAGACCTTCTTCCTTCCATCATTGCCATGTAACACAATTTTAGACTCATCAGAAAAGAGTACACGGCTCCAATCTTGCTGTGTCCAATTTAAATGACTGCGTGCGAAATGAAGGCGCGCTGTTCGGTGGGCTCGCGTTAGTTTGGGCCCATTAGCTGGCTTGTGTGGTACCATATCGCGTTCTTTTAACCTTCTCCGAACAGTTCGAGCGCTTACAGATACTCCGTGGAAGTCGCGAAGTTGGTTTTGTATCTCAATGGAGGTAAGGTGACGATTTCTCAAGCTGGTCGTCACGATGAATCGATCCTGCCTTTCAGTTGTGACCCGAGATCGTGGCCTTCCTTGGCGACGAACAAAGCCGCCAGTCTCTAGGTACCTCCGATAAACATTTCGGACCGCAGATCGACTTAAATTAAGTTGAGCACTCACGTTTCTTTGGCTGTGTCCGGCCTGAATAAGTGCCACAGCTTGGGCGGCAATTTCAGGTGAAGTATCCATAGATTATTGATAGAACCTCACCTTAATGTTAAGAATAAGTAATGTTTGTTGCAAAACCAAAGATATCAATCACTTTTTCAAGAATTAAATCCAAGTAAACCAATAAAACCTGATTTTCTTATTATTCGATTGTTTGAAATCAACAAACAGGCTCCAAATTGTCTTTTGTTTCTTTAAATTCTGTGTTCGAAATTCAAAAAAAGACTATTGAATGAAATTGTGAATGTGCCAGGTTAAAAACTGCATAAAAACTTTTTGCTCGACCTAATATAAAATTTTAGCTAGGACCAAACGAAACTGAAAATACAAGGTGGGCCAATAGATGAGTCCAGAAGTGTATAATAAAAAAAAACACAATTAACATAATAAACGTGGTACTATCTATGTCAATCACAATTAGTTTAAAATGGCCGTTATGGCTTCACACAAAATCAGTCAAGTAAGTAATTATCACAAAATCAGCCTTAACTGTGTTAAAATATAAAAATAATGTTATAAATTTAAAACATCCTTACTTTTTTGGTACTTCGACGTCGGCAGCTTTTTTAAAAAGCGACTTTTTTTGCTCCAACAGCATCGTTTCTTTTTTTGTAGAGTCGCTTTTCTACGTTGTGAAAATATGGTAATGGTGTAACAAAATGTAATACCTCGTCTTTGAGAACTTCCATATATTTTCAAACACTCGCGCAACAGGGATATTTATGTCGTTTTGAACATCTTTGACACATTTTTGCATTTGGCGGTTCACTTTATCTTTCGCAAAATCGATAGGTTCATAAGAATGAGCAGTTTCATTTAAAATAGTCAGCGCATCGACTCTGATTTTTATTGTCGCATTGCAAACTCTTTTTCTTGTACATCGCCAGAGTTTTGAGCCATCTTTGTTTATTGTTTTAAGAATAATATATTCATAGCAAGCTCTTCGCAAAAGTTCACGTCCTCTTTGTGTGACATCAATATAAAACGACTGTTCACCATGTGAAGTTGAAGGGCTATTTTCATCCATTTTGGTAATTCTAAAATCGAAAAAAAAATTATTAACTATCAGATAATCCAGATGACAATTTGACGTCAAAACGGGCTAGCTTAATCTATTACTAAGCGCATAAGATAAAATCATGTCTAGAACGAGTCAATGATATTCATATAAATAATTTATATTTTTTTTCGTTTGACTGTACTAATTTTGGCTTGAATAATAGATTTTTTTAAGTTATCTATGAGTGGTCCCAGTCGCTGGAAGCAAAATATTTATTTTTTACACATCCGGCGACTGGGACCGCGGTCCCGGTTAATTGCGGTCCCAGTAGCCGGAAACCTCGTTAGGTAGTTGTTTGTGGATGTCAGATTGGCAGTCGCTTCATGTAAAATACTGGTATTCAGCTGCCTTTTTTTTTGGGCGGGAAATCAGCAAATAACTTACCCCGCTCTTGGCGGAGCGGGGGGGCGTGTCAGACTTTTACTGACTAAAACCCACCCATGTTCCTTCTTTTGCCCTTTACGTTCCGGGGCTGCGGTATCTCTTTCGAACAACCCGCAACCCCAGCATTCAGCTGCCTCCGATTAGATTTTAAGCAAATTTCAATTCAAAATGGTTTGGAAATGGCTGGACAGATCTTCGACTGTGTGAGCAATGGGGACAGCATTGATCGAACCTAGGACTGCACGCTCAACAGTCGCGCTAGCAACCACTAAACTCGAGGCGTTTAGTCAATAATAATAGGATAGCTATTAAAAAGCATTTTGCTTCCACAATGTGTTCAATAGACTGAAAGGCTGTTAAGTATCTGTGGTCAATTGTCAAAGACAATTTTTTTCTATGTTTTTTTTTCTTTTCTTATGCAACTTGACTACCTGTCCTTTTGTCAATCAGCTGATGCATTGCGTTGCGTTTAGAATCAGCTGTAGTTTGTTATATTTGTGAATGGTGCTTTCTATTTGAACCAAGTTATTTTGCTGGTACCTGAGCGCTTATACAAGTAACTATTCGCTTTTTTTTACGAATGGGATATCATGACTTCCCTCGCTCTGGGCGGATCTGTATTGCTTAGCTAGTTTATGAGTTATCATCTATACTACTTTGTCAAGAAAGTACCGGGAAAAGATCAATAATACACAAAATGTCTGTTATTCATCCAAATTTATTTTATCACCTTCAAAGTATGCTCCTTTAGAAACGATACACTTGCGCCAACGAATAATCCATTCATCAAAACATTTTTTAAACGCTGCTTCCGGAATTGAGTTCAGTTCTCGCCGCGAATTCTCCTTTATGTCTTCTATCGATTGAAAACGGGTGCCACGAAGTGGTAATTTGAGTTTAAGAAAAAGAAAAAAGTCCGCAGGAGCCATATCTGGTGAATATGGTGGTTGCTGGATGGTATTTGTTGAGTGTTTGGTCAAAAATTCGTTCACAATGATAGCCTTGTGCGAAGGCGCATTGTCGTGGTGCAAAATCCAAGAATTTTCTTTCCACAAATCTGGCCTTTTTCGTCGAATTTGCTCTCTTAAACGCCGCATAACGCTCAAATAATATTCTTTATTTACCGTTAGACCTTCCGGTAAGAATTCAGAGTGCACAACACCGCGATAGTCAAAGAAAACAGTCAACATGACTTTGACTTTTGATCGACTTTGGCGTGGTTTTTTCGGTTTCGGTTCAGTTGGAAGGCGCCACTCCGAAGCTTGTTGACTAGTTTGCATGTCAAACTCGTAAACCCACGTCTCGTCACCAGTAACAATGCATTTCATGAATGTTGGGTCCGAACTGACTCGTTCTAGCATGTCCTCAGCGACTTTCATGCGATTGAGTTTTTAGAGAAAATTCAGATCTTTTGGGACTAGCCGAGCAGCAACATGTTTCATACCCAAATGATTAGTTACAATGGTACGGATCGACTCGTGAGATACCGAAAGTTCGGCGGCTATCTCTCTCAGAGTTGAATGGGGATTTTCAGTCACTATTTTCTTCACTTTTGCGATGTTAACTTCAGTTGCAGACGTTGACGGCCTACCAGAGCGAGGCAAATCTTCCATCACATCTCGACCGCTTTTGAACGCTTTGAACCACTCATAAGCACGAGTTTTTGATAAAGTCGATTCACCGTAAGCCTTCTGTAACATTTTCAGTGACTCCGAACACGAAATTCCATTTTCGATGCAAAATTTAAGACAAACTCTTTGTTCGATATTTTTGTCCATTATGAAATTCGCAATACACACTATATATGATATTACTAAAACCAGCACTGTATTTAATATATATAACAGATGCAACTCAAACTCCGCGCCAAAATGGAAAACAGTTGTGCCAATCTAACAACTACAAAAAAAACAAAAAATTTAATTTGGAACCATAAACAAATCATCCATTCCCGATACTTTTTTATATATATATATGTATATATGTATATATATATTTTATTAGTGATAGGCTCGCGTTTGACCACTATCTCACCAGTAGGCCTACCATGACGTCTTAAAGCAGAACTTATTTCACTGAGGGAAAGAGATGGTGCTAGACACCCTGTATAGCTCTGTCTCTTTCCCTCAGTGGAATTAGTTCTGCTTTAAGACGTCATGGTAGGGTAGCTGATGGTAAGTGATGATGTGGTCGACGATGAAGCACGCTTACCTAGAAATAACCTATTCACTCTTGACTTGAAGACCCCCAGGTTATAGCTATCAGGAAATACAGACTGCGGCAGGGAATTCCACTCCTTAGCAGTACGCACAATGAAAGTATTCCCAAACCGTTTAGTGCGTGTGGGTGGGATGTCTACCATGTAACGGTGGCGCATCGCCGTACGTCTTGTAGTCCGATGATGGAACGGGCTTGGCGGAATTAGGCTGTGCAATTCCATCGCACACTCTCCGAAATGTAACCGATAGAAAACCGAAAGGCTGGCAACGCGTCGGCGATGCTCCAGGCTCTTTATTATTTTATTTGCATATCGTTTTTTTTATTTAACCTTTGCAATGGATTTTTTCCTGTATCCCATGGTTTCGTTTACAAACACAAACAGCCAGACCCGACACGGTTGGCGCAGTGGCTGAGCGATCGACTGCTGCGCTGCGTGTCGCGGGTTCGACCGAATCGTTCGAGATTATGACCTACAGATAGTTGTTTCGGGTCTGGATGTTTGTGTATGTAAGTTTTAATGTTTGTAAACGCATCCACGATACGAGTTTATAAAAAAAAACTACGGTTTTTTTTTTAATACAAGTTCGATATACCGAAGCTCAGGTGCAAAACAATAAGGTCATAGTATTTTATAATTAAGACGAAAACTTAAAAAGCCATTTACTGAAATTAACAACAGCTGATTCACAGCTGTAGCTTAAGAATGTATACCTGAGTTGAAAACAGCCGAAATTCAACCTTAAAACGATCGGCTCAAAGTCCAAGTTCCAGTGTTCTGAAATTCGTTCGTTCCTCCTGTCTAGAAATTCGTTTATAGGAAATTGTACTTTAAGTGAATGGTGTTAGGGGTAAATATTGCTTGTAGGGCACACACAAATGTGTGAGAAATTGTCCGGTGACTAGGCAAAATATAGTTTATCCTTTATCTGTGACGACCCTTTCATTTATTTTAGGAATATACTAGAACTAGAACATCACGCCTGAACTCTTGAAGGTATATGCAGATGTGAAAGAGTACAGCCACTTTTACCTAGTTAAATTTAACCCGTTAAGGCGCTGTACAAAGCAAACACTTCGTAAAACGTCTAGATTTTCGTCGCAAAGTTAGCCGTATCTGTACATGCCACTAGCCAAAAAAAAATACCGTGTATAGTCAAATACATAAAGTAAAGACTTAAACAAAATCAGTTTACAAAAGTGGTCTAGTACTACGAACAAAAAAAAGTTTAAAAAGACAACGAAAAAAATCTTTTCGTCTCGAAATTCTCAATTTTTTCAGCGACAACCATCATATTTTTTAAATCTATAACAATGGAAATTTTATAGACTAAAGAGATATCTAAAATTTTTCAAACACGGAACTGTATTTTTTTATATTCAATAAACTGACCCACATGCTGCAAAATGACCCACATTTTGGCGGACATGATACTTATTCAAATAAAATCAAACTCCGAAATATTTTCTACCTTATTTCTATTCATTCGATGCAGTAAACTGTCGTGTACTTGTGTCAGACCATGCCCAGTCTGCAGCTAGCCTCACTTCCGCGAATACCTAAGGCTTAGCTTGTTACCGCGCCTAAAATGTCGTTAAGTTCCTACGGAGGAACATAAGACAAAATGCCACAAGTGTCTTAAGTACCCCCGGAGGAACTTTAAACGGTTTAGCGGTAAAATCTTCTTTTTTCTTAAGGCCTACCTCGCTAAAACGCTCTTCGATTTTACGCGCGTTATTGCGACATTCAACAGGTTAAGTCCCATGTAATATTAGGGCGCCTATTACCATTAATTAGGGCACAAATCCTAATCCAAGATGGATACTGTATAATGCCTGATTAGAAAAACTACAACAACAGCTTTGCTGACCTAGGAATCGTACTTAAGACCTTATGCACGGCCGTAACTCCTAGCTATCTGCTAATAAAAAAAAACAAATTAACTCGGATTCCAAAAAATAAAAAAAAACAACACTAAAGCGTCCCACGCGTTAAGAGTTAAACAGATAAAGCGGCCTATTCAACGGCCTTATGAATGCGATCCCTTTGCCTCTCCCACGGTCTAAAAAGGTCGTTACAATCCCGTTAGAGACATGGAGAAGTACCCGACTGTGTTGGGAAAAGGATGAGTAATGAGTTTGTAGTGTATGTCAGCAACTGATCGTGGAATGGTAAGGCCTAGTTGCTGCGATAACGAGTGGTGGTTTCAAGGGCGATAATGGAATGAAGTTCTATGGTACCTAGACCAAATCATCGTTTATTTAACGATTTATTTACACAATGAATACAATAAAGAAGACAGGAACAGAGAATAGGTACAAAGATAATGTTTATTTCTAAAGAAATCTCTTCCAGCATACCTGCGAAAGGAGAGTAAATAAATAGAGATGTAGACACAATGTGTAAAATAAGAGACTAGCGTCTTTAGTTGCTGCCCCACTCCCGTGGGTAGTAGCGTGATGTTATATAGCCTATATTAATTCCTAATAATGTAGCTTCCTATTAGTGAAAAAATTGTTAAAATCAGTGTAGTAGTTTTGGAGCCTATTCGATACAAAAAAAACAAACAAATCTTTCCTCTTAATATTAGTACTAGCTGTGCCATGTAATTTTCTACCTTTCTACCTACCCTACCTAACTTACCTGCCCTATCTTTCAAAGTGGATCAAACCGCACAATGGTGTGCAAATTTAATTTAAATCGGTTAGTTTAGGGAGTCCATCGCGGAGAAACTACGTGACACGTGATTTATATATATTAAGATATATAGTATAGAAGTAAAGTATTAGAATAGATATAAGAAACTCACTGACTCAATCAACACGAAATATCAAAAACCACAAGTGTTAGGAGTGTCAAATTTTGCATGATTTGAATCACATAAGATCATGGTAACTGCTGCCCTACCATGACGCCTTAAAACAGAACTTATTCCACTGAGGGAAAAAGACAGGGCTATACAGGGTGTCTAGCACCATCTCTTTCTCACACAGGAATAAGAACTGCTATAAGATGTCATGGTAACCCTTCAGTACCAGTAGTTCTTACTTTGGACCAGTCCAGACTTGAAAAAAAGGCTGGGTCTACAAAGGCTATCAAAGGTGAAAGACCTCATCCTACCATAGTATAAAGAGGGGAAGTACGATAACTTCATACAAACGCGTAGCGCGCGGCTTGTATGTGTGCGCCGTAGTATCTATGCGTCGCCGCACGCACACTAAACAAAATCTCGGCTCCTTTCGCGCTGCGCCAGTCGGGGCTAACACTGCACGAGGTTCGCGCGTCACGGCTTTTCGGCACCGCTAAACGAATAAAAAATGTCTGATAACCGCGGGAGAAAGTATTGCTGTGTGTTTGGGTGTCTTAATAATTCATCAATTCCAGAATTGTCTCAGTTCAAATTACCTATTGAACAGGAAAGGTAAGCTACTCACTTATTCTAGCATAATTCAATTTTTTACTTCATAATGAGATACCTACCTACCTACTGACTTCTTTTTGTTGTATTAGCATATTAGTTTTCTATCACACAGAGGAAGTAGAATAGAATAGAATAGAATATACTTTATTGCACACCAAAATCTACGAAACAAAACTGTTTTACAAAAAGATGTTAAATCTATGGTTACAATGGCGGTCTTATCGCTAAGAAGTACCGCGAGTTATCGCGAAGTAGGTAGGTAGGTAGGTCTACTTTCCCACTAGAATGTTTGTACTTTTGATCTGTCAACTGATTTACCGCTATTGCTTTGTTTACGTTTAGTTGTGCCGATTTCTCAGTATTGTAGGAATATTAACTAAGTACCTAACTACCCACAGTTATGAAATCGTAATTAAAAATAAGTTATTGACTAATTTTAAATTATATACAACATTATTTTTAGTATATGCGAAACCTGAATATAGTTTGTTCAGAATAAGTAACTGAATCGATTCCAATAGTTTTTACACAATGTTATATTTTGTCCCAAAAATATTAATAAAAGGTTACGAGTTGGACACTTAGTAGGCATACGAAATCATACGGCGCGCAACAAGGTCACGGCAGGTCAAAGCGACAGTACCTACGTGCGGCGTAGTTTAGTGACAACCCTATGACAGTAGGCAATTATATCGCGAATTGGGCCGGAGATAACCTACTTCCCCTCTATTTACTTTGATCCTACCCTCCTATAAACAGCTGATCCACCAGATGATTATAAACAGAAGCCGTAATTCGAATTTCGAACATCTCGTGTACTTCCGGCACATATGCGCGTGCGCATCTGTCATTACTATTAATGCGCGTTCGATATTTGAATTGTTGTTGTCACCTTTTCGGCGGTGAGTAGGTACACCTTGAGTGATGATGAATTGGGTATTGAAGGTAGGAGTTCAAGTAGGTGTGATATCCATTTCTATTGTATACTTGACTAGCTTTTGCCCGCGGCTTCGCTCGCGTTAAATTCGGGGTAACACAGTTCCCCTTGCGCCTTATTGATTTGTAATAGCAACGCTAAGTTTTCCCTTTTCTTCCCTCTTTCTCCCTCACATCCCACTTATTTTTAAATGAGCCTACCTTTAATAATTTTGGGTAATATCAATAATCTTAACTCAAATCCAGCTGTCAACTTCCTAGCCAACTGTCACAATCTTGACAGCCGGTCTCCAAAACATTGACCCGAAACCTGCCTGGGGTACATTTCTTTGATACTCCTTAAGGTGCATCCACACAGTAGTTAATTTTTGGGTGTGGCAACATTTGCAAGAGCTTTTCGTTCGGTCAAAAAGGTACGGACAAATTACTGATGCGACTGCGAACACTGACAGATACTTCAATAAATACAAGGAAAGTAGAGAAAGAAAGAACACATATTTATTTGGCACTTTAGCACTTTTTTCATCAAATAACTTCCCCCGCTCTGGAAGAAGCGGGGGGAGTGTCAGACTTATACTGACTAAAATCCCACCATGTTCCTTCTATTGCCCTTTATATTCCGGGGCCGCGGTATCTCTTTCGAACAACCCTCAACTCCGGCAGGCGGTGGCTTTGGCAGGCCCCTGTGCTTTGCTGACATCTCTTTGAGGCGCGCGTGGAACACTAACGCGCTGTCCACACGGCCTGTCGTCACGGACGGACGGTGAGCTATTGACACTTGCCTCAAAAATTCAAAAAAGACAATGTTGTGTGTCTCACAGCTGCGCCAAATAGACCCAGTTCAGCAAACTGTCGAGCAGTGCTAGTGCCCGACGCTGGTTTTCAACTGGACCTGGGATGTGATGTGACGGACGTAAGACAGTTTTATGTATAAATCGGTACGTACTTAGAATAAATTTGTGTAAAATTGGCTGTTGATTACATATTTATAAAATCGATACTTCTACCACTTCTGCCGAGTTTATATTCAATTTCATTTATTTCAGACTAGCTTTTGCCCGCGGCTTCGCTCGCGTTAAATTCGGGGTAACACAGTTCCCCTTGCGCCTTATTCATTTGTAATAGCAACGCTAAGGTTTCCCTTTTCTTCCCTCTTTCTCCGTCACATCCCACTTTAAAAAAAAAACAATTAGCCTATGTCGTCTCCTGGTTCCCAACTATCTCTGTACCAAAATTCATCAAAATCGGTGTAGCCGTTGAAGCGTGAAGAGGTAACAAACAAACAAACTCACTTTCGCTTTTATAATATTAGTAAGGATAACTCAATCCATACAGTCACAATTAAAAACATAATTATTAAATCATTTTTATTTTAAAAAAACCTTGTCCCACACTGGGAATTTCTCCTGCATCGTGGGTGCGTTTACAAACATTTAAACTCACATACACAAACACCCAAACCCGAAACAACTATCTGCAGGTCATACAAATATTTGTTCCGTGCGAGGATCGAACCCGCGATACACAGCGCAGCAGTCGATCGCTCAACCACTGCGCCGACCGTGTCGTCAAATAAAATAAACAAAAATCAAATCAAAAATGAAACGAAATCAAAATAAAAGTATAGTATAGGTAGCTAATTTAAATTGAATTCTGCAGAAAGTAACTTCATCCTATCATTTTACTCTATAGTCTATATATTAACTTCTGTGTAGACACACCTTTACTAAAAGGCCGAACAAGGACGCGTTTTGTACAAAAAAAAAGTTATGTTAAAAAAAAACTTCGCCAGCTGCTAGGCAGGCACGCGCCGGCGCGTGGCCACGACCAATAGGAAAGCAGCAGGCTTCGCTGTTTTTCTATACCGCCATATTGCGAGTTTGAGTGTTTTTTTTTTTCTTACTTTTTGACATTTGCGAAGTTTTTGGCTATGGTAGTAATTTTTTTTTTATCTAATGTTTATGTTGTGGAGTTCAGATGGGCAGTCGCTGCAGAAATACTGGTATTCAGCTGCATCTAGTAAAGACGAAGTCAATTGGTTTCCAGTCAGAATTTTGGGTCTAAAATACATGTTTTGACAACGATGCAGATGGGAATATTTTTTTCTGATATTTGTGCTTGGTTTTTTTTGCGGATGGAAAATCATCAAATAAGTTCCCCCGCTCTGGGTGGAGCAGGGAGGAGTGTCAGACTTGTACTGACTAAAACCCACCCATGTTCCTTCTATTGCTCTTTAAGTTCTGGGGCCGAGGTATCTCTTTCGAACAACCCTTCACCCAGGCAGGCGCTTTCCCTGGCAGGCCCCTCTGCATTGCTGACATCTCTTTAAGGCGCGCGTGGAACACTAACGCGCCGTCGACACGGTCTGTCGTCAATAGACGGACGGACGGTGAGCTCCAATTGTTCACCGCCCACAGGCCCGCATCTACGGTGGCTGGGAGTCGTCTCGCGGCACCTGACGCACAAATATAAGGTTTATACACTTTTCATTTACATATCTTTCATTTACCGCTACACATAAATAACTCACTGCCAAATAACCGGCCAAGTGCGAGTCGGACTCGCCCACAAAAGGTTCCGTACCATCCTACTATCCTTACTTCCTTACTTAAGATTATAAAAGCGAAAGTGAGTTTGTTTGTTTGTTACCTCTTCACGCTTTAATGGCTACATCGATTTTGATGAATTTTGGTACAGAGATAGTTGGGAACCAGGAGACGGACATAGGCTATTAATTTTTTTTTTTAAAGTGGGATGTGAGGGAGAAAGAGGGAAGAAAAGGAAAACTTAGCGTTGCTATTACAAATCAATAAGGCGCAAGAGTAAAATCTGCAGGTAGCAGGTACTGTGTTATACCGAATTTAACGCGAGCGAAGCCGCGGGCTAAAGCTACTAATATTATAAATGCTAATGTTTGTGAGGATGGATGTTTATTACTCTTTCACGTCAAAACGGCTGAACGGCACAGAGTTAGATTATAGTCTGGAATAACACATAGTATATTATTATTTTTTTCGATATCACGTGAGCGAAGCCGCGGGCGTCAGCTAGTTATTTATAAAAACCGCAAAAAAAACATGTTTAATGTATGGGAGCCCCTTCAACTATTTATTTTATTCTGTACTAGCTTTTGCCCGCGGCTTCGCTCGCGTTAAATTCGGGGTAACACAGTTCCCCTTTCCAGATTTACAGGTACCTGCTACCTGCAGTCTTTCCCTTGCGCCTTATTGATTTGTAATAGCAATGCAAAATTTTCCCTTTTCATCCCTCTTTCTCCCTCACATTCCACTTGAATTTAAAAAATCTCAATCTTTAAAAAAATAATAGCCTATGTCCGTCTCCAGGGTCCCAACTATCTCTGTACCAAAATTCATCAAAATCGGTTAGGCCATTTAGGCGTGAAGAAGTAACAAACAAACTCACTTTCGCTTTTATAATATTAGTAAGGAAGTAAGGATAAGTAAGGATTTGTTGTTATAGCGGCTACATAAATACATCATCTGTGAAAATTTTAACTGTCTAAGTATCACGGTTCATGAGAAACAGTCTGGTGACAGACGGATGGACAGCGGCGTCTTAGTAATAGGGTCCCGTTTTCCCTTTGGGTAAAAAATCCTTAATAAAAAAAAAAGTTCAACATGTTTAGTACAACTTTAACTTTGCGTTCGCTAAACTCGTAGTTCTTCTAAAAACCTTTTGATGTGCCACTTTACTAATCGCAAATGTAAGTTTGCAAAAGCTGCCCTTTATTACCAACTTAACAATTACAGTTTAACAAATTATTTTTCAATGTATTTCTTTCTGAAGTCAGCGTATTTCGAATGCAAATATAAAGTTGTAGGTTCTCTTTGTTTTATAAATAGATTTTGTTTTGTGTATCAGTTTCGCTTTGAAACAAATGTTATATTGAATTGTTATTATTAGGTCCTTACATATGAAATTGGCGTTTTGTATGGAAGGAACAAAAAGTCGAATATTTTTTAATATAATATATTTAATTAATCAAAGTATGAACCATTGTTTTCAATGCACTTTTGCCATCTTATAGGTATTTCATTGATCCCTTTACTAAAAAAACCAGTCGGACGGGAATCAATAAAATCTTTGAAGGCGATTTGGACTGCCCCATCGGAGTTGAATTTTTTCCCTTGCAAAAAGTTATCCAAATTGCGAAAAAAATGGTAATCTGTTGGAGCAAGGTCCGGGGAGTACGGAGGATGTCTAAGACATTCCAATTCAAGCTCTTCTAATTTGGTAGCCGTCTGTTGCGCAGTGTGTGGTCTGGCGTTGTCGTGAAGCAGCAGTGGCGTGGAGCGATTGACCAGCCTTGGTTGTTTAGCCGCTAGCTTTTCCATCATGGTTTGTAATTGCTGACAATAGACATCAGCTGTAATAGTCTGGCCAGATTTGAGAAAACTGTAATGAACAATACCGGCACTAGTCCACCAAACGCTTACAAGTAACTTTTTTGGGGTTAATTTTCGCTTGGGGCAGGATTTGGCTGGCTGGCCAGGATCCAACCATTGCGCTGAGCGCTTCCGATTATCGTAAAGAATCTATTTTTCATCACAGGTAATGATTCGGTTTAAAATACCTTCATTGTTGTGCCGGTTCAGTAATGTAACGCAGCAGTCGACGCGCGTTTGCCGGTTTGCTTCAGTCAATTCGTGAGGTACCCACCTTTCAAGATTTTTAATCTTCCCAATTTGCTTCAAGTGAATTAAAACAGTTTTATCACTAACATCGAAGCCTGCAGCTAACTCGGACGTGGTTTGCGATGGGTCCGCTTCCACAATAGCCTTCAAATCTCCATTATCAACTTGGGTCTCAGGCCGTCCACGGGGCTTGTTCTGCAGGTCGAAATTTCCAGAACGAAAACGTTGGAACCAAAAACGAACTGTGTTTTCTTTTGCAACATGACCGCCATACACATCATTCACCCTTCGAGTCGTTTCCGCAGCACTAGTGCCACGGCGGAACTCGTACTCGTAAATAATGCGATATTTTAAATTTTCCATTTTGTAAAATGAGTGACGCAAACAGAAAAAACAGAAGAAAAAAAACAAATGAATGACGGTCATCGAAGCACAAATACATGAGTAAATAGCTGTACAAATTTGAATTTGGAATTCCTTACCAAAGAGGAGAAATTCGTGATTAAAGTGGCCAGTACGAAAAACGCCAATTTCATATGTAAGGACCTAATATTTGCTGACATTTAACATCTTAAATGTGTGAACAACAAACGCGCGAAAATTCGACGAATTTATGAGTAAAGTTTTAGCGAGGTAGGCTTTTTTTTGGGGTGGGCAATCATCAAATAACTTCCCCCGCTCTGAGCGGAGCGGGGGGGAGTGTCAGACTTTTACTGGCTAAAACCCACCCATGTTCCTTCTATTGCCCTATAGTATAGGGCAGGATACCGCGGCCCCGGAACGTATAGGGCCTATACGTTCCGGGGCCCCGGTATCTCTTTCGAACAACCCGCAACCCCGGCAGGTGGAGGCCTTGGCAAGCCCCTCTGCTTTGCTGACATCTCTGAGGCGCGCGTGAAACACAAACGCGCCGTCGACACGACCTGTCGTCAATAGACGGACGGACGGTGAGGTACCCATTGCTCACAGTCCACAGGCCCGCATCTACGGTGGCCGGGAGTCGTCTCGCGGCGCCCGGCGCCCGGGGATAAAGGTAGGCTTTCAGAAAAACGAAGATCGATAGCTACACCGTATAAAGTCTTCCCGTGGGTACTTAAAACACTTGTGGCATTTTGACTTATGTTCCCCCGGAGGAACTTAACGACATTCAACGGGATAAAAATATTTGCAAAAACATTCAAGGTTCAATTTTACATTGTAACTAGAATTTATTAGCACACTAGCTTTTGCCCTCGGCTTCGCTCGCGTTTAATTCGGGGTAACACAGTTCTCCTTTAGTAATTTGCAGGTACCGGCTACTTGTAGTTTTTGCCCTAGCGCCTTATTTATTGTAATAGCAATAAAATGCTAAGTTTTAGCCCTTTTCTTCCCTCTTTCTCCCTCATATCTCAATCTTTTAAAGAAAATAGCCTATGTCGTCTCCAGGGTCCCAACTATATCTGTACCAAAATTCATCATAATCGGTTTAGCCATTGAGGCGTGAAGACGTAACAAACAAACAAACTCACTTTCGCCTTATAATATTACTAGCTTTTGCCCGCGGCTTCGCTCGCGTTAAATTCGGGGTAACACAGTTCTCCTTTCGCCTTATTGATTTGTAATAGCAACGCTAAGTTTTCCCTTTTCTTCCCTCTTTCTCCCTTACATCCCACTTTAAAAAAAAAAGAAATAGCCTATGTCCGTCTCCTGGTTCCCAACTATCTCTGTACCAAAATTCATCAAAATCGGTTTAGCCATTAAAGCGTGAAGAGGTAACAAACAAACAAACAAACTCACTTTCGCTTTTATAATATTATTAGTAAGGATTTAAACTACACTATTTTCGCATTACATGCAAAGATATGTTTAGCGCTTCATAGTAATACATCCCATCACTAAACATGTCTGTGGGTAGTCCTATACGGCTATGATATTCAGGGTAAAGCCTTAAAGGCTCTCAGTCATGATCAGAAATCGAGGGAACGTTCCAGATTGAAGAGGAATTGTACATTTTACTTATGTCACGTTACAGCTAAAACAGAATCCTTACTAATATTATAAATTAGTCGTCTTTTATAATATTAGTCAGGATTAATAACCGACAAAATGTAGGCGTAAGTTGTTATTAAACACCTCCGCGAACATCTTCGGTCAAAACAAGAGTGATGTGGGAATTGGGATGCTCTTCTAAAAACAAAAGGTCAAAACCCACCTGTTTTCAAAATGTCATGCAGCCAGTGGCGAGAGTGATGTCATGTGTCATTTAAAAATTGTATGGACTTAGCAAGTACTGTTAATTTCTCCAATTAAACGATTAGTGATGTCGTAAGGTTAAGTGCCGTACTTCCTTTGGTGTTGGAGTGTCGATTTGAGTAGGGATATTAATATTGCGCTTGTAATCCTTATGTAATCTTTTGTTAAAATACTTTTTTGAGTACCTCAAAAGGATAATACGAAACCTTTATTGGATCACTTTGGTGTCCGTCTGTCTGTCAATATCCTTTATCTCGGAAACGCGTAGAGGTATCTAGTTGAAATTAAAACCTTGTACTCAACTCTGTGATCCCTTTTTGCTTTGAAAAAAACAATCCTCAAGTCTACGCAGTCAAATTAGTAGAACATTTATGCAAACATTTTGTATTTTTAAAGACGTTTTTTTTATATTTATACTAGCTTTCGCCCGCGCTTCGTTCGCGTGGCTTAGATACTTTGGGCTAACACTAACTATAAGAGCGAGATAATCGAAAAAAAAAACTTTCTTTTCCTTTTCTTTCCTCTTACTCCTCCTTTTCACACTTTTTTTTTTAGCCTATGTCCGTCTCGAGAATCTCAACTATCTCTGTACCAAAATTCACCAAAATCGGTTTGGCTATTAGGCGTGAAGACATAACAAACAAACTCACTTTCGCTTTTATAATATTAGTACTTAAGGATTGTTTTCGTAGTCTATGAGAGTCCACAGTTTTTCCTGTATGGTTATGTCAATGATCTGCTACTAAGTTTTTAGTAACAATAGGAAATTAAAACTCGATCAAATCAAAATCAAAACGTTTTGATTTGATTTTATTTGTCACAAAGCAGGTATATTGATCACAATAGGTGTTAAAAATAATTATATTAGTGCCCTGCATTCTGCTTTCAAGATATGCATACAAATATTAAACTAACATAAGATTTTTTTAAATGTCGTTAAGTATATCAATCAGTGTGGAAATCAATCATATCACAACTAAACAAGCGTAAATAAAAAACTTATTTTACAAAAAAAAAAACAATCGTCTTCCAAAAAAACCCGAAATAGTGGAAAATAACAGAAAAGTCACCGACTTTCAGAAAAAGTGTAAAAAAAACTTTTTTTTTTTTTCATAAGTCAATAAGCCTGCACCATAGAAAAAGAAGAATCCAAAATGGCGTTCAATAAGCGCTAGACATGTTCTGTAGAAAGTGCACGAATTATTATTCGCGTAAAAATATGTCGTCGCGAGCCACATTGCCGAATGCCAGATGCGCGTTGCCACCTTGCGTGGCGCGCATGCGTCCAATTTCTTTCGCATCTGTCAAAGTTTTTTTTTTTAAGAATGTAGATTAGGATCGGGGTATTGTGGCTTGTGAGTAGAGCCTTTGTTGGGTACTGTTAGTAGATTAGCGTGTAAGGTGTTAGATCTAGAGCTGGTTAAATGTCAGTAGGTCCCGTTTGCAAGGAGGCCTCTTAACATGGTTTTTTTTTTTTTTTAATGACTTTGAATATCCTACTAATATTATAAATGCGAATGTTTGTGAGGATGGATGTATGGATGATTGTTATTCTTTCACGTCAAAACGGCTGAGCGGATCTTGATGAAATTTGGCACAGAGGTAAATTAATAAATTAACATAGGACACTTTTTTTTCGATACGACGCGGGCGAAGCCGCGGGTGTGCCAGCTAGTATAGTTCTTGACTGTTTGACATTGTGAAGAACACAAACGTAAAGCGTTTTTATCACGCACCCTTAACCAATTAACTATCTGAACAAATTACAGAGAAGTTAAATTTGACCCACCATTTTTTCATTTATGGGCTTCCGAATCTTAAAAGGAAAAACGTAAACCTTATAGGATCACTTAGTTGTATGTCTATTTATCTGTCAAAACCCTTTATCTCAAGAACGTGTGAAGGCATTCTTTTTGAGGATGGGATCATTCCCCCGCTCTGGGCGGAGCGGGGGGAGTGCCTGACTTGTACTGACTAAAACCCACCCATGTTCCTTCTATTGCCCTTTATGTTCCGGGGCGTGGTATCTATTTCGAACAACCCTTCCCCCCGTGCGGCGGTGTCCCTGGCGTCCCTCTGCTTTGCTGACATCTCTTTGAGGCGCGCGTGGAACACTAACGCGCCGTCGTCGTCGGCACGGCCTGTTGTCAATAGACGGACTGGTGAGCTATCCATTGCTCACCGTCCACAGGCCCGCAGCGTGAACGCATTGAGTTTAGTATTAAGTCTGTAGCTGTGAAAAAAATCAACCCTTTAAGTCTACGCAGTCAGAAGATATGGCCGTTTATGTCGCCAGTTTGTAAAGAACCCTCAAAGCGCGGGTCTGACTCTCTCTTTGACGTTTTTTTTTTAAATAAAATTCTCCCCACTCTAGGAATTTCTCCTGTACCGTGGGTGCGTATACAAACATTAAAACTCACATACACAAACAGCCAGACCCGAAACAACTATCTGTTGGTCATACATATAGCACCGTACGGTGATCGAACCGGCGACACGTAGCGAAGCAGTCAAATGCTTAGCCACTAACCCGCCTTGAATCATCGACCATTTTCGTAGAAACAAAGGAAACCAATTAGTGAAAGGAATTAGTAAATGACTGCTCTGCGTGGGAGGTACTTGCAATTAGTTGAAACACTTATTGTCCGTATAGATATTAATCTTTTATTGTATACTTTCAATTGGTACCTGTTCTTGTGAAGTAATCACTTAATGTGTTGAAATAGCAGAATCTATGGCAGAATCGTGATATCATCATTTCGGGGTCAGCATCGTGTCTTCTTCTTTCATACTTCTTTGTGAGGCTAATTGAGGATCTAGCCCTTAGATCCTCAATTAGCCTCATGCCTCTCATGACCCCCCCCCCCCCCCCCGGGGCGCTTAACCCCCTTTGCACCGAGTCCAAGACCTAGACTAATTAAAATTGTTAAACATAACGTTTTTTTTTGTCGATTTCTAACCGGGCGTCGGTAAGCAATAGCTCACTGTCCGTCCGTGTATTGACGACAGGCCGTGTCGGCGCCTTAGTGTTCCACGCGCGCCTCAAAGAGATGTCAGCAAAGCAGAGGGGCGCCAGGGACACCGACGCACGGGGTGAAGGGTTGTTCGAAAGAGATACCGCTGCCCCGGAACATAAAGGGCAATGAAAGGAACATGGGTGGGTTTTAGTCAGCACAAGTCTGACACTCCCCCCGCTCCGCCCAGAGCGGGGGAAGTTATTTCCGATCCGCAAGAAAAAATAAAAGGTAATGAAAACTTAACTGGCCGAATCAGTTGTTTGGATAAGGCTAATGTTGATTTTCTCACACAAATTCTTATTAAGTATTCATTTTTCATTGCTACTAAGAGGTATTAGCATATTGCCCTCAAAAACCGGCAGCAAGTTCGTCATTCTTCCTCAGATGTCATTGCTTGCGGTAGCGTCGTGGGTCGGGTTACCTCCTTCCCTCAAATATGGCGAGGGAGTTAATGGCTGATCTTCGCGTTATGCTCGTGAACGGGTGCTGCTTGTGGTGACTGGTCGTCTTGTTGACCAGGATTTTTTTTAATTTTTTTCTATTGTTACTGGTATTAGTAAATCTTTTTATGCTTAGCTTATTTCTTTTGCATCAAGCATATTATAAGTTGGGGGATTATATTGATGATAAAAATGCTTGGCTCAATGCTGGTCCTGCTCCTCAAGCTTAGGGGTAAACTCATTGATAAGTATCCGAAGCTATAGTGGAAGCTGCAGAAGATTGTAAGACTATCTTTGCAATGTATAGAATCAATTCTCTAGTATTGTATAATTATTAAGCCCATATGTGAGTGCTATGTATTATCATTGACGAAGCCCTGGTGGTTAATAGTGTCATGCTCACTTAAATGTCTCGCTGATAGTGGCGGGTGTGTCGGGTCATTTAGCTCCCTTCAAAATGGTCGAGCTGAATGGGGCTGATCCATACGTCATGTTCGTGAACGGGCGCTGTCAGTTGGGACTGGTCATTTTTTAACTACCACGGTCATTTTTTTTAACTTATTTAGATTTTAAATTGAATTTTGTTTTTTATTTACTCTGGACGCTCTTACTGTGCACGTCTTTCTACATCGTTCTCACATATTTGTATAATCTCAACACGAATGATGTAAATACGATTTTGTAAAAATATTATAATTTAAAAGAGTGTCCATGGAGTTTCTTGCCCATTCTTCTCCATAGAGATCAACGCTTTGGAATGGGCAACTACAGTACTTTCACAAGTTATTATGCCTTGTGACCGGGATTGTAGCAGCATAATTTTTTTGTTCTTGTTTTTTTTGACATTCAAAAGTGCCTGTAATGGTCTAATTGAAATAAATGCTTTGAGTTTGAGTTGAGTTGAGTTATCATGGTCCTAGTTTATCACCTGTGACTTCTTCACTGCACGTGTAAGCGGGCACACCCGTTAGACGGGAGAATTTATTATTTAGGGTTTGGTCATTTTTTATTTTTAAATACATAATTGGTGTTTGCTAGCTGACATGTGACAATGAATGAATAATTTCTTATTTTTGACGTGATAACGTCTTTAAAATCGTTTTAGTCGGGTGACATGTTCAGAAACTTGTGTTACACCAAAACCTCACAAGCGACATTTCATAAAGATGGTAGCGCCATCTGTTACTTGGCTCGAAAAAAAAACTTTAAATTAGTACTTAATTTCATTTTAGATGTCACTACTGGTGATAACTTATATTACCAATAAGACGTTATCACGTAAACATCTCGATCGTAAACCTACTTTACAAACAACCAATTTTTTGTGATAAACGGAATTGTATAGAATCTGGTTCTTCTAACCTGACATACAGATGTGTTGCTGGGGAGTTTGTTCCGCCACTTCTTCTTCCCAGCTAAAACACTAGGAAGTGGCGAAGGGCAGGACGTTTTTTGTGCGACTGTCTCTTGTAATGTGACGTTCAAAAAGTGCTGATTATCAGCCCAATTGAATAAATTACTTTTGATTTTGATATCGTCCACAAACATTAGATGCAAAAACATGTATTATAGAACTATTTTATACTCGTAAATGACCCAAGCAATATGGATAACATTCATATGGAAAGCCTTCGGGACCCTTTCAATAGTAAAAAGAATTTTCAAATCATGAGATCAAGAGACACCGAATTTCAGGCAAAGCCGCGAGCATGACCTATTAACTAATGAAAGCGAAACTCCTTTGATCTCACAAAAAATCTTGTATATTCTAAGCACGTGATCCATAAGATCCTTTTAAAATTTAACCCATTATTCGCCTCTCAGTTCCAAACTCCTGAACAAAGACATCGAAATGTCACTCCAAATAAACTTTTCCACCATCCCTTTGTCCACACATTTGCTAAGCTGAAAATACCTTTACAATGTTGACATTCTCCCTCCAGTTTTAAACCTGTCCTGCTTTTATGGGGTAGGAAAGAAAGAGAGAGGTTTAAGGGCTAATGGATGCGCGCGCAGCTTTCCCGAAGCCCTTGGCGACTACGATGATTACTCCGCCGCCGGCTCGCGTAGCGCGCGGACGTCTCGCGTTCAATCTAAACTAAATCGTATCACAAGTGCGTTATGGATATCGTGAGTTCGTTATAATTAATTCCTTGCGTATCGTCGTTATTCATTTTTAATAATCGTGTACTATTTAATATTTGGTGTGACAGATATGTTATAGAAGTTTTTCTTTTTGTTTGTAAACGTTTTTTTGGGATTGTAACCGTTTCAATGATGGGCGTAAGTGGTTGTATGAGCGTGAGGCAGGCTAGGGGCTCGTGCCACTGCCCCGCGTGCCCTAGGGCTTCGGGCCATGGGGTGCAGATGCCTCCGCAGACGCTCGTACTACCCCCGATGGCTCTTGAGCCCGAAACCACCCCTGTTAAGGATAAGAAGGGATCTAAAATGAAGGTTCTGAAGAAAATTAAGAAAAAGATCGGATTGGGTAAGTTTATTAACGATCTTTTTACGTCTATGAAGTTTTTTTTGTGTTGTTTTCATTTAAAATAACCATGAAAACTGCACTTAGTAGTCTAAATAAATGTTGTGAACTACTTATAATACAGTTACTGTCGCTATAATGTGAAAAGATTTTTATCAAACTACCGACTTTAGGGGCAAACTGTTGCTCCAAAAATTTAAGGTAGTTGTAGTTCATTTTGGTCGTTAGATTATTTTTTCTTCAGTTTTCTAACCGACTTTGTGCAATGTGGTACTTATAAATTTGCAAAATCGTTTATTTTTTGTGGTATGTTTCACTTAATAGTAATTGAATAAGTTTGTTAATATGCCAGCTATGTATCGGACGCGGGCAGGTGAGTAATAAAAAAATAGATTCCTTTTTTAAAATTGCAAATAGGTCTTTTGTCTTTTTTTTTGTTAGTTTGCAATGTTAAATCCTCTTTTATTCTATTCTTTTTTTTTAATAGGTAGGATTTTCTTTACTTTTATTTACTACCCTTATTTATATATCAGTTAAATACATGTCTATTCTACCATGAAAATTACACGTTAAGGTACATGACCTAAAAATCTTATTTGCCAACATCTGCGATAAAGCAATAAAAGTCTAACCATATCACGTTATATCAATTCTAATCTCGACTCAGATTAGCAAAAAATAGACGGATAAAATGAGCAAAAATATTTTGCTAAACTTTTTGCTTGAACTAGTTCGTAGTGTACCATCTGGTTCCTCCTCTCGTCTTAGTTTTAGTCTAGTTAATAATTAATTGTGGGAGATGATGACAACAGTTATCATTAACAAAATTAAGCGGTTGACATCTGTCATTTCTTGTCTTCTGGCTAAAATCTTGCCTTTAAAAAATACCAAATAAAATATTAAAAAAAAACATGTCGAACGCGTGCCATCTGCCTTAGCGTGTTATAGCGGCGATGATTGATTTTTTTTTGTAATGTGTTTATGTTATTGGCCACCTGCCTTTGCACCTTGGGTAATTTGGTCTAGATTGTTTATGGTTGTGCGTATTTTTTTTTGCTCGTAATGTCATTTGTAAAACAGTGTTTTTTCGTTTGTTGGGAATGATGTTTCCAGTACAAGGTGGCCTCGATTTTTATAGATTTTCCGTACAAAACAGAGATCCGCGTAAACTGGTTTTATACTTTATGTACTTAAGAATTTTTATAAATACTAGCTGTACCCAGCAGTTTTACCCGCTGCTCAGGTCCCCTTCTCACTAAGAGGTATGGAAAAGAAATGTTGAGCGTTTCTCAGACCTACCTGATATGCACACAAAATTTCATATAAATCGGTCCAGTCGTTTCGGCGGAGTTTGGTAACAAACACCGCTGCACGAGAATTTAACATCTAATATATAAAAATAAGTCGGGCTTTCCTTCCTGACGCTATAACTTCAGAACGCACGAACCGATTTCCACGGTTTTGCAATCGTTGGAAAGGTCTCGGGCTCCGTGAGGTTTATAGCAAAGAAAAGGTAGGGTAGGTAGAAAGGTAAAAAATTGCATAGCAACGCACGGGGCACAGCTAGTATTAGATAAAAATCAATCGCATTAGGGATTTACAATATAACAGGATAAAGCGAATCAATCTCTATAATAATCTGCATATTTTTTATGTTTTTTTTTTTTATTATTTAAAACTATTTTCCTTTTAAGTCTGGTGTATTTTCCCGTATATTGAACGACGCTACAAAACCTATTATTCCGTTTATTTATTTATATACATATTTTTTGTATTTTTACATATTCCTTATACATGGGTAAAACAAAAAAAATACATTTAAAAATACAAAAAATAGTACCCCACCGCCGGTATCGGGAATACGGTCCAAGCTCCAGAGAAAGGAACCTCCTAACAATACGAGCCGTGTCCAGGAGTACCGCTTTCTGTATCAAGCCCTTGATCCAGCTACCTAACGAGAGCCTCCTCGGGTATTTCTCGAGACTCTTGGCAATTAAGCCATTAGCAGAAAAAAAAACGCGAAACCTATTATTAATAAGTACCAATAACTTAAATAAAACTCTACTAGGTGAGCAGCTCGTGGCTAAATAATAGCAGCCGCACGGGTCGATCTTTAGGTTAAGCCGCGCTTGCCTAGGTTGGTCTGTGGATGGGTGACCACCCGTTAGAAACCGAGTTTCCTCCGTGCCTCGGAAAGCACGTTAAGCCGTTGGTCCCGGCTGTTATTTGTAGATCTTTGACAGTCGTTACAGGTAGTCAGTGTTCCGAAAGTCTAACAACCAGTCTTACCAAGGGGTATCGCTTTACCCAGTACTAACTGGGTTGTGGAGGTCAGATAGACAGTCGCTTCATGTAAAATACTGATATTCAGCTGCATCCGGTTAGACTGGAAGCCGACCCCAACATAGTTGGGAAAAGGCTAGGCAGATGATGAACTTAAATAAAACTCTATTGTTAAAAACAAATAGGTAGGTACTAGGCCACCATGTCCAACGAAGAGCTGTCAACGGGAAATATTACGCAAATATGTTGCAATACAAAAAAATACTGACGTCATTAACTTTTAAGGAAATAATTCTTTAAAGAGGAAAATGGACGTAAAAATATTTCAATAACTTACTCATATCTTGCGTGCAGTTGTGTGCAAAATGTGAAATTGTGGTTTTTTATGATGAGGGTCCATTTTAGACCCTTTGAAATGTATTGGGTAGTATTTAGATAAAAATGCAAAGGATAACGAAAATGTCGCTTACGCACTTATATCACACTAGCTTTTGCCCGCGGCTTCGCTCGCGTTAAATTCGGTAGCGCCTTATTGATTTGTAATAGCAACGCTAAGTTTTCCCGTTTCTTCCCTCATATCCCACTCTTTTTAAAAAAAAAGCCTATGTCCGTCTCCTGGTTCCCAACTATCTATGTACCAAAATTCATCAAAATCGGTTTAGCCATTAAAGCGTGAAGAGTTAACAAACAAACTCACTTTCGCTTTTATAATATTAGTAAGGATTTCGTCAAACTTAAAACACCACTATCTTAAATTACTAAAAGTATGATTACGATAAAAACACAATTTTAATAAGAACAATAAATTGGCTTGTTTATTTTTAAACTAGCTGGCCGCCGTGGCTTTGCCCGCGTGATGATCGAAAAATAAGTATCCTATGTGTTATTCCAAATTTCATCAAGATCTTTTCAGCCATTTTGACTTGAAAGAGAAACATCAATACATCCATCCTCGAAAACATTCGCATTTATAATATTACTAGCTTTTGCCCGCGGCTTCGCTCGCGTTAAATTCGGTAGCGCCTTATTGATTTGTAATAGCAACTCTAAGTTTTCCCGTTTCTTCCCTGTTTCTCCCTCATATCCCACTCTTTTAAAAAAAATAATAGCCTATGTCCGTCTCCTGGTTCCCAACTATCTCTGTTCCAAAAATCATCAAAATCGGTTTAGCCATTAAAGCGTGAAGAGGTAACAAACAATCAAACAAACAAACAAACAAACTCACTTTCGCTTTTATAATATTAGTAAGGATTATAGTAGGATTATTTTATTTAGAAACTAGCTGTGCCCAGCGGTTTCACCCGCTGTTCACTTAGGGGTATGAAAAATAGATGTTGGCCGATTCTCAGACCTACTGAATATGCATATAAAATTTCATAAGAATCGGTCGAGCCGTTTCGGAGGAGTATGGGAACGAAAACTGTGACACGAGAATTTTATATACATATTAGATAGGTATTATACAGAAAGCGTACTCATGGACACAGCTCGTATTGTTAGGTGGTTCCTTTCCCTAGAGCCCTGACCGCCGGCCGGTAGCTTGGACCCATGTTTATTTATTTATTTATTTATTAAAACTTTATGCACATGTATAAAAACAATGTACAAAGGCGGACTTAATGCCATGGGCATTTTCTACCAGTCTACCTTGGGGTGATGCAGAGAGAAAACAAAGTAGGTGCAGGGTGCTTAACAGAAAGTATTCGAAAGAATTATATATATATATATAATTATAATTAAAATATAACTATAAATACTTATATACATACATACAAAACAAAATAATAATAAAAAAATGTAAAGAGAGTTAAATATACAAAAATTAATGAAGAAAATCTAAATCAATCAATCATTTAACTTGGAGTCGAATCTGCCAGCTTCTTCAGCAAATGTTCCCGAGCTTTTACTTTAAAAGTGAACCGACTGGTGGCCAACCTGGTATCCAGAGGGAGCGCATTCCAGAGGAAGACTGCCTGGACAGGGAAAGAAGCTTTAAGAAAACCAGAACGGTGAGTAGGACATCGTAGAAGACGGTTATGGGAGGAACGAAGATTCTTACTGTGCGCAGAGCATAAATATTGAAAATGTGAAGTTAGATAAGAAGGGGAAGTGGGTTTGTTGAGTAGAGAAAAGAGTGTAGTCAAGGCCCTCAACGCTCTGCGCTGTCGGATGGGCAACCATTTTAAAAGCGACCGATATACAGACACATGGTCATACTTACGCAGATTAAATACGAATCGAATGCAGTTATTCAGAAGTCGGTCAAGTTTATTGAGAAGATCTGCATTCAGGTCATAGTAACACACATCACCGTAGTCAATTAAGGGGAAGATAAGGGACTGAACAAGCATTGCCTTTATGTGTGATGGGAGAACATTCTTCAAACGGTAAAGTGCACGCAACGTTCCGGTGACTCTCTTGCTCACAGTAGCGACCTGCTTACGCCAGTCAAGGCAAGTGTCCACATACAATCCCAGATCTTTAACGTCGGAGCTAAGCGGGATGACTGTGTTGTCAAAGATAATCGGTGACACTACCAGACTATTCAGCTTTCTCACGTTATGGGGGCTTCCAACAATAACAGCCAGACACTTGGTTGGGTTTACCGCCACCCCGAAACGATCAGACCAGTTTTTAACAACAGCTAAATCCCGATTTAACTCGTCAATTGCATCCGACACGTTGTCGACACTTGCCTGACAGTAAAGCTGTAAGTCGTCAGCGTAAAGATGATACGAACACTGAAGCTGGGCAGTTATGAGGTCTATAAAAATAGAGAACAAAAGTGGAGATAAAATACCGCCTTGAGGGACGCCAGTTACAAGATTACACCAGCTGGAAAAAGATTCTCCAGCAAGAACTGACTGCTGACGTCCCCGAAGATAGGATGAAAACCATTCCAAAACCTCGTGAGAGACCATAAGATAGGAAAGGATTGATAAAAGGATTTCGTGACTGACGGTATTGAAAGCATTGGAAAAGTCGATCAACACTACGACGGAGACTTTAGTGTCTTCCATTCCCCGCCTTATATCGTCAGTCACTTTAAGGAGGGCAGTTACGGTGCTGTGCCCGGGCCTGAACCCGGATTGCAACGGACTGATAAGGGAGTTATGGTGAATGAAATAGGAAAATTGCTTGTGCACACAAGCTTCAAGTACTTTAGATAAAAAAGGAAGAATGGAAATTGGACGAAAATGACTAGGGAGAGTGGGGTTAGGAATTTTAGGTAGAGGACGCACATGAGCTTTCCGCCAGAGAGAAGGGAAATCACCGGAGTAAAGAGAGAAGTTAACGATGTGAGAGATTGCAGGAAGGAGCTGGTCAAGAGCCGTCACAATCATGTGACGACTGATGTTATCACAGCCCACGGCTTTGGGCCATGTTCCCGATGGCTGATAATTTTTTTTTATCTGTCTTTAGTACAAGGAGATCGCCAGAAATTCTCAACCTTTAGGCTGAGGCTACATTAGGCCGCGACGCGACCTGCGACACATGAGCGATTAAAACAAGTAAATGAATGCTCACGTATATGGCTACACCGTATATCAAATATTACTAGCGATCTTTGATTTCTTTATGCGATAGGAACAACATTACTGAAATCACGGCATCGGCTACATCTACATATGAGCGAAAATGAAGCGAATTTATTAGAAAATTACTCACTTGCACGACTAGTTCAATAGTGCTGCTAAATATGCGTGTGGCTACATTATGCGTATAGTAAACCGCGATGGATGATTTGATCGCATTCTAAGAAAATGTACTGTAGCCTTGTCATCGCCGAATATACGCCGGAATTTCGCTTGTAATGTAGCCATACCATGTTTTTCTCGTTTCGCTCTTCCAGTCGCATCGCAAATCGCTGCCTACTGTAGCCTCAGCCTTATAGGGGTCGTGAAATCGAAAAGTTTGTAAAACAATGTTTTAAGAATACTAAAACTATTGAGTAATACAAAGTGAACGAGAGTAGACGCAATGACTGCTCGCATGACCTCTATGTAAAAAAAAAAATAGAATGGTTACTGTCGCAATGGATTTCGTAATATTTTGAAAATGTACACACGACAGCGATTTGGGCGCAATTTTTTTTATTGTTGTGTGACAAAAGTCTTGGTAAAACTATTCTGGTGTTTTTAATTTAAATAAAGAACAGGGTTTGATTTTAAATTTGGAAAAAGCTATGCAGGATATTTATAACAAAAACATATTTTTACTGCAAGCTGGAAACACAATACAGAACGAAAAAACAAAACGCTCATAAAAAAATGGTGCCCTAAAACTATGTAAATTCCAAACAGCTTTCAATAATTTAAGCTCTATTACAAATAACATAACCACCTTACTTAAAAGACATGTTTTCAAATAAAAAAAAAAAACAATTTGGCGAACAATAGCATAATGAAATCGCACCAGATGTTTCCCACGCGGTGTTCCGGTGCTACCTAAACCTGGTCCCTATTTCCGGAAAGGGCAACAAAAACTCCAGATGTATTACTCCAAAGTGTACTTCTTAACTTTTCCTCTGACGCCAGATGTTGACTTTTTTTTTCTTGTCTATGGGACGTGGCGTTTAGTAATTTTATGGTTTGAGTATTTGAAACAATTGGTTTAGGTAAACAGATGTTTGGTTTTAGGATTCCCTGCCTAGGTAGGAAATACGGAACACTTTTTTTTACAGATAAGAAATCATCAAATTACTTCCTCCGTTCTGGGCGGAGCGGGGGTGAGAGTCAGACTTTTACGGGCCAAAACCCACCCATGTTCCTTCTTTTGCCCTTTATGTTCCGGGGCCGCGGTATCTCTTTCGAACAACCCGCAACCCCGGCAGGCATTAGTCCTGGCAGGCCCCTCTGCTTTGCTGACATCGCATTTTGACTATAAGATCACTTTTTTGTCCGTCTGTCTGTCAGTCAAGACCCTTTATCTCGGGAATTCGTGGAGATATCGAGTTGAAATTAAAACCATATACTCAAAACTGTGGTCCCTTGAAGCTATGAAAACATTAATAGTCTAAAACGACGCAGTCAAAAGATATGGCCGTTTATGTTGCAAGTTTGAACGAAACCCTCGGTACGCGAGTCTGTATCTCAGTTAGCCGTTTTTTTTGCTACCATTTCTTTATGATACACATTGGACATTAACAACTCAACACTTTTTTTTGACAGCGACCGCCATTTTGTTTTTCCTTCGTCTTTGTTCTACGCGCACTCATGCTTGTAGCTTTGAAATCGTGATTGGTATGTGTGGTCGAAATTACACTTGAGGGCTTTAGCTCAGACCGAAGCGGCATCGGCCGGCAATAACAATGTCATACTATTTTGAGCTTTATCTCCATAATGTAAATGCACAGTATTGCTTGGCTGCTTGACTGTTAGCGGCGCCGCGTGCTGCTGCACTTCCGACCCGACTGTTTCAAGTAATTCTATGCTTTTCTTCATTGAGATAAAGTCTAAAATAGTTTGATATTGCTATTGCCGGCCGCTATGCTACCATTTCGGTGTGATTTGAGCCTTACGTGAGATCGTGATGCATTTTTTTTTAGTCGTAAAGAAATTACCTTTAGTTATAGTATATTTGGTAGTTGATTGTTTCAAAGTTTTTTTTGAGCCGATGTTGTATTATAGGTTTTTGACCTTCAAGGAAGTTTTGACATCATCTGTTTAGCCTTTTCCCTACAGAAGTTCACAGTATAGATGACGCATTATTTTATTTAACAAAACAATAAATTGATAATTAACTGGTGGGAAAAAAATATAAAACCAACGGGATGCGATAAGCTCTTTCCGTTTGTTTTTTTTTAAATTATTTTTATAATGTAGCAACTCTGACTTATAATCCGGGGAAAAACCGTGTTGATTTGAAAAGAGAACTGAAGGAACAGAAGGGCTCTACAAAGCCACTTTTTTTTTTTAGATTCAGATATATTTATTTGCAACAATGTAGGTCCAGGTATACAATGATTGATACATGGTTGAAGGTTTCCGCTACATGCTACCTTCCGGCTTCCTGCCGGGATTGTGGGTATAAAGAGTAAAAGAAGGAACATGAAGGTTTCCCCACCCGTCCCTTGCAAGAGCCAGCCCGCGATGCTGAGCCAGTAAGCCTAAACCAGTCCCAAAATAATATCACTCAGATCCAGCCTGTCCCTTGCTGTCCCTCAGCGACGCCCTAAGCCGAGGCTCGTACCCCACAGGGGGTGCCCTTAGCGTGTAGTCGCTTAGTTTATAAGTTTTTACCCTGGCTGGAGGTCTTAATTTTTAAGGCACCCACAGTATTCGCCCGGTTAAGCAGACGACAACCTCCTTGGTTGAACTGCGAGATGCCATTCATAAAAAAAAAACATGAATGGTCAGTAAACATCAGAACCATAGACAAAAAAAGCATAACAGCCAGGTGTGGAGCCCTAAAAAGCTGCGTTTACCCAAAGATTACACCCACTTGGTTTAACAAATACTTCCTAAAACACACTATCACCTTAGTTTACACAGTTGAGTAAAACTTTATATACTCAGCTAACATTCGGAAGCATTCGTTATCGCCTGGAACATATGTCCTGTTTCTATCTCGCTCTAGCATATAGAAGAAAAGTGTTGCATCTCTGTCACTTATTTACAAACTTCAACAGCTGTTTCGCAACGGGATCTTGTTGGCGTGCGCCTGTGCTTATGTTAGGGGTGGCACACGATTATTTTTAGATATTTTTTTGTGCTTATTTTAGGGAAAATAGATTTAAGTATGATTGGAGATGCAGAAGTATTCCGGAGTGTTTATTTTTAGTTGGGTTGATAGCATTAGACTCGCTTTTTTTGCGGGTGTAATATCTAAAAATAACTTCCTCAGCTCTGGGTGAAGCGGAGTATCACACTTTTACTGACTAAAACTAGCACCACCCATTCCTTTTTTTGCCCTTTGTTTTCCAGGGCCGCGGTATCTTTTTCGAACAACCCGCAACCCTGGGTTACGGTCGCCCCATTTTTCGTGGGACTTTAACGTGACTGGCGAAGTATAGGTGCACTAGAGGGTCATTTTCTACCTACAGTACTGTCTCTCCTTTAAATCCATCCAAAGGTTCCTTGAAAAGATCGCTTTTAGCGATAAGACCGCCTATTGTGTCACTCTATTTTAAATAAGTTGTATTCTGTTATTCTTGTCATTTGTATGGTGTACATAATAAAGAATATTCTATCTATCTATCTTTTCTGCTTTAATTTTCGGGGATTTACCGGCTTGATGTAAAGATGGGCGATTCCGCAAATATTTTCGAGGTTATGGGTCAAGTCTGATAACAGTTATGACAGTATCTTTATGTATTCCTAAATTAAAATAAGTAGGTACAGTGCGCTACATCAATTAGATACAACAGTTGTATAAAAGCTTACTTTTAAAGGGGGTTACCCATTCGATACAGCCGACATATATGTGATATCACAGTATCAGCTGTAGGTTTCATCTGTTGTTAATATTGGTATGAAATCATCTGCCTAGCCTTTTCCCAACTATGTTGGGGTCGGCTTCCAGTCTTACCAGATGCAGCTGAATACCAGTATTTTACTTGGAGCGACTGCTTATCTGACCTCCATAACCCAGTTAGTACTGGGTAATACGATAACCCCCGGTTAGACTGGTTGTCAGACTTTCGGGACACTGACTACTGTAACGACTGTCAAAGATTTACAAATGACAGCCGTGACCAACAGCTTAACATGCATTCCGAGGCACGGAATATTGTTATGAAATATAAAACATAATTATTTTTCTGTTATTCGGTTAAGTCCCGAATCTTGTAAATTATTTGCAGCGCGTGTTTTTTTAGTATAAAGCAAATCAAATCATTATCTTCTTAGTCTTTTTCCCAATCTTGAGGTCGACTTTCAGTCCAACCGCGTGCAGCTAAATACCATTTACATGGAGCGACTGCCTATCTGACCTCCACAAGTTAGTACTGGGTAATACGATACCTCTTGGTAAGACTAGTTGTCACTCTTTCGGGACTCTGATTATCTATAACCATTAAACAAAAAAAAAACTAAGTAGAAATAAGTTTCATATTTTTATTGAAATTATAACATAATCGGCTCTTTTTACTGGAAAATACAGAAATATAAAATAAATAAAAAAAAAAAAAGGGATTCGTCGTCCTTTTTCCAAATTATTTTTATGTTCTACATCCTTTGGTTGGCAGCCCTGCTATTACACACAGTCAGCTGCTTACTAACACCGTTTCATTTTCAATACGACATTCAAGACCAGCTGGTCCTTTTATGTCTTTTTTTCAACGCCGACCTTCCAAAGGCCTTTGTGCCTGTGCATCTTAAAAAAAAACTTGTATTGGAATTTTGCACGCGTAACACGAAGAACACTCGAAGGATAGAGCGAAAAAATTTATAGATATAGGTATTGTACGAAATTAGAAAAAAAAAATCGGCCCACAGTGCCAAACTTGCGACATAAACGGCCATATCTTGTGACTGGGTAGACTTAGAGAGAATTTAAAAAGAAACATCATCTTTTTCAGCCCTGTACCCCGATTTAGCGGATTGGAGAAGTGTGTTATATTTTGCCATTCTTCTTTGTTAGTGTTGATCGTAGTTGACGTGGCCCCTTTCGTTTCCATTGTTTCTTTAGACATCCCCTATTTCAATTTCAGAATTTCGTTTTCGAATAGTATACAATTTTAAAGCCCAGATTTTAGGCAACAAATTAGTTTAATTCTCTTTGATACAATATGTCTAAGTACACAAATAAGTACCTACAATAAATCGATACACAGTAAATTACAGCAAAAAAAGTCAAAAACAGCTGGTTTTAACCGTTGAATGAAAGAACGAGATGCAAGATTCAGTTTTGTGTGTGTGAGACAAGGACAGATACAACAGATGATATCCAGGTGAGTCCTGATATTAGATGTGGGCTTTTTGTACTAGTAAAGGTGGATTGAATTGTCCGGAGTTTTTGTGGGACCGGCCCAAAGGCTGATGCCCATTTCTGGGTAGAAAAGGTGAATGTTTTGGCGAAGAAAGAAAATTTGTATCAGCTGCTACCCGTATGGGGTGTAAATTATTGAGAAAATTAATGTTTTGGTAGATATCTTTACTAATACTAGCTGTGCCCAAAGGTTTCACCCGCTGTTTCCCCTTAGGACCGATTTTTGTCCTACCGAATATGTATACATACATGATTTTATATAAATCGGTCTAGCAGTTTCGGGGGAGTATGGCAACAAAAGACACGAGAATTTCATATACAAGAAAGAAAGATTAAAAAGAGGTAAAGTTTGTGAGGTTCTACGGGGTAATCTCTGGATCTAAAGAACCGATTTTGGAAATTCTTTTACCAATAGAAAGCCACTTATACGCTGCTAGCTACGGAGCAGTAAGTCACTACGGGACACGGATGAAACTGCGCGGGGATAAGTTTGTACTATATATTTTTGAATAAAAGATCAGAATTGCGGATTATTACAAGATAGGTAGATTAGCCTAAACAAAAATACTTGTCTATCTTCTTACAAAAATATTTGTTAAACGAAAAGTGTCAAAAAATTGCAGTTTTAATGCTAAACTTATTTGAATTGAGACAAGAAAGAATTTAATTGCATTCTAATCTCTACTTATACATGATAATCCCAAAAATCAATAAACTTCCATCCCGTCAGAATTCCAATTCAAAAATGATGACATCTAATTAAAATCTCATTTACTATTCGATATTCTAAACATAAAATTTACGAAGGTGTCCGAACGCACGCCGAGAGCGAGCGAGTACAGCCGAAATCGTTCTCTAATGATCGTGAGAAAACATCGGGAATGTTTACCCGGCCGAACCGCTCCGAATATTTGAAATTCGAATTTGGAAACGTTGTGACTTTTATGTATTGATAAATGAATGTTTGTGAGAACGGCGCTACTGGAACTCTGTTAGATAGTTCTGAATTCTCATGTCTCGGATTTTTTCGATATTTAAGACTTATTTTAAGTTTAGATAAGTAAGTCGTTCATTGTAAAATACTGGTATTTTACCAGCATCCGTATAAAAGGGAATGCAATTTAACTTTTTTAGACTTTTACCGATTAAAACCCACCCATGTTCCTTCTTTTGCCCTTTACGTTCCGGGGCCGCGGTATCTCTTTCGAACAACCCGCAACCCCGGCAGGCGGTGGCCTTGGCAGGCCCTTCTGCTTTGACATCTCTTTGAGGCGCGAAAACGAACGCGCCATCGACACGGCAAATAGGGGTCGCCTCGTTAAATTTGGGAAAAGGTAAAGCGGATGATGGTGATTCTAAGCAGATTATTCCATCCAGCGGATTCCTCGATCCATCTAATTGGAATTGGTCTATCTTCGTTTTGCCAATATGTGATCTCCATTCAAAGATTTGTCCACTCCAAAATACATAACGCGACATTGACCTACTAATCTCTTCTCAATTTAAATTCAAATCAAAGTCTTCAATTCCAAGTCAATTTAAAAAGAGAATAAGAAATAAAACTCTTTAAAACTAAACTGTTAAATTAACGGATTTTGTTGGTGCAACTAATCGATGATGGCTCTTAAAGTAATGCTTTTACTGTACTATCTTGTTCTGTGACTGTCGACCTTTGTTGCGTGGAAGCTCTTTCGATTCGTGTAGCCCTGGTACTTTTCGTTCGGGAAGATCTTTAGTTTCATTAGTTTTTTTCTAGAAACCTTGGTTTTTTTTTGTTGTTTATTGAAAGTAGTTCAAGATCTTGACCTATTGATTTGTAAGCTTATTGTATTTTTCATAATAGCTCTTTCGTTTTATGCTCGCCTAGTACTTTTTATACTCGTTTCATTGATTTTTTTTAACTGAAACCTTGTTTTATAGTCTTGCAAGCTTCGGAAGCAGATATTTCAAGATTTTGATTTTATCAAATCTTTGTTTCATATGTTCCTAGTATTTTTTTTATGTAAAATCTTAGTTTGGTTTTCTTCATTCTAGTAAGAGAGTACAATTTTAAAATCTAACAATAATCAAGGTAGTTGGAACCAATTGTATTATTATATAGTCTTGAAGTGAAAGTTCTAAGTTTTTATGATCCATATCGCTTCTACATACTCTTGAATTGTTATTAATCGTAAAAACTCCGTACTTCCTTCTGAATCACGCTTTTAGCCTAGAAGGTAAGCATAGATGTTAATCCACCTGCCGGAGTTGCGGGTTGTTCGAAAGAGATACCGCGGAGCAAAGAAGGAAAATGGGTAGGTTTTAGTCAGTACAAGTCCAACACTCCGCCCTGCTCCTCCCAGAGCGGGGGAAGTTATTTGATGATTTCTCGTCCGCAAAAAAAAATGTAACTTTAATACTTTCCTGCTACAATCCTGATACCTTTTCTATCATCCATATTCATCCATCTGGTTAAACACGCACTTCGCACCTGACTTCTCTGAAGAACCTTACCAATAATATTAAAAACCGATACCTCTCCATACTTTCCCGTTGTAAGAAATAGATGGGCTGTTCTGTAAACTAGTTTCTAAGGTACATCAAGTACAAGACCAGTTGTGAACATCGCACGAGCATCTCCCACGACCTCTGACCTCGCTCTTGCCTTTATACTGTTACTACAGTTCTGTAGATAGACCACACACATACATACATGCGTGTTAAACTCATTACTCGTTCTTTTTTTGGTAATGTCGGGTAATTTGTGCAATTTTTTTTATTCGTTTATATCAATGTGTGGCGAGAATGGAAGTCTTTTTTTCTATGCAAATTTTATTACAGTTGCATTGCCTTTTATAGTACAAATGAGTAATAAAATATTCTATAATACATATGGTTCTAAAATCCCGGAAGCAACGACGCCATCTTGAAAACGCGGGAACAATCGTTAACAATTATTACTATTCATACTCTGTTGTCATTGAACAAACTTGTGTATGCTTATAATATATTGAATAATGCACCTTATTGGTTCAAGTTACAGTTTAAATTCAATATTCACGAACGTAATTAGAATGTGTGTGAAATACTCTGTAGTGATTCGACAACAGTGTGAATTCATTACGATGTACAAAAATGTACTGTATCATTTCCAGCTAAGGTAACATTCACCTTTACATAACGCAAATAGAATTCGGTAATGTTACCACAAAAGAAATGCAGTTACAAAACCAAAACACGAACTTTGTTCTCGTAAAAATAAAGTCTATTTCCGTTCGAACACGTTTTCCACGAAAACAAAAACAGAATTGTATTTTCATTTGACGTTTCCATTCCCACGGTCGAAAAATCCAAATTTGAAATTTTTGTTTCTTTTTTTAGAGCAAAAGGGTTGTTCCTTGCCGATTTTACCATAAAGTATTCACATGCAGAACGTCAAATGCCAAGTTTTTTTTTAATAGGCAAAGGGTTGTTCTTTTAAACAGCCTATTTTGAAGTTATCAGCTGCGTTCCTTCCCACGCAAGGTGTAACTCAAAGGAAACAAGTTATTCAGGTGTATTTAAGACCCACCTTTCACTTGGACTATTGTAGTAAATAGTGATCTTTGAACACGACAGGTGAATAAGCAGAAATGTGTAGCGGTTATGTTGGAATTACAATAATTAGGACCCTTCACAGTAATGTTTCATGTATCTTTAAAATGGCGTCTATTTTAGTCCAGTGTCTTGAAATGGCGGTTTTAGTAACAAAGGTTTTCTAATTAAAGAAGAAAATTAAATATAACATCGCGCCTGTAGTACTCGGAAGTGTTAGCCAGATTTCGCTATTTATGTTTTAGTCCCCATGTAATGAGGGGGGGGAACAGTAAATTAGTTAAATAAATGATTTTTCACTTTTCATTGTGGGAGAGCTTACGTAAAAAAGGGAATGATTAAATACTTGAAAAAAAAGTAGCTATAATTTAAGTTATAAGTAGACATCATAATTTTTCGGGATTTCCACAACTATTTTGGGGTCGGCATCCAGTCTAACCGGATGCAGTTGAATAACACTGTTTTTCGTGGAGCGTCTGCCTATGTGACCTCCACAATCCAGTCAGTATTGGGTCATATGACAATCCGTGGTAAAAAACTACCAAGCGTACTTACAAAAAAATAACAATTTCACACAAATTCAACTTTAAACAAACACATAAAAAATCACACCATTTTAACGTTAGCACGGAGAAAAACATCAAAATTTGGACGCAAGCGCATCATTCGTACATCTTCGTGTTTAATTCGGATCACGATCGACGCAGGCGCAGCTAATGAGCTACAGCACGCAGTGATCTATAGCCGAGATCGTATACGTGAGATGATTTGAGAAAAAATTGCTGTTGGTACTTTGGGAAAGATTTGGTTATGTTATGTCGAAATTAACTTTTTTTAAGGCCATACCCTACGCAAATAACCTTGAGCATTCGTTCCCTCTTTGCCGCGCAGGAGTAACAGTAGTGAATAAAGCCTATTTTTAGGAATAAAATCTATATAAAATAAAGTTTTGGGTTTTTGGAAAAAATATTTGTACATACCAAAATGTTCATTATAGAATTGTGTATCTATTAATGTCAGTAGTAAAATTAAACATTGTTTACTTAACGAGGAGATACAAGTTATTGATATTTTTTCTCATTTCTCGGGTTTTGTTGTAAGGAGATTTACTAAATAATCCTTACTAATATTATAAAAGCGAAGGTGAGTTTGTTTGTTTGTTACCTCTTCACGCTTTAATGGCTAAACCGATTTTGATGAGTTTTGGTACAGAGATAGTTGGGAACCAGGAGACGGACATAGGCTATGTTTTTTAAAAAAGAGTGGGATATGAGGGAGAAAGAGGGACGAAACGGAAAAACTTAGCGTTGCTATTACAAATCAATCAGGCGCAAAAGCAAAAACTGCGGGTCTGCTTGGTGTGTTATACCGAATTTAACGCGAGCGAAGCCGCGGGCGAAAGCTAGTTACTCAATAAAAATAAATCTACAATAATGGAATCAAGATTATAAAGAAATTTTATGTATTTTTTTTGTTACTTAGTTCGTTTTAAATTACAATTACATAGCTCCAGAAAATTGCACAAAAACGGTTTGCGCGGCGTTCTGGTCGGGGAGGCGCCTTAAAGCATCACTGCTTTCGAAGTATGAACCCAAGATTGATTTTCGAATATCAAACTTGGGTTGGTAAAGGAAACATCATGAGGAATGCAGCATGCTTTTTTGCGGATAAGTGACAGCCTTAGAGATATTTTTCGACGGTATTTTAAGCCATGGGTCCTGCCGGGCTGCGGGTTGTTTGAAAGAGATACCGTGGCCCCGGAACATAAAGGCAAAAGAAGGAACATGGGTGGGTTTTAATCAGTATAAACCTAACACTCCCTTCCGCTCCGCCCAGAGCGGAGGAAGTTATTTGATTTGATGAAAAAAACCCAGTTCAATCAATAGATTACTCCATCAATAATTTCACGAGATTTGTACTAAAAAAATGAATTTTGCAAATCGGTCAAGGGTCGGTCGTTTGTCTTGGTATGGACATGTAATGAGGAGGGATGAAGGACATGTGACTAAAAGAGTGATGGATCTGAATGTTGATGGACGGAGAGCGATAGGAAGGCCAAAGAAAAGATGGATGGATTGTGTAAGAAATGATATGAAGGAGAAAGGAGTAAATGATGCCGTGACGTCTGATAGGGGAGAATGGAAGAAGAGAACGTGTGCCGACCCCAAATAAAATGGGACAAGGGCAGGAAAATGAATGGTCCAGGCGTCTTTCAGTAATCGGTGAAACATACAAATAAATACCCGACGAATTGAAAACCTCCTCTTTTTTTGAAGTCGGTTAAGTAAGAATGAGTTCTTAAGCTGCTCAGTGATAATACTCGGGTGATTCCCAAGTTCACACGCCTACAAACAAGCAAAACTGTTGCGGTCAACAATGTGTAAATGACAATGAATTACTTGGTATCCATTCTTGCGTTCTTGTTGTTGTATGTTTGAGTTGCTTAAATCATCAATGGATGGAGAGGTTCTCACGATGTGTATTTTGTTTTCACAAATTTCTTAAAGCATTCAAAATAGTGAAGAAAGAAAAAACATTGAAAAAACATCATACTTAAGTACTAACGCTGTAACAACAACAACATTGTAAAACTAAATGATTTTAAAAGAGTAACCATGGAGTTTCTTGCCGGTTCTTCTCCATAGGAAACGACCAACCCGAACCGTGCATCTTTTCTCGACGTTTTATAAGTGCCCATGTAGGCCTATGTAAAATAAAAATATTTTGATTTTTGATTTTGATTGTGTCGCAAATTACGACAAGCACACAAAATCACAAAAAAAAAAACATAGTAGTACTTCTCATAATAACCATTGTTTATTCGTTGGCTCAGATTTGTATTGTGTACTACACCCATGTTCCTTTTATTGCCCTTTATGTTCCAGGGCCGCTGTATGTCTTTCGAACAACCAGAAACTCCTCGATCCCTTGCCTCTTCTCTAAACTGTTCTTTCTCGATTCTTACAGCCCTAACCTGAACGCCATCAACAAGCTTGCCTAACTTTACGCATCTTACAGTATTCACGGCATTACTATCTCGTGGTGTCGCAACATCTTCCGTCTCGCTCTATGTAATGGTACTCGCTCGCACAGTCACACGCTCCGTGGGAACCTCACCTTTCGTCCGCATCGATCTGTCATTGGAATCGATATATTGATATTGTTTTTCGGTGAAAGTAGATTAGGGACTGGCCTGTTTTCTACGTCATGTTCCTTATTTGAATTTGGTTTTTTTTTATGGCAGTTTTGCTGTGGTGTAAATGGCCAGTATTAATGTATTGGAATGAGTTGACACGGGCCACAGAAAAAAAAATAACTGGTTTTTTTTAAACGAAACATCGCGCCTGTTATCCCCGTATTGTTAGACAGAGGTGGACCTACAACCGATCCAGAATACGTGACTGCTACTGACGACATCCTTGACGGAAAAAACCCAATAACACTTTGCAAGACAAGGGAATCGAAATTAAGACCTCATGCTCAATTGCCGCGCTTGCGACCACTAGACGAACGAGACAGTCGCAGTAAATTATTTAAAAATGATGCCAATAAATACAACAGTTATCCTTCAACAAATAATACAATAGATAGATAGATTTATTTATCAACACAAACAACATCAAGCTGAGAAAGAATCATAGATTAAAAGAGATATAAGTTAGATTGACCCATAGACAATTAGACACATCAGTTCACATCACATACATAACGGTCGCCCACTACTGCGGTGTGTGTCTCAAGATAGAATAGCCGAAGTTAAAAATAGTGTCCCAAGATAATAACATAATAAGAAACTGGCCACACTAAAATTACATACCATAGACTCGGCTCCAAAAAAAAGAAAACCCCTATAAACAGTACACCCAGACATAATTACGAAGGTTCGCTTAGCGGTAAAGTTAAAAAAAAGAAAGAAAATAGGTAGAACAAGTGAGCTTCCCACGCGTTGTGAAAAAAAAAAATTAAAAAAAATAATGTATCCTGTCACACGGGACAAGTTGCAGTTGCAACTAGTTGGGTGTAATGGCTCTTTACACAATGGAAGATGATGGCTTGGTTTAAAATTAGAATTTTTCTGTTATGTTGATCTCATCGAATCTACACTCATATTATAAAGAGGTATAGTTTAAGAGATTGTAGGGGCTAATCTCTGGATTTACTGAACCGATTTTCAACATTATTTTTTCAATAGAAAGCCACGTTATTTTAGCTAATAGTAAAGATGATTAATTATGTTAACAATCTTACAATTCGATAGATTCGGGAATCCTGTCTGGCAGACATCTTTGTTTTATACTTGTCATGTCTCACAGAATCGGTTTACCGAGATTAGAAGTCGGCTCCAGTCTTCCCGGATCTACCTAACTACCAGTATTTTACATGGAGCGACGGGTTTGACTTCCAAAACCCATTTAACAACTGGGTTATACGATACTAGACTAAAAAAGACAACATACAACATGCTTATTTAGTGTTACAAGTTTTGCATTGCTTAACAAATTTTTGAAGCATCTCTTTAGGCAAAAATAGCCTGTTGTGGGATACTTCGCTGTTCTATAACTTATATGCTATTGTACTAAAACTACTAAACAATACAAAAAACAAATGAGATTAACACAAAAAATAATAATAACAATTAAAAAAAAATTAGAATAAGACAAAAAATGAAAATCGTTACTAATATTATAAAAGCGAAAGTGAGTTTATTTGTTACCTCTTCACGCCTAAGTGGCTAAACCGATTTTGAGGAATTTGGCTACAGACATAGTTGGAACCCTGGAGACGGACATAGGCTATTTTTTAAAACAAAAAGGAGAAATGAGGGAGAAAGAGAGAAAAGAGGGAAAGCTTAGCTTTGCTATTACAATAAATCAGGCGCAAGGGCAAAACTACAGGTAGCAGGTACCTGGAAATCAGGAAAGGGGAACCGTGTTACCTCGAATTTAACACGAGCGAAGCCGCGGGCAAAAGCTAGTAATAACAATAAAAAGCGGTAAGAGTAAAGCAAATTTAGGGTACTTAATAAATAGTTGCCAATTGTCGTGTAGAGACAGTCACTAACAAAAATTTAAACAACACGACCTTCCCCAATCGTGGCGCTAAACGCAATTCAACTTCAATTAAACTCCCATAGCATATGATTGCTGCCATCGAAAGCAAAATTAAAAGTAATAAAATCGAAGAAAAAACAAAGATGGCGCCTGAAAATAAAAGTCATAGCCGTGAGAATAAGGATGCTATACCGTTATAATGGACATCGTCCTGTCCTGTTTTAGAGATCCTTGCTGGATTGTAAAACCTTTTGTGAAGATCCCTGACCAAAGAGGTGCTGATGGCTGAATAATATCGGACATCATTTTTATTCAAATCAATCATGGGTAATTCATAGATGTTTTCGTATATACACTCAGGGGCACAATTAACCGTCCACCCATCTGAAATTGCATATCGTTTGTTTATGTTAACTTACGCTTTGAATACAAGGCGTTACTTCATAAGTGGGTATATCTGAAATAAATAAAGCAATTATACCCGCGTTTTGTTTCCTTTTGTGAGTTTTATTTAACCGTAAACAGTTTAGTCGAAATTTGACAGTTTCGCTACTCGCTTTGTGTGACAGATACATTTGTTTTAAAACGTTGTGATACCGTTTCGTCGTATAAAACAGAGGTGTTGGAGTGCTGTGAGTTTAATAAACCAAAAAAAAATGCCACTGGACGCAGCTGGAGCAGCCAGGGCTGTAGCACTTGCAGACGCTGGGTTCAGCCAGCGTCGGATTGGAAGAATGCTCGGATATCCTCGAACGACCATTCAAGATGCTGTTCGGCGTTACAGAGAGACTGGTTCGTACACAAGAAGGCCAGGGCAGGGTCGTAGAAGGTGTACGTCAGAAAGAGACGACCGGTTTATCGTATCTAACATTCTCCGAAATCGTTTCACAACGGCTCCTGAGGCTCGTAATCGTCTATTTGAGGTAAGAAATGTGAGTGTGAGCCTCAGAACAATAAGAAGAAGGTTAGCTGAGAGGGATCTGAGAGCTTTTCGACCAGTTCGAGTCCCAAAGCTGACCGTAGGTCACAGAAGAGCGAGACTTGAATTTGCTCGAGAATATTCAAATTGGACTTCGGGACAATGGAAGGCAGTTCTTTTCTCTGATGAATCAAGAATCGCTTTACGAGGTCCTGACGGACGTCAGCGCGTGTATAGACGCCGCGGTGAAAGGTTTGCTGAATGTGCTGTAGTTGAAACAGTGGGCTACGAGGGAGGCTCGATAATGGTGTGGGGTGGCATTTCTTACGACGCCCGCACAGAGTTGGTCGTCTTCGATAGAGGCAGCGTTAATGCTCACAGATACGTGACAGAAATCCTAGAACCACATGTGATTCCGTTTGCGCCATTCGTTGGCGATGATTTTGTTTTAATGCACGACAACGCTCGTGCACATACCGCGAGAATTGTCACCGATTACTTGAACGCCGTCAATATTCAGCGTTTACCATGGCCAGCTCGCAGTCCTGACCTGAACCCAATAGAACATGTATGGGACAACCTAAAAAGGCGAATTCGGAATCGTACACCAGCTCCTACGACCATCAGTGAGCTAAAAACTGCAGCTGTTGAAGAGTGGCAGAACATTCCCCAAAGCGACATCCAAGACATAATGGACGGGCTTCCTAATCGGTTGCAAGAGGTAATTAGGGCTAGAGGAGGAAATACTCACTACTAATCCGATAATCCAGAGCACATTTTTTTTTAAAGTAACTTTTTGCTATGTTTTATTTTTTGTAAGAAAACTGCATTTTCTGTTTTTTATTGAGATTGTCCTAATTAAACGATTTCACAACATGCACATGTTTCGTTTGTTTTCGTAAAGGTTCACCCTATGTAATATTATAACATAATTAATTAAATTACCATAGAATTTTGAAGAAATCGACAAAATGTAGGTGGCCGGTTAAATGTGCCTCTGAGTGTAATAAGATCCTCCATATTCTGCCGTCACGTGGGCATGCAAATAATATTCAATTCCAAATTTAAATGAAAAGTTATATAAAACTAGCTTCTGCCCGCGACTTCGTCCGCGTGGTATAGTTACTTTGTTGGGCTAACGCTAATTTTAACCCGCGTGATGATCGAAAAAAAAATATCTTTCTCTCCCCTTTTCTTCCCTTTTTCTCCCCCTTTTCTCACTTTTTTTAGCCTATGTCCCCCGTCCCGGCCCGTCTCCAGGGTCCCAACTATCTCTGGACCAAAATTCATCAAAATCGGTTCGGCCATTTAGGCGTGAAGACGTAACAAACAAACTCACTTTCGCTTTCATAATATTAAGTAAGGATTAGTAGGATTATTCCTTTTGACTGCGTTCACCTGTCTGTCATTTTTGCTAGTGAATTAGCATGATCTGCATTTCAGCTGATACATTAATTGTTTTCATTTATTGTTTACGCTTGAATAATAATAGTTCTATTGTCTTTGGTTTAGCCTTTTACTATCGTCTTTAAAAACAATAATTGTTTCTGACTTTCGTCCTCTTTGAATTGTTTTGTCATGAACCTCATCATTTTGTCGGTTCGCGCTTGACATTAATATAGCTCTTTGCACACTAGGTTACAATTACAATTTTAAAAAACAACCAACCTGTATAGATCCATGAGAAACTGATCTTATAACGGAAAACCTGTCTTGAGTCTTTAAGATAGAATACAATCTTGAATGTAAGAAATTCTATTAAGTAAGATCTCTTTTAAGTCCTCAATGGAATTGTTAAAAACTCGTTTGTGTGGTCTTATTCTCGGTAATGATGTGACTTTTTTGGTGATTCACACGCTGGCCAGTTCTTAGATGTTTTTGCTGTATACACACGCCTTAAATCGAGTTTGCGGTGTTACCGTTACGTGAATACGTCATACAAAAAATCAAAATATTTATATTTCACATAGACCTACATGGGCACTGATAAACGTCGAGAAAAGGTGCACGGTTCGAGTTGGACGCATTTTAAAAGAGTAACCATGGAGTTTCTTGCCGGTTATTCTCCATAGGAAACGACCAACCCGAACCGTGCACCTCAATGATGTTAGTACAGTATGTGCCCGACAATAAGTCATTGCTTACTTTACAAAATTTAAAATAAGATAAAACGTTTACAAGTTTTAGGCGTGACGAAAGATTTTAAAATACTCTTCCATAATGTGGGTACACTTTTACTATTTACAAAAAAGCCTTTATTTCGGTAATAAACTTAAGTTTAACAAAGTTTGAAGCCATTTTTCTCATAAATTTTCAATAGTGCCCGAAAACAGCTCGCATGTGTCATGGCGTCGGCATGACGTCACAGTATAATAAAAATGACATTGTTTCTATAACAACGTCCCATAAATCACATTACCGTGACGTCATACGCTGTGATCGGTGTTTCAGTCAAAATGGCCGATTGCAGTATTTTAATGTTTTATTTTATTGAAAATCTTAATAATCTGTTATTTTAAATAAAACTAAACCTGTGTTTACTTTTTTTTTAATATGACTTCTCCCTTGTCATCACTGAATCAGCGATTTTTTTATACTGTCGTCATGCCTAATATTTTAGATTTTTTTGCCATATCTTCAGTATAGTTATTGCATCAGTACGATGATGATAAAAATGATCTATAGATCATTTACCGTGGGAAAGCCTTGTGCGTGCGCATTGTAAGCTACATTACTACATTACTTCCAATTGATCTATGATTTAATACTCTATTAATTGTTATTTATTATGATTAGGCTTTTTAAAGGTTCGAAAGTCGTCTATTCTGTGAGAATCGTTGAGGGCTTAAGAAATATGTTTGTCAGATTAATTCTCTAATTAACTTCATCTGTAGTTTTAATTCGATTGAGAATGACAAATGCAACTGATTCTGCCTTCAACTTTTTTATTTAATTTCAGATTTTTTGCCCAATTTTTAGTCAGCTTTCAATTCGTGCCAAATACTTACACATGTTATTAGCCTTTGTTTTCTCTGAAAGATATTCTTTATTTATCTCATTTTCTTTATTTTACGCCGCCATCACTTTGACGGGCCTGTTGGTCTAGTGGTTAGTGGCCCTGACTGCTGAGCCGGAGGTCGTGGGTTCGATTCCCACCCAGGACAAACTTTGTGTGATGAGCATGATTGTTTGTTCTGTGTCTGGGTGTGATTTATCTATAATATGTATGTATTTATAAATTATATAAGTATGTATATCAGTTGTCTGGTTACCATAACACAAGCTCTGCTTAGCTTGGGATCAGATAGCCGTGTGTGAGTTGTCCCAAGATATTTATTTATTTATTTTATTTATTTTACGCAGCCATCACTTCCGTTCATTTCATAACCTTAGACAAATTTAACTTTAATTTTTAATTTATAAAATATCGTGGACGTCTTGCTACATCGTTCTCACATAATGTACCACCTCGACATGAATTATGTAACCAAGGTTTTGTAACAATATCCTATTTTGAAAGAGTGTCCATGGAGGTTCTTGCCCATTCTCCTCCGTAGAGATCTACGCCTTTGAATGGGCAACTAGAGTACTTTCACAGTTATTATGCCTTGTGACTGGGACTGTAACTTCATTTTATTGCTGTCATTGTAGCGACAGTTCAAAAGTGCCTGTAACTGGCCTACTTGAACTAAATGCTTTCGTGCGATTTTTTCTTTTTAGGGTTCCGTAGTCAACTAGGAACCCTTATAGTTTCGCCATGTCTGTCTGTCCGTCCGTCCGTCCGTCCGTCCTCGCTTAATCTCTGTGACCGTTAGCACTAGAAAGCTGAAATTTGGTACCAATATGTATATCAATCACGCCGACAAAGTGGTAAAATAAAAATTGGAAAAAAATGTTTTATTAGGGTAGCCACCCTATATGTAAAGTGGGAAGTGATTTTTTTTTTAATTTCAACCCTAACGTGTGATATATTGTTGGAAAGGTATTTAAAAATGAATAGGGGTTTACTAAAATCATTTTTTGATAATGTCAATAATTTCGGAAATAATCGCTCCAAAAGTAAAAAACAATGTGTCCCCCCCCCCCCTCTAACTTTTGAACCATAAGTTTAGAAAATATGAAAAAAATCTGAAAAGTAGAACTTTACAAGGACTTTCTATGAAAATTATTTTGAACTTGATTGACACAACAGTTTTTGTACAAAAAAGACAAAAAGTTGTACAAAATAATTTCTGGACTAAGTTTGTAGTATAATCGTATATATGCAAGCATTTATTTAACTTCGTTTACATATTTTATTATCCTGAACGTATTTTTTTTCAAACAAAAAAAGAATTATTGAAATCGGTTCTCGCAATCCAAAATTCGTTGTTGAAGTTCTAACACCACGTAAGTCACTTTTTGGCCGTTTTGATATTTTGATGCCATTCGTTAGAGAATCGCAAGACGAGACGCATCGTTTTAGCCAAGTGTTTCTACATTAGATAAAACTATAATAAAGTATACATAAACATATATAAACACTTAATTCGTAATATTATAGTATCTATACAAAATTATGTGATTTTTTCTCCTGAAAAGTTACTATTTTTGACTTACGTGGTGTTAGAACTTCAACGACGAATTACCTCCTTGCACGTATTTGTAACCCAATTCCCCGAGAGATGGCGCTGTAGGTACTTATTACATTGTTCCGGGTATTACCGAATTGTTCGGTTGGTCTCTCCTTGGCATTGGCGGTATCTTATAACTACATAAAACTGCTATCAAGAACATGCTAAGGCAATTTAGAACAAAACTAAAATTCATTTTTTAACACCATCAAAATTTTAAGGTAAAAACCAGTTCATAAATGGTTCGATAGATGGCGTTGCGTAATGACGTCATTTTTTTAAAAGTCGATGTTAAGATTTTCCGTGCTTTCATGACCTACCGTGGTAAAGAACACTTATTGTGACGGACGGGAAACTACGGAACCCTACCCTGAGCGTGGCCCGTCACGCTCTTGGCCGGTTTTTTTGAATTTCGAATTAACTATAAAATAAAGAAAAAAAAACCGGCCAAGAGCGTGTCGGGCCACGCTCAGTGTAGGGTTCCGTAGTTTCCCGTCCGTCACAATAAGTGTTCCCACTTATGAGTTTAAAGGTGGCGGAGCGTGCAATGTTGCACGTTCCGCGGTAGGCGCTCCAACAGTTTTTGTACAAAAAAGACAAAAAGTTGTACAAAATACAACTTTTTGTCTTTTTTGTACAAAAACTATTGTGTCAATCAAGTTCAAAATGATTTTCCTAGAAAGTCCTTATAAAGTTCTACTTTTCAGATTTTTTTTCATATTTTTTAAACTTATGGTTCAAAAGTTAGAGGGGGGGGGACACATTGTTTTTTACTTTTAGAGCGATTATTTCCGAAATTATTGACATTATCAAAAAATTATTTTAGTAAACCCCTATTCATTTTTAAATACCTTTCCAACAATATATCACACGTTAGGGTTGAATTTAAAAAAAAACACTTCCCACTTTACATATAGGGTGGCTACCCTAATAAAACATTTTTTTCCAATTTTTATTTTACCACTTTGTCGGCGTGATTGATATACATATTGGTACCAAATTTCAGCTTTCTAGTGCTAACGGTCACAGAGATTAAGCGAGGACGGACGGACGGACGGACAGACAGACATGGCGAAACTATAAGGGTTCCTAGTTGACTACGGAACCCTAAAAAACAACTTCCATAAACCAAAATATTACTTAGCGTTACCAATCAAGAATTATTCAATAATTTCAACATCTTGTCTGTGGTTTTTAATAACAAGTTCTATTTCCTCCGAAGCCGTGACCATCCGGTGTTGTCGATGGTCATCCTGCGTACCATAACCAACCACACCTCATCCGTTACCCGATACGGTTGGGAAAGCCGTTGTTTCTGCTCTGTGGTGAAGTGTATCCTCTCGTTGGATCGGAAGTGACTTGTCAGGTTGGGTAACTGTTTTAATTGAGAAGACATTAATGTTGTTCTAGATTTTCGTAATCCTTACTAATATTATAAAAACGAAAGTGAGTTTGTTTGTTTGTTACGTCTTCACGCCTACATGGCTTAACCGATTTTGATGAATTTTAGTACAGATATAGTTGGGATCTTGGAGACGGACATAGGCTAACTTTTAAAAAAAACGTGGGAAATGAGGGAGAAAGAGAGAAAAAAAGGGAAATGTTAGCGTTGATATTGTAAACGCGGGGTGCGTTTACAAACATACACGATACAGGAGAAATTCCTAGTGTGGGGCAACGTATTTAAAAAAAAATCTTTTTGACTGCGTAGATTAATAGGGTTGATTTCACAGCACAAAGGGAACACAGAGTTGAGTATGTGGTTTTAATTTCAACTCGATACCTTCGCGCTTTCCCGAGATAAAGGGTATTTTTTTTGGGGTGGGAAATCATCAAATAACTTCCCCCCCTCTGGGCGGAGCGGGGGCGGCTGTCAGACTTTTACTGACTAAAACCCACCCATGTTCCTTCTAGATAAGTAAGTCGTTCATTGTAAAATACTGGTATTTAAGCAGCTTCCGTGTAAAAGGGAAGGCTATTTTTTATATTTTTTGCGAATGGGAAATCGTAAAAGTCTCCTGGAGTGATAGACTTTTACTAATTAAAACCCACTCATGTTCCTTCTATTGCCCTTTTCGTCCCGGGCCGCGGTATCTCTTTCGAACAACCCGCAACCCCGGCAGGCGCAGGCTCTGGCAAGCCCCTCTGCAGATAAAGGTCTTGACAGACAGATAGACGAGATAAAGTGATCAATAAGGATTCCGTTTTTCCTTTTGAAGTACGTAACCCTAAAAATAGATCAAAACAAAACTGTCATGTGTCCTTCTGTGGTATATCTTTAAAATGCACTTAACGCACTTGTACTACCCATGGGGCGACAGTGACACTTAAACCACATAAATTCAAAACAAAATAAAGGGACCATAAGAAATCCCCGTGGAACTTAGCCATCTGCACCACATTTGTTGTCGTCTGTATGTACCTACCCTATAGTCTATGCCCCACGTAGACATTGTTTATTTTTAAAGATGGCCGCCCCCGCGTTGTTTAAAATTGGAGGGAAAGTGCTTTTGTATTAATATGGTCGTAATGTTTTATTATGTGCTTATTTATTTTTACTTGTTAGTTAGTTGTATTCTTGCAAGATTGTTTTTTGATACAGTCTCGGCTTAGAAACTAAAAACTTTTTTTTGGTTAACGATGTCCATGACGTCTATTAAGATGGCTGAAAGATTAATGAGCTATTTAATAGTAAAAAACCGCGAGTCTGCGATTACCAATCTATTTGCAAAGCATGATCATTACGTCATTATAAGGCCATGACTCCATGAGATCTAACGCTCCATGACGGATCGTTAGAGTGTAACCTGAATTAAAGGTTCAAAAAGATTCTTTAAAAAAAAAATACTGTTTGACAGGTCGACCTAAAAAAGAAAATGTCAACCATATAAGAGTGTCAAAGACAACATTTAGTGAAACTGAACGGTAGGTATCCAAAACTATGTATGTATCTACAGATATATTGCTGTGGAATTTGTTCTGCCACTTTTCCAGCACTAAGAAGTGGCAAAGGTCCCGCATTTCAGCGGGAACTATCTTATGTCACTTTGACGTTTAAAATTTGTTAATTTTCCCGTAATGCCATATTTTAATAAATGATTTTGAATTCTGTTGTGCCATAACTATGTCTATGTTTAACATTTAAAGTAACTGTTACAGTGTGGTATATTGCCATAGATTTCATTCGCGTGTGTCGACTGTCTGCCATGACCACAGACCGTGACCAAGTGAACGCATGCTCTGCAGTGTAGCGTGACGAAAGAGTGAGATAGTTATTGTGTGCGAGTGAAATGGATGATAATAACGAAAGTTTTTTTAGAACATTATGGAATATTACGGTGGTAGGTTATCTAGCAACCCGCATAGACCAGCCTGATAGATAATTTCCCTGCGGGAGGATCACAATAGGCTGGCTTTGAAATCTGTTCGTAAGATCTAGAATCTGAAGTTACTATAATTTAATACCGAAGTTAAGTCTGCTCCCAAACTTTGCCTCAATATCTTATTTCAATTCGCGATGATAAGCATAAATCAATGAACATAAAAACTTCATCCAATTATTGAAACAATCACTATTACGCACCAAGCCAATCAACGGTCAGTCACATAGAACAATCTTGTATAAAAAAACCTTGTTGTAATACTATATTCACATTTAAAAAAATACTAGCGAGAATCGCACCATAATCCTTTTCCCTAGTACTTAATAGTTCCATGCTCTTCCCACAAAGGAATTTCATACAATCTAAGTCATGTTCTTTTTTCTAAACTGTATAGCAATAAGCAAAGGCATGAAGGAACTCAGCCAGGTCATAGACCTGGCTGACTTATCCGGCATGACGGACAGGCAGAGCGTCGATTTCCATGCTCCGGTTTTTTTTTTTCTTAATTCAATTATTCAGTTTGTTCCGCTCGGAAACGGTCCCGATTTTATAGAGATTTAATTGATTTCGAATGTAATGTCTTTAATTTTATAGTTTAGAATTATTGTGGAATGTTTTATCGAGTTATTTTCGAACGTGAATCGTTGCCGCCATTTTGATAATTAATTGTTTTTGACAGTTACTGGTTTTGGTTCAACGTTTTTTTATTCGATGGTATTGCTATTCAAATTGTTCTGATTCTATATTCAACGCCGTTTTTTTTTCGGTATTAACGGAATTAGAGCACAAAAAAGTGCAGGAAATCGGATTAAGAGAAGCCATGTCATGGTACCGACTAGATTTTATGTACAGTAGGTAAGGAATTTCTATATCAAAAACTGAATATTAAGGCCTTAAAGCCTCAACTCAAGATAATACATAAATAATAGGATTTTCACAAACAGCGGGGGTGTAACAACGCAGCATCTGCACCCCTTATTAAAAATAAATCGAATACGACCCCTAGGGAGGGGACGCCATCTTTGATCCAATTTTGTCTCGATATTACGAAATTATGGCCTTAACCTTTTTAGAAATAATTTTGCGCGGGACGTTGACATTATAGCCAATTTAAGTTAATAATATCTTAGGAACCACCTGGATCATCATTTGTCTAGCCTTTTCCATGGTCGTCTTCCAGTCTAACTAGATGCAGGGCCAGTATTTTACGTGAAGCGACTGCCTATTGGTTATCTACAACCCAAAGTAAAGTAAAATAAATTTATTTGCATAGATTGTAGGTACATAAAATAAGGTGTAACAAAGATAGGGTGAGGCTTGTACAATCAACCTTATACTCGGTATGCAAACATTTTTTTTTTTTTATTTATAATGAACTCACTCTTGACCTCTTAATAATTATTAATAATAATTAATAATTCTTAGTGTATTTGAAACTTTCAAATACACTAAGAATAAATAAATCCTTACTAATATTATAAAAGCGAAAGTGAGTTTGTTTGTTTGTTACGTCTTCACGCCCAAATGGCTAAACCGATTTTGATGAATTTTGATACAGATATAGTTGTGACCTTGGAGACGGACATAGGCTATTAAAAAAAAAAGGATTAAGATATGTGGGAGAAAGAGGGAAGAAAATAACTATTGGATCTCATTATTCACAGGACCCTTATCCCAATTTATTTCTAGCCGGCGGCGGCGCAGTGTCTTCTTCCATACTCTTGCATTATACGTCCTCTCAGCAGTCAACTCCTTTCTTGCCATATCACACATCACACAGTCCATCCATCGTTTCTTAAGTCTTCAAAACTTTCATAGCGTCTTGGATCTGAAGAAAAAATTTATACTCACTCAAGAGTTCTAAAAATAGGTTTGTTATTAAAACGAAGTGATGCAACGCTCGCTTATATTAGAAAATTTGGTGGATCAGTTCATTGTACTAGAGTGTATCAGTATGTTGAGATCGATGTGTGGACTGACAGGAATGGATGAAGTAAGGAATGAGTATGTTAGAGGATGTTTGAAAGTTGCGCCTGTTACAGAAAAAAATTAAGAGAGTCGTTTGTCTTGGTATGGACATGTAATGAGGAGGGTCGAACACATTTGAGTAAAAGAGTGATGGATCTGAATGTTGTAGGATGAAGAGAGAAAGATAGATGGATTGTGTAAGGAATGATATGAAGGAGAAAAGAGTAAACAAAGCCGTGACGTCCGACAGGGGAGAATGGAAGAAGAAAACGTGTTGCGCCGACCCCAAATATAATGGGACAAGGGCAGGAAAATAATGAAACCTATCAGACAGTTGTTTTGCTGGGGAGTTTGTTGCGCCACTTCTTCTTCCCAGCTAAAACACTAGGAAGTATCGAAGGGTGGGTGTTTTGGGGGACTATCTTGTAACGGGTTATTTTTTTAAGAGGTAAGTATAGGATTTGATTTAAAAAAAAAACACAAAAAATTTGAAACATTTTATGAAATCTTTATTGGAATCGATAGAACGATCAATATAATTTAATGTTTGAAGATGATTTCATGCAAATGCTGGCCGCGGCTCCGGTTTAGATGGCCCATTCGCAAGGCCCAATTTCGGCACACTCTCTCCAACATATCAGCCGGTATATCACGAATAAATGCTTCAATATTGGCTCCCAGTGCGTCAATCGTTGCTGGTTTATCCCTGTAGACATGAGCCTTAACATGGCCCCACAAGAAATAGTCCAAAGGCGTTAGATCACACGATCTAGGCGGCCAATTGACGGGCCCAAAACGTGAGATAAACTGTTCACCGAAGGCGGCTCTCAATTGGGCCATTGTTTCGCGTGCCGTGTGGCATGTGGCACCGTCTTGTTGAAACTACATGTCAGGCATGTCCAATTCTTCCATTTTGGGCAAAAAAAATCGCCAATCATCACACGGTAGCGCTCGCCATTCACAGTGCGCGATGCACTCTCTTAACCGAGCATGCATTTTGATAGTACAATTCAATAATTTGCAAGCGTTGTTCGTTCGTAAGTCGATTCATGGTTAAATTATAGACCAAACTGAACAAGTTTGACAATGACACAAGACACTATTCACGCGTGATCTGTCAAAAACAGTGTTGCCAAAAAGATACCAGCAAAAAAATCACCAGTTATAATGACGTTCAAAAAGTGTAGATCATCAGTCTAGTTTAAATAAATGACTTGATTTTGTCAACGAATGTTCTTATTGAACTGTCAAAATGAAAGCCGACATAAGATTGTTACACAATTACTCCGCTGGAGTACTAGCCAAAATTCACACATTGACTTCCGAAATAAATTCCTGCAGTTGAAAATAACGTCAGAGGTATACAAGAACGTCATAGAATGCATTGTTTACGACGCACATTCCTCTAAACGTGTAGACAATTGAGATGGACGTCATTGAGTCTTCATTGTATTGCTTGTTGATCATTCGTCATTTTGACTGAAGATGACGTGGGGATTTGTCAGAATCGCCAAACAAAATTGTAGTGACTCAGGTGGTGGAAGCCGAGAAAACCATCTCCTTCTTGTGTTGCGTTAGGCTTTTTTGTGGATGATAAATCTTCAAATAACTTCCTTCGCTTTGGGCGGAGCGAGGGGAGTGTCAGCTAAAACCCATCCATGTTTATTCTATTGCCCTTTGTATTCCGGGGCCGCGATATATCTTTCAGAAAACCCCCAACACCGGCAGGCGGTGGCCCTGGCAAGCCCTTCTGCTTTGCTGACATCTCTTTGAGGAGCGCGTGGAACACTAACGCGCCGTCGACACGGTTTTGCGTTGGCGTCAAGGTGTAATCGGCAGGATAGCCCGCAAAATGCCATTTTCTAAAGATTTTTTTGCATTTTAATGTCAGGTTCGCCCGAACGAACTCTTCAGCTATTTGTTATGAAGATTTTAAAAACACGGAAATTGAAACCCGTACCACACAAAGGATCTTACAAAATCATTAACAGTCTAAAGTACCCACTAATAATTATGTTAGATTTCCTCTACTGCCGGATGCGCCGGCGCAGTGGCGTGGATCTCCGCAGTTAGGGCTGTTCCGTGAGGGGTGTCACGGTGTTAGATTTTTGTTTTTAGAGTATGTTAGGATGGGTTATGAACCATGACGCGGTGCGGTTGATAGAGAGGAACAAATAGAAGTAATGTTATCCTTAACTATTATTATACAAGCGAAAGTGAGTTTGTTTGTTTGTTAGGTATGTCTTCGCGCCTAAATGGCCAAACCGATTTTGATGAATTTTGGTACAGAGATAGTTGGGACCCTGGAGACGGACATAAGCAAATTAAAAACAAAAGGAAATGAGGGAGAAAGAGGGAACAAAAGAGAAAACGTAGCTTTGCTATTACAATAAATAAGGCGCAAGGGCAAAAACTACAAGTAGCAGGTATCTGCAAATCAGGGAAGGGGAACTGTGTTACCCCAAATTTAACACGAGCGAAGCCGCGGGCAAAAACTAGTCTTCTATAATCCTTTGTTTTTTTAATGTATATGGACGATATGCTTATAAACGTCTAATTAGCAATGAAAAATGAATACTCTATAACAATTTGTGTGAGATATTATCAAACTGCAACTAAAATGGTAGAATTAAATAACTTTTATTACCACGCGCGATCGATATACAATTGTAGCCATTCAATTTTTATGTTCACCTTTATTTATTAAAACCTCAGCTCCATCCCAAAGGACGTAGCCCCCAACGACACCATTAGAAGAAAAAAAAAACCAAAGCCAATAATCTCAATGCAACGCTCTATGCGCAAGCAAATGTCACTATTTGCGTCATCAAATCTTCCTGGTGCAATCTCAGGCTAACTATAGGCCCGTTTGACGTCAATCTTGTTCTAGATCTAGAATAGAACCTAGACTAGTTTTTTTTTGGTTTTGTTTAGATGTAGAGGACGCTGTGGTGTCTTAATCTTGTCTTTTAATTAAAAACGTTGCCCCACACTAGGAATTCTTCCTGTATCGTAGGTGCGTTTACAAACATTTAAACTAACATACACAAACAGCCAGACCCGAAACAACTATCTGTAGGCCATACAAATATTTGTTCCGTGCGGGAATCGAACTCGCGACACGCAGCACAGCAGTCGAACTGATCTTGATGAAATTTGGCACAAAGGTATATTATGGTCTTGAATAACACATAACACACCGGGTTTTTTTTCGATATTACGCGGGTGAAACCGCGGGCGCCAGCTAGTTTTTTATAAATTTATTTAAAAAACAGGCCAAATCTTCAGAACTCCGAAAACACATTCAAATAAGTCTAAAAACAGATGCTACTCAAAAATGAGGGAAACAAAGCTCTTCAAAACCAGGTGCTTTTGATTCGGAAGTAAAAAAATTACCGAGGGGTGGGTGGATAAGGGGATCACTTCCGCCGGAAGCTTCCGATTTGATCTCAAAATTGGGGGAGTAATAGGAAATCGGATACTTTAGAAATCGGATGTTGAATGGATAAAGACTCTTTGATATTCTGTTACTTATGGTTTCAAGAGGGTCGTACTGAAAATGAAAATGGTCACTTTAATTTTCAAAGTATTGGCCCAAAAATCAATCAAAATCAAAAGATTTTGGAACGATTTTCCTTATCGCGCGTTGCGAAAAAGAGGTAGAGGGAAAAAATAAAACCAAAAGTTGTAACGACACTTTTTGCTAAATTTGTAAGCCGTACGGCGTGCGTGTGTTTCTCTCTCTCTCTCTCTCTTATAGAAAGCAAGCCAGTTATTTTCGTTTCGTCTTTCTATTTCGCATTGAACAGTGTGGTGTCGCGACGATTATTTTTGTGGAGTGTATACAGGTTTTTTGTGCATAATAAATAATAACTTCGTTCCATCCGGGTGTCCCTTGACACCTTTCAAGCTTTTTATTTCACGAAGGCCTATAACAATTTCAGGCCAATAAGATCCCGTCAATTGCCCAAATAATCTCAAAATAAAGAACAAGATTACCCAAAAACACTTGGCCAAGTGTTCCAAATTCACCCCTAAGAAATTCCACCCCCTAACAATCGAACAATAGGCATTTTATTACACACCCTTGAGAATATTTCATAATAAACACAGATGTATAAGCGATGAGGGTAGTCAACGATGTAGGTATTTGGGTCATCCTATTAATAAAATAAGGGTATGCGGTCTTAGTATGTTGTGGTAATCCCTCTTCGGGAGGGCGTGAGGGTCGTTTTATGAATAATACAGAGAATGCAGCTTAGCTTTAGACGGAGTTAAAATAACAAAAACATTAAACTTTCAGAGCCCTATAAAACACTAGCTGGCGCCCGCAGCTTCGTCCGAGTAATGATCGAAAAAAAGTATCCTATGTGTTATTTCAGACTATAATCTAACTCTGTGCTTCATCAAGATCTATAAAAATATGATAATCCTTGGTAAAATTGGATGTCAGACTTGCACTGTAGCTTACGACTTTCAAAGGTCTAAAAATTACGGCCGAAACCAACGTAGACACAGTTGAAACTCTGTTTGCAATTGGTGATGAAACCTGAATGATGAAAATGAAGGGAAGCACGGCTACCTAGACAAGCATGGCTTAACCTTAAGATCTTGTATCAAAATAAGGGGTAAATAAGTCTTATTCAAATTAGGCTGATAATCAGCACTTTTTGAACGTCAACATTACAAGAGACAGTCCCACAAAAACGCCCACCCTTCACCACTTCCTAGTGTTTTAGCTGGGAAGAAGTGGCGTGAAAGTATAATTTAACCACAATCTTTCTTTATGTAGGCTTTTCATCTTAATCACCTCCTTGTCTACACCCTCAGTATCCCTCGCCATACTCAACAGTCATTACCAACTCATAAAACAAATGGCAACACCATCAGAATTATTCGCTAAAGTGAACGCGACGCGTGTCGTGTTACGTCACTTCCTATTTAGGAGGAAGTGACACGTGCTCACACAATGGCGGATTGCTTAGTTGAGGGTGAAAATTTTTATTTGATAGGGGCTGGAAATGTGGGTGGTATTGCACGAGTATGGCGGAGCTTGATTTTAGTTACATCAGGTACTTTGGAATTGTTTGTTAGGCTATTGGTCGCAATGGCGTTATAAAGGTAAATTGACGCAAGTAGGTTTTCACAAACACTTTTACACGTCTTTTTTAAAAAACTAGATGAGGCCAGTGTTTCGTACCCGACTACTCTGAAAGAAACAGTCGAAACAAATTCAGAGGTCATAGTCTCTTTTAAGGTCCAGACAAAGATCTTGGTCAACTTACATGAGGACTATGCAGATTAGAGCCTGAAATGGTCTTTTTAAGAAATCACCACACAGATTGAGTGGACCTGTCCAGTCAGTGCAAGCATTTGTCAGTTATCGTGTAGCTCGACTCATAACTCAAGGAGTTTAGCGAAATTGCTATAAGGTAAATGCGCCAGGGAACCCGCGAAATTAAATTTTACTAAGTTTTTTTGCAATCTTTAAGCCAGTGTCAAGTTGTATGATGATTAAAGTATAATTTGCGACCAATATAAATATGGCTATATTGAGTTGTAAACTTCTTAGATAAACTTTAAAAAGCACATATGAATTGAAAATAAAACACATTAGTACTGTTTTGGATTTGAACCCCAAGCGAGGCGACGATCTTAAACCTCCGGCTCATCACGAGTTCAGGCTATAAGTGAAGTCTGGGTAAATAGTAACTACAGTGACTTGAGTTTTTATTGCACTACATAAAATCTATTTTGAAGCTGTTATCAAATTCGCGAATATAAACTGCGGACGTAACCAATTTGCTTACGTTTTGGCTGACAAATGAATTGGAATAGATTCATTATTCAAATCTTGCAAAAGACTGTCTTTTGTTCGCATTTAATATTAAAATGATGATTAAATTTGACGTATTTCATCATCATCTTCCTACCCTTATACCATGTGATCCATTCTCCCCTACCACGGTTTTTTCTTCTCCGTTCCCCTTCATATCATTTCTCACACAATTCATTTATCTTTTCTTTGGTCTTCCTCTCCCTCTCCATACATAAAGATTATATTCATGACTCTATTAGACCCATAAGCTGAATCCCTCCTCATCACATGTCCATATCAAGACAGACGACTCCCTCTCATCTTTTCTGTAACAGGCGTCACTTTCAAAGTTCCTTTTGCATGCCTTAATCCATTTTAATCACTTTACGCATCTTTCAACATTCTCATAACTGATGCATGCATGGTATTTTCATTCATCGATTTTTTTACTGCCACGTCTCTATAAAATAGCCTCACTAAGCTAAAGGTAAAACAACATAACAAACATCAGAAAAATACTGGCACACAGTTTTCTCTATAACAGACATGAAGTTTGCCCAAAATGATTCCAAAACTCAATGTGCCAATTACTAGCCGCAAACCTACTTATTCTTAATTAAAAGAAACGTGCCCCAAGTAATTAAAGGCAAAGCCAATATCCTTGTCGACCATCGTCTGCGCATAGGCAAGCTGCGCATTGCGCACATCTGCCGCGCAGGTGACGCGCCGCCATATTGGGAATTATACTTACCGAGGGGGAGCTACAACTACAATAGCGTTCTTAGGGGAACAATGTTGTTATGGACTCATAGCACTGTATGTAATTTTTAAAGAGTAATGTGGAGAAGCGAATTTTAAAAGATGTTTCTTGTTTTTTTTCGCGAAGTTTCTAGAGCTTGTGACAAGCTCTAGAAACTGCTTGTCTAACGGTCTCGCTTGCGACGTTCTCTGTTATTGTGTTCCGATTTTGAATATTGACCGTTACATCAAATTATGAAGATATGTTTAATATTGCCATTGTTGGAACTTTGGCTGACAATGGTATAACTCCAGTTGTGATTTATCGATGTCATTATCGTTTTTTTTATGTATTGTAAAAGCTACTTTTCTCACAAACATTTTTAAAGCAACACTTAAAAATATAATAAAGCAAAATCTTCTTAAATCAAACCTCATTACTAAACCTTCGTCTCTCTTGTTACAGCCCCCCGTACCTCGTGCACCGGTGGTACTCCGAACAACCTGCCCCCCCTGGGGTTCCATTCCATTCATGGGGAGAACGTGAGGGTCTCCCGCGACGGCTCCATGGCCCGGCGCGTGGAGTCGTTCTGCAAGGGTGTCGCCTTTAGCGCCAGGCCTGTCAGGGTTAACGAGAAGGTATGTATCATCAGGTTTTTAGGCAAATTCTTATAAGAGTCGTTGGAAAAGGAAAAAAAAAGTTTTTAAAGATTCTGTCTTTATTGAATGCCATGATTTAGTTATGACTTGGTAATTTACTGCAGAGTTTTATAAGCTAAATTTAGGCATTTATCAAGATATTAGTGAAAATAAGCATAAGGGTTTATTCCAAAGCAGTCACTAATAGAGGGACCTGTTGATTCAACAACAAAGTAAAAACGAATCTTGCATTTTTAACCTCTCCGTTTCTTCTTACAGGTTTGCCTCCGCTTCGTTGAGATCTCAAACAGCTGGAGCGGCGTCATCCGCTTCGGATTCACGAACCACGACCCTGCTACCCTCGCTCACGCGCTCCCCAAATACGCGTGCCCAGACCTCACCAACAAACCCGGCAACTGGGCGAAAGCCCTCGGCGAAAGATTCTGCGAGAAAGACAACATTTTATACTACTACGTCAATTCTTCGGGAGACGTCCACTTCGGAGTAAACGGCGAAGACAAAGGACTCTTCTTCTCTGGTGTGGACACCAGAAACCCTCTGTGGGCCTTGGTGGATGTCTACGGTAACTGCACGGCAGTCCAATTCGCTGATCCGAGAGCCCCAAGCCAGAGAAGACACAGTCCTTTAGATGAAGAAAGACTCGTTGGCAGCATGAGGTCGTTGACTGTCGAAGAATCCCTACCTCCGCCAAGATATCAAAATCCTTTAGTACCACTCAGCTTGCATAGAACTAAAGGCAGAAATGTGCAATGTGTGAATGATAGAGGCGTTGCTGCAAGAGCTGATGCGGAATTCTGCCAAGGTTATGTTTTCACAGCGCGTCCGATGCGCCCTGGGCAGACTATTGTAGTCCAGATTTTATCTACAGAGGCAGCTTACGCTGGCAGCTTAGCTATCGGTCTAACATCCTGCGATCCAGCCACATTGAGACCCTGCGATCTCCCAGATGACGCAGAACAACTTCTAGACCGTCCCGAATACTGGGTGGTCAGACGGGATGCTGCAAACGGTCTCCGAAGAGGCGACGAATTAGCTGTCACTTTAACATTAGACGGCGAAGTCAGAGTGAGCAGAAACGGGTCCACTCCTGTCACTGTCATGCATGTAGACCATACTCTGAGGCTATGGGCGTTTGTGGACATATATGGTGCTACGCAGAAGGTCAGGATGTTGAGTACCCAAGTTGTGCAACAAGCTCAGACTCCACCACAGCAGTTGAGGGTGCTGACGGGGTCTGCGGGGCCTATTACTGCGGGAGCTGGTGGCACAGTCCTGGTGGTCAGTCTGCCTCCCCAAAATGGACAGAATAATGCTAATCAACAGGGCTTGACGCTTGCTAGTGCGCATTATATTGAGGTGAGTTTATGTTAACGATCTTCTTTTTTTTTGCCATTTTTATTTTGTTTTACAGACGGCCAGTTCATTCATTTGTTAAGGAGTATTTATGTACTCGGCAATTGTCACACTATATTTGATCATTTCATATGCTCTATTGATCATAGTTTTGTCTTTGGTTTACCAAGATATTATCATCAATCATGGCTTAAGATTACCCAATGGTTTTCGCAGTCAAGTGCGTTGACTCTGATCATACAATATACTTACGATTCTTTTTCTCTTTCCAGCCTATCCAAACAACTTCCCAGCTCTGCCTAACCGGGCTCCCCATCAACCAGCCAGCAACCTGCAACTACCAACCGCCTAGACCGCGAACCGACAACCAATGCTCATCGACCAGCCAAAACAACATCAACGAGCAGGCACAACTTCCTAACGGTCACACAGAACCTTTGAGATTGGCTGACAGACTTCAAAATGGACCTTCGACCAGTCGTCATCAGCCTATTTACTCTGTGATTGGGGAGGGGGCAACGACCGGTAACCTTACTGGAACAGAATGCACGATCTGTTACGAAAACCCAATAGATTCAGTACTCTACATGTGTGGGCATATGTGTATGTGCTACCGTTGTGCTGTCCAGCAGTGGAGGGGCAAGGGGGGTGGCCAGTGCCCCCTTTGCAGGGCCCAAATCAAAGATGTGATCCGTACCTATAAGTCCTGATGTGTTTAGATGCCAAATTCGTTTTGTAATCCCAAAAAAATCTGTGTATATATTTGGTAGTTAGGTTAGGAATGTCTTTTTTTGTACTGAAAAGAGGTTTTAGGGGGTTGAAATGTAAAAGACTACTTTTAAGGTTTGGTATAAAAGATGAATGTGTGTAGAAAACATTTTAATACGTGTGATGATTGAAATTCAACTCGATAAAACTCATTTTCAGTACAAAAGAATGCAATTAGAAATAAATAATATATCAATAATAATAATATATAAAAACGGTTCGCTTGTTAGTCGGTTATTTATTCGAGTGACGTAATACAAAATGGCGGCGGATGTGACGTAAGATAGCTATGATTGGTAAAATAAATAAATAATTTGATGTTGGCAACATTTATTCAGCAAATATTCACTTATACTGTCACTTTAGGCGGTAAGCCTTGCGCAATATTACGTCTTGTATTTAAAATGACTGTAAATAATATTTTTTGAATAAATATTGCCAATATTTGGAATGGAGCGGACATTTTGTAGCGAAAAATAATTACTTTGCTCATTTTTTTTTTATTTGTTTTTGACAGTTGTCTGTGTAAGTTTGAAGAATCAATCTAAACACACAAATATATCTGTAATATTTCTTTTTCTTGTATCCGGTATACTCTTCTTGTACATTTAGAAGGGAGCTTCGCCCCTTTCTGATTGTAGTTTTTCTTAACAACCTTTAAAGTTACACATTCGAACTGTCATCTCTTAGAAAAATCATTTTTGTACTGGTTTGAAATGGGTTGGAATTTTATACGGTGATCAATATCTTAATAATTAATGGACATCGTTTTTATGACATTTAAAACTAATTAATAGTCATTTTTCTTGTGGGATTGAAACAGGGTGAAAATGGGAGTTATCTATAGTGCGGTTAGTGATTTTTTCTGATTTCAACCTCATAAGAAAAATATTAAAAAAACTACGAGACTAGGACGAAATATACTCAAAAATAATTCAATGATATTAAATTCGCTCCTAAATAAAAGGGGTAGAAATGTAGAACGGTAGCTAGATTCACCCCCCTTTTCGTTTTCAACTAATTGAAAGGTTGAAAATAGCCCCAATTTATAAAGTGAGGCTATGCAATGTATATAACGTAGTTATGCTAGAGTAAGCGATAGGTTCCTAGTTATAAAACACATTTAAAGCTATATTTAAAAACTCGTTTGGGTGTAGCACTGCCTTTATATCTGTGTCCTTATATTTTTGTTTCATAAAAAGTCTATGGATGGTCTAAAAAGAAAAAAATAAAACATGTTGTTAAAAAGTACCGATAGATGGAGCTATTCTAAATATTGATTTAGGGCAAAACATTTAGTGAAATAACAAGAAAACGATTGTAATTACGTCCATGACACTATTATAAGCATTTAATAATTACTAATTATAAAAATCATATCATAATCTTTAATTATTAACGCGAATAGTCTAAGAGACAGTGTTGATTTAATTTTAAAATGTCGTATAACTAACCAATACTTGAACAAAATACCGTTTTCAGATATTTTAAACACAAAAAAGCAATAGATAATAAAATTCTACCATTTTCAACACTGTCTCTTGAACTATACATACTCCAAAGACAGCTGACGATCGACGAAAGTTATAGTTAACTAATTTCTACTGTATCGGAATCAATTAATAATGTAACTTTTAACTTCGAAAGTCGACTCATTTATCATACTGGATAATATAGCATTATTTGATAATTCTAAACAAAGGGAGTTCCTCAAAAATGCCTCCGAACGATTTTCTAAACACAACGCGCGTATATTCCTAGTTGTTAGACTACTATTCGTACTAAAAGCGAAGTGCATCGATCGAATATTTAGCTATAATAAAGCTGGTAGATCTACCAAAGCTACCATGCTGTGTTGCCAGTGTTAAATTTCTCTGATCGATGGCAGAAAGTTGTGAGGACGCATTTTTTTACCGCATAACGACAATAGGCATTGCTAAGCTTTAAATAAAAAATGTTTCTTTTTTCTTTAGTAGTTACAAGTTTTGGGAATAGTCTCGCCTAGCTAGTGACTAGATTGTTGATGACTTACAGTCGAAATATTTTAAAAATGTGTAAAAATATACTGTGTAATTGAAATCAAGTAATTGTTTTTTGGAAACATTTCTCCGTCATGTTTAAAAATATCTTTCGATTGACAATTTAAATAGATTTGACTTAGAAGTAGACATTAATGACATCATTTCTTTGTATCTTTTGTCTATCATTCCTTATATGCTCAATTTTCATGAAAAGCAATTGTTAACATATCATTTTTTAAGCAATTGCATTTTTATCCAAACCCTTGACTTTTAATGATATTAGGAACTTCTTCGTGAGATGAGTCCCTGGTACTTTTTCTAACTAAAATTATTATGACTGAGCAATCCTTTGTAATAATTAACGCATTTATTTGTAATACAACATATCTATTAATGCAGTCTGTTCGGACAGAATAACTCTTTAATTTATACTTTTAATTTCAAGTAGATTCGGCGTGTTAAACGTTTAATTTTTAATAAGATTCTGATTCTGGTAAAGCCAGAACTGCCAGTACAATACATCTTAAGGTACGGCCTTCGACAGATAACTAAAGTACAGTATCCGTGCAAGTTCGATGTCCGGAGTTATTCAGCATTTAAGGAACGTTTCAACACGAGAACTTCTTGATCCTTTTCGTTGTAAATAATAAAACCATTTCTTGATTACCAATACAGAAACCAAACGTTAAGCCAGTTTCATTCAGTCTTAATTTAATTTATGAAATTAACTTTAATAATTGTGTAATCTGACGTTTTTTTTTTGTATTATGCACTGCGTTGCGTGTGTTGGGATATTTTAATTAAAAAACTGAAATACCTACCTACTGTAAAAAACTGTTTTTACCGAACTTGTGTTTTTTTGTTTTTTTCTGCAACATTATTGTGAAAAGTTAAATACTAACCATTTCCGACCGTCAAGGTTATTTTTCACTATGCTATCCACAGAATATTTGAACACTGTATCAACAAACGCAACGCAAATTAGACTTTATTTATTTATTCATAAGACATTTTTTTATAATAATAATGTAATACCAAAACGAGGTGACCAGTTTGACAAAAAGTAAAACAGACTATTAAAGCCAAATCTTGTAGTATTTAGTGGAAAAATGTATATAAATGTGTGAATGATACTATTAATGTGGGACTGAGCAAGTTAATTTATAACTTAGACAACTGTTAAGTGTATTACACACTTACAGTCAAAAATCGAATACAAAGCTTCAATAATAAAAAAAAAATACTCAGCTACGTAAATAACGCAGTCAATGCTGAATTATCAAAATATATGGCAACATTATATGTTTGTTATGCACTTACTACTGGCGCTAGCATAGCTGATTTCAAGCATCGTCATTGGTTAGATTGAAACCTAGCTATGGTCGCGTCATCTACAATGAGATTTTAAAAGCATTACTCTTAGATACACTGGTTTTTAAAATTCGAATAAATACAAAAATGAGCTGAGACATTGAAATCTCATGTTGTGTGTTGTGATTGGTTTATAACAACGGCCAATCAATTCTCTTTGCATAAGATTTTGAGGTTATAATTAAAGTCAATTTATTATCTTTATGAAACCTAATTCAAACTCCTCTAATATCTATGGTTTCGACCTTTCTCAGTCGCACACTAATAGGACAGACCAAGGGGTATGTGATATCGTGTTTTTTTTTAATATTTTTTTCAGAACTTGGTCATGTACAGCATTGTCGTCTAGTCTTTAGTAATTTATTTTTTTCTTTTTTATTATTATTTTGTGAAAATCAAGCACTCTGTAATGATGTTGAGGATTAGATTAAGTTTGAAATAAAAATGGTTATCGAACATATTTGTGTATTTTTTACCCTTTTTTGCGGATGGGAAATCATCAAGTAACTTCTCCTCTGGGCGGAGCGGGGGGGAGTGTCGGACTTTTACTGATTTACCCTTAAAGAGTGAAATGACTATGTATGTACATTTGCCGTCAGAAAATACATGAAATACAGTTTGGTGCTATGTAAGAGTTTAAAATTAGAACAGTGTGACACAAACTTTGACCATAGCTTCTGATATTTTTAAAATAATTACGCTGTTTCACGTAAAAATCCATAAACAATCAAATTATGTCGAAAAACATGTTTTTTTATTATTATTACTTAATCGACTAAAGGAATTGAAATGCTGGTCTAGAATTACCCCTTGAATGGTTAAAAGATTGACTACATCTGTCTAATCATATACCTACGGGTCATAGAACAAGGTGTAAAATTCTTCATCCCGCATAGAAAAGAGGGGACGCCCTTAAACTCGATTTCTTATGTTCTTTCCAATTTAGAGACCGGTTAAAATATAGAAAGAAAAGAAAGAAAGAAAAAACATTTATTTGTCGCAAATTACGACGAGCACACAAAATAATAAAAAAAACATTAAACATTCAAAGCATCACAAACATTTACAAATACATACATGGGATAAAATAAAAAAGCTTGCACGTCGTGACTGCGACAGGTAGGTCACCACTCAGCATGGTGCTGTGCCATGGGAGCCCACAGCACAGCGCTGGTTTTCAGTGGTCAACCCGTGAGTAAAACGTACGGAAGTCGAAACAGCATACATCAATATTTTAGATACTTAAATGAATAAAAAAAAATTAAATAGTATTGTGATTTAAAAAAAAAAAACTAAAATAAAAACAACCCAATCATTAGACGTGATACTAGAACAAACAGAACATATCCACCTCAACACAAACACAGGCCATGGCGTGTTTTTTTGGCTCGCTCGCCCCTCCCCTCGCGTCGCTTGCGCGCGCGCCGCTTGGATAGTTATGCCTTGCCGATGAATGATAAACCTTTTGTAAGTATTATTTATAAAGTATTTGCTGTTCATACTTTTGTTTATCTAAAAGATTTCTTTTCAAAATAAACTTAAAATTTCGTTTTGTTGTCAAGGATCTTATGGGAGGCGGTAGATCATTCCAGCAGCGAGTGGCGGCATATTTGAAACATCCCCTGAAGGCTGTGGTCTTATGTCGAGGCATCGAAAGTGGATTGGAAGTGGAACGAGCAGAGTAGCTGTAGTGTTCGTGTCTCCAACTGATTTTACGAAACAAGTATTCCGGTTTGTGTGTTTTTGTTATACCGAACATTAAAACTGCTAAGTGCAGTTTCCTCCGTGCAGTCATTTTCAGGATATTGTGTTCATTCAGATACGGTGTGACGTGATGCCTCCGGGGTATGCTTAAACAGTAACGAGCACATGCATTTTGTACCCGCTGTATTAGGTTTTCTGTACGTGAAAGAAGACATGGCCCGTATACAATGTCGCAATAATTCAACTTGGATAGTACAAGGCTATCCACCAAAGTCTTACGTACTGCGACACTAAGAAAATCCCTTACCCTATACAAAACTTTCAGTCTATAAAAACAGTTCCTTACTACCCCTTTTATATGGTCCTCAAACCGCAGTTCCGGATCAGTGATGAGCCCCAGATTACAGACGATTTCTACTCTTTGTATACTTTCTCCCAATATTTTAACATCTGGTTTAGCAGAGATAATTGCTTTTATTTGTTTTCTGCTACCCATGACCATGAACTTAGATTTTTGAGGGTTCAGTACTAGAGAATTCTCCTTAGACCACATAGCAATTCTATCAAGCTCTTCATTGAGGGTACGTACGGCGGCTGCTGTGTTACTGGCGTTAAATGAAAAATATAGCTGAGTGTCATCCGCGTATACATGATATTTGCAGTTCATTATGCATTTCGTTATGTCAGCACTATATAAAATGTAAAGAAGTGGACCGAGCAGGGATCCCTGAGGAACTCCCCTTGTTATTGTTTGTGCGGAGGAAGAAAGCGTGGATCCGTCTTTCTTACGCAGGTCAACCCGTTGTGTTCTGCTGGTTAGATAGCTTTCAAACCAACGAATCGCCTTCGCATCAAAACCGTAATACGACAGTTTTGAAATGAGTAAAGGGATGTTAATTGAATCGAACGCACGTGAGTAGTCAAGCAAAACAAGGATAGATCCTTCACCACGGTCTCGAGCCTCCAGGATGTTACCCAAGACATCAGCCAAAGCAGTTCCGGTTCCGCGTCCCTTTCTAAAACCCGACTGTAGTTCAGGCAGCATACCATGCGACTCAAGGAAAGCGGTGACCTGTAAATACACCACCCTCTCCAGCACTTTGGATAGACATGGCAAAATGCTTATGGGGCGGAGATCTTTGTAGCTTTGTGGGTTATTGTTTTTTGGAAGAGGCCGAACAATTGCATTTCTCCATAAAATAGGAAATTCATTCGAGGTGATGGATCTGTTTATTATCTCTGTAATTGTATTTAATGATTGTGGAAGTGTGAGAGATAGCATGTCTCTTGATAAACCATCAATTCCTTGCGCATTTGTAGATATTTTTTTAATAATATTATGTACTGTTTTCGCGTCTGTTGGCATTATTGAAAAATTGGCGGAACCAAAACGATTACATTTAAAAAAAGTTTCTTGAGTAATGTTGACATGAGGGTCACCCGGGACATCTAAAAAAGCGGAATTTATAGCGTTGGGGTCGTTAAATTGTTCTAAGAGTACATCATCGTTCGCACTCTCTGGAAGCACATGTTTTTTAATATTTTGCCATAAAGATTTTGGGTCACTAATGTTTTCATTTATATATTTTGTAAAGAACGCTTTTTTCTCATTTAGTAAACCAACTATTGCTTGGTGCTTAAGATCCAAGTAGTAACGTTTGTGTGCTTCCAGTTTCGTTTGACGATAACGGCAGCGGGCGTCATTTCTTAGCTTAAACATTAAATTTATAATGTCTGTTATCCAAGGTGTTGGTTGCGTCTTGAACACTTTGGTTTTAATAGGTGCATGAGCATCAAAAAGCTTAATTACGTGTAGATTAAAGGAACGCACCATGTCATTAACATCCTGTATCTCGCTAATAGAATCCCACGGGATGGCCTCCAAATCTTTCTTGAAATCATCTGCCGAAATGTCTCTAAGCGCGCGAAATGTCATCTTTTTACGCAAAGGTTTCTCTTTTTTAAAAACGATTTCACATGATACAAACGAGTGATTACCGAGCTCCGCTGTATGTTTCACTGCAACGTCACGATACCGCGCATCCGTACATATCACATCGATTAGGGTAGCACTTTCACCCACGAAGTGCGTAGGTGTGAGCACTATTTGTTCCATACTGCAATAATCTAAAAACTCCATGAGTCTTTTTGTTTTTGAGTTATTGGTGTCAAGCATATTAACATTGATATCACCTAATAAAATGATATTGTCATATGGAGCCAATGCACAGATGCTGTCTGTGATCGCGTCCAGGAATATATTAAGATCTAACCAAGGGGGCCGATATGCAGTTCCTATTAGCAACTTTTTTTTTTTGGCTGTTATATTCAACCACATTTGTTCCACCTGTGGATGATGCGGGTGAGCTCTGATTCGAGCGCTGGTTCCGGTTTTGACATAAAACGCGACCCCTCCCCCGCGCCCTGCACGAATTGACTCTGGGCGTGGTCTATGACGCAAGTTATACCCAGGAACTACCGGAGCCCGGCCTTCCTCCCCCTCGCGCAACCATGTCTCATTAATTGCCATCACGTCGACAGAATGATGGTTCATAGCAATAATAAATTCATCATGATTAGTTGATAATGAGCCTGCATTCAGTAGTCCAAATTTAACATGCTTGTTACGTAACATTGTTTATGTGAAAGGTGAGGTTAGACATACTCAGAAAATGGGTTGAGCGAGACAAATCACACAGAAATGAAACATGTGAGCAATAAAAGTACAAAGAATAAAAACATAATACATTTTTAAACAAAGAATACAACAACGTAAAACAGTAAAAAAGATTAAATATATTTGTGAAAGTATGCTGATAGAGTCCGCACGTTTTATTAATATTAACTGCACACATGCTCCTTACACAGTCAAGACATGCAGTGCCAGACATTCCATAACAGTACAAAACAAAGAAAAACTGTCTCGACCACTTTACAAACATAACATAACTTAATGCAATAATAACTAAACCAAACAAAATATTTATAGAACTAGTTCTGAAGAAGCTTATTTGTGTCCGATTCAAAAATTTCCCGCAGGTCTGCCTCATTGCGCACGAGCTTAGCTTTATCACCAGGCTTGCGACGCGCAAGGATACGACCATGCTTTGTCCATACAAATTGCCAGCCGTGACGCTGGCCCGCTTCCCGAGCTCGTCGAAATAACTGCCTATTCAATTTTGTTAGGCGCTCGTTGAGGTAGTACCTACTTGGTGGACCAGTCATATCAAGGTCTGCGGTGGTAGCCCCTCGACGCACTCGCGCGGCGCGCAGCAGCTGATCGCGCAGGTCGCGGCGAACAAAGCGCACGACAACAGTACGCGGGCGAGTCTCCACCGGGCCGGCGGCGTTCGCAGCGTTCACCTGTCGGCCGCCCATACGGTCCACGCTCACTATGTCGCGATCTTCAATTTTAACGCCTAGCTTTGTTGATATAAGCATTACTATATGTGGAAGGTTTTCCGAAGCCAGTTCCGGCAGATTTGTAATCTCTAAATCACTTGAAAAAAGTTGTTGGTCCCGGTCATTCAGGTCGCGCTTCAATTTAGCAACTTCTTCGACTGTTTCGGAACTATCAATTGTGGTCATTCGTTGCTCCATAGTGACTATTTTGTTTTCCATTGCATTCATTTGTTTTTCAAACTGATGAAAGGACCCTCTCATGTGGTCTCTGTCCACCTGCAGCTGGGCCAGGTCTGTGCGGAGACTCTCAAACTCGCAACGGAATTGCTGCTGCATCGCTTGCAACTCTTCTTTAAACATTTGTCGCAACTCAGTCTGCAATTCCTCTTTGAAAATGCGTAAAATTGCGGACAAACCAGGACCAACGTCTTGAGCATCAGCCACTGTGCTGCTGCTTGATCCGCTGGTGTCCATCGACTCCTCAGTCTCACATACCGCCGCTGGTGCTTCCACTTTGCCCCTTAACGTTGTGGGTTTACAGCTAGAGCAAATCCAGGAGGGAGCTACAAAACCCGACGGTGGCAGGGACGCACAGGCGCGATGATAGAACGCGTTGCAAGTACAACACCTAGCGGCCTCTAGTGGCGAAATAAATTTCGCACAACCGCCACACTTTGCTGCCGGCATTGCGTACAGGATTTAATTTGCAGCACTGATAGCAATGATCGATACTGTTAGCTAAGTACCCTGAAGTATCAATAGGTGGCGCTGTCCCAAAATTATGTGTTTATGGTAAAGTTCGAAGCGTAATGAACAGAATGGTGTTACAAACACCATGTAACGCTATACTCGTAACAAAACACACACCGGATACACTCCAATAATCAAAGTATTGATTGTCTTTTGTAACTTTTTTATTGTCACTTTTTTTATTAGAAGGTAGATACTTGTTATCACTATAGCTTTTAAGTTCGTCTTTTTGCACTTTTATGTTTTTGCACTTTTATATAAATTGCGATCGTAACAAATATAGCTTCTTTACTCAGTTATAAATTAAAATCATCAATACAACCCTGTACTTTCATTCCACCCCAATAAATAACCATAATTATCATTAAAAACTCTCTTCATGGGGTCAAACGGCTTTTGTTGTTGAATTGAAGGTTATAATTCAGTAAATCCATATAATAAACGGTCGCAAATCATATTTATCAACATACCATCAACACTGACCCGCAATAATGGTGCAAAAACGTTGAAAATTATGAATTTTGCGGGCCTGGCGCTCTCTGGTATTCATAATGTTGATGTTAGTTCTTCCTTTGTGTCACAGATGGCGCTGTAGTATTTTTAAGTTATGCCGCTTTGCTTCTTGCTTTTGGATCCGCTACAAAACTAAGTCCATAGAGTACTAATAAATAGATGAAAACTAAGTCCAATCTATGTGCAGCCAAGAAATGCTGCCTAAGAAAACGAAATAGTTTGATTTTTACAATTGCGCTGGCACTCAGGAGCAGAATTTCATTTTATGTGTTGTAATAAAACAAACAATTTGAAAAATGTACTTAAACATTATTACAAATACCAACAATTTTTAACTTAGGTTAGTTTTCGAAAAAAATTACTGTTTTATTAAATTTCTCCATGTTTCCGAACGATGTATAAATATGACGCTCCAGATTGAAATTGATCCAATCACAGAATGTTAAACAGTAACTTATACTTAATATTAATTTGAACTTTACTTCGTTCGAGTAAAGCTTAATTTTCGTTTACAACAATTTACAATGCAACTTTGAATGCGCGGACGAGAAGCTTCGTTTAGTGATGTCCAAATTTGCATTTTCCGTCAGTCAATCGATTTAAATACAAAATCGATTGAGTTTTTATATTAATTTGAAATTACCCGAGTGATCTTTATTAGGTTATCTATGAAGATTTCAAGTAAAGTTAACGAATCGTAGTATTCTCATTTTATGGTTACCCATAAAATAATATTAACACTCTACACACTCCAAGAATTATACTATTGGTAACCTTATAAAACCACATTAAATACAATGCACATTTATATACCTATTATTTTATCTTAACCAAGTATTGACGGTCATATTATGGTATTATTATTTATCTTCGACGATTACCGCCGTGATGTTTAGATATTTTATTTTTAACAAAAAAAAAAACAAACTATATTAAATTAATTTAATATTTTAAATCGAATGAAATCGATATTAAAAATGACACCTCAGACGATTGACTCACTAACTGCTTAACTCGGCGTCCCCCATCACTACACAAAAGAACTTGTTATTATTATACGGGTGTACTTAACCTTTTATTTTCATGTTTCGCTATAATTTTAACTAAGAAACAATAAAAATCAAAGGAAAACGCCATTAATGTGATCCAAATATCGTTATTTTGGCTCATACTGTGAGAAAAACCCGTAAAAGGTCAGTGTTTCATTCAAAATTAAGTACATAATAATATAATTAGATCAACTCGATGTATACCCGTGTGCAGTTATTTCATGAGAAGTCTTATTGTTTCTCACATTTATGAATTACAACGCCATTTTGTGAGCTTTAGAAGTTATAAATGTGTTATTTTCGCGAAGTTTTGTGTTATCTATATCAAAGTGGGGTGTTATGGTGTTTTGAAATGCGATTGTTGATTTTTTTACGCAGCGTCGTTTTCTTACGTTTGTGGATTTAAGAAAAAAAGGTCGTATTATTGTCTGTTCTATTGACTGTGCTTTCTTTTTTGATAAATGTATGCAATAACATTCTATTTTATAGAAATTCATAAATTAAATTGACACGGAACTAAAATACTAGACGCATGATTCATAATTTCGTAACAATTTTGGTACGAACCGCTATTCGGTGAACGTGATTATTTGTCTAACCGTAATTTTAACAAAAGCAGGAAATTACTTTCATTGCCATAGTTTTAAACATCACTCAAAGTAAGTATTAAGAATTTGCTTGACGTTTTAATATTTACGCGCAAAAACAAACGAATATATTTTGAAATAGATTTTTATAGATTTACCTACTATTTTGTGTTCTTACAACTTTTATTAAACGATAAACGCTTTTTTGTGCAAACCAAAGTTAATTGAAGCAATTAATTATACAAACTTACACACATTCATACAATATGCACAATTTTAAATGGCATTAACAGTGTTCCTAATTCGAAAATAAGCTAATATGACCAATGTAATCCGAATGGGTTAGACAGATACATATTAAAAGTACACACACAGTCACCAGCAATGATAAATCTCATGTAATAAGCGGTGGCAGCTGGTCATCAATGCAGAAGAGTAGCAAGAGATAGAACCCAGTGGAAATTGTTAGAGGATGCCTTTGCTAGGAGGCAAACTGAACAGGATATCTTAATATGAACATAAAAATCAAAACTTGTTGTAAAATGTATAACTTTGTGGTTCAGAATAAAAGGCTTTTTATAATAAGGGGTGATCCTAATGCCATGTACCAAGCATAAATCTTTGCTCCTGCTGCATACTCCTGATAGATTTACACTCTGCCAGACAAATGGTGGACTGTGAGTTTGTGGGGACCTGGACTAATACTATTTGGAAGCCTGCTTAATTAACCAAGTAATTACCTATATGTCAAAACACTTTTCATTATTGATATACTAGGTACATATGACGACACATGAAGTGCATTTCCAGTTTAATATAGTCCAGTTTTTTTGTAGTATTGTGTTTGGTAAGGTTGCTTTTGGCAGAGTTGTATACCTGCCAAATTATAGTGTTTGTTTTTTTATTTACAATTGTCTATTGTCTTAAATGGTGACTGCGGGCCTTTCACCCACAATAGGCTTTGGGCTACAGCCCAGAAAGCTCTTATATAGATCCAACCCTGGGTGTAATATTACGTCTTCACGCCTAAATGGCTTAACCGATTTTGATGAATTTTGGTACAGAGATAGTTGGGACTCTGGAGATGGACATAGGTTAGTGAGAAAATGGGAAGAAAAGGGGAGAAAAAGATTTTTTTTTTTTCGATCATCACGCAGGTATCATTAGCGATAGCCCAAAGTAACTGTGAAACGCGAACAAAGGCGTGGGCGGAAGCTAGTGAAAACATAATTCGCTATAACCTTAAAAAAAAAACTACGTTATATCACCTAGGCCTACATGGGCACTTCTTAAAGTCTAGAATGCATCCGGTTAAACTGGAATGAATGGCTCCAATGAATTAAGGAGAATTTGAATTGATTAATAATCAATATATTTTTATTTCACATAGTCCCACATGGGCACTTCTAAAACGTCTAGAAAGAGCATGGTTTGGATTGGTAATTTCCAATGAAGAAGAACCCGAAAGAAACTCCATGGTTTCTAATTTGGTTTTACAATGTTGTTGTTACAGCTTTAGTATTTAAGTATAAGAGGACAGCGTAGGTCCAACAAAAAGTCATTGCTTATTTTCCAAAATGTAGGATAAGATAGAAAAACATGTTTAAAGGAATTAAATTATCTTATTTTATTTATGCACACACTAAATACTTAACAGGTAATTACATTAAGACAGAAGATCACAAAGGTACAGCTTATTTCATTAGAAACTTCTTCCAGCAGACCTGCGAGAGGAAAGTTGGATGAGATATGTAGACACAGTGTGTAGAAAAAACAAAACAGGAGAATTCAAAATTATTAATCATAAAATAAACATACATACAAATAATACACATCCTACTAATATTATAAAAGCGAAAGTTTGTGAGGATGTAATTATTACTAATAAGTATGTTTGTTGTTCTTTCACACAAAAACTACTGAATGGATTTTGATGAAACTTCACAATATTGTAGCATACATATTAGAATAACACGTAGGCTACAAATTATAAAGATATCCTTACTAATATTTTATATTACTTAAATTTTAACCAATATAGTTTTAGGTCTTAATAAAGCTATTCTACAAGCTTTGAACTTGTAGAGTAGTTATTATAACACATTAATATAATGCATGATGTGCTTACCTATAAGAAATTAGTACACTAGTCAATAAGTTTATTCGATGTTCTTCTTAACCTGTACTGTGTATTCAATTGTTGGTGAGCTAAATAAATAAAATAAAATAAAAAATATTATAAAAGCGAATGTGAGTTTGTTTGTTACGTCTTCACGCCTAAATGGGTAAACCGATTTTGGTACAGAGATAGTTGGGACCCTGGAGACAGACATAGGCTATTTTTGCAGTGAGAAATTATGGAGAAAGAGGAAGAGAAGAGAAAACTTAGCTTTGCTATTACAATAAATAAGGCGCAAGGGCAAAAATTACTGTGTTACCCCGAAATTAACGCGAACCAAACCGCAAGAAAAAGCTAGTATTGTATATTCTATCACTACGCGGGGGAAAACGTGGGGCGTACCTAGTTAACAAATATATACTAACATAACCTTAAATAATTCCAGATGTTCTGCGTCCAAGAGAAAGAACGAGCTGCATTCTCTTCAGACAAGGATCCCTTAAGCATCACACAGACAGACTCGGAGGAAGATGATGAGCCTGAAGCCAAACGCATCAAATACTCCCCGTTGAACCTTAAAGTTTATCAGATACCTGCATTCAACACACCAAAATCCCTATCAATATATCCTACAAATACTTTACCAAACTTCGTGAACAACCCTTTAAATCTTGCAAACCCGTTAGCGTTCACAACAAAACCGCCGAATGGGGAAAGCATAGTCAAGAATCTACATAATCGGTACTCTTTGCCTGCTAAATTGACTATTACTCCGGTTGTAAATGGGGAAGTTGTGAGGTATAAGAAAAATGGAGAAGTGGCTAAGAAACGTGGGCCTCCAAAGGGGTATAAGAGAAAACCGAAACCCGAGAAATTGGAGCTGTCACAGAGCTTTAATGGGGCTTTGCAGGTAATTTAAATCTTACTAGTATAATAAATTCGACGATTGACGGCACAGTTGGCACAGTGGCTGAGCATTCGATTGCTGCCGATTGTCGCCGGTTCGATTCCCGCACGGAACAAATATTTGTATGACCTGCATATAGTTGTTTCGGGTCTGGCTGTTTGTGTGAGTTTAAATGTTTGTTAACATATTATCCACGATACAGGAGAAATTCCTAGTGTCGGGAAAGGTTAAAAAAATGCGAATGTTTATGACTTATGAGGATGGATAGATGTATGGATGGATGTTTGTTACTCTTTCACGTCAAAACGGCTGAACGGATTTGATGAAATTTGACACAGAGGCAGATTATAGTCTGGAATAACACATAGGATACTTTTTACCGATCACCACCACAGTTTTATGCGATTTTAAATGAATATTCGGTATATTTGAGAATCGGTCGTAATCTATTTGTTTTTATTTTAGCAGCGAGAGAAACCGCTAGACACAGCTAATATTATGATAGTAATAATTATCTTGTAATCAAAGATATTCAAAAGACTTACAGAGCGGTGATTGGGAATATTTTCATTCAAAAATGTTGATTCCGAACAATTTTCAAAAATATTCTTATCACTACATAGAATAAAACAAAGTCGCTGTCTGTCTGTTGCTATGTTGTATGTATGCTTAAATCTTTAAAACTACGCAACGGATGTTGATGCGGTTTTTTTAATAGGTAGAGTGATTCAAGAGGAAGGTTTATATGTATAATACTTCACGCTATGACTCTTAGGAGGTGAGCAGCGGGTCAAACCGCTGGGCGGGTCGCTAGTTTTGAAATAAGACTTGTTGGGTGCGTGCCCAAAACATTGTGTCGCGTGCCATCACCGGCACTCGTGCCCACCCCGCTCTATAGTACGTCAATTCAATTTCAATTTCGGATAAATCCATATATTGTTAGTAGTAAAGTAACTTAGCCTAATGTTAGTATTACAATTAAATTTATAATCACACTCGTTATGTGGATAAGTGTGTCTGTACACTTATCCACCTTCGTAAGAGAGGAGAGTCCTACCGATCTGAAAACACATTCAGGATGCCATTGGAGGACTAGCGCAAGCGCGCCATCATGGAAGCTCATCGTTTCCGTGTGATCGCGGTGAACCCGTCGACACCCGCGCATGCGAACATCCCTGACGCTACATCGCCTCGACAACCCCAAAAGCACCCTGAATGCATTATTGTACTGGATCAATAAATGAACATTTTTCGTGAAAATAAGTTCTGCTTATAACTAATGGTACCAGTCGTCGTTACAGACACAGAACACAATACTATCAAGTCTGCTTGCTGCGAACAACACAACAATCACTGGAGTCACCATACATCCAGCTCCAGCACCAGCGCCAGTTCCAATATTGCCTCCACCGGAGCCTGTACCGGAAATCGAAGTACCTGAAGGTAATTTTAATAATATCCTTTTTAGGCGCGTCGCCCACACGATTAACAGTCGAGGCGCGGGCGCGTTAGGCGTGTCGCCCACACGACATTTGTAAAGAAAATCTCGTTGCGGCGTGCCTCTTATGTGCCTGCGCCTCGACTGTTGATCTTGTGGGCGACGCACCTAATGAGCCCGCGCCTCGACTGCACCTCGACTGTTGATCTTGTGGGCGACGCACCTAATGCGCCCGCGCCTCGACTGCGCCTCGACTGTTGATCTTGTGGGCGACGCACCTAATGCGCCCGCGCCTCGACTGCACCTCGACTGTTGATCTTGTGGGCGACGCACCTAATGCGCCCGCGCCTCAACTGCGCCTCGACTGTTGATCTTGTGGGCGACGCACCTAATGCGCCCGCGCCTCGACTGCACCTCGACTGTTGATCTTGTGGGCGACGCGCCTTAGACGACCTTAAGGCCTGAAACTGCGTTAAACGGACACACGCGCGGTTTCATACAAAAGTGAACCGACGCGGGGACACGCGCGGCCTTGTTCAGTCAATAACGCTTGATGAAACAGATGGTGAAAATGTATTTCGACAGCGAAAGAGTAATTCTGTAACTCCAGTGTCGCTCTGTGCAGGGCGCCAGGGCCTCCGCCTGCCGGGGTTGCGGGTTGTTCGAAAGAGATCCCGCGGCCCCAGAACGTAAAGGGCAATGGCATGGCAAAGGAACATGGGTGGGTTTTAGTCAGTACAAGTCTGACACGTACCCCCGCTCCGCCCAGAGCGGGGGAAGTTACTTGATGATTTCCCACCCGAAAAAAAAAAGTGTCGCTCTGTCATATGAGGTCAAGCGAATGAACTCTTTAGTAACCTGTGACAGGGTCCTTCTCATACCCACAGAGCCCACGCCCGCAGACACGCGGCGGGTGCCCGTTTAACGCAGTTTCAGACCTAAAAGGCAACAACGGTACCCTTATAGAAACACTGTGTTGTCCGTCTGTCTGTCAAGACTCTTTATCTCGGGAACGCGTGGAGGTCATCATCTGCCTAGCCTTTTCCCAACTATGTTGGGGTCGGCTTCCAGTCTAACCGGATGCAGCTGAATATCATTATTTTACATGGAGCGACTGCCTATCTGACCTCCACAACCCAGTTAGTACTGGGTAATGCGATACCCCTTGGTAAGACTGGTTGTCAGACTTTCGGAACACTGACTACCTGTAACGACTGTCAAAGATCTACAAATGACAGCCGGGACCAACGGCTTAACGTGCTTTCCGAGGCACGGAGGAAACTCGGTATATAACGGGTGGTCACACATCCACAGGCCAACCTAGGCAAGCGCGGCTTAACCTAAAGATCGACCGGAGCGGCTGCTATTATTTAGCCACGAGCTCCTCCGCTCAACGCGTGGAGGTATCGAGAGTTGAAATTAAAATTGTTTACTCAAGTCTCTGGTCCCTTAAAGCTGTGAAAAAATCAACTCTCTAAGTCTTCGCAGTTAAAAGATATAGCCGTTTATGTTGCTAGTTTGTTCGAAACCCTCGGTGCGCGTGTCGGTCATTTCATGCATAAGCGTGGTCTCTTCATGTTCCTTCTGCCCTTTGTGTTCCGGGGCCGCGCTATGTTCTGGACAATATGCAGGCAGTGTCCCTGACAGGCTCCTCTGCTTTGCTGACATCTCATTGAAGCGCGGTCTCCCCGTCTTGTCATCAATAGACGAACTGACGGCTCGCTACCCATTGCTCACCGTCCACAAACTGTGGCCGGGAGTTGTCTCGCGTCGTGCTTGCTTGTATTCTCTATTCTTTGTCGTTTACAGGAACAGAACTGGTGGAGTTGCTGCTTGACCCTGAGGACTGGTTCCCTACGGAGCCTTACAAGATGGTGTTCAGCCGGAAAAAGAATCCCAAGTGGAAGGACTTCCCCTACCAGTGTGAACACTGCTTTAAAGTTTGTATATTTATTTACAACCTTAACATTCTAGATTTTAGGAAGTGTTGGGGAGACTATTGAGTACAATCCTGCATCAATTGGGTACCATATTTGTATTAAAATTAACTGTTATGGTCGGTACCCAATAGGGAATATGCATGGATTTTTTTTCTATACTTTAATTAATGAAAAAAAGGATTGAGTGGTTTTACGAAACCACGGTAAAAGTGAAACATTTTTTTCACATTGTAGATATTTAGATGTCCCTATTCCGCGGCCGACCGTCACGCGACATACAACACACATACGAAAAAGTTTGTGACGATGTAATAAAAGTTTCACTTTAAAAACTTTTTAGTAAAAAATGAAACCGACTTTAAAAAGGTTTTTAATTTAGCATTTTTAGTTATAGTATAATGATATCTCACATTTTTTATCGAGTATTCATTTTCCATTGTTACTTAAAGATTAGCAGATCATCCATATAGACATAGAGAGTAAAAATGTATTTCGATAACTTATTAACTACCTAAGCAATATAAATAAAATTGATATGGGACCACCTGCGAAGTATACCCCCCACCCTATCACACAAAAAAAAGAATTTTGCAAATCGGCCCAAGCGTCTCGCGTTTTTGAGTAATCGGTGAACATACATGAATAATAAAAAAAAAAAAGATTCCGACGTATTGAGAACATCCTCCTTTTTGTAAGTCAGTTAGAAAACAGCATTAACAACCCAAGAAAAATATTGAAAGTAAATATGTATCAACTTCTAATTGTCGCAAAATAATAATACTTAACTCCTACAATTTTCTACTACAGTTCAAACGTACGTCCTGTGACTGGGGCGGCCTTGATGTGACGTCATTTATCACAATTTTGGTTTTTTAAATCTAATTTATAGCTATTAACAAAACAATTAGATAATATATAAATTTATTGCCAGAAAGAGACTTGTACAATACCACTTACAAACTAACAATATCTTTAATAATTTTTACATAACTCCATTTGGTAACTAGTGAAATGAACTCTGGTACCCAAGGTAAGATTAAACTTGTGTTATGGGTACCAGTGCTCTCTCATGTTTACCTACAGAGCTTATTTTAATTTAAATTAGATGGAGACATGGTTGTAATGAAACACATTAAGTTAAAACACATTAAACAAAAAGATTAAAAAATACAACAAAATAAAGAAAAGCCTCAGCAAATTATAGAAATTATTTAAGCTTTATTCAAGCAAAAAATTCAATTACATAATGAAGAATGTTAACTAATTTTGATTATTAGCAGTCCATATTCTCTGTCAAAAATAAAAAATACTAGTGAAAGAATTACTTATATACCTATGTCAATTAGTTTCCGATTTAGAAGTAAAACAAGACGCGGGCTGCCGGTTACGATGTGACGTCATCACACAACATGCTCAGTCTGGCTCATTCAGTCCGCTCGTGGTCGCGCGCCCTTACTGTTGAAATTATAACTAAATACTTTTAAAAAAGTCCAATCTAAATACTAGGAAATCATGTGTTGTGCCTAAATGTAAAAATACAACGCGTGGCGCATTGTGAAATGACGTCACAAGCGGTCACGTGACTGTTAGCGGGCTCCATATTTTTCGAAACTTTGAATGCCTATAAAATCAAAACTACTGGGTTTTTTTTACTACAACAAAAACAACTAGTGTGTTTGTATACATACAGGCTTTACTGAGACAACATTTCAAGCGATTTGGCATACATAGTAACATTCTCCATTGTGTGTGTGTCGGGCTTGCCCCAACACAAAAGTACTTATTTGACCCGAAAAGTACGCACGGCACATCAACCTATACAAAACCATTTTAACCTGATCCCTTTACTGCTATCCGTAGTAGAGAGATCTAGTGTCTTGGCCAGTGTTTTCTTCCTTCAAGACCTTATCATAATGTCCTCTATTTCAGGGCTACCGCGTGGCGTCGACCCTCATCACGCACGCAGCGGAGCGGCACGGCTGCGTGCCCAAAGACTTCGCCATCCCATGCCCGTGCTGCCCCCACGTATCCACGCGCCGGAAACATCACAAGAAGCATCTAGAGTCCCACGAGAGCCGCAAGCATCGGATATTCTGTCTATACTGCTTGCCTCCTTGTAAGTATCACTTTTTAAAAAATTGCAGCACACTAGGAATTTCTCCTGTATCGTGGGTGCGTTTACAAACATTTAAACTCACATACACAAACACGCAGACCCGAAACAACTATCTGTACGTCATAAAAATCGAACCCGCAACACGTAGCGCGGCAGTCAAACGTTTAGCCACCATGTCGTCAACAACAAATGTATTATTTCTTCTCCAAACGTTTTTCCGTTTAACAAATGTATTATTTCTTCTCCAGATGATCCTGCAGAGCCATTCGTGAAGGAACCTGTGAAATATCCGTACGATAGGTTCCCACAATTCTGGTATGCATCTGAAGAGTCCCTCCGTCTTCACAAGAAAAGGAAACACCCGTATTCTGGCATGTTCAACGTTAGTTGGTTTAGTACATGGCGAGATGCCGCCCCCAATAGCTAATAGAATAAGGTAACGTATTTAGTAGTATTTTGTCATTGACGCTGGCAACCCACAGTATTTTTTTTTATTTTAGTAGTTTTTTTTCTTTGACGCAGCCAACTTTTTGGTAGTTTTTTTTTAATGTGATTGATTTTAATGGCAGCATTAGGTTAGATATTTTTGTGATTGTTTAGTTGGTATCCCTTTTGTTTCTTAAAAATGTTTTTAAATTTGATTTATTGATTAAGTAATTAGTACGGCAATACTTTTTAGTTTGGTAGGATTTTGTGATCAATCGAAAAGTAATATTCCAAAATTAAGTGATATGGTAACCCAGTAAAGATGTTGGCAACATTTCTAATGTAGTTTTTAAGATTTTAATCGACAGAACATAATGTTGTTCTAGGGGCGGTGATTTTAATGTATGCTTATAATTAATATTAACAATTCACTTAGAAAATTTATTTATTAAACACCATTTTAATTAAAAAGACTTGCATGCAGCTTTTAAAAAATAAGTCTTAAAGAATTTACTAGAAACACTACGTGTTCATTTTTTATATTGGCAACTTTTTACAACATATATTTTTTAAATAAATGTTGCCAACATAAGGCCAGTAATTTTAAAGAGCATAATAAATAAAAAATGTAGTATTATTTTGTATAAGACGTATTTTATCCAATATACTCTGTGTAAACTATAAACTACTCATAAATAGTGCATTTTTCTTAATTATAGGCAGCTGAAATAGCAATTTAAAAAAAGGGTAGGTGCACCAATTGCTGTCTTTATTTTTACAATTTAACTGAAGATTAAAACTGTTTGAAATAGTGTTACATTTATATTTGTAGAAAATATCTCCATCTAAAAAGCACTTTATCTAGATTAGCGAGTATTGTAGTATACATCAGACTAGTGTCCGCAATTACATGTTCAAAGAAATATTTTGCATAGATAGCCTTAAAAGAACTAGGAATTAGAATCAGAGAACTATATTTTCAATAGATTAGACAACAAATGGTGTTTCTACCCTTTCAGTAAGATTAGTGCCTTTCGAGAATGGCTAATTGAAACATTATTTAACATTGTCAAAAATCTACCTAATTAAAGATACATTTCTTATAATATCACGACTGTTATATCGGAAAGGTTACGCAAAAGTGTATTTGACACCCAAACTTCGCCTTAAATTGAGGAGCTCGTTTCTTAATAAGCCGCTCGGATCGATCTTTAAGTAAAGCAGCGCTTAACTAGGCTGGTTCTTGAATCGATGACCAACTTTTACATACAGAGTTTTTTCTCCGTATTGCCGAAAGAATGTTAAGCAGTTGGTCGCGGATGTCATTTGTAGATCTTAGCGGATGTCTATGTTGCAGCTGAATACTAAAATTTCACAAGGAGCTGATGACTATCTAAATATCTGGCTATAGTACTGGTTTTAGTAGTACTATTTTTAAACTTTGCCCCACAATAGGAATTTCTCCTGTATCGTGGGTGCGTTTACAAACATTCAAACTGACATACACAAACAGCCAGACACAAACAACTATCTGTAGGCCATACAAATTATTTTTCCGTGCGGGGATCAAAACTGCGACACGCAGCGCAGACCCACTTCGCCAAACGTGTCGTACACGTTTGGCGAAGTGGGTCACGGTAGTTCAAGAAAGATACTTAGTAAGACTAGTTCACAGACTAATAAGGACTGTCAAAGATTACCAATGACAGCTGGGACCAACAGTTGAACGTGCTTTCCGAGGCACGGAGGAAATTCGGTATGTAATAGCCTCTGAAAGAGTTGCTTTAAATTAAAGATCAATTAGAAGGTTGAAATTATTCACTCAACAAAACCCTAAAAATACAAGATCATCATAATGACGCTCTTGTCTGCCTAGCTTAGATTCGGCTTCCAATCTAACCGTATACAGCTGAAAAGGAGTATTTAAAAAAAAATTAGAGGTGTCAAGGGACACCCGGATGGAACGAAGTTATTATTTATTGTGTACAAAAAACCTGTACACACTCAACAAAAATAATCGTCGCGACACCACACTGTTCAATGCGAAATAAAAAGACGAAACGAAAATAACTCGCTTGCTTTCTATGAGAGAGAGAGACAGACAGAGAAACACGTGCACACCGCACCGCTTACAACTATAGCAAAAAGTGTCGTTACAACTTTTGGTCTTAATTTTTTCCGTCTAGGCCTCTTTCGCAACGCGCGAAAAGAAACTTCGTTCCATAAATATTGTCTAATACTAAACACCACAATTAAAGTTAGGTGAAATTTTGACAACAGGGTCTTACACCCTCTCCGCCTGTTCACATTATTTAGAATTAGTCATAGTGCACCATTGTATTTTTTATATAAAACAATATTCTACAAAATACTAGTATTTTTCTAGCTATACAGTATGTTGCCTTCGTGCGGGCATTTTTAAGAAAAAAAAGATAACATTTAGTCTTTAATAAAAAATCAACTCTCTTAGTTTACACTTTCAAAATACGTGGCTGTTAATGTCGCAAGTTTGTACAGAACCCCTGGGTCCGCCTTACATTAGGTCGGTTTTTTTTTAAGAAATACAGGGTGTTAACAAAGCCGTCAACCATTCTGCCGGGGTTGTGGCTTCTGCCGTGGATGCGGGTTGTTCGAAAGAGATACCGCGGCCCCAGAACAAAAAGGGGCAATAGAAGGAACATGGGTTTTAGTCAGTACAAGTCTGATACTCCCCCGAGTTTATTTGAAGATTTCCCACCTGCAAAAAATATAAAACTGAGAAAAAAAAGAATAGATAAAAAAAAGTAAGGTAGAAGTTAGATTGACCCATAGGCATTTAGACACATCACATTCATTTAAAAAGGTCGCTCACTACTGGGCAGTGTGTGTCTCAAGATTGCACCAAATAGGAGTCCAGCTCAGCATAACGCCAGGTAGACTACCTGACGCTGGTATTCTGCTGAATCCTGCATCCATTAATTAGTAGGCATTACTTACATTACAGAAATAACTGTTCCTATTAATCTGTCGAACCCTGGGCTAGAACAAAAAAATAGATCACAATGACGGAGAGAACGAGTAGGTTTAGGTTTTTTGAGGGGATATTTAAGCGCTTTATGTAAATACACACTGTACACGTATGTGCGCGCGGCTTCACTTAGTATAACCCACGTGAACGTTATAAATATAGCCTATGACACTGGGATAATATAGCTTTTCATTAGTAAAAGAATCTTCAGGAACGGATAAGCAGTTTCGGAGATTACCCCCTACATACAAACGTAACTATAATTACTAACATGTAAGAAATGCCCGCACGAAGGTATACACACTAAACGCATTTATTAGTGTAGGCTAACGTAATCATGTTTAGTTTAGTTCGGGAGGTGGCGTGGGATCGACGAACATACATACCTGTCATACAGGTTGTTAAAAACTTCAAGTTAACTGTCAAATTAAAAAAAAACACCATGTATACTAACAGGCTGTTTTAGAACGAAATTTATCAAACTAAAAAAAATTGAAACAAAATCACGTTGTCTATTAAAAGTAAACTTTATTGTAAGTAATGAGCGAATTGCATCCGTGCAGATTGATTTGCGCTTTAACTCAATGAAAGTGATGTTTATTATTCAATATCGTCGTTTTAGCCTTAGACCCACGCCACATTAGCCTAAAATTTTATTGAAAAAGACTATACTAGTTATAAAAAACCTGCTTCCAAAATTCTTAAAATAATCTTATGACATATAGCTGTACAAAGATCTCTTGGTTCGTATCCAGAAACGGAACTACCGCCATCTTGTATTTAAACTCAAAATTAAAGCATTTATTCCAGTTAGACCATTACAGGCACTTTTGAATGTCGAGAAACAAAATGAAGCTACAGTCCCGGTCACAAGGTTTATAAACTTGTAAAAGTACTGTAGTTGCCCATTCCAAAGCGTTGATGTCTATGGAGAAGAATGGGCAAGAAACTCCATGGACACTTTTTTAATCATCTCTTTTTGACTTCAATTTTTGTCACATATTTGTCCTATAACATTCTAATTGTAATAAATGCTTGGAGTTTGAGCTTCAAAGGTTAACAAGAAAATAAATATTAAAATATTATTATTAACAACTACCTGAGCGGTTTCGTCCGCATAGACCGGGATAAAGGGTAAAGTTGTCTACACACCAAATATTATGCAAATCATTCCAGACGTTTGAGAGTTCGAATGTATTTCTTTTCCTAATCCCACTTTTGTGCAAATGGCAGTTGACAGAAAGAGGTAATTGACTTTACAAAATGGCGCGACTTCCGCCCCATTCTCATTTAACCTAACCTTACTTTTGTGAAAGTGACAGTTGACAGATGGAGGTTATTGACCTCACAAAATGGCGCGAGATCTGTCCCATTCTCATTTGAAACGCATTATACAACTAATGCTTTTTGAATATTAATTAAAGGGGTCTTTGTACAACTATTTAGGCTGCCCGAATGATAACCCGTATCACGAATGATAAACAGACCAAAATGACAACAGTATTAGAATATAATTTTTAAGTTAAGCTCTAGAAACTGTACATTTTGTAAACGCGTGTCAAAGTTAGGCAAGGTATAGAAATGGATGGGTGACCGTTTGTATAGGATTTATAATGGATTGTGACTACGTAGAGGAATTTAGAGTGATCATAATGTTATTTGTGTGTTTCTAAATGGGCTATGATATATTTATTTTTAACAATTTTGAGCAACGTTATTTTTGGAAAAAATACGATACGATAACGTGTTTTTTTTCAAAATAACGTTGGATAAAAACCGCTTATGGTAAAATTGCCTTGTAAAAACAATGGATACGCTTTTAACATTTTGTTTTCAGAAGATAGAAATGACATTATTACTAATATTGAAATAATTTTAATGACAGGACACAAACAATGCAAGTAGCCCTATAAAATCCACATTTGGTAGTTAACAACGCGCTTGTAAGCAGCTAACTTTTGACAGAGATGTCCTCAACTCTTTCGCTGTCCAGAACTCAGCGTATGAGTCCAAAATGTATGGTATAATTTGGACTGGGCAGCGAAAGGAACACCTATGTTGCACCAGTTATGTTAAAGTCCCATGTATTAGAGGGGGACATTATTCCATCAAAACTTAATTTAAAAAAAAATGTGGGTAGTTAGCAAATTGGAGGTATGAAACTTTGGTTCCGATTCTGACAAACCACCGGGGGCCTTAGTCTGCTATTACAATAGTGTCAGAATGGTCGATCACTGATCGCATAATGGTTGATTTTGACATCTACTACATACTAAACTTGTCAAAATCAACCATTATGCGATCAGTGATCGACCATTCTGACACCATTGTAATAGCAGACTAAGGCCCCTGATTAAACTAGACTGATATCACATCTAATTTTATTCCATACCATTTTAGTCGCGATTAAAGATAGTCCGATTTTGCTTGACAACCACTATTTTTGGTGAAAAACGTCAATTTCAGAATATAGAACAGTGACATTGTGATTTTTTTTAAAATGACTAACTTAACTATAATAATTAATGCTGGCAAACTATAATATACTTAAGTTGTGTCACTTAAAATCAATTTTAGAATAGGAAACGTTTGATAGGAATAAACTTTTTTTTGTGATTTTTAAAGTAGTTTTAGTTTAATTTGTCATAACAGAATCGACACCAATATCAATTATCCAACACTTTTTTTTTTATTTTTTTTGATTAATCATTTTTTTTTTCAAAAATATTTGAAGCCAAATTGTATATAATTTTATCATTATCGATAATTATTGACCTTATTGAAGGCTTTTAAGATCTTTCATCGCAAGAAATGCTTAGCCCACGTCTAACTCTATTTGCTACCTACCTCTTCAGATCAAACTTAGCTCTAAAGATAGTTCCTAGTACCTAAAACTCCTAGGTCTTGTAAACTCAGTAGTTCGTGCATGTGCCTCTAACGTCCGTTTTCATGAACACTAGGAGACACTTAAGATAATGCCTAAAGCGCACGGTTGTATTTGCAAGGATCGAAATCCATCATCATCTTACTAACCGCTCTAAAGTCAGATTTTTACTGATTAAAAAAAATGTGTGTGTCAGCTCTGACGCACGACTGGAGTTTACTCGTTAAGTACGAGTATCTAACCATACGCAAAAAGAGTTTATTCAACTGAAAAAAGATTAATATCATATGAAAGGGTAAATTCACAAATTAATGAAATAACATATAGTATATAGGTATAGTCGCCTATACAGCATACCATATGTACGTCATACACTCACAGCCAAATTAGAAAGTTGCGCACTAAAGGTGCGCACCAAAAACGTGACACATTTTCGTTACTTTAGTAGGTTTTACCCCTCGGATTTTTCTCATACCGGGCGCCTTATATATGAAAATCGATTCTTAAGGAGTAAACTCCAAAAACCACCCATGTTCCTTCTTTTGCCCTTTGTGTTCCGAAACCGCGGTATCTCTTGCATAACTCACAACCTTGGCAGGCAGTGGCCCTGGCAGGCCCCTCTGCTTTGCTGACATCTCATTGCGCCGTTTCCCCGGCCTGTCTTTATGTCGAAGGACGGACGGTGAGCTACCCATTGCTCACCGTCCACAGACCCGCATCTAAGGCCGGTCTCCTCGCAGGGTTGGTTTACGACGAATACACCTTGGTCAAACATTTAAGCATTACATTAAGTGTCTCCTAGTGTTAATGAAAATGGGTAATAGTAACTAAGATAACGCCTTTAAAGTAGCCTTGCATGTTTTCATTCACAACTTACTTATGAACTGAACTAATTTAGTGCTTATACAGAATAGAGATACGACAAATGTATAATGTATACAAGTGTAATGATCAAAATTTTGTATACAATGGACAGTAAGGGAATTAATAGGTTAAGCAACTACGGTGAAATTGCTGAACAGTAAAAGAACAGAAACTTGCAACTTTGCCGTCATGTTCAAGGCTTTGGAGCTATAGCTTCAATAAGGGAGGTGTTGGCAATGAGCCCCTTGACACGTCGCTATCTCCCTCGCACACTGCAATAAGATTAGCAGAACTTCTTTAACATTTTGAACGCCAGGACCACGCAGAGAAACTCATTTTACCTAAATTTTTGTCACATATTTGTGTCGTTCGCGTCAAACGCACGCGCTTGCTTGTTCCATATATGTGACAATGGCATTCATAAGGTTAAGGTAACCCACACTGGCCTCTGTCAAGTCAAAGTGCTTAATCTACAATTTCCGCTACTGTTCATGACATTATTTTACTCAACAGTATTTTTGTGAAATTAATCTTAGTGTTACAAAAGATCAAAGTATTCGAACAAAATTGAATATACCTAATTCTAAGATTGACATAGTATTTAAAATGTATTTGTGAAGCGAATAGGTACAGCCAAACAAAATCATAATTGACTTTTAATAAATTAGTCTTATAAAATGCATGGCTGTTTTAAGTAGTGATTATTTACTTAACTATTAATTTCTCTGACTGTACAACTGAATTACTATGTTAAAATGTTTACTAGCTGATTAATTATAATAAAGAAACTGTATTTAAACTATTTAATCTTATCGTGCCCTTAACGCCGAGAAACTCATTTTACGCACATTCTTGTGACATATTTGTGTCGTTGGCGTCCATGGCACGCGGTTCTTTGTCACATATATGTGACAATGGCGTATAAAGGGTTAAAGGTTTTGTTTTGTACTATGACCAACACGATACCTGGGAGTCTTAAGTGCCGCTGTTGCAGAAATATAAGATACTAGCTTTTGCCCGCGGCTTCGCTCGCGTTAAATTCGGGGTAACACAGTTCCCCTTGCGCCTTATTGATTTGTAATAGCAACGCTAAGTTTTGACTTTTCTTCCCTCTTTCTCCCTCACATCCCACTTTTTTTTAAAAAAACCAACTATCTCTGTACCAAAATTCATCAAAATCGGTGTAGCCATTAAAGCGTGAAGAGGTAACAAACAAACAAACTCACTTTCGCTTTTATAATATTAGTAAGGATGAATCGCGTTAAAACTTTTAGTTAAAAATGGTTTGAATTTGAATTGTCATTTTGTAACCATCTTGCGAATTGTAACGGTAATACCATGGTTTTGCTAAAGCGGCATTAAGACCCATAATTTAGTACCTATTTAGGGTTCCCTATCTCAAAAAAAAATACCCCCTTACAGAATGACTTTTTTGACTGCCTGTTTGTCAAGATCTTTTATCTCGAAAACGCGAGGACGTATCGACTTGAAATTAAAACTGTGTACTCAAGTCTGTGATTCCTTGGAGCTGCTCTGTGAAAAAATCGACCCTCTAAAGCCCCGTTCCAATAAACAAAAACAACTCGTTTTGCTTACGGATGGTAGTATTTTGACATAAGTTCTGAACTTATGTCAAAATACTACCATCCGTAACGGAACGGGGCTTAAATCTACGCAGTCAAAAGATATGGCTCTATGTCATAAGTTTGTATTAAACCCTCGCAAAAATTAAGTTAATCGGCTAGAAAACAGTATTACACAACTTTGATCTTTGTAAAAAAAAAACTGTATAAGTAGAAAACATGTAATCATTAGAAAATACCTATAAATATAATAATAAAAATAATCCCACTGAAAAAATAGTATTTTTGAATAATAATTAAAGAAAAACTATGTTAGACTTAAAACGTACGGGTGTCAAAATACTCCGATTAATATTAAGAATTTTAATTTGTAAAGATATACGAAATAAAATGAATAATGAATTTTGTACAAGTGATTTTCTGTAAATAAACTGCAATTTTATATAAAAAAAATATCTGTTGTTTTTTTTTGTGACCTTTTCATGCATGAGGTTGTGTTCAAATCCGAGCAATTACTAATGGGACTTTTTCAATTCAGATATACTTTTTAAAAGTATATCTCAGACATTGGTGAAGAAAAACATCGTGAAGAAACATGAACTTATAATTGACTAGCTTTTAGCCGCGGCTTCGCTCGCGTTAAATCCGGGGTAACACAGTTCCCCTTTCCTGATTTGCAGGTACCTGCTACCTGTCGTTTTTGCTCGTGCGCTTTATTTATTGTAATAGCAAAATTAAGTTTTCCCTTTTCTTCCCTCATTTCTCACTTAAAAAGAAATTAGCCTAAGTATGTCCTTCTCCAGGGTCTCACCTATCTCTATACCAAAATTCATCAAAATCAGTTTAGCCATTTAAGCGTGAAGACGTAACAAACAAACTCACATTCACTTTTATAATATTACTAGCTTTTGCCCGCGGCTTCGCTCGCGTTAAATTCGGAGTAACACAGTTCCCCTTGCGCCTTATTTATTGTAATAGCAACGCTAAGTTTTCCATTTTCTTCCCTCTTTCTCCCTCACATCCCACTTTAAAAAAAATATATATCTGCCTATGTCCGTCTCCTGGTTCCCAACTATCTCTGTACCAAAATTCATCAAAATCGGTTGAGCCGTTAAAGCGTGAAGAGGTAACAAACAAACGAAACTCACTTTCGATTCTATAATATTAGTAGGTAAGGATACTTTAACTTACTAGCCTTCGTCCGATATAATAACAATCCATTATTTCTTTTGGTTTTGCAGCGCACGCCAGAATGATGACAGTGTTTTTTTCGTACTATCTTGACAATTATCGTTATACTTTGGAAAATTCACACAATATCTTTGTCTTTCGACAGAGAAAGGTATTTGTGAGACTGCAGTGTCGCGCTGTCATATGAGGCCAAGCGAAGGAACTCTTTAGGCACCTGTGACAGGGTCCTTCACATACCCACAGAGCCCACGCTTGCAGACACGCGGCGGGTGTCTGTCGCGGGTGCCCGTTTAACGCAGTTTCAGCCCTAAAGATTCACAGCCAGACACTTTTTTTTCAGATGGGATATCTTCAAATGTTTCTGCTCTGGTCAGAGCGAGAGTGAGTGCCAGACTATTACGGACTAAAACCTTTCGTTTCGTTCCTACTTTTACTCCCTCCTCCCTCCGTCCGCCCATAGTGGAAGAAGTTATTTAATGATTTCCAATCAGAAAAAAGATCTACTGGACATGGGATCTCATTCTTTAGGTCCCAAGTAAAATGAAGAAGAGCAATTTTGAATAAAAACACAGCATGAACATAAACAATACATTTATTTTTTATTAAATTACACTTGAAACAATTCATCACGATTTTTAACTGTAATGAGCAAAATGGATATTAAGCACCTTCACTATGTTTGAGTCACATTATAATAACTTGGATTAGTTCTTCCTTAAAGGCGACGTAATTAATGTAACTTACAGCACTGAAAATAAGGTTTATTATTCATAATAATTCATAATAAACCTTATTTTCGGTATATAAGACCAAAATAGATTTTCAGTGCGGTATATAAGTCCAAAATAGAGACTTTAAATGTCTGCATTTATGTTTGCACAATTTCGAACTGTACGGCCTTTATTATAAGGTATATTTAATGTTTCGAAACTATAGTTAAAATCTATGGATTTCGACCTTAAAACTCAGTTAAAATCTCCGGATTGAAATTACTTTTGGATACTTACGTTCTGGATTAACCTTAAAATTCATTAAATCAGACCCGATTCTAAATATACAATATTACGCAGAGCGCAATTTCGGCGAGCAATTTTATACCGTATGAAAATTATGAAATACATTCATGGTGAAATCCAACGTTAAAGTTGTAAAAATGCAAAGTTCAAGTTTCTTTTTAAAATAATGTAACTTTAAAAAAAAGCTATTTTATGATAATGATCCAAACAATTTTGTTGTGCTATGGTTAAACTATTATTAGGACAAAAATCAATAGGTTTCTTAGTGGTTAGCTGGTTCCATGGTCGACCCCATCCCTTTCCTCAGGGCAAGATTGAGGTCAAGAGTCATCAGCTGCCTTGCCTATTCCCACCAATCATATTGGGGTCGACTACCAGTCTAGCCGAATTCAGCTGAATACACTCCACAACCCAGTTAATAACTGAGTAATAAGACACTCCTTGGTAAGACTGGTTGTAAACCATTCAAGCCACTGACAGGACCAACGGCTTAACGTGCTTTCCAAGGCACGGAGGAAACCCAGTGAGTCATGGGTGGTCATCCATCCACGGATAAACCTAGGCAAGCGCGGCTTAACCTCAAGATCGACCACCAAGGTCAAGATTATTAGATAAAAAGTACTTAGTAAATTCTTTTAAAAACTCCTTTGCAAAATTTTCCAAAGAAATTGTAGTGAATTATCAAGTTGACTAGTTCCCACTAAACCGACGCGCCAAAAGAATCGTGTAGCTCTAGATCCTATACTTCATGCTTCTTCAAATGTCTATGAAGGCCCGCTCTATCAGTCGAAGTAAAACTACAAATACCACAAGAAAATGGTTTCTCACCGGTATGATAGCGTTTATGCGATATCATTTGCTGCCTTATATGTGTCTTATAACCGCAATCACACATCAAATCTTTTGCTTTATAATGAGAAATCAAATCTCTTAAATCTCTCCCTGAATAACTACATTCTGTACATTTGTACGGAGTTCCTTGTAAATGTATCCGCATATGTACTTTTAAGCTTGCTTTGGTTTTGGTGAAATAGGAACATTTTGTGCATTGCTCATATCCTTCCGGAGCCTTATTCTTGTCACATTTTGTACAGGGGATGTACTCTGCTGGTTTTCTATCACAAGTGTGTTTTGAAGATAGTTCTCTATTCATTGTGCGGTATCCACATAACTTGCAGTTGTAGACAGCTTTTAGTTCGGTTATTTTGATGGTCCGTTTGCGTTTTGGTGCAGGCTTTGGAGGTTTCTTTTTTTGTTTTTCGGTTTCAGATACACTGGAATTAAGTAGTGGGTTAGAATAATTTTAATTTACCTTTGGGTTGTTATATAATCACGAGACTTTAAAACAGAAGGGGATACTACATAGTGGGATGAAAGAAATTAACTTAATGTGAGACATGTTTAATATTTTTTAAGCAATTGGCTACTAATTAATATTTAATTTTAAATCCTATTCACAAAAATAATAACTTTTCATTTTAACATTTGAATGTGGTAAAGATTATTTTTTATTTAAAAAACTTTAGGATTTTATCCAGTATCTTGGGTGCGTTTACAAACATTTAAACTCAAATACACAAACAGCAATCATACATATATATATTTGTTCCGTGCAGGGATCAAACCCGCAACTGCAGCGCCAACCGTGTCATCAATTATTTATTTATCACCACTCGTCATCAAACTAGTCTTGTCTTCACCTTTAAGTCTTCAGAAATGCATGACAAGGTACAATGTTAAGTTATGAAATACTTACAAATAGTTATGGTCACTTAAATGGTACAATAGAACTGTCTTCGTTTTAATACTAAAGTAACAATGATCTCTCACAATATCTTCAACAGCTGTATTTTGATTGCTTTTAGTTAAAACCTCTTTGGCTTCCTCCATGTTTTATTGTCTATTGTTTTCTTTAGATATTTCAAGTACCACTCTTGCAGAGTTTCTGGAAAGGAAAAAATGATTATCTATACAAATAAATAAAAATTAAAGAGTATGTTTTTAATTTCAAAATAACAGCTCAAATTTGAAAGTATATTCGGCATACAACAATAGTTTTTTTTGTGTCTGCCTGTTCTGGCTATTCTCATAAATGTTTAGACCTGTTCCACCATTCTGAATGGACTTTTACTGGTAATGATGATAGCTGATGTTATAAACTTGCACCTAATACGACATAGTCCGACTATGCTGTGTTAGGAAAATATTCACATAGACTTCAAGTAAGAAAATTTATGAGTCGCTAAATATTATTGTTCAAAATTGTCTACTACCTATACCTTTACAGGCTGTTAAAACACATAAAACATCGATATATTCTAGCTATTTCATATAAACATCATTTACAAAAGGATATTTCAAAGAATTACGACAAACAATCATGAAGATACAGTTGTTTTAGCGTATTTAGAAGAATAAACCTACCTGAAATATTGTGAGTCGTAAGCAGATGTTATCAGACGTAATCAACACCTTTATTTACTTCAGTTGACATTGCAAAAATGCAAATTCTGCAGGTTCACAGGTTGCAACAAAATATTTCGGTGAAGTTGTCAACTTTGACAATGACAATGACATAACAAAATCAGTTTTTTTAATAATCTTTTTCATGACCAAAGATACAAAGTCTTTTAATCGCAAACATAAATAAGCTAAGAAAAATCTATTTTAAAACATTTAATTTACCTACTTTTGTACAAGTTTTATTGCATATACTATTTTATCAGAAAATGACAGTACGGTATAGTGAATTTATTTACATAGAACTTGTTACCGATATTTGCAATGATGTTAGATTAAGAAAAATGTTGTAACACTGGTTTAATAATGAATTATTCTTATTCATTTTCTTCTGAAATGGTAGGAAGCGTTTTGTGTGCATGATGGTTTAGTAGCGGTAGTGTAGCAACTGTGCCTAAGCGTTGTAGTTATTTTCAATTTACATGTTTTAATAAAAGGGTTGTGAGCTATCTAGTCTGTGGTTCAAACAGAGCGAAAAACATGCGCGAACAATGTATCAAAACGAATGCTAGGTTTTAATTCATTATCACATTAACATTTAAACTCACATACACAAACGGCAAATCCGGATTAATCATACAAATATTAGTACGAAGATGGAAATCGAGCAGTAGCTTAGCCACTGGGTCCGTGCCGCCAATTCACTAGATTCCTTTAAAAAAAGTATTATTTCTCGGTCATTTATTTATTTACGTACATATTTTTTATATTTTTACATATTTCTTATCAAAAACAAAAAACATTTAAAAATATAAAAATAGTAGCCCACCGGTATCGGGAACAGGGTCCAAGCTACCGGCGGTCAGGGCTCCAGAGAAAGGAACCTCCTAACAATACGAGCCGTGTCCAGGAGTACCGCTTTCTGCATCAAGCCCTTGATCCAGCTGCCTAACGAGAGCCTCCTCAGGTATTGGTCAAGGCTCTTGGCAATTAAGCCATTGGCTATGACTATGACTATCGGCACAAAATGGGGTAAGAAATATACACAGCATACTAAGGCGCTGGAGGAGTTCTACAACGAGTTCCCAATAGCCAAAGCCATAAACGATCGGATACCCAAACAATTCGTATTCGATAAAAAATACAAAATCCAGCTCCATGAAGATCACCGTTGCGAAGGGCTATGCCCCGCAGAGGTAAGAATCTTCACACACGGATCCAAAACAGGTATTGGCACGGGAGCCGAAGTCTTCTTAGAAGACCTCAACATCCACATAGCCGCACCTCTGGGGGTCCACAATACCGTGTTTCAGGAAGATTGCATGGGCATCTCCCTATCCGCTTCAGCCATGCATCATCATGTCAAGGAAGGTTGAGGGCCACTTTATTCGCATACTTTCGGACAGCATGGCTGTACTGCAAGCACTAAACAGCCAAACAGTCAACTGTGGGCTAATACACGAGTGTCACCAGCGCCTAAATAAGGTTGGTACTCTCAACAACATAACCATCCAATGGATCAAAGGACACAGCGACTCCCGAGGCAACGACGCTGCGGACGAACTTGCTAGGAGGGAATCGAGCATGGTACCAGTGGGCCCCGCACCTATCGTGTCACTACCATTTGGGTACCTACGTACACTGGTAAGGAAACGCACCAGAGAACAACACCACAAACTGTGGCTGGACCACGGTGAGTGCAGGCAGGCTAAGAAAGCTCTTCCTAGATTCGACGGCCGCTTCACTAAACAGGCGCTTCGGATGACAAAACCACAGCTGCGCACAATTACAGCAGCCATTACTGGCCACGGCTCTTTTAATAAACACCTCTTTGTCTTACGAGTCACAGACAGCCCACTGTGCCGAGCCTGCATGGAGGTAGACGCAACAGCAGCCCACGTGCTTCTGCACTGCCCAGAGGTTGCCCCATACAGGGCAAAGAACTTCGGTGACCCAGGTACTCTTCGCGAGATCGTCAGCAACACCAAGGCACTGCTGGCGTTTCTCGTGGAGCTGGGGTGGATCGCCACCCATACGCAAAATACGCGCCTCAGACGTGGAGTTGCGGACATCAGCCCGTTATACAATACAATACAATAGTTATAAATTGTCAGTCAACTTCCGTTTCCTTTTTTATTTATTACTAGCTTCTGCCCGCGACTTCGTCCGCGGAAAATTTTTTGTTTTAACATAAGATTACACTCGATTGATATTACTGTATTTAATTTTATTAGTAAAATATTTTTTGGAATCAGATCAGTAACTTCAAAGATTACCGAAGTTCTCTTTTCTGCTCAAGGTAACTTAACCCTTAGTCGCCTTTTACTTATTTTATTTATTTAAGTTAGGTATCTATTTAATTTGAAGCCTCTCTATATACAATGTTTGAGGTTGTTTTATTTTCCGGTAACAGAATAATCTGCTTTTCGGATGATACCACTCTTGATAGACCAACATATAATTGCCACGGGCCCGCGACGTCCTCACATTTTGGCTAGCGAGGCGCTGTGAGCGCTCGGAGCTAGATTCTCTAGCGCGTGCTTGGGAAATAATTATATTCTCTATTTCTCGAGAGGCGCTGCTCATTTTCAGGGGCAGATTCTTTCGTACGGCGTACTCGAGCGGCTCTTGTCTGTGATGTCTGCCGGGACAGTTGAGATTTCCTTTTAGGCATGCTCTCAACAAACTACGCACAGACTTGAAGACAATTATGAACAAAGGGAGAGCGACTCGAACACCGTCCGCCTTTACAAAACAAAACAATCGTAATATCGAATAACTCGTATCGATTATTACGATAGAACGAAGTACGAAACTACGAACATACAAAACAAACGTACAACGAAATTACGATATTTTCGATTATGAGGTAACTATCAACAACAACAACCATACGAACGAAACAATAAGCAACTGACATGTAATATTTAGAGGAGCTCGTGGCTTAATAATAGCAGCCGCTCGGGTCGATCTTTAGGTTAAGCCGCGCTTGCCTAGGTTGGTCTGTGGATAAGTGACCACCCGTTACATACCGAGTTTCCTCCGTACCTCGGAAAGCACGTTAAGCCGTTGGTCCCGGCTGCCATTTGGAGATCTTTGACATTCGTTACAGGTAGTCAGTGTTCCAAAAGTCTGACAATGACAACCAGTCTTACCAAGGGGTATCGTATAACCCAGTATTAACTGGTTGTGGAGGTCAGATAGGCAGTCGCTCCATGTAAAATACTGATATTCAGCTGCATCCGCCCATCCGGTTAGACTGGAAGCCGACCGGCCGACCCCAACATGGCCAACATAGTTGAGAAAAGGCTAGGCAGATGATGTAATATTTAGAATTCCAACTAATGACAACGTGGGCATAATAATTCGAGAGGGTCATCAATCCACGGAAAGTCTTAACACCGCGATTCAGAAAAATGACGTAATTGCAGAACGCTATCTATGGGCAAATAGGTAAAACGTCTGCACAATGAAAGTTATGCTAGGGGCATTTTGCGTTTTAGTAATTTTATAATATATTATCTCCGAAACTGTATGACCAATTGATATACTGTAAATGGCAAATCTTATCTGTATGATGTTCTTGTGATACTAAAATAATTTATTGTCATAAGAATTAATATTTCATTTACTCAAATAATCAACCAAACGTAAGTATGCCGAAAAAAAATATTTTTTTAATGCAATAAAAGAAGTATAAAAGACAAAATATGAAAGATAGAGATATGGTATTAAGCACTTTTTTGTAGAAATATTTAAGACGAACCAGGTAGCCATACATTGTTTTTAATTTTAAGCAACTGTTTAGGCAGCGCGCGCAAATAATTCTGTTTCATGAGGTATTTTTTTCCGACTTGCTAGACAAAAGTTGTGATAGCTCGGTTAATATACATGTTATAGAAACAATTTATAGCCTATAGCACTCAGGAATAATGTAGCTTTCTACCAGAGAAGAAAATTTTAGAATAGGATTATGAGTTCCAGAGATTACCCCCTACATACAAACTTACAAACTTACAAATTTTACCTCTTTATAATATTAGTATAGATAAACTAGCTTTCGCCCGCGGCTTCGCTCGCGTTAAATTCGGTATAACACACCAAGCAGACCCGCAGTTTTTGCTCTTGCGCCTGATTGATTTGTAATAGCAACGCTAAGTTTTCCCTTTTCTTCCCTCGTTCTCCCTCATATCCCACTTTTTTTTAATAAAAATTAGCCTATGTCCGTCTCCTGGTTCCCAACTATCTCTGTACCAAAATTCATCAAAATCGGTTTAGCCATTAAAGCGTGAAGAGGTAACAAACAAACAAACAAACTCACTTTCGCTTTTGTAATATTATATTAGTAAGGATTTGAGTGTTCTTGTATTAAAAGAGTAAACGGGTTGAATGAACGACCTATCGTTTTTTATTTAAATAAACCCAGTAAGACGCCCCAACATAATATGGACATCTGACTTGGCTTAACATACCGTTGAGAATAAATTCTTAAGCAAGCTAGTTTCCTAAAGATGTTTTCCTTCATCAAAGCAAGTGATACAATTAACCAATTATTAATCCACGATGTAACGGACATATGTTTGAAAGTTGCGCCTGTTACAGAAAAATTGAGAGGGAGCCGTTTGTCTTGGTATGGACATGTAATGAGGAGGGACGAACCACATGTGACTAAAAGAGTGATGGATCTGAACGTTGATGGACGGAGAGCGAGAGGAATGCCAAAGAAAAGATGGATGGACTGTGTAAGGAATGATGTGAAGGAGAAAGAAGTAAATGATGCCGTGACGTCTGATAGGGGAGAATGGAAGAAGAAAACGCGCTGTTGCGCCGACCCGAAATAGAATGGGACAAGGGCAGGAAAATGATAAAATGATGATGATGTAACACATAATACATATACTTAATAACATACATATACTTAGGACATATATTTAATACAAAATGAAACACATTTTACGAAAATATTTTTATTTCCAAACATTACATAAAGTAATCTTTACATTAATAAATAACTTATAATTATAATACTTAATACATAAAATACATGCGAACTTAGGTAGTTAATTTTGTGCAGTTTTCTCACATTTACAGTGCAGAATTTTAAATATTAATTACTTATTTAGAGTTCGATCTAGCACCAATAACTATTAATAAAGGAAACAATAATAGAATGATAATTTAGATAATTGTATGCAGATGTTTGACACATCGTCATAATTTAAAAATAATTATTTTTAACATCCTCTTTCCTATTAAAATGACTATACATAAATAAATAAACAAATAATTACACAGGCTTAGCAATAAGTACTTCGCCACGACCCGCAAACTCAAGCGATGCGCGTGTTTGCGATAATGACGAAAACCAACTGAAAAAGTGTTTAATGCGTGGCCACAACACAACGCGCGTTGGAACGCAAAAAAAGCACGCGCGTGTCATTTGATACAAGGGGGTTTAAAATGGTCGCATAGGCAGAATTATAATAGGATTATAATTTTTATATGAATTTCGTTACAATACGTAAAATGGTCACAAAATGAAATCGTACAATTACGTTTTATGACCATTTTAAGAATTATAACGTGACTAGCTTTTGCCCGCGGCTTCGCTCGCGTTAAATTCGGGGTAACACAGTTCCCCTTTCCTGATTTGCAGGTACCTGCTACCTACAGTTTTTGCCCTTGCGCCTCATTGATTTGTAATAGCAACGCTAAGTTTTCCCTTTTTCTCCCACTGCTCTTTCACATCCCACTTTAAAAAAAAAATTAGCCTATATCCGTCTCCTGGTTCATCAAAATCGGTTTAACCATTAAAGCGTGAAGAGGTAACAAACAAACTCACTTTCGCTTTTATAATATTAGTAAGGATTCATATTAGTATCCTATTATGATTCCGCTAAAGCGCCCATTTTAGACCCCAAGATGCATCACTTGAGGTTGTGAACAGGTCGTTAGGCTAGGTTCACATTAGGTTGGACTAGCAGTTTTGCCGTTGGCCAACCTTCGAGTTTTGCACACTAGAAGTTGCCGATCCGACTTATAAAAAGCAATATGTCAATATTATGTCTGATACGATAGAAATCGTTAACGTCCGGTTTATGGTACTCGCGGACAGTTTTATCGGGTCGCCCTTATGAGAACAGAGCTATCAAAATATTATTATGCCAAATAGCATCTAACACCGTTTTCGTTCGAGTAAAATTGTCGCTCCAACCTAATATGAACCCGCTCTTACTTGTAATGCAAAAAGTTCGGCATGAAATACACAACAAAACAGTAGGCCTACCATGACGTCTTAAAGCAGAACTTATTCCACTGAGGGAAAGAGACAGAGCTATACAGGGTGTCTAGCACCATCTCTTTCCCTTTATGGAATAAGTTCTGCTTTAGGTTCTGGTAGGGTAGCAGGAATGACATACATAATTTAAGTTAAATTAAGCGGTCATCTTGGCAGCGGCTGCAGCAGCGACGGCAGCAGCCTTCTTCTTCACGGCGAGGGCTGTCCTCTGTTTCGCTTGGATCTTCATTTTCTGGCTCTTAGATAGTTTCCGTTTTTTTTGTTCGTTGCTTGCAGCTGTGGAGAGAAGAAAAACGTTGAAATTATTTATGGAATTGCAGCTGGCTGGTTTAAACGTAGACATACCTAGTGTTTGAGTTTTATTGAACAAAAAGGTCGGCTGTTGGTTTTGTTTGGTAAAAACCGTACGATATTAAATGTAAACTAGCTGCCCCCGGCGCATGCTTTGCAATGCAAATTTTCTATATACCTAACCTACTTGTCCTACCTACTCTACCTGCTCTACGTGCCCTACATGCCCTTCTAGCACTACTTGCCAAAAAATAATGAAACGAGAACGTAGCAATCTCTGAAAGCGATACCATAAAATTTCTGGGCCTCTACTTGAAAGTTATCATTTGACATGGAAACCTCATATCGATGCTCTATCAAAGAGCTTAGCATACTCTGTTTAAGTTATCAAAGACGGTAGACGGACACTTTACAGTAGTCAACAGCTGCAGTTTACAATGCCTACGTGGCGTCTAGCATTGGGTACGGCATAATCTTCTGGGGTAACTCGACTGACAGGGATACTGCTTTTATAGCCCAGAAAAAATGTTTGCGATCTTTTACTAAGTTGCAATCTACTGATAGCTGCAAACCACTATTTAAGCAACTAAACTTGCTTACGTTACCTTGTATGTACATCTATGAAATGGGAGTATTTGTTCGTACTAACTTCCATTTATTTGAAACCCTACGCTCTCGACGTCATCAGAACACTATTCAGGCGGGTTCTCATAGAACGGCATTCTTCGCTAAAAACGTACTCGGTATGGCACCTAAAATAGATAATAACGTATACCACTAGCTATTAAAACTGAAGAATGTTTGACATCCTTTAGGAAGGCATTGTTTCAGTTTCATTTGGGAAGATGCTATTATTCCATCACAGAGTTCATTGATGACAAACAGGAATACGAAGATCCGACTTGCTAATTACTAATAACAATTTATGATTAATTAATCAGTAATATGTTGAATCTACTAAATAATGTGTTTGTTTTTATTTTGATTTAATTTTTAATAATGATACTGACAGCATTTCACTTAATTGACATAGCTATTTTTAAATTTTGACATTTAACTTCTTATTTTTATTTATAATTATGTTATTTTTGCTTGTTTTATTTTAAACTTTAACTTTGTGCGCCATCTATTGGCAAAACATAGTGAATCTATCTCTATTGTAATAAACATGTATATGTTATACAAAATAAATGATTTGATTTGCTCTATCTACCCTGCCTGCCTTACCTACCCTACGTACCCTAATTGTCCTAATTGCCCTGCGTGAGGAACTCGTGGCTGAATAATAGCAGCCGCTCGGGTCGATCGTTAGGTTAAGCCGCGCTTGCCTAGGTTGGTCTGTGGATGGGTGACCACCCGTTACATACCGAGTTTCCTCCGTGCCTCGGAAAGCGCGTTAAGGCGTTGGTTCCGGCCGTCATTTGTAAATCTTTGACAGTCGTTACCAAGGGGTATCGCATTACCTAATACTAACTGGGTTATGGAGGTCAGATAGGCAGTCGCTCCATGTAAAATACTGATATTCAGCTGCATCCGGTTACACTGGAAGCCGACCCCAACATAGTTGGGAAAAGGCTAGGCAGATGATGATGATGCCCTGCGTGCCCCTGCTCTACGTGCCCTGCATGACCTACCTGCCATACGTGCCCTACCTGGTCTACGTTCCCTAATTGCACTGTCAGCCGTTTCGGCCTTCATCGCCATTTCGAAGTGTCCCAAATACCCAGAGTGCCCTAATTGTCTTGCCTGCCCTAACGGCCCCTGAGTGCCCTAATTGCCCTACGGTGCCTATTTACCCTGATGCCATAGGTGCCTGGAATGTACTAATTGCCCTGTTTGCCGTAACGGCCCTAATTGTCCTGAGTGTCCTATTTTCCTTATTGGGCTTATTGACCTGTCTGCCATAGGTTCCTATAGTGTCTTAATTGCCCTTATAGCTATGAATGCCCTAAATTCCCTACGTGGTTTAATTGCCCTATCTGCCCTAGGTGCTTAACGTATACTAATTGCCCTGAGAGGCATCATTGCCCTGTCTGCAGTTACGGCCTTTATTGCACTGAGTGCCCTAATTGCACTGATAACGTAGCTGCCCTAATTTCCCTGACTGCCATTTCGCCCTTTATTGCCATGGGTGCCCTAATTGCAATGTCTGCCGTAGGTGCCCTAATTACCCTGACTGCTGTAGCTGCCCTAATTGCTCTGTCTGCCTTCTCGTCATTTATTGCCATGAGTGCCCTAATTGCCCTGCTGCCGTAGCTGCCCTAATTGCACTGTCTGCCGTAGGTGCCCTAATTACCCTGACTGCTGTAGCTGCCCTAATTGCTGACTGCCGTTTTGGCCTTTATTGCCATGAGTGCCCTAATTGCACTGACTGCCGTAACTGCCCTAATTGCCCTGTCAAACGTTTCGTCCTTTTTGCCCATGAGTGCCCTAATTGCGCTGTCTGCTTTCGTCTTTTATTGCCATGTGTGCCCTAATTGCTCTGACTGCCTTAGGTGCCCTAATTGCCGTCTGCCGTAGCCACCACAATAGCCCTTTCTGCCGTTTCATCTTTATGGCCATGAGTGCCCTCATTGCCCTGCTAACGTAGCTGCCCTAATTGCCCTGTCTGCCGCAGCCAGCACAAGGGCACCGTCCGCCATTTAGTCCTTTATGGCCATGAGTGCCCTAATTGCACTGACTGCCGTAGCTGCCCTAATTGCCCTGTCAAACGTTTCGTCCTTTTTGCCCATGAGTGCCCTAATTGCGCTGTCTGCTTTCGTCTTTTATTGCCATGTGTGCCCTAATTGCTCTGACTGCCTTAGGTGCCCTAATTGCCGTCTGCCGTAGCCACCACAATAGCCCTGTCTGCCGTTTCATTTTTATGGCAATGAGGGCTCATTGCCCTGCTAACGTAGCTGCCCTAATTGCCCTGTCTGCCGCAGCCAGCACAAGGGCCCCGTCCGCCATTTAGTCCTTTATGGCCATGAGTGCCCTAATTGCCCTGTCTGCTGTTTCGTCCCTTATTGCCATGAGTGCCCTAATTGCCCTGACTGCTGTTACGTCCTGCATTGCCATGAGTGCTCTAATTGCGCTGACTGCCGTAGCTGCCTTAATTGCCCTGACTGAGGTTTAGTCCTTTATGGCCATGAGTGCCCTAATTGCCCTGTCTGCCGTAGCTGCTCTTAATTGCCCAGTCTGCCTTTATTGATGGCATGAGACCCCTTATTGCCCTGTCTGCAGTTTCGGCCTTTATTGCCATGAGTGCACTAATTGCCCTGCTGCCGTAGCTGCTCTAATTGCCCAGTCTGCCATTTCTTCCTTTATTGATGGCATGAGTGCCCTAATTGCCCTGTCTGCCGTTTCGGCCTTTATTGCCATGGGTGCCCTAACTGCAATGTCTGCCGTAGGTGTCCTAAGTACCCTGACGGCTGTAGCTGCCTTAATTGCCCTGTCTGCCGTTTCGTCCTTTATGGCCATGAGTGCACTATTTGCCCTGTCTGCCGTTTCGTCCTTTATGGCCATGAGTGCCCTATTTGCCATGACTGCCGCTTCGTCCTTTATGGCCACGTGTGCCCTAATTGCCCCATCTGCCGTAGCTGCTCTAATTGCCCAGTCTGCCATTTCTTCCTTTATTGATGGCATGAGTGCCCTAATTGCCCTGTCTGCCGTTTCGGCCTTTATTGCCATGGGTGCCCTAACCATGACTGCCCTAATTGCACTGACTGCCGTAGCTGCCTTAATTGCCCAGTCTCACGTTACGTCCTTTATGGCCATGAGTGCCCTAAATGCCCTGACTGCCTTAGCTGCCCTAATTGCCCTGTCTGCCGTAGCCACCACAATTGCCCTGTCAGCCGTTTCGTCTTTATAGCCATGGGTGCCCTAATTGCCCTGACTGCTGTAGCTGCCCTAATTGCCCTGTCTGCCGCAACCACCACAATAGCCCTGCTAACGTAGCTGCCCTAATTGCCCTGTCTGCCGTTTCGGCCTTTATTGACATGGGTGCCCTAATTGCACTGTCTCCCGTAGACGCCCTTATTGCCCTGACTACTGTAGCTGCCCTAATTGCTCTGTCTGCCGTTTCGGCCTATAATGCCACGAATGCCCTTATTGCACCGACTGCCGTAGATGTCCTAATTGCCCAGTCCGCCGCAGCCACCACAATTGCCCTGTATGCCTTATTGCTCTGTCTGCCGTAGCTGCCTTAATTGACCTGTCTGCTGTTTCGGCCTTTATTGCCATGGGTGCCCTAATTGCAATGTCTGCCGTAGGTGCCCTAATTACCCTGACTGCTGTAGCTGCACTAATTGCCCTGTCTCACGTTTCGTCCTTTATGGCCATGAGTGCCCTAATTGCCCTGCTGCCGTAGCTACCCTAATCGCCCTATCTGCCGTTTCGGCCTTTATTGCCACGGGTGCCCTAATTGCACTGTCTGCCGTAGGTGCCCTAAATACCCTGACTGCTGTAGCTGCCCTAATTGCTCTGTCTGCCGTTTCGGCCTTTATTGCCATGACTGCCCTAATTGCACTGACTGCCGTAGCTGCCCTATTTGCCCTGTCTCACGTTTCGTCCTTTATTGCCATGAGTGCCCTAATTGCGCTGACTGCCTTAGCTGCCCTAATTGCCCTGTCTGCCGTAGTCACCACAATTGCCCTGTCTGCCGTTTAGTCTTTATCGCCATGAGTGCCCTAATTGCCCTGCTAACGTAGCTGCCCTGATTGCCCTGTCTCACGTTACGTCCTTTATGGCCATGAGTGCCCTAATTACCCTGTACGCCGTTTCGTCCTTTATTGCCATGAGTGCCCTTACTGCTCTGATTGCCTTAGCTGCCCTAATTGCCCTTTCTGCCGTAGCCACCACAATTGGCCTGTCTGCCGTTTAGTCTTTATGGCCATGAGTGCCCTAATTGCCCTGCCTGCCGTAGCTGCCCTAATTGACCTGCCTGCCATAGCTGCCCTAATTGCCCTGTCCAACGTTTTGTCCTTTATGGCCATAAGAGCACTAATTGCCCTGACTGCCGTAGCTTCCCTAATTGCCCCTAGCTGTCATAATTGCCATGTCTGCCGTATCGTCCTTTATTGCCATAAGTGCCCTAATAGCGCTGACTGCCGTTTCGTCCTATATTGCCATGAGTGCCCTATTTGCAATGACTGCCGTAGCTTCCCGAATTTCCCTGTCTGCCAATACTTCCTTTATTGCCATGTGAGCCCCAATTGCCCTGACTGCCGCAGCTGCCTTTATTGCCCTATCTGCCGTAACTGCCCTAATTGCCTAAACAGCCGTAGCTGCCCTATTTGCCCTGTACGCCGCAGCTGCCACAATTGCCCTAACTGCCGTAGCTACCGTGTTTGCCATGTCTGCCGTTTCGTCCTTTATTGCCATGAGTGCCCTAATTGCCCTGACTGCCGTAGCTGCCCTAATTGCCCTGTCATACGTTTCGTCCTTTATGGCCATGAGTGCCCTAATAGCCTTGTTTGCCGTTTCTTCCTTTATGGCCATGAGTGCCTTTATTGCCGTGCCTGCCGTAGCTACCCTAATTGCCCTGTCTGCCGTTACGTCCTTTATTAGACGGGCCTGTTGGTCTAGTGGTTAGTGCCCTGACTGCTGAGCCGGAGGTCGTGGGTTCGATTCCCACCCAGGACAAACTTTGTGTGATGAGCATGATTGTTTGTTCTGTGTCTGGGTGTGTTTTATCTATAATATGTATGTATTTATAAATTATATAAGTATGTATATCAGTTGTCTGGTTACCATAACACAAGCTCTGCTTAGCTTGGGATCAGATAGCCGTGTGTGAGTTGTTCCAAGATATTATTATTTATTGCCATGAGTGCCCCAATTGCCCTGACTGCCGCAGCTGCCTTTATTGCCTTATTGCCGTAACTGCCCTAATTGCCCTAACAGTCTATGCTTTAGGTGCCATTAGTACCCTAATTGCACCTAACTTTTCTTTCTATTCTTTTTTTAAAAAACGTTGCCCCACTCTAGGAATTTCTCCTGTATCGTGAGTGCGTTTACAAACATTTAAACTTATATACACAAACAGCCAGACCCGAAACAACTATCTGTGGGTCATGCAAATATAGATTCAGTGCGGGGATCGAACCCGCGACACGCAGCGCAGCAGTCAAACGCTTAGCTACTGCGCCAAACGTGTCGTCAGAACTTGCCCTTATTGTCCTACCAGCACTTCGTGCCCTAATTGATCTATATGCCCTAAATGCTCTGTTTGCCCTAAGTGCATAAAAATAAAACCGGTCAAGTGCGAGTCGGAGGCGCTCACCGATTGTTTCGTGTAAACATGCAATATAAGCGGCTTTTTTTTTGTGAATGCGTACAGAGAATATAATAAGTCTTAGAGAATATATTTTTATACAGTCCCTACAGCTAAAATAAAACCAAATACTCAAGTCTGTATGTGTGTTTTTAATTTCAGCTCAATTAAATTAGAGCTCTCAGGGCAATTAGGAGACTTCGGCCACCTATGGCAGACACGGCAATTAGGCCACGTAAAGCAATTAGGGCACTCATGGAAATAAAGGCCGTTACGACAGACAGGGCAATTAGGGCTCTCAGGGCAATTAGGACACTTCAAGCACCATTGGCAGACACGGCCATTAGGTCACGTAAGGCAATTAGGGCACTCAGGTCATATAGGGCCTTTACGGCAGACAGGGCTATTAGGGCACTCTGGGAATTTGGGACACGTCGGGAACCTAGTAAAATAGTCTGTTTTTTTAAAACGTTTGTTTTTTTTAAATGTAGTAAAAATCTTTATACAGCTTTCCGTTATGCCAGCACTAGCTTTTGCCCGCGGCTTCGCTCGCGTTAAATTCGGTAGCGCCTTATTGATTTGTAATAGCAACGCTAAGTTTTCCCTTTTCTTCCCTCTTTCTCCATCACATCCCACTTTTAAAATGAGATTTATATTGTAGATTAGCCTATGTCCGTCTCCTGGTTCCCAACTATCTCTGTACCAAAATTCATCAAAATCGGTTTAGCCATTAAAGCGTGAAGAGGTAACAAACAAACAAACAAACTCACTTTCGCTTTTATAATATTAGTAAAGATATGACTCGACACAACAACCGTATTATTAAACCTAACAAAATCTAGTTGACAAATAACTGTTAGGAATGTATTTGTAACTTTTTTATGATCATTGCAACACGTTCTCAGAGACATTTTAAGGGAAGCGAATCGAGTTAATCTTAATGTTCAAGCTTCCAACCGTGAATTATTAGTAAGTTTTAGCTTTTGCCCGCGGCTTCACTCGCGTTAAATTCGGGGTAACACAATTCCCCTTTCCTGATTTGCAGGTACCTGCTACCTGTTGTTTTTGCCCTTGCGCCTTATTTATTGTAATAGCAAAGCTAAGTTTTCCTTTTTCTTCCCTCTTTATCTCTCGTTTCTTACTTTAAAAAATAAATATGAAGCCTATGTCCGTCTCCAGGGTTCCAACTATCTCTGTACCAAAATTCATCAAAAACGTGTGAAGTACGTCTTCACACGTTTTTGATGAATTTACAATTTACAAACAAACTCACTTTCGGTTTTATAATATTAGTAAGGATTCCACCATCACCATCTGGGACATTAAAGCCATTTGTTACACCTCGTTGTTCTGCTTTATATAAGTATTTAGTAGTTCGGGGAGAACTGCTCCGTCGTTCTCACGGTTGCAAGCGCGACTGTTAAGTTCAGAGTCCTCTTTTTGCAGATGGGAAATCATCAAATAACTTCCCTGTACTGACTAAAACCCACCCATGTTCCTTCTATTGCCCTTTATGTTCCGGGGCCGCGGTATCTCTTTCGAACAACCCGCAACCCCGGCAGGCGGTGGCCCTGGCAGGCATAGTATAAAGAGGGGAAGTACGTTATCTTCATACAAACGCATAGCGCGCGGCTTGTATGTGTGCGCCGTAGTATCTATGCGTCGCCGCACGCACACTAAACAAAATCTCGGCTCCTTTCGAGGTGCGCCAGTCGGGGCTAACACTGCACGAGGTTCGCGCGTCACGGCTTTTCGGCACCGCTAAACGAATAAAAAATGTCTGAAAACCGCGGGAGAAAGTATTGCTGTGTGTTTGGGTGTCTTAATAATTCATCAATTCCAGAATTGTCTCAGTTCAAATTACCTATTGAACAGGAAAGGTAAGCTACTCACTTATTCTAGCATAATTCAATTTTTTACTTCATAATGAGATACCTACCTACTGACTTCTTTTTGTTGTATTAGCATATTAGTTTTCTATCACACAGAGGAAGTAGAATAGAATAGAATAGAATATACTTTATTGCACACCAAAATCTACGAAACAAAACTGTTTTACAAAAAGATGTTAAATCTATGGTTACAATGGCGGTCTTATCGCTAAGAAGTACCGCGAGTTATCGCGAAGTAGGTAGGTAGGTAGGTCTACTTTCCCACTAGAATGTTTGTACTTTTGATTTGTCAACTGATTTACCGCTATTGCTTTGTTAACGTTTAGTTGTGCCGATTTCTCAGTATTGTAGGTATATTAACTAAGTACCTAACTACCCACAGTTATGAAATCGTAATTAAAAATAAGTTATTGACTAATTTTAAATTATATATATACATATAAAGCAAAGTTCGAATCATAACAACAGATTTGATTATAGTCTAAGAGACAGGCAGAGAGTAGACAGACAGTTTTGAATGTTGTTTTACGGTGTTTTTTGTTTAATTATAATATTTTAGTCACTTTAAAATAAAAGTAAAAAATACAACTTCTCGACCCTTGCCAATTTATAGGTACTGAATTAAAATTTAGCTAAAAGTGACAACCCTATGACAGTAGGCAATTATATCGCGAATTGGGCCGGAGATAACCTACTTCCCCTCTATTTACTTTGTGGCAGGCCTCTCTGCTTTGCTGACATCTCTTTGAGGTTCGCGTGGTACACTAACGCGCCGTCGACACGGCCTGTCGTCAATCGACGGACTGACGGTGAGCTACCCATTGCTCACCGTCCACAGGCCCGCATCTACGGTGGCCGAGAGTCGTCTCGCGGCGCCAGGCGCCCGGGGCGTCTCCCGCAGCTGCTGGGTTGGGTTCTAGCTCAGAGTTCGACTATAGGTCGGGCAAAAAGTTCAGCTGGGTTCAGCTGGTCATTCGTAAAATGGTCACAAAGTGACGATTCACAGTATTAACTCCGTCTGCTCTGTGACCATTTTAAGAATGTTAACGATTTTGCTAAAGCGGCATTTTAGACCTCTTGATAAGCCTGGTCACTTATCTTTTTGACTGTACCATACAGTAATCATAGGAAATAATTAAAGCAGAAACATTACCTGCAGCTAACAGCTGTCTGTTGGCGGCAGTGCGCGCGAGATCACCGAGCGTGTTGGCGAGCGCAGCGCCGAGGCGGTTGCAGTCCGACCGCGCGGCGGAATGCGCGCGGAGCGCTAGGGTGGCCAGTCTGAAAAATAGAAAAGCTACTAAAACAATAGGCTGGTTTCCAGGGTCAAAGTAATTACATTCCATTCAGCCCGTCTTTTAGTTTAATTCTTTTGTCTAAGTCTTTTGGTCTAATTTTTTATGTGTAAATTAGACCAAAAATGACAAAGATATCGCCCATTAAAGTTACGTGTGACGTCACTCGTTGCGTAAAAATGCAGCAAGGCGTGACGTCACACGTAACTTAAATGGGCCAAATCTTTGACATTTTTATTCAAATTTAAGAATAAATGTCCCTTATGTTTGAATAATCTAAAAGACGGACTTTTTTTTTGGAAACTAGCCTATTCTTGATTCCGGTTGTACTTAAACTTAGATGATAGGTTACCGATTACACTAGGCTTTTAACTATGGTATCCTTTTGTATGTATACCTTACAGACAGATGTGTTGCTGGGTAGTTTGTTCCGCCACTTCCTTCCAGCTAAAACACTAGGAAGTGGCGAAGGGCGGGCCGTTTTAGTGGGACTGTCTCTTGTAATTTGACGTTCAAAAAGTGCTGATTATCAGCCTAATTTGAATAGATGACTTTGATTGATATGGAATACCAAGGAAGCAGTAAACCGTGTGATTTCTGCCGATGTGTGAACATGCCTGGGTCATGAACTCAGGAAATGCGACTTATTACATCGCTCGCTTATATAGACCAACGGGATTTATCCATGAATCAAATCAAATCAAAAGTTATTTCGCTGGTCGCAAGTAATAATAATATTATAGTTTATATTACTAATAAATAAGATTCTATTATGCTGCTAACCCTATTCCCAAAGTCAATGCCAGTTTAGTTGATTGGATTGACATGCATGTATGTTGTTATAATAATTTGAATGTGTTTTGTTTTGTCCAGCACTTTTAAAGATCTATGTTTTCAATAGTAATGTAATGGAAGATTAGAAATATGGCTAAGCTGATCATTGTCTTCTAAACTAAAGATTAATGAAAATTTTCAGCACAATCAATTAACCGGGAACGTCATAAGTATTCGAAGTTTTTTTCTACATACATAGTTCCAGTTTAAGCTAATTAAATCTATATAGATTTAATTAGCTAATATCCCGTTTTATATAAATAAAACGGGATATTTACCATGTTTGTTATTTATTCTGAGTCAAATCCCGTTTTAAGTATTAATAATAATGGTAGTGAACATGTCAGTTTGAATGCTAACTGACAAATGCTTGCACTGACTGGACAGGTCCACTCAATCTGTGTAGTGCTTTCTTAAAAAGAACATTTCAGACACTATCTGCATAGTCCTCATGTAAGTTGACCAAGATTTTTGTCTGGACCTTAAAAGAGACTATGACCTCTAAGTTTGTTTCGGCTGTTTCTTCTCAGAGTAGTCGGGTACGGTACACTGGCTTCATCTAATTTTTAAAAAAGACGTGTAAAATTGTTTGTGAAAACCTACTTGCAAAATAAACATCATTTATCATTTAAGGACTAATAAAATCTTGTTAATTTCCCCGCTCACCTGCCAGCCAGGTCTTGTTGATCAGTGTCCAGGTCACAAGGCACTGCGGTGATGTTCTTGCCCTTCAGCGGCAACTGGAACCAACGAGACTAAGTGATAATATTGTGATTTCTCGCATTTCTATCCGCTCTTTACAATGGACACTAAAACTAGGATTGGAAGTGTTAAGAGTTAGGGTTTCAATCCTACTTTAATATTATGAATGCGAATGTTTGTGAGGAGGTATGGATGTTTGTTACTCTTTCATGTCAAAACGGCTTAACAGATGGTAGGATAGTCTGGAATAACACACAGGATACTTTTTTTTTTATATCACGCGGGCGAAGCCGCGGGCGCCAGTTATGATCCTACTTTCTACTTATATTATACCTAATCCTACTGTCCTACTATAATGTTATAAATGCCAATGTTTGTGAGGATGGATGTATGGATGTTTGTTACTCTTTCACGTCAAAACGGCTGAACGGATCTTCATGAAATTTGACACAGAGGTTGATTATAGTCTGGAATAACACATAGATTTTTTTTCGATATCACGCGGACGAAGCCGCGGGGAGCAGCTAGGGATAACTAGTTACACTTGCAGATATAAAAATTATTTATTTGCTTAAAATATAGATGTAACCAGGTGTTAATATTGCAGATTTAAGCACAAAACATATTTTGATTGTTTAGAGCATGCAAATATAATTTTACAATAGTAAAATAATGCGTAAATTAAGCTAAACATACCAAATTAAAGAAGAAAAATCCTTAAGCTTATTAAAGTAAAATAATTATTAAATAATAATAAAATACCTATACACTATACTAGCGGCCCGGTACGTGCTTCGCTACGCATTTACAAAAAAATGTGATGCAGCGCCATCTGCCGGACTGATTTGTGAATCTAAACCATCCAGGGCGCCACTCAAACGCATACAGAAAAATTCATTTAAATCAGTCAAGCCGATACAGAAATATACTCACTTCGATTCTGCACTAAATTCGCAAAATGTATAGTTTTTTAGGAACACTTCAAAACTCTTCTCAAAACACTCAGTACCTTTTAATTTAATATTTGATCCAGCACATGGTCTACAATAACACAATGATAACAAAACTTTTTTTAATTTGATCGCAGCGCTAACTGTCGGGACAGACTAAAATTAAAATTCGAATATTATTTAAAATTTGACACTGCGATGGTAGCGCCGTCTGTCGGATCCAATGTAAAACATTCCAAAATCAACAACTACTAATAAATTAAAAATTAATTAAAAAAACATTGTCCAGCGGACAAAATTGTGAATCTAAACCATTCCCAGATCCCCTTGAACACACACAAAAAAATTCATCAAAATCGGTCCAGTCGTTTGAGAGAAATTCAGTGACATACACACTCACAGGCGAATTATATATATAAAGATAACACACAAAACTACACATAATACCTTAAAATTACATTTTAAGCATAAATTCTTGTAGACTGTAGAATCAATTTTCTGTTAACCATTTAATTTATTTACGAAATATTTAAATGGAAGTTCTCTAATATGTATTTGTTCATAAAAAAGCAAATACAGCTAATACCAACGCTAATATTGGCTATAATGGATGTGAAATCATCATATAACTTCCCCACTCTGGGCGGAGCGGGAAGTGTCAGACTTTTATTGTCAAAAAACCACCCATGTTCCTTCTTTTGCCCTTTGCGTTCCGGGGCCACGCTATCTATTTCGAACAACCCGCAAATCCAGCAGGCAGTGGCCCTGCTAGGCACCTCTGCTTTGGAACACGAACGCTCTCGACACGGCCTGTCGTCGCGTCGTCGGACGGGCGGTGAGCTACCCGTTGCTCACCGTCCAAAGACCGTCTATGGTGGCCGGGACGCGTCTCTTGGCGCCCGACGCCCTAAACGTTTCCCGCGGAGGGAATGACGCTACTTTCAAACCTCCTCTAGCACTTTCAATGTGTTGTCGTGCGCTCAACTGAGTCTTCTTGCATAACGCATTTAATTTAATTTTTAATTTATTTTACCTCAATCAAATTAATTTAGTTTTAAGAATAATAGACCATCATCATTTTCCTGCCCTTGTCCCATTCTATTTGGGGTCGGCGCAACACGTTTTCTTCTTCCATTCTCCCCTATCAGACGTCACGGCATCATTTACCTACTCCTTTCCTATAACAGACCATTGATTAAATATTGTTAAAGTTGCTTATATTGATTATTATTGTATAGTGTGATCTAAATAAAATTCTGTGCTCACCTTTAATTTAGATGCATGCAATTCTATTGTAATTATAATTTCTTAAAAAAACGTTGCCCCACACTAGGAATTTCTCCTGTATCATGGGTGCGTTAACAAACATTTAAACTCACATACACAAACAGCCAGACCCGGAACAACTATCTGTAGGCCATACGAATATTTGTTCCGTGCGGGGATCGGACCCGCGACACGCAGCGTAGCAGTCGAACACTCAGCCACTGCGCCGTTCGTGTCGTCAATTGTAGATGATACTGCGGACGCTTTTGTATGTATTTAGTTGGTTTGCCTAAATAAATAAATAACAACAAATTAGCGCTAATTGAAAAGGAAATTAAGGAAACACATGATCATTAAAATACCCTTTAACCCAACAACTGATGTTGACTGAATTGAGCACAGTGTGTACTGTACAAACAATTTCTCAAGCTATTTAAATTCCTAACACAAACATATTTACTGATATTTGACGGCTTGACGCACTCAGCACTCCCCGTTTATAATTTTCAGTATTTCTGTACCACTAACTGAGAATATTCAGGGTTGCCACTATAGTAATCGATTTAGAAGTAGCCTCAACTCTCTGTCATCGCATTTATGTTTTTGTTTTTGGACCAAATATAGACACTTTCTAATAACGGAGATATTTATCATCTCCCTAGCCTTTTCCCAACTATGGTGGGGTCGGCTTCCAGTCTTACCGGATGCAGCTGAATACCAGTATTTAACAGGGAGCGACTGCCTATCTGACCTCCATAACCCAGTTAGTACTGGGTAAAACGATACCCCTTGGTAAGACTGGTTGTCAGACTTTCGGGACACTGACTACCTGTAACGACTATCAAAGATCTTTTCTTCAAGCATTCTCCCTCACTTCTCTCTTAAAAAAAAATGCCTTTGTCCGTCTCCAGGGTCTCAACTATCTCTGTACCAAAATTCATCACAATCGGTTTAGCCATGTAGGCGTGAAGACGTAACAAACTCACTTTCGCTTTTATAATATTAGTAAGGATTAAACTAGACTACCGACAAGATAATTACCGACGGGCCTGTTGGTCTAGTGGTTAGTGGCCCTGACTGCTGAGCCGGAGGTCGTGGGTTCGATTCCCACCCAGGACAAACTTTGTGTGATGAGCATGATTGTTTGTTCTGTGTCTGGGTGTGATTTATCTATAATATGTATGTATTTATAAATTATATAAGTATGTATATCAGTTGTCTGGTTACCATAACACAAGCTCTGCTTAGCTTGGGATCAGATAGCCGTGTGTGAGTTGTCCCAAGATATTTATATTTATATTTTTTTATAGTTTAGAGTTTTACCAGTTCCCGAATAATAATTCGGGAACTGGTAAAACTCTAAACTTGGTTGGTTGTCAATAGACAACCAACTTTATTTTAACTTAAACTTGAGGTTGGGACTAATTACTTCAGTATTAATATTCTGATTTTAAAAGACAAATTATATTAATTTTTTAAACATGAGTAAGTAAAAAAACATAAAAATGGCGTACAACCACTTTTTGGCTTAAACCATGCATTGATGTTAAATTAGCTAAAATAAAATTCACAAAAAAAAAACTAGTTTTAATTTACAGGAAATGTAATTGTATTGCCGATGCATTCGTATTTCAATCTTTTAAAAATTCTGATAGGCTGTACATATTAATATTTGATTAAAAGATTTTTTTGAGTTGTATTTTAAAGACACTAGTTGATAATTGTTTATATTGTTTTTTTTTGTTGTAAATAATTGGCGCCAAATAGAAGTTTGACAACTTTTGTTTCTAAATATACAATCTGGCAACCCTGATCCACTAACTGAGCTTGAAAACAATTTTCGAAGTTAAATTTAGAATTTGAGTAAATATTCGTTGTATGTTATGTTACTGTGAGTGTAATTGCTATGAGTTGTGCCAGTTTGGGATAAATAAATAACAAAACATCAACAATATACACAGTTTAAATAAAATATTTGCCCGCCCCCAGTGGCAGAATATGATGAGACCTTTGTTTATATTTAAGACCATAAAAATGTAGGTACCATTTTTAGACAGTTAAATGAATTCGAATTTGAAAGATATTGAGATACAGGATTCAAAATAAAACTGCATTGTTCGATTTATTTTCTGCCCATGCTCACAAATTGGATGGAACAACTGATGATGGGTACCTACAAATATTACTAATTACAATTGTTGGTTTTTTCACAGCTGCCCCTCTGCTTTGCTGACATCTCTTTGAGGCGCGCGTGAAACACTAACGCGCCATCGACACGGCCTGTCGTCAATAGACGGACGGACGGTGAGCTACCCATTGTTCACCGTCCACAGGCCCGCATCTACGGTGGCCGGGAGTCGTCTCGCGGTGCCCGACGTCTGGGTGGTTTGAGGTTCTCTCCTTCAAACGCCCGGCCACCTCCTTCGCTAGCATGACTGCTTCGCAGAAGGAGGTGACCGCTTCCCATTCCCTCTCGCTCCGGACCATGGACTGAACCAGGACCGGACGCGAGAGATCGCCGCCACCGATCGCTTCTACGAGGGCACGGCGGTGCTCCGCCCCGCGCTGGGTAGACTGTGTGCTCCACCGTGTCCTCCGGGCGATCGTCACAATGGTGACACCCGGGCCTTTCCTCCCGCCCGATTATGTGCAGGAACCTCATAAAACTTCCGTGTCCGGTGAAGTCTCCTCAAAGAGGGGATTTACCGCCACTATTGTGGCCTGCCCTGCACGGGGTTGCGACAGTCGCTCTCTCCATGCTACCATGAGGTCGCACCGGAGGTCTGTCCGCTGAGCGGCAATTTGCCGCGGTAGCGGAGTTTCCCCCCGGTGTAGTGACCCCGCGCGCCCCTCGTACAGGTGCGCGAGGACTATCGCCTCCAGATCCCACGGTGGCAATCCGGCAAGGAGGCTCGCCGCCTCGCTGGAGATCATGCGGTAGCCCCGGATAAGCCTAATGGATACCACCTTTTCAGGCGCGTTCAGGTAGTGGGCGGCGCGCCGCCCTTAAGAACGCGCCCATACCGGGGCCCCGTAAAGGGCCATGGTCCGCACGACTGCGGCATAGAGCCTACGGCAGGAGGCGTTTGGCCCCTCAAGTTGGGCAGGAGCCGCTTGAAAGCAGCCCTGATCCGCTCCAGTTTGGGTGCCAAACGTCCGAATGACTCAGTGTTTATGTTAGTATTTTGGCCTCATTTTGACCTATTACTTATTAAATTTATTTATTAGTCCGTGACTACGCGTTTGCTAGCTAATAAAAAGATCTGACGGGTATTTGAAACAGCATTGACCTGTTTACTAATAATCATAATATGACATAGTTCGAAGTGCTTGTGACTAAAAGAGTTATGGGAGACTAGCTGCGCCCCACGGCTTCGCCCTCGCGTTGATAAATAATGTATCTTATGTGTTATTCCAGATCCACCTCTCTACCAAATTTCATCAAGATCCGTTCAGTAGTTTTTTCGTGAAAGAGAATCAAACATACATCCTTACTCACAAACTTTCGCATTTATAATATTAGTAGGATAAGTAGGTTTCCAAGTATTAATCTCAACTAATCTCAAGTATGTCAAGTGTGCGTACAGTGCGATATTGTCCCGACTACTCCCGACCAAGCTACGCCACAGCGCGTAGTTCATTGGACAAAATGCAACCCTTGTAATTGGTAGATAATACGTTTAAATAATCATAGCCAATAGGAATCGTCAGTTTTAGTTTTTGGATTGTCCTTTGTGCCCGTTGAGTTACACCATTTTGTGTAACATTGTTACCCATTGGGAAAAAATTTACCGATTAGTAACACTGCAACTCAAAGCCACATTTTTTTTTCCATCAATTTACACTGTACGTAATAGGGTTACATTTACATATCGGGGACACCGGACAACATCGGTGCAGGGTTATAAACAGCCCAGTAGGGTTACCATGACATCTTATAGCAGTTCTTATTCCTGTGTGAGAAAGAGATGGTGCTAGACACCCTGTTTACTACCGGAAATATATTATGAAGGACGGGACGGTTGATGTGTGTCGGGCATGCTACCGTCCAGGTGAGTCCATCAGACATATTATTTCTGGTTGTTCTCGTCTAGCTAACAGCGAGTACTTGCATAGGCACAACCAAGTAGCCAGGATTATTCATCAGCAACTTGCCTTGAAATATAATCTTGTTGAATCTGAGGTACCGTACTACAAGTATGTGCCCGACCCAGTTCTCGAGAAAGACCATGTCACGCTGTACTGGGATCGGTCTATCATTACTGACAGGACTATTGTAGCCAATAAGCCTGACATAGTGGTGATAGACCGATCAGCGCACCGCGTAATGATAATTGGTGTTACCATCCCACATGACGAGAACCTCGTGAAAGCTGAGAAAGATAAACAACTAAAATATCTTGACTTGGCACACGAGGTTGTTGACATGTGGAATGTGAACTCGGCTATCATTGTGCCGATTGTCGTTACGGCCAATGGCTTAATTGCCAAGAGCCTCGACGAACATCTGTCGAAGCTCTCCTTAGGTGGTTGGATCAAGGGCCTGATTCAGAAGGCAGTACTCCTCGATACGGCCCGCATTGTGAGGAGGTTCCTGTCTCTGGAACCCTAACCACCGGTAGCTTGGACCCTGCTCCCGTTACCGGCGGAAACCTATTTTTATATTTTTAAATGTTTTTTTTTATTTTTTTTTCTAAAAAATATTTAAAAATGTATTTGTAAGTGTAAATAATGAATAAAGTGAATAATACTAATAGTTTTTTGTGTCGCGTCATGTTCACCGCAAATGAACATACCTACATATTTTCTTTCTTTCTAAATATACGTATAAGCTTGTATAAAGTAAATATTATCTACTTGTTTTTAATACAATATTGTATAGTTTAGTAGGTACGTATTTGTTAATAAATTTTCAATTATATTAAATAAAAAGATTTTTATTATTATTTTGCATTATTTTTGTTTATTTTGTCGTTTCACTTGCGTTCCCATTCCTAATCCTATGTCCTTTTCTGATAGGTTTTTAGATTCATGATGATCGGTTGTGTAGTAAAAACGTCTTAAGCGCCCCCCCCCCCCCGCTTAAGGCGTTTTTAAGGGGGGTAGCTACCGCACAAATGAATTTATTTGATAAAAACTTAAAAAGTCACTGTTCTTTTTGCAAAAGAGGCCCAAGATATTTTGATATGAACCCCATTACGGCTACCTACGCCGCTACTTGCAAAACTGAAAGCGTAACAAATAATCAAACTCACTTTCGCATTTTACGCGGCTTCACTCGAGTTCCCAATTTCCCATAGGATTAGATTCCTACGAGAACCCATGTCCTTTTCTATACCCCTGACAACATGATACATGCAACATTTCATGATGATGCGTAACAAACAAGGAAACTCATATTCTTCATTTAAATATTTAGGATGTAACGATGTAATGCTAGTGCTAGCAGCTGGATGAGAGTTGCCGAAAATCGAGTTGAATGGCGTGCAATAAGAGAGGCCTCCTATGTCCAGCAGTGCCACCAGTGCAGTGAACCATATCCTCAAATCTGTGGTCCCTTAAAGATGTGGAAAATTCATATAATAATATCTAAGTCAACGCAGTCAAAAGATATGGTATTGTTTGTCATGTCATTGAGCTCATTGTGTTTTCTTAAAAATACCATCTCAGACACTAGTCTACATAGTCCTCATGTAAGTTGACCAAGATTTTTGTCTGGACCTTAAAAGAGACTATGACCTCTGAGTTTGCTTCGGCAGTTTCTTCTCATAGTAGTCGGGTATGAAACACCAGTGTCGTCTAGTTAAAAAAAAATGACGCGTAAAAACCTACTTGCAAAATAAACATCATTTATCATTTACTACTATGCTCATTTAACTAAGTAAGAAGTGTCTATCACGCAATTCTATACAAACGTCATTCATTTCAATTTGACAGCTTAAACGTCATTCATCTTTTTAAACTACAAATTAGCGCGAGACAGCAAGACATAATCAAATTATCATCATCTGTCTAGCCTTCCTCAAGTACATTAGGGTTACCAGTTTAACACAATGTTGCCCGCATTCAATACTGGCAAAGACAAAGCAAGACAATTGCCCGACTTGATATTAGTCCTTAACTATCCTCTGACGCGGCTACACGGCACTATCACTCACTTTTCTCAGCTATTATTTATGCAGTAAAGAAAATGTCTTCCTGTTTCTACAGACAATGTACAGACGACGGCAGGTCAACCTATTCTAAACTATTAATATACTAGCTTTTGGCCGCGGCTTCGCTCGCGTTAAATTCGGGGTAACACAGTTCCCCTTTCCTGATTTAGAGGTATCTGCTACCTGTAGTTTTTGCCCTAGCGCCTTATTTATTATAATAGCAATGCTAAGTTTTCCCTTTCCTTCCCTCTTTCTCCCTCATTTCTCACTCTTTTTAAAAAGTAGCCTATGTCCGTCTCCAGGGTCCCAGCTATCTCTGTACCAAAATTCATTAAAATCGATTTAGCCATTTGGGCGTGAAGACGTAATAAACAAACAAACTCACTTTCGCATTTATAATATTAGTAAGGATTTCCGAGTCCGATTCTCTACTACGGATCGCACACCGTAGTAGAGAGATCAGGTTAAAATGGTATGGTATAGGTCAGGGGTGGCTGACTTGAATACACCGAAGATCTGTATACCATTGTGAAGTATTTTTTTTTAAATTAAGAATCACACAATATAACGCACAGACTTTTGGTAATTACGTTGCGCATCCGTAGACGTATTTATTTTGTTTGCGTTGAAGCGATCGACTGGAGTAATAGCCGCGATCGACCGGTCGATCGCGATCGACTGGTTGGCCATCCCTGGTATAGGTTGATGTGCCGTTGTGTGTACAAGGCTGTGTGTTGGTTAAAAGAGTTGCCTCGGCCCCGGAACGAAAAGGACAAAAACGGGAACATGGATGGGTTTTAGTCAGTACAACTCTAACACTTCCTTTTCCTCCGCCCAGAGAGGAAGTATTCATGATTTTCCATCCGAAAAAAAAAAACGCCATTTGCTAATTACTGCTTAACACGTTCGTGGACAGTATTAGCTCACAGGTTGCTACTGAGACACTAATTTTTTCATACATTGCCCACGGCCGTATACATAAGTTTTGTAAATAATGTAGTGCCAGTACAAAAGTCGTAATTATACCTGTGGTGACAGTACAACATTCACAGCCGTTTTTTATGATAGTATGAAAAATCGGTCGTTGTGTGGCGTTCTGATTTTATGCAAATAAAAACTGATACGTCGACAGGCGTACTGTTGTATCACTTTTAGCTATATAGACGCCTGTGGTCATTACTGTCCTCGAACGTGTTAAGAAAACTTAAACAAGAAAATTATCATGAAACTACTTTATTAAGATGTAATCAAACCGTCATTCGATCACCAATTTCGACCTCCATCCAAGAGAAACATTAATGGCATCCATATTTACAAACAAAGCTTACCTTAAAATTCTGCGGGCATATTCCGAACAGATATCTGTCTAGGGTCTGCTTTAGTTCATCTGCGAACACAAGCGCCGCTCCCTCGTTCAGCTGTGGAATAAACAAACAATGATCAGTGTTGCCACTTTGGAGGTCACATATGCATAGGTAAGTATTGGTATTTTTTTTTGCGGATGTGAAATCATCAAACAACTTCGGAAGGGAGTGTTAGACTTGTACTGACTAAAACCCACCCATGTTTCTTCTATTGCCCTTTATGTTCCGAGGGCGCGGTATCTTTTTCGAACAACCCGCAACCCGGTGGCCCTGGCAGGCGCCTCTGCTTTGCTGACATCTTTTCGAGACGCGCGTGGAACACTAACGCGCCGTCATGCAATACAGCCTGTCGTTACTGGACGGACGAACGGTGAGTTACCCATTGCTCACCGTCTACAGGCCCGCATCTACGGTGGCCATAGGTGCTGGCACATGACTGTCACCGTTTTTAAATCTAGCGTTGTTACGGTTTGTTTATGTGATTTGTCATTGTGTGTAAAAAGACTATGACTCCGAATAAATAGACCACAGCTATTCTTAATATGCCCACATTTTCCAATATGCCAGGCGTCTGAATAAAGCCGGACATAGTAGGGTTTTGATTGCGTGTCCGGTCAAAATAAACGATATCCGGCTTTTGTTAGGCCTTTTTTAGTCAGTATTTCAATGATTAATAATAACGTACCTACCTAGACTGATTTGCCATTCGATTATTTTCATATTTCATTAGATTTAACAAGATTTATTGTATTAATCAAAAAAACATTGATTTTACATACCTTTTTTTATAGTTTTTATTAATACTGAGACACTAAATCCTTACTTTGTTTGTTACGTCTTCACGCCTAAATGGCTAAACCGATTTTGATGAATTTTGGTACAGATATAGTTGGGACCCTGGAGACGGGCATAGGCTAAAAAAGTGAGAAAAGGGGGAATAAGAGAGAAAAAAGGGGAGAGAAAGTTTTTTTTTTTTCGATCATCACGCGGTTTAAAATTAGCGTTAGCCCAAAGTAACTATGCCACGCGGACGTAGTCGCGGACGGAAGCTAGTCTTCAATAATGCATGGCTCCTGCTTTCTACCCAAATGTCCGGGCAAACTGGCGAGTCAGTCCGGCGATTAGGTTTGTAGATTTGGCTACTAAATATGCTAAGCTACTATTACACTGTTTACACGAACTTTTGTAACCATATTTATAAGCAAATAAATGTTTGACTTTGTTTGTTTGTTTAACCCTAAGCGTGTGTTTATGTCGTTACGAAAGTTTATTATATAATTGCGTGTGAAATATGTGAATTAACTGTTCGTGTTGATCTGTAAGATAAATAGGTATGGCTGAATTCTGTAATCCAATTTTGTTGCACAGAACCTGTAGCGGCGTAAATATAGTACAGACGCCTGCAGGTCAAGCTACCCGAAACTGTAAATTTTTCCCAATGAACCTTGAACCTTATATTTTCGAAATAAAGTCGAAAATCTGTCAAAGAAATCTGACAGATTGTAGTAGCTTGATGTGCAGGCGTCTGTACCTACCTAATCTTATTGGTAACTATATTTTCGAGCCGTTTGGGGTTGAAACGATTGCATGTAGCGGAGATGAGAATGTTGAGATGGATGTGTGGAGTGACAAGAATGGATAAAGTAAGGAATGAGTATATTAGAGGAAGTTTAAAAGTTGCATCTGTTACAGAAAAATTGAAAGGGAGTCGTTTGTCTTGGTATGGACATGTAATGAGTAGGGATGAAGGACATGATGTGACTATAAGAGTGATGGATCTGAATGTTGATAGACGGAGAGCGAGAGGAAAGCCAAAGAATAGATGGATCTTAGTGTGGGGCAACGTTTTTTTAATAAAAATTATAAATAAAAAAATATAATTAGTGTTGACTCCTTATATGAAAAGTTATGCCGTTTATAGCAATTATGATCGTTCTAAATTTATTTAAGTCGTTTTGTCTTAGGTGGTCAAATAGCAAATCAAACACACAATACGATGGAATTTTATCGATCGTTGTAAAATTTACAGCCTCTAAGATTTTCATTGATTGTAAACCCATAACGTTTATGGCTGACGTGTTTTAGCGCTAATTGCAATGGTACTTAATTTAGCGATAAAAGTCGGTGCCTATTTAGATGTCGAGAAATCTAGAAGTCTTTTTTTTTTGCGGATGTGAAATCATCAAATAACCTCCTCCACTCTGGGCGGAGCAGGGGGGAGGGTCAGACTTGTACTGACTAAAACCCACCCATGTTCCTTCTATTGCCCTTTACGTTCCGGGGCCGCGGTATCTCTTTCGAACAACCCGCAAACCTCTCTCTGGAAGAAGATTTAATATTTGTTTCTTTCTTAAGAACGCCTTGAACAGAGGCGCACCGTGAGTTTGTGGGGGGCCCTGGACTAATACTATTTGGGAGCCTGCTTAATTAACCAAGTAATTAGCCTTATTTAAAAAAAACTGTTTTCGCTAATGATATTATAAAGCATATAATGCATTTCCAGTATAATATAGCCGTTTTTTTGTAGTTTTGTGTTTGGTAAGGTTACTCAAGGTAGGGTTGAAATTAAAACCATATACTCAAATCTGGGGCCCTTTAGAACTGAGAAAAAATCAACTATCTAATTCTACGCAATTAAAAGTTAAAAGTATTCATTTATGTCGTAAGTTTGTACGAAACCCTTGGTGCGTGAGTCCGACTCGCACTTGACTGGTTTTATCTTCTTTTGAACCGTTAAATATTCTGCGCAGACCTGAGCAGCTAACTTCCGAGACGCCATAAAGTTTGAACATGTCTGGGGATCTAAAATGGCGGCTTTAGCAGACAAATTATAGGGTGATAATATTAATTACGTTAAAATTCTTAAAATGGTGAATTGTCATTGTGTGTCTTAGTGACCATTTTACGAATGGATGATCCATTTTAGACACCCAGAATTTGAGACATGAAATGTCCAATAACTAAAAATTCCTTTAAAAAAACTAAAACCGTTCATAAGTTCGCTAATCAGGATGTTATATCATTCATCTCCACAAAACCAAACATTCTCGTAAATGTTTCCCATAGTTCTGCTTTGAAATATAAACGTAAACAATTTTGTAAGATGTTCATTGTACGTAATTACCTGTTTAGAGCAAAGTGCGCAAGAGCGATTTTCTAGGCAAGCGCACAGAGCAGTGTGGTTGTGGAGGTGTGTCACAAACTATGCTGCACCTTTTATCCTGCCCTCTTAGGTCTAAAACAAGGAAAAACCGAGTCAGACTTTCGCACCGAGGGTTCCGTACAAACTTGTGACATTAACGGTCATGTCTTTTGATTGCGTAGAATTGGAGAGTTGAGTTTTTTTTACAGATTTTGTCTTATACATAATTATCTTAAACATTTACGATTGTGTATTAGACATTTATAGTGACATGGATCGAGTTCATATGCAAGTATTCTTCAGCGCTACAACATTCACATTTTTTTTTTTGAGGAATCATCATCGGCAACGACGCGCTGGTTGAGTCAAAGCTCCAGAGCCTGGAGCATCGCCGACGCGTTGCCAGCCTTTCGGTTTTCTATCGGTTACATTTCGGAGAGTGTGCGATGGAATTGCACAGCCTAATTCCGCCAAGCCCGTTCCATCATCGGACTACAAGACGTACGGCGATGCGCCACCGTTACATGGTAGACATCCCACCCACACGCACTAAACGGTTTGGGAATACTTTCATTGTGCGTACTGCTAAGGAGTGGAATTCCCTGCCGGAGTCTGTATTTCCTGATAGCTATAACCTGGGGGTCTTCAAGTCAAGAGTGAATAGGTTATTTCTAGGTAAGCGTGCTTCATCGTCGACCACATCATCACTTACCATCAGGTGAGATAGTGGTCAAACGGGAGCCTATCACTAATAAAAAATAAATAAAAAAAAACACATTTATAATATTAGTAAGATTATGATCCTGCTAAGACCCAGACTATTGTCATTTAGAATCCAACAGAGAGCATTTCATATTGCAACGAAAAAACCCACTATTCAAAACAAAAGAAACGATAAAAAAACGTCTAAAAATATAATTTACCGCGTGAACCGTGGTTAACGATTACTTTTGATTTTAAATCAAACAAACAAGCTTGCTATTCTTGTATGTTATTGTTTAATTTTAGCGTTCATTTTCGCGTTGGTATTTGTCTATTGTCGGCACTTACGGTTGTATGATTCACATGCGTGTTTAAAATTGAATACGTTTCTATTATTAGTTTTCTTTCGTTTCAATTTCTATTGAAGTTTTTTCATAAATATCATCATTTGCCTAGCCTTTTTTTCCAACTATGTTGTGATCAGCTCGAGATCGAACGCAAGGCACGCTCTTTTTATTAGATTCATGTCTGTGTTGTATCACTTGCTTTTGGTGAAGGAAAACCTCGTAAGAAAATCAGCATGATTGAGAGATATTTCTTGACCGCAAGACAGAGACATAAATTCTGACAGCAGTTTAGTCGCTTAACAAAGAAAAGATAATTCCAGCTTTCTTGCAGTATGGCAATAGGGTAATTCCCAGGGTCAAAGTAATTACATTCTATTTAGTCCGCCTTTTAGATTATTCAAAAATAAGGGACACATTTTTTACTTGTAAATAAGACCAAAAATGACAATGATATATAATAGCCCATTAAAATTACATGTGACGTCACTCGTTGCGAAAAAATGCAGCAACGCGCGTTTTGAAAACTAGCCTATTGTTTTTTACTAATATCTAGATGATGTGTTAATTCGTGGATTTAAAAACTTGCAACATAATCGGCCATATGTTATGACTGCGTAGACTTAAAGGGTTGTTTTTTCACAGTATAAAGGGACCACAGACTTTTGAGTAGGTATATGGTTTTTACTTCAACTTTAAACCTCCACGCGTTCCCGAGATGACGGTTCTTGACAGATAGACAGACAGCCGGACAACAAAGTGATCCAATAAGGGTTCCGTTTATCCTTTTAGAAGTAAGAAACCCTAAAAAATAACAAAAGCGCGTCAAAAAAAATCGACCAAGTTGTTGTTAACAGGAATAATGCTCAGAAGTCGATATGCCACGTTGGATGGCAATGCCTTAGCCAGAAAATGCCAAACCTGGGTCCTGTTTTTACAATAAATACCTTTAAGCACTAAATATATGCGGGTATTTAAATGTTCTTCGACATGACAAACCCAGTTCTTAATTTCTAATAAAAACGCGACATTAACATCGACTATTATGTCAACAACAGCGATGTAACATTAAAATTATTAGAATTAGAAATAATACAAGAAATATTTATAACTGGAAGAATAAAACATTAGAAGAAAATAAAATATCAATAAAAATCGACCAAGTTGTAAACAGGAATAATGCTCAGAAGTCGATTTGCCACGTTGAATGGCAATGCCTTAGCCAGAAAATGCCAAACCTGGGTCCTGTTTTTACAATAAATACCTTTAAGCACTAAATATATGCGGGTATTTAAATGTTCTTCGACATGACAAACCCAGTTCTTAATTTCTAATAAAAACGCGACATTAACATCGACTATTATGTCAACAACAGCGATGTAACATTAAAATTATTAGAATTAGAAATAATACAAGAAATATTTATAACTGGAAGAATAAAACATTAGAAGAAAATAAAATATCAATAAAAATCGACCAAGTTGTAAACAGGAATAATGCTCAGAAGTCGATTTGCCACGTTGAATGGCAATGCCTTAGCCAGAAAATGCCAAACCTGGGTCCTGTTTTTACAATAAATATCTTTAAGCACTAAATATATGCGGGTATTTTAATGTTCTTCGACATGACAAACCCAGTTCTTAATTTCTAATAAAAACGCGACATTAACATCGACTATTATGTCAACAACAGCGATGTAACATTAAAATTATTAGAATTAGAAATAATACAAGAAATATTTATAACTGGAAGAATAAAACATTAGAAGAAAATTATTACAGACAGGTGGCAACACATTTTTTTCTTTTTTTATAACGAGCTAGTCGAGCCAAAGCCACAAGCCAAACGTGTTCCATAGACAATTTTTATAAAAAATATATTTCGTTTGTTATGACTACTTCTTCTGTATTCTAGATTTTTAAGTGTTTGAGTGTCGTTGCATAATTTCTTAACAGCCTTTTTGCTATTCATCATACTCATCAAAGAATAAATTGAGGAAGTTGTTTATGAAAGTAAACTTTATTTCGAATAAATACTGTGTAGGTAGAGAGAGGCATTTATCATCTTTTCATTCTAGTGTTATCGGCTCATTGCCACGATAAGCTTGAAGCTTGCTTTCTCATCCATCATCATCATTCATTTTCCTGCCCTTGTCCCATCCTATTTGTGGTCGGCGCAACACGTTATCTTCTTCCATTCTCCCCTATCAGACGTCACGGCATCATTTACTTCTTTCTCCTTCATATCATTCCTTACACAATCCATCCATCTTTTCTTGGCCCTTCCTCTCGCTCTTCGTCCATCAACATTCAGATCTATCAGTCTTTTAGTCACATGTGCTTCGTCCCTCCTCATTACATGTCCATAGCAAGACAAACGACTCCCTTTCAATTTTTCTGTAACAGGTGCAACTTTCAAAATTCCTCTAAAATACTCATTCCTTACCTTTGGGCCTACCATCAACTTTTAGTTAACCATCCACTTCCGATGTAATCCAGTATAAGTACCTAAACTAAATCGTGCAGATTCGTACCATGAAGTGCCTTTAGCTGACAGGAGTTTGAATCTTCATGGACTGAATGAAAGATCGAAATTTGTCTGTGGTCCGCGGTGTGAGAAAGAGATGACGCTATACAGACGTTGCATAAGTCTGTCTCTTTTACTCGCACCATATGCGTTGCGTTTCGAAGCATAATCTGTATAAAAATTACAACAAAAACATTTTCAAATTACGTTTTCTAGCTTCAAATTATATACCATTACGCCATATTTAGTACTCAATAAATAATAGTAGTTTATATAATTATTTAATTAAGAAATATAAAAGGTTTGCTTAGTGTTGTTGTTAAAATAAATTGATTAAGACGAGTTAGGAACGCACCTCCACAGACTAAGTAACCTGTCGATGACAAATGACGTTCTGTTTTAAGTAGTTGAACAAAAAGTTGATCTTACATAATTATTTTTTATGACAGGAATCCGTAATAAAAATCAGTATATTAATTGATTTAATGCCTGCACACTAATTGTATTCAATTGCAGTCAACAACTATTCTACTAACTAAAATAAATAGATAAATAGAGTTCTTTACTTAATTTTATTAGTATTATTTGAAGTTATATTAATAAGTAATACGAATAATGGCTGAAATACCTTGAATTACGTATATTATCACAATTTTTATAAAGTTATTAACAAAACGACTCATTTCACGCCAAGAAATACCAACTTTTTTTGAATTAGTTACTTTGACACAGAAGCCATCCTTTTCAGGTTGATAGGTCACGTCATGGTATGAAAAATGAATGAACGAAAACAGTTTCGAAGCAATTGTCGACTTGATTTGGCGTTGCCTAAACTGGATCATGTTATGGATATTGTGGTATGAAATAGCAAAACAGTTTATTTTAGGCCATCAATTGAATCGCAATAACAGTTGATGGTAAGCCTCCTTATCCATTCTTGTCACTCCATACATCCATCTTAACATTTTCATTACATGACATTACATTCTCATTAGGGGCTTTCTCATAATCCTTAATAATATAAAGCGAAATTGAGTTTGTTTGTTTGTTTTTTACGTCTTCACGCCTACATGGCTAAACCGATTTTGATGAATTTTGGTACAGAGATAGTTGAGACCCTGGAGACGGACATAGGCTATTTTTTTAAATTCGGTATTGAGGGAGAAAGCGGGAAGAAAAGGGAAAACTTAGCTTTGCTATTACAATAAATAAGGCACAAGGGCAAAAACTACAGGTAGCAAGTACCTGTAAATCAGGAAAGGGGAACTGTGTTACCCTGAATTTAACGCGAGTGAAGCCTTCACCTTAAAAATACTCCCATCCTACCAATATGCTACTAATATTAAAAATGCATTTTTTGTGAGGATGTTTGGATGTTTGTTACTCTTTCACGTCAAAACGGCTAAACGGTTCTTGACGAAAGGCACAGAGGTAGATTATAGTCTGGAATAACACATAAGATAATTTTCTTTTCGCGCGAAGCCGCGGGCGCTAGCCTAGTGTCATAATAAAGAGCAGATCATGACCTACACAACATCATATAGACAATGGCAGCTCAAACACACCAGTAAACGATGCAATGAACTCATTATTCTCACGACAATATCGTTATTCTGTCACTCAGCTTAATAAATGGCTGCCAGACTCATTAGTTGTTTTGGCTCACTAGATATTTGTATGAATGTGGTTCAGTACTTCAAAAAGAAAAAGCGGAGCCCTTAATTGGATCACTTTGTTGTCCGTCTGTTTGTTTGTCAAGACCCTTTATCTCAATAACGCGTGGAAGTATCGAGTTAAAATTAAAACCATATTCTCAACTCTGTGGTCCCTTTGTGTTGTGAAAAAACCAACCCTCTAAGTCTACGCAGTCAAAAGATATGGCCGTTTATGTCGCAAGTTTGTACGGGACCCACGGTGCGCGAGTTTTCGCATTTTTTTTTATTTGGCCTCGGTTTTTTGAGACACGTTTCGTTGGCCAGGCTCTATAAGTATATCGTACGATAACACAATGCATTCAAATCAAATTAAATAATTTATTTTTGCTAACATGGGCAATTGTTACATAGGTAGATGTTTTCGTATATAATAAGGTCCTCCATATTCTATCGTCGTATGATGGGTATGCAAATAATATTTAATTACAAATTTAAAAGAATAGTTAAATAATATTGTATTAATCCTTACTTCCTTACTAATATTATAAAAGCGAAAGCACAGATTACTAAATAGCTACTACGTACGCGAAAGTGAGTTTGTTTGTTACCTCTTCACGCTTTAATGGCTGAACCGTTTTTGATGAATTTTGGTACAGAGATAGTTGGGAACCAGGAGACGGACATAGACTATTTTTTTTTAAATAGTGGGATGTGAGGGAGAAAGAGGGAAGAAAAGGGGAAACTTAGCGTTGCTATTACAAATCAATAAGGCGCAAGGGGAACTGTGTTACCCCGAATTTAACGCGAGCGAAGCCGCGGGCAAAAGCTAGTATCAAATAAACTTAAGTGTCAAACCATTGCAGTTGCATGTTACGTCTTCACGCCTTAATGGCTGAACTGATTTTGATGAATTTTGGTACCAATATAGTTGAGATCCTGGAGACGGACATAGGCTATTTTTTTTTAAAAAGATTGAGATATGAGGAAGAAAGAGAGAAGAAAAGGGAAAACTTAGCATTGCTATTACAATCAATAACGCGCAAGGGCAACTGTGTTACCTACCCCGAATTTAACGCGAGCGAAGCCGCGGGCAAAAGCTAGTAAGTAACATTTATAACTTTGGGTACGAAACTCCTAAAACATTGTAAGTTTCTGGTTCGCTATGCCAATTTTGGCTTGTAATCGTTATAGAAAACTAAAAAGCCGAATTTTCTAGGTCACTAGTAACGACGTTCCTGTGTCATTGCCAGGAATCTCAGACATGACAGACAAACATTGTATCATAAATACGTCAATATACAAGTTCACGAAAAAAAACTCACACAGAAAGTCTTGAAATAACAAACTGATTCATTCCATACGTAAAATATAATTAATTTCCCGCCATTTTTATAAGCCACAACCTTGACAGCGATCTGTATTGGCTTTTATAAATATTACGCACAGGTATACACATTCACACAGCCAATAATAATACGATAACCTACCGCTCGATAATGTTCGCATGAAAGTTTATGTTGGCCTGATGCCAAAATGGCGCGATAATATTGTTCGCTATTAGAAAATTTGTAATGACAGTATATCTGTATGTTTTAAGTACTTGTATTTTAGATGTGACTGAAAATTATGATTTCGAGGCCTTGTTAATAAAAAGGACGGTTTAATGGATTTTCAAGACGGCAGAAAATACATTTTTATTGTGACTTAAACTTCCGGCTTTTAAAAATAAACGATTGGTAGGTTCGTACGAATTATACAACTTTTTGAATTCTTACACTTTTGCGTAATCACAAACGCTTCGATTCTGAAAGTTGTATAGTATGCATTTGTTAATGATTTTCTATCTCGTCGGATTTCGTAATGGCAAAATAAAAGTGGTTTTCTGAGCGTTGTCAAAAAGATTTCATGCTTGTACACAGATGATTTTGAAACGATTATTAATGAAAATACTACTAAAAAGTAACAATCAAAGTCCCTAGATGTTTATTAATGAGCTTTTACTGATCATTTAACGAAATATACAAAGAAAAGTTAAAGTTCTTAAAGCATTAGAAACATAAAATCAAAAGGAGTAACGTCGGGCCTAACACCAAGTATAGTATTTCAAAAAGCTTTGACACTATAAATTTTACTAAATGCATGTATCCAAACATGATATATTTAGTCTATGACATAATTCTTTTTTCTTTTTGACTGCGATCGTTTTCGTTGCAGTTTTGTTTACAAATTTTCAATAATTAAAAGATCTTTTGATTTCGTTAGATCAATCGGTTGTTCGAATATTTCAATTTGTCGTTTGATCATGGATCCATTAGTTTAAAATGGAAATTGTGTAACGGATTCATTCTTAAAATAAGCATTTGAAATACATGTTGTTGTTCTTGACATTGCTGTTGTTTAAGCATTAGCTAAGTATTTTCGTAAAATGGTTACACACTTGACAATATTAGAATAGAATAGTTCTTTATTTGCACAGAAAGTAGGTACAAGTTACAGTTTAGATGATCCTTAACCTTATACTAACTACCTTAACTAAGGCATGCAAACAGGTTTAACTAAAACATATTAAAGAGTGACTCATTTAATACACATTTGACATTATTAATACCTACATTCAATTAAATCAAAACAAATTAACAATAGATATTGGAAGTTGGATAAATGAGATATAATCCCATTTACATAAACGTCATGTCTATGGTCAATACAGTTAAATTTAAATATTATGTCAAGAATAAAAAGATGTCACATTTTCAATTTAAATTATCATCGGTCAGAAATTCGCCAATTGAGTAATAATATTTATGAATTAACAAATGAATTGTTAACTGCATCTGTGACCATTTATTATGATTTTGCTAATGCGCTTATATTTTGCTAATCCTTACTATCCTTACTTCCTTACTAATATTATAAAAGCGAAAGTGAGTTTGTTTGTTTGTTTATTTGTTTGTTTGTTTGCTACCTCTTCACGCTTTAATGGCTAAAGCGATCTTGATGAATTTTGGTACAGAGATAGTTGGGAACCAGGAGACGGACATAGACTAATTTTTATTTTTTAAAAGTGGGATGTGACGGAGAAAGAGGCAAGAAAAGGGAAAACTTAGCCTTGCTACTACAAATCAATAAGGCGCTAGGGGAACTGTGTTACCCCGAATTTAACGCGAGCGAAGCCGCGGGCAAAAGCTAGTAATATTATAAAAGCAAAAGTGAGTTTGTTTGTTTGTTACCTCTTCACGCTTTAATGGCTAAACCGATTTTGATGAATTTTGGTACAGAGATAGTTGGGAACCAGGAGACGGACATAGGCTAACTTTTTTGAAAAAAAAGTGGGATGTGAGGGAGAAAGAGGGAAGAAAAGGGAAAACTTAGCGTTGCTATTACAAACCAATAAGGCGCAAGGGGAACTGTGTTACCCCGAATTAAACGCGAGCGAAGCCGCGGGCAAAAGCTAGTGCGCTTATATTAGACCCCCTGCTTAGAAATCGGGAAGTGGGTCAAATTTAACTTCTAAGATTTTTGACATAGAACTTTCACGCTAAATTAATAAAAAAGGATTGTGTGGTTTTATTACCACGGTAAAAGTGAAACTTTTTTCCACACTATAGACATTTAGACGTCCCTACTCCGCGGCCGACCGTCACGCGACATGCAACACACAGACGAAAAAGTTTGAAACGATATAATAAAAATTTCACTTTAAAATAAAATCGTAAATACCAATCTACCATTAAAGATTTCTACCTGTCTACAAAACTATCTTAAAAATCAGCAGGTGCCAATTCTCTGCTGGAATCGTAGATACCTATTATTTTGTCACCTTCGGAAATAATCTAAAATAGCTACTAAAACTTTAGGCCGTGGTTACACTTGTCGACGTAAAATTGACTTGATCCGGTCAGAATCAGCTTTTAGTCAAAAGGAAAACCGGAACCCTTTTGGGTGACTTTGTTCTCCGTCAATCTGTCTGTCAAGAACCTTAATCTCAAGAAAGCGTGGAGTTTGAAATAAAAACCATATACTCAAATCTGTGGTCCCTTTGTGCTGTGAACTTCAACTCTCTAAGTCTACACAGTCAAAAGATGTGGCTGTTTATATCGCAAGTTTGTAAATGATAAATGATGTTTATTTTGCAAGTAGGTTTTCACAAACACTTTTAGACGTCTTTTTTAAAAACTAGATGAGGCCGGTGTTTCGTACCCGACTACTCTGAGAAGAAACAGCCGAAACAAACTCAGAGGTCATAGTCTCTTTTAAGGTCCAGACAAAAAATCTTGGTCAACTTACATGAAGACTATGCAGATTAGTGTCTGAAATGGTCTTTTAAGAAAGCACCACACAGATTGAGTGGACCTGTCCAGTCAGTGCAAGCATTTGTCAATTATCGTGTAGCTCGACTCATAACCCAAGGAGCTCAACGACACGATGAACAATACCAAAAAAAGGACATTTGTATAGGTCATTGGTGTACAGAACCTTTGGTGCGCGACTCGTTCTTGGACGGTTTGTGAAAATCTTCAATGGATTTCCTCGTTGGGTCTGTCAGAGTCATACTGGCTAAAAGCACACGGTGTTCCTTGTCGTCACTTCTGGCTGGGGTACGGGGATACAATTATATTCTACACAATCACCCCAACAAAAGCCCTAACAAAGTTGGTCACAAAGTTGGTCACTTACTGAACAACAAGTCTTCAGAAATGTCAGATCTCACAATCTCATTCGAACAACCCGCAATCCCGCCAGGCGGTGCCCCCAGGCAGGCCCCTCTGGTATGGTGATGCAAATAATGTTTTTTTGGAAATACTGAAACTAGGAATTTCTCCTGTATCGTGGGTGCGTTTACAAACATATAAACTCACATACACAAATAACCAAACCCTAAACAACTATCTGTAGGTCATACAAATATTTGTTCCGTGCGGGAATCGAACCCGCGATACGCAGCGCAGTAGTCGATCTCTCAGCCACTGCGCCAACCGTGCCGTCAAGATCTATGCTTTATTGAAAACGCATGGAGCAGATGCATCACATACTGATCGGCTCATTCCGGTTGCTAGTCAATTTCAGTGTAGTCTCCGCTTTATGCTCTGCTGAAGCGATTGCGTCCATGCATCGTTGAAACTGAAATATATTAGTCCACGTGGGCTGTGATACATGTTTGTAAGTCTTTGATCTCGATTTTTGTAGTAAGTACTATGTTTTAAGAGGGGTAAAGTTATGTGACGGTCGTTTTGGGAAAGCTTGATAAAATTCGGTTGGAATTATTATGAGTTACTTATAAAAAAAAAAAATTGGTTGTTTGTAAAGTAGGTTTACGATCGAGATGTTTACGTGATAACGTCTTATTGGTGATATAAGTTATCACCAGTAGTGACATCTAAAATGAAATTAAGTACTAATTTAAAGTTTTTTTTTCGAGCCAAGTAACAGATGGCGCTACCATCTTTATGAAATGTCGCTTGTGAGGTTTTGGTGTGACACAAGTTTCTGAACATGTCACCCGACTAAAACGATTTTAAAGACGTTATCACGTCAAAAAACATTTTTGCCAAATACCGACTAACTCTAAAAATACAAAAAATAATTTGACTTCCGGAAGTCGGTTACTTTTGTTTTATTCATAGACTTTTTTGCCAAAAAAACGTTTTGTTTTTTTAATTGTGATATGATGGAAATTTCCAATTCCAAACTTATCGAGTATTCATTTTTCATTGCTAGTATTGCTAGCAATTAGCATATCGCCCATAAACATACATTAGAAGAAATTCTATGTATTATAGAATAAAACTCATAAACCCGAGCAGGAGGCTTACCATCAACTGTTATTGCGATTCAATTGATGGCCTAAAATAAACTGTTTTGCTATTTCATACCACAATATCCTTAATATGATCCAGTTTAGGCAACGCCAAATCAAGTCGACAATTGCTTCGAAACTGTTTTCGTTCATTCATCTTTCATACCATGACGTGACCTATCAACCTGAAAAGGATAGCTTATGTGTCAAAGTAACTAATTCAAAAAAAGTTGCTATTTCTTGGCGTGAAATGAGTCGTTTTGTTAATAACTTTATAAAAATTGTGATAATATACGTAATTCAAGGTATTTCAGCCATTATTCGTATTACTTATTAATATAACTTCAAATAATACTAATAAAATTAAGTAAAGAACTCTATTTATCTATTTATTTTAGTTAGTAGAATAGTTGTTGACTGCAATTGAATACAATTAGTGTGCAGGCATTAAATCAATTAATATACTGTTTTTTTACGGATTCTTGTTATAAAAAATAATTATGTAAGATCAACTTTTTGTTCAACTACGTATAACAGAACGTCATTTGTCATCGACAGGTTACTTAGTCTGTGGAGGTGCGTTCCTAACTCGTCTTAATCAATTTATTTTAACAACAACACTAAGCAAACCTTTTATATTTCTTAATTAAATAATTATATAAACTACTATTATTTAATGAGTACTAAATATGGCGTAATGGTATATAATTTGAAGCTAGAAAACGTAATTTGAAAATGTTTTTGTTGTAATTTTTATACAGATTGAGCTTCGAAACGCAACGCATATGGTGCGAGTAAAAGAGACACACTTATGCAACGTCTGTATAGCATCATCTCTTTCTCACACCGCGGACCACAGACAAATTTCGATCTTTCATTCAGTCTGTGAAGATTCAAACTCCTGTCAGCTAAAGGCACTTCATGGTACGAATCTGCGCGATTTAGTTTAGGTACTTATACTGGATTACATCGGAAGTGAATGGTCAACTAAAAGTTGATGGTAGGCCTACAGTATAGATATTTATTCTATATTTATACCATTATACCTTTTCGATTATAAAAAGAATTTTGGCCCACAGCAACTGAGAAATCACGAAACAAACATAAAAAACAGTCAAATTGTAAACCTCTTCCTTTTTAGGGTTCCGTAGTCAACTAGGAACCCTTATAGTTTCGCCATGTCTGTCTGTCCGTCCGTCCGTCCGTCCGTCCTCGCTTAATCTCTGTGACCGTTAGCACTAGAAAGCTGAAATTTGGTACCAATATGTATATCAATCACGCCGACAAAGTGGTAAAATAAAAATTGGAAAAAATGTTTTATTAGGGTAGCCACCCTATATGTAAAGTGGGAAGTGATTTTTTTTTTAATTTCAACCCTAACGTGTGATATATTGTTGGAAAGGTATTTAAAAATGAATAGGGGTTTACTAAAATCATTTTTTGATAATGTCTATAATTTCGGAAATAATCGCTCCAAAAGTAAAAAACAATGTGTCCCCCCCCCTCTAACTTTTGAACCGTAAGTTTAGAAAATATGAAAAAAATCTGAAAAGTAGAACTTTATAAGGACTTTCTAAGAAAATCATTTTGAACTTGATTGACACAACAGTTTTTGTACAAAAAAGACAAAAAGTTGTACAAAATAATTTCCTCCTCCACCTTTAAACTCATAAGTGGGAACACTTATTGTGACGGACGGGAAACTACGGAACCCTACACTGAGCGTGGCCCGACACGCTCTTGGCCGGTTTTTTGAAGTAGGTTAGATAATGATTAGAAAGACTCTATTTTGCTAACTTGCTTACTTTGAAGGCTGTATTCATTTATTTGCGTAACATAATGTGTGTGTGGTACCAAATGCTTAAAGCTAAAGTACATTTATGGACCCTGTTAGGGCACAGTAACTGTGTTAAAATTAAATATAATCTAAATGTCAAAATATTACAACATTACACAATTTTAGTTTGAAACCTATGTATTATCTTATAGAAGAAATATTGGCCAAAATGCTACTTCAAAAAAAGATATGGTTGGATATTTGTTCTAGGAAATGATGATGATGTCATCTAGCCAATTTAGGTCACAGCGACTGCCTTCAATTACTTTCGAGGTTGGTTGAGTTTTACTGGCTAAAACCCATCCTAGTTCCTTTGTGTTCTTGGATCGCGGTATCTCTTTCGAACAACCTGTAGTCCCGGTTATCATCGGCTCTAACGGGCCCCTCCAATGGGGGCTAACGAGCATAAAATCACCGCTACAGGCGTTCGTGTAGAGTGTGATCTTCAGAAATTTCAGATGTCATACTGTTCGCGTTTTTAAAACGTATTTTAATTAATTTTCACGATTGTGATCAAGTATTCAAGATTGAGCCGTTCCTAATTAAGTATGACTGGAGGATTTTAAACAACAAGGACGTAATTTAAAAAAAAAACTTTGCCCCACACTTGGAATTTCTCCTGTATCGTGGGTACGTTATAAATATTTAAACTCACAAACACAAACAGCCAGACCCGAAACAACTATCTGTAGGCCATACAAATATTTGTTCGTGCGGGGATCGAACCCGCGACACGTAGCGCGGCAGTCTCGCTCAGCCACTGCGCCAACCGTGTCGTCAAATTGTTAGTACTTGGAGGAAGAAAGATTTTTAATCGTTTCATGGTAGTTAATTGTTGGGACTATATTGAAAATATGTATCTGTAGTTAACACTATGTTGACATCCTTACTATAATATTATAAAAGCGAAAGTGAGTTTGTTTGTTACGTCTTCACGCCTAAATGGCTTAACCGATTTTGGTGAATTTTGGTACAGAGATAGTTGGGACCCTGACGACAGACATAGGCTATTTTTTAACAAAAAAGTGAGAAATGAGGGAGAGAGAGGGAAGAAAAGGGAAAACTTAGCTTTGCCATTACAATAAATAAGGCACAAGGGCAAAAACTACAGGGGAACTGTGTTACCCCAAATTTAACTCGAGCGAAGCCGCGGGCAAAAGCTAGTAGAATATAAAATAAACTTTTTATATGGTTCTTGGTACCTAAATAGAATTTATGACAGGACGTTTTTGACGCCACTGGACAGTAAGTCTCCAGTGGCCATCTAGTAAGCTTAAAAACGATACATACGCCCTTATTATACCGATATCACTTTGAGGCGCGTGCGGAACACGAAAGCGCGTCATCAAATCTATTTGTACATTCAAATCCACATTGCGGTTGTATCACAATCATTTTACGAGATAATTTACAGAAAAAATAATCTATTCTGAAACAAGCTTATGAAAAAAACAATCACACACATTCTTCTACACAAATATTGGCGTAAAATTAAAAAAAAACTAGTTTCTTTGTGACACTGGCTAAGAAACTCTTTCGAACGTGTTAGAATGTTATGAAAACATTGTTTTTTTAATGTTTTTTCATAGAGATTGTTTTTTTTTTGAGGAAATATTTATGTTTTTGGCATATCATAGAGTGGAGATTACAGCTGCTAGCTCTAACAGATTGAGGACATTCCTTTCTTTGCTAAATACAATGTGCTGGTTTTTTTTTGGGTTGGGAAATCATCAAATAACTTCCCCCGCTCTGGGCGGAGCACTGGGGAGTGTCAGACTTGTACTGACTAAAACCCACCCATGTTCCTTCCATTGCCCTTTATGTTCCGAGGCCGCGGTATCTCTTTCGAACAACCCGCAACCCCGGCAGGTGGTAGCCCTAGCAGGGCTCTCTGCTTTATTGAAAAACGCGCCGACGTCACGACGAAGTCCGTGTATTTAATTGGGTTCGAATCCTTACTAATATTATAAAAACGAAAGTGAGTTTGTTTGTTACGTCTTCACGCCTAAATGGCCAACCCGATTTTGATAAATTTTGGTACAGAGGAAAAAGGCTATTTTTTATAAAGTGAGAAAAGGGGGAGAAAGAAGGAAGAAAAGTAGAAAGAAATAAATAAATAAAATATAATAAATAAATATCTTGGGACAACTCACACACGGCTATCTGATCCCAAGCTAAGCAGAGCTTGTGTTATGGTAACCAGACAACTGATATACATACTTATATAATTTATAAATACATACATATTATAGATAAAAAGAAAGAAAGAAAGATAACTTTTTTTCGATCATTACGCGGGATTAAGTTAGCTTTAGCCCAAAGTAACTATGGCACGCGGACGAAGTCGCGGGCGGAAGCTAGTGTTATGATATGTCTTGACAGTCGCACCACTGCTGTCAATAGAGGAGCTACGATCATAGACAAACAGATTCATACTGCAAACTTTTTAACTCCCCGCATTGAGCTACGTCCGATTCGTCACGAAAAGTGGAAAAAGTTAGGCGTTAGGCAGATCATGAACAATCAAATCGTTTAAATTGCGGTCAAGGTCCTCGTTCGATATCATCCGAAACCGTTGAAACTCAAGCGTTTTGGCAAACCGTACTGAAATTATTTAATTCAATGTTATAGAGATGGAACAGTCTTCGCGATCGGTACATTAAAAGCGTTGCCAATCGTTCTTACCTATGTAACTTGCGGAAGTTGGATTTTAGACAAGTTTATGCCTGTGTTCATTCAGAGATATCGGAGCTAAAGTAAAAAGCTATTTAAAAAACCGGTCAAGAGCGAGTCTGACTCGCGCATCGAGGGTACCGTACAAATGTTTTTAAAAAAAAATTAAAATAAACGTTTTCCCACACTAGGATTTTTTCCTGTATCGTGGGTGCGTTTATAAACATTTAAACTCACATACACAAACAGCCAGACCCGAAACAACCATATATATATAAATATTTGTTCCGTGCGGGATTCGAAACCGTGGCACACAGCGCAGCAGTCGATCGCTCAGCCACTGCGCCAACTGTGCCGTCCAATGTGCGTCATAAACAGCCATATCTTTTGACTGCGTAAACTTAGAGGGTTGATTTTTCACAGCCACAAAGGGACCACAGAGTTTAGTATATAGTTTTAATTTCAACTCGCTACCTCCACGCGTTACTGAAATAAAGGGTTCTAACAGACAGACTTATTTAGATTTAAAATTAAGTTTTGCTTTTTATTTACTCTGGACGCTCTTACTGTGCACGTCTTTCTACATCATTCTCACATATTTGTATTATAATCTCAACATGAATGATGTAAATACGATTTTGTAAGGATAATATTTTTGTGTTCACCAAAAATACTGATCGTGCACCAAATATTCTTTCCTGAATGTTAAAAAAATGCGTAGGTTAGGTTAGGTTAAAACTGTGACCCCCTACGCACGAGCCGAGCGAGCGGAGCGAGCGGTGCCGGCGAGTGCCAGTAACGACTTGCATTAATAGAAAATGGATAACAATATAACACTTTTTTATTGTAGTGCGCTGATGCTCGTTATGACATATTTTAATTAACATATTTTGGTGCACATTCAGTATATTTGGTGGAACACAGGTAAAATTAGGTAAATGAAATGGGAATAAATTGAAGTACTTTTAAATACCATCCATTTTGTAATAATATTATAATTTAAAAGAGTGTCCATGGAGTTTCTTGCCCATTCTTCTCCATAGAGAACAACGCTTTGGAATGGGCAACTACAGTACTTTCACAAGTTATTATGCCTTGTGACCGGGACTGTAGATTTATTTTGTTTCTTGACATTCAAAAGTGCCTGTAATGGTCTAATTGAAATAAATGATTTGATTTGAGACAAACGGTCAACAAAGTGCTCCAATAAGGGTTCAGTTTTTCTATTTGAGTTACGGAACAATACAAATTCTGGGAAATTTGGTACAGAGAAAAACACAACCAACCCACAGCAGATCAATGCTGGTTATGATCCTCTTCAATCACATCATCATTTCCCTGCCCTTGTACCATTCTATTTGGGGTCGGCGCAACACGTTATGATTGTTAAAACTTTTATAATGTGATGATAAAAATGATAATCCTATGACATAAAATCTATGAATAATAATAATTAGTATAATGTTTAATGTAATGTAAAAAGTTTGACTGGTTAATTTAGAATGTTTTTTTTTTTATTATAAATGTATCATTAACTGTTAAATTGCAATGCCTAAACAGGCAACTAAGTTCTAAGAACCTACCCTTTTGTTAAGATCTAAATTACGACACTTAGTTAGCAATAAAGAATTTGACTTTGACGTTTTCTTCTTCCATTCTCCCTTAACAGATGTCACGGCAACATATTTTACTCCTTTCTCCTTCATATCATTCCTTGCACAATCCATCCATCTTTTCTTTGGCCTTCCTCTCGCTCTCCGTCCTTCAACATTGACATCCATCACTCTTTTAGTCATATTATGTGTTTCGTCCCTTCTCATTACATGCCTTTTTTGAATCACACAACACTTCATTCAATTCTCGGCAACTCTCATCCAATTGCCACCTCACAAAGATCGTCGCTCCAGCGAGCCTGAGGGCGTTCCACCGAATGATTACGAATGCGTGGTCTCCATGACGTCTTAAAGCAGAACTTATTCCACTGAGGGAAAGAGACAGAGCTATACAGGGTGTCTAGCACCATCTCTTTCTCACACAGGAATAAGTACTGCTATAAGATGTCATGGTAACCCTACTGTACGTTTTAGCGTCACTTTGTCCCTGTAACAAGAGACTTCTGTCATCCGCCTAGCCATTTTGTAACTAAGTATGTTGAGGTTGGCTTCCAGTCTTACCGTATGAGGCTGAATACGCGTAGGTACCTGCCATGCAGTTATTTACAGCACAGGGTTTCAAAACGAAAGATATTTCCAGTTTAATCAAAGTAAAATGGAACGTTTTTAAAAATGGCGGGAACTTTGCGGTTATTTTTATTTATGTTACTAGCCATGAAACGACGTTACGCCACAGATTATTAATTCCCTCGTTAAATGTCTCTGGACTATTTTATGGAAGAATTTATCGTCGATTTGTGTTGATTAATATATTTTTTCGGGAGCGCATCGTCACGGTATGATCCGTGCATCTAAAATTGAATTTAAAGACACAATAAATTAGGTGAGTGCGTCAACACAACGGAAAGCCAAAAGCTAAGAATATACTCTATTAAAATATCCAAAAATAACAATCGAAATTACCTACAGTTGGTCCGCAAAAACTTTCTTGTGCATACTATTAGATGGTGTTATTTTTAGTTTGCCAAGAAAAGGTCAATACTTTCATAGATGCTTATCTGGCACCCTGGCTTGACAGTTGGGGCGATAGTTTACTACTTAGTTAGTAGTAAAACCTGCTTTGTTTCGTTTTCCCTTATTATAATTGACGCTTAGAAATTACAGCATGTATCTATGTTGCAGGAAAACCGGGGAAGCATTCAAACGAAATGAAAGTGTTTTTATTTCACATAGGCCTACGTGGGCACTTAAGTATTATAAAACGTCGAGAAAAGGTGCACGTTTCGGGTTGGTCGTTTCCTATGGAGAACAACCGGCAAGAAACTCCATGGTTACCTACTCTTTTAAAATCATTTGTTATTACAATGTTGTTGTTACAGCGGGAGGACAGCGTAGGCCCGACAATAAGTCATTGCTTACTTTACAAAACGTAAAATAAAATAATACGGTAAAAAGAGGAGCTCGTGGCTAAATAATAGCAGCCGCTCGGGTCGATCTTTAGGTTAAGCCGCGCTTGCCTAGGTTGGTCTGTGGATGGGTGACCACCCGTTACATACCGAGTTTCCTCCGTGCCTCGGAAAGCACGTTAAGCCGTGGGTCTCGGCTGTCATTTGTAGATCTTTGACAGTCGTTACAGGTAGTCAGTGTTCCGAAAGTCTGACAACCAGTCTTACCAAGGGGTACCTATCGCATTACCCAGTACTAACTGGGTTGTGGAGGTCAGATAGGCAGTCGCTCCATGTAAAATACTGATAGTCAGCTGCATCCGGTTAGACTGGAAGCCGACCCCAACATAGGTAGTTGGGAAAAGGCTAGGCAGATGATGACGGTAAAAAAAGTAAACAAGCGTCTAAGAATCTACAAGGCCAACAATGTCCACTCTTTCACAACGAATTGGTAAAAAAGAATCTATACAAGAATAGATAGAAAGAATAAATTAAGGAAAATTCACTATTTTTACACACTTTTTACACACTTTGTCTTCTTTAAAATTAATAAAAAGTGAAAAAAAAATACAGTAGGATGAAACCCATTAGAAAAGGAGGGGAATATGATCAAAATGAAAGGAAAAATAAATTACGGTCGATCCGAGTTCGGGAAGGGGATGGGGGGGGGGGGGGGGGTTTAAGGGTAAAAAACGGTTTTTCTCGATTTCCGGCAAAACTAAAAGTCCTATCGAAAAGAATCTTCTCAGAAAAGCATTTTCTGAGAAGATTTACTATAGTAACATATATTTTTTTTTATAAAAAACCAAAAACTTGGTTTTTTGAATTTTTCACATAAATTTTGAGCTTATGTGAAAAAAGTGTGAATGTAAAAGTTTTAGATCTTTTTATTACCTACAACTTTGCCATTTGACTTTTTTAGATAGGACTTTTAGTTTTGCCGGAAATCGAGAAAAACCGTTTTTTACCCTTAAACCCCCCCCCCCGCCATCCCCTTCCCGACTTCAGATCGCCCGTAATTTATTTTTCCTTTCATTTTTATAATATTCCCCTCCTTTTCTAATGGTTTTCATCCTACTGTAATTTTTTTTGGTTTCAAAAATTATCGACCCTGGTCTATTCGTGTCTTATCAATCTGTCCTATCGCAGGTCTGCTGGAAGAGATTTATTAATGAAGTAAGCAGTATATTTGTCTGTATTTTTTTTATAATATGTGGTTTGTGTGTACATAAATAAATAAATGATGTGTATCTACAAGATTTGAAGACTTTTCATATTTGAATTTTGTTAGAATAGAACAACAACCATAGACATTCTGCTGAGCACATTCTTTTTTTGGCGGCAAATTATAAGTGGATTTTAATGTTGTAAAAGTTATTAAATATCTTATTAGTTCTTTCGTCTATTTTATTTATTTGCGTCTCAGATAGGGGGCTGCAATTCTTTATATAAAACAAATGTATTCTCTATTTCTAATATTTTTTTAAATATGAAAACAAAGTTTGCATTACACATTTCCCTGTAATTTCCTTCTTTTCCGCTAAAAAAATATGTTTTTAACAAAAAAAAAAGTATAAACCTTGATTTGCTTTTCCTTCATTTTTAATGTTTAAAATAATTGTAGCTTAACTAAATAATTGTAAAGAAATGGGGAAATAGAAAGTACGACCGACCCCTCACCGTTTCGTACTTTCTATTTCCCTATTTCTTTGGTCTAAAATGGCGGCTTACCATTTAACGTTAGTAATTCATATTATCTGTGCCAAATTTCATCAAGATCCGTTTAGCTGTTTTGACGTAAAAGAGTAACAAATGTTTGTTACTCTCCATACATAGATACTCACAAACATTCGCATTTATTTGTAGCCTATAATGTGTTATTCTGATTTGTAAGCTATTTTATTTTAAAGTTACATTAGAACCCATTCAGTAGTTGTTGCGTGAAAGAGTAATAAACATCCATACCATCCATCCATCCATACAAACTTTCGCGTTTATAATATTAGTAGGAAGTAGGATTTTACATTTTCTTTTTAAGATGATTTAAAACTATCGCATTTTTCTGTCGCAGTTTTCAGAACATTTATTTAATTTATGAACGCGTGAGTTTGTTTACGTTATTCTTTTGATAAAGTGATGATTCATATTTACACAGTAACAACGTGGAAAGATTGAAAACAGTGTGCGATGGATCAACTAAACTGTTGAACGGGTTTTTTTTCGTTTTTGGGGTGGGAAATCATCAAATAACTTCACCCGCTCTGGGCAGAGGGAGGAGGAGTAAGGTGAGGGGGGGAGTAACAGACTTGTACTGACTATACTATAGCCCACCCATGTTCCTTCCATTGCCCTTTACGTTCCGGGGCCGCGGTATCTCTTTCGAACAACCCGCAACCCCGGCAGGCGGTAGCTTTACAAAACAACAGTTAGTCATAATCATCCCATGAAATCTGCGCGGTCAAAAGATATGGCCGATTGATGTTACGTAAGGTTGAAACAGGGGTAAGGAGAGGGAATGGGAAGCGGTCACTTTCGCATACGAAGCGGAAGCAGTCATGCTAGCGAAGGACGTGGCCGGTTGAACATTGAAGCTTCCCTTTTATAAAAGTCGGTTAAAAAAACAGTCGAGTTGCAAAACCTCTTTTTTTTAATCGGTCAAAAAGCGTGCGATTACTTTATGGAGTGATTGACGGACGGAAAAGTACGCGAGTCACTCAACACAAGTCGCATGCATGTCCTTTGCAATCTTGGAAATGCGTTATATCTAGTCTTTGAAATAAAACGATAGCAATGATTAAGAAAACAGCTGTACTTGCCATAGACCATGACAAATTCCTATAAATGGCTGGAAACACAGATATAGAAAATCAAGGTGAGACCACGCTGGATGTGTCCAAATTCCTGAGTTGGTTAATAGTGACAATTCGTACTCAATAGCTCTTCTAGATATTTAGGTTCAGACATTTTTAGCCCGGAGTTCGGACTTGAGAAGACAATTTTTATTACATATCAGTAGGGTTAGGTACCATTTTTTCGGCGGATGTGAAATCATCAAATAACTTCCCCGGGGGGGAGTGTCAGACTTGTACTGACTAAACCCATGTTTCTTCTATTGCCATTTACGTTCCGGGGCCGCGGTATCTTTTTCGAACAACCCGCAACCCCGGCAGGCGGTGGCCCGTGCAGGCCCCTCTGCTTTGTTGATATCTCTTTGAGGCGCGCGTGGAAAACTAAACCGCCGTCGACACGTCCACGAGCATGACGTCTAAAAAAGTACTTATTCCAGTATTAGAAAGAGATGGCGCTAGATATCCTGCATGCTCTTTCCCTTACTGGTCATGTAGGTTTGCTGTGTGAAAACGCAACAAAATATTGTTTGCAGTTCGTGTCTTTGAATCCCTGTCCACCGCTCAGGATTCTCCTTTAGAATCCCTTGCTACACTCGTGATTCAATCATAGAATCCTTCGCTTACTCAGGACTCAAATACAGCACACGCAGCAAAAACTAAACTCAGAGGTCTCTCTCTTTTAAGGTCCAGACAAAAATCTTGGTCAACTTACATGAGGACTATACATACAGATTAGTGTCTGAAATGGTCTTTTTAAGAAAGCATCACCACACAGTAGGGTTGCCAACCATACTTTATAATAACGTATCCTACTTTATTTTTGGTAATTGTACTTTTGCATACAAATAAAGTATTTGGAAATACTTTATTTTCAACCTTTACCTTTACTGTGTTGCTTTCACTAAAAAAGTTTTTTCAGTAATGAATATGAAGAGGCGAGAAGAGAGAAATAGAGCGTCAATAAATTAAATTAAAAACGAATTGTTTATTGATTTAAAATTAAATTTTGATTGTCGAACAAGATTTGAAACATTTAAAGAAAATAAAAAAAATGTTAGTAAGTGCTAACAGCACACAAAAGTACCTACCTACATTTTTAAAGCAATAAAAACATAAAATTTGAAAAATACTTTATTTTCTTTCAAATACTTTATTTTTTTCCTCCATTTTATACGTTTCTTTTAACAAAAAAAGTTGGCAACCCTACCACACAGATTGAGTGGAGCCCACCGGTATCGGGAACAGGGTCCAAGCTACCAGCGGTCAGGGCTCCAGAGATAAGAACCTCCGAACCTCCCAACAATACGAGCCGTGTGCAAGAGTACCGCTTTCTGTATCACCCTTGATCCAGCTGCCTAACGAGGGCCTCCTCAGGTATTGGTCGAGGCTCTTGGCAATTAAGGCGGGGTTAACCCGAGCATCGTAGGCATTTATGGCTTACCCCAGCCCCCGCAAGGAGTACCGATACGTAAGGAACTACGATGCGCGGGAAACGCGCGCGCTAAGCGCATCGGTTTTGAGTTCGTGACCTTGCGTAGCTACCAAGTTTCGTCACAGAGTAAAGTAATGCAGTAACTCAACTTGAGTTGGCATGTGGAATTAATTTTTTCTGGAAAGTATTTTTAAGGTTATAGATAACCGGGCTGCCACTCAGATCATGAATTCGGGACTGATTCAAAACTAAAAAAAATTCAAAAGTAAAAAGTTAAAAATAAAAGTAAATACACACATTAAAAAAGTCTAAGCAACACATACTATTTCAAATTATTATTCAATTATTATACCATTTCTTACCAAGTAGCTTAACCTATGTAAACTTTTTTGATCTAGAGGACATACTGGCTGATTGTAAAAAAAAATCGAGTACCTATCATTTATTTATTTTTTTCACAAATTCAAAAGCCTTTTCTTTGCTCATTAAAATTTAGTATGAATTAAACAATAATTTGAAAAAAGTTTTGAATAAATTTGGATTTAAGTAATTTTTTACGTCATGGACCGACGTCATTTGAATGCAGATAAAATGCAAACAGCTGTAGGTATGTCGCAAGCGGGAAGAAGTCAGTCTCAGGTATCTCGGTATTTCGGTGTCAAGAGAAGCGTTATTTGCCATGTTCATCAGCATTACACTAACACGGGAGATCGATACATACATCTGACTGCGTCTTGCCAACCAATGTTAGTCGCCCGTCTTTAAGGCTACAAAATTCAAATAGTGTTGTTGTTAGCTGCCAAACTGTGCGAAATCGACTGCATGAGTATGACGGCCAATTAGGTGCCCATCGTTACGTCACGGGAATCGCGCTCGTCGAAATGAATGGTGTAAGGAACACATTACATGAATCCGGGAACAATGGGATAAAATTTAATTTAGCAATGAGTCTCAATTTGGGTTCAAGTCTGATATTAGAAGGGTAAGAGTGTATCGTCGTCTTGGAAAAACTGAAAGGCTCAAGTTCAGTTATGGTATGGTCGGGTATTATGAAGAACAGACCAACTGAGCTCGTTTTTGTAAATGGTAACAAGAACGCTGTAAATTACGTTGAGGATGTTCTAAGGCCTTATGTCCATCCATTCGCACAAACGCTTGGTTTCAATATCACGTTGATGCATGAGAATGCATGTTCGCAAACAGGTTTGTACACACGGGAATACTTGGCAAGGGAAAACATCCTGGTATTGCCTTGGCCTGCACAATCGCCAGACCTCTACCCCATCGAGCATGCATGCTCCAGAGACGTGTTTTAAGGAACTTGGATGGAGTGAGAACTACCCAACAACTGATAGACTTACTAAAATTTCATTGGGAGCAATTGCCGCAGGATGACATTAACAGTTTCATCGATTCTATGAATAATCGGTGCCAGCAAGTTCTCAATAACAGAGGAGACCACATTTTGTATTAATTTAAGTATGCAATTTTTGTACAACCATTTAATTTTAGTTTGTTTAGTTGATTAGGGACCTTGCTTTGTACTACGTACTTACAGTACTTACTCGTAAAAACTATAGTTAACTAGCTTTTGCCCGCGGCTTCGCTCGCGTTTCATTCGGGGTAACACAGTTCCTCTTTCCTGATTTGCAGGTACTTGCTACTTGTAGTTTTTGCCCTAGCGCCTTATTTATTGTAATAGCAAAGCTAATTTTCCCTTTTTTTCCCTCATTTCTCACTTTTTTAGTCTATGTCCGTCTCCGGGGTCCGAACTCTCTCTGTAACAAAATTCATCAAAATCGGTTTAGCCATGTAGGCGTGAAGACGTAACAAACAAACTCACTTTCGCTTTTATAATATTAGTAAGGATTGAAAAAAATAATGGTTGTTTAATTTAAAAAGCATTAAAAATAATATAAAAAAGAAATACTATGGACTTAATACGAAAACACATTGTAAAATTGAAATTTGTATGTGTTCCTTAGACTTTTTTGATGTGTGTAGTTACAAATAAAAGTAAAAAGTAACAAATGAAATTAAAAAACTTTTACAACACACACAGCACAACCCATACATAAACATGCAATAATAGTAAGTAATCTCGAGTGTAGAAAATGTACATGTATACTGTCACATTTCTACACTGTGGCACGAGTGTTGTGTGCGGATTTAGACTACACAAACGTTGCATACCTACACCATCAAATTTCTATTTTAAATAAAATATGCGTAATAAATGATACTTATTTTATTTCTAAATGAATGACTAATTTATTATTGCACTAATGAATATTCACCTACCACGTTTTTATTTAGGAGCTAATTCGGACTTCTAGTTGGGAGTAAGATATGTGGAAAATGAACATATCAGTACCTAGGCTAAGACTAAGTAACACTAACGCAGCGGCACAGAGCGGACTGAACTCATTGACGTTATTTGAAAACAGTAAACCATTTTAACATTTCCGCGTGTGTGGGCTTCATTTACTCTAACATAAGGTTCAAATTCGACTATTTTTCACAATTGTTGCCGATGGTAAATCTATTCCGCAAGAAAATAAACCATTATAGTTTTTTGCATTTTTGACTTCTTTGATTACATTTATCTAAGGAATAAATTCAAATATTTTAGATGCAAATTTCAGGTTTGTAAATCTATTTTGCGTAGACACGGCAACATCATACAACATTCTATCAACTAACTTAGAAAAATCAACTATAAACAGGTAGGTATTCTTTTTTCGTAACAGAACTGAGCGGGGTACCGCGTTCGCAAAAATTGTCACACGTCCGACCTCCAACGCGTTCCGCTCGGGACTAAATAGCCCGCGCGAGCGCATGAATAGATGAAAATACTCGGAATTTGAAATTGGGAGTAGGGATATTTTCATATTTCACATTATGGTGGGAGATTTTCATCACATTTTTTACGACCTTTATTATGGTATAAGTTTTATTTTTCAAAACCTAATATAAATCGAATGAAATGATATTTAGATCACGATTTAGCCTTGTCTTTGCGATTTAATTGGATGCAATAAAGTGCAAGTAATCGTGTATCGGACGGCAGGAATATATAGGTCGTAGTGTGAAAAATGTAATATGTTTTTTTCAAAATTTTAATACCTTATTTCAACGAATAAAACACAAAAGAAAACGACGTTTTTTCGGAAAGGCCCGCCTTAAGCCATTGGCAGATTTTCAACACGATTTTAATGTTTGATAAAAAATAGAAAAATTGTTACCGATAACGTGATTCGTTCTTTTTGGCCGCGTGCAGCACTAATTTATTTAATGTACTAGCGTGTATGTCAGTTTCTAATATTTTTTTATGTTCTTTAATTTGTTATAGTTCTTTTTTTATATTTTACTGTACTGTTTTGTCCTGTGCGCGTCAAATAAATACTTTTTCAATCTTTTATTTCTTTAAAAAGCTACGATTTGAAATCCGCCATCTTTGTTACATAGCAATGATTATTATTAAGGCCGTACCCTACGCAAATAACCTTGAGTATTCGCTTCCCTCTTTTCCGCGCAGGAGTGAGCGAGTGAGAGCAGTAGTGAATAATGCCAATTTTTCGGAATAAAATCTATATAAAATTAAGTATTGGGTTTTTGGAAAAAATATTTCCACCAAAATGTTCATTATAGAATTGTGTATCCATTAGTGTCAGTAGCAAAATTAAACAATGTTTACTTTACGAGGAGATGCATTTTATTGATATTTTTTCTCATTTCGGGGGCTTTGCTGTAAGGAGATTTACTAAATAATGACTCAATAAAAATAAAAACTAAATCCACAATAATGGAATCAAGATTATAAAGAAATGTAATGTATTTTTTTTGTTACTTAGTTCGTTTTAAATAACAAGTAGATAGCTCTAGAAAACTGTACAAAAACGGCTTGCGCGGCGTTTTGGTCGGGGTGGCGCCTTAATGCATGCATTTTTCATGTACGTTGATAAAGTAACTACTAAACACTATGATTGACGTTTTATAAACAAATGGAAGCGGATACTGAATTGTTTACTTTTATTACTTTTAGTATTAAACATGGCAAAGTGCGAGTTAAACTCGCGCACCGAGGATCCTGTACAGACATAAACGGCCTTATCTTTTGACTACGTACATAGTCTTAGAAGGTTGGTTTGTATATGGTTTTAGTTGAGTATATGGTTTTAATTTCGTCGGAGGTCACAGTTTTAACCTAACCTAACCTACCCATTTTTTTTGAAGAATTTAGTTAGCCTAATCTAAATAGTTGAATTTCGGGTAACCTACTAAAACAATATCTTTAATTAATAGCGAGCGGTGCCGCGGCAGCGGCCGGCGAGTGTCAGAAAAGACTTGCATTAATAGAGAGATAAATTGCGTCGCTGATGAGCCCTGTCGGCGAAGAGTCCTGTCGGTGAAGTGTCCTGTCGGCGAAGTGTCCTGTCGGCGAAGTGTCCTGTCGGCAAAGTGTCCTGTCGGCAAAGTGTCCTGTCGGCGAAGTGTCCTGTCGGCAAAGTGTCCTGTCGGCGAAGTGTCCTGTCGGCAAAGTGTCCTGTCGGCGAAGAGTCCTGTCGGCAAAGTGTCCTGTCGGCGAAGTGTCCTGTCGGTGAAGTGTCCTGTCGGCGAAGTGTCCTGTCGGCGAAGTGTCCTGTCGGCGAAGTGTCCTGTCGGTGAAGTGTCCTGTCGGCGAAGTGTCCTGTCGGCGAAGTGTCCTGTCGGCGAAGTGTCCTGTCGGCGAAGTGTCCTGTCGGCGAAGAGTCCCGTCGAAGTAAAGTCTTGTCGGTGTTCAGTCTGTCGACGTAGTGTCTGTCGGCGTTTAGTCGTACAACGGTGATCATATAAGGTTTCCGCTTTTACCTTTTGAGGCACGGAAATTAAAAAAACAAACTCGAATGTGACACTAACTTACGATTTTAAACGTGTATTTTTATGAAAAAATGTACTAGCTGCGCCCCGCGGTTTCACTCGCGTGGTGATTGTGTTATTCCGATATGAAAGCTATATTATTGTGAAGTTTCATTAAAATCCATTCAGCAGGTTTAGCGTGAAAGAGTAACAAACATCCATACAAACTTGAATCGCGTTTATAATGTAAGTAGGATCGGAAAAGTATTTGAAAATAATAAAAGCTTGTTTGTGTTGTTTTGCTTGGTACAAATTTTTCGGGGCTGCGAAGTGGACATGCACCTAACCCATAAAAAAATCCCCCGCTCCGCAGTGTCGAACTTTATGTCCCGGAGCCGCGGTATCTCTTTCGAACAACCCGCAGCCTGGCAGGCAAATGAGGGCCTAAAGTCAGATAACTCATAACGCCTTTCATCGCCGAATGGGTTGGCAATTTTGCAAATTAGGTCCCATTTAACAGGGAACAATCCTACTGCCATTAACGGGCTCAAATCCCGACCCCACGCTACTACTGTATAATTCCTGGTAGAAAAACTCAAAAACATTGTTCGACCTGAGATAGTCTAGTTTCCAAAAAAAAATATTAGTCCGTCTTTAAGATTATTCAAAAATAAGGGACACGTATTTTTTTATGAGTGACGTCACACGTTACTTTAAGGCCGTACCCTACGCAAATAACCTTGAGTATTCGCTTCCCTCTTTGCCGCGCAGGTGTGAGTGAGTGAGAGCAGTAGTGAATAATGCCTATTTTTTGGAATAAAATCTATATATAATTAAGTATTGGGTTTTTGGAAAAAATATTTCTACCAAAATGTTCATTATAGAATTGTGTATCCATTAGTGTAAGTAGCAAAATTAAACAATGTTTACTTTACGAGGAGATGCATTTTATTGATATTTTTTCTCATTTCGGGGGCTTTGTTGTAAGGAGATTTACTAAATAATGACTCAATAAAATAAAAACTAAATCTACAATAATGGAATCAAGTAGGTATATAAAGAAATTTTATGTATTTTTTTTGTTACTTAGTTCGTTTTAAATAACAAGTAGATAGCTCTAGAAAACTGTACAAAAACGGCTTGCGCGGCGTTTTGGTCGGGGTGGCGCCTTAATGGGCTATATCTTTGTAATTTTTGGTCTAAATTACAAATAAAAAAATCCGTGTCCCTTATTTTTGAATATTCTAACAGACGGACTCATCATCATTTCCTGCCCTTGTCGCATTCTATTTGGGGTCGGCGCAACACGTTTTCTTCTTCCATTCTCCCCTATCAGACGTCACGGCGGCATCATTTACTCGTTTCTCCTTCATATCATTCCTTACACAATCCATCCATCTTTTCTTTGGCCTTCCTCTCGCTCTCCGTCCTTCAACATTCAGATCCATCTCTCTATTAAGACGGACTAAATAGAATGTAATTACTTTGACCCTGGAAACTACCCTATTAGACCTAGACCTCACGGTCAACTGCGGCATCCACGACCACGTTTTGCGAAGACCAGAAATGTAGTCTATTAAAAGTTAATATTATAGTGAACAAGAATATTTTAGTTTCAGTAGAGAAAAATGTAAAAATATAAATGTTTTTGTCAGACGTTGGCGAGAGTAATCGCGTCATAAATTAGGTTTATTTTGTAGTGAACGCTTATTATCTTATAAAAGTTATTGTGGAATATTTTAAGAGTTGTGGTTCTTTTATTCATATAGTCTATTCCTACATAAAAATCTGTAACACGCATAATTGTCTTTGGTATGTCAATTGTTTTTTCTTGATTTTAGCGTTGCACCTAAATGCCACTGACAGTATATATTTTTGCTAATAACGTTTTGTTGTTAGTAATCGGTTAAACCATTAATAAAATTCAAATAATATCCGTAAGTCGGTCTGTTATGTATAAAGAAGAAGTTGTTTTGAACTAACATATTTGAAAAAGAGTTGGCTGTACGTTAGTTGCCTTTATTGATACTTCTTCATATTTATCGTACAAATAAAAAATAGACACTAGCAAGTACAGCATTAATCCACTTACATATTGATTATGCACGTCAAGAAAATTAAAAAATATATCTGTATAAAGGAAAAATATTACCTTCTTTGGGGTTTTCACTTCAGCTGAATGATCGTTAGTCTTATTTTCATTTAATTTCGCTTTACTTTCAACACACAGACAAATTAAAAATATTAACACTGATATTCTCGCTGTTCTAAGCGACTCCATTGTCATTAAATTAATGTCCAAGAATAAAATTTAATAAATCAACACAATTTTTACAAATCCATAGTCAAATTACACTTTTTATTCGGATGCTATAATTCGAAAAAAAAGGTTGACGTTTAAAATGGCGGGAATCGAGAATGCCAAATGTCAAATCGGTATGGCGGACTCCAGGCGACTGGAAGTTATAATACAGACTGCAAGACGCTTCTATTTTTAGAGTATCGATGGGGCGTTTGACTTTGCGAATATGATTATTTTTCGCCACTAGAAATCAGTAATGGACGGTAAAGTTTCAAGGTTTTGTTGGGCTTGTGTTATTATATGCTTTTGTTCCTATTCAATAACTTCAGTAGGTACCTAACGGCATCACATATTTAATGTGAGTTATTTACTCATACAATTCGCTTTTTTTCCATACCTAGTTGAAGAAAATATAAACAAATTGGTTCAACTACATATATTAGGTAGACAATGATCATTGTAGGTAGGTACATAGATAATAAGTTTTTTTTTTTATTTGTTTTTCAGTGTCAAGTTTAGTGATAAAAATATGATTTGGGACCGTAAAACATATTTTTTTACAGGATTAATCTCCTTCAATCTTCTAAGTTCATGTTTAATCCCATTTAATGACTATTTCATGAAAAAATTACTGCGCACTAACCAAGACTCGAGAAAGCTTTTATGTAATACCAATCAAAATCATTAATTTGCATAAATACGGTACAGAAGGAACTTATATTTTTGTGGATCTCTTATTCTGTCATTAATTTCGAAAATTGGTTTTTTATTTGAAAAATGACAGCCTCAATTATTTAAATGCAATATTTGGAATCTCCATTTAACTAGCATGTTAAGTTTTTCAGAAAATCGTCCTTTTTTGTATCGGATATTTAGAAAAATTAAGATTTCTCTTGAACTAACTACTTACTGCACTGTAACTGCACCTACTGTCTTAAAACATCGACGACTTCTTATACTGAATATTTTAGAACTGAAATGAACCTCGAAACTTTGTTGGATCCAGATTTATGTATATGGTTTTTTAAAAATTAAATATTTAAATAAACATATCTTACTATAATATTATAAACGCGAATTTTTGTGAGGATGTATGGATGTATGGATCATTGTTACTCTTTCACGTCAACACGGTTGAACGGATCTTGATGAAGTTTGCCACAGCGGTAGATTATGGTCTGGGAATATCGTATAATCATGCGGGCGAAGCTTGGGCGCCAGCTAGTATAAATATATATTTTTTCCTCTAAAATTCCGCCGTATTGGGATACGTTATTTAAACAAAAGTTAAGCTCTTCATTTTCCCCACAAAATAGATAATTTTCATAAGCCAATTGCATGTAATCTTACTTAGCAACTTTTGTTTTACGATTTATTGAAATGCGTGAAAATATGGACTTTATGTAGCAACTAATAACTGATCAACATAATATATGGGGAAAACCATAGATATTAGAAAGGATTGCTGAGTGTGCTGAGTTTTTTTAATATTTTTGTGGGGAAAACGAAAGAAATAAAGAATTTCTAAAAATCATAGAAGTAACGCTGTTCAGTTTCATGGTCCGAAGCTACACGAGAGACACATTTTGTTACACCGTGTATAATAATCGTTTTTTTTACCGTTTTTCATGTTCAGACTAAACTGACATTGTTTAACTTTTCCATGTCTAAAATAAATGGTGTAACTGTCAATACAACCTAGCTAGCTTTTAAAGTCTGGTCTGAGTTAACAAACATAAAACCAGTGGGTTTCTTGTTTATTTTCAGAGCTCTATGGCCAAGATAAATAATATAATACGTAAGGGTGCGATCATAATGTAGTTTTAGTACTTCAAAAAGAGGTGGACATTCTCGATTGTAATGTTTTTTTTTCTGTTTTTTTGTATGGTTGTTATGCGATTTCTCCGATTATTGTGAGCCATTGTGGTGTAATACCTAATGGAAAAACGTGATAAAACTGAACACTAAATAACTAGATAGTTTGTATGATAGTCCTAATAAGAAACTGAGTGCACCTGCACTAGAATATTTCCCACCCAGATGACTAATCTGCACTGAGATGTGCCGCTGTGACCGAAAACGGTCAGAAGATCTTGGTTATTATGTCTTGAACTGCATAAGGTTCAGTTATCTATAATGCAACCATATTCGTCAGTTTTGTTTAAATCCATGAAATAGGGAGTGATCTAAAGAACATGTTACTGAAAAGAAGGGTGACCAATCAAAGTATGCAGTTCTCCTGCCTGGGTTATTCAAAAGAGAAACCGCGGCCCCTGAACATAAAGGGCATGGAACATGGGTTGTGTTTTAATCAGTAAAATTCTGACACCTATCGCTCCGCCCAGAGCGGGAGAAGATACTTGATGATTGCCCATCTGCAAAAAAGTATGAAGTTCTAGGTCGCCTTGCTTGTAAAGAAAATTTACATCGACGTGTCAAACTTTGTTTCTCTCTTGCACAGATGTTAGTTGAAACATCCTACTTCCTAATATTATAAATGCGAATGTTTGTGCGGATAGATGTTTGTTACTCTTTCACGTCAAAACGGCTAACGGATCTTGACGAAATTTGGCGCAGAGGTAGATTATAGTCTGGAATAACACATAGGATACTTTTTTTTCGATACCACGCGGGCGAAGCCGCGGGTGCCAGCTAGTAAACTATGGACTAGAAACCTTTCTTATTTTAATCCACGCAAAGGTCTCATTCTACATACATCCTAAAACTGGCGCGAAAAAACCACAGAGAAAAACAAAATTATTGCTGTTGTGTCGATAAAACAAAGGAACATGAATAAAAATCGATGCGATCACCATTTTAATGTCGATAACAAAGTTAAATATAACACTGTTGGCAGGATACGTTGTTTGAACTATATTTCTTTGATATTAGGTAAGACGTTACTTTGATCTTTAAACAGGAAACCATAGTCGTTGTTAAGTAATATTTAAACATGGAACCATCTGTCAAAAATCTGCTTGTCTTTTCCAACAATATTATACTTTTAGGTGTACTTATATTAGGTTAAGACATTCATATTTTAGAAGCTGTTCTCTTCCTGTTCTCACATACAACTGTCTACGTTTATTTTTTTCATATTTCCTCTCGCAGGACTGCTGGTAGAAATTTTATTTGAAATAAAGTGTGGCTTGTGTTGTACTCTATGTTTTTTTTATGATGTTTTCTTGAGTTTTCTTCTGTGTGTACATAAATGATTAAATAAAAAAATAAATATTAGCTTAGCGAAAGTGTTTGTTACGTCTTCACGCCTTGGCTAAACGGCTAAACCGATTTTGATGAATTTTGGTACAGAGATAATTGGGACTCTGGACCTGTGTCCGTCACACAGGTTAAAATATCTGAGAAAAGGGGGAGGAAAAGGGAAGAAAAAGTTTTTTTTTTCGATCATCACGCGGCTTTAAGTTAACGTTAACCCAAAGTAACTATGCCACGCGGACGAAGTCACGGACGGAAGCTAGAAGCATTATAAAAATGGCTGCCACAAATCAAATACATAACAAAATGTAGGTTTATAAACACGCGCGTAGTTGTGCTATGCTAGCTGGTCATATTTCCATCACGTCCTACTCTCAAGTGCAACCGCTGTAAATCTTGGCCTGGACAATAAATATCTCTGTTCGTATTGTATGCCAGATAAATAAGCAGAATATATAGCTTTTCTTGCAAACCTGCAGCAGGGATTAATAGAAATCATTTGTTTTGTATTTACTTAAACAAACTGGTTGCTAAGTTATGGAATCAGGGTCTGGCGTCACACGCCACAATGGTGGCGAAAAGTCCCCTCTTTGAGGATCTGGAGAGGCTCTATGGCGTCCTCACCTACCTGATGCTGGTCCTCACCGGACATGGAAGTTTCGGGGGGTAGGACAGATAAACGGGCGAGAGGAAACGCCCGGGTGTCACCATTGTGACGATCCTAAAGGATACGGTGGAGCACACTGTGGCTGTCTGGGCATAAGGTCCTGTTACTTGCATAGCTCTTTCGGCGTATGAATAATTTAAATCTAACGCCATCTTTTTTAGGGTTCCGTAGTCAACTAGGAACCCTTATAGTTTCGCCATGTCTGTCTGTCCGTCCGTCCGTCCGTCCGTCCTCGCTTAATCTCTGTGACCGTTAGCACTAGAAAGCTGAAAGGCGAACGGCAGAATTCGTACCGCATACTTTTTTTGTTGTTTTGTGATAGAATTTGTACCACTTATTAAGGCAACTAAACCATTCATTTTCATGTAACGTTAGTATTTTTAGCACACTGCATTAATGAATTATATCAATTAAAAGATTAAGTAATTAAATGTAATATCATCTTAAACTGAACGCAACTAAATGTGGTTATGTTTTTAGAAGTTGCCATTTGTAAAAATCACGAGGTTCAAAATGATAAATGATTATTTAAAAATAGAAATAAGAGTAAATAAAATTAACCTATTACACATTATACCTTACAATGAATAATTATTGCATACAATCTTAATTATTAACTATTTAACTATAGGAATTATTTTCGCATTCAAAGTTTTTTTGTGTTGGCAATTTTTTTGACAGGATAGAAAAATCCCGAAAGTCTTTTCTTGTGTGTGCTTTGTTGCTTTTTTGGTTTATAGTTTGTAACTGCATCTGAGCAATATGGCAAATTATCTGGCCATTTTTACGTTGAGTTGAACTACTGGTGCTCCGTACTCTATCTGTTGATAGTACTTTCGCGAAAGGACGCTGTATCCGATGAGAGTGAAGATATTGTCAATACTAATCGGCTGTGGGTATATCCTAGAGATGTAAGTAGTTTCCAAATAACATTTTGCGTACGAGTGTGTCAGTTACGTTAAGTTATAACTTTTACGTGTTAAAAAGTAGTCCTTACCATTTAATCTACGCGATATGATACTAAAATAAAATGTGTATACTAAAACAAATCTAAACATTATTTGAAAAAATAACAAACACTTGTGGTTGTATAAATATTTACATTTTGTCCTATATCCTGTAAAAACACTTGAGTGATCGTTTATATGTATTGTTTACTTGCCTGTTATAATAGTTATATAATAGCTATATTACTCTGTTAGTATGACTGTCATAGTGTCATAGTCATATAAAGAAATGTTGTTCACTCAAAATCACTTAATTATTTTCAGATAACACCTGCTGACTTACTCATTCACATTCTTCTGATAATATGCCGAGGAGAAGCATAATAATGCCATCTAAGTGTTTGTGTTGTGTGCGGACAATCCATACTATGAATCAGTTGACGCAGGATTTTGATTAAAGATGCAAATGAAAAGAACAAAGAATGGCTAACACAGTTGCTACATGGATCCAACCACGAGAGGTATAGCATATATCATATACACATATATCTTGATTTGATGTATGTAAAAACAATGTAAATTATTTTCCACTAATACCATGCATTTTTAAATGCAAGCTTTTCTTTATTAATAATTTTTATTTTAGCTTCGTTCTGAAGATGAAGCTTATGTACCGTGTTGTCTAAGAGCTAGAAGAACTAGGGTTGTTTCACCAAATAATAATATTCAACTCATTGTGCCTGATCATCTGGAGGGTGATCATTATGATTTGATGTGTGCTGTATGTGGTCAGTCTATCCACCCCAAAATCAGATCAAGAGTGGAATCGCGACAACACTGCTCGATTGTTGTAGCACCAGCAGGTATATATGTAATAAAAATTATATTTAATTTATAGTAATTAGCTTATAAAAATGTGTCATGCAAATGGCAATTACTATTTTATAATGCTAAATCTGGGACAGTCATGATGGCTCTACTATCAACAAAATATACTGGTTTCACCATTTTCACATAACCCTTCTCTCTCATATTAACACAACATAGATATTTTTGGTAAAGGTTTTCCTAAAACCAATCATTGGATGTTATAAACTATTCTGTAGCTTGGTCATGATGGGCGCAATTTATGTCTATCAAACTTAGTGTTTAATTTGTATTTCATAAATGTTATTTATTTACAGATGTCATCCATGAATGAAGTTTGTGGAGTTTGCTGGGGCCAAGCTCGAGATTTGAGCTTTTATGTTCCAGAAGAACCAGAAGAAAGATCCCAACATATTGTGTTGCTCAATATAAGAAGAGCGGCTGAAACACCAAGACACTGCATTTTCCAAAGAGTGCATGGAACCAGAGCGAAATACTGTGCCTGAAGAAACCAGGCAAGCTGTATTGGTTAAGTATCAATATTTTATACCAAGAGGAGCTCGTATTTGCTCCTTACATAGACAGGACGCTAATTTTATTATGAAAACCTGTATACTGCTGAGTATAGCCTTAATAGCTGTACTTCGACACACATAGAGGAAATAATTTTTATTTTAATGGAAGGGTTAAAGAACATCTCTTATGAGAATATTCAAAACTACTCCGATGACCAAGTACAGTACTTTATAGGCATAAATAAACAACATCAACAAATATTGGATGTTACAACGAGGCTTAGGAATATGCATCGGGATAGTTTTGCATTAACAGCCTTATTGTGTAAATTAAGGACTGGGGATTCAGAGGACAGATTGTCATATCTATTTCAATTTCCGATAAGGACCCTAGAGACATTAATGTCTGTAGCAATAAATATTTTGCTAACTGATTATGTTCCAGGATTTCTTGGTTTTTCTCATTTAAGAAGGAAGCAAGTGGCAGCAAGAAATTCATACATTGCCGATCACATTTTTGTGAGCCTAATGCACCAGCTGATGACAGACAATAGCTGATGCAATATAAATATATACACAAAAAAGTAGTAATTACTTATTTCAAAAGGATACATATGTCCCTTCATAAATATAGGAATTTATTAAAGCCATTTGTCCTCTGTGCCTCTGATGGATATATTATAGATGTACGCGGACCATATAGTGCCACTACAAATAATGCCACCATAGAGAGATTTATTAAACGAAACTGAATTTAATGATTTTTGTAACTGGATGGGATGCTGCTCACATGTTATGAGCATTATTTGGTACCTTAGTTACGCTTGCCATGAAGATATGACCCGACCTGCCCCTTTCTTAGATAAAATAATATTAAGAATCAATTAGGTAATTATAACAACAATAAAATTAATGTAAGTTCTGCAAAAACAAAGTTGTTTTATTTACCCACACTCAAAACTGCATCAGCACTTCATCATTCATCATCATCAAACTATTACAGACCACTGCTGGACGTAGGTCTCCTAAAGCACTCTATTGAATAGGTACAGTTCTCATGTCAATTTGCTAACTTAATGATAAGTAAAACACTACAAAGATAGCACCAGCTATCTAGAACATATCGTTTTTCACCAAAACAATGTTTATGTGCTTACACGTAATAATATTTTTAGGACATAACCTCAAAAATAAAACTGGTTATAACTTTTAGGTCCCAACACCTAAAAATCTAAGAATTTCAAAAGGGCTTGACTATCGTATTGACTACCAATTTAAACGAAAATATATCCAAAACACGATATTTTATTAGGGGTACTAAACTCCCATACAACCCTGCCGTTCGCCTTTGGTACCAATATGTATATCAATCACGCCGACAAAGTGGTAAAATAAAAATTGGAAAAAAATGTTTTATTAGGGTAGCCACCCTATATGTAAAGTGGGATGTGTTTTTTTTTAATTTCAACCCTAACGTGTGATATATTGTTGGAAAGGTATTTAAAAATGAATAGGGGTTTACTAAAATCATTTTTTGATAATGTCAATAATTTCGGAAATAATCGCTCCAAAAGTAAAAAACAATGTGTCCCCCCCCTCTAACTTTTGAACCATAAGTTTAGAAAATATGAAAAAAATCTGAAAAGTAGAACTTTATAAGGACTTTCTAGGAAAATTATTTTGAACTTGATTGACATAACAGTTTTTGTACAAAAAAGACAAAAAGTTGTACAAAATAATTTCTGGACTAAGTTTGTAGTATAATCGTCTAAGCAACCATTTTTTTTTAACTTCGTTTACATATTTTATTATCCTGAACGTATCTTTTTTCAAACAAAAAAAGAATTATTGAAATCGGTTCTCGCAATCCAAAATTACCACCGAAAACTTCATGCACGTCTTTGTATTAATAAAATTAGTAACCCAATTCCCCGAGAGATGGCGCTGTAGGTACTTATTACATTGGATCGGGTATTACCAAATTGTTCGGTTGGTCTCTCCTTGGCATTGGCGGTATCTTATAACCACATAAAACTTCTATCAAGAACATGCTAAGGCAATTTAGAACAAAACTAAAATTCATTTTTTTAACACCATCAAAATGTTAAGGTAAAAACCAGTTCATAAATGGTTCGATAGATGGCGTTGCGTAATGACGTCATTTTTTTAAAAGTCGATGTTAAGATTTTCCGTGCTTTCATGACCTACCGTGGTAAAGAACACTTATTGCGACGGACGGGAAACTACGGAACCCTACACTGAGCGTGGCCTGACACGCTCTTGGCCGGTTTTTTTTTCGATAGAATTTCCGTAGACAATTTTCAAATGTCTACCACCAGCGCCCTTTTGTCACTGCCATTCAAAAACATAGCATTATACCACAGATTATTATTCAGTAAATGACCTATTTATCACACTCTATCGAAGAAATAGCAAAATTAATCATCATTTTCTTACATCAACATTAAAATCTAAAGGAAATAATCATTTAGCATCTGTCAAATTGAATTAGAAACTTATGAATTACATGCGTCGCTTTTAAATATGTGTCCTGTCAAGTGTTTGTTGAAAATTAATTTGTTTGATATTTATTTTTCAGCTAATTTTTTGCATGGATGTCATTTATGAGATATCAACGGCCTGGACAACCGAGCTACCAAAAATAATGACTGCATAATGACGTTGTAATGTAACGGTAGATCACTAATCCGAACTGTCAAAATATTAGCAGATTACCGCATACGTCACTCCGCCATTTCTAATGAAGTATTAGTGATTGAATAGTGGAATGTCATAAAGACGCCAATATATTAATAGATTATTTATAATTAAATTTGTATATAGTACCTACTTAATTAAATTAATAAGAAACTTTATAGTATTTAAAAGTTTTGTAAACCAATAAAAACTTGATCGAATATTATCAAACTATTGTCAAAATCAACAATTATAAAATCAATGATAGACTGACACTATTGTTATAACATACTTGAGGCCCTGTGTATTCAGAAACTGTAACATCATCAAAAGGTTATAAGCACAAACCAACCATTTATTCTTGTATGAAAGTACTGACACTAAGGCAACCTAGAGTGGACCACGCTTGCGAGACGACTCCCTGCTACCGTAGACGCGGGTCTGTGGACGGTGAGCAATGGGTAGCTCACCGTCCGTCCGCCTAGTGACGACAGGAGGCTGTGACGACGGCGCGGCGCGCTCTTGTTCCACGTCCACAGGGCCATTGCCTGCGGGGGTTGCGTGTTGTTCGAAAGAGATACTGCGGCGGTAGGCAATCATCAAATGACTCCTCTAAACCTGGGCGGACCGGAACGGAGAGTCAGACTTGTACTGACTAAAACCCATGTACAGACGCCTGCACATCAAGCTACCCGAAACTGTCAATTTTTCCCAATGAACCTTGAACCTAAAACTTTAGAAATAAAGTCGAAAATCTATCAAAGAAATCTGACAGATTGTAGTAGCTTGATGTGCAGGCGTCTGTACCATCTTTAGCCCTTAGTATTTCGGAGCCACGGAATCTTTTTTCAAACACGCAGCTCCGGGTGCTTGCAAAATGACGGTGTTCAAAACCCGAAAATATTTTAGAAAAAAAAACTGACTTTTAAAATCAAAACAGTCAAATAACATTACCTTTCGAAAAGTTGGTGGCAATAATGCAGTTAAGTAGACCGGGGAATGATATTTTTCAAAATTAAATTTTTTTTTGCAATTAGCAGGTTGGTACATAGTAAGTATATTGATTGAAATATGATTCTCGAGCACACGTCTACCATGGGCGCTTCCACCAAATACTGAATACAAATCCAATACCGGATACAAACGTAAAAAAAATCCCGCCACACTAAAATCTATGCCTATTTTTCTACGCTTCCCAAAAAGAATGTTGGAATACAAACACGTTTTATGCCTAAAACATGCGCTCGTAACTTTATTTGTAATTAAAGTCACTATAGAGGTTATGTATTAGCTTTTTAATGTGGCAGAATACGATCGATCTTGACGAGGCACAGGCGTGTCTGCATTCAGCCTAGATGTAAACTATTGTGATAGTTTCTCGAGTACGCTGTTGATCGATGTATCAATTCACCCAGAAATATATCTAGAGCATTTATGTTCCCAAAGTTTTTGAACCGCAGCTTTTTCTAGAAAAAAAAAACTGTAGATACTTATTGTTTTTTCCACCATGATATTTGTCGGATTTTTGATAGAAAAGGAAAAAAAGGAACCCTTATTGGACCACTTTGTTGTCCGTCTGTCTGTCGAGACCATTTATCTCCGGAACGCTTTGAGGTCATCATTTTCCTGCCCTTGTCTCATTCTATTTGGGGTCGGCGCAACACGTTTTCTTCTTCCATTCTCCCCTATCAGACGTCACAGCATCATTCACTCCTTTCTCCTTCATATCATTCCTTACACAATCCATCCATCTTTTCTTTGGCCTTCCTCTCGCTCTCCGTCCATCGACATTCAGATCCATCACTCTTTTAGTCACATGTGCTTCATCCATCCTTATTACATGTCCATACCAAGACAAACGACTCCCTTACCTTTTTTCTGTAACAGGCGCCACTTTCAAAATTCCTCTAATATACTCATTCCTTACTTTATCCATTCATGTCACTCCACACATCTATCTCAACATTCTCATCTCCGCTACATGCAATCGTTTTTCATCCACCTTTTTTACGGCCCAGCATTCTGACCCATACAGTACAACAGGTCTAATCACGGACTTGTATATTTTCCCCTTTAACTTGAGGGGCATCCGTGGGTCACAAGTTGTTCCAGTGACCTGTCGCCATTTCATCCATCTTGCGTTTATCCGGTGCGTTACGTGATTACGTCCCGGTCTACTTCGCCATTCCCTTGGACAAGCGACCCGAGGTAATGGAAGTTGGAACAGATTGGTTTAGGCGTTCCGGCAAGAGTTATGGGCACAGGACTGGAGAGATTGCCGAAATCGCAGAACAAGTATTCTGTTTTAGTTCTACTTAATTTCAGGCCAACGTTCTCCAGTCTTTACCGCCACACTTCCAATCTGCTCTGGACTTCATGGCCGCTCTCGGCTACCAACACAATGTCATCGGCAAACAGCATGCACCAGGGAGCCTCTTCCTGAATGTCCGACGTGAGAGCGTCCGGAACGCCTTGAGGTATCGAGTTCAAATTAAAACCATATACTCAACTCTGTGGACCCTTAGTGCTGTGAATTAACCATCTAAATCTACGCTGTTAAAATACATGGCCGTTCATGTCGCATATATATGTACGGAACCCTTGGTGCGTGAGTCTGACTCGTTCTTGGAAGGTTTCTTTTTGTCTTGATTCAAGTTCAATATAAAAATTGCTTACGTGTCTTTGAAAAACAAATAAAGACATCAATACCGAATAAAAAAATATATTTTTAACAAAACAGAATAGTCAATAAAAAATTGCAACGTCACCGCTGATTTAATTTCCTCATTAATATATTTTCAGCAAATAGATGGCGCTTGTAAATACATCGAAGAATATTTTTAAACCTCCAATTTGTTTATTATTACTTTCTAATGCAACTTGTAGCAATAAAATGTGTTTAAACATATCTAATTGAGCAATGTAAATAAATAACGTTTAGACTCACAGGCGGGAGCCATTGGCCCAGTGCCAAAAGTCCGAGTGTCTCGTTTTTGCCGCCATTTGCTACACTTTAAAAAAAAGTTACGTAACTTTTTTTTAATGCGGTTTAGACATGAGTTACGGTTTTTATATTAATAATTCATGGATATTATTATATTTAGGGAATTATGAGTAGAATAAAATTATGTGATTTATATTTTAAACAGTTTGCCTGGCGATTTTACTGAATGAATCATCTGGTCGAAACATTGTGTGAATTATTGTTTGAATGTAGACGATTTCTTTTCATTTACTCAATATTTTATGCATTACCGGCAATGCCAGTTGTAACAAATCAAGAATTGCTACATGAATATTTTTTGGGATTTAAAAAGAGTTTAACGGTAAAAATACCTTTTGATACTACATTAACTATCTAGTAAAGTAAAAGAATGTGTCTAATAGAGGAAGTTTAAAAGTTTCGCCTGTTACAGAAAAATTAAAATGTGAGTCGTTTGTCTTGGTATGGACATGTAATGAGGAGGGACGAAACACATTGTGACTAAAAGAGTAGTGGATCTGAATGTTGAAGGACGGAAAGCGAGAGGAAGGCCAAAGAAAAGACGGATGGATTGTGTAAGGAATGATATGACGGAGAAAGGAGTAAATGATGCCGTGATGTCTGATAGGGGAGAATGGAAGAAGAAAACGTGTTGCGCCGACCCCAAATAGAATGGGACAAGGGCAGGAAAATGATGATGACTACATATTATCTAGTTGGGAAACGTTGTCAATTGCAACCGAGACGGATGGTCACACCCGTGCCGTGCTTAAGTCGACGGTGTTCACCACACTAGAAAGTTCTCTCGTATCCTGTGTGCGTTTACAAAATTTTAATTCACCGGGACAACTATGATATGCAAAGCCATGCAATCATTGGTTCTGTGCGGGAATCTAATGCGCTATTTAAAAAAAAAAACTTCTTTTATTAATTAAAGTTACTTGTGACGTCACGCGTTGCTGCATTTTTTCGCAACGCGTGACGTCACACGTAACTTTAATGGACTATATCTTTGTCATTTTTGACCTAATTTACAAATAAAAAAATACAGTGTCCCTTATTTTTGAATAATCTAAAAGACGGACTAAATAGAATGTAATTACTTTCAACCTGGAAACTACCCTATTGAGCCCACACCATGCGCAACAGCTAGTTTCACAGCTACTCCGCCAACCGTGCCGTTTATCGTCGATTCTATGAAAAACTCCGGCGAGACTACCACCCTTTTTTCAGATGGAATTTCATCAAATAAGTTCTCTTGCTGTGGGCGTTGCAAGAGGAAGTGTCAGACTTGTAATGACTGAAACCTCATCCACGTTCCTTCTTTCTAAACGATTTAAAAAAGGAGGCCGTCTTCAATCCTACTGTATTATTTACTTTTTTTATGTACGTATTTTAAGCGACCAATTTTTATAATGCATTTTATAATCGAAAGGGTATACTCCCGAATAGGTCCCATATAAATTATATTTAAAATAGCTGGCGCCTGCGGCTTCGCCCGCGTGGTAAGGAAAAAAATATCCTATGTGTTATTCCAGACTATAATCTACCTCTGTGCGAAATTTCACCAAGATCCGTTCAGTAGTTTTTTCATGAAAGAGGATCAAACATACATCCATACTCACAAATTATATAGGTACCTACTAGGATAGTAGGATTGCTTTGGTAGTTTGCGAGTTGTTTTCTACAATACATTTTTATTCTTCCAATGTAGGTGTGTGGATGATATACTTATTTATTTCAGTAATAATAGAAAATGAATACTCGATAAGAATTTGTGTAGAATACCATCATACCACAACTTAAAAGTCTAAAATAAGAAACTATTTTCAAGAAATCACTTAAAAATGGGCGACAAAAAAATTTATACAAAATAATTGTTGAATCAAAAAATAAACTTACTTATAAAACACTTACGGAGAAATTAAATAACAGAACAAAAAGTACTATTGTCTTTAATCAATATGAAACTATGATTTAATTTAGTTTTTCTTCGCGCTTTTCTTCTTTGGCGAAACAGGTCAACTGTGTGTGTCAACAACACTAAACAGCCTAATATTATAAAATTTCTAATTGTTTTGAATTTAGAACTCAAATTAATGTCAAGGTCAACTGTGTCAAAGGTGACATCACTAAACAGCCTATAATTAAAAATTCTAAAAATTTTGAATTTAGAACTCAAATTAATGTCAATTTGTTTTTATAATTCAGCAGTTGTTTATTGTTATCCGTAATTAAATCAGAAAAATAAAATCCTAGTTGCGTTATGTAAATAACAAAAATAGCACTCGTGTGAAATACATTACATGTTGAATAAGCACAATATAACTTTCGAGGAAGTGTATAAAGTGTAAGTGGTGAAAGGCAGGGTTTTTTGTGGGACTGTCTCTTGTAATGTGACGTTCAAAAAGTGCTGATTATCAGCCTAATTTTTATAAATGACTTTTGATTTCGTATTGAAAAATATCTTCCTGACTGTGGCCAAATGCAATCTTTGATCATGGTATATACATGTTATGTATGTCTGTACAGTCCTTTTGATTAAATTATTTATTCAGTGTGGGCAGGTACATCGGGCCAAAATACTAAATATGCATGCAATGACAGTAATTATCTTAAGTATGTAATGCCAAACAAAATAACGGCCAGCGTTTATTTGTATTAAATTGCCAAAACACTTGTTATTTTCGAAACGTTTTGACAATAATAATAATTGTTCAAAAATAGACTAGTTTACCCTAATGATTGTAATGTGTTGCTATTGTTATCGCTCTTACAAAATTGAGTCCTATTCATTTTCTCTAACACTAGGCCACATTTTAAGGCAATTTTGAACTCTATTGAACCTATGAAAATCCACTTAGAACACCATGAAAATAATACATTTTGAATCAAGTGAGGAAACTTTGTCATTGCGGCCGCGGCGGATTTTAAGTGTTATAGAGCCGGTTATCATCAGATGTTTCAATGATAAAGGCGCGGGCCCACCGCGGCGCATGCTGAGCACGGGCACGCGGCGCATTTTAGCTGCGTGTATTAATTTGTTTGACAACGTGGGTCTACGTTTCCACTGGAGTACCTACACGCACACCCACGACTGTCGACTATGTATAGCATGGCACGGCGCACGGAGAGGCTACACACGTGCCACCACGTGGATTGCACCACGGAGGAAAACTGCTCTGCGGTAAGCGAGCTGTACATACTCATGGGTTGACAGCGTTGAGCTGTGTAACCGCCTATTCCAGCAAGCCACGCATGTATTAATGACGTCAATTCATGCGTAGCCTCTCCGTGGGTTGCAGTGGAAACAATCACATACATTTTCTTACAAAGCGAAGCTTAATACACGTGCATAGCCTCTCCGTGCACCGCGGTGGGCCCGCGCCTTAATGTCTTGGTTGTAAAGATGTTTTGACTTAGTGAATCGCACTCCAGCAGTAACACTTACGGAGAAATTAAATAACAGAACAAACTGTCATTTATTGATTTGAAAATTTATATTTTAATTTGTTTTTTTTTCAAACAAAGGGCAAACAGTTGGACATAAAAAATAATGAATTAAAATATTTTTGAATTTAGAACTCAAATAATTCCTTTATTTGAGTTGAAAAAGAAGAAAGAAGGCTCGGTGAAAATAAAGACAAGATATAAATTAGTTGTCTCGATAAATAAATAAAAAATATTCAAATGTTCTGTTTTTTTTGTATTTAAGCTATTGCATAGCTTCTATCGCGGGCCGTGAGCGCGGGGACCGAATCCAGAAATTCCGTAACGAAAAAAAACCTGACGCTCCCCACTCCGACGGGCACGGAGGTGTGGCTTGAAGGCCGTGCATTGTCTAACGTTTACACAATACGGTCAGTTATTTCAATCCCGATTCTGCTGTTCTAATAGCGTGTTTGGTAGAGAATCGGATAGTCAATCGACAATACGCTGGATCAAACCCAAGGTCTTGTTTTTCTTTTTGCGACTTCTTTTCATTGGAAGTACTTTTTAAATATTATACACTTCTGGACACATCTATTGGCCCACCTTAGAGTTTAGGTTTCGATGGCCCCTACCGAAATATGATTGCTAGATTGAACAAAAACTGTTGATGCAGTTTTAAACCTGATACATTTTACCATCTTTTTCGATCGTATTGTTTTAAATTTGAATTCAGAATACCATACGACATGGAGCTACGCCTAACAAGTCGGATATGCGCCTTGTTAAAGGCAATTGATTTTTGAATAAAAAACATGTTTTATCAAATAAAGGTTTAATTTAATAACGCGTGTTGCCTCCATGGGCATCTACCACAGCTCTCATACGATTAGGCATAGAGTTTATCAACCGCTCTATGAAATTTTGAGGGATCATCTCCCATTCCTCTTCTATGGCAGTTTTCAACTCCTGCATCGTCTGGGCAACTGGCTGACGAGCCCTAACACGTCTTTTTAGCTCGTCCCACATGTGCTCAATAGGGTTCATGTCTGGGCTTCTGGCTGGCCAGTCCATAACTGTGATGTTCACATCCCGAAGATATTCCCTGACGATGCCGGCCGCATGGGCTCTTGCATTATCATGCATAAAAAGGAAATTTGGGCCCACATAGTCCGCGTATGGCATCACGTGAGGTTCTAAGCACTTACGAATGTACCTTTCAGCATTTAATGTTGGCAGCCGTGGTCCTGTAACAACCTCAAGTTGAGTTTTGCCGCTCGCGGATATACCGCCCCAGACAGTCCATGAGCCACCGCCATAAGCAACCCTCTCTTCAAAGCAGCATTGTGCGAAACGCTCTCCCTTACGTCGGTAGACCTTCTTCCTTCCATCATTGCCATGTAACACAATTTTAGACTCATCAGAAAAGAGTACACGGCTCCAATCTTGCTGTGTCCAATTTAAATGACTGCGTGCGAAATGAAGGCGCGCTGTTCGGTGGGCTCGCGTTTGTTTGGGCCCATTAGCTGGCTTGTGTGGTACCATATCGCGTTCTTTTAACCTTCTCCGAACAGTTCGAGCGCTTACAGATACTCCGTGGAAGTCGCGAAGTTGGTTTTGTATCTCAATGGAGGTAAGGTGACGATTTCTCAAGCTGGTCGTCACGATGAATCGATCCTGCCTTTCAGTTGTGACCCGAGATCGTGGCCTTCCTTGGCGACGAACAAAGCCGCCAGTCTCTAGGTACCTCCGATAAACATTTCGGACCGCAGATCGACTTAAATTAAGTTGAGCACTCACGTTTCTTTGGCTGTGTCCGGCCTGAATAAGTGCCACAGCTTGGGCGGCAATTTCAGGTGAAGTATCCATAGATTATTGATAGAACCTCACCTTAATGTTAAGAATAAGTAATGTTTGTTGCAAAACCAAAGATATCAATCACTTTTTCAAGAATTAAATCCAAGTAAACCAATAAAACCTGATTTTCTTAGTATTCGATTGTTTGATATCAACAAACAGGCTCCAAATTGTCTTTTGTTTCTTTAAATTCTGTGTTCGAAATTCAAAAAAAGACTATTGAATGAAATTGTGAATGTGCCAGGTTAAAAACTGCATAAAAACTTTTTGCTCGACCTAATATAAAATTTTAGCTAGGACCAAACGAAACTGAAAATACAAGGTGGGCCAATAGATGAGTCCAGAAGTGTATTTAGTTTTTAATTTTTTTATTTATTGCATAAGTTGATAAAAAATGCTATGCAATAGCTTTACCGCGGCAGTCCCCGAGTGCCACACGTATTTTTTTTTTTTGTTTTTACGGTAACATCACCCGTGAAAATTTAAACTGTTTAACTATTACGGTTCATGAGATACAGTCTGGTGACAGACGGACGGACAGCGGAGTTTTAGTAATAGGGTTCTGTTTTCAAATCAAATCAAATCAAAATCATTTATTTCAATTAGACCATTACAGGCACTGTTAAATGTCAAAAAAACAAAATGTTAAAGGTACAGTCCCGGGCCTCAAGTCTGCTATTTTATATAACCAACACGATTCCACTGTCATTTTGCTAAAAGTTCGTAATCTGCTAAATTACAATGGTCGATCATTGGTCGGCCAGTGGTCTCGTAATGGAATCGTAGTAGAATGACATTGTAGCATTGCCATTATTATAAAACCCGTTAGTAGAAATGATTTTCGAAAAACTACTACCACATTTAAACGTTTATTCAAGCCAGATTTTATTTATATGTATTTTTCCTGTCCCGATGCATTTTATGTTAACACGTTTAGATTTGTAATCAACTTAAAAAATATAAAATGATGATTTTTAAATGATCTACAACTACTGTAGTTGCCCATTCCAAAGCGTTGATCTCTATGGAGAAGAATGGGCAAGAAACTCCATGGACACTCTTTCTTTTAGCCTTTGGGTCCGTACCCTAAAAAAGGACATGCCGATGCCGATTTCCTCACGATAATTTTCCTTCATCAATTTGAGAACAATGGTAATGAAATAAATCTCACCAGCCTGCCTTTTTTTTTCGGGTGGGAAATCATCATATGACTTCCCCCGCTCTGGGCGGAGCGGGTGGGCATGTCGGACTTGTACTGACTAAAACCCACCCATGTTCCTTCTATTGCCCTTTACGTTCCGGAACCGCGGTATCTCTTTCGCCGCCGATCGCCTCTACGAAGGCACGGCGGTCCTCCACCCAAGCTGGGCAGACCGCCACAGTGTGCTCCACCGTATCCTTCAGGCGATCGTCACAATTATCTGTAGGAACCCCCCGAAATTTCCATGTCCGGTGAGGACCTGCGTCAGGCCGTAGGTGAGGACGCCATGACGCCTCTCCAGCCACTCCTCAAAGAGGGGACTTACCGCCACTATTGTGGCGTGCCCTACCAGCCTACCTGGGTTCCAAACCTCATAAGCCAGGCCCTTTACCACGAACTATTTAACTAGATAAACCGTTTATTTATTTTTGAACATTTTTTTATATTTTTACATAGGTAATTTTTATTAAAAATAATTAAAACAAAAAAACATTTAAAAATACAAAAAAATAGTAGCCCACCGGTATCGGGAACAGGGTCCAAGCTACCGGCAGTCAAGGACCCAGAGAAAGAAATCTCCTAACAATACGAGCCGTGTCCAGGAGTACCGCTTTCTGTATCAAACCCTTGATCCAGCTGCCTAACGAGAGCCTCCTTAGGTATTGAAAATTAATGCATTGACTGTAACGACTTTCAGCACAATGATCGTTGAGTCTAGCTAGATAATAATGATTAAACTCACAAAACAAATAGTACGCTTGTCACTGTCTGACGTCAAACGTTGTCAACGCGTGTGGGTGGGTGTAAACGTCTTTATCATCTCGCTCTATTTCGCTGTCGAGGTCGGCAGGAGCACTAGTTATTGTGTGATAAACAAGGTGGCAAAACTAGCTTTTCGTCCGCGTGGCATAGTTACTTTGGGCTAATGCTAACTTAAACCAGCGTGATGATCGAAAAAAATATATCTTTCCCCTTTTCTCACTTTTTTGTAGCCTATGTCCGTCTCCAGGGTCCCAACTATCTCTGTACCAAAGTTTATCAAAATCGGTTTAGCCGTTTACGCGTGAAGACGTAACAAACAAACAATCTCACGTTCGCTTTTTAACCGACTTCAAAAAAGGAGAAGGTTCTTGAGGCTCATAACCCTGGTCTGGGTGAACCGATATGGATGATTCTTTTTTTTCGAAAGCTGGTGGTTGTCGTTTGGTCCCATAAAAAATATCGAGATCCGACCAGTAGTTTTTGACTGAGTTTATCTTTAATAATGCGTATTAGATTGACTTCATGTACGTTGATGACATACGTACTTTAGAAGTTGTCGAAGACAAATGAACAAAAATTGCTATGTACTATGATTTAGAAGATGGTCATCGCAGTTTTTTGAGGTTATTGTATTTCAATTTGGTGATAGATCTTCAGTAATATACAACGGAACTCTTCAATAAATGACAGCAAATCTGCCGTGATTGCTGCAATCACATGTATAAGTATGGGTTTCGCCAGGGTAGGCAGGCGAGTGGGAGCAGGGTGCCCGTACCTCCCCACCCCTCACCTAGTCATTAAGAAACATTATCATCAGATCAAGTATCAGCTGTATCCCCTAGGGGATGATGCATATAATTTCTGAATTGGTTTTATACTAAAGCATAATATAGATAGTATTTAATACTATAGCGTGATGTGCTAAACTTGTATTTAAGATGGGACCTACTCACTAAAAAGCTAAAAATAAAAACCTTTTAACCGAATTTATTATATATAATTATATATAATTTTATACTATAACTAAAAATGCTGAAATAAAAAACTTTTATGTAAAAAATAAAAACGACTTCCAAAAAAAAAATAAGATAAGACTTTATTTCCGGAAGTCGGTGGCAAAAAAGTCAACGAAACCAACAAAAGCCACTATTATAAAGTTATTTTCCACTTATTATTTTTTTTTTTTTTGGAAGTCGGTATTATTTTTTACAAAAAAGTTTTTTTTATATAATATTAAGTAGGGAAGTAAGGATTCGTATTTCACCGATACATTCACACACTTCCTAAGCCATTCTCTTCTTTTTATTAATTCAAACGAAGAGTATTCGAACGTCTTAGAACAACCAGCCTACACTCGTGTTTGGTTGTAGTTGTTGATAAACCTGGACATCGACAAAGGAGTTGGTGCTTGGTGCCGATACGCCAGCTGATGCCGAGCTGGGCTAAATGAGTCGCGAACGCGTGACAGTTCTTGCGGCCCATTCATCAAGGTATGCTCATAGTTGGTGCAAGCGTCACATATTTCTCTCACAGATCTGGACTTAGCGGAACGGCGTCAAACTTGGACTAAGTAAAATCCATCTTTGTTCCTTTTTTACTCTTTGTGTAATCGGTAATCCTCGGTAATCCTACATGCCTACGAGCAATTTAGGACGACTTGCAAAATGGCGGCTATCGTGCATGAATTCGCCGCTGGAGGCGTTCGTGTAGAGTGAGACCTTCACAAATGTCAGATGTCACAGTAAAACGTACCTATTTTAATTGATATGTGCGTTCGTGGTCAAGAATAATTCAAGATTAAGCCATTCCTAATTAATTATGGCATGAAGATTTTAAATTAAAAATGTATGATATAGTTGGTAGCACTAGTTTACTAGTTTTGAGATTTCTAACCAAATATTAAGTAACTTAACTAACCCTAGTTAGAATATTATTAATTAATAATAAAAACCCTATTTCCCGACCTTGTTTTAGGAGTTGATTTTATTAGGAAGACAGGTTACTACACTTGTTCCGTAATGAAGTTCTGTTAAAAATGGAGGGTAGATGGATTACTATTAATAACAATTGTTTCAATGAAACATCAAGCTAGCGCCATCTAGTTTAACATACGAACAACTGTACAAAAGGTAGTTGTTAACTTATAGATGGCGGATTGCATTGCAATACAGATGGCGTTGGTTTGATTATTTAACCATTTTCAAAAGAGAATTATCTCCAACAGCAGTGTATTATTAGATTGTTAAATTTTTGTCACATATTATTTGTTTTTGCTGTCCGGGACACGCGCTTGTCATATTTAAGTAATAATAATGGCGTTCAAAAGTTAATGGGCTAGCCAGCTTATTAATTACTAGCTTTTGCCCGCGGCTTCGCTCGCGTTTAATTCGGGGTAACACAGTTCCCCTTTAGTGATTTGCAGGTACCTGCTACTTGTAGTTTTTGCGATAGCGTCTTATTTATTGTAATAGCAATGCTAAGTTTTCCTTTTTCGTCCCTCTTTCTCCCTCATAACTCAATCTTTTTTTTTCAAATGCATATGTCCGTCTCCAGGGTCAATCTCTGTACCAAAATTCATCGAAATCGGTTTAGCCATTGAAGCGTGAAGACGTAACAAACAAACCAACTCACTTTCGCTTTTCGCCTAAAAAAGGAGGGTATAAAATTTGTAACCTCTTTAATTTTTTTTCTGAGAGGTTTGTATTAATTATTTTATAAGTTATGGTGTTATTGTTTTATATGTATTTTGATATGTACCTAGTTGGTACACCACAGACTAACTGCAGTATTGTCATTTCGTCTTCCTGTAATCAAATCAATCCAAAGGTTGTCTTGAAAAGATCGCTTTTATCGAAAATACCGCCCATTGTGTCACTCTTATGTCTTATGTTTTCTGTATTTATGTTATTTGTATGGTGTACACGATAAAGAATATTCTATTCTATTCTGTTATAATTATTATAAATAACTCTGTAAAGACATATTTGTTACGTTCGCGGATTAAGTAAATTTTAATCAACTTTCAAACTACAGCCACTAAGAAGCAAATTAAACAAAAATCGTGATATAAAAATAAAACACAACTCTATAATAATCACCTATATTGCATTAGAAACATAATTTATTGATGGAATAAACATTGCCAGTTAAAAAAAAAAAATTAGAAATTTTCTAAATCGGCAACACTTTTCATGATGGCGACGAACACTATTCACTTAAAACTAGCATTTAGTCCCAAGATGTTCACTTTTTGGGGGCAACCATTTCTTCCAATGCTTTGATTTCGGCTGAAAATAAAAAAAGAGGATTAAATAAGCTTTAAAAAACATTTTCAGTTTTCTTAAATGTTAGGGTCAAGAAAAAAAAAACAAAATCAAGTCATTTTATTCAAATTAGGCTGATAATCAGCAATTTTAGACCGTCAAAATTACGAGACAGTCTCCTACAGTTCACCATTTATTATCAAGTCACATATGGAAGGCGCGAGTCTCTTGCCTAACTGAAGGGACAAATCCTAAAACTCAATTTCACTTACCAACCCGAGAAAAGAACCCAGCATAGCTATTCACAACCACTAGATAGCAATCGTGCCGTGAATATAATCGAAAACGTCCTCCGAATTCCTCAATTCACAGATCCATTATCGGTCAATTTTGAAATGTGTGCAGAAACCGAGAAGTCCGAGAACGTGTTACGATATGAAGACGTCAATAATACCGAAAAGAAAAAAAATAACTTTGAAATATAGTACATTACTGCCGCGGTCTATAATGACTACTTTGCTGGTCGCGCTAATGATGGCCGACAGCGCAGCGTAGCGCAGCTCCAGGCCGACACAGCGCGGTCAGCGTGCAGCACTTGATGGACAAGCTGAGATAAAGGCCGAGACCGTAGGTCAAGGCCTTTACAGCGAGGACAGCAAGGGCTGCAATGATGGCCAAGCTGAAAGGCCTAGAGCGTAGCTAGGCTAGCTCGAGGCAATCATAGCATGACCAGCGAAGCAGTCATTGTGGGCCAAGGTTTGTATAGTGCTTTACTCAAAAATGCAAGTACCTAATCTAAATAAAACCAGCAAGTAATTTAAACAAAAAATATATTTAAATCTTTTTTTTTTACCTTTAGACGTACAAACAGCTTTGTTTTAAATAAAATATTTTTGGAATTGATTTTTTAAAACGTTGAAACGTCAAAATAGCGGTCGGCAAAACATTGCCGGCGTGTTAGAGCGGCCAGCAAAACTTTGCCGGCCGCTCTTTGAAACAGAACGGCAAGGTCGACTTTGCTCAAACAAGGTTGTCAAAATAATGACAACATTACATGCATTTTTGAGTAAATATAATTACTTAACATTTTAAATTTTCGACCATAAATTTCCATTTGCTACCATTATGTAACATACCCTGTTAATAAACATAGCTTGCAATGTTAAAAAAAAACACGGATCTGTGAATAGAGTTTTGCCGGTTTGACGATTGGATTGTTTGTGAATAGCTATGCACGCACAGCAGTCGCGGCTATGACCATACCAATAACAATCAGTCCCATTTACGCCATATTTTCCAATTTCAAAATGGTGGTGGTTTAACAGAAAATGGTGAAGATTCTGAAGAACCACTGGAATTAACTGTACTAAAATTAAAATGACATACCTAATCACATCTAATTTTATTCCACACTATTTTAGTTGCGATTAAAGATAGTCCGATTTAGCTTGACAAAAATATCAATTTCAAAATATAGAACAGTGACATTGTGATTTTTTTTTAAATTTAGTAACTCAACTATCATGAATGCTGTCAAACTATAATTTATGGTTAAGTTGTGTTACTCTAATCAATTTCAGTATAGGAAAATTAAATGTCATTTGACAGGATTAAACTATTTTTTTGTGATTTTTGGCGTACTTTTAGTTTAATTTGTGACAACAGATTTATAATACTTGTTTATATTGATGCTTGCTATTGTTTGATACAGGTTTTATGCTAACTGCACTTTTTTTTTTCATTTTAATTTTAAAAGTTTCTAAATTCAAATTTTCAAAAACATTGCATCGGGTCAATAGTTGGTCTGGTAAACAAGCAATGCCTTGTGGCACTAAGTCCCACTATTTATACCTACTGTATACAAACTATAAATAAATAGTAAAAGAAATAATTATACAATTGGTGGTATGGTTTATGTTAGTGTATTGTTTGTGGCAATTTTGATTTTTGAATATTTCCTATCCTATTATACAGCGCAGATTGTTTGGATGCTGTAATCTCAAAAACTACTGGTTCTAATTTAAAAAAATCATTTAGTTTTGGATTGCCCATCTATTGTGGAAGGCTATAGGGTATATAACATCTCACTATGACCTTTAGAAGCTGTGCAGCAGTTGATACCACTGGGCATAAATAGTTAAAGTAACCACATACCAGCTGCAGCAATTGCCTTCTCCTTCTTCAGCTTCTCGTCCCTCACAATCTTCTCCTTGGCCTCAATCTCCCGGAGCTTGGTCTCACGCCTGGAAAGCCTGTTCTGGTGGAAGGCTCCGTACAGGATACCGGTGGCTAGGAATGACCAGCGGCCAAACTGGAATTTTAATAAGAGAAGTCATTATTATATTGTACCTATTACTGTCTTAACAACAAGTTTTGTTTATGGTTGAAGAGTAAAACCTCTTTTCTTTTTGTAAAAATATATATTTTTAATCATATAATAAAATGACCACTGTTATCCATGATGCCTGGATATGACAGTTTCCTTTCCACAGTTGTATCTCCATGATGTAAAATAAAATTCTGATATGGAAAATCTCATCATAATTTATTTATTTTATTTATTTATTAAACTTTATGCACATGTAAAAAAACACTGTACAAAGGCGGACTTAATGCCTTACTTAGGCATTTTCTACCAGTCTACCTTAGGGTGATGCAGAGAGAAAATGCATGGCCCATCTTGAGAATTAAATCTAAGACCTTATAAGTACACAGAAGAAGCACTTGAAACAACTATAAACACATGATTGTGTTAGTCTATACTTGTATTTACAAAATAGTTACATAAATGTAAAAATTAATGTATGAAATGTTATGGAAATAGATGAGACTATTGAAAGATTTTTGCCTGTTTGATCAATATTTTGACAATTAGTTCCCGAAAGTTGTAATTTTAGTATTATATTGCTGCTTTATGTATTACAAAGATAAGATTTTACAGGAGTCACGATTCTCCAAGACATGGGCAAGTAAAATGCAAGGTTACTCAGCAAAAAAAACGACTTGAAATAAAAAACAACACTATCCATAGTGCATAAAAATGAAGATTAAACCTTCTTTTCATGAGAACCACATTTTTAAAGAAATATCATTTCAAATTACGGATTCAAGTTCAAAAACACTGTGTTACATAATGATAGCTTTTGAACAAAAAATGATTAATAAAGATAGAGTATTTACCCGGATGAGTGGCGATACTTTTACTGGGGGGCCGTAGGGAAGAGACATTTTATTTTTTTTTATATCTGGGACTCGAAAATCCAAATAGGATTTATTAAAAAATCCCAAGATTCGATTTTGCTGTAGAGGTTATAACTAAACGGGGTTGCCAACGTCAATTTTTTTTATTAAAGAGCTGTCAAAAAGTTGCTTGATACTTTAGGTATTATTATTAAATTGAAAAAATATTTATTTTAAAATAATGCCATCACATAAAAATTAAAGAAAAAATACATTTACACTTTATTTTATGCAGGCACCATCGATTTTAATGTGTTCAAACGTTTTCTGACAGTAATCAGCTGTGATTATGTTGTAAAGCAAAGAAAATGCGAGAAATGCATAAGATATATATAGTTCTAACTATAGTTATGAAATCCGTAAATATAATAATTATTTTATAGTAGTCCGTGCTGTAATGCACAGTATTTGCGTACAAATTGTGTATTATTCCGCATAAAAGTAACAACAAAACGTATTTGAGACACTTTGACAGCTCACGAATGAATGAACATCCGGCGATTTCTCATTCACCATCAAATCACTCAATTAAATCAATCAGTCTTCAAAAGTTCAAAATGGCGTTAGTCATGCCGTTTGTGTCCGTCGCAATATCTATATTGTACACGCCGTTATTACTTTTAATACTGTGCATAATATTCCTTGCATCAATAGGAAAATCTTTAGGCGTCAGAAGGTTATATGTGAACATTCTGCTGAAACTTTTCGAGGTATGTAAATATTTTCCATAATAATATAAATAAATAATAAACGTTTTTTTTTTGCGTCGAATACATCAACACGTGAGGTCAATAGACCAAAAAAAAAACTTTTGTGTATTTTTTTCTCATGATATATTAAAAATTGAATTAAATTTTTGTTAGGTTATTGTCCTATGCGTTCTATATTACGTGTATGAGTCATCTTTCGTGGTTTACGGTTTTATCTTTAATTTTATAACAGATAGCGGGATTATTTCCATAATTGCATCTTGGTAATCTCATTACCGATATCCGAAGTCCAATAAAAACGAAACTCTTTACATTACGTCTACCGGTTGTAAAACAGTCGCGAATATTCGCCATGTGTAATATCACAGGTTGGCAGACCATCTTTAAATCCTGAGGTCTAAAAAGGCCAGGTGGCAGAACCTCCATCTTATTTAAACGATGGTAAACTATGAACAGAAAAAAATAAATAGAAAAGGTTAGAATGTTGAAAACTATCATCAAATTCTTTGATTCACGTCATGTTGACGATATTGCGGTTCATAGATTATTGCTGGTATATTCTGTAGTTTATGCTTAGCACCAATGAGGAAAAAGGCGAGAGTTTATCTGGGTGTCTATGTAATATTTCGTTTCTAGTCTAGAAGATGCCAGACTGGCTATAAACAGTCTGATGTCACATCTAATTTGACCCCAACATGTACAAACAAGTGATAATTAAAACACATTGCATTCAAATTAGACTTGGAATTAGCACTTTTTGAATGTCAAGAAGGAACACAGTATAACTCCTAAATCCACTCTTTGCATTTTCACTTTCAATAGATTTAGAAAATGAAATATTTATTTACTAGTTTGCGCTTGCGGCTTCGTCTCTGTGATATCAAAAATAAGTATCGTATGTGTTATTCCAGACTATAATCTACCTCTGTGCCAAATTTCATCAAGATCTGTTTAGCCATTTTGACGAAAAATAGTAACAAACATCTCTACATCCATCCATCCATCTTCATAAGCATTCGCATTAATAATACCTAAGTAGGATATAATATTAGTAGGAAGTAGGATAGCTGGCCACCGCGGCTTTGCCCACATGATATCGGAAAAAAAAAGTATCCTGTGTTATTCCAGACTACAATCTACCTCTGTGCCAAATTTCATCAAGATCTGTTCAGCCATTTTGACGTGAAAGAGTAACAAACATGCATACATCCATCCATCCATCCTCACAAACATTCACATTTATAATATTAAGTAGGATATTGTCTCTTGGGAACAATCTGATCTTGTATAAGGACAAACATGACTTGATATCACACAGAGTAAAAAAGCTTTTTAAGGAGAGAGGGGTGGGGTGGGTTTGCCCAGCTGTGGAATAATTGTGAGGGTTTAAAAAAAACCAGCCATGTGTGAGCTGGACTCGCAAACCGGGGGTTTATAAAAACTTGTGATATAAAGGCCTTTTATATTCTAATAGAGGGTTGATTAATCCACAGCAAGAGACCACAGACTTCAGTATATATGGTTTTAATTTCAACTCAATACCTCCACTCAATCTTAAGAAAATGGACCTTGAGAGACGGACAAAAAAGTGACTGGATAACGGTTCATCAATCCCTAAAAATGTCTGTACTTAGGTCTATCTTTAACACACTGATAAAAGCCAAAGTTAAAAGGTATTTTAATAGAAATCCCTCTTTTTTTAAAAAGTGTTAGTCACAAAGATTCTTTTATTTGTAATAGAAACACTGCTATTTATAACACACTAGATGTTGTCCGCTTTACTAGTGTGGAAATTATCAAAATATTCCATAGGAACAGAGTAATCATGGAGTTCCTTGCCGGTTCTTCTCCATATGAAACAACCAACCTGAACCGTGCATCTTTTCTCGACGTTTTATCAGTGCCCATGTAGGCCTATGTGAAATAAAAATATTTTAATTTAAAGTAATTTTTTCCCTTTTTCATTGGGGTCGGCTTCCAGTCTAACCGGATGCAGCTGAATTCTAGTACCAAAACTACTAAGCATTTATTTTAATTAGACCATTACATGCACTTTTGAATGTCAAGAAAAAAAACAAAATTATAATTGTGCATGTAGGCCTATGTGAAAAAAAAAAAAAAAATGATTTTGCTTGGATAAAAAGTATCCTCGGTCCTGTAAATGTACCCCTCATCTCATCCATTTGTAGAGCCAGTCACCATGCTGAACCATTCCTTTCAAATCAGCCCCTAAATAGTAACATTGCTCTGACCCAGCCTAAGGCAGGCCAGAAAATTTCAGGAACCCACAATTAACTAAAAACCATGATAAATATATCCCATTTCTTTTAAGTCTGTCTTAAAATTTTAATCAGTCAATCTAACTTCCTACTATAATAATGATTATAAATGCGAATGATTGTGAGGATGTATGGATGTTTGGTACTCTTTCATGTCAAAACGGCTGAACAGATCTTGATGAAATGACACGGCCGGAATTGGTATAGAGCTGTGCCCTAACAAAAAAAATATTCATGTACATTGATGTACAGTACGTCATTTTAAAGCTTACATGTAGGGCTTTTCAATCGGTTATATTTTATGATCAGGGAATAGGCGAGAGAATAGTAACATAGAACGATAATACGTGATAAAATCAAGATGACAATGTAAATGTCAATCAATGCAATGTCAGAATATAAAACCACACAATCAATGAACAAACATATATTGTTTTTTGCATTTTCTTTCGCCTATTTTAGGGAAATGTAATTAATTGGATTATTTTTTATTTATTTCAAAAGGAATTTTCATATATTAATCATTACTGTGCATTATCAGGGCAGGATCCGGCCATGTCCTTTGGCACATAGGTTGAGGTAGTAGTTTTTTTTTTCTATCATCACGCGGGCGATACCTATTATCCATAAAAACGGTTAAGGTTTGTCGTATAAGCTCTCTTACAATATTGGTTTTATTTTTTAGTAGGTTTTTGTTTTTATAGCGGCAACGGAAATACATCATCTGTGAAAATTTCAACTGTCTATCATGGTTCATGAGACACAACCTGGTGACAGAGGGACAGACAGGGGAATCTAAGTAATAGGGTCCCGTTTGCCTCTTTGAGTACGAAACACTTTAAAAAAGAATATAGTAAACATCGCAACTCATATGTTATTAATAAATGAATGACAATGTATAATGTTTTGTTATGATGAACTACAGTACAAAGTACAAATTTCAATCCATATCCTTCTAATTGGTTTAATTGAGTAGCAATTAGAATATTATCTACACATACTCAACGCTGATAAACATTATTATAGAACAATAATTTATAACGCTATATTAGATAGCTGAGCCCCTGGCTTAAAGGCGCACCTCCACTTGGGGCTTCGCTTATAATTAACGCAAACGGAGTTATTACTTTCTTTATCCTTACTAATATTATAAAAGCGAAAGGGAGTTTGTTTGTTTTATACGTCTTCACGCCTAAATGGCCAAACCGGTTTTGATGAATTTTGGTACAGAGATAGTTGGGATTGGAGAGATACAGAGATATTGGTGTTTACTTTTTGTCTCTTCCTAACCACCCACTTCTCTAAAAGAGGGGATGAAATTTTAAATGGTACTTTTCGCAATTTTCAAGGTAGGAAGCTAAAAATCGGTACAAACACTCTTTGTTACCTACGAAAAATACCTGCAAATCAGGAAATAGGAACTGTGTTACCCCGAATTTAACGCTAGCGAAGCCGCGGGCAAAATCTAGTAACAAATATTTATAAATGAAACCTTTTTGGTCGTTTTCGGCCGCGGCTGCCAATCTCAGCGGAGTTTAGCCATCCGCGTGGGAGATATTATTGTTGCGGCGTGTGTGCGGCGGGCACAGGTGCATTCTTTGTTCCCTCACTCTCATAGTCCGATGGGACGGCAATCCGTCACGAGCGGGGAGAGATCAGGCGCAGGACCAACGGCTTCACGTGCTTTCCGAGGCACGGGGGTATCATACCGCCAACTTCGAAACTCCGGACTGCTACTGTGAATTTTTAAAAACCTACCAGATAAGAGAAGTTTTTGGCATTAGATCAAATAATTTTCTTTGTTTCTCACAATGTTGACAACTAAATATAACAGTCAACATTAGCTTACTCACTTTGTCAATAAAAACAAAGAAATTCCCTTTTTCATACATCTGATAATGAGAATATAAGTCATCATCTTCCTGATTTTTAGGAATACTGGAATACTGATATTCAGCTGCATCCGGTTAGACTGGAAGCCGACCCCAACATAGTTGGGAAAAGGCTAGGCAGATGATGATGATCTTCCTGATTTTTAGGGTTATGTACCTCAAAAGGAAAAAAACGGAACCCTTAGGGCTGAAACTGCGTTAAACGGGCACCCGCGACAGACTCCCGCCGCGTGTCTGCAAGCGTGGGCTCTGTGGGTATGTGAAGGACCCTGTCACAGGTACCTAAAGAGTTCATTCGCTTGGCCTCATATGACAGAGCGACACTGGAGTTACACAATCACTCTTTCTCTGTCGAAATACATTTTCGCAAGCTTTTCAACAAGCGTTATTGACTGAACAAGCCCGCGCGTGTTACCGCTGGCGGGCCCCGCGTGTGTCCCCGCGTCGGTTCACTTTTGTATGAAACCGCGCGGGTGTCCGTTTAACGCGGTTTCAGCCCTTAATGATCACTTTGTTGTCTGTCAGTCAAGACCCTTTATCTCAGAAACGCGTGAAGGTATCGTGTTAAACTTTAATCCATATACTCAAGTCTGTGGTCCCTTTGTGCTGTGAAAAAATCAACCCTCTAAGCAGGGATGGCTAACCAGTCGATCGCGATCAGCCGGTCGATCGCGACTATTACTCCAGTCGATCTCGGCAAGGCAACCAAAATAAATACTTCTAACAGATTCGCAACGTAATCACCAAGTCTGCGCGTATTATATTGCGTGATTTTTAATTTAAAAAAATACTACATCATGCCATGCATATTGGTAGATCGCACCGGATTTCGTCCGTAAAAAGTAGATCTTGGGTGTATTCAAGTCGGCCACCCCTGCTCTAAGTCTACGTATTCAAAATGTATGGTCGTTTATGTAGCAAGTTAGTACGCCTGATTGGGGATCACCGTTCATTGTTCAACCAGATCTGTAGGGTTACCATGACATCTTATAGCAGTTCTTATTCCTGTGTAAGAAAGAGATGGTGCTAGACACCCTGTATAGCTCTGTCTCTTTCCCTCAGTGGAAAAAGTTCTGCTTTAAGACGTCATGGTAGGGCAGTTGTTTACTGAACTTTATTGTTTTTTTTTACCAATTCTTTGTGAATGAGTGGACATTGTAGGCCTTGTAGACGCTTTTTAACTTCTTATCTTATTTTACGTTTTACGATGTATGTAAGCATATATTTATACAACCTTTGTTCTGAATAGTTACACTACTGATGGCTATATCTGTGTCACTTGTTTCATCCTTGCTAATATTATAAAAGCGAAAGTGAGTTTGTTTGTTGGTTTGTTACCTCTTCACGCCTAAATGGCTAAACCGATTTTGATGAATATTGGTACAGAGATGGTTGGGTCCCTGGAGACGGAAATAGGCATTTTTTTTTAAAGATTGAGATATGATGGAGAAAGAGGTATGAAAAAGAAAAACTTACCATTGCTATTACAATAAATAAGGCGCAAGGGCAAAAACTACAGATAGCAGGTACCTGTAAATCAAGAAAGGGGAACTGTGTTACCCCGAATTTAACGCAAGCGAAGCCGCGGGCAAAAGCTAGTATATAGTATTTTTCCTATTTCTTGTATAAATTCTTTGTGAATGAGTGGACATTGTTGTCCATGTTCTTTGACGCTTGTAAACATGTTATCTTATTTTACGTTTTTAAAAGTAAGCAATGACTGATTGTCGGGCCTACGCTGTCCTCTGATACTTAAGTACTAACGCTGTAACAACAACATTGTAAAGCCAAATGATTTTAAAAGAGTAACCATGTATGTAGTTTCTTGCCGGTTCTTCTTCATAGGAAACGACTAACACGAACCGTGCACCTTTTCTCGAAGTATTATAAGTACCCATTTAGGCCTATGTGATTTAAAGTATTTTTTTCCCTAATTCATTGGGGTCGGTTGCCAGTCTAACCGGAAGCAGCTGAATTCTAGTAGTCAAAGCATTTATTTCAATTAGACCATTACAGTGTGCACTTTTGAATGTCAAGAAAAAAACCAAATTAATCTACAGTCCACACGTAGACTCAGTTCACTCTTTAGTTGTATCTTTTACTAGCTTTTGCCCGCGGCTTCGCTCGCGTTAAATTCGGGGTAACACAGTTACCCTTTCCTGATTTGCAGGTACCTGCTACCTGTAGTTTTTGCCCTTGCGCCTTATTAATTGTAATAGCAAAGCTAAGTTTTCCCTTTTCTTCCCTTTTTCTCTCTCATTTCCTACTTTAAAAAAAATAGCCTACGTCCGTCTCCAGGGTCCCAACTATCTCTGTACCAAAATTCATCAAAATCGGTTTTGCCGTTTCGGCGTGGAGACATATCAAACAAACAAACAAACTCACTTTCGCTTTTATAATATTAGTAAGGATAAGTAAAGATTACGAGCATCGAATTTATATCAAATCTTAATCCTAGTCATATAATATCCGAAAACGTGTTATCATAAATATAATCTTCGTAACGTGATTAGTGGTAATGACCATATTATTATCGTGTAATAAAATTCACGCGGAAAATGGGCATTTTTAGCTCGCTTCATAGTTTGGTCTCTCTGTTCCTAATGTGGGTATTCGTCTTTTAAGCCCACTTCAAAAAAACGCCCAAGGTCAAGTCAGACTCGCGTACCGCGGGTTCCATACAAACTTCTGTTCCTAATGTGGGTATTCGTCTTTTAATCCCACTTCAAAAAACGCCCAAGGTCAAGTCAGACTCGCGTACCGCGGGTTCCATACAAACTTCTGTTCCTAATGTGGGTATTCGTCTTTTAATCCCACTTCAAAAAACGCCCAAGGTCAAGTCAGACTCGCGTACCGCGGGTTCCATACAAACTTCTGTTCCTAATGTGGGTATTCGTCTTTTAATCCCACTTCAAAAAACGCCCAAGGTCAAGTCAGACTCGCGTACCGCGGGTTCCATACAAACTTCTGTTCCTAATGTGGGTATTCGTCTTTTAATCCCACTTCAAAAAACGCCCAAGGTCAAGTCAGACTCGCGTACCGCGGGTTCCATACAAACTTCTGTTCCTAATGTGGGTATTCGTCTTTTAATCCCACTTCAAAAAACGCCCAAGGTCAAGTCAGACTCGCGTACCGCGGGTTCCATACAAACTTCTGTTCCTAATGTGGGTATTCGTCTTTTAATCCCACTTCAAAAAACGCCCAAGGTCAAGTCAGACTCGCGTACCGCGGGTTCCATACAAACTTCTGTTCCTAATGTGGGTATTCGTCTTTTAATCCCACTTCAAAAAACGCCCAAGGTCAAGTCAGACTCGCGTACCGCGGGTTCCATACAAACTTCTGTTCCTAATGTGGGTATTCGTCTTTTAATCCCACTTCAAAAAACGCCCAAGGTCAAGTCAGACTCGCGTACCGCGGGTTCCATACAAACTTCTGTTCCTAATGTGGGTATTCGTCTTTTAATCCCACTTCAAAAAACGCCCAAGGTCAAGTCAGACTCGCGTACCGCGGGTTCCATACAAACTTCTGTTCCTAATGTGGGTATTCGTCTTTTAATCCCACTTCTAAAAAAATGCCCAAGGTCAAGTCAGACTCGCGTACCGCGGGTGCCATACAAACTTGCGACATAAATATAAACAGCCATATCTTTTGACTGCGTAGACTTACGCCCGGTTACAATAAACAAAAACGAGTCGTTTTACTAACGGATAGTAGGATTTTGACGTGACGTCTCATAGAACTTATGTCAAAATACTACCATCCGTAAGCAAAACGAGTCGTTTTTTGTATATCGGAACGGGGCTTTAGAGGATTGATCCTTCACAGCTTAAAGGGACCACAGAGTTGAGCACAACCACAGGGTTTTAATATCAACTCGATACCTCTACGCGTTCCGAAGATAAAGGGTCTTGGGGGCCATCCATAAAGTACGTAACACGAATTTCATGATTTTTAGACCCCTCCCCCCTCCTTGTCACAGGTGGTCACATTTGTGAGACAGGGGGGGTCTCAGTGGGGGGGTCCCTAGTGTGACGTCACAAATTTGCAATTTTACATCTAAAAATACCTAATTTATAGAGAAAACTAAAAAATAATTTAATATTTCAAATTTCGCGATTCAATTTATTAAATTCGAAATGTGATGTCACAAAACTAGGACCCCCCGCCCACCCCTTGTCACACCATGTCACATTTCGGCGACCCCCTCCCCCCCCCTATACACCTATATATACATGTGACGTACTTTATGGATGGCCCCTTGACAGACAGGTAGACGGACAGTAAAGTGATCCAATAAGTGTGCTGTTGTTTCCTTTTGACGTACGGAAGCCTAAACATTGTTTTTTTATGTTTTTACCCGATTTTTTCGTCAATAGGGAATATTACGCAAACCTCGGCGCAGAGGGCGCCACTAGCACATGCAGTAAACAAACCGTCATGTGCGCAATCGCGTATCCAGATATTCTGTGAAAATATGTCAAAGTGTTAATTGTTTTGGTATAACTTACCTATCTGTACTTTAATTATATATGTATATTATGGCGTCCTACGGCCATATACGTCTCGGCAAAAAACTTTTTACTGCTTACGCTAGTGCTGCGCCCTTGCGCCAGAATTTTGCAGTAATATCCCCTATTGTTGGTTGATTTTTATTTTTTTTTTATTTCGTAATTGGCGATATCGGTCGGTATTTCCTGAAATGGACCCATATCAGTTCTATTGATATTGTTTGGGTAGTATTTTTTCTTGTCGACACGGTTGGCGCAGTCGCTGAGCGATCGACTGCTGCGCTGCGTGTCGCGGGTTCGATTCCCGCTCGGAACAAATATTTGTATGACCTACAGATAGTTGTTTCGGGTCTGGCTGTGTATGTGAGTGTAAATGACTGTAAACGCACCCACGATACAAAAGAAATCCTAGTGTGGGACAACGTTTAAAAAAAAAAGTATTTTTTCTGCCATGTCTATGTAATCTGCTTACATCTTTTAGTAACAATGGAAAATTAATATTCGATAAAAAAACGTGTGAGATAGCATTATACTTACCATAACTAAAAATGCCAAAATAAAAACATCTAAAAAGTGGAAAATAACTTTACTTCCGGAAGTGGGTGGCAAAAAAGTCAACGAAACAAACGAAAATCACCGACTTTCGGAACTAAATTTATTTTCTAAATTTTAGATGTTTTTTTTGGAACGAAGTTACCTATCGCGCGTTGCGAAAAGACGACACTTTTCTTAAGACCAAAAGTTGTAACGACACTTTTTGTTATAGTTGTAAGCCGTGCGGCGTGCGCGTGTTTCTCTGTCTGTCTCTCTCTATCACAGATAGCAAGCCAGTTATTTTCGTTTCGTCTTTCTATTTCGCATTGAACAGTGTGGTGTCGCGATGATTATTTTTGTTGAGTGCATACAGGTTTTTTGTACAGAATAAAAAATAACTTCGTTCCAAACGGGTGTCCCTTGACACCTCTCAAGTTTTCTTTATCAAGAAATTCTCAGGAACAATCTCGAAGTGTGGAATTGTGCGCAGTTGACGGCGATAACAGTTCGCTCGCTCACTATTCCATTCTGAAACATAAATAGCGAAATGCAGCAGTACTAGATATACGACTAACTATCCCTCTGGCGATTACAAACGTCATCATCATTTTCCTGCCCTTGTCCCATTCTATTTGGGGTCGGCGCAACACGTTTTCTTCTTCCATTTTCCCCTATCAGACGTCACGGCATCATTTACTTCTTTCTCCTTCATATCATTCCTTACACAATCCATTCATCTTTTCTTTGGCTTTCCTCTCGCTCTCCATCCACGCGTCCATCACTCTTTTAGTCACTTGTGCTTCATCCCTCCTCATTACATGTCCGTACCAAGACAAACGACTCTGTTTTATTTTTTGTAACAGGCGCAACTTTCAAACTTCTTCTAATATACTCATTCCTTACTCCATTCTTGTCATCTCAACATTCTCATCTCCGCTACATGCAATAGTTTTTCATCCACCTTTTTACAGCCTAGCCCTTGGGAATTAGAAGCTTGATGTTTCTAATAATATATGTTTTAATGGCGGTTTTTAATCATTACAGATATATCATCGGAGTCTGATTGTTTGTGTATGTGAGTTGTTTACGTGTTAGTTGCCATGGTAACCAAACACTCGATTTTTAGCTATGTGTGAGAAGTTGCTGGCTGTTGTTTTTTTTTTTGGCATGTCACTTGTTAAAAGGCGGTCAATACTACCGTTAAATAGCGCAATTTTCACCAGAGCAGAAGAGAGAAGAGATGTTTAAGAATCGACCAATCACAATGATTAGAATGCAGAAGCGTAGCGTGCCTCGGGCCAGTATAAAAAAAAATTGGGGGCCCCAAGGGTAAAGATTTCTCTCGAAAGAAAAAGAAATGCACAAAATTAAATGAAATATTTATTCAACATAAATTATCTTTGTCACTTTTTCCTTTTTTTTTACAAACCATTCAAATTAAATATAATCTAATATGCAACCTTGTCTTTTTTCGGAAAATTGATTTTTTAAATCATTTATAGCTGTTGCTGATTGCGCACGTATAATTGATACGGCGGTATACCTAGATTGTAATTACGCTCCTGTTAAAATGCTTATTGGTATCCCTGATCTGTGATTGGTCAAATCTTGCATGTCTTTTTTCTGCTTCATTTGTTTTTGCTTTTGGTGTAAAACTGCTTGAAAGTAGAGTTAAACGAGTCGTTTGTTGCGTAAATGTCTCTTAAGGGTTGGACCACATCTGGCAGCACGGAATCGCCTTTTTCCGTCGCCCTTTCTCTTTCTGTCGCTTAGAACCACCATTTGCTAGACCGAGACAGAAAGCATAATGCGATAGCACGCGGCGGAATTGTCGAGGCGATCGGCATCACGGACAAAATGCAATGGTCGGCAGGGAGACTCCGGAACGCTGAAGCGCGCGATAGCATGCTAACGCATCCTTTCACCGCCGATCACAAAATACACGCTAGAATCACTGCTCTCTCTTCCGTGGTCCTATCCATCTCGCGCTTGAAACTAAACTGATCATGAAAGAACGCGGCAGTATGCCACCCATGCTGCAGCATGCTGTTGCTCCGATCGCCTTTATTGTCTGCGAAATGCGACAGCGCGCGTCCGCATGCGGCAGCACACTGCAGCACGTGATAGCACAGGCGGAACAAATGCGATTCCGTGCTGCCAGATGTGGTCCAACCCTTAGGCGCCTCCCCGACCAAAACGCCGCGCAAGCTTCTTTTTTTGTGTATAGTTTTGGAGCTATCTACTTGTTATTAAAAATGAACTAAGTACATAACTAAAACAATACATTAAATTTCTTTAAAATCTAGTTTCCATTATTGTAGATTTATTTTTTAATTTTTATTGAGTAATTATTTAGTAAATCTCCTAACAACACAACCCCAGAGGCCTAAGTCTGCTATTAAAATAGTGTCAGAATGGTCGATCACTGATCGCATAATGGTTGATTTTGACAAGTTTAGTATGTAGTAGATTACCAAACTTGTCAAAATAAACCATTATGCGATCAGTGATCGACCATTCTGACACCATTGTAATAGCAGACTAAGGCCCCAGAAATGAGAAATAATGATCAATAACATACATCTCCTCCTATAGTAAGCATTGTTTAATTTTGCTACTGACACTAATGGATACACAATTTTATAGTGAACGTTTTGGTACAAATATTTTTTCCAAAAACCCAAAACTTTCTTTTATATAGATTTTATTCCAAAAAATGGGCATTATTCACTACTGTTACTCCTGCGCGGCAAAGAGGGAACGAATGCTCAAAGTTATTTGGTTAGGTTACGGCCTTGATGACAGACCCTGACCGCCACCATAGTCGAAATAACCATAGTTTTCTAACTGTAGTCACGAAGGATCCATTTAGTTCAACAGTTCAGCGGGACACTAGCTAGCTTCATTCGCTTAAGCGATAGTTTTTCGAACACTGCTTGCTTGATATTTTTGTTGCACAAGTCAACTGGTTGCTTTGAAAAGCAACTTCAGTTTTGGCGCATATGCGTCTGCGTGCACCACACCGCTTGTCCACACACTAGATCCAAGCAATTAGGTTCGACAATAGTTGTCAAATCACAAATTTATTCAACCTTTGTTCTGAATAGTTACACTACTGATGGCAACATTCTGTGTCACTTGTTTTATGTAGCTTTTATTTTGTAACTAGCGACCCGCCCAGCGGTTTCACCCGCTGCTCACCTCCTAAGAGTCATAGCGTGAAGTATTATACATATAAACCTTCCTCTTGAATCACTCTACCTATTAAAAAACCGCATCAACATCCGTTGCGTAGTTTTAAAGATTTATGCATACATACAACATAGCAACAGACAGACAGCGACTTTGTTTTATACTATGTACTACATAGTATAAAACAAAGTAAACAAAAAAAAACACTACATAGTATGTAGTGATATTTTTCCTATTTTTTTTTGTGAATGAGTAGACATTGTGGGGCTTGTAGATTCCGAGACGATTGTTGACTTTTGTTATCTTCATAGCATATTTTACGTTTTGTAAAGTAAGCAATGTCTTATTGTCGGGCCTACGCTGTCCTCTCATACTTAATTACTAACGCTGTAACAACAACATTGTAAAACCAAATGATTTTAAAAGAGTAACCATAGTGTTTCTTACCTTTTCTTCTCTATAGGAAACGACCATCCCGAACCGTGCACCTTTTCTCGACGTTTTATAAGTGCCCATGTAGTCCTATGTGAAATAAAAATATTTTGTATGATTGATTGACATCTAAAAGGTTTTCGTTGCTTTTGTGTGTCAATACTAAAACTAATATAGCATACGTCTCAATCTCAACCGATTCGGTAACGGTAAGCTTTTCAAACTGTTATTTATTTGCGTGTATTCTTATATAACTGGTCAGACCCCATTTAAATACCCGGTCACAATTAAAGCAGCAGCATATGCCCACAGAATTATAGGGTAGTGACATTAAAAAAAACCTTATTTTACCATATTAATCAATTTTAAATTTAATATTAATCAATATTAAATTTAATATTAATCAATATTAAATTTAATATTAATCAATATTAAATTTAATATTAATCAATATTAAATTTAATATTAATCAATATTATTACTGCAATACAATTTCAATCGGCGCGGTTGGCGCAGTGGCTGAGCGATCGACTGCTGCGCTGCGTGTCGCGGGTTCGATTCCCGCACGTAACAAATATTTGTATGACCTGCAGGTAGTTCTTTCGGGTTTGGCTGTTTGTGTATGTGAGTTTAAATGTTTGCAAGCTCACCCACGATACAGGAGAAATTCCTAGTGTCGGGTAAAGTTTTAATTAAATTAAAAAAAAGAAACTTACAACAAAACAATTTAATTCATAATAAAATAAGGCTTGATTATTATTTGTTCGTTTATTCATTTAAATATCTATAAATATTTATTAATAAAATCATAGCAAAAAAGAAACATTTAAAAATACAAAAAAATTTAGCCCACCGGTGGCGGGAACAGGGTCCAAGCTACCGGCGGTCAGGGCTCCAGAGAAAGGAACCTCCTAACAATACGAGACGTGTCCAGGAGTACCGCTTTCTGTATCAAGCCCTTCATTTAGCTGCCTAACGAGAGCGTCCATCGGTATTGGTCGAGGCTCTTGGCAATTAAGGCTTGATTATTAGTTTTATTTAAATATTTGTACGTCATAATATGGCAGGATATATTGTACCATATTCATACAAATAAACATTTCTGATTTGATGTGAAGAGGGCCTTTTTCCCATTGGACATCATTAAGATCAAAAAAATTAGAAGTTTCTTTCGACTGTATGTTTTTTTAATGTTGTTACCTCAGAACTACGACTGGGTCAACCGATTCATTTTTTTATTTAAAAGCTGGTGCTTTCCATTTCAATTTAGTCCAATAATGACAATGGCACCCACGAGAAAACTATTTAAGTCTTGATTATTCTTCTAATGTATATGGACTATATGCTAATCTCTTAGTAGCCATGGAAAATTAATACTCGATAAAAATAAATGTGTTAGATACCATCATACCACAACTAAAAAAGCTAGAATAAAAACTATTTTGCCAAAAAAACGACTTCCAAAAAAAAACACGGAAAATAATTTTGCTTCCCAAAGTCACTGGATGTTTCGTTTTTCTAGTGATTTTAGAAAGTCGTTTTTTTTTAAGTTTTCCGCTGTTCGTTTTAAACCTTGACAAAGCTAAGGGGAGATTACAGACATAGTATTTATCGAACCACACGTTTACCATTAAAGATAACAATTTTATGTTGATTAGTAAAAGCTGTTGATAGAGTAACGACATTATAGAATTTGTAGCTATTTATAGAGACTTTAATGGTTTTTAGGTTTCCAAAGGAAAAAAACGGATCCCTAACAGGATTGAAGAGGTTCGAGTAAACGTATTTAAATGGATCTGAATGTTGAAGGACGGAGAGCGAGAGGAAGGCCAAAGAAAAGATGGATGGATTGTGTAAGGAATGATGTGAAGGAGAAAGGAGTAAATGATGCCGTGACGTCTGATAGAGGAGAATGGAAGAAGAAAACGTGTTGCGCCGACCCCAAATAGAATGGGACAAGGGCAGGAAAATTATGATGATGAGTAAATGTGTTAAGGTAAGCGCACACAGGCCCGCATCGGACGCATCGCACGTAACGGATTTTAGTTTGCCTTGTATAAAACTCATACAACAGCGTCCACTGATCCGCACCGTATGGACAGCTCATCGGCATTACCTACATGCGCTGCGTACCAATAACGTCATACAGAATGCCGATCAGTGGACGCGCCCCGCGCGCTCGCTCCGCATCGTCGGCCATTTGCATTTGACGATCGTCCTGTCAACACGCATTTTTTTCTTGTTCTTCTTCTGCTAATAAGCAAGCAATAAATACGACTTCTTCATCGCTTTCCTCTATTCTTACAAACACTTTTCGCACGTACGGCAATCCGATTGCTGATACTCGCGTCGGCAATCCGATCGCTGCCGAAGTGGACGCAGTCTAATTAATTTGTTTGATGCGAAGCGTCCGATACGTGTGATGCAGGCCTGTGGACGCTTACCTTAATACATTTACTCATCATCATCATTTTCCTGCCCTTGTCCCATTCTGTTTGTGGTCGGCGCAACACGTTTTCTTCTTCCATTCTCCCCTATCAGACGTCACGGCATCATTTACTCCTTTCTCCTTCATATAATTCTTTAAAAAAAAACGAACAATTTTTCGTATAATGGTTACTCGGCATTTGTACAATTCTTACGACTACAAACAACTATTTTCGACATATGACAATTTAAAACACAGTTTCAACTACAGTAACGATAAGCGAAATCTAGGTCTTAGCCAGGCATCTCGGGAACGCGTTAAGATATCGAGTTGAAATTAAAACCATTATACTCAAGTTTGTGGTGCCTCGGAGCTGTGGAAAATACAGTCGTAAGATTGTAGGGAACCCTCGGTGCGGAAGTCTGACTAGCTTTTGGACGGCTTTTGTAGTTACAGAGCCTTAAAGGCTGACAGCCGAGGTGAATAGAAGCGGAAGCATTAGAATTATTAAAAAAAAAGTAGCTTTTGCCAACGGCTTCGCACGCGTTTAATTCGGGGTAACACAGTTCCCCTTTCCTGATTTGCAGGTACCTGCTACTTGTAGTTTTTGCTCTAGCGCCTTATTTATTGTAATAGCAAAGCTAAGTTTTCCCTTTTCTTCCCTCTATCTCCCTCATTTCTCACTTTAAAAAAAAAAGGTTAGCCTTTGTCCGTCTCCAGGGTCCCAACTATCTCTGTACCAAAATTCATCAAAATCGGTTTAGCCATGTAGGCGTGAAGACGTAACAAACAAACTCACTTTCGCTTTTATAATATTAGTAAGGATGTGGTGTAACACTCCAGCGTAAATGCCTTCTGGACGAAATCGGGAAGTAGGAAACACCTGGGTGTTATCATTGTGACGATCACCCGGAGGACAATGTGGCGGTCTGCTACGCTTGTAGTGACGATGTGCGGCCGAAAACTCTCGCGTTCAGCCTTAGTTCAATCCATGGTCCGGAGCGAGAGGGAATGGGAAGCTGTCACCTTCGCATGCGAAGCCTTTGAGGGAGAAAAGCGAAACCCCAGCCGCCGCGGGTGACGTTACGGGCGTCAGGTGTCGCAAGATCCCTCGCCACCATAGACGCGGGATGTGGACGATGGGCAATGGGTAGCTTACCGCCCCTACATCGACGTGACAACAGGGGCCTAAGTCTGTTATTACAATAGTGTCAGAATGGTCGATCACTGATCGCATAATGGTTAATTTTGACAAGTTTGGTAATCTACTACATACAAAACTTGTCAAAATCAACCATTATGCGATCAGTGATCGACCATTCTGACACTATTGTAATAGCAGACTTAGGCCCCTGGCTGTTCGCATTCTATACATCAAACAAAGTAACGCTTAAAAATATGCCTGGGGAACGAGTACAATTATATCGACAAGTCCCCCCTTTCTTGCGTGTCGATGGTAATCTAGGGACTTTCCCTGAATGTCCCTAAAACAACCTAACCCACTTATTTACCCCCTAGATTTAGAGAACGGCAAAGATTTCGGAAAGGACGGCACGGTTGGCGCAGTAGCTGAGCGATCGACTGCTGCGCTGCGTGTCGCGGGTTCGATCCCCGCACGGAACAAATATTTGTATGGCCTACAGGTAGTTGTTTCGGGTCTGGCTGTTGTTTAAATGTTTGTAAACGTGCCCAGGATACAGTAGAAATTCCTAGTGTGGGCCAAAGTTTAAAAGAAACCCCTAACTCGGGAACCCTACTCAATAAAGACGTGCACCGCCTGCGCATGTTTTGTGTGCAAGATGACCTCTCGTTAGTTTCCATCACGGAAGTTAAGAGTGCACACGTGATGCCACTTAACCTTTGGGCCTTAGATAACGCATTTGTAAGTAACACATCTATTCTGATCTTGTTTGTTCTGATTGTTTGTGATTTTTGCACGGTCTTCGAGGCCATTCATGGGCTGCGAAATACCGCAGCCCTCAAACATCATCATCACTTGCCTAGCCTTTTCCCAACTATGTTGGGGTCGGCTTCCAGTCTAACCGGATGCAGCTGAATATCAGTATTTTACATGGAGCCCTTGGTAAGACTGGTTGTCAGACTTTCAGAACACTGACTACCTGTAACGACTGTCAAAGATCTACAAATGACAGCCGGGACCAACGGCTTAACCTGCTTTCCGAGGCACGGAGGAAACTCGGTATGTAACGGGTGGTCACCCATCCACAGACCAACCTAGGCAAAAGGCAGTCGGGTCGATCTTTAGGCTTAACTTAAAGATTGACGCGAGCGGCTGCTATTTTTTAGCCACGACCCTCAAACATAAAGAGCAAAATTTTATTGTAAAAACTAGCTGCGCCCCGTGGTTTGACTCGCCTGGTGATATAATATAAATACAATATACCTATCTTTATGAATTGTGACCCATGTGTTATTCTGATGTATCCTTACTAATATTATAAAAGCGAAAGTGAGGTTGTTTGTTTGTTTGTTACCTCTTCACGCTTTAATGGCTAAACCGATTTTGATGAATTTTGGTACAGAGATAGTTGGGAACCAGGAGACGGACATAGGCTATATTTTTTATAAAAAAAAGTGGGATGTAAGGGAGAAAGAGGGAAGAAAAGGGAAAACTTAGCGTTGCTATTACAAATCAATAAGGCGCAAGGGGGAGTTACCCCGAATTTAATCGCATTAATAATATTAGTAGTATAGGATTAGTAGGATAAGGGTGACTTCTAAAAAAACACAAAAGTACGGAAAGTTATTTTATTTCCGGAATCTGAATGTCTGATTCATTCTTCGTTTCTTTTACCACGGACTTCCGAAAGCTTTTATGGAAATATCTTTTTTTTTGCAAAAATAAACATGTCATGTGTACTAATGCAGTATCTTCTTAGTATGGAAAGAAAGAAAAAAATATAAAACGTACTTACAGTTTCAAATTGACACACTAACATTTTCGTACAATTCATTGACTAAAATGACGGGACCAAAACATAAAGATTAGGTATGTCTTATTTGTCATTGTGCTACAGTGTATCAAAACAGGTCCAAGCATTGTTTATCATTCATTCATTCATTGTATATCAGTTTTAATCTGTATCAATCATGATTAACACACAATTTTGATAGCTCAGTATTGTGACCGTTGGACCTTCAAATCATAGGTCAAAAGTTCGAAGCCAAGACATGCACTAATGCGGCGATCTCTCGCGTCCGGCCCTGGTGCAGTCCATGGTCCGGAGCAAGAGGGAATGGGATGCGGTCACCTCCTTCTGCGAAGCAGTTATGCTAGCGAAAGAGGTGGCCGGGCGTTTGAGGGAGAGAACCTCAAATCCCTGGTGTCAAGCGCCGCGAGACGACTCCCGGCCACCGTAGATGCGGGCCTGTGGACGGTGAGCAATGGGAGCTCACCGTCCGTCCGTCTATTGACGACAGGCCGTGTCGACTGCGCGTTCGTGTTCCACGCGCGCCTCAAAGAGTCAGCGATTCAGAGGGGCCTGTCAGGGCCACCGCCTGCCGGGGTTGCGCGTTGTTCGATAGAGATACCGCGGCCCCGGAACATAAAGGGCAATAGAAGGAACATGGGAGGTTTTAGTCAAAGAAAGCCTCCCCCCCCCCCACTCTGCCCAGAGTGGGAAAAGTTATTTAATGATTTCCCACCCGCAAACCAAAATGGTGTAACCCTTTATAATATTTATGCAAGACTCCAAATGAATATGTATTTGCAACACGATAAATTATTTATACAATTTATCAGACGATTAAACGCTTAGCTTGCTTATGTGTGTTATAAATAAAAAATACGATTAGCATTAATTGAGTTCTAGATATCGGAGTAGATAAGGAACGGGATAGTTCTGTTGGCTTAAGAAGCGACCGATAAGATCCCTTGATCCCTTAATCATTCAGTTCAGTCATTACAATTTTTCAATTGTCAATTATAGAAAAAATTAATATGCTTCTCGTCTTACAGATGAGCATTTGAGAGCTATTCTACAGCCCAAATACCACCCCGGGACCCAATGGCTTGCACGGCAAAGCCTGGGTCCTGGCCTTGGAGGCTCTCGGGCCCTAACTACTAGGGGTCAAGATGCTTGCATGCTTGGAGAGGGGCCAGTTTCCACTTCGTTGGATGACAGGGAAGCTAGTCCTCTCACAGAAGCCGGGGCGCCCTGCGGACTCACCGTCCGCATCCGGGCCATCGTGTTGCTCGACGAGGTGGGCAAGCTCTTTGAAAGAGTAATTGCAAACCACCTCGTCGGGCACCTTGTGGGGACGGGGCCGGATCTTGCGGAGCACCAGTATGGAGTCCGCGGGGGGCGCTCGACGTTGTACGCCATCATGCACGTGAGAGCCCTCACGACGGGGGCTGTCCGCGGGGGGCGCTCGACGTTGTACGCCATCATGCACGTGAGAGCCCTCACGACGGGGGCTGCATGTCCAGGGGTGAGGTCGTCGTGGCAGTGTCTCTCGACATTGCCAATGCGTCCAACACCATGCCTTGGGGCTGCATCAGTGAGGCACTCCGGTACCACCGGATGCCGACCTACCTTCGTCGTGTGGTCGGGGCATATCTGACGGACAGGGCCCTCATCTACCTCGGTCGTTCTGGAGAGTTGAACCGGCGAGACATATCGTGCGGTGTCCCACAGGGATCGGCCTTGGGGCCGCTCCTCCTCTCCTCCTCATCGGTTACGACTGGGTGCTGCGCGCCTTCCTCAGCGATAGCTAGAGAGGATGCCACGATGATGCCGTGACGTCTGATAGGGGAGAATGGAAGAAGAAAACGTGTTGCGCCGATCCCAAATAGAATGGGACAAGGGCAGGAAAATGATGATGACTTTTGGAACTAAATATTTGAACATTCGTGCTATATAATAATTTGGGTTTTTTCGGCTGAACTAGTCTTTTCTCTCTTACACCCGTGTTATATACCATTCTACCAAGCCTCGAAGACAAAATAGGTCGAAGGCTGATTTTTTTTGTGGCAAAGAGCTTTTTGTTTAGATTTTTTAGCTGTGGTATCGCACAAATATTCTTATCGAGCATTCATTTTTCATTGCTACTAAGATATATTAGCGTGTCGTCCATATACTTACATTACAAGAAACAATATGTATTATAGAAGATTCTAGGTACTATCTTACAAAATATTATAAATGCAAATGTTTGTGAGGATGGATGGATGTATGTTTGTTACTTTTTCACGTCAAAACGGCTGAACGGATATTGATGAAATGTGGTACTGAGGTAGATTATAGTCTGGAATAACACAGGATATTTTTTTTTTTCGATATCACGCGGGCGAAGTCGCGGGTGCCAGCTATCGTTACTAATATTATAAAAGCGAAAGTGAGTTTGTTTGTTTGTTTGTTACCTCTTCACGCTTTAATGGCTAAACCGATTTTGATGAATTTTGGTACAGAGATAGTTGGGAACCAGGAGACGGACATAGGCTATTTTTTTAAAGTGGGATGTGAGGGAGAAAGAGGGAAGAAAAGGGAAAACTTAGCGTTGCTATTACAAATCAATAAGGCGCAAGGGGAACTGTGTTACCCCGAATTTAACGCGAGCGAAGCCGCGGGCAAAAGCTAGTTTACTCATAAATTACCCAAGCAATATACATAAAATTCATATAGGTATACCATTTCGAAAGAAAAAAAAATATCGCGTAACAAACATACAAAAAAAAACTCCATTATTTGAAGTCGGTTAAAAACAAAACTAATGTTAAAATAACTGTAAACGAAAAACCTAGACAAACCGTTGTTTATGCAAATGTAACTCGAATATAAATTAGGTTTTTAAATTGATCCTAATAACAAACAACATTGTTTTAATTTATACGAAAGTGATCGTTTGTAATCACTTATGAATAACTAGCTAGAGCCCGCGGCTTCGCCCGCGTGATATCGAAAAAAAATTATCTTATGTTTATTCTATAGGTACTATAATCTACCTCTATGCCAAATTTTATCAAGATCCGTTCAGCCGTTTTGACGTGAAAGAGTAACATACATCCATCCTCACAAACATTCGCATTTATAATATTACTAGCTTTTGCCCGCGGCTTCGCTCGCGTTAAATTCGGGGTAACTCCCCCTTGCGCCTTATTGATCTGTAATAGCAACGCTAAGTTTTCCCTTTTCTTCCCTCTTTCTCCTTCACATCCCACTTTTTTTATAAAAAATATAGCCTATGTCCGTCTCCTGGTTCCCAACTATCTCTGTACCAAAATTCATCAAAATCGGTTTAGCCATTAAAGCGTGAAGAGGTAACAAACAAACTCACTTTCGCTTTTATAATATTAGTAAGGATACTTCAGAATAACACATGGGCTACAATTCATAAAGATAGGTATATTGTATATTCTATCACCAGACGAGTCAAACCACGGGGCGCAGCTAGCTTTTACAATAAAATTTTGCCCTTTATGTTTGAGGGTCGTGGCTAAATAATAGCAGCCGCTCGCGTCGATCTTTAAGTTAAGCCTAAAGATCGACCCGATTGCCTTTTGCCTAGGTTGGTCTGTGGATGGGTGACCACCCGTTACATACCGAGTTTCCTCCGTGCCTCGGAAAGCAGGTTAAGCCGTTGGTCCCGGCTGTCATTTGTAGATCTTTGACAGTCGTTACAGGTAGTCAGTGTTCTGAAAGTCTGACAACCAGTCTTACCAAGGGCTCCATTTAAAGTAGCCTATGTCCGTCTCCTGGTTCCCAACTATCTCTGTACCAAAATTCATCAAAATCGGTGTAGCCATTAAAGCGTGAAGAGGTAACAAACAAACTCACTTTCGCTTTTATTATATTAGTAAGGATTATTAGCTGGCGCCCGCGGCTTCGCCCGCTTGATATCGAAAAGTATCACATGTGTTATTCCAGACTAAAATCTACCTCTGTGCTAAATTTCATGAAGATCTGTTCAGCCGTTGTGACGAGAAAGAGTAACATACATCCATAAATCCATCCTCACAAACATTCGCATTTATAATATTACTAGCTTTTGCCCGCGGCTTCGCTCGCATTAACTTCGGTAGCGCCTTATTGATTTGTTATAGCAACGCTAAGTTTTCCCGTTTCGTCCCTCTTTCTCCCTCATATCCCACTCTTTTTTTTAAAAAAATAGCCTATGTCCGTCTCCTGGTTCCCAACTATCTCTGTACCAAAATTCATCAAAATCGGTTCAGCCATTAAAGCGTGAAGAGGTAACAAACAAACAAACAAATAAACAAACAAACAAACTCACTTTCGCTTTTATAATATTAGTAAGGATTACTAGCTGGCGCCCACGGCTTCGCTCGCGTGATATCGAAAAAAAAAGTATCCTATGTGTTATTCCAGACTATATTCTACCTCTGTGCAAAATCTCATCAAGATCAGTAGGGTTACCATGACATCTTATAGCAGTTCTTATTCCTGTGTGAGAAAGAGATGGTGCTAGACACCCTGTATAGCTCTGTCTCTTTCCCTCACTGGAATAAGTTCTGCTTTAAGACGTCATGGTAGGGTAGCTGTTCAGCCGTTTTGACGTGAAAGAGTAACATATCCAACCTCTAAAACATTCGCATTTATAATATGGCTTATGTTTAACTTACCACCAGATATAGTAACAAATAGCAGATAAAAATAGTAAATGATCACCAAAATGAAACCCGCATTTTAATGTAAAATTATAACCAAAGTTTTAACACTTTGCTATCCTATTTAAGCAAAATGACTCCAAATAAATCGTGGTTAACCCAAAAATAGTAAATGATCACCAAAATTAAACCAGCATTTTAAAGTAAAATTATAACCAAAGTTTTTATTTCTGGGTGGTTTAAAAAAAAAATCACGAAGGTTAAAGCAGAAGCTCCACTCCGCTACGCTCCCGCCTTAGCCTAACCTAAGCTATCCGAGTCGGGGTACTCTGAGTCGTGGTGTTAACCATAATGAAGTTATAATTCGATTAGATTTGGTGATCATTTACTACATTTGGTGGTCGAATACAATTTAAAGTGCAGTCGTGACTAAAATAGCTGGTACTATTGTAATTTTTTCTGGTGTTAAGTAGATATTTTTGGTTACATAACTAAGGGTATCAAAGCGTTTTATGGTGGTCATTATATTTAACCCCTTATAATATTAGTAGGATTCATCAAAAGCCCATCCACACGACGTCTAAAAACGTCTAAAAATCCAACATACTATTGATAAATATGCATCACTCGTTAAAAGTATTTGTAAACACTCCATTCTTTGGTTGCTCGATGATAAAATTTCTGGAAATAGACTGTTTTATGTTTTGTAACGTGTTTCACGAAGAAACAGGACCTTCACATTGAATTTAATATTCTATTAGCTGTTTTGCGCACGATTTTAGCTCCTGCCCAGCTCCCGTGGGTAGTAGCGTGATGTTGTATAGCCTATCTTATTTCCTGATAATGTAGCTTCCTATTAGAGAAAAAATGGTTAAAATCGGTTCAGTAGTTTTACAGTTAAGACTGAAAGACGACGCGAACATACTTACGGAATAGCTAGGCAGGTGATGAATTCGCTTTAAATAAATAATAGGAAAAAAAATATCCAAGATTGCAACATTTACCTCCTAACAACTCACCGATTTATCCTTATGACATACTAGCCGGCGCCCGCAGCTTCGCCCGCGTGATATCAAAAAAAGTATCCTTATTATGTGCGAAATTTCATCAGAACTGTTCAGCCATTTTGACGTGAAAGAGTAACAAACATCCATACATTATTACTTTTTTTTATGTAAGTAGTTTATTTTTTATGATTTTACACAAATTTTATGCTATATTATATACCTATTTATATACAGAAACACAAATAAATATAAAACTGTTTTACGTCCGTCACATCAGGTCTAAGGTCCAGTTGAAAACCAGCGTCGGGCACTATCTGCTCGGCAGTTTGCTGAACTAGGCCTATTTGGCGCAGCCGTGAGACACACAATTACGTATTTGTTAATATCGTTTAGTTTTAAGTTTATCTAATTTTGTGTGCACTTGTGGCATGGGCCAAATAAATGTTTTTTCTTTCTTCTTTACATCCATCCTCACAAACATTCGCATTTATATTACTAGTAGGACTAGAAGTCCTGCGCGGTTACACCCACGTCTTTCGTTACTGCCCCGCTTGCGTGGGTAGTAGCGTGATGAAAGAAAGAAAGATGAGAGATTTATTTGGCACATTTTTTATATCCTTACTTAATATTATAAAAGCGAAAGTGAGTTTGTTTGTTTGTTACGTCTTCACGCCTTAATGGCTAAACCGACTTTGATGAATTTTGGTACAGAGATAGTTGGAACCCTGGAGACGGACATAGGCTATTTAAAAAAAAAAAAAAAAGATTGAGATATGAGGGAGAAAGTGGGAAGAAAAGGGAAAACTTAGCGTTGCTATTACAAATCAATAAGGCGCTACCGAATTTAAAGCGAGCGAAGCCGCGGGCAAAAGCTAGTATATTATAAAAGCGAAAGTGAGTTTGTTTGTTTGTTACGTCTTCACGCCTTAATGGCTAAACCGATTTTAATGAATTTTGGTACAGAGATAGTTGGAACCCTGGAGACGGACATAGGCTATTTTTTTTTTAAAGATTGAAATATGAGGGAGAAAGTGGGAAGAAAAGGGAAAACTTAGCTTTGCTATTACAATCAATAAGGCGCAAGGGCAACTGTGTTACCCCTAATTTAACGCGAGCGAAGACGCGGGCAAAAGCTAGTCTGTATATAAAAAAATGAATCCCAGTTTCCCTTGGTCATGACATCACGCGTGAACGGCTGGAACTATTTCGCTAATTCTTTTTTTGTTATATTGGTTGGCGGAGCGGGGGGGGGGAGAAAACCCACACCCTTGTTCCTTCTATTGTCCTTTATGTTCCGGGGACACGGTATCTCTTTCGAACAGCCCGCAACCCCGGTTGCCACATGCATCAAGTCCACATAATATAAAGAAAGGACATCATCATTGTCCCTTCTGCTAAGCTGTTTTGCTAGCGAAATGGGAGGCTGGATGTTTGAGGGAGATAACCTCAAACCAACCCAGCCGCCGTGACGGACGCTCAGGGCGTCAGGTGTCGCGAAGGAAACGATCCAGGTCACAATAGACCAGACATACAAACATGCAAAGCAGAAACCAAAACTATCCTTCTGGGTAAGAAAGCTCATGGGACTAGATGTCTGGTGTCGAGGTTATGGCAAGCAACTTCACCAGTGTCCTTGAAGACACATGTCGTTGATAATCCCTTAAGGCATTGTAGACTAAGGACAGTCATGCACGTAGTAAATTATAGCGTGACGGTAGTTATAGAAAAGTAGAAGAAACTACGTGTTATATTACGATGTGTTTTTTATATAGCTTAGGTAGTTAGTTATCGTCTAAAATACATATTATTTTGCACTACTTTTGTATCCTTACTAATATTATAAAAGCGAAAGTGAGTTTGTTTGTTTGTTACCTCTTCACATTTTAATTTCTAAACCGATTTTGATGAATTTTGGTACAGAGATAGTTGGGACCCTGGAGACGGACACAGGCTAACTTTTTTTTAAAAACAAGTGAGAAATGAGGCAGAAAGATGGAAGAAAGGGGAAAACTTAGCATTGCTATTACAATAAATAAGGCACAAGGGCAAAAACTATAGGTAGCAGGTACCTGCAAATCAGGAAAGGGGAACTGTGTTACCCCGAATTTAACGCGAGCGAAGCCGCGGGCAAAAGCTAGTCGTCTATAATACATATTTTTTTCACTACGTCTGTATGGACGATTTGCTAATCTTGTAGTAACAATGGAAAATGTATACTCGATAAAAACTATGTGTCATTATACCATAACTAAATATGCTGAAATAAAAAAGTGGGTGTGTCAGCTCCGACGCACGACTGGAGTTTACTCCTTAAGTACAAAAATATCACTGACGGACGACAAATTTCATAAAGCGCCATCTAGTAATATTCAAAAACACCATAGGTGCATGTGCACCAAAAACGTAACGAGGTCATTCAAGGTCATTCATCAGTAGATTTAACACCTCACATTTTTCTCATACCGGGCGCCTTATATATGAAAATCGATTCTTAAGGAGTAAACTCCAAAAATTTTTGTAAAAAAATAAACCCAACTTTAAAAAAAACTTTTCATCCGGAAGTCGGAGACTTTGGTTGGTTTCGTTGACTTTTTTGCCATTTGTGTTCTGGGGCCACGGTATCTCATTCGATAAACCTGGGTTGGGTGAAAAGCACCCTTAACTTTGTTTCTGTGTATATCATTTAAACCTTTTTTTTGCGGATGGGAATTCATCAAATAACTTCCCCCGCTCTGGGCGAAGCGGGGGTGAGTCTCAGGCTTGTACTGACTAAAACCCACCCATGTTCCTTCTATCGCCCTTTATGATCCGGGGCTGCGGTATCTCTTTCGAACAACCCCCACCCCGACAGGGTGACGTACCCTTAATGCTATTTCGGGGCACATAATTAATTGAACCCTTGCTTCTAAATCCGTCTATCCGTACTGTGGATGAATTACAAACATTTCTACGTACTAAATACGTAATAAAATATGTTAATTGCTTGCTACTACATACATAGCAGAACTAAGTATGTATTTATAATTATGATGACATGGAGAGGTACGTAATCCTTACTAATATTATAAAAGCGAAAGTGAGTTTGTTTGTTTGTTTGTTTGTTTGTTACCTCTTCACGCTTTAATGGCTACACCGATTTTGATGAATTTTGGTACAGAGATAGTTGGGAACCAGGAGACGGACATAGGCTAACTTTTATTTTAAAAAAGTGGGATGTGAGGGAGAAAGAGGGAAGAAAAGGGAAAACTTAGCGTTGTTATTACAAATCAATAAGGCGCAAGAGGAACTGTGTTACCCCGAATTTAACGCGAGCGAAACCGCGGGCGAAAGCTAGTCTTTTATAAATCTTACTGCTATTATAAATGCTTATAATTCTTTGATTTAATTTAAATTTACGATTCTTTTTGTTTTTTTAAGGCTATAATTTGTATTATTTAGCTAGATTTTGCCCGCGGCTTCGCTCGCGTTAAATTTGGGGTAACACGGGGTTCCCTTTTCCTGATTTGCAGGTATTTTTCGTAGGTAACAAAGAGTGTGTGTACCGATTTTTAGCTTCCTACCTTGAAAACTGCGAAAAGTCCCATATAAAAATTCTCCCTTCTTACTTTAAAAAAAATAGCCTATGTTCTTCTCCAGGGTGAATAAATATCCCTGTACCAAAGTTCATCAAAATCGGTTTTGCCCTTTAGGCGTAAAGACGTAACAAACTAACTCAATTTCGCTTTTATAATATTAGTAAGGATTATAATTTTTTTCAGACTTAATTTATTTTTTTAACTATAAATTCGTATTAACTGTAATGACTATAATTAATTTTTATTCTAATTTATAATTCACAATGAATTGTGAACTATTTTGTACGCTGAAAATGGCAAAATATGTTGAAACAACAATTTTTAAGTCGTTCTCGTTTATTTAAATGACATTCAAAAGTGTCTGTAATGGTCTAATTGACCTGCCGGGGTTAGGTTAGAAAGAGATACTGCGGCCAAAAATGATTTTTTGCCGTTGTTATAGGTATTGGCACGGAATCCTTCGTGCGCAAATCCGACTCGCTCTTTGCCGGTTTTTTAGAAAGACAAATCATTTATTAATCCCAAATTACTACGAGCTAACAGAATAACAAAACATTAAACATGCGAATCATCACAAACATTTACAAATACATAAGTACATGGGACAAAATAAAAATAGAACTAAAAATACATATAATATTTTTAATCTAAGTATTATTTTTTCTTTCTAAAAATGCATACATCCTTACTAATATTATAAAAGCGAAAGTGAGTTTGTTTGTTTGTTACGTCTTCACGCCCAAATGGCTAAACCGATTTTGATGAATTATGGTACAGAGATAGTTGGGATCCTGGAGACGGACAGGCTTTTTTTAAAGAGTGAGAATTGAGGGAGAAAGAGGGAAGAAAAGGGAAAACTTAGCATTGCTCTTACAATAAATAAGGCGCAAAGGCAAAAACTACATGTAGCAGGTACCTGCAAATCACGAAAGGGGAACTGTGTTACCCCGAATTTAAAACGAGCGAAGCCGCGGGCAAAAGCATAAAATCAATCTGTCATCTCAATATGAAAACAGTAATTTACATAAAAAAATTAAATGCGTCGAATTAAGAACCTGTTTCTTTCGTCACAAAACACGTTTTTCTACACATTGTGTGTCAAATTAGATTATTAATCAGAACTTCGGTCGAAAACTACAATGTACTATTAATTTGTGTATAATCGCTCTTTCATTGACTTAACGTAAACAAATGGCTCTGGACAAAGTTCATTATAATATTATGTATATCTTAATATATATAAATCACGTGTCACGTTGTTGTTCCGCGATGGACTCCTAAACTACTTAACCGGTCTTAAATTAAATTTGCACACCTTGTGCAGTTTGATCCAACTTGAAAGATACGATAGGTAGGGTAAGTAGGGTAGTTAGAGTAAGGTAGGGTAGGTAGAAAGGTAGAAAATTGCATTGCAACGCATGCTGGGGCACAGCTAGCAAGTTTATATATATATATATATATATGTACATAAGTTATTAAATACCTAGTAAAAATTCCTGTCGCTACCGTTTGGGTGTTGACTCTTCGTATTTATGACGCACTAGATGGCGCCCGCGGCTTCGCTCGCGTGATATTGAAAAATAAAAGTATCCTTTGTGTTATTGCAGACTATAATCTAGCTTCGTACCAAATTTCATGAAGATTTGTTCAGCCGTTTTGACGTGAATGAGTAACAAACATCTATACATCCATCCATTCTCACAAACATTCGCATTTATAATATTAGTAGGACTAACTGTTACCTGCGAGTTCACGATAAATAATTATGTGACTGTCATTGCATTATGCATTATGTTATGGTGAATAACCGTGATTTTTCTCCTTCTAACTGCGGAACTCTAAAAACAACTATATCTGACGACACGGTTGTCGCAGTGGCCGAGTGATCGACTGCTGCGCTGCGTGACGCGGCGGGTTAGATCCCCGAACGTAACAAATATTTGTAACATACATATAGTTGTTTCGAGTCTGACTGTTTGTGTATGTGAGTCTAAATGTTTGTTTGTAAACACACCCACGGTACAGGAGAAAATTCTAGTGTTTGGTTTTTTTTGGAGTTTACTCCTTAAGAATCGCTTTTCATTTATAAGGCGCCCGGTATGAGAAAAATGTGAGGTGTAAAATCTACTGATGAATGACCTCATAACGGTTTTGGTGCACACGCACCTGTGGTGTTTTTGAATTTTAATAGATGGCGCTTTATGAAATTTGTCGTCCGTCAGTGTTTTTTTTTTTTGTACTTAAGGAGTAAACTGCAGTCGTGCTGAGTCGGAGCTGACACACACATTTTTTTTTTTATAAGAGTTAAGGGAACACCTAGTTCCCTAACTCCTTCGCTGACTGTACATATTAGGTAACTTCTAAATGATAACTAGACACGCAACATAAGGAGAGTCTGGAGAGTTGCCAGAATAAGACACGAAAAATTTGCTCTTTAATAAAACCAAATTTAATTGCTATTAATAATAAATCTACTCAGTTTTTCTTATGCAAAACAGTTGCTAATAATTACTACCTGCCAGTTGTGTGTTAATCCTTAATTGCACTCACTTTAAATTTATTACAAACAATGGATTCACTTAAGGGATCAATGTCTGAACTGATGGCACAATTTCATGACAGAATGTCAAAATTTGAGGCCCAACTGGCCAGGACATCACAAAATGCTTCATCCAGCGGCAGCTCAGACAGCATCAGCACCAGTCTTGCAGCAGAATATGCAGCTTTCAAAACTTTTGTTTTGGAGGCTTTAGGCTGCTTTCAGCACCAGATGGCAACTCTAGCCAGGGATGTTGATGTTCTGGAGATGAGGGGCCGAAGGAAGATTCTTCTAGTCCATGGTGTTGATGAGGTGAACAACGAGGAGACATCAATGGTGGTCACAGAAGTAATACGTGACAAGCTGAAGTTGGACACCTTTTCTGTTGCTGCAGTTCGTCGGTGCCACAGAATGGGCAGTCAGGGCAGTGCTGGTAAGCCTAGACCCATATTGGTCAAGTTGCAGGATGTGGATATCCGTGATAAGATTTGGTACGCTAAAACCAAACTTAAGGGTTCTGGTATAACCTTATCAGAATTCTTAACTAGATCGCGGCATCAAGTCTTCATGGCGGCGCGTGAAAAGTTTGGTGTCACCAACTGTTGGACCAAACAGGGCATCATTCACATCCTGGGAGCTGATGGGAGCAAACACCGAGTCGTCACCAGCAGTGAACTTAGTGCTATCGGTTTGCCTGAACTGGACGCTGATTTAGCGGAGCACCGCCCAAATGTCGTCGACAAGTTAGTGGCTGGGAAGTCAGCATCAACACCTACTTTGAGGCGGAATAGGCGGGCTGCTGCAAAGAAGTGAATTCCTTTTGTTTTTGTTTTATCACTGTCGTTCGGGTAATACTTTCATATTTTTTTTTTCTCTTAGTTTTACTTTACCTTCATACACTTTTTAATTATTTTTACTTATACCGCGCGTTAAATTATTCTTGATTAAAATTACATTCTGTTTACCTACATTCTTTTGTTTGACAAGTAAGTGTCATATCGAGTGTCATGTCAATAGTCGCGTTCCGTTTCGCTTCACAAAAAATTTTAACATTTTGTGCATCAATTGTCTATGGAAACATAGACAATTTATGCTGCAATTATATTTCTTGTATTTTTTTTTTTTATTCTGTTTCCTTTTATCTATTTTTTCGCCTTTTCTCTAGTGTTAAAGTAAGCTTTTACCCGAATGATGCCGTTTTTATAAGTTTTTTGTTAACACATAACTGGCGGGTGGACTTTTTTCACCCTACTAGTCTATATATATATATATATATATATTATACACTTTTTATATTGTTATTTCATAATCTATTGTTTTTAAATGTTTGACGGTAGTGCGCTTAGCGATGATGACAGTTTTTTGTCAGCTAGCAGTGACAATGATAGCTTCAGTAGCATTCCGACTCTTACTGACACACTTCAGTCTCAATTTTCTGATGTTCCAAAAAATCTAAATGTAGTCCATATTAACGCTCAAAGTATTCCGGCTCATTATCATGATATGCTTGCGAATCTGGACTGTAAGAACATCCATGCAATCCTTGTTTCAGAATCGTGGCTGAAACCATGCCTTACGTCCACTACCTATTCCCTGCCTGGATATAAACTAATTAGAAATGATCGGACTAGCTGCGGTGGTGGTGGTGTTGCCATTTATCTACGTGAAAACATACCTTTTTCAGTTATTGATATGTCGTCACAGCCACCGCCGTCGAATGCTGGCGAGCATCTCTTTTTAGAAATTAATATAAATCATTCCAAGGTTTTGCTTGGTGTATATTATTGTCCCTCTTTACGCATCGACTACTTTTCCTCTTTTGAAAGTCTCCTAGTCAACCTGACACCTTCTTACAGGCATACTATCATTATGGGGGACTTCAATACTTGTCTTCTTAAAAAAGACTCACGATCATCCACACTCCAATCCATCTCCCAATCCAGCAATTTATCTCTGCTTCCATTAAGTGCTACTCATCATTTTCCTAACTGTTTACCTTCGCTCCTTGACCTTATCTTCGTTTCTTCCACACAACATGTAGCTAAGTATGGGCAGTGTTCAGCTGATTCGTTTTCCTACCACGATTTAATTTTTCTCTCGTACAAAATCCGCCCCCCTAAAACTAAACCTAAAACACTTCTGCAGCGCAGTTTTGGTGGTATGCACCTTGAAAGCCTTCGTGAGGATGCCGACAACATTGATTGGTCTGATCTTGTTAATGCGGAGTCGATTGATGTCAAAGTCGATCTTCTCAATTCTAACCTTATCAAGCTCTACGACGTTCATGCACCTGCTCGGTTAGTAAAGATTAAACATCTACCTGCACCATGGCTAACTGACGACTTAAAAGCCATTTTGCAAAAGAAGGCGGCAGCAAAATCTAGGTTTAAGTGCAGACCAAACTCATTAAATCATGATAAGTACGTTACTATCCGTAATCGCAGTAACTTGGTTTGTAGGGATGCCCAACGCCATCATGTTCATAAGTCCGTCGAAAATGGTGACCCAGCAAAAGTCTGGAAATTTCTCAGATCCATGGGAGTTGGGAAGTCGCGTCAAGAATCTATTCCTAAAGATATAGATCTTGAGTCACTTAACAAATATTTTTCCACCTCTTGTAATTTTAATGGGGCTATTAAAGCCCAAACCCTGAATAATCTTTCATCTCTTCTCACTCCCGATTATTCTCCGTTCGTTTTTAATCAATTTGCTGCTTGTGATGTTAAGAAGAGTATACTTTCAATCACGTCAAATGCTGTTGGTAGTGACTGTGTCAGTCGCAAGATGATACTTCCTATCCTGGACGAAATCCTTCCTGTCATTTGTCATATTTTTAATTACTCCGTATCCTGTGGTGTTTTTCCCTATTGTTGGAAGGAAGCCCAGATCACCCCACTTCCAAAAAAATGTAACCCGATTTCCTTTTCTGAATTCCGCCCGATCTCCATATTACCGTTCCTATCTAAAGTCCTAGAACGCCTTATCCATAATCAGCTCAGTACATTCCTTTGTAAAAACACTCTCCTTAATTGTTACCAATCTGGGTTTCGTCCAGGTCATAGCACTACCACAGCTCTTATTAGTATTACGGACGATATTAGATTCGGTATGGAAAATGGGAATCTGACTGTTCTTTCCTTATTAGATTTCAGTAATGCTTTTAACACGGTAGATTTTGATGTTTTGCTCGGTATACTCTGTTCTCTTAACATATCTCCAACGGCTATTGATTGGTTTCGTAGTTACCTCTGTGACCGCCGGCAGCGTGTTCGCATTGAAGATTCGTCATCTTCTTGGTGCAATATCTCTGCCGGTGTTCCACAGGGGGGCGTTCTTTCTCCTCTTCTTTTCGCAATATTTATTAATTCAATTTCTAATGAACTTCTTTCAGCCTACCACCTTTATGCTGATGATTTACAGATTTACTCACAGGCTCCCGTAGATGAACTGTCTGAAGCGGTGAATTTGGTAAATAGGGATTTGGAGCGTATTTCTGGATGGAGTCAGGCTCATGGTCTGAAGGTTAACCCTACGAAGACTCAGGTCATTGTTGTCGGCAGCCCTAGGCTGCGTTCTAAAATTGATTGGGCGAAGCTGCCTCAGATTGTCTTTGATGGTGCTATAATTCCTTACAGCAACTCAGTTAAAGACCTGGGTATTTTTATTGATAAAGACTTATCCTGGGGTCCTCAGTTGCAAGAAGTGAGCCGAAAACTGTTTGCATCGGCAGGGTCTTTACGCAGACTTCGTAATTTCCTCCCAACTGCCACTAAAACTGCGCTCGCCCAATCCCTTCTTCTCCCAATCCTCGATTATGCTGATACCTGTTATCCAGATCTCACTGTAGTGCAACTGGAAAAGCTTGAGCGACTCCAAAATTTTTGTATTAGATTCATATTTGGTTTGCGTAAATATGATCATGTTTCAGAGTTTCGCGTTAAGCTCAAGTGGTTGCCTATCCGTCTTCGCCGGAATGCTCACATTTTATCATTACTTTACAGTATTCTTTTTAATCCAACAACACCCTCTTATCTCAAAGAACGTTTCAAGTTCCTTCATGACACACATAGTAGACATTTGAGATCATCGGAGAATTTAAGACTTTTGATGCCTGAACATTCCACAAAATTTTATGACCAGTCATTCACGGTTCAGGCTGTCCGTTTGTGGAACGAATTGCCGTTGTCAGTAAGACAAGCTCAGTCACTCGTTGCTTTTAAAACCTCAGTTGCAAATCATTATTTTTCCCTTTGATTTTTATTTTTTTTTTCTGAATAAATGTTGTCAACCGTATAATATTATAAAACACATGATAAACAAATAGATTATATGTATTTATTTATGTATTTATATATTTTGATTATGTAACTTTATTTTAATTATTTGTGTAGTATTAGCAGTAGGTACACCATTGACTACCCCCGTTGTATTTTTTATATTCGTAAAGTCCATCCCAAGGTTGTCTGGAAGATATCGCTATTAGCGATAAGACCGCCATTGTAACCATAGATTTAGCGCTTTTTTATAAAACAGTTTGTTTTTTCTATTTTTGGTGTGCAATAAAGTATATTCTATTCTATTCTATTCTATAAGGAAACCAGAGTTATATTTAAACCACACTACCTTTGGTATTGAGTCAAAGGTACGTATCAAGTTGAACTTTGAGCATAAACTTGTTTTTTTTTTGTTTTTGTTGAATCATCGTTAGTCGGAAGAAGACAATTATGTGTTGAGTAGGTCAAAATACGAAGTATGTACAATTTTTGTTATTGTTTATTTATAGTAACCCATCATGCTTGAAACGATTAAGGGGCAATAGCATAAAAAACAATATCTTCTGATTGTAAAATGTCTATGATTAACCACAACTAGAGGGCAAAAAGGACAAACTGATTTATGAAGGAAAACGGTCTTAATAAGCCTCACAGTTCGTACTAATTAAAATCAATAATTAATCTCTATACGCATGTCTGTTTTCCTGTTGTAACATAAATATCTTACAAAACTACACACTTACAAACGACAGTCGGACTAACGTCTTAACATGCTTTCCAAGCCACGGAGGGAAGTCGGTATGTAATGATCACCCATCATCGGACTGACCTCGACAAGTCCTGCTTAACCTTGTAGATCAGCTATTTCCAAAGAAGAGGGTGCGCCACCCTAGGGGGGCGCAAAGACCTGCAAAGGGGACGTGGCCCATTAGTATGGTTAAGGACCTTATTTACCAGCCGGGGTTGCGGGTTGTTCGAAAGAGATACCGCGGCCCCGGAACGTAAAGGGCAATAGAAGGAACATGTGTGGGTTTTAGTCAGTAAAAGTCTGATACGCCCCCCCGCTCCGCCCAGAGCGGGGGAAGTTATTTGATGATTTCCCACCCCTAAAAAAAAAGGACCTTATTTACACATTACCCGCGTTTACGTCCTACGTATTTATTTTATACAAACATGGTAATAAACAAACATATACTGGCTTAAAAATTACTGAAAATATTTGCGGAAAAATGTTTAAGTTTACTTTTGTATTTTTTTTTTCATTTTGAATTCTGATTAATATAAAATTATTACTCTCTAAATGGCTCTAAATGTTTTTTTCTTCGTGCAACCACGACCCCACACTTTACATACAAAGAACTTTAAAAAAACACGTGAATCATTAATTCTTTTCTTTGTTTACTATTTCAATGGATATTTAACGACCTTTTTTACTATATGACAACTAGCTGTAACTCGCGACTTTGCTTGCGTTAGGTTCGCGATTTGTTTAAAATAAGTTTTTTAGTATCTAAGGAGGTTCTTAATTCTATTTTTAAATCGACTTCAAAGGAGTTTTTTTTTTCTTTTTATGTTTGGTACTTACCTCAGAAATTGGGTGAACTGATATGGGTCTTTTGTTTCTTTTTCACTCAATTAATTTAATTTAGAACCCAAATAAATATCAATTATTTTATAAATGATCATGTTTATTGTGATATTTTATTGATAAACACAATTTATTTATTAAATAAATATTGAGGCTTTAAAAACAAGCGCCTCCTTGCTCTAAAAAAAATACTGCCGGCTATGGGTGAATGCCGTGATGATAAGGAAAAAATTTAAACCCATGTTGTGATAAACGAGGGAAAAGCACGTGTGTGAAATCCACTGCAACTTGAACCTAATCGTAGTGAAATAAGAGTCAGTTTTCGAGGAAGTGTATTGAAAAAGAATTTCGCAAATCGGTCCAGGCGTCTTAGAGTAAATCGGTGAACATACATAAAGATTCCGACGAATTGAGAACCTCCTTTTTCAAGTCGGTTAAAAATAAAACCTACATCAAATCAGCTTCTGATATCATCACTAAATTGTATCCAAATCCGTTCACTAATTACGGCAGAACGTAACAAACAAAGTTTCGCTTCAATTAGATAAATAATGTAAAGTGTCCGGTAATCGAACCGGCACCGACACACTAGTGTGACCTTACCTGCGTCTGCGCAAGGTGAACTGCGTTATGCAAGCTGACATAACATGGTTATGATAACCAGCGTCTGAAACTAGTTGCTCGGCAGTTCGATGAACTGGACCTATTTGGCGCAGCCGTTAGACACAATAATACAATAGTTTCCAGGGTCAAAGTAATTACATTCTATTTAGTCCGTCTTTTAGATTATTCATAAATAAGGAATACGTATTTTTTTCCCGCGGTTTCGCTCGCGTTTAATTCGGGGTGACACAGTTCCCCTTTCTTGATTTGCAGGCGCTACGGCAAAAACTACAGGTAGCAAACCTGTAGTTTTTGCCGTAGCGCCTTATTTATTGTAATAGCAAAGCTACGTCTTCCCTTTTTTCCCCTCTTTCTCCCTCAAATCTCACTTTAAAAAAAAGGTGTCCGTCTCCAGGGTCCCAACTATTTCTGTACCAAAAATCTTCCAAATCGGTTTAGCCATGTAGGCGTGAAGACGTAACAAACAAACAAACTCACTTTCGCTTTTATAATATTAGTAAGGATTAGACCAAAAATTCTCCGGGGCCGCGGTAACTCACGAATAACTCGCAACCTCGGTTTAAATACATTAATTTTGAAACAAATCTTAACGTACCTTTTTTCTTAATTTGTAGTATGGCAGACAGCACATTGAAGTGGCGAAGATCAAGATTCAGAGGACAGACAGTTCTGATGAAGAAGAATTGCCGCCAGTACCTGATGATGACAAACCTCCTTCGGCTACCATCAAGGAGAATGGGGTGAATGGTAAGTCAGATGACGAGAAAGAGGAACAGCACTGAAAAGTTTTTGGAGTTTACTCCTTAAGAATCGATTTTCCTATAAGGCGCCCGGTATGAGAAAAACGTGAGGTGTAAAATCTACTGATGAATGACCTCATTACGTTTTTGGTGCACACGCACCTGTGTATACAGTTGAATATTACTAGATGGCGCTTTATGAAATTTGTCGTCCGTCAGTGATATATATATATTTTTAATATTGTCCCACGCTAGGAATATCTCCTGTAACGTGGGTGCGTTTACAAACATTCAAACTCACATACACAAACAGCCAGACCCGGAACAACTATCTGTAGGCCATACAAATATTTGTTCCGTGCGGGGATCGAAGCCGTGACACGCAGCGCAGCAGTCATAGGATAATGCGACAGCCACGTAAATTTATCGCGAACGCCAGACTCGGAACAACTATCTGTAGGTAATACAAATATTTGTTCCGTGCGGGGACCGAACTCGCGACACGCAGCGCAGCAGTCGATAGCTCAGCCACTGTGCTAACCGTGTTGTCAAAAAGAATGGATTGTGTGAGGCACGATAAGAAAGATAAACTGACCACAAACTTGTGACATAATCAGCCAAATCTTTTGACTGCGAAGACTTAGAGGGCTTTTGACTGCGAAGACTTAGAGGGTTGATTTTGTGGACCACAGAGTTGAGACATTGTTTTGTCTACTCATAAACATCCACCCGCAATAACTTCAGTTCATCCATGATCATGGCGTTTGCAACACCGTCGTAATATCGGAAACTCGATACAAATAACAAACATGGTAAAAATCCCGTTTCAAGTTTTAATAATAATGTTTGTAACCAAGTCAGTTTAAAGACTTATGTTACTTTGTAATGATCTTCACACTATGAAATAAATCATTACCAGCGTTTTACGATACATTGCAGAATATAACGAGGAACGTGTTTTATTTTATAGGTTTTCATCATGTTTGTTTTTAGATGTTTCATGATTATAACTGACTAGCTTGCGTCCTCGTCTTCACCCGCGTGATATCGAAAAAAAAGTATCCTATGCGTTATTCCAGACTATAATCTATCTCTGTGGCAAATTTCATCATGATCCGTTCAGCCGTTTTGACATGAAAGAGTAACAAACATCCATACATCCATCGATACATCCCCACAAACATTCGTATATATAATATTACTAGCTGGCGCCCGCGGCTTTGCCGGCGTGATATCGAAAAATAAAGTATCCTATGTGTTATTCCAGACTATAATCTATCTCTGTGCCAAATTTCATCATGATCCGTTTAGCCGTTTTGACTGTTAGCAATAAAAACATTGCATGGCGGGTTTTATCAACTTACCGTATTTGTATACCACTTGGCGAAATGATACAAGTTATTTGCATGCTTCAAACCGCACTTGGGCAAAATTTTGCAACATTATGGCATATGTCACGTAAATTGAAAGACACCGAGCTACCGGCTCGTGGTCTTGCGTTTTAAGTGGCTGATTAACGTGTACTGACATTATGAACCACACTACCTCTCACAGTAGCGACATTTGACAGAATCTGCAAAACTGAGCTCTTTAGGTCAGCGGTGGTAAGCCACTACTTCAACTATTTAGGCCCCAAAATTTATAACACTATTAATTACTATTAATAGCTACACGATAACTGACAAATGCTTGCACTGACTGGACAGGTCCACTCAATCTGTGTGGTGCTTTCTTCAAAAGACCATTTCAGACAATAATCTGCATAGTCCTCATATAAGTTGATCAAGATTTTTGTCTGGACCTTAAGAGAGACTATGGCCTCTGAATTTGTTTCTTCTCAGAGTAGTCGAGTACAACACGGGCCTTATAAGGTTAAAAAAAAAACTTGTAAAAGTGTTTGTAAAAACTTACTTGCAAAATAAACATCATTTATTTACTTATGAAAAAGAAAGTAGGGTAGGTAGGTAGAAAAATTGCATTACAACGCATTCCGGGCACAACTAGTAACACAATAAAATTACTTCAAAACAGATCCTTCAAAACATAAACGCACACGTTTACGTAAAGACTTACGTAAGATCACTTACAAAGTCATTTTCTGTCATTGTGAAGTAAATTAGTCCCACATGCAACGCACACTCTTCACAAGACAACGACTGTTATACTATCGGTTGCCCGCGGTTATGTCTGCATTCCATAATGTGTAAAGATCTTAGAATGGGCTTAAAGTTAAGGTTCGTTTACGGACCCTGTAGAGCACAGCAAAAAAATGTAATTGTGACATAAAATTAATATACATATTAACTAACATAATCTACACTTGGGAGCAAATAAATCGAGCCACTACCTTTTTTCACGTAAAATGGTAAATATTTTTGGTAATATGGAACGTATCAATTCGAACTATATATCGCCTAAAAGTTTAGTTAATAACCTTTACAATGAGGGTAAATTATTGAATAATAACCTTATTGAATGATAAATTATTGGCTCTGCAAGAAAAATGGTAATTTTGATAGAAAATTTAGTAGGGCTAAAACAGTCCATAAAAACAATAAAAAACAAAATTATTGCAAAAAAAATATTCTTAATAACTGGTATTACCCCCCCGGGCCCTGATACATTCTTGTAGCCTATTAGTCATCGATCTGATCAGCGTTACGATGACATATTGTGGTATGTTCTCCCACTCTTCAAGCACAGCGACTTTAAGCTCGGGAATGGATGAAACAGCGGGAACCCTGGCTCGGACTCTCCGTTTTAGCTCGTCCCATAGGTGTTCGATCGGGTTCAAATCGGGACTTCGTGCTGGCCATACCATTTGTTGAATCCCGATCGCAGACAAGTATTCCGTAACGATCTGCGCGGTATGAGGTCTCGCATTGTCATGCATAAACAAGAAATTTTCTCCGACAAAACCAGCATACGGCATTACGTGGTTTTCAAGAATGTCAGTTATGTATCGGTCAGCTGTTAATCCACGTCTACCACTGCCATCGTTGGCGGGGTCGACGAAGACAAGTTCCGTTTTTCCGTCTAGAGAAATTCCTCCCCACACCATACAAGAACCACCACCAAAACTCACCGTTTCTCGAATGCAACATTGGGCAAATCTTTCACCAGGACGTCTATACACTCGGTTTCTCCCGTCATTGCTAAAAAGACAGATTCTTGACTCGTCAGAAAACAAAACTGACCTCCAGTCTTCTAACGTCCAATTAATGTGTTCTCGAGCAAACTCCAAGCGAGATCGGCGATGAGCTACAGTCAATTTTGGGCCAGTTGCTGGTTTGTGTGATGTTAAATTTCGTTCTTTTAGTCTTCGTCTCACTGTCCACCTACTGATTGCGACTCCTCGAACGTCACGTAACGCTTGCTGTAGCTGAACAGCATTAAGTCCACGGTCGCGCAACGAATTGGTTGCAATAAAGCGGTCGTCACGTTCTGTTGTTGCCCGTGGTCGGCCAGTTCCAGGTCGCCGAACAAAAGCACCAGTCTCCAGATACCTGCGGTATACCCGCTGTACCTTTGAACGACTCAAATGAAGTCTGCGTGCCACTTCACGTTGTCCGTGTCCAACCTCAAGTAAAGCTACAACTTGGGCAGCTTCCGTCGGTGTAGTATCCATTTTATCAGGTTATTTTGATTACACAGACACAGATAAAGACAACAATAACAAGTAATATGGGTATGATTAACAAAAACCTCAAATTTAATCTTTTCTTAACAGAGTACAATAAAAATGTCATAAGCAAATTAAATGCGATAATTTTATTCTACCCTTTAAACTTTAATAAAAATGAAATTTTGACAACTAACTACCCTCATTGTAAAGGTTATTAAATACCCTTTTAGGCGATATATGTTTCGAATCGATGCGTTCCTTAATACCAAAAATAATTACCATAATGCGTGAAAAAGGAAGTGGCTCGATTTATTTGCTCCCAAGTGTATATCTTCTATATATATAAAAATGAAACCCGTTTCCCGTTGTCACGCCATAACTTGAGAACGGCTAGACCGATTTGGCTGATTATTTTTTGTAGTTTTCTAATACTCTGTAGAAGGTTCTTACGCAAAAAATATATTAAAAAAAGGTTTTAGAAAAATTGAAAAAAATACATTTAAATTTGCATATTTTAAAAAACGCGCGTAACGAATGTCAACGTCATTCACAGCCAAAGACTATGTTGAAAGAGCATCGTTTGTTCGGAAATGTGGTTACTTAATTAAATTCTATCGCTCTAATTTACTATTTTTTTAAAGGGGAACTGTGTTACCCCGAATTTAACGCGAGCGAAGCCGCGGGCAAAAGCTAGTCCTTAATATTAATTAACTAAACCAAACAAAATATTCCTTCCAATCATCATTTTCCTGCCCTTGTCCCATTCTATTTGTAGTCGGCGCAACACGTTTTCTTCTTCCATTCTCTCCTATTTTGTCTAATATATAAAATTCTCTTGTCACAATGTTCGTTCCCATACTCCGAAACGGCTCGACCGATTCTTATGACTTTTTTTTTGCATATTCAGTAAATCTGAGAATCGGCTACTATCTATTTTTCATACCCCTAAGTGATAAGGGGACTTGAGCAGCGGGTGAAACCGCTGGCCACAGCTAGTAATTTATATATTGCTACTAATATTATAAATGCGAAAGTTTGTGAGGATCGATGAATGCTTGTTACTATTTGACGCAAAAACTACTGAACAGATTTTGATGAAATTTCTCACAAAGATCTGACTTGGATGAGACCTGGATTTACACATAGTATAACTCTTTTATCTCGGTACTGTACCCCTGCAATTAATTTCGACGTCCACGCGGGCGAAGTCGCGATCAACTGCAAGGTCTGCAAGTATAGTAAATCCTACTAATATTACAAATGCGAATGTTTGTGAGGATGGATAGATGTTTGTTACTCTTTCATGGCAAAACGGCTGGTCGGATCTTGATGAAATTTGGCACAGAGGTAAATAATAGTCTGGAATAACACATAGGATACTTTTTTTTCGATATCACGCGGGTGCCAGCTAGTATATATCTTCTATCTTAATATATATAAATCACGTGTCACGTTGTTTGTCCGTGATGGACTCCTAAACTACTTAACCGAATTAAATTTACACACCGTGTCCAGTTTGATCCAACTTAAAAGATAGGGTAGGTAGAAAGGTAGAAAATTGCATTGCAACGCAGGGCACAGCTAGTAGTATTATAAATGCGAAAGTCCGCGAGGATATATGGATGTTTGTTGCTCTTTCACGCAAAACCTACAAAACGGATTGCACTAAAATTTGCCTCACAAATGATTAACACATAGGATACTTATTACTCCGTTGTGACGATCCCTCCACGCAAGCAAACCCGCGGACATGAGCCCATACTGATACAAAACGTTCTCGTACTAACATATGTTATAAATATTTAAACTGTCTATAATTATGTATGTTTGTTGACTATATTGGTCGAGACTGACAGTTATCGAGTATCGACCAATCATGCAAGTAAGATGGCGAGAAGTCCGCGGGCATTTGGGTGATTATTTTTCCGACCCAAATATCGACCAATAGAATTGCACCATTCGACGTCACGTGGTACAACCTACATGGTATTATACTGAAAATTTTTTGAAAATTTTCTCTGGTCGTTGTTATGCATAAAAAACAAAACATGGTGCAATTCTATTGGCCGACATTTGGGACGGAAAAATAATCACATATAATACCACAAGAGCTTCAAAATTATCGGGTATTTTCCGATAGGTTCGTTGCAAACAAATGAAGGAGTCAAGTTTTTCTTTTCAGGTTAAAAAATCACGAGCGCGAAGCGCGAGTGATTTTTCCTGAAAAACTTGACGATTTTATTTGTTTGCAGGGAACCTATCGGGAAATGCCAGATAATTTTGAAGCTCGTGTGGTATTCGGGGGATTATTTTTCCGTCCCAAATGTCGGCTAATAGAATTGCATTGATTGCATTGATGTTTTGTTTTTTATGCATAACAACGACCAGAGAAAATTTTCAAAAAAATTTCAGTATAATACCATGTAGGTTGTACCACGTGACGTCGAATGGTGCAATTCTATTGGTCGATATTTGGGTCGGAAAAATAATCCCCCGAATACCACACGAGCTTCAAAATTATCTGGCATTTCCCGATAGGTTCCCTGCAAACAAATAAAATCGTCAAGTTTTTCAGGAAAAATCACTCGCGCTTCGCGCTTGTGATTTTTTAACCTGAAAAGAAAAACTTGACTCCTTCATTTGTTTGCAACGAACCTATCGGAAAATACCCGATAATTTTGAAGCTCTTGTGGTATTATAAGTGATAATAAACTCGATGCCCGGCGCATTCTTGGCCGGACATCGCTGCTAGTCACTTGCGTTGTATTGCTATACCAAACTGTAATATTGTACTACTCTAACTAAAGTAATAAAGCTGATTCTCAAAGTTATAACGAGTGTTTTCATGTTAAAAGTCCCTTTACACATATCAAGTCTCTTTCCCCAGGAACGCTGAACACTGTGATAGAGCGCCAGGAGATCCTGGGTCCTTCACCAGAGTTGAACTACAAGAGGAGCACCAGTCAAGAGAGGGTGGTGAACGGACACAAACCTACTCAGGGTAATGGAGAGGTAACTAGCAGTTTTACCATCTACTAGAAATCACCGTAGCCCATCAGTAGTAGGGAGAGGAAGGCCAAGAAAATGACATTTTAAGATATTCAACTTATTGATACATATTATAAATGCGAATGTTTGTGAGGATGGAGTGATGTGTGGATGTTTGTTACTCTTTCATGTCAAAACTACTGAACGGATCTTGATGAAATCTGGCACAGAGGGAGATTATAGTCTGGAATAACAAATAGGATAGGTACTTTCTTTTCGATCAACTAGCGGGCATAGCCGCGGGTGGCAGCTAGTGTGTTATAATTTACCTTAGCTCGTTGGTTGGATGCAGAGGAAAAGGAAGGCCAAAGAAAATGGCATTTTAAGATATTACAACATATTTCATTAGGACAACATTCTGTGGCGATAAACTTAAAAAAAAAAAAACGTGTGGCACTCGGGGACTGCCGCGGTAAAGCTATTGCATAGCATTTTTTATCAACTTATGCAATAAATAAAAACAATCTAAATAAAATATTTAAAAAGTACTTCCAATGAAAAGAATTCGCAAAAAGAAACATTTTTTTATCAAGTTAGACAATAAATAAAAAAAAAATAAAAAACTAATATAATATTTAAAAAGTACTTCCAATGAAAAGAAGTCGCAAAAAGAAAAACAAGACCTTGGGTTTGATCCAGCGTAATGTCGGTTGACTATCCGATTCTCTACCAAACACGCTATTAGAACATTAGAATCGGGATTGAAATAACTGACCGTATTGTGTAAACGACGTTAGACAATGCACGGCCTTCAAGCCACACCTCCGTGCCCGTCGGAATGGGGAGCGTCAGGTTTTTTTTCGTTACGGAATTTCTGGATTCGGTCCCCGCGCTCAAGGCCCGCGATAGAAGCTATGCAATAGCTTAAAAACAAGGGTCACCCGGATGGAACGAAGTAGCAAAAAGTGTCGTTACAACTTTGGTCTTAATTTTTCCGCCTATCACAACGCGCGATAACGAACTTCGTTCCAATACACCCAATATAAAAAAATACGTGTCGCACTCGGGGACTGCCGCGGTAAAGCTATTGCATAGCATTTTTTATCAACTTATGCAATAAATAAAAACAATCTAAATAAAATATTTCAAAAGTACTTCCAATGAAAAGACGTCGCAAAAAGAAACATTTTTTTATCAACTTAGACAATAAATAAAAAACTAAATATAATATTTAAAAAGTACTTCCAATGAAAAGAAGTCGCAAAAAGAAAAACAAGACCTTGGGTTTGATCCAGCGTAATGTCGATTGGCTATCCGATTCTCTACCAAACACGCTATAAGAACATTAGAATCGGGATTGAAATAACTGACCGTATTGTGTAAACGACGTTAGACAAGCCACACCTCCGTGCCCGTCGGAGTGGGGAGCGTCATGTTTTTCTTCGTTACGGAATTTCTGGATTCGGTCCCCGCGCTCAAGGCCCGCGATAGAAGCTATGCAATAGCTTAAAAACTGGAATGAAAGATAAGTTTTTAGAAAAACCGGCAGGCGGTGGCCCTGGCAGGCCCTTCTCCATTGCTGACATCTCTTTGAGGCGCGCGTGGAACACTAACGCGCCGTCGACACGGCCTGTCGTCAATAGACGGACGGACGGCGAGCTACCCATTACTCACCGTCCACAGGCCCGCATCTACGGTGGCCGGGAGTCGTCTCGCGGCGCCCGTCGCCCAGGGCGTCTCCCGTGGCGGCTGGGTTGGTTCGAGGTTCTCTCCCTCAAACACTTAACAACTAAATCAGATACCTACTTGTTCTTATAAGCTTATCAATTCTACAATCGACTTGGTAACAGTAATAACGAGATTCATAATACTCTCTTATCACTGCAATACCTACCTTATTGTTATCAAGCGGAGTATTCAACCTTCTGTTATCTTGACTTGCTGTCTGCTAATGTACAAAAGAAAAATAAATAAGGGTACAATTAAATGTAAGACCTTTCCATGTGAGATGTCAGCAAAACCGAGAGGCCTGCTAGAGCCACCGCCTGTCGGGGTTGCGGGTTGTTCGAAAGAGATACCGCGGCCCCGGAACGTAAAGAACAATAATAATATAATGATAATTCATTTATTTCTCACCACAATATTAAAAGATTACATGGATATTGTTTCGTAACTAATTCTAAAAGAACATACTATAACATTGTGGGAGACTGGTGCCTAAGCTAGGCTTATTACCTGTGTTATAGGACACCAGGACCCCACCCCGAGTAACAATGTCGGGACGTACTAAAACAATACAATAGAAGGAACATGGGTGGGTTTTAGTCAATACAAGTCTGACACTCCCCCTGCTCCGTCCAGAGCGGGGGAAGTTATTTGAAGATTTCCCATACGCAAAAAAATCCCATGTTTCGAAAGAGATACCGCAGTCCCGGAAAACAAACGGCAGTAGAAACATGGGTGGGTTTTAGTCAGTACAAGTTTGACACTCTTCTGCTCTGCCCAAAGCGCGAGGAGACATTTGATGACTTCCCATAAGAAAAGCGCTGGTCAGTTTCAAGTTAGACTCGCGTACAAACTTGCGACATAAACTGCGGTATCTTTTGGTTGCGTAGACTTGGATGGTTGATTTTCTATCAGCTCCAAGGGACCACAGACTTGAGTCTAGTTTTGATTGTATTAACCGACTTCAAAATAAGGAGGAGGTTCTCAATTCGTCGGAATCTTTTTTGATGTATTGTTCACCCATTACTCAAAGACGCCTGGGCCGATTTGCAAATTTCTTTTTTTGTTTGATAGGATATACTTCCTAGGTGGTCCCATAATACATATTTATGTGTAAATGGATGATCTGCTAATCTTTAAGTAATTGTGGAAAATGAATACTCGATACCATAACTAAAAATGCTGAAATAAAAAACGTTTTTGTAAAAAATAAAACCGACTTCCAAAAAAGAAACTCAAAAGTAGAAAATAATTTAGAAAAGTCAACTGAACCAACAAAATTCACCGACTTCCGGAAGTAAAGATACTTTTTTTGGAAGTCGGTTTTATTTTTTATTCCCCCACGCGTTCCCGAGATAGTCTTGACTGATGGAAAACAAAGTGATCCCATTAGGGGTCAATTTTGTCCTTTTGAGATACAGAAACATTAAAAATATCAACAAAATTATGTAATTTTAAGAAAGTGTCCGATGGGACGGCTATCCGTCACGAGCGGGGAGAGATCAGGCGCAGGACTAACGGCTTAACGTGCTTTCCGAGGCACGGGGGTATCTTACCGCCGATTTCCAAACTCCGGGCTGCTACTGTGAAATTTCTTCTTTCCCGACCCGAGAAACGAAGTTAGAACCCCGTGCTTAGCAGAGACCAACGCAAACGGAGCAAATCCTACATCCTCTAATATATAAAATTCTCGTGTCACAATGTTCGTTCCCATACTCCTCCGAAACGGCTCCACCGATTCTTATGATTTTTTTTATGCATATTCAGTAAGTCTGAGAATCGGCCAACATCTATTTTTTATACCCCTAAGTGAGCAGCGGGTGAAACCGCTGGGCGCGGCTAGTAATATTATAAATGCGAATGTTTGTGAGGATGGATGTATGGATGTTTGTTACTTTTTCAAGCCAAAACGGCTGAATAGACTTGTTGAAATTTGGCACAGAGGTAGATTATAGTCTAGCTAGAATAACACATAGGATACTTTTTTTTAGATCATCACGTGGCTGAAGCCGCGGGCGCCAGCTAGTCCAGAATATTCATGTAAACCAGTCGAAATTACAGTATTTAGCAAATATATTACTAGTTTTATTAAAGTTTTAGAACCTAACCAATATTTCTTCAACATTTTCAGAACAACATTGAGTTCCACCTGTCCAATTGCCTGGATCTGGTCAAGGCTGGTATGGAGTCCATCATTGAAGACCAGGTCACGTCCGTCTTTGAAGCAGAAGAGTTGAGGAGCTGGAATCTTCTAACGAGGACAAATAGGTACTGTTACTGGTTAATTGTTGTACTACCATTTAAAATATTGATATTCATCGGCACCCGCGTCCCCGGAACATAAAGGGCAATAGATGGAACATGGGTAGGTTTTAAGTTAGTAGAAGTCTGAGACTCCCTCGCTCCACCCAGAGCGGGGGAAGTAATTTAATGATTTCCCATCCGAAAAAAATAGTACTGGAAACCGGTCTCAATATATTAAAGAAAAAAGGTTTAACCTCAAAATAACCTAATTACATCTAATTGTATTGTACACCATTTAATTGTATTGTACACCATTTAATTGTATTGTACACCATTTAATTGTATTGTACAACATTTAATTGTATTGTACACCATTTAATTGTATTGTACACCATTTAATCCGATTTAGCTTGATAAAAACGCTAATTTCAGAATAGTGAGATTGCCATTTTCTATTCTATGGTTT